>CM060919.1:879737957-881164207 GCA_030737875.1 Allium sativum | reverse complement strand
CGGGCGGTTCCGGGCAGAATTACACCACAACCCAGTCTAACCTCGTGTTAGGCATCACCACAATCTAGTCTTTGCCTGCGGCCTCTCACATTAGACTATTATTGTTGTGGTCACTGGATATGCCGGGCGGTTCCGGACAGAATTACACCACAACTCAAGTCTAACATCGTGTCAAAGGCATCCGTTAGATTGTTAATTACATATGTGTCATATACGTCAAAATCCCCAACTTTACATATTAACTAGGTTGGAACCCGTGCTTCGCACACGGGATAGTATTGGAATCAATGTGAAAATTAAGTTCTAACGTGTTGATTACAATTTTTGTTATCAGTCTAAAAGCCCGTATATGTGTAAAGAGCAAAAAATATGTTAGGTTTTACTATCTCATGCAGTAGTCATTATATAAAGTAAAGTTCGGCGATGACATAAGATCTTCAAAGAGAAAATTTGGTGAAATAAACTTAATTAAAGAAATAAGGTATTACCATGGTATAAAGAAAATAATATTAAACTTGGACTAAAACTGACAAAATAATAATACTAAATATGAACAACTGATCTTTCATCATGTCTTGGATTTGGGACATTAGCCTAAATTTGTAAGAATTTGAGAGATACAAAGAAAAATAAGTCCAAAAGTTTAGCCAATTTCCTTTTTACTAAATTGGATATGTTTATTGTTTCTAGTTGGATAGTTTGTTTTCTTACTTCCTGTACAAGACGTGACATGTTTATCGGCTTGAAATGCATCTAACCTATGGCGGAGCAAATGGTCTTCATCTTATCTGGCTCGAGAAAAGGTGTCCAGAATTAATGAACTTATTTTTTACTTTCATGGTAGAAACCAACTTCCCAATAGCAGCCAATCCACGCCCTCGGAGTTCTTTCTCCTCTTGGCGATTGGCTATATTAATTAGTCTGGTGACCCATGAAAGAAGAACCATACAATTGGCGGAGTCAGCTGGAACATCTACCATTGATCTACCAATGAGAGGGCCAAAGGACCATAGGTATGTTGAGAATTAATATACTGGGCAATTGGCTTACAGATTTTTGTTTGGATTGAATTTCCAAGGGAGACTGACTAAAATGTATCCAATCATCTCAGGTCATACCCCAATTAATATACTGGGACCTAAACTCTTGATTGTTATAGCGCCCTAGCCGCTCACTTCACTCAGACGAAAGTGGACCTCTAAAAAAGGTCGTCTAGCCTATGATTTGTGGACCTCTTTTGACGATGAAGACATTGCTTTTTGATAAACATGTAACCAATTGATTGTTTTCATATATGCACGTTGTTAGTTGTAGTTTCAAATATATACATGGATATGTACATCAATTCATACATCTATGCTTTGTGTATGCATTAGAAATAAAATCAATATGCTTCTATTTTCATATTTAGCATATATGGCAAAATAGCATGTCATTCTTGTTCGAAGTAACATGCTACATTCCTAAAGCTAAATTGATTCAGAATTATCATTTAGAAGAGCTAAGTTACCGATTTAGATAGAAGTGAGCCAATTGCTGTGTACTTAACCGGTGATGTGTGTATTGAATTATGAAATTTGAGATCAGCATTTATGATATCAGTTCAGTATTTAGAATAGGATCATAAATAATGTTTACATGTATTAGTAATAATTTTTACATGTATTAGTAGTCGTTGCTTGCATACTTTTGGAAGCTTTTATTGTTCCTTAAGGGAAAGGAGAACAAAATATATTAAAACAAACCATGTAAATAACCAATGTTGTATTTATAGAACATGCATAGCTCTCTGATAGAGAAGCCTACTCAAAAGAGGAGAACAATGGGAAAACAACAAATATACGCAGCAAAAAGTAACCAAATTATGAAAATTTATTTAACCTACACTTTAAGCAAGCAAAAGACTGTAATACACACAAACTTCAACATCTGCACCTCAATTTATTCGTTTTTTTATTTATTTTAGTACAAATTTTTGCATCTTCCATTACATTACTCTAGGGAACTACCATAAAATCACAGAGCAAAGCACAATTGAAAAAACAACGCGTATAGAGACAGATAGATGGGTCAATGCATAAAACTGAAGTGCCTGTTGGATTACATGCAAACCTCTACACAAACAGGTGCAGGTCCCAAGAATTAGCTCCATTCTTCACGTTATACCATTTCTGAAGTGCCTCTTGGATTACAAGCAAACCTCTAAACAAATAGGTCCCAAGAATTAGCTCCATTCTTCATGTTATACCATTTCTGAAGTGCCTCTTGGATTACATGCAAACCCCTATACAAATAGGTCCTAAGAATTTCATAAACTGATTAACACTGAAGGTAAAATAAATAAATTATGTAATGAAAGTACTTCATCAGCAGAAGCTCTCGGGATCACCATGATAAAGAGCATTAACATGATCAATCACTATTGCATATCCATATGCACTATTTAAATTTGAAGTTCCCAACTCACATGCACTACTTAAATTGGATTGCATACCTTGTACACCATAGATTATCCGAGTTGAAGGTAGAAACTGTCTAAATATCCATGCTGCAATATTGACCTTAAGGCTAGTCTTTGACATGTAGGCACTGTAGTACACAACATGCACTCTATAAATGGAGTACCATCCAAAGAGGTCACTAACTGATATGGAAATTCCCACTATCCAGGAAAATGACGTTGGTGTACCCTTGTGTGAGCAGATAAAAATTCAAATGATCTAAACCAAAAATGCAGTAGTTAGTCACATCTATCCAAAAACGTTGATTCATGCAGTTATCTATTTCTATCTGTGAAAATTATGACTATTTTCATTTGCACAGATGAGATGTTTATGAGCAGAGAAGTAACGGTTAAAGAACCAAATGCTTAATAACAAATGGAAACTATGTTTGGCACAGCTTGATGCATCCTGCTTTTCAAAGGTTAACATATACGAACTTCCGAAAAATAGTTAGTGAAAACAAACATCTATAATTTCCATGAACACATTAAATGCATCAGTAAAAGGAACAGAATACATCCTAAAAAGGAAATCCACCAAACTTATTCATGAGTCGATCACATGTTTGGAAATTATGCTCTAACTCATAAACATCTCATCTATGCATCTGGTGTAGTCATAATTTTCACAGATAGATAACTATATAAATCAACATCCAATTAATTGGCAGACGAAAGATCAACCAAAAAATCAATGGACAATGAAAAATAAAATGCGATTCGTTCAAAGATCTGAAATTGAATATTAACAAATCAGTACAGAATAAATTTATAGATACAGTTTTTATGGGAAAAGTTCTAACTCCCTTTCGATAAATCTTCCAAAGTCAAATTTTGATTAACTTTGATGAATCAGATCTCAAGTGCCAGAATACACAGTTACAGAACCAGTGGACAAAGGTACGTGCACCATGTCTAAAATTTGAATTTTCTGGTAGATTAGACTGATAAAATATCAATGTCTGAAGACGCTTCAAGAGAATACTTAGTTCGGTCTTCACTGCGAAAAGACCGGGGATGAGGTTAATCCCTTCGGGCCTTCTTCGTCCTTACGGCTGGAAGTTATCCAAACGAATGGAAGGCCGAAACAAAATATGATTCAGTAAAAGATGAAGCAGGAAGAAAGTGTTATGTGAGGAATTAAAGTGAAACTGAGTGGAATAGATCATGGAAGAAGATACGAAGGTGGAAACTGTAATATTGGCAACCATCGTGGTCCCGCGGAAATGGATAATGGGAGCGACTGCTGCTTTGAAGGAGTGGAAGCGGATCCGGAGGGTGGATAGGATCAAACTAACAAATATTTAGGTCCGTCATTTTGTAAAGTTTCAACTTAAGGGCATTTTTGGTACTTCACGGTCGGACCAAAAGTATGCCTTTTCAAGGCAATTATTAATAAATATATAGTATAGATATATACAACAGATAAGTTGTAAATGTAATTTATGTATATGGTAAAGCACGAAATGGTAAATCATAAGGCTGGCATGCTTTGACTGTAACCAAATAGATTTTGACTATACTCGCATTTTGAATTCTCAATGTTCACAAATATTATAGTTCATAATGTAAAGCAGTATGATTGTTGTAATAATAGTAAAAAGTTGGAACCAAAATAAAGTGTTATATATAGTCAGAAGGATATGTCCAAAATGCAAATGTTTTATTGCTAAAAACAAAATAATAAAATAAAGTTTTCGACTCTTGACACAGAAAAATGCACAAAATGTTAACCATAACTTTAATTTCCTTTTTATACAAAAGATTGTCGCACCGCTTTGATAACTCGTAAAAATTTATAGTAGTCTATTTGGGAGCATCGTCAGAACTTAATTTTAAAAAAACATGTTATTTATACTCTTTTTATATTATGTTTCGTCAACATAATAAATAAGAACCGCTAATCATTGACCAAAAGTTAATCCTTTCAACTCAGTAGTGACCTCCCTTAGTAATAACTGGTGGTACTGACATACTGTGTATGATCTAGCAAAGAACGATTCATTCCTTGTTAGTTCTTTTACAAAAGCAGATTATAGGGTGATGTAAAATATAAAGAAGACAAATACTGTAATTTTTTGAATCTTAGTGTGACACTACATCTATTTTGGCTAGATACCATTTCTTCCATTAAGTGATCCACTGAACATAAGGCTTCAAATTTTAAGGAAATGATATGCCACATGCTAAAACTGCATAATAAAAAATTATAAGATAGAATCAACTTATCTCCTAATGAACTGCAATGATAACGAATGCAAAGAGGCAAAGGGGTTAGCTAATAAAATGCCATATATAGATCACAATACATAAACTGTGAAGGGATGCCTAACAGGAATGGAAATTAATTTGCATGATATTAATGTCATGCTAGAACCCAAGCATTTTCTAAGATTGCCATTTTAGTCTTATGAATAATATCCTAAAATAATGTCATATAAGGGGTAAAGTAAGGGGAAAACAATACTTTTGACAAGCAAAAGCACTAAGAGGGTTCCTTTCTTGGCAAAATATGTATAGCAAGGAGTCAAATTGACGTAAAGGTTATCATTCCAATTGCTTACCACTCCATTATTGAAGAAGTTGTAATTAATTTTTTAAAACCATAATAAGAAAAGTGAGACTAAAAGGAATGCATTAGGTAGATAATACTTTGGCTAATGCTAAATTGATAAGCAAAAGTTCACACTCTTAACTCTTCAAGTGTGAAATGTACCTTGCTTAATTTCAAATCAAATACAACCTATAGTTACCAAAACCACGACACAGATAACTTAAAATACGACTAAAGTATAGATATTATACATATGTAATGCAAGAAACCATGACTGCAACATCCATTTACATTGCAACCAATTAGTGAATGTCAGTGTAATATGTGAGCTGGAAATATCAATAAATTCATGTCTAATACAATCTATAAGATGAACAACAGCTTCTCTTTTCAAATGCAGAGGAGGTTTAGACACCATGATTTATACTTGACCCGAAACTGTACATAAGCATTACTAACATAGGACATTGCTCATTTCATATAAATCTGACGCAACCACTAATTTAATATGGTACTTTCAGCAGAACTGCAAGTTTAGGCCTAATTTTGTACAAATGTTGTAACAAAAATCCTCTAGAGAGTATCCCAACATATAAAAGAGGAGGTTTGTAGCTTATTTTGTTGAAGTGTGTATTTACAAACATTTGATGATGCTCCTTATATAGAGGAGGGGTCAGATAAGAGGAATCACAAAATATAAAGTGAGATGAAGTTGAAGATTTGGGATAGATAATAACTCTAAGGGGTCCAAACAACTTAATGATTAAACACAATTGGTCTTATGTGAAAATACTCAACTTTTTTTATTATCTTTTGATTTTATCTCCTTAATGTTTGCCCAAAATTTGGTCTATATAGAAAAGCACACAAAACTGAAGAATATGAAATCACTGTGGGCATGTTGTGAATCATTATCCATGTTTTTTTGCTTCCAATTTTATACCTGGTGGTTTGAGCATGAATACCTAGGTTCAGGATATGAATACCTAGGTTCAGGATATGAATCAAATATCAAAATTTATAATGGGTTAAAAGTACATCTTAATTTGTTTTTACATAAAATATAGTTAAAGCCCTTTACTTCTATAACTTACAATTTTTGATGTCAGTGTTAAAGTTTCCCATTTCCATCGTTTATAAAAACCCATGAATAAATTCATCTTGATGTTACTCCGGCCATTAGTACAGTGGAATGTAGAATGACTTCTGCTAAAATAACTTTTCATGAGGTTCGTCAACTCAAATTCCAAGGCTATCAACATCTTAGGTTCTTAAACTTATTAGTATACATTTTAGACTAATTTTGAAGAAGAAATGGAACATTTTGTACTATTAAAAAGAAGGTTATTTTTGAAGAAAAAAGAATTTTTTTTGTCAACTAAACAAATAGAGTAATTCTTAATTAATCAAACCATAATATAATATTAATGATGTTTAAATACATATATCCTAATATAGTGATAGTAACATATTAAATTCTTTTGACCTTTATTTTGTTGCAATTTATATGTATGCAACAATATATTTCTAGATTAAGCATGTGGCCTTAGCTCGCTTTGCAAAACACCGCAAACCTAAGAACAAAAGCATGAAAGAGCATGCAAAAGGAGGAAATGAGGATGGAGATGTAGCAAAAGGCATCTTAAGAAGGAAAAAAAAATTGTGCAGTGGCCCAAACGGTCATAAGAAACAAAATTAAATTTTGTTTATTAACAGGGAAAATAGTTGTAAAATCGAATATATATTCTATCAAAATTAGAAGTTATTTAGCTACTAACAGATTGGCTAAACTGCAATAAGGGAACTTGTTTAGAAAAGGTTCACTAAATTAACTAACTCAAAAGGAAAACATGTTTCAATATGAGATTAATTCATGGTCATTAAGAGCATGGAAAAAGCATGTGCAACTATCATAATGAGCTCTTCGATTAAAGCTTTAATCGATATCATAGCTGACAGAAAATGCAATAGGATGGAAAGTGAATCTGAACAAATCCATGCGCTGTCTGAAGCATATAATGGAAACAGCGATGGAGCAAAAAATATAAGCAACTATTATAATTCCAATTGTATCTTTATCAAACAAAGCGCATAAATAAAAATTCATTTTTAGCAAAAAATAATCGAACATCAAAACTTAGAACAAAAGGTTATACCTTTTAGAATGTAACATTACTCCAGCAAATAGAAATGATGGTCAACAATCAACATATTCCGAGTGCAATAGAAAACTATGTGCTTCGTCATCATGAAAAAGCAATGTAAGCAGAATTCAGTGAACTCAAAAATGTCAAAGTTTAATATTAAGAAACCAGCAGACTCGAGATACAAAGTAACATAATGCATTATGGACATTAGTGACAGCACATCCCAACTGACATTGCTAAATTTTGAAGCAATGCGTAGCACAGAATGCACATTAATTTCAGTGCAAGACGACTCGAAACCAGGGAAATCATTACAGTTTCTTTGCATAATATATAGCAGTAATATCATTATCCTACACAACAGTACACAACATTCCATGATTTACAGATAAACAAAAGTACAGCAGAAGTGAAGATAGAATGAAGCCCGAAGTCACATGTTTGATTAGACAAAAAATTAAAAGATTACAGGCCGAAAACTGCAAATGTTACCGAAATGGGAACGATAATTTCATATTTCAGTGGCCCATAAAAATGGCCCAAATCAAAGACAATGAGGTCGACCATCAGGTTGAAAAGAGACGACCTGATGACTACACAGGTTACGAACTCTGTGCAACGATTTCAGCACTACCATTAATCGAAGGTAAATCAAAGGAGGAAGGAACATTGAGGAGTTCGATTTTGCGTAGAAGAAGGGGGATGGTGCTTATGGAAAACGATTTCGAGATTTAGCTGCAAAGGTAAGGAAAGGCTAAGGCAGCTGTTTGTCGATGGGCCGAAGATTAAAATTGGAAGTGGCAATGACAGGTAAGAGGATCAATTGGAGGACGTGACCATTGACGAAGGAATGACATAAGGGAAAATTGCTAAAGAAATAAGGGTTAAGAAACATGTTTTAATTATAGAGAAGAGGAGAAATGGCAAGATAAAAGTAGAATAAAAGAGAGAAATCCGCGACGCTTCATTTTAACATTCATGAAAGATGCTGTGAGGGTTGGGATAATAACTCAGTAATTATAATATAGTATAGATAAGAAGATTGATATTTCCAAGTTTCTCTAGTTGATTACTCATCTTCCATACAAGTGCTGCAAATTTCTACTTCTAGGTTGCAACATGCACCATTCAAGCTAACCAAAGCATAAACTAAGAAAACATAAACTGGACTGGAAGTATGGATCAAACCATTTTATAAGTAATTTTGAGTCAACTGAAGCAGCACAAAGAAAACTGTAAGCTTCCTAAGGTACCATAACCTGTGTATCATGTAATGCTAGTATATTCAAAGCTGACAGTAGAAATTTAACATGCCATGGAAATAAGGCTTTTTGATTATAAAACGAAAATTGTTGTTTTTTTGGGTCCATGTAGTTGCAAACCATGAATTTATATCTATGATTTGATTTGAAACTATTCTGTCTAGGACTGCACACAACCCATATCCAACCCGACCCAACCCACCAACCCGACCCAACCCACATAAACCCAACCCATCCTAGTTCGGGTCGGATATGGGTTACAATTTGTAACCCATACCATATGCGGGTCGGGTTTGACATTTTGTTCAACCCAACCTCATTTTAACCCAACCCAAACCTATTTAAAAAAAAACTAATTTAATATCCATCCAATTAAAATTAGAATAGTATAATCCTAGAATAATGTTTATTTATTCTATAATAAATGTACAAAAAAATATTTCATGTCAATCCAAACTAGATAGAATTTGATAAATATATTTTAAAGAGCATTTTAATGTATTTTAAAATGAAACACTTGCTCAACTATGTAGTAAATTAATTTCATATGACGTGTTTTACAATGAAATTTTAATTATGTCTTGTAATGAATCGGTTATTTTAAATGCATTATGCTAGCTAAAATCTGATATATTATGCTGAATATTTTGATATAATTTTTAGAAAAAATCCCTTATATTCTCATTTTTTATTGTATTCAAGTGATCCAACCCAACCTTACTTAATCCGACCCAACTCATACTTCAACCCAACCCATATCCAAACTCATATAGGGTCGGGTACGGGTTGAACTACCTTAGACCCATACCTATGCGGGTCGGATAAAGTATTTGGTCTAACCCGACCCAACCCATACTTTGTGCAGCCCTAATTCTGTCCAATTATCCTTATTCGATACAACCTTCCCAGCCAGTCTTACATTTCAAAATACATAATTATTTTTCCCACTTTAAAATTGATTCTATTATATACGTTAATGGCTTTTGCATCCTGGATTCAAATGTGATGGTAATCAAGTTTTTTTTTTTTAAATTAAAAAAAAAAAACTCCTCCACTTGCTGTACATCTAGGAATCAATCATAATAAAACATGGTTTAAATGATAAGAATAAGTCCACAACTAATAGCAGCTTAAATACACATCCACAGAACAATGCTAAAAACAACATTGGGTGGCTTACTGAGTTTATAAGATTCTGGTTAAAATTTGCATTTTAACCATTTTATATCAATATAATATCATACGAATAAAGAGTGAACCAAATGAATGAATTGATATCCCGTACAGATATCCAATACAAAAAAACCAAATACAACATAAGCAAGCAAATTCCAAACCAACATCTAAATTTTAAAAGCTGTGTACTCATTTTCCATATATCATAATTCAGTAAAGTGTGGAAGGCATAGAACATTGCAGAATAATTCACTTCAGCTGGTAATAAACTAAAAATATAATGGATTGTTTGACTGAAAAGTGAAAACACATAACGATGTCTATTATTCACAAATGCATCATAGCATAAGGATCTTCAGAAGTTCCTAGCACATTCTAAACAACGTGAGCTCAATTTAGAAATAACTGCTATCCAAATGTTGATAAACACTAAAGTAATGTAACTGATTGCATATTTTATAGTAGTATTAAAATAACAGAAGAAGAAAAAATATGTACCTTCAGTTCTACTGGTCACGGTCCTACTTTCCTAAAATTTTGTTAATCAAATCTTCATTTAAATATTTCATTTACAGAAAAATTACATTTCATTCTTTACTAATAGCCAATAAAATATTTCCTCCAATCTCACGGAACTTCTACGCATGCATGGTTTGTAGTATAAAAATATTGGGAATGCGTTATAAAAAATAGTGATAGTGGGTATATTATGAATGTTCAAAAGACATTTGTTTCTGATATATATTTATTTATATAAATAAATAATGGGAAGCTACAGTAAATGGGCATTATAGTTAATAAAATGTTTCAATTAATGAAGTACTTGCATTATTAGTGTATAGATACCAATACCCAGGACACAACAGACAAACACACTTTATACATGCTATGTGCGTGTGTATGTATATGTATGCATCTTTGTGTTTGTGTGTGTGTGTGTTAAAATAAAGCTTCAGTTTAATAAATAAAACTATTGAAGTAGGACTTTCATCACAAAAAATTAATTGTCAATTTCACTTCTATAATTTCTTAATCACATTAAAACACATACACAGTCCATTAACCTTATGCATTTTCCAAAATTGTTAAGAAAAGAGACGTCCTTTACAATAGTTTGAATCAAATTGGGATGACATAATATTTAAATACTCAATTCATAAAATTAGCATAACCACCTAGACATCATACAATAAACAAAGGTTTGTAAAAGTAAAAGCAAAAGTAAAGTAACATGGTTTATTTCACCAAAATGTTCGTAGTATAAGAAACATGGTAGCCAACATAAAAGGATTACTTTTACAAACTCATTTAGTTATGCATCTGGAAACTGAAGTCATTAAATATATGGGATATATAACAAACAGAATTATATTTTCAAAATGAATATAAAGGGTTTTGAATTATAACGGAAAGTCAGGTCAGAACATATGTCAATAAACATAAATATCAGCACGAATTGGACATTCTTATATGAAATAGAGAAATATTAACTCAGAAAAATTTAAGGCTAACCAATAGGTATAAGCATAACTTGATAGTGAACTTAGATCAAGTTAATTTGGTAGAAACAAATTTTATTGAAAAATAGAAGAAAAAAATTCACTTGTTTCAGAAAATAGATTTTTTTTTTTATTTAAAAAAACACGTGTTTTAGGGAGAAAAAAAAACTCACAGACTACAGACTTGGAAAACCCCTTTTTTGGAATTTGTTGATTTATCAATCGTTGGAGATAATGGATAGTCTGCTGTAATTGTTCGAGAGTTTCACAGCCTAGCATTCAACTGCACTCGTGTTATATTTACTCAAAACGACTAAATCAGGCACAGAACTATAACAAAGGACTGCTTACTTCTCAGTTGACTACAAACAAAATAAATTTCTTTGATTCAAGGTGAACCAAAACCAGATAGCACCATCTAAAATTCAGGAAGCAACCTACAGTAGTATAAATTGGAATTGCACAAAAAATTGGGCAGCGGTGAACATGCATTTCAGAAGAACGGATGTAAACATGGAATAAAAATATATAAACAAATTATTTACTAAGAGTAAGTACCAGAGTCGATCAGAAACAATACCGGCGGTAGGCGGACTGACAAAGGGAAGCGGCAATTGTTCGGAGAACGAACTGCCTGAGGACGCAAACGAAAAACTGGCGAACTACGGACAGAAGTTTGCCTGACTGAGCGTATACCGGGTAAACATCGGAGTTATAAAATTGGGCAGTCAATTTTTGTGCTCTGAGTGTTTTCGTGAAACAATGGTCAATTTGGGAGTGGAGAATTGAATGACGGAGGAAGTTACGTTAGCCAATGGGAGTAAAAAAATCATTTCTCGAACGGGCTTCCTTTAATCCTTTTGTTAAACTGTTGTAGTTGCGCAGCGTGGTTAAAATAAGGACACGTCGGTTTTGCAAAAAAAGAGACATTCCAACTCAGCAACTCTTCTATTTTACTTTCTAATATAGGTAATAGATAGACACACACACGCACACACAATACCACGTTGTGATTACTGAACAGAATACACAAGAAATATTTTAGAAATATTTTATAACCTAGAGTCTTGTATATTATAGTCATACAGTGTGAGAAATATTACTGAATAAGATACAAAAAACATTTGCGTAATATCTCATCACTAAATTACCCATAATTTGGTAGACACTTTAATAAGATGGCAACAATTTAACGCATTTGATTAAAAAAATCAACGTATATCAAGTCGTAATATCAGGGATAATTAAAAGATTAACCGTAACCTGTAGTAAATATATATAACAATGTATGCCTTACCCGTCCTAAAATATTTGTTTTAAATACAGCCTGTGATGTTCCCTGCAACCTATTATACCAGTTTATATTTTAATGTATTGAAATCAGGTGGTAGGAAATAATAAATCGTAATCAATAGAACTGCAGATATGGTAGTCTCAATTAACAATTGTCAGAATAGTAGTTTTTGTGATTGTGTGCTATTCATCTAACATATTTAGTAGGAAATCACAGAGTACAGTCTAGTATATTAAGAAAAAAATGTAGTAATAGTTTACTACCATAACAACCAACTATTTTACAACGTAAAAAAGAAAAGATAAGGAAAGAGGATTTTTCTTCGTCAATTAGTCTATGTTTAGAAAAGCCAAGTTATTCGTTACCATGAATCCATGGTCATATGTACAATGCACGCTGAACCCAATATATGTGGTCAAGATTTTCAAAGGTATGTGCCTAAATTTATAGGTATTAGTATTATAAAGAAAGAACAAAATTATGAAGAAAATTATCCTTGTATTTCACGTTGGAAACAAAAGATTGGAATACGTACGATATTACGTGTAAACAACGAAAAACCAAAACATCGTATGAGTTGGATAAAAATAAGGATGAATTATAACTAACCTGGCACTCTCCCAGTAAGAGATTGAACGAAAGACCTAGTAATCTTACACCAATATCTTTATCATGGTAAGAAGTCTATTCCATCAGATCTGTTAATTATAAAAATCGGTTGGGAACAGACTATTAGTATGAAAGATACATAAATATTAAATACACATACCAATGGAATGCTGTGTGACATGTCAAGTGGCAAAGCAAGTATCCAATGCAACTACCCCCATCAGTTCCAGACACTACCATAGTGTCTCTGCTAACTATCTTTTATCGATTTCACAACCTTGCATAAGATCACATAGTCAATGTATAATAAAATAACAATCTCAAATTAGGTTATATGGAGTCTTAAGGCTTATAACATTCCTGAAGTTTAGCAGAAAATGCAGTAATATAACATAAAGTTAGAACATGACTATACTAATTAAAATGCCCAAAATTCTTATTTATTTTGTTGCAGATTTCAGTTTTAAGCTCTTGATTTATTATAGAATTTTTTTTACTGACCATCATAAAAATGGTCAGAAATAATGGAGTCCAATTTCATATTTAAACAAAGGAGTCACAGTGTTAAAAAATACAGCTTTTTATCTATTGGTACAACATGATGCCTTCCCGAACTTGTTTGGGATATATGGCTTTGTTGTTGTTGTTGTACAACATGATGCCTTCTTAGGAACACATATTAAAGATATCAAGTGTTCATCTCATGATTTGGTTTAATTTATATATTTTCCATAATTGGATTAATTTCATTTTTTCCCATAAATAACTTTAAAAAAATGAAATGGAAAGTTTCAATTTTTTTTATAGCAATTTTCATGTAATTTGTGGGGTAACTTTGATGATGTTATAACATACCCCTCTGATGACTCATTTCTGACCCAAAAAAAAGGTGCAGTAGAGAATGAATATAGGAACATAAAAGAGTACCAATTTACGGAGGTTAATACAGCATATATTAGGGAATAAATACGTAAACAAAGAATTTTGATGAAATTTCATTGCACTTTTAAAATGAGTGTGCATGCACATTTTGGTGGTATGAATATATTAGTTTGAAATAATGCCATCAATGAGTAGCTGACTTTTGCAATTAATTATTAAATAATATTTAATATAGTAACAATTAAGGCGAAATGACAATTAAGGGAAACATAGCATTAATGATCTCTTACCAAAATTTGAAATGTCGGCAAGACAATGAAAAAACAATTGGATTTTCAGAACTACCTCTTATGCCAGTGAATGTTTACAATGTTACATCATAGAGTTCTAAAGAAAACCAATAAAATTCAGTTACATCCAAATATTTTCTTAGCATTTCAGATATAAAGTTATCATATGAAAAATCGTAGATTAAACAAAAGATTCATAATCCTTTAAATAAGTAAACAAATAATTCATTGGCGAAACAATGGAATGAAAATGCAATCTTTATTATCTTCTTTCAGTTTTATTATTGTCCTAGGACTTAATCCATAGTTTCTATTCATTACTGTGTAAACATGTTTTCTTAAAATTGGAGCAATCTCTGTACTGATTTATCAAAAACCACAAATAATTTGTTGCTACGCATACAAATTATTGGATGAATCGTCAAAGCAAGGCTTACCTAAAATGTCAAGAGTAGCTGACTTTTGCAATTAATTATTAAATAATATTTAATATAGTAACAATTAAGGCGAAATGACAATTAAGGGAAACATAGCATTAATGATCTCTTACCAAAATTTGAAATGTCGGCAAGACAATGAAAAAACAATTGGATTTTCAGAACTACCTCTTATGCCAGTGAATGTTTACAATGTTACATCATAGAGTTCTAAAGAAAACCAATAAAATTCAGTTACATCCAAATATTTTCTTAGCATTTCAGATATAAAGTTATCATATGAAAAATCGTAGATTAAACAAAAGATTCATAATCCTTTAAATAAGTAAACAAATAATTCATTGGCGAAACAATGGAATGAAAATGCAATCTTTATTATCTTCTTTCAGTTTTATTATTGTCCTAGGACTTAATCCATAGTTTCTATTCATTACTGTGTAAACATGTTTTCTTAAAATTGGAGCAATCTCTGTACTGATTTATCGAAAACCACAAATAATTTGTTGCTACGCATACAAATTATTGGATGAATCGTCAAAGCAAGGCTTACCTAAAATGTCAGAGCTTTAAATACATGGTTAGAATGATGTTGACAAACTGGTATATCAAATATTTCAAACTGAAAGGGGAAGGAAAGATAAAAATGCACAGTTCGGATGGACTCTAAAGAGTATATAGAATATTTTTACCTTGATTAGATAAAGATTGACAGCGGTACGAAAAGAAACACACAATGTATCAAATTTATCACAGCTAGCAGTGCAAAACAGTAGATGTTCCTGGACAAAAAATTCAGGTTGTGATCCAATTACTAAACAACAATGAGTTTGATTTCGGGTGAATAACCAACTACACTTGTATATTAGAAGTTATGGGTCAATTCAACTGAATCAATTAGCAATTCAATGAAACAAACTGAAATAACAGTAATGAACAGAAATCCAAATCGATAAAGTCAAAGTAAAATTACGTATTGCACAGCATAAATGATGAATATTGAAATCAATGTGTCAGATACCATAAAGTAAAACGATCAAGTTGCATTGGGTCAAAAAGGTAATACACATGAAGCAGTCTGCAATGTTGCAGCCGATACTGCTATCCATTTCATTACCAGTTGGGACAAAATTTAGACGAATAAACATACGTAGAAACTGCAATTGCAGGAATACACTGGAATTTCGCGCTTACAGTTTGGGATTGTAAGAAAACTCATAGTCATGTTCAATGCTAAGAATCGACCATTTTACAATTTGAATGAATTGAGCTAAAACGTGTTTGAATTACCTGTTGAAGTTGGCGCACAGGTTGAAAGTATGGCAGGTCAGCAAATTCACATCGACTATTGATTTTGGAGAAGATCGGTGTAAAGTGTCTTTTCTGACAACGGCGAAGGCAGATTTAATTTTGAATCGTGGTTAGGGGATCTAAGAACAGCAGTTAGTGGCTAAAAATTGGGAAAGTAGATAGTGGGTAGGTGACAACGTGGGTAATTTGTTGAGATATTTGTTTTTTATTTTATTTTAAATAAGGCGGACGAGCCAATTGAACGGAATAGCAGAATTAATGAATGCCTGCATTCCGGACGTCCACGCATGCATTGTTGGAATTGTGCTTTTATGTTTAAGTAATAGATAAACATATGCCCAAGTTCCAAATTACATGCCCATTAATATATGTACCCAATTCTAGTCAGTTTACATATGTCCAATTCTTGCCTATTTTCATGTATTCCGAGTTTATGCCATTTTACCCATATCAAGTTCTATTCAAAATTACATGTATCAAGTTTCATACCCAATGTACCCAAATAATGATTCGTGATGTAGTTATCCTAAACTATAATCTTTTTATTACAATACATGCTAGTTGCCCCAGTTCATAATACATGTTCATGCCAATTATCAAGTTTACAATCGCTTTCATGTTCAAATTCCCAATTCTACATATGCCTAATTAACATAAGCCTAATCTTTTGATTTAATTTACATAGTCCCAAACTCGTGATTTAGTTTACATGCCAATTCATGTATGCCCACTTCATGCCAAATAACTTATGCCAATGCCCAAACTTGCAATTTCAATTATATTGAAAATACCTAAATTTCCAATTTCATGTTATGCCATCAATTCCACCAAATATATACCCAAATAGGTAATATCCCAATATTTCCTCTTATTCAATCGTACGCAAATCGCGGTTTAGGCCTAAGTCCGAAATTGACCAAGATTCATCAAAAGAAAATAAATAGGGGAAGATAGAATTTTGCATAAAAATAAGATCAGAGAGAAAAACATCATCATAGGCATGAAGATTACAACTTGATAATAATATCAACATGAATCAAGAAAACTAATTTACAACAGGCTGAATAGATCATGAACTTGGCGTGAGAAAAGATAGACAAGTCTCAAAACTCAAGATTCAAGAAGCAACAGAAATAGGTCTGAATCGATAAACATACTTAAATCCAATTCCACTTTATTCCATGGCCATATTATAATTAAATATTTAAATCTAAAAGCAACTAGAACTTACAGTGCGCGGATCGAGAATTTAGAAAGCATAATCGAAGCTCTAGTCGAACAACCCCAATATGCAATTCCTAGCCGTAATCTTCAAGAAAAGTCTTCGTGTTTTATTTTATTTTATTTATTTCAATTATTTCAGAGGCGGCATAAGGAGAGAATAAAATGGTGTAAAGAGAATGGGGTTAGGCGGCTGTTTATATAGGATTAGGCGAATGAATCTAGACTAAAAACGAGACCAAAAACATCAGAATGAACCCAGGCTCAAAACTGGGTTTCGGCACCAGGTTGACCCCCAAGTCGACCTGGCCCCTGGGAGGTCGACCATAGTGTCGACCCCCAGGTCGACCTGGTCCTGGGCGGGAAAATTCCCGCCCAGTCTGCGCTGGGGTTTGAATTCGAATTTCGAATTCGAGCTGTTTTTCGGTTCTGAAAATCCTTCAAACTTCGGAGGGTCATATCTCCCTCATACGGAATCCATTTTTCGAAAAATCGGACTCATTTCCTAGAAGAATTTCGGGACGAATGCAATGGCGCATCCCATTTTCCCTGATTCTTATTTTAAAATTAAATTTTGCCTTGATTTATGGTTTAACATGTTATTAAAATACGGGTTGTTAAAAGTATTGTATAAGATTGAATATTAGTGAATTTGAGTTGTATTACAAAAATGTACAAATAATGGAGTATAAAAGTTGTACTGTTTAAAATATAAAATATTCTATTCAAATAAAATACTATGTGAATATTTAAATTTCTTTACAGTTGTATTTTATTTAAACAGAAATATTATATTCATGTCTGTTGTGTAGTATATAAAAAATAGTACAGTAACAAACACGTTTAAAATAATATTTATTTGGTTGTTACCATCAAACAAAAAACATATAATTGTGTATACAACACCGTTATATACAACAATCTCCCCCTTTTGATGATGACAAACAAATAAAAGATTTTGAGTACAATAAATGTGTTTTAATAGTGAATATTAAACTCCCCCTATTCATATGCTCCCCCTACAACCAAACTCCCCCTATAACTGTGCATGAGTGAAAAGAAAAAATGAATGAATTTTCAAAATTAAAAATATTTATAAAATATTCACTCATAAATCAAACTCTCAACCCATTCTCCCTCTTTTGTTATCATCAAAAGGATACAAAATTTTAAAATATAGATGAAAAATGACTAAAAATATAATTTCAGCTTAAAAGGAAGAACGGTCATCATAAATCTCAATCAGTCAAACAAAAATCATAATAAACTGAGAATTGGTGTTATATTTCATATTGTAGATAATGACGGATTTACGATGAAATTTATAAAAATGGGGAGAGTTATAAAGATACGAATTTCAATTATTTTCAAAAGAATTTTATAAAATTGAAGCACAAAAAATAGTGATGGATTTGGACTGTAATTAATAATCCAATTTAAGTGACAAAATCATATAATGTCAAATCCCAACGGCTATCAATCAACAAATCATAATATGTCATAAGATATTAACACATTTCACAAATTAGAACATGGACTAATAAGCTGGTTTTCCCATACCAAGGAGAAATTTATATTAATTTCTATTCATAGCACAATATTTCCTTTTCTTTTATTTTTGATTTAAGAGCACACTGACCACGCATAACCAGATCTTGGATTTTTAAATGAGATCAGTTGTAGCTTAAATATAAGTAATCTCTTAACCATGTATGACTAGAGCTTGGATTTTTAAATGAGGTTAGAGACACACTTATGAATATTATAAATTTATCATTTCATCTTTAAAAGGAAAAAACTCCTCGGTATATAAAACCAATTATGGATGATAGAAAATGGGGTAGGTACAGAAATGGACTGTGAAATAAATTTCTAATTTAATTATATTATGAAATATGCTCGACTGTACCGGGATCATTGAAAAATTTCAATTTATCACTAATTCTGAATAATAACATAGTCCAATTTCTATCACAAATATTTTCACTGTTTGTTCAAAAAAAAACTCTCCATATTACTATAAAAAACATGATGGATGGCAGAATAATGGTAGATAAAGAAAATGGTCATGAAATAATCGCCAATTCAAAGATATTATAATAAATGTTCAATCATCATGAAAAATAAATAGAATCTCCTCCTGTTGTGAAGTATGCAGTCATAACTCATCACAATTTTAAAAACTGTTAATAATCTTGATGAATTCTTACTAAAGTTCAGTTTGGTTATTGATTTCAATTTCTGAATGAATAATCAATAAATAATTTTAAATTGAAGATCAGTTCCAAGAGGAATATGAAAGATTTACACATGACATGAGGGATTTAGGGATATATATATACAAGAGAAAAAAATTGCAACACTTCTAAACTGATACCGCACGTTGGTGACTCTACTAACGAGGATTTGAAATATGAAATAGGTGACTAACAAGGGTATACAAGACAATGATATTCAATCATTAAGCACAGGCAGACATAACAAACAGACGCATTTACTAGAGCAGCAGGCAAGAATAAGTAGTTATTTGAAAAACAGTATCAGAGCAGCAAGTTGTATATACCAAAGCAAGCAGTCATTAAAGAATTTTCAAAAACAATATCATAGCAGCAAAAAAAAAAATCAAGTCAGACTTGTCAAGATGATGGTCACAAAAGATGATTCATGATCCAAAAATACGATTTATTTGAAATCACTTGAGGGAGTATGAAAATTTCAAGATTAAATGAATCAATCACACTAGATTGTAAATTTCAGATTTAGGAAGTGTGTGAAATTCATGAAATCAATAATTTCAAGTGATTTCAAACAAATATTCAAGCCAATTGATCATGAAATAACAATGAATTACAAAAACAGTTTTTTCACAAAAAATTTCACAAGCATATGACTGACAAGCCCAAGCGAAGTTTCAGATCATTTACATCAAGTTTGAAAATATTCATGATCCAAAAATTAAGAATTTTTTTATTTGAAATCACATGCATTTATGTCAAGTGCTAAATGGATCAGTCACACAGAGATTGATAATTACAAATTTTAAGAGGTGTGTGATATTCAAAATATCATGAATTTCATATGATTTCAAACAAACAAATTTCAACCATAATGATCATGAATAAAGAGGAATTTCAAGATGTATCACTGTAATTAAAGATAATTCAAAATATCCAAGTCAATCTGAAAATCAATGAAATTATCACAACTGATAAATAGAAGTGTGCTGTAATGAGTATAATATTTTAAGCTTTTCTAAAATGGATTAGAAGAAACTCAGAACAGCAGAAATGTGTGATATTTCATTAATATTTCATATCTTCAAAACAATTTAGAATTCAGATTGATATGAATGCTTCAACACTGTTAAAAATTCAAAAATAAAAAGTAAACTTCAAAACAATTGCAGACATATACAAGTTTCAATTCAAGATCTGGAAATGATTAAAAGTAAGAGTGTTATTCAAAAGAAGTTAATTTCAAGAAAATCATGAGTACTGCAATTGGAAGTTTAAGAAAGCACAAAATAAGAAGAATATGGCAGTGTCGAATCAAATTAGAATAGAAAATAAAAGAAGAAGTAGAAGAAGGAATAAAAATAGATAATATACAAAAAAAAACGTGAGTCAGGAGATCATACTTGATTTGCAGTAGACGATGTGAATCTCCAACTCAACAGTCATGGCTATGAAACGTATGTCAAAAGGCATTGATGTTGATATGAAGCAAGCTTGATTCTTCGAGTTTGTCCTCAACCAACCCTCGTTACCTAACTGTTTAGGGGATCGAGCGGTCTAACAGAATTAGTAAAACCACTCACAGTTGTATGTCGAACTTTCAAACCTGTTTGTATAACAATCCATTCGAATCTATTTTTGTGCCTTTAGGAACCCAGATACGTTTGAATTTAGATGAATTTACTTTATTTCTTTTTGGGGTCCAAAATGGTTTAAAGGGATTGTTATCAAACCAATTTTCATTTCGCTTTCAATTTAAAAAACCTTTGAAATTATTTGAGTACAAATTTTCAAGATGAATATTTTCAAAACGATTTGAAGGATTTTTAAAATCATTTGTTCTTCTCTTTTCAAACTCATCAATTTTTCCAAAACCGAGTCCACTTTTATTTCCGGATGAAAATTGATTTTTCAACAACATGTTTAAAGATTTTTCACCGTTTAAAAATTTAGCCAAATTTGTTTCATGTTGTTGAATTTCAGTTTTAAGATCACCATTTTATTTCATTAAATTTGAATAACGAGTTTTAGTGATCATACATCTTTCAAAATCAGATTTCAAAACCAAGTTTTCATCATTAAGAAATTTTATTTTGGTTTGGTACTCACAATCTCATATTCAAATTTAGCTTTTTTTCAGATGCAGATGTTTCAAAATCTTTGAATTTCGCAATTTCTTTTTCAAGCTCTTTCAAAACAAATTCAAGTTTCAGTAAATTTTGATTTTCAAAAATCTTATGTCGGGAAATAATATAATCCAACTCCTTTTGCAAAGAATTATTTTTACAAATTAACTCATCTTCACTTTGTTTTAAAATGATAATTTCTTTTTCAAATTTCTGAAGATTTTTATTAAGATGAGTTAAATCATTTTTCAAATTCAAAAAATTCTGGAAATTGGAGTTTTAATGTCTTAATTCCAACATATTATTTGTGTTAATCAAATCATGATTTTTAGATTTCAGAAGTTTGTTTTTCCATTGGAGTTTATCAAAAGATTTAGTCAAGTCAGTACACATATAAACCAAATCTTCGTATGAGAAATTTCCTGTTTTGTCATCTGTTGAATCTCCATCGATTGATTCATCTGAATTTTCATTTGTAAATCCTGTTAAGCAAAACTTTGAATCTGAGTAGGCACTTCGGGGTTTTCAGCAGCTATTGTCAATTTGTCTATACTACGTATTGAGAGCTGTCCAGATATCCTACGCAGTTAATGTAACACCCCACATCCGTTAGTGTCACTCACAAAGGGAATGCACTAAGTTCTGTGGAGCATTTAGGGTAAAAGATGCAGATAAATTACAAGACAGACAGAAATTAAACAGCGGAAAATAAAACTTTGCTTTATTGATAAAATAGTTTGTACAAAGATTTCTTTACAATATCAGAGTATCATCTGTCTTACAAAGTAAAGAAGCATAAAACAATATTTATATTCCCCAGTTTTAGCATGAGCCAGCCATAGCATCTGAAAAGAGAGTCCACGCAAAACTTCGACAAATCTTCAAGCTGGGAAAGTGTGACAGTCCAACTTAATCTGAGCTATACTATTCCCTCCTTTACTACCAGGGGGGGGGGGGAGGGAAACGGAAGAAAAGAAGAGGAAAGAAAAACAGAGTCAGACATAAAGCCTGAGTAAGTTCAGTAACTTCTAGCATGTGAACATGGAAAAAAATGACATGAATTAACTGAATACACCATGATGATAGGGTTGGCAAGATTAGACAAGATAATCACGAGATATGCTAAGATAAGATAAACTGGATATACTCTAATACTTTCGCCGCTTCGCTCTAATACTTCGCCGCTTCGCTGTTTCCTTGTTATACCGATTTCTATATCTCTGCACCGCCTATCTAGTGTCCTACCTAGTAACGATAACGTGATCCGAATCCCTGTATTTTCCATTGCCTTCGGGCATACATTTATTATTTGTTACCTAGATTTAATCTAGGGTTTTCTACCAAGTGCCTTCTAGATTTAACTAGAGTTTATGCTATCTGTTGAATGCTTCTCGGATTCAGGATTTATGCCACCTAGTTCAACTAGGAATTATGCTACCTGTCGAACGATGCCCCCAAGTCTAGGATACACTACCTAGAGTGGTATATGTTCCTATACTTCCCCACGCATGAGTCGCGAATCGTTATCGCTTGCACTTGTCCTGTAATGTGCGGTCCGAGTCCTGTGTCAGGGCAAATCAAGGAATACAGAACTCGGTCGGGAGCTTTCAGATATCTGCCGATGCAGATGCTAAGGTCTGTTTTCAATTCAGTGGCTATGGTCCCACTTGACCCCTCCCTCAACTAATGAAAGGCACACCTTGTAAAATGAGAACTATACGCTGTCCCCCGGTGCCCCACTATCCTATGGCCATCCTCACCCAGAACTAGATAGCAAGAATATGGTCTTTTGGAGTTCTCCGCCTTTCCGCTTCACGTATCTCGATTGACTCAAGATGGATGGTAGACGACGATTCGCTATCACAGGGCTACCGTTTGCTCGCCGAATCACGCTGGTCCATCCTAGTCTTTAGGTTGCCATGTATTGCAACCAAGGCATACCCCTGGTTCTTCTACGCAGACCTTAACCTCTGTAGGCCAAGGCGAATCATCTGTAGCCTCACAGAGGGATACCAAGAGTACCCTCACGTCCCCTCGAAGCCTCGGGCTTCGTAACCCAATTCGTTGGAGCCTTCTTTTTAACCAGACAGACGTTCACTCCTCCTCGTGTTATACTAAGAATTACTACTTAGTTTTACTAACTAAGATTTACCACTTAGTTCCCAGAATCGTTGTTTTCTTAACTAAGGTTTACTACTTAGTTCCCTTTTCCGTCAGTTTGGATTGGTTAAGTGTCATTAGTCAATTCAAGCCTACTTAACCCTCTTCATTTATCCTGTCAAACTGGTTAAGTGTTATCAGGAATTCATGTTGACTTAACCCCACCACAAACCATGTTATATTGGTTAAGTATTTCTTGTTACTTAACCCTACCCATTCACCCTGTATTGGTTCAGTGTTCCCTTTTTAACTTAACCTTGCCCGTCTGTTTTAACTAACATGTTATTAATGGTTAAGTATTATCCCTTCATGTTTTTGACTTAACCCTATTCCTTTATCACAATCTGATGGTTAAGTGTTCAAGTCTACTTAACCCTACGGTCTAGCCCAGCTAACATATCAAATTGGCTAAGTGTATTAAATCTTACCTAACCCCAACCCCTAGTCTAGTAAACATGTTAATTTGGCTAAGTGTATTAACTTTACTTAACCCCACTTTCTAGACTAGTTAACATGTTAATTTGGCTAAGTGTTTTCTTAGTTACTTAACCTCTACAAATCTTGTCTTGTTACCATGAGTTTGGTTAAGTGTCCCTGTGGACTTTGCCCTCCATTCTAGCTTAACTGTGTTAAGTTGGTTAAGTGTTCCTATGGACTTAACCCTCCCATTCTAGCTTAACTGTGTTAAGTGTCAGTCTGAACCTAACCCCATCCATCAGTCTAGTTATCATGTTGAACTGGTTAAGTGTCTTAGTTAACTTAACCCTACCATTCTTGTTCTAGCTTTAACCAAATAAATTAAAGCCGCTACCACTCACATTAGACAGGTATTGTTGCGACTACTGGATGTGCCGGTTGGTTCCGGGCAGGTTTACATCGCAACTCGGTCTAACCTCGGGTTAGGCATATTCGTGTTTTCTAAGTTCAAAGGGTTTTGATTAATTTTCGAATCAAGTTTTGAAAGTAACCATCCCGTTCGTCGGATCAGTTAGGGATAGCCAGGAAGAGCAGGAAACTTGTATTTTCCAAACCCAAGCCTAGACACTATCCTCTCTGTCACCCTAGAACTTTCTGGCGTGTTATTAAAAGAGATGTCGTTAATAAACCTTTAATTTGTCTAAATTTATATTTCCTCATTCAGGCCCAATTCTATAAGTAAATTATTTCTAATTTACTTATTTCCTAATTACTCTTTTAATGTAAATTGTCTACATTCATTCTTATGGCCCATTTCCCCTTCTAAATCATATTTATGCTTTTTGGTATGTGGACTATACCAAATTAAGTGTCACTAACCATGATTTTGCTAAACCTGCCAATTATGGCCAATTTCACATTTATGCCAATATACTTACCGTGCCAAATTAGCTAATCCAATTCCGATTCAGCATTCTAATTCTAGACTTATTACTCTAGTTCACTATTCATGTAAATGCTAGATTTACACGTCAATACTAGATTCAAATTTCACATCTTATAATTCATGTCAAATTTATTCAATTTGCATTTCTATGAACATGCTATAATACATGTTCCCAATTTATGCCAATTTCCAAGTTAAACTACATTTTTAGTAAATTCCATATTTTTCCCAAACCGCATTCCCACCGTTCGTATAATCGTGATTCAGTCTAGATTATAAACAAAGCTAGGTTCGTAGAAAATAGGGAATGAACCAAAGATGCTATGCAAAAGATAGACATACTAACTGGCATAAAAAGGGTTGAATAACGACGTCGGTTCAAGAACATGGGTAGACCTAACTTAATAGGTAAATTCCCAAGGTCTAAAACCAAGAATAGACAGAATAGAGACATAGGTTCAAGAACATGGGTAGACCTAACTTAATAGGTAAATTCCCAAGGTCTAAAACCAAAGATAACCAAGAATAGACAGAATAGATGATCGGGTTTAGACCCAATTTCATAGTCACAAAACTTAAGCAACACTTTTCTAGTCATAAATCACTGATGTCCTTGTTATGTCATAGGCAATAGTTTATATCTCCTAATCAAAGGCATAGGCTTAGTCAAGGAAATAATCCTCATAGTCATAGTCACAGTCATAGGCAATGTTCATAGTCATAGGCAAAGTTCATAGTCATAGGCAAATGTTCATAGTCATAGGCAATGTCCATAGTCATAGGCAAATGTTCTTAGTCATAGGCAATGTCCATAGTCATAGGCAAATGTTCATAGTCACGGTCTTATTTGTCCTCGAATCATAACAGTTCTTAATTAGGTTCAAGAGTATAGGCACTGAGTCGAATAGAGAGAGAGAGATTTGGCATATTCTTTTATTCCTTTGATTTCATGTCACGAACAGAGAAAAACGTTCAAATCTAGAAATAACCGACTTACAGAGATTAGATTAGAACAGAAAGATGGCGTTGCTATGATTCGTAGAAAAATAGTCGTTGCAGTCATTCGAATCTTCACTTGAATTCTAGCTTGAATCTCCTCCTTGAAAGTCTTTGAGCAGCACCTCCTCGTCTTGATTTATTTTATATGTATTATTTTATTTATTATTTAATTAAGAGGAGGAGAGGAAACCATGTTCACTATGAGTCTTTGCAGCATAAGGGTAGAGAAGAATTGTGAATAGAGAAGGAGACTAAGGCTGTTTATATAGTGTTAGGCGGGCGAATCTGGTCAGAATGGCGTCTAGATACAGAAGAACGAACTAGGTGCAGAAAACTGGAAAAACGGGGGGGGGGGATGTCGACCCCCAGGTCGACTACCCAGTCGACGTGGGTGCCTTGGGCGGGAAAATTCCCGCCCAGCCCATTCTGGGTCCGATTTGAATTTTGAACCTGACCTGTTTTGAAATTTGAACTTCGCTGAATCTTCCGGAGGCCATATCTTCCTCATACGAACTCCCATTTACGCAAACTCGAACTCGTTTTCATGCAGAATTCCGAGACGAACGCAATGGCGCAGCCTGTTTCCCTTGATTTTGATTTTAAAATTTAATTCTGCCTTGATTCGTTAATCTTAGTGTTACAGAATTACGGGGTGTTACATTCTTCCCCACTTAAAAGGATTTCGTCCCCGAAATCTCCAAGTTAGGAAGAATGTGTCCTACCATCCAATCACCCATCTACTCAACCATTCAATCACAGGCGTCCATCGTCCTTAAAAGATTTCTAATGCTTTCATGTTTATATGCATAGTGTGTGTATATGTCTTTATCTAATGCAAAATCAGGCGGTCTACTGGTTCAGTTGACCTCCTCAATGCAAATCATGTCAGTGCCATGCGTCCAATCATGTATGCAAGCATCCCTAGTTATGTAAATACTACATGCGTGAACATCCATTCATCCATATGCAACATCCATATGATAACATATCAAGTTCAATTTACAAACAAATACATATCTATAAATGCAATATGAAAGCATCTGAACTGATCTAGTGCCTAATACGTATGCATATGCATTCACAAGCAACCATTAGCAACCACTTGCAACCATCAACCATAACATGTTTCAAATACATGTTTACATCCATTGGCTTCTACCTAAGGATCGAAGATACGACCTAGGTGATATACTTTGGAAAGAGAGAAACAATTATGCGTAAAGCTCCTAAAACAAAGAAATCAAGGATGCGCCCTCAAGGAAAAGGGTATGATGCTAGTATCTAGCCTTCTTGAGCTTTACTCCACTGTACCTTAACTAATTTAACTTCACGATTGTGAAGTTTCTGACCTCCATTTCCAAAGTAAACGGATGTCAACTATGATACCAAGTGTACATACCAAGATGGTTCGAGGTCTCTCCTCTTAGCTTATCCATCCCGCCATAACTATAAGGGTTGAAAGGTCACTACGTGCTTTTTAGAGTGCATGCCATAACTATTCAACTCTCACGCAAACCATCATAGTCGAACTCGATATCCCTCAAGTACAAGCCCCAAAGGCCTAAACCAATATCAGACAAGCACCCAAGGAATATCTCCTCCGAATTTAGACGATCTACGTGAGATGATATAAGCAAACTCGATAGCTATTCTCAAATCCCTACTAACCCAAAAATAAACTGGTCGGACCACCAATTGGATTTGAGACTCTAGTGGGATCTTTCTACTATATAAGTACTATGGTTTAGAGACTCAACTATGGAAGTGGATATGAACAAATGCGAAGAGCTAAAAACCAAAGGAAAGAGTACAAACAGCAAAACTAGACTCTTCCAACAGAACTTTACTACCTTTCTCCTAGGTACGCTTGGTGGTGAAAGTAGGTTCTTGCCCTTCTGAAAACCTTGTTCCTCGTTCTTGCCCTTGCCCTTAATTATATGCCCTATCATTCCCTAGTAAAGATACTTCCTCTTGTCTTAGGTTTTATAATTTCTTCCTCCTTCATGAGCTAAATCTACATCCATGAATTCCTCACCCTAGGGTTGTACTCCCTAGCCAAACTCCTCATCCCCTTCTGTGTGTAGTCATGTTGACAAATCTCTCGAAAGCTGCTTCCATCGTACAGAAAACCCTATAAGCTCGAAAGAAAACTGGCTGTAAGTGAAACAACCACAGCCCTAGATGGAAGTCGGGTACTACTTTGTCCTTCGATGAGGTTACCTCCTAGAAAGCCAGGAGCCCCAGAGACTCAAGAAAGAAGGAGACAAGAATTCAAACAGAGGAAGAGAAAATAGTGCGTATGGATTTGGGGAATATGTCTTTAGAACAAATCTTTTCTTTGAAAATGCTTCTTTAAAAACTGTTTTGAAAATAATTTTTCAAATCCTTTATCTGATCTGGTAACCTTCAGCTCTGATACCACGTGTAACACCCCACATCCGTTAGTGTCACTCACAAAGGGAATGCACTAAGTTCTGTGGAGCATTTAGGGTAAAAGATGCAGATAAATTACAAGACAGACAGAAATTAAACAGCGGAAAATAAAACTTTGCTTTATTGATAAAATAGTTTGTACAAAGATTTCTTTACAATATCAGAGTATCATCTGTCTTACAAAGTAAAGAAGCATAAAACAATATTTATATTCCCCAGTTTTAGCATGAGCCAGACATAGCATCTAAAAAGAGAGTCCACACAAAACTTCGACAAATCTTCAAGCTGGGAAAGAGTGACAGTCCAACTTAATCTAAGCTATATTATTCCCTCCTTTACTGCCTTGGGGGGGGACGGAAGAAAAGAAGACGAAAGAAAAACAGAGTCAGACATAAAGCCTGAGTAAGTTCGGTAACTTCTAGCATGTGAACATGGAAAAACAAAATGATATGAATTAACTGAATACAAGATAACACCATGATGATAGGGTTGGAAAGATTAGACAAGATAATCACGAGATATGCTAAGATAAGATAAACTAGATATACTCTAATACTTTCGCCGCTTCGCTGTTTCCTTGTTATATCGATTTCTATATCTCTGCACCGCCTATCTAGTGTCCCAACTAGTAATGATAACGTGATCCCAATCCCGGTATTTTCCATTGCCTTCGGGCATACATTTATTATTTGTTACCTAGATTTAATCTAGGGTTTTCTACCAAGTGCCTTCTAGATTTAACTAGAGTTTACGCTATCTGCTGAACGCTTCTCGGATTCAGGATTTATGCCACCTAGTTCAACTAGGAATTATGCTACCTGTCGAACGATGTCCCCAAGTCTAGGATACACTACCTATAGTGGTATATGTTCCTATACTTCCCCACGCATGTGTCGCGAATCGTTATCGCTTGTCTAGATGCACATGTCCTGTAATGTGCGGTCCGAGTCTTGTGTCAGGGCAAATCAAGGAATACAGAACTCGGTCGGGAGCTTTCAGATATCTGCCGATGCAGATGCTAAGGTCTGTTTTCAATTCGGTGGCTATGGTCCCACTTGACCCCTCCCTCAACTAATGAAAGGCACACCTTGTAAAATGAGAACTATACGCCGGCCCCCGGTGCCCCACTATCCTATGGCCATCCTCACCCATAACTAGATATCAAGTATATGGTCTTTTGGAGTTCTCCGCCTTTCCGCTTCACGTATCTCGATTGACTCAAGATGGATGGTAGACGACGAGTCGCTATCACCGGGCTACCGTTTGCTCACCGAATCACGCTGGTCCATCCTAGTCTTTAGGTTGCCATGTATTGCAACCAAGGCATACCCCTGGTTCTTCTACGCAGACCTTAACCTCTATGGGCCCAGGCGGATCATCTGCAGCCTCACAGAGAGATACCAAGAGTACCCTCATGTCCCCTCGAAGCCTCGGGCTTCGTAACCCAATTCGTTGGAGCCTTCTTTTTAACCAAACAGACGTTCGCTCCTCCTCGTGTTATACTAAGAATTACTACTTAGTTTTACTAACTAAGATTTACCACCTAGTTCCCAGAATCGTTGTTTTCTTAACTAAGGTTTACTACTTAGTTCCCTTTTCCGTCTGGATTGGTTAAGTGTCATTAGTCAATTCAAGCCTACTTAACCCTCTTCATTTATCCTGTCAAACTGGTTAAGTGTTATCAGGAATTCATGTTGACTTAACCCCACCACAAACCATGTTATATTGGTTAAGTATTTCTTATTACTTAACCCTACCCATTCACCCTGTATTGGTTCAGTGTTCCCTTTTTAACTTAACCTTGCCCGTCTGTTTTAACTAACATGTTATTAACGGTTAAGTATTAACCCTTCATGTTATAGACTTAACCCTATTCCTTTATCACAATCTGATGGTTAAGTGTTCAAGTTTACTTAACCTTACGGTCTAGCCCATCTAACATATCAAATTGGCTAAGTGTATTAAATCTTACTTAACCCCAACCCCTAGTCTAGTTAACATGTTAATTTGGCTAAGTGTATTAACTTTACTTAACCCCACTTTCTAGACTAGTTAACATGTTAATTTGGCTAAGTGTTTTCTTAGTTACTTAACCTCTACAAATCTTTTCTTGTTACCATGAGTTTGGTTAAGTGTCCCTGTGGACTTAGCCCTCCGTTCTAGCTTAACTGTGCTAAGTTGGTTAAGTGTTCCTATGGACTTAACCCTACCATTCTAGCTTAACTATGTTAAGTGTCAGTCTGAACCTAACCCCGTCGATCAGTCTAGTTATCATGTTGAACTGGTTAAGTGTCTTAGTTAACTTAACCCTACCATTCTTGTTCTAGCTTTAACCAAATAAATTAAAGCCGCTACCACTCAAATTAGACAGGTATTATTGTGACTACTGGATGTGCCGGTTGGTTCCGGGTAGGTTTACATCGCAACTCAGTCTAACTCGGGTTATGCATATTCGTGTTTTCTAAGTTCAAAGGGTTTTGATTAATTTTCGAATCAAGTTTTGAAAGTAACCATCCCGTTCGTCGGATCAGTTAGGGTTAGCCAGGGAGAGTAGGAAACTTGTATTTTCCAAACCCAAGCCTAGACACTATCCTCTCTGTCACCCTAGAACTTTCTGGCGTGTTATTAAAAGAGATGTCGTTAATAAACCTTTAATTTGTCTAAATTTATATTTCCTCATTCAGGCCCAATTCTATAAGTAAAATATTTCTAATTTACTTATTTCCTAATTACTCTTTTAATGTAAATTGTCTACATTCATTCTTATGGCCCATTTCCCCTTCTAAATCGTATTTATGCTTTTTGATATGTGGACTATACCAAATTAAGTGTCACTAACCATGATTTTGCTAAACCTGCCAATTACTCCCAATTATGGACAATTTCACATTTATTCCAATATACTTACCGTGCCAAATTAGCTAATCCAATTCCGATTCAGCATTCTAATTCTAGACTTATTACTCTAGTTCACTATTCATGTAAATGCTAGATTTACACGTCAGTACTAGATTCAAATTTCACATCTTATAATTCATGTCAAATTTATCCAATTTGCATTTCTATGAACATGCTATAATACATGTTCCCAATTTATGCCAATTTCCAAGTTAAACTACGTTTTTAGTAAATTCCATATTTTTCCCAAACCGCATTCCCACCGTTCGTATAATCGTGATTTAGTCTAGATTATAAACAAAGCTAGGTTCGTAGAAAATAGGGAATGAACCAAAGATGCTATGTAAAAGATAGACATACTAACTGGCATAAAAAGGGTTGAATAACGACGTCGGTTCAAGAACATGGGTAGTCCTAACTTAATAGGTAAATTCCCAAGGTCTAAAACCAAGAATAGACAGAATAGAGAAATAGGTTCAAGAACATGGGTAGACCTAACTTAATAGGTAAATTCCCAAGGTCTAAACCCAAAGATAACCAAGAATAGACAGAATAGATGATCAGGTTTAGACCCAATTTCATAGTCACAAAACTTAAGCAACACTTTTCTAGTCATAAATCACAGATGTCCTTGTTATGTCATAGGCAATAGTTTATATCTCCTAATCAAAGGCATAGGCTTAGTCAAGGAAATAATCCTCATAGTCATAGTCACAGTCATAGGCAATGTTCATAGTCATAGGCAAAGTTCATAGTCATAGGTAAATGTTCATAGTCATAGGCAATGTCCATAGTCATAGGCAAATGTTCTTAGTCATAGGCAATGTCCATAGTCATAGGAAAATGTTCATAGTCACGGTCTTATTTGTCCTCGAATCATAACAGTTCTTAATTAGGTTCAAGAGTATAGGCACTGATTCGAATAGAGAGAGAGAGAGAGATTTGGCATATTCTTTTATTCCTTTAATTTCATGTCACGAACAGAGAAAAGCGTTCAAATCTAGAAATAACTGACTTACAGAGATTAGATTAGAACAGAAAGATGGCGTTGCTATGATTCGTAGAAAAATATTCGTTGTAGTCGTTCGAATCTTCACTTGAATTCTAGCTTGAATCTCCTCCTTGAATGTCTTTGAGCAGCACCTCCTCGTCTTGATTTATTTTATATGTATTATTTTATTTATTATTTAATTAAGAGGAGGAGAGGAAGCCATGTTCACTAAGAATCTTTACAGCATAAGGGTAGAGAAGAATTGTGAATAGAGAAGGAGACTAAGGCTTTTTATATAGTGTTAGGCGGGCGAATCTGGTCTGAATGGCGTCTAGATACAGAAGAACGAACTAGGTGCAGAAAACTAGAAAAAACGGGGGGGGGGGGGTCGACCCCCTGTTCGACTACCCAGTCGACCTGGGTGCCCCAGGTCGACTACCCAGTCGACCTGGGTGCCTTGGGCGGGAAAATTCCCGCCCAGCCCATTCTGGGTCTGATTTGAATTTTGAACCTGACCTGTTTTGAAATTTGAACTTCGCTGAATCTTCCGGAGGCCATATCTTCCTCATACGGACTCCGATTTACACAAACTCGGACTCGTTTTCATGCAGAATTCCGAGACGAACGCAATGGTGCAGCCCGTTTCCCTTGATTTTGATTTTAAAATTTAATTCTGCCTTGATTCGTGAATCTTAGTGTTACAGAATTACGGGGTGTTACAGTTAAACAATGGGAGATTAGACTGTATTGATCATCATCAAGATAAGAATATAGAATATGTGTAGCACGAGAATTAAAAACTCCATCTACCATATCGTACCCATTGTTAACAACATCCCAACATTTAATAATAACAGATTTTAAATAAAATTCCATTTTGGATTTCCGATTTAAAAAATCTGTTCCAGTGAAAATAGTTGGAGATGAACTGGACTGACTCTCACTAGACTGACGACTAGGATTATCCATGACTCTAGAGCTAAATAAATACCTGCTCTGATACCACTTGTTGGATCTAGATTAACCATAGAGGGGAGGTTGAATAGGGTTTATCACGGTTTTTCGCTAAATTTAAAAATCTGATAGGATATTAGAGCAATAAACAGATCACAGAGCAAAAATAAAAGTGCAAAAAATAAATCACACATAAATATACCCAGCTTCGGCAAAACCCTGCCTATTGCTGCATTTCTAAGGTTTCTACTAGGTAAGAGAATATATCCCGCAAACAAGACCATGTACACTCGCGAACCTCTCGCCACTATTCTAATCCTACTCCCAAAACCCTAGACTGACGATATCCCCTCGATCAGATTTTCCCGAATTACAAACCCTATAACTTGTAACCCTAGATTTTATAGACTCTAGTGAACTGCCAGGTAAACCCTACCTATATTATCTAGAATTTTCTAAACTCTAGCAACTGTTCGTTTGATTACAAAAAGAATTGAAAAAACAGAACAATAAAAGCAAGACGATTTAAACTCTAGACTTAAATTAAAACATTATCTCCCCTTTTAATCCTTAAGTAAAAAAATTGGCCGGCCCATTTTCATTTGAGTGCACCACTATTTCAATGGCCCGATCTCTATTTGTTCTCTAGAGAAAAAATATGGCGGCCGAACTAGGGTTTCTCAATCTTCCAACCAAATCACGATGCTTGTAACTTAATGAACTAGATCTCTGGTGCTCGAATTTTTGTTGATAAGTGATGCTCGAAAAACTGGTTCTCTTATGATCAATTGCTGAATTCTGGTTCCCTGATGATCAATTACAATTATGGAGTTTGGTCAAAACCCATGAAAAGATGTGAGTTTTCTGATTTTACTTTTTTTTTGATTGAAATTGTGGATTGTGGTTTCGATAATACTTACCTGTGATGAATGGGGTGTATTTATAGGGTGAATTAGAAACCCTAAAAATGATTTTCTGATTTCAATAAAATGATTCGATCAGGTTTGACGTGCTTCCGCTTTTGCTGGCTCGATTCTTCAATTGATTTGCTCGAGTTTTAATTCACTGATTGCGTGATAAATGTTGCCTTGTAATGAAAAATAATCGGCTTTGATTTGAATTGTGTGTGTTTCCTGAAATAACATCTCTGAAAATTCGAATTGGCAATTAGCATGAAATTGCTTGTTTGAATGTGGCCACAATTTTCCCTTTTCCATGAACCTGGTCAGATTATTGTTATTGTGAAAATTTGTTGCCATGAATATATTCCGTGAATTCTGAAATTTGTTGCCTTGATTTTGTTGTAAGAATATTTAGAAAATATTGACACAATTTTCTAGCCTTTGAAAAACAGCATTATCATTCCTGGAAACTTTTGAATTGTAGAAATAAACTCTTGCCAAATATGTTTTTGCCGAATTGTGTTTTTTCCAAAATACTTTTGCTAAACTGGAAGCAACTTTAAAAACTTGAAAGCCAATTGATTGGATACTTGTATTTCTGTGCTTAAAAAAAAATTTGACTCGAAATGGTTAAGCTATGTTGAACACAGACTTGGTTGACCCATACTGCATGTGAATGAATTTGCCACTCTAGCATCTTGTTTGCTGTGTGTATATGCCACTAATATACACTTGCCAAAAAACTGTCAAACCTTCTAAACATTTGCACTGTAATTTCTGGTTTAGTTTAATCAACTTTCCAATTATGAAAAGCAATAATCTGCTTTAAAAAGAAACTGCATGAAAACCAATCTCTTTAACAATTAAGACTAGTATCCGTAGCATTCAAAAGCATCTCCTTGTGCTTGACCCATGTTATTGAAATTTTGATTGTTGGGCCTTGTACATAATACTGTAGGATCACCTGACTTCCTCCTTAAAAAACTATTTCGACACTTGCATTGTATTTACCATGTGTGATGAGTACTGACCTGCCATTGTACCCTTGTGCATTCAGGACTTAGCTTGTATGTACCTTAACACATGTGAATTCCATTGGCAGTTATTTTCATGTAGTGTTGTACTTCATTACTGTGACCATTTTGAGTTGATCACCTGAGCTTGTATCACTGTCCATTCATGTGCCATATTGTTTGTGAATCATTATATGATTGTTTGAGCTTTGTTTTGCAACCCAGTTTCGCCATATTTTGCTGTGTGCACTCACAATCCACTGTTTACTCCAGATTTGTACACGTATTTGCCATCCTGACTTACTGCACTTGAAACTTGGTCTGTCTTGACCATGTCTTGGTTTGGGCTTGACCACTTTGGCTATATAGCTGCCCAGTTGAGCATATGTGAAAAGTCCGAGTGTGCACGTGACTTGTGCGGGATCTATAATATGGCTATGCGGAATATGATAACAAACTTTAAATGCAGTAAAGTAAAGTAAAGTAGAGTAACGACACCAGGATTTTTATACTGGTTCGGACCTCCAGTCCTACGTCCAGTCCCGAAGCTTCTCTTCGGCTTTTCACTAAACAACACCCTCGCTTCACCCGGAGGAACAGGTTCACAACTACTTGATTTACGGGCTACAAGTTTACCCACTTGATTTACGGGCCACAAGCTTACCCACTTGATTTACGGGCCACAAGCTTACCCACTTGATTTCACGGGCTACAAGCTTACCCACACAGGACAATTACAAGAGTTTGACTTCTGATTGTGTTCTTCTTTCAACACTCATTTTCCAACGATTGAGTACACCCTTCCTATAATCTTATCCTCAAGTATATGATTTGAATGCAAAGATTTAAGGAATAAAGATTGCTTGTTGAATCAAATGAAATAAAACTGATTCAAGGATTCAACAAGTATTGAATATTTAAGAGAGCTTTTAGAATGCAAGAGAGTATAGAGTTAAGATCAGAAAATAGAAGAAGATTCGGTGATTTGAAAGTATGATTTCAAGTCTATTTATAGTGTAGAATAGTTGCATTCCTTCATGAAGAGTTTCTATAAAGAGTTGTGTCCATTTCCCTTGAAACTGAATAGAAATCTCTTCACAAAAAGAAGCATCCTTTCAGAAAAATTACAGCAAAAAAAAAGGTCGACAGGTCGAAATTAACAGGTCGACAGGAATTTGAAAAAATAGCCGTTATGCACAAAAGACAATAGGACCGGTCGACAGGTCCTTTTTGGGCGGTCGACCGTTTTCTTGCTGTGGACCGGAGGACCCCGGTCCACAGTCTATATCACTCTGCACTCTTTCCCGGTCGAAGCCTGGACCGTTTGGGCTTTTTCTGTGACTTTTCAATTCCTCAAATATACAGATTTCAGCCCCAGCTAATTTCAGTTTCTAAATTGTTTTGTGCATTCGTGTTATACTTTGAGGATAGATTTTAACATAAATCTAACACGACTCCATATCTACATATATATAATCTTAGCTCCATGTCATGATTTCCATTGATCTTCACTACGATCTTCATTGATTTCCACTTTGATAAATATGAATTCAGCTCGTCAATGATCTCTATTTCTATGTTGTCATTAATCAAAATCTTGTGTATCAACAATATGTACATGCTATATTGACTTGCACCTATTGCTCGATCACTCATGCCATGTATCTTGGCTTTTGATTTCGACCATGATTTGCTGTGTTTACTTTGTTGCTCGACTCTTGAGCTTACTGTTGACTTTATATTGAGTTGTTTTCATGTGTGCACTGAGTTGAGATGGTCCATGTGGCTACTCCTCAGTTGCTCGCTGATTGGCGAGGCAGTGCACACGTGTATATTTATACACGTGTGTATATGCAGCTATTTAGTATTATTTTCACTGTCTCTGTACTGTATATACATACAGTCTGGACACAGGTTGATGGATATATAAATTAGAACAAGTCATGAAAAATGATAAGAAACACACCGAAATTCTGAGGCAAATAAAATTTTAAAAATGAAATTTATATTCGCATGTCTTCAGTTTTATTTCTATTGCAGTGTACTCTGTGTGTGTGTGTCATGTTACAGGTAAGCAGGTGATGACTGGATTGATTGTGAGCTGTGAAGACAGAAGATTGACAGAGACATGTATATAAGAACATATGTATATGAGAGAATATATGTATATGAGAGAGAGTTTATATTTATACAAGTGAAACTGTAAACAGAGTGTATGTAACAATGTTGGTGAGGAGTACTGTATAAGACTGAATATCAGTGAATTTGAGTTGTATTACAGAAATGTACAAATAGTGGAGTATAAAGCTTGTACTGTTTAAAATATAAAATATTCTATTCAAATAAAATACTGTGTGAATATTTAAATATCTGTATAGTTGTATTATATTTAAACAAAAAAATTATATTCCTGTCTGTTGTGTAGTATATATAAAACAGTACAGTAAAAAAACATTTAAAATAATATTTAATTGGTTGTTATCATCAAACAAAAATCTTATAATTGTGTATACAACACCATTATATACAACAACAACTAATTTGTGCGAGAAATGCTATGCAAAAATAAGCTACATAAAGAAAGTCCAGAACAACTTGAAACAGTCCCAGTCCGGTTGTATGCTCTATCCTATGTGAACAATCCTAAAACCCCACTCGCACGTTTAACAACTTATGCATCAACACTAAGTATACAAATCCAGAGATGAGTATTCAGAAGTCAAAATCCATCGGCATGACAAATTGGAAACCCGGCACCTAAAGGGCCATGCCCCCAACCATGACGGGCTCGAAATTTCGAGCTCTATGTTCGAAATTTCGAAACCAGAAGGGTTTGAAATTCTGAACCAAACTAGGTTCAGAATTTTGAGCGCCCCCCGGGTTCGAAATTTCGAACCCAGACAGGGGCTCGAGGATTCGAACCCACGGGGCTCGAGAATTCGAACCCAGAAGGGTTCGATTCTTCGAACCCGTGTGGGTTCGTGACTTCGAACCTGGTGGGTTCGAAAATTCGAACCCACTGGGGGTTCGAGGCATCGAACCTAGCTGGGGTCGAAAAATCGAACCCACGAGGTCTCGAAATCTCCGCTGTGGCCCTTCAACCTCCTCCCCATCTCACCGCCTCGAGTCAAGGTCTCACCTAATTCGGTTCGAAATTTTTGAGTTCGAAGTTATCAGGTTCGTAGCCTTCAGTAATGGCGGCTAGAGAAAGAAAATTTAGGTGGAAAAAAGTGAGGGGGGGGGGCTATTTATAAAAGGAAAAAGGGTCCCTTCACATTTCAGTACCGGTTCAAAATTTTCAAACCTACTGGGTTCGAAATTTCGAACCCCCCGGATTCAAAATTTCCGAACCCACTGGGTTCTTTCGAACCCTCCGGATTCGAACGAAATTTCGAATCCCTTGGGTTTGAAATTTCAAACCTCAAGGGGTTCGAAAATTCAAGCCCTATGGTTTCGAAATTTCGATCCCCAGGATTCGGAATCCCGGACCCTGGGCTCGAAATTTCGAGCTTACGGTTCGAATTTTCCAAAAATAAAATAAAATAAATAAATAAATTATTTTTTCAAACCTTTGGTTTTAAAAACACTACGCCACACTCTCTCGCATACGCATTCCATGCATGTCTATATCGACCCCCGCGCATCCACGGGAGCGACACACTATGGGCACTGAGCGACTCGAGTACGGCGCATCCCCCAACAACTAACACTTATTCGCCTTTTGGATTACAGGAAGAGCTAACGACATAACTACTATCTCAACCAACACAAAGCACATCATGTCAAGACAAGATGTACTTTTAGGGGCAAATGTTAACTGGCTTTTTGGTCCGGTTCTCAAGAGTGCATTAGACACGCTCAACTCAACGTACCTCGTGGAGCTGAGGCCGAAAGGGGACGCTCAGGAATGCAGGAAATAGGATCAAGAAGGGACTACACCACTTGTAACCTCACGACATCTAGAATACATCCGCAAACCAAGGCCTCAGACCCCAAAGGATCTATGAGCCTCAGTCACCTGGTTCCGGGAATCCTCGCGCCCCACGGAAGGACTTCGCGCCAGGCATGATGCAGAATTCGCACCCAGCCGGGTGTGAAATTTCACACCTGTGCCTGGGTTCGAAATTTCGAACCCGCACCTGAGTTCGAAATTTAGAACCCAGTGGGTGTGAAGTCTCGCACCCAAGACTGGGTTCGAAATTCCGAACCAGCGGGTGCGAAATTTCGCACCCAAACCTGGGTTCGAAATTCCGAACCCAGCGGGTGCAAAATTTCGCACCCATGCCTGGGTTCAAAATTTCGAACCCAGCAGGTTCGAAATTTCGAACCCGTGCCCGAGTTCGAATTTTCGAGGCGCGCAGGTGGTGGGTTCAAAATTCTGCAGGTGGCCCCCTATTTCTGGCTAATCCTACCTACTCCTACGTACTCCCACTCCTATAAATAGCCCATGGCCTCACACTTCAAAGGGGTTGGATTTTCTTTACTTGAGACCTTTCTAGAGCTTCCTAGACCTCATTAATGGCATCTCCTATTTGAGGAAGAAGGAGAATTAAATATTCTTTTTCCCAAATACCTAACATATGGCAATTATAAAAGTGAATGTAATGAGCATGACTCTACCTTGTAATTCTTGAGTGATTAATAAAAGTTCAACATCCTTCCAAAGTAGACGTAGGCCTAATCCGCGCCGAACCACTATAAATTCTCGTGTCATTTACCGTTTTCTCTTACTTAGTCTTACGACCAAATTAACTATTCCTAGTAATAGGAATTTTTGGTGTTTACGACATTTTTTTCCGTCAACAATATGTGATGAAGGAGGAATAATTTGTGTTACCTATGCAAACACAACAACACAAAACGCTGTATAAACATAATGACAACGCCAATTAAAATGTTGTACGAAACATAACAACAACACGAACTAAAACGCTATAGCATCTCCTTTTTCTACAGCGTTTTCAAAGTATTGTGATAGTCCCTATGACCTATAAAAACGTGTCGGTAGACAGCATTATTCAAAATGTTGTAAATTTATATAACAGCGTTTTTTCAATGCCGTCAACGAACATATTTGTTGTAGTGACTCTGAATGGTATGTATATACAGTTATAAGTTTGTATTCCAAAGATTATGTTTTATAATATATTTTATTCGTTCCGCTGTGAGATTCGTGTTTACTCTGATTTTGTTCTGTTGTGTTCCTCTTCTTCTTCTATTTTAACTTTCTTTCTTTCTATTTCTCACCCTCTAACTTCTTTCTATTAATGATCCGGTATTTCCGGTACTTGAATAGTCGACATTGTATTTTATGTCAATTTTCGAGGTAGAAAATCCATGGGTGGTTACATATTCAATTCATTTTCTAAATCTATACAGTGATTCGGGTATGTATCATTTCAACCCATAGGGAACTTGCAATAGGAGAACAAATAATTAAACAAAATCAATGAACTCAATAAATCAAATATATCAAACATATACCTGAAGTAAACTCAACAAACCAAATATATACATGAAGTAATACATGTCACATGTGCACATTAATATCATATATATATATATATATATATATATATATATATATATATCGGTTGTGTCATAAATGTGTGTCAACTGTGTACAACATATAATAAAATTTTCTAGAGCAATCCTACACATTTCCTAGCATTTCAAATGTGCTGAATTTGACTTCTATAAAAATGTAAGTCAAGTGTGAGATAAACTCGCGTTTTGTGGCATTGAATGGAGATGACAAATGGATAGACACAGAATGAAATGACGACATCCAAGCACGACTCAGAATGGATCAAACTCGATAACCACTCAATATGTATATTTATAAGAGGAGGTGGACTTCTCAACGGGTGAATACGGTTATTGGGTTTTTGGGTCAGTTTTGAACTCAACACCTACTTAACTCAATCAAAAACAAACACAACAATTCTTTTACAAAATATTACATATATATTTCTATATATTACTCACAGTAAAATTTATATATCTAATATGAAATGCACACATATATCCTTACATTATATACATATATACATACATACACACACATGTATATGTATGTGTGTGTGTGTGTGTGTGTGTGTGTGTGTGTGTATATATATATAAGGGGAGTTATATGGCACCCTAAATTCTTGGCACCCCTTTTGCACCTAAAGGAGATCCACCCATTTATAGTTAAATAAGTTAGTGGGGGGAGATAGAATTAGTGCAAGGTGAGAGAAACAAGAATGTGTGGAAATCTAGGAGGCTAAAGTGGTGTTGCACTATTTGGGGTGCCATTGAATGCTCCTCTCTCTATTTATATATTAAAAACAACACACACACCAAAAACTATATATGTGTATTGCTTGTATTGTGTTATTTTTTGTATTGTGTGTTTATATGTATAAAAAGAAATATATCATATATATAATGTATATGTAATATATATATATATATTATATATATATATGATTTTTTTTTATACATATAAACACACAATACAAAAAATAACACAATACAAGCAATATACAAAAACACATGCAAGACACACTCACGCACCATCGGCCAACACACGTACACACGCACCACACATAAACTCACGCACGTAAGGGGGAGAGAAACAAAAGGGTTCACACCATACGAGTTCAGGATGCTGGGGACTAAGGGCAGCGGGTGGGTATGGGTTGGGGCGGAGCAGGGAGTTGCGGTTGGGGTCAGAGGTCGGGGTGAGGGCATTGGCATGTTGTTGGATTGATGAAGGACAAGACAGATGGGATGGAACACTTGGCTTAGAAGAGAACGCGACCGGAATGGGATGGTGCAGGAAGTAGGGCGACGAGAGGTACCAAACAAACGATAAAACTGCTCATCTTACACGTAGGATTTGCACTTGGAAAGGAAAAGGCACTTTGGAAATAAAAGGGATCCTTGGATACGTATATACATATTCACATTATTATCCTTTTGAGCGGACTGGGTTTGAAGATCCAAAATAACTAGAAAAATATGCTGAACCCGAATAGGGACATATCGAACACAAATGACTTTATTTCGAAGTGAACTACGCACGCCGTTTCGCAATTTCTTGGTGAACCGAGCACCAAAATTGACAAATGAGTATACAACGGTAATCATGTGACGAGACAGTTGCAACGGTATACAGTTTGAAGTGTCATGATGTTCCGTTCAAGAACACGTTATAGACCCCTGTAAATGAAAAATTCGCAGTGGAAAACGATTAAACGGAGGTCAAAACGTCCGATTTTCTCAAAATGAATTGCAGATTAGGTAATAGAACGAGGAAGAAATACTTATTCATATTGGGACATTTTATTTTTAAAAAAATTTTTGTCAGTGCAAATTTCGCACCTGAAAATATTTTTATAGAACTCGAAACTTTCGATTTTTGCGAAACGGATTGCGCCATTGGATTCGTGACAAAGAAAATAATATTTTTCAGGTTTGCCGAACTGGGTTCGGAGAGATTTAACAGTCGCTAAAATTTGAACTATTATGCGTAGCTTTGCACTGAAAATTGCACGACCGACAAACATTCAAATTTATCGACGAAATTTTCACAACTGCTACGTCTTACCAAACCTGTTTCAAATTCCATATTCCTGTTACGAGAAATTATATGATATATTCAAAATAAATATTCAATTTAAATCATTAAAAATAGAGGGTCGTTACATGTTCTTTTTTCCATCATTTCCAAAACCCAATTATTTGTGATAAATTCTCATTTTCTTGAAAATACATCGCACCTTTTGAAAGAATAAGAATTTTTTTTCATATGCATTGAATTTTTGGAACATGCCCCCATTTTTTTTAACTGATTTGTTTTTTTAGTTTGTAAAAAAAAAAAAAAGAATTTTACTAAACACCTTAGTGCATCATTATATTTGTCTACATTTTATTCCTTTATGATGTTGTAAATTTATTAACTTTAAAATATAAACATGGTGATGGTGATGTATGCGTAAGGCAACGCAAATGCTTAGCCAAAGTGAATACCCACTTTCGACTTTCGGGTTGAGTAAGAAAAATTGCAACCATTGCATGAAGGTAATCGGATTTGCCTACAAGTTGTGAATAGTTTATTATTGGTTCATTATTAACCAAAACAATACAATTAGATTCATAACTAAGTATATACAAAATTTGCCTAAATTTAGGAATCATAGACTGCCCATGATACCTTGATTTTTTTATATTAAATATTCGTTTACTGAAGTATGTTCATTATATTTGTAATTACAGTGGAATTGGTTTAGAATTACATATGTTAATTAAGTACAAATGATGTGATTATATTTCTTTCTATTCCAAATATAATTTAATAGACTGCCATGAATTGTGCTTCAGCTTCTTGGTCTTTATGGTAGCTGTGGCTTTAAGAAGTTTTTTATAATCTTAATTTTTAATACATGATCGTAATTGAGCAATTAAGACGCTTTTCTATATCCAGTTTAATTATTTTTGTACAATTTCTATGTTTACTCAAATATTAATTTGCATAAAGAAGTTTAAATATGTTGAACTAATGAATTTTTCTTGGTGTTGGTCAAATTTTGATTTCGTAAAGGAGTTGTATCCGTCGAACTAATGAATTTTTCTTGGTATAGGTCAAATATTGTTTTCGTAAAGGAGGTGTATCTGTTGAACTAATGAATTTTCCTTGATGTGGTTCAGTTTTCATAATTTACGTATTCAACTGACATATTGATTGTGAGTTTTCAACTTTTACTTGTGTGTTGTTAAGCCACTCAAAGCGACCAAGGAGCATGAAAAGCATGAATCTTCTTTGTTTTCTACTGAAATTGCATGAGTAAGTATTATCTATCATAGTGAATTATGAAAATGATTTTTTATGTCATTTGATATAGTCTCGCTTATTAATGCCCCATATGTGGTTTCATTTCTTATTACGGCAGATAATGAATTCAGACATTCGTTTATGGTTTTTGGCTTGAACAACCCTTTGAAAAATAACTGTATTCAGATGCCAAACAAGTGGAACTTTTCTTCTTCTTCTTACTCCTATATGGTAATCCTTGCTCTTGGGATATATGTGCCAGGAATGCGTCTAATGATTTTATTTTGATTTATATCTTTCAAATTAAATTCTTTACTTTTCTTTGGTCGAAGCATTACCCCAAAAGTAGACCTTTGTTGTTCAATGTGAATAAATAGATACTCATTGGACTCCAGACTCATACGAGATGTATTATCAGAGACCAAGTGTCTTTTCCATCTAAATTTTGTGCTTTATTCAACACTTCAGTCCAGGGTCCAAAATAGAAAAATTTGCACATTTACATATTGCCTTTAACGTCAAATATAATGATCGACTTTCACTTTGTTATACTCCATCTTATTACAAATAAGTGGTAAAACTATGATGTCCAAATAGTTCATATCTGAAATAAACAAAATCAAAGTTGCGTCCTTCGAGGGTTAGAGATTCTTTCTTTTTGAAAAATGGCGATTTAATGGCGTCACAATCTTCTACTTCTTCTTTTTCCTTCAACCCCGCCTCTTTTCCTTCTCTTCCACGCTCCAATCCACTTCCTTTCTCCTCTCCTATCTCTTCTCATGGAAATATTCCAAATGCTAATCGCTCTTTTGAGCCGAATGTTCTTCAAAATCAGGTTTTTGAAATCTAGCTTCGATACCTCTGCGATTCCTCCTATTGCTAAAAATGCTCCTGCGAAAATTGATTACGCCTCACTTTTTAAATTTCTTCCATGAAACGCTGGTGTTTTTAGGCCGATTCAATTTGACATAATAAGAGATGGTAAACCTAAGGAGCCTCCAGATCTTATTAAGGCTGAAGGTAAGAAGTACTGGAGTAATCACATGGTAGGATTTTTCTTAGATGGTACTCTTTCCTATCTTTTTATTTTTAAATTTCTTAGAAGATTTTGGAAATTGCAAGGAGATTTCATTGTTAAATCCGATGGTTGCTGTTTCTACTTTAAGTTTTCGGATGATCTTGATAGAGATATAGTGCTACATTCAGATCCAATTTTCATCAATGGTAGAATGTTTATAATTACAAAATGGGATTCAATGATTGTTAATTCTTTGATGCAAATCAAAAAGATTTTTGTCTAGATACATTTTTATAATATTCCCTTAGTACTTTGGAATTTAATTGGTACAAACTGGCTTGCGTGCCATGTTGGTAAGCTCATATGTTTCGATGGTAGCACTGAGAAATTACAGAGGTTTAGATATGCCAAAGCGCTAGTTGAAATTACACCTGAGTATGAATTGCTAGAGTTTATTGAGTTATCAAGATTAGGTGAGTGTCCTCCTGCGAAGCTCTCTTATGGTTGGAAACCGAGTATTTGCACCTTTTGTAATTGTTTTGGGTATCGAACTATAGAATGTGAACAAAGACCTAAAGATGATTTGAATGATGATTTAAGGGTTTTTGTGAGGAGCATTTTGACAGTGAGGTGTTGAATGATAAAAAGTTTAGTAAGGAAGATAACCCTGAGACAAATAAAAAAGGATGGAATAAAGTTCTAAAAAAGAATATGGTTTGGAGGAAACAAGATAATGGTGATGAGGCTACAGCTTCTAATGAAAATGATGTTTGTAAGGAAAGTGCTGAGTGTACACAAGCTGACGCCTATTAAGGTAGAATCTGAAAGGAGCAAATTGATGTTAATAAAGATAATAATGCATGTGGCACTGCAAATATTGATGGAGAGGAGATTAATGTTGAGAATGATGATTTGGTTCATGGGTTAGGCAATCAGTTTGAAAGCGAGGCATTGCACACTAACTTGGCAAAAGAGGGGATTGACTTCACTAGTAATATTAATGGTGAGCAAGTTGATTTTGCGTCAACTTTCTTTTCTGTTGGTACAATGTTAAGTACCTCTATGCTTGCTAAATATTCCACTTCTATTTTGCAAAACTTCCCTACTCCTGCAAGAAATTCTCCCTACTCTCAATTGACTCTTCCTCTACATATTATTCTACCTCCACCACCTAATATAGCTTGCGAAGATAGTGCTGAGGATGCTTGTGGCACTACAAATATGGATGGTGAGGTTAATAACTCTAATGAACAGTGTGGTAAGATGTCTAAGAGTAGTAAGAGGCGAGCTAAAAGGAAAAAGGCTGCGGAGTTAAGGGAACTGAATGTGGTTAAGGAGAATATGCCTGACGAGGACCTTCCTAGTAATATTAAATTGAATTCATCTTTAAGGCACACAAGGAGCAATCCATCTCCTCTTTATGATCCTGTCTTGAAGTGAAATGCTTGGTTTTGTGAAGATTTATTGTTATTGTATGACTGTTACATGTTATATTGATTTTGGGTATAAAGCTTTTCAGGTTGAGATTGATATGCTTGACGTATTACTTGTAAGTGATTTCAGTTTTGTCTTTGGTTTTTCATTTTTTCTGAAGAAGCTGGGTGGATGTACTGTCGAAGTTGTATCTAGTGGGAAGCTAGTGATAGAGATCATGTTTTGTTGTGATGTTATTCTGTTCTTGGGTATGAAGCTTTTCAGGTGAAGATTGGTTTTTCTGCCATATTACATGTAAGTGTTTTTGGATCTGTCTAAGGTTGCTGAGTATAAATCTGAAGTGACTGGGTGGAGTACCGTCGAAGGTTGAATACATTGTGAAGTTAGTGAGTTCTTTTGAGTTCATATCTGCTGTGATATGGTTATTGATCTTAAAGTGAAAATGCATTGAAATATGGATAATTGGTAAATGTTGTTGTAATGTGAGTCATTTTAGTGAGTGATTACTTGGTAAATAGAGTAGAGATATAAGATGAGTGGTAGTGTGTACATATATATGTTGTAAATATTGTAACTAGTCTTGTTGAGTAATAAAAAAATTCGTCGCTTGCCTTTCAAAAAAAAATTACACAAACTCAAAGTTGACATGTTTATTTTTTTTGGTAATGATCGTATGGTGTGTGTTTACCATCATGACGTATTATTATTTTTTGATTCACCCTTGATAATATCTAGTGATCTCTTTAATGTTGAGTACTTCATACCAAATTGTTTTATTTTAGTTCCATCTTTGGCTATGTTATACTATTCCTTTATAGTTATATTGGGTCTCTTTGTGAAAAACACATGTAAAACTAAGAATCATTATAAATTGTGAATTCATGCAATGCAATACTTTTTTAACATGGCCAAATTAATATGTGATTGCTTTACTTATAAACAAGTTGAATTATATTTTAGGTTACTGTATATTTTAAGCTGCTGTATGCAATTCACTCTATAAGAGAAAATTAATGAGATGTGAAAATCTTTAATTTACAATCATATTTCCTTGAACAATGCTACTTTGACCAATTCTGAAGAACTGATTTACACATGGGAAGACTAGAGCATGGAAATCTAAATTCGATGGGACTATTGATTTATTTTCAGATACATATTCGTACTCTATAAGGGATCAAGTGTCAATTTTTATTGCATTAAATAATTAATAAAAAATTGTATACATTCCTTTATCTCCTTACACATCAATTTTTTTTCAAGAACTGGCCATATGTATCATCATTTGAGCCAATTTTAGTGTGATTGCCCGAATTTTCGGGGCTCGAAGCACGGTGTTCGATGCAAATCGAGCGTCAAATATCGAATATTCGAACTCCTGAATCTGTATCTGTATCGCTTGGGGTTACAACACATAAGAACTGAACTAAACAATTTTTTCATTATTGTTGCAATAACTTTTACATCAGAGTACATCATATATCAGAGTACAATAGTAAATATATGCACATCAGAAAATACACAGCGGAAACTACTAAGCTCAGCGGAAGAGAAAAAATTCTCTAGACATAGCTCTAGCTTCAATCCAGCACCTGCTCTATAAAATATCTGCAAACCAAAACTACTAGGCTACCCATGTGAAAAATATAGGCACCCAGAGTTTAGGGAAAGAACAATGAACTCCAAGTCATTCATAGGACTGGTGTAAGAACTAAAACAATTATCTGCACTTATTTTTAAGCTGGGTAAATCATAAGACCACACTGTATAACACAGAACGTGTATCCCCTTATGAATACCAGTCATAACAAATCGCAATGCTTTTTGAAAATGAAGCTGCCATAAAACTTGCATACCATCACACAATGCAATCACACGCCACTAGGAGCAAGTTTTACCTTATGATAACTAATATGCTTGGTACGCAAACATCTCTTTTATTATTACTAGTGCACAGTGTGGAAATCACTTTTGAAAGTAAATGTATAAATCATAGCAGACGTAGGTACCCATATATTACATTTACATACATAGATTACAACTAAAACCATAAAGGGTCATATTGGAAGTTTGGATTCATCAATGACCAAGGCAAAGGATCTTCCTTAACCGTGATTCGGAACACCTCTAGTAGGATGTCCCAGGATCAACAAATGCTCCTTCTGTATCGGCAAAGCTGGCCCACCTATACCATTGTAGTTCGGGTTTCTCCTGAATATAACATCTCCCGGTCGTTGTCGACTATTTAGAGGTGCCTTGATCTATCATCCACTAAGTACATTGTTCGGGCTCCATACCATAGCATCACTTTCTCAACTAGAAAAAAATGTTAGTCCTTAACTTTGCGGTACTTCATATTCTTTCATCTCATTCCAACTGTGAGGCCCTGAAGTCACGCTTCCACACAAAGCTCTATTTTGTAACAAAATCTTTGATCATCAGTAGCTCAGCACTTAGCATGCCACATTGTCAATTCACAACATATAATCAGTGTCTATTAATATATCCTCCGCCACCGCCAACTGATATATCATCAATAGAAACCAACTGGTTATGCCGTAAAATACAACGTCAGACACACATTCATTTACAAGTTCGTTCTGGGTTGTGAACGAAACTGAAGGCACCTTATTCCTCATCTAATAAATGAGAGAGACCCTTGCAAATCCAGACAATCTCCAAGTACGTTCGGACCATTGCCACTTTGACCTCGATTTGAGTGTCTACCCAATTAAGACATTGGCAATTAATCCAAACGATGTGAAGATGCCTGGCCTTCAACCACCATCTTTAAATATCTACAATGCTTGTTGCAGAGTTATTCAGAATGGATTGAAACACAGTCTTTCCGAATAACTAGCGCACCTTTAAAACCAATATTGATATATAAGGATATCATGATTCTCATTCCACTTTGGAATATTCTTTTACCTAAATCATTCTTTATATTGGGTATACCCATTTAAATCTTATCAAAGATTTACGTACATTAAACTTTTGTTTAAATCTTTCTTTGGAAGTCATTTCAAATGATTATAAAATCTCATTTCAGAAATTTTACTCAAACCATTGTTTCTACGCTTTATCGGGATTATTGAACCTCGCAAAAAGGTAATTTCTTAAATCATTATCCCATTCTCGTTCTATTAATCCTATGGAGAAAAACTGGCGGTATTCCATATCTAGTTGCCCTTATATTTTGGTAAGATTAATTACCTTTTTTATTCCCTTCTTTCATTTCAAATCTGATAAAAGATTTCAATTATCTTTACGGAAAAACATATTTACCTAAAGCCACCCCACTCATTGATCATTGATTAGGGTAAATTACTTTATCTTTCCTTGATCATATCTCTCATCCAGAATCATCCTTACGATTTCTTAATCTTGTCATTACGCGAAAAACACACTTATCTTCTTTTAAGTGATCCTTAAACTTTACTCCAATTATCGTTTGCTAAGGAAAACTCTTTCATTAAATCATTATAGTCAAATCAAATAAAGATTACTCTTTGGCTTAACTTGGAAAATCATCTTTTCCTTTAAATGGGTTAAAGAACAATGTTATTTAAGACATCATTCACGATAAACCCAAAATCATAATTTCATTCTAAATGAAATCTTCACGGAAATCATATCAACACATAATCAATATGAATTCATGTATTGGACTAATACTATAAGTGGAATAACGACAAAGCCATTTAAATTCTATAAATAGTAAAGGTCTTCATCCATAGAGACTCATTTCCATTATCACCAAATCAATTCCCATTCAATTCCGATTTAATTCATTTATTGGAAAAAGTTAACTTTAGAAATATTCATTAAATTTTAATTAAAAGATTTGTCATTGCTTTCTATTCCAAACCATATCTTAGTCATAGTTGGGCTAAAGAATAACGTTATTAAAGACGTCATTCACAACAAGCGCAAATCCAATTGATATCAAATATAAGATTCTTCAAAATTTACATCAACTTATATTCAACACCAATTCTCGTAGGCAATGAATATAACCATCTTTGAAATTCCTCAAAATAGTAAACATCTACCCAACGGAAATCAATACCAAATATCCAAGGATCATTTCTATCCAAATCCAATTAATTCAAATTGGAAAACTTTTCTTAATCAAAAGATTTACCAAATTTCCAAAACGTCGTTTTACCATATACAGCAAGTTAGGCTAAAATCACAAAAATCGAAATATAGTTCAAAACTTCATATTTCTTTCTCAAATCATTTATTATGATTTATCATATTTTTTCCATATTTTTAATAATTTTTATAAGGCCATTTCGATCGATTTCCAATTACGGTCATCGAACTACGTTTACTGCGACCTTTTCAAAAATAATTTTAAGCATAACTTGAAATTTATAAGTTGAAATTCAAAATTTCTTCTTTCATTTGAAATTTACTATCAATAGAAAACAAACATTTTTTTTTTGGAAAAAATCCGATTTAAAATGCATTAGTAATGGTCGTTTGAAGTTTATGGTCGAAATTCACGAACTATCGCTGCACGACTTATACTTTATATTTTGATTGTTGCATTTTATTCTGAACGGTCTGGAAAACCATCATGGTATCGTATTAATATGAGCTAATTATGTGGACCACTCGAGAGGTAAAAGAAGGAAGAAGTGAAATTTCCGACATACTTAGTTCATAACTGGTGCATTTTCTCCTTCTTTTTAAATATCTTGAATATTTTTTTTAAATCAAATCCTTACTTTTGATATTATATCAAATACAATCTAATTGTTACTTTTATGTGTTGGTAAAATTTATAAATGCGTTTCATTAGTAAAATAATTATTGTGATGAGGTATAAGTGATTATAAAGATTCTTTTGTGTTGAGTCCTAATGATGGATTTATGTCCATACCGATGAGATGAGGTATGGATAAGTATGATGCTTCTTGTATGATTGAGTTTTATATTTCTTTTGATGAAACTTTAGAATATGCGGATGAGATGAGGCATATTCGTTTGCATTTATTTCTATGTGTGAAGGATATGTATCCTTGATATTTATAAATGTCTTGATGTTTTCTTTTAGGAAGATATTCAGTTCTTGTGAAGTATTTATCCACATTCTATTGCACCACCGATGACATAAGGCGAAAGCATAGTTGATTGACTCTTACTTTTAAGACTCTACTAGTTGAAATCTTTTTTCCTAAAGTGTCGATTATGTCACTGAAGTACGACCATATCCTAGATATCGCTTCTTTTTCTCTAGAAGAGATATCACTCCTTCTTATGATGTGAATCATTGTTATGGCATGGAATCCTTTGAGTAAAAGTACACCATATTTATGCTTTAATTTTCATTTTAGTTGTTCTATTTAACTGATGAATTTAGCTAGCCTGACCCGTGTGTTTTCACTCGGGTTAGACCGAGTTTGTTTCAAGTATCAGTCTCCCTTTTGGCTCTTAGCAATTCCATGAAGCTTCTTTGTGGGATCGAGTCTTTCTCTTGGGACTGATAGCTTCATTATGAGATATTATCGAGTTGTTTTTTATTTTGTATAATGAGTGGTCGTCATACCACTTTATTGTAGTATTTGTATGATATTGAGATGTATCATTGCATATGTAAATGTAAGTATATTTGTATCTATTATGTGGTGATATTAATATTCTTTTAGATGTTGTGCTTTGTTCTGATAGATTCATAGCCACTTATAACTTATATTAATTATTTATTGAATATGTCGATCCACTTAAGTTGAAAAAGAAACAGATAGCAATTATCGATATGTCTAGTAGATAGTTAAGGCAAGGTTACATATGGTGGCCCCCAACCAGCCCTATTCTCCACCTTAGCAGATGGAACTACTTTGTAATTCTCTTTGTTAACGCGGGTCTCGGGGTGGGGTGTTACGGATGGGGACATCCGATAAAATTGGGATTGTTAGCTTTCTTGTGAGATATTATCCAATTGTGTAATCTTTGCACCATGCATATTGAGTGGTCGTCATACCACTTAAGTACTGTATTGAGATGTATCATTGTATGTGTAAAAATTTGTATATCTACACTGTTTTGTGATCAGTTATTCATTTAGTTATGGTGTTTTGTTCTGATAGATCCATTGTCAACAATAGCTTTGTATTAATTATTTATTGAATATGTTGACCAACTTATGTTAAAAAAATAGATATCATTTGTCCATGTGTTCAATAGATAGTCAAGACTAAGTTATAGTTGGTCGCCTTTAACTAGCCCTATTCTCCGCATTAGCAGACATAATTACTATGCAATTCTCTTTGTTAATGTGGGTCTCGGGTTGGGGTGTTGTCATAAAAAAGAAAACAGAATCCTCTAATGGTTGCTCTTCCTCTAAACTAAACCATAGCCCTAACTTTTGCAAAATCTAGTTAAAACCCAAGAAAATAATTCATCTCAGGTAATCTCCTTCCAACTATGCTCTCAAATTCACCTAAATTAGGAATTTATAATTTGAGATTGTATGTAAATAATGATTTTGGCTTTTTTAAGTAAACATAAAATCATATGAAATAAAGATTGCCTCATCTCATCGGCGTGTGAAAATATCCAACTCATTGTATCTCTTACTTCGATGAGTTCTAGGTGGCATCCAGACTTGTCTCATCTCATTGACAAGTAAAAGTTTATCATAAACATCAAAAATCACCATCAACCCATCGTAAACATCTCGCCTTATATCCTCGGCAAGTAAAACATCATGATGAGTATTTCTAACCATAATTGCAAATTCCCTTCTAAACATCTTAAATTTGTCTCATTTCATCGGCAATTGCAAAAAAACATCAAGATTGGTTCGTCGTAGAATGTTCTCAAAAAAATAAATTGTCAAATCAATAATCTTTGTCAAAATTTTGGCAACTTTTAAATCATGTTAGAACAGCACTTCGAATCAGTTTCGATCGTATAAGTACGATATTAAGCGATACAATAAAAACACATGTCCCATACCACGTACTTTTACTACATCATTTAATTCTCATTCTTCTACGCCCGAAAAGTGAACGAAAAATTGGTGTATGACCTTTGTAAAATAATTTACTAAAGAAATCGAGTTTTTAAAATAATTTCCGAAATCCATAAAATCCATTTATTAAAATTATACTTTGTATATAAAATAAATATAGTATAAATACGTTAATTACTTAGGAATACTTTTAAAAATATTAAAAATGTTTAACACCATAATTACCAAGCCAGAGCATGCATATACATGTTCGTGGATGCAAACAACTTTCACGTGGTTTGAAAACAATAAGCGCACTAGCCACAAGAAACAATACTCAAGACAGTGGATATAATCCGCTACTTCGAGCTAGCAAACATTAAATAATTCAAAAACACTTTGAATGAAAGTTTTTGCAATAATTCAAGCATTCCAAAATGACCAATATCATCGAATTCCGATAAACGGTTCAACAGTTTTGGTCATTTTACTAATAATCACAAACATAGCCTGTAACTATGTATAATAGGACAGAGACAAATAAATACGATTTTAGCATAGAAGACATCAAAATCAGGCAAAATGATCAAAGAGAAAATTCTAGCTTAGATTCTAAGCTTTTTGGAATGACCAAGATCATCAAATTCTGATAAATGGGTCAAAAGTTATGGCCATTTTACTAACAATCACAAATTCAGCCTGTAGCTATATATTTATAGGACTGAGACAAACAATTGCGATTTTAGCATTGAAAACTTCAAAGTACGACAAAATAGTTAACAAGAAAGTTGTAGTTTAGTTTTTAAGCTTTCCGGAATGACTAAGATCGTCCAATTCCAATTAGTGGCCCAAAATTTTTGCTCGGTATACTTTCAGCCATTATAGTTATACTTTTTTCTGTGCAAAAACCCTCTCAAATTTGCAACTTTGATAGCTGATAAAAAGGTCCAAATGAACTCAAAACTCAATAAAATTCTACAGGAATGAACTCTAACGAATGCTCTATAAACTGTACAAAGTTTGGCGTCAATCCGACATCGGATGAGAAAGATATAGACAATCCAAGTTGCACCATTTCAGAAACATTTTTTAATACTCAACGAAGAATTTTTGGTTTAAAGCTTAACGCTATACTTACCTTAGCTTACAATGAATTGCAGAGAAAAGAAGGCGATTTAGGCAGCAAAATGATGGCTTTATAACTAGAACAAGCTTCTAAATCCTGGAGTTGAAAAAAAATGACACAATATTATAGATGGCTATGGATCATCTATCAGAACAAAACACCGTAATTAAAAGAATAATTCATCACAGAACAGTAATAGATATACATATATTTACATATACAATGACACATCTCAATAAAATACAAATATCAAAATAGAGCGGTATGACGACCACTCGTAATGCATGATCAAAGAATATACAACTCGATAACATCTCACAACAAAGCTAACAATCCAAGGAAATGCCTTGACATAACAAGAAAGCATCATGAAACATCAACATCCCGCAAGATAGGCTAATACCTGGAACAAACTCGGTCCGACTCGAGTGAAAACACACTTTTCTCTATCCTAAGAATAAACAATAGCGATAGTGAATTTCAAAATCTGACAATTGCATTCATCATATCTCCTACATACTCAGTTTGATTTCGATGATCTTTATAACGTTGGAAAGCTTAAACTAAGTAGAACAAATTTGTCTGTATAAGTATGCTAAGATTTTGCAGTTTGTTATGTCAAAATCTTAATTATTTACAGCAGGCTTGAAATATTTAATTTATATGTTTGATGATGTTTTGCCAATTTCGATGATTTCAATTGCATTCTTTTAATGGAACTTGATGTTATTAGATGGAAATGATGTCCATCATTGGATAGATTTGAAGAAGTTGGAATTTGAATTTGATTTAAATTCCATTAAATATAAATAACGACTAATATTGATATTTGAGTATTTCGATGGTTTTAATTGATTTTAATTCTAAATAAGTTCTATAGAATTTCTTAAGAAAAATCATTGTGTAATAGCCCGCATTTTACGTTGGATCATTATCAAATTTTAATATGTGGTTTATGGGGATGTGAGACATGTCCATGATTTTTACCAAATTTGTTTGTGACATTTTCCCCCTGCCAGTCTTGTATAGGGCATAACTTTTGACTCAGGTCCAATCAGGTATTGAGACCTGTGCCATTGGAAAGGAAATGATGTTTCCCTTTCTGTAGAGTGGTCACATTAAAGTTTTGGCTCAGCGGCTTGGGAGGAATCGCTATTTTAACGTTTTACGGTTGGTTGTTTAGGTTTTTAAGCCATAATGGGACGATTTGGGGAGGCCATTAGTGGGCTGGTGAGTCTATAAATAGGGAGTAGGAGGAATGGAGAATAGTTTACTTTCTACATTATCTCATTTGGAAGAGCTAGAGTTCCTCCATTCCTCAATCTCCTTCACAATTCCACCGTTAAAGCTAAGGGAATCGAAGATCTACATCGTTTGAAGCTAGATCTACATCATTCCAAGGGAGAGATCACCGAGTTGAAGAGTTTGGATCAAATTCTTTACTGTTCAGAATCATGTTTCAATCATTTTGGGTTGTTTTGGAGAATTGGTGAGTGATATGCATCTCCCACTCGGATTCAATAAAGTACACGAGAGTTTGATCTTTAATTTCATCATTTTCAAGTGCTTTTTTATAGATCTACATCATGGTAAGTCTATTTTAATATGAATCGCCATAGGATCTAATTTAGCAACCAAAAACCAGTAATTTCTTTATTATTTCATTTGTTTATGTAAGTTAGATCCATATTTTTATTCATATGTTCATGTATTATGATTTTGGTGAAATTTTCATAATTTTAGTGATAATCGTCATTCTCATGTTGTTAGTGATCTTATAACATGCTTATGGTTGTGTTGAATGATTTAGATGAGTATATTTCATCGATTGTGCCGACTGGCGAAGTTTTGGGCGAAATTGGACTTGCATTGGGACTGTATAGATCACTGGTCGGTCATATAGTACGAGTGAAGTACAAGATGCAGTACATGTGTTCTGGTCAGTCGGCTTCATACTGGTCAGTCGTGCACGAAGTATCGGGTCGGTCGGTCAGAAAGGAGGTGGGTCAGTCGGTCTGCTTTTCAAGGTAGTGGAGATCGGCACATGGTGTTCTGGTCGGTCGTCCAGTGCAGAGAGTGGGTCGGTCGGCAGAACAGGGTCGGCTCGGTCAAGACGGAGGCATTCAAGTCGGTCGGGGAGTTCGGGTGAACATGGTCGGTAGGTCATGGTATTGGGACGGTCGACCAAGATGAAGGTGTATCGGGTCGATCGTGATTCGGATGAGGTGGTTCGGTCGGATCGGTGCTACCTGGAGTAGGTGGTGTAACACCCCGTATGTTAAATAACTTGTTATAACATAAATCAGAGCAGAATTAAATTTAATATTCTGAATCAGGGGAAACGGGCTGTGCCATTGCGTTCGTCTCGGAAAAATACGCGAAATAGAGTCCGAGTTTTCGTAAATCGGAGTCCGTATGACCAAGTTATGGTCCGTCAAAGTTTCACGAAAAATCAAAAACAAAAACTGCTCATGTTTTGAGGCCCGGGATGAGTTTTGGGCTGTTTTTTTTGGGCCCTAAATGGTTCCTACACTTGACTTCTTCCCCAAGACATGCTTTAAAGGCTAGGATTGGTTCTAGGGTATATCCTATGGTCCTAAAACATCTAACTAATCTATATATACACCCTAATACCCCCTTATCCTTACCAAAAATAGATCTAAGGCCATTATGCCACCACTTAGAAAATTGGAGAGCCTCCACTAAAAATCCTAAGAGGATTTGCAAGCTAATCTACATCTTCTTCTACTTAATCATTGGGATTTGCTTCATTTAACTTGCTAATCTTGTTTTGGTGAGCTTCTATCCCCTTAATAATCAATTATTGAATTGATTATGATAAGATGTGATAAAGTATGGCTATGTTTGTGGATCCATATATTTATGCAAGCTTGATGTAGTGAATATTATGTGTTTTGCAAGTTATATGCCTTATGTCATGCAAGTTTCATAATATGTAATCATGATATTTTTATGCAAGTTGTTTCATGATGTTTATGATGCAAAACACTAAGTGAATATGGATCCATTATGCAAACATGTTATGCAAGTATGTGAGTACTTATGCAAGTCATGTATATGCTTATATGCATGATTAACATCTTATGCAAGTATGTGAATGTTTATGCAAGTTATGTATATGTTGAAATGCAAGTTTAACATAATATGCAAGCTATGCAAGTATATGAATGTTTATGCAAGTTATGTATATGTTGAAATGCAAGTTTAACATAATATGCAAGCTATGCAAGTATATGAATGTTTATGCAAGTTATGTATATGTTGAAATGCAAGTTTAACATAATATGCAAGCCTATGCAAGTATATGAATGTTTATGCAAGTTATGTATATGTTGAAATGCAAGTTTAACATAATATGCAAGCCTATGCAAGTATGTGAATGTTTATGCAAGTTATGTATATGTTGAAATGCAAGTTTAACATGATATGCAAGCTTATGCAAGTATATGAATGCTTATGCAAGTATGTGAGTGCTTATGCAAGTTAAGTATATGCTAAAATGCAAGTTCTACATGTTATGCAAATCACATGTATGATGATATGTAAGTTCATATGCAACATGTTATGCAAATCACATGTTTGATGATATGTAAGTTCATATGCAACATGTTATGTAAGACACATGTTTGATAATATGCAAGTTTGGGTTGAATATAGTTGGGTTAATACATGCTCATATATGCAAGTTGACATCCTCTTAACCCATGATAAAGTTATATGCTAAACCCATGTTATGTGTGGTAAATCTTCCCTTTATTATGTTATGTCATAATGACGATTTACGTGGGGAACGATGGGGTTAATTAATATGTTAATTAAAAGTATGTTGAAATGGGTATGATTAAGCATACAAAAAAAAAAAAAAAATTTAATTACCATAAGTGGGAATTTACCTATTAAGTTAGGTCTACCCCATGGGAATTTACCTATTGAGTTAGGTCTACCCATGTTATGGAAAATTTGATATTAATTAGGGATAATTAATATGGGGGTGATTAATTAGGTTTAATTAATCAACTAAGACACGAGGTTGGACCCTTTTGTAGCGGAAGTCTGCCCGGAACCGACCGGCCATCCAGCGGCTACAAATGATTGGCCCAATGTGAGAGGTCTTAGTCATAAATTAAATACATGATTAAAGTAAAGACACGAGGTTAGGCCCTTTTGATGACAGAAGTCTGCCCGGAACCAACCGACATATCCAGCAGTCATAAAAGACGGTCTAATGTGGGAGGTCTTTATGAGGTCATGATCTTAATTAATGAATTAAGAAACACTTAACCATATTAGCATGTAAGTGGGACATGAGGGGTTAAGTGGGTGCCTTGGGGTGGCATGATGAGACTAGTGGGTTGCCTTGGGTGGCAATAGAAAAATACGATTAGAATACTTAACCAAGGTGGAACATGTAATTAAACATGATAAAAGGGTTAAGTAAGTGCCATGGGTGGCATGTGAGAATACGATTAGAATACTTAACCAAGGTGGAACATGTAATTAAATATGATTAAGGGGTTAAGTAAGTGCCATGGGTGGCATGTGGGAATCTAGTGGGTGCCCTAAGTGGCAATTGAAATATGATTAAAGGACTTAACCAAGATTTATAACATGTAAGAGGACATGGTTAAAGGGTTAAGTGGGATGCACTAGATTAAACGACAAGCTTAAGTAGTAGCTTGTGGGGGCCCATTTCAACCAATATCCCAAACGTATCTTTGTAGGCTCGACTCTAGTCGGGTGACGGGACACGCATATTGGGCTTGACTGTAAGAGGCCAAAACGGGTTAGCGGTGGCAACGCGGGATCAACGGGTTTCATATGCGTGTGTGGACCCGGGCTGGTTGGTAAGTCGTTGTTGCATCGTGTAGATATAAAGCCGTGCACAATGATATTATATGGTAGCCACTTTGGGGAATGATACACCCCCTTTTGTGGGACCAGCACGGGTATCTACGGTAGGGAGCCGATCGCTTGGGGGTAGTGGGTACACCTAGTAAAAATAGGGGCAGACGGCACCTGTGTAGGGGTACAGGAAACTACCGGGTAAAAATTACTAAGTACACTTAGTGGGATCAACCTTTAAGTAGGAATTACTCTTGGTGGGTAAAACTGGTGTGGTGTGTGTAGGAATTACCCTTGGTGAATAAGTCTGGTGTGGTGCAGTTAGTAATTATCCTTGGGTGGGTAGATGCGTCTTTACGGTTATCTTAGTTCGTCCTGTGTTCGTGGGCAACTTAGTGTAGTCATTATCCCTAAAGATACCATACCGAGTTCATATCATACCCTAATTACTTTAATAATTGTATTATTAAGGAGATAGGGTTCACTCAGGCTTATGTCTGACCCCCGTTGTTTTTATCTTTTTCCTTCAGGTCCTCAGGTTGGGCCTAGTGCTAGTGGGCTTTGATCAGTTTGCTTTATCTATCTCTTGGAGCTCGGACCGTAGATGTAGAGCTCAGCTTATCTTATCTTTTCTGTTATGGCTATTTGTTATGAGTAGTGGGATTATGTACTTATTTTATTCAGGATGGATATTTTGTACTTGACTCTTGTTATGGTTTTATGATGTAACCAAACACGTTTTACTTTCCGCTGCTATGAGATGATGTTTTAAATTTTCAAGTATTACATTATATCTGTCTTGTTGTAATTTTACTGTTCTATACTCACTAAAAATACTCCACCGATGCTATGGCATTCCCTTAGTGAGTGACTATAGCGGGTGTGGGGTGTTACACGTGGTATCAGAGCAAAGGTTACCGAAACAGATAAAATTTTTAGAAAACTATTTTTCTAAAACATTTTTGGAAAAGATATTTTCAAAAACATGTCTTTTAGGAGAAAAGTTTTTGAAAGAAAAGCATAATCCCCGATAGCCATATCTTTATCTCTCGAATTCTCCATTTTGAATCTTTCCCTTTTTCGTCTCAGCATGGCTGAAGATCTTTTTCTTCCGGATAGTGTAGCGGTACCAGTATGGTATAGGAGGTTGTTAGAGGCTAGGGCCGCCGCTGCAGGTCCAGCAAATGTTCCTCCTCCAACCGTTGCACTCGTTTCTCCTCGCACGGATACTTTTGCTATGACTTGTAGGAAGTTTAAGGCTATGGGAGGAAAACCTTTTGTGGGAGCTAGGGATTGGCTTAATGAGACGGAAGAATTGATGGAAATCTTGGAAGTAGAAGAGGGAAAGAAAGTCAGGTTGGCCGCTTGGTTAATGGAAGGAGAGGCCTCGTTCTGGTGGGAGGTCACTAATGAAGAACGCCCGATTGACTCTTGGGTGGATTTCAGGCATAGGTTTGAGGCAAAGTTTCTCTCAAAAGCAGAAGAAAATATGCATAAGGAAGAGAAGGGTATCAATGCTAGTAAAGCACCCGAGAAGAAAGGAGATCAGAAGAGACCTCAACAACAACAGCAAAACAAAGGTGGCAAGGGAAAGAAGAGGTGCTTCAATTGTGGGACACTAGGCCACCTAAACAAAGATTGTCGCAAGAAGACTAAGACTGGCTGCTTCCACTGTGGCGAAGCAGGGCATCTGATGAAAAACTGTCCAAAGAAGGAGCAAGGGACGGGGTCTACCTCAGGAGGACTGGTGCAAGCTCATGTGGCACCAGGTCAGGCTAGGGGGCAAGTACAGGCTCTCGCGATTCGGGAAAGAGGTAGAACTACTTCTATTGAAAGTCTAGTTTTTCTGATCGATCATCCTGTCCATACTTTATTTGATTTTGACGCATTAAGTTCGTTTATCTCATCATTACTAGTAGAGTCACTGCACTGAGACACCAGTTGGTAGATGATCCCTTAGTTGTTTCAAACCCAATTGGGCTCCATGATGTGTTTGGGTTTGAAAGTTTCTATACTTAGCGTTGGGTTTAGATGTGATGCTTGTTGGGCTTCACGGGCTATGGGTTAGTGGGCATGGACTGGTTATCCAGTAGGGGTGTCGTTCTTGATTTTGAGGGGCGAGTTGTTAGGCTTATGGGCCGCTTGGGTGACACTCTTGAGATCTCTTGTAATCCCATAGAATCTGTTATGCTAAGATATCTAGAATCGCTTGACACGCAGGTCGAGAGTTTGCAATTTATAGGGTGGTCCGGGAATACTCGGATGGGTTTGGAGGAGGTGAAGGGCTTACCTCCGGAACGGGAGATTGACTTCCGAATATGTTTGGTAGACGATGCCAAATCAGTATCTTGGCCAGTGTGCCACAAGGCTCCTCGTGAGGGGAGGGAACTCCATAAGCGAGTAGGCGATTTGCTTGAGAAGGGGTCATAAGACGAAGTATATCGGAGTGGGGCGCTCCAGTAGTTTTTGCGGATGGGTCCCTCAGACTTTGTGTAGGCTAAAGAGAACTAAAGAAACTCACAAAGAAGAATAGATACCCATCGCCGAGGATTAATGATCTCTTTGATCAGTTGGCTGGCGCCTCAGTATTTTTGTAGTAGGACTTAGCCACGGGATTTCATCAGTTGAGAGTGGCTGAGAATAGTATAGAGAAGACTGCCTTGAGGACTCCAGATGATTTCTTTTATGAGTGGCTGGTGATGCCATTGGGTTTGACGAACGCCCCCGCATACTTTGTTGATTTGATGAGAAGGGTGTTCAGGGAGTACCTAAATAAGTTTGTGATGGTCTTTGTAGATGACATCTGGGTCTTTTCTAGGAGCGAAATAAGTTTTCGTATGTGCTCAATAGGCTGAGCAGGGCCAGTATAGGATAAACGACGGGTTTGGAGCGAGACTGGCGAGAACATCCAGAATTGGTCAAGGGCTTAATTATTTAGCCATTTTTACTAGTATCGTCTCACGTAGGTCGTCTGAATTCGAAGGAGGTATCCCTTGGGTGTTTGTCTGATATTGGTTTAGGCCTTTGGGGCTTGCATTTGGGGGATGCCGAATTCGACTAGGGTGGTCTGCGTGGGAGACAGTTGTGATGATTTTGGATGATATTCTGGTGGAGAAGAGCATGCCCTACATCTTAGGGAAGTGTTGGAGACTCTTCGAGCGCATAGTCTTAGGACAGCAAAAGTGGATGGGATCCTTAGCATCCTATGAGTAAGGGTAACATGGTAACGGACACCTTAAGTAGAAAAAGGTTGTCCTTGAGTTCATTGTTCGTTGAACGACGGAGCTTAGAGTTTATTTCTAAGTTTGACTTTAGACCTTCCGTTGACTTTGTACCCGGTTTGCTAGCTTCTTTGGAAGTTAGACCTACTCTTTTGGGGCGGATTGGAGAAGCACAGAGGGGCGACCCACAGTTGGTTGAGTTAGTAGAGAAGCTCATAAGGGGGGAGTCGTCCAGCCATTTGAGTAGGTACACCTTAGAGATAGAGGGTGCTTGCGTAGAGACGGTAGACTTTGTGTACCGCAGGACGAGGGTTTGAGGAAGGCTATTCTTGATGACGCACACCGTTTTAGGATGACCATTCATCCCGGTAGGGGTAAGATGTACCAAGACATGAAGAGGGCTTTCTTCTGGGCCGGTATGAAGAAAGATGTGGCCGAGCATGTCGCTCGATGCTTGGTGTGCCAACGAGTGAAGACGGAGCGAAAGAAACCGGGTGGGTTGCTTCACCCATTGGAGGTTCCGCAATGAAAGTGGGACAGCATCTCGTTGGATTTTATTGACAGGTTACCCAGATCGAGAAAGAGTAATACAGGAATTTGGGTGGTGGTAGACAGACTTACTAAGAACACCCATTTCATACCTGTGAAGAGTAAGTGGACTGCTCCATGGCTAGCTTTTGTATATCTTCGAGAGATAGTTCGATTGCATCGGGTACCCTCCAGTATAGTATCTTCACTAGAGAGTTTTGGAAGAGTTTGCAAAAGGCGGTAGGGACTCAGTTGCGTTTGAATACCGCATATCATCCTCAGACGGACGGCCAGACCGAGAGGGTGAATCATATTTTAGAAGACCTTTTGAGGCTATGTATCTTGGATTTTGGAGGTACATGGGAGGAGCATCTTCCATTGGTGGAGTTGCCCGACAGACTTAGTGGTGTACATGATGTATTCCATGGGAGGAAGTGCCTACATAAGACCGCAGAGGTGGTAGAGCCAAGTTTGCTTAGAGAAGTGGAAGCAGAGCGTGATGCGACTATTCGACGAGCTCCTACTCGCATCCTTGGGTCAGAGACTAGTAAATTGAGGAATCGAGAGGTTCAGCTAGTCAAAGTGCAATGGGGAGAAGAGGAGAGCAACGCAACTTGGGAGACGGAAGCGAAGATGCGTTCTTTGTATCCATTTCTTTTTGAGAGTATGTCTTTTAACTTCTCCTTTATCGTTTGACTGGTACTTATCTTATCCTTAGTATGTCCTCTCGTTAGTACCTTTGACCTTCAGATAGGATAGTCCTATGGTTGAAACATGTGTTTGAGACATGTTATGTATGATGGATGCAAGTGGATGCAAGTGTTTGCTAGTGGTTGCTCGTGGATGCATATACACACACTCTAGGCACTAGATCGGCTCAATCACTTCATATTGCATATTGCATAAAATTGTGTGTAGGAAGCTATATTTATGGATGTATAATGATTGTGTTATCATATGGATGATGCATTTTGGTGAATGATTGTGCACTCATGTAGATATTGTATGTGTCGATAGGGTTCCCTCGCATACATAATGGATGCATGGCACTATCATGGTTTGCATATGTTCATACATTAGATAGGGAACATATACACACACTTTTTGCATCTGCTCATACATCATTAGAAATTGTTTTAAGGACAATGGATGCCAGTGTTTGATGGTTGAGTAGATGGTTGTTTGGTTGGTAGGATACGTTCTTCTTGACTTAGAGATTTCGGGGACGAAATCCTTTAAGTAGGGGAGAATGTAACACCCCGTATGTTAAATAACTTGTTATAACATAAATCAGAGCAGAATTAAATTTAATATTCTGAATCAGGGGAAACGGGCTGTGCCATTGCGTTCGTCTCGGAAAAATACGCGAAATAGAGTCCGAGTTTTCGTAAATCGGAGTCCGTATGACCAAGTTATGGCCCGTCAAAGTTTCACGAAAAATCAAAAACTGCTCATGTTTTGAGGCCCGGGATGAGTTTTGGGCTGTTTTTTTTGGGCCCTAAATGGTTCCTACACTTGACTTCTTCCCCAAGACATGCTTTAAAGGCTAGGATTGGTTCTAGGGTATATCCTATGGTCCTAAAACATCTAACTAATCTATATATACACCCTAATACCCCCTTATCCTTACCAAAAATAGATCTAAGGCCATTATGCCACCACTTAGAAAATTGGAGAGCCTCCACTAAAAATCCTAAGAGGATTTGCAAGCTAATCTACATCTTCTTCTACTTAATCATTGGGATTTGCTTCATTTAACTTGCTAATCTTGTTTTGGTGAGCTTCTATCCCCTTAATAATCAATTATTGAATTGATTATGATAAGATGTGATAAAGTATGGCTATGTTTGTGGATCCATATATTTATGCAAGCTTGATGTAGTGAATATTATGTGTTTTGCAAGTTATATGCCTTATGTCATGCAAGTTTCATAATATGTAATCATGATATTTTTATGCAAGTTGTTTCATGATGTTTATGATGCAAAACACTAAGTGAATATGGATCCATTATGCAAACATGTTATGCAAGTATGTGAGTACTTATGCAAGTCATGTATATGCTTATATGCATGATTAACATCTTATGCAAGTATGTGAATGTTTATGCAAGTTATGTATATGTTGAAATGCAAGTTTAACATAATATGCAAGCTATGCAAGTATATGAATGTTTATGCAAGTTATGTATATGTTGAAATGCAAGTTTAACATAATATGCAAGCTATGCAAGTATATGAATGTTTATGCAAGTTATGTATATGTTGAAATGCAAGTTTAACATAATATGCAAGCCTATGCAAGTATATGAATGTTTATGCAAGTTATGTATATGTTGAAATGCAAGTTTAACATAATATGCAAGCCTATGCAAGTATGTGAATGTTTATGCAAGTTATGTATATGTTGAAATGCAAGTTTAACATGATATGCAAGCTTATGCAAGTATATGAATGCTTATGCAAGTATGTGAGTGCTTATGCAAGTTAAGTATATGCTAAAATGCAAGTTCTACATGTTATGCAAATCACATGTATGATGATATGTAAGTTCATATGCAACATGTTATGCAAATCACATGTTTGATGATATGTAAGTTCATATGCAACATGTTATGTAAGACACATGTTTGATAATATGCAAGTTTGGGTTGAATATAGTTGGGTTAATACATGCTCATATATGCAAGTTGACATCCTCTTAACCCATGATAAAGTTATATGCTAAACCCATGTTATGTGTGGTAAATCTTCCCTTTATTATGTTATGTCATAATGACGATTTACGTGGGGAACGATGGGGTTAATTAATATGTTAATTAAAAGTATGTTGAAATGGGTATGATTAAGCATACAAAAAAAAAAAATTTAATTACCATAAGTGGGAATTTACCTATTAAGTTAGGTCTACCCCATGGGAATTTACCTATTGAGTTAGGTCTACCCATGTTATGGAAAATTTGATATTAATTAGGGATAATTAATATGGGGGTGATTAATTAGGTTTAATTAATCAACTAAGACACGAGGTTGGACCCTTTTGTAGCGGAAGTCTGCCCGGAACCGACCGGCCATCCAGCGGCTACAAATGATTGGCCCAATGTGAGAGGTCTTAGTCATAAATTAAATACATGATTAAAGTAAAGACACGAGGTTAGGCCCTTTTGATGACAGAAGTCTGCCCGGAACCAACCGACATATCCAGCAGTCATAAAAGACGGTCTAATGTGGGAGGTCTTTATGAGGTCATGATCTTAATTAATGAATTAAGAAACACTTAACCATATTAGCATGTAAGTGGGACATGAGGGGTTAAGTGGGTGCCTTGGGGTGGCATGATGAGACTAGTGGGTTGCCTTGGGTGGCAATAGAAAAATACGATTAGAATACTTAACCAAGGTGGAACATGTAATTAAACATGATAAAAGGGTTAAGTAAGTGCCATGGGTGGCATGTGAGAATACGATTAGAATACTTAACCAAGGTGGAACATGTAATTAAACATGATTAAGGGGTTAAGTAAGTGCCATGGGTGGCATGTGGGAATCTAGTGGGTGCCCTAAGTGGCAATTGAAATATGATTAAAGGACTTAACCAAGATTTATAACATGTAAGAGGACATGGTTAAAGGGTTAAGTGGGATGCACTAGATTAAACGACAAGCTTAAGTAGTAGCTTGTGGGGGCCCATTTCAACCAATATCCCAAACGTATCTTTGTAGGCTCGACTCTAGTCGGGTGACGGGACACGCATATTGGGCTTGACTGTAAGAGGCCAAAACGGGTTAGCGGTGGCAACGCGGGATCAACGGGTTTCATATGCGTGTGTGGACCCGGGCTGGTTGGTAAGTCGTTGTTGCATCGTGTAGATATAAAGCCGTGCACAGTGATATTATATGGTAGCCACTTTGGGGAATGATACACCCCCTTTTGTGGGACCAGCACGGGTATCTACGGTAGGGAGCCGATCGCTTGGGGGTAGTGGGTACACCTAGTAAAAATAGGGGCAGACGGCACCTGTGTAGGGGTACAGGAAACTACCGGGTAAAAATTACTAAGTACACTTAGTGGGATCAACCTTTAAGTAGGAATTACTCTTGGTGGGTAAAACTGGTGTGGTGTGTGTAGGAATTACCCTTGGTGAATAAGTCTGGTGTGGTGCAGTTAGTAATTATCCTTGGGTGGGTAGATGCGTCTTTACGGTTATCTTAGTTCGTCCTGTGTTCGTGGGCAACTTAGTGTAGTCATTATCCCTAAAGATACCATACCGAGTTCATATCATACCCTAATTACTTTAATAATTGTATTATTAAGGAGATAGGGTTCACTCAGGCTTATGTCTGACCCCCGTTGTTTTTATCTTTTTCCTTCAGGTCCTCAGGTTGGGCCTAGTGCTAGTGGGCTTTGATCAGTTTGCTTTATCTATCTCTTGGAGCTCGGACCGTAGATGTAGAGCTCAGCTTATCTTATCTTTTCTGTTATGGCTATTTGTTATGAGTAGTGGGATTATGTACTTATTTTATTCAGGATGGATATTTTGTACTTGACTCTTGTTATGGTTTTATGATGTAACCAAACACGTTTTACTTTCCGCTGCTATGAGATGATGTTTTAAATTTTCAAGTATTACATTATATCTGTCTTGTTGTAATTTTACTGTTCTATACTCACTAAAAATACTCCACCGATGCTATGGCATTCCCTTAGTGAGTGACTATAGCGGGTGTGGGGTGTTACAGGTGGGGTTGGTCGTTGTCCCAAAGTTTCGGGTCGGTCGACATTGGATGGGTCGGTCGATCGCCTGTGGATTGGTTGGAGTTGGAGAGAAGGGCTTTAGTTGGTCATGGTGGAAAGTGACCGGTCGGGTCAGTTGGCTTCTGGTCGGGTCGGCCGGTGTATTGAAGGTTTTAGTAGAAGTTTAAAACGCTGTGGTGAACGACATGACCACTGTGGTATTCGATGGTAGATGTGTGAATGCTATGGATTGTTTAGGACCTTAAGTTGATGTTTTGGTTCGAAAATGGTGATGACTTCTAAGTGAATTCAATGGAGAATGCCGAAGTGATGTAGTGTATTCGTTGTTAGTTATAATACAACGAGTGTGGTTACAACTCAAAGGTGTCCTGAGTTGGGTGATAATGGTTGTATGGCCACAGTCGATGACGACTAGAGATACCGAAGGCCAAGGAATTATCGCTATCATAGGTTCTAGTGGGCTCAAAGCAGGGGTTACACGATTTCATCGTATGGTCAAGTATCCTGGGTTTCGTCGTATGGCCTACACACATTTTGTTGTATGGTGTGCGGGGCTTTAGCTAGAACCAAGGTTTACCATTGACCCTTAGCGGACGACAAATTGTTTGGCTGATCATATTATTAACGATAGTTTCGAAGTAGGATTGGAGTTGATAGCCTGAGTCTGTCATGCATGCTGGATGTTCTGTTTGTACCATCTCAGTTAGACTATCAAACGTCGAAGGAGATGTTTCTTGGGCGCTTGTCTGATATTAGTTTAAGCCTCTGGGCTTGTGCTTGTGGGACACTGAATTCGATTAGGGTGGTTTATGTGAGATATATAATCTGGATGTTATGAGTACTATTGTTGGTTGCTTCTGATTGCCATGAATGAATGGTTATTCTGGTTTCTATGGTTGAATGGTTGAAATATTTGATGTAAAGGCTATCACTGTCAAATGTGTAGAAGGCGGAAGTTGAGTTCTTCTCATGTGTTGTGGGTAGATTAGTTTGTTTATTTACCCATTCTCATATAGTATATTGATGATGTTTATTAGTTGTTTATTGCTTACTAAGACTGTTGTCTGTCTCAAGGTTTTATGTTTCCATCTTATTACCTTGGGTTGTTCGTACGATTGTGGATGAGCAGACTAGGTGGCAGGTGACAGGTGATAGCTAAGTGAGGGGGATGTGGTAGTTCGGAGGCAAGCAGAAGGATGGCGTACTATCTTTCTACTATATAGTATTTGGATTTCCGCTGTTTGTTATTCACTGAGTGTTATAGTGAGACAATTTTTATAAACACTATTGTTGTAATCCAAGTGTATGGATATTACTTTCAAGTTGTTATGAAAGTCTAGTGTTTTCTACTTCACTAATAAAACATGTTGTATATGTTCAATTATATTTTATCCTTGCGCTGTGAGTTCTACGACAGGTTCTGCATGTGTACCATACCTTAATGATCGTCCATAGTTGCCTAACACGTCTTTCAGTGCAGTATTCCTCTTATTTAGTGCGGGGGCTGTGGGCAGTCGTCACACATTGTTTATAAAATAAATATTATTGGGATATTTTAAGGATTTATTTTAACAATATTAATTATTTTAAAGTATTTTATAAATAGAAAATCTCTTTAACAAATGGATTTTTTTATATAAAGCTTTTACAAAAATGTCTAAAAGTTATTTAAAAATCCAATTTCCTTTATACAAATTATTTTAAATATAGCTTTACTTATTTTTATGAATTTCGAACATATAAGGAAGTGATTTAAATGGTTAAAAACACATGAAATGGGACTTGTGATTTTACATTGTTGCTTAATATTGGATTTATACGATCGAAACCTTTCAAGATATGATGTTTCGAGCTGGTTTTGATGAGGACAAATCATGGTGAAAGTTATTGGTTCTAAAACTACTCTTATAGAGTATATTCAATGATGAACCAATTAAGACATATTATATTATAATTTCCAATGAGATGAGGCAATTACGAGGTTGAAATTTTGACTTTGAGTTTACCGTTAGCAATAACCATGATGATGTTATGAAAACTTGCCAATGAGATGAGGTAAGTTGTTTTATGATGTTTTTATTTCTATGATGGAGTTGAACTTGTCGATGAGATAAGATAAGTGATGATGCCACTTAGTACTCATCAGATAATGAGAGAGTGATGAGACGGGTTGGTATCTTTATACTAGCCGATGAGATAAGGCGGTGTATATTTGATGATGCTTTATGATGTTTTCTAGTGTGGTATCGACTAATGGCTAGTAAACTGTTAGGTGCGAACGTATGTTATGAGACATACGTTGACGCCTTATAGGTTCCTATCCAAGAGGTTGAGGTACATTCAAGATGATTACTAGTACTATGACCGAGTAATCGACTGGAGTCATCACGATTATTTTTACTATAGCCATCACGATGTTTGTGACTCCAACCATCAAGATATTATTACTGGATTTTGTGACTAGGGCATTATGATGTTTTCGCTATAGTCATTAAGATATTTATGGCCCTAGCCATCATGATGGATGGTACTCAGACGTAGTACTAGTCAAGATGGTGCTCGAGCAAAAGTGTTTTCTATTGATTATTTTGGATTTTGCCTTGATGATGATGTTCAAATATGGCATTAAGATTGAATAAGGCTACATTTATATTATCGAATTCATAAGGTTAAAATTTGTTGTGAATTAATAGTATTTTGGGTTAATAGTGGAATTTTGGTTAAACATGTAATATTAAATATACACTAAAATGTTAAGATTGTTGTAATTAATGATATATGTGAAAATGTGTGTTTTACCATGCTTTAACAATTTATTTGTTAAAACAAAGTCATTTGAAATATTTAATTTATATATGTTGTAAACATTACGCAAAAATAGGTGAGATAACCATATTTGTGTAATTTTTGTAAATTTGTTGTAAAATTTATATTAACATTTTAAAAAGCTTCTAAAATAGTTTATAAACATTGCCACAAATTTAATTTATCAATTAGTGTTAGAACTTGTAAAGGTTTGGGTGAAAACAGCGTGAAACATTGGTTTTATAGGCTAAACATTGGTTAATATAGCCTAATTGCTCTAGTTAACTAAAATTTGGCCTAATTAGTTTCTTAATCTAAGGGAAACATCTGGAAAAAGAAAAAGTACGTTCTTTCTCCAGTGACAAAACCCAAAAGGAATAAGAAAAAAAAAACTAAAAAGTCAATTGTTCAACCAAATATCCTCAAATCCACATCCAAATCCAAGATTCAGTTGTTTAGATCTATTACCAACAAGTAAAAGGAGCTCGTCTTCTCAACAATAAAGCTTTTATTGCAACAATTCCTTGCCAAACTCGTTGTAAATCGCTATAAAGGTAAGTGGTAAACTTAAAGTAAGCTAGCATGATAATTTTTTTTGGATCTATGCAAAAATAAGTTAGAAAACTAACTTATCTCTGAATTTATACATATTGATTTTTGCTGAAAACATAGCAACTTTAGATGCCTATATCTTGGTCGTTTTGCGATGAAATACAGTCAAATTTTGGCATGATGAAGTTTACTTTTTAATCTATATTGCTGAAAAATTTAACGAGGTTTTAATTAAATTTAATATAGATTTGATAGCCTGAAAGTTGCAAAAACAAAAGTTGTGTGCTTAGAAAAATAAAAGAATAAAACTCAATTTGGCTGAGAACTAATTCGATCATCACTTTCACGTTACTGATCGGAATTTGACGATCTTGGTCATTCTGGAAAGCTTAAAACAAACCTACAACTTTAATTTTATTCATTTTTCTAGATTTTGAAGTTTTCTATGCTAAAATCGCAATTATTTATCTCTGTCCTCTCGAGTGCGTAGTTCAGGCGGAATTTGATAATTTTAGTAAAATGATCATAATTTTTGAACCACTAATCGGAATTTGACAATCTTGGTCGTTCTAGAAAGCTTAGAAACTTAGCTACAAATTTTCTTTTATTCAATTTGTCAGATTTTGAAGTTTTCCATAATAAAATCGTAGTTGTTTATCTCTGTCCTGTCGAGTGTGTAGTTCATGCTGAATTTGATAATTTTAGTAAAATGGTCATAACTTTTAAACCACTGATCGAAATTTGACAATCCTTGTTATCTTGGAAATCTTAGAAAGTAAGCTACAACTTTTATTTTGTTCATTTTGGCAGATTTTGAAGTTCTCTATGCTAAAATTATAATTGTTTGTCCGTGTTCTGTAAATACACAGCGACAGGCTGAATTTGTGATTGTTAGTAAAATGGCCATAACTATTGAACCGTTGATCGAAATTCGATGATTTTGGTCATTTTGGAAAGCTTGAAATATATATAGTAACTTCATTTTGGGTATTTTTAAGAATATTGATGTTAAGCTTTTTTATTTGCATCTTTGGTTAGAAATAATCATCACAATATTTTTTTTACTTGCCAAAGAGATGAGGCGAGTATCATGATGAATTGATGATGACATTTATGTTGGTTGTTTTTTTTACTTGTCGATGAAATGAGATAAGTCTCGATGTCACTTATAACCCATCTAAGTAAGGGATAAGGCAAATTGGGTAACTTACACTCGCCGATAACATGAAGCGACGTTTATTTGATGTTTTTTATGATGGCTTTTCTAATGTAGCATGGACTGACGATTAGTAAACCAATAGGTGCAAACTACAGTATGGGACGTAGGTTTACACCTACTGGGTTCCTATTCTTGAGGTGTCCTGTTCAATCCCAATTATTATTTAAAATAAACTAAATCCAAATACATTTTATAAAACGTTTAAAAGCGATGTTGTCAAATTCCAACTTCAAATTCAATTATAAATAAAAATTAAATATTCTATTATTATAATATTAAAATAATAATATTTTCCAAAATTAAATCTTTTCGAATCCAAACTTTTCAGAAATCAATTCAAAAGCTATATAAAAATAATGGAATAATCAATTTGAGTTATAAACGTTGTTTATACGTATAACTTGAACTCAATTTTGAACTTACTATTCAAAATTGATTTTAAATCAGACCAAGCCATTTCCAATTCAAAATTCTTTCAGATTCATTTCAATCCTTTCAAAAGTAGTTTGAAATCATATCAATTTCATTTTAAAATTGTTTCGGATATAAAAATACAATTTCCATTTTCATGCCTTATTTCACTTAAATGAATGTAGTGTTCATTTAAAATTTCAATGGAACGACTCTCGATCTATTCGCAAATAATTCCATATTTGTGATGTGGATTGTGTGAACAATTATAATTGAAACCACAATAGTTATCATCCATCAATCAACAGTTTTAATATAAGAGTTATAATCGTTAATGCTTATACATACATAAACAGTAATAATAAAACTGTAGAAACATCCATCAATCACGAAGCAACCATAGCAACCACAAGAAATCAATATATAATCGAATTTGATTATAATAACTTTTCATGTTAAATCAAAAGAGTTCTCACATTGAAGGTTGATCGTTGCTATAATGATCGTTTTAAATTAAATTAAACAGATGTCTCCCCTCCCCCACGTTCAACTGTGAAATCCATTCGCCCTTTCCTCTCTCCTCATCGTGCCATCACCAGCCACCCAGACTGCCGACCGACCCCACCCCTGCCTTCGCCTTTGTGAGCCACGCCATCGCTTGGAGGATCCGCCCCCAACCCACCGTTGTCGCCTCGAAAAACCCCTCTAGCTGAGAAGTGTTCGTACTTTGAACGCTGCTAGCCCCGCCTCGAGCCACCATAGACCATGAAACTTCATCAGTACGTAGGTTTCATCACCCTTGACCTTTCTCCGGTTGGTACCTCCGCCTGAAAGTGGCCATAGCCGCCGAAATACGATGAAATACGAAAATTACACGTCCAACTTTGAGGCCTGATTTAGAAAAAACCACTATACCAATTCCCATCATCCCCATATGGATTTGAAGAGGAGAGAGAGCTCTACAACTTTCATGTTGAGAATTTTTGCTAAAAGCTTATAGAATGAGAGAGACTAAAGCAAGAAGCATGCCCATTTTCGGCCATCCGTATGAAGTGGTGGTTGTCCTAATTTTCTAGGGTTAGGCTTGAAGTTTAGGGCATTATATAAGGTAGCTTTTAATATTATTTTATTCGTATGTTGCTTAGCTATGAATTTTAGGGCCCGAACTCCAACAAACACCAACGATCGACGTACCTAGCCAAATATCCCTATTCTGGATAAATGGAATACGTTTTGAAAGCTAATTCGATTTATATCAGCTTCTCCCAAAATTAAAGTATACGATATTTTTGATTTTCAATCAATCTTTTGACATGCATTTAAATTGCGCGTGCTCACATACTAACTCCGATTGATATGAAATTTGAAATCTTGCAACAATTTAAAATTCCGGATCCAATGAAACGGATTTCATCGAAATCCGAGATCGTTTGCAAAATGACTATTTTTAAATTCTATATTAAATCGATATAATATAAATCGATTCCAAAATAAACAAATCTATTAATAATAAAATACTATTATCTTATATATATTCAAACAAAATTCTGTATAACTTCCAAAATAAACTAACTTGAATTTTATTATGTAATAACCCGGAAAATCCGAACCAATTTAAAAATTTTATTTTGGCAATTTTGATGAATTTTGAATATTTAAATAATAACGATGAGAAATTTATTTTGAATAGAATTAGAATGTATATATTTATTTGAATCGACGTTTGGATATAAATATTTATTTTAATTATAAAAGGATTTGAAAATGGCGCGGTAGTTCGAAAATTCGATTTCAAATTTCTAATGAATGTACATGATTCAAAATAAACCGGATTTTAGCAAAACCAAAAATATTTGAATCTATTTGAAAATACCTTTCCAACGAATCTGAAAAATCAAAATTTCATAGTGGGAATAAAAAGTTATGCCCAGTTGAAAATTCAGAATAGTCGCTATGGAATTTTGGCCCTTAAAAATGGAAATTTTGCAAACGACTTCCGTTTTTGACGAAACCACTTTTGTTGGATCCGGGATGTCGATTTATTGCTAGATTCAAAAATTCAAAATTTTCTGAATCAATATGTGAGCGTAGCAAAAGAAAACGTGTTTTGACAGTTTTAGTCAATTTAGATCGACCAGAAAATGGCCATTTTTCAAACGGTCTTCAAATTTGACAAAATTAGCTTTGTTAGGACCGTATCGTCAATACGAAGCTAGAAATAATTTTTCTGGAATTTTTAGAATCAGTATATGGCCCCAGTAGATTAAAATGTACGTTAAAATCAATATTGACTATTATATTGAATTATATTTTAAATTTAGTGAAAACTGGTCGTAACAGCTGAATTGGGTTACGAAACATGTCCCATTGTGTTCGGAATGAGGGTAATTAGCTAGGGGTGATAGTCGGTGGGTTCGATTTGGAGTTCGAAATAAAAGTTGCTTTTTGGAAATTAAAAGAATAAAATAATTATTAAATTTTATAATAACCCCCTTATCTCCTCCCTATTGGTCAATTCCCTCCCCATCACATATCGTTCGAATAGAAAAAATGAAATAAAGAAAAAAAACCGATTCACCAAAACCCATCGCCCCCTATCCTCGGACCACCGCTCATGGCGCTCGCCCTCACCAGCAACCGCCGCCGTCAAAGACCACCTCCTTTCCTCCTCCCTCTGGCGCAAGCTCCACAGCTGGATCCCCAATCCGGAGATTGACGATGCCACCGCGAGACCGCGAGTCCCCCCATCGCGCAGCCTTCCGCCCCTTTGCCCGATCACCTGAAGCCCCCCTTCGCCTCCAACGAGAGCGCAGACTCCCCCTCCAATGAAAGTTTTCCCTCTTTTCTTCGATTTTAAATCCTTAGAAAATCTATTATTTTAGTTATAGGAAGAAAAAAAATGATTAAAGTTATAGGAAAAACTGATTTATCTTTATAGGAAAAACCGATTTTTGTTTATAGGAAAAACTGATTTATATTTATAAAAAGCTTTGGTTTTTATATTATGAAGTAGAGGATTAAAGATGTGATTTTTTATTTTAAAGGTAGCGGATTAAAAAAAGAATTTTTATATAATAGAAAATATAAAAATATGATTTTTATATTGGTAGAATATTAAAAATTTGATTTTTATATTATTGGGATGATAAAAATATGATTTTTATAATTTGAATAGCGATATGAAAATATTATTTTTATTTAGATAAAAATATAAATTTTATCGTGTGTATGTAATAATATAAAAATTCTGTTTTTATATATTATGAAATGGCGAGAATAAATATTCGATTTATATATATGTAGCGAAATAAAAATCTGATTTTTATTATATATATAGTGAAATAAAAATATGATTTTTACTATGAACAGCGGGAAAAGGTCGCATTGGAATTTTGGGCAAATCCAAACCGTTCAGAAATAGAGAATGGCGGAGTGGAACCCAAAGGTGAGAACTTCTCACTTTGAATTTTATTTTCTAGTCGAAATATATACTAGGATGTAGACGGTGCTTAGCAGCACCCGACACCCGTCGTCCATAGACCATGGACGACTTGTTTGTTTGTTTGATTGTGTTGTGAAATTTTATTGTGTGATGTGGAATGGAATAAGTAAAATATTCTTGTATTGAAATAAAATATTTTATAGTTAAAAATATAATTTTTAACGTGTATATGAATAAAATGAATATTCATTTACAAATCAGACGATTTGTTAATGTACACTGATTTGACTGATATTTATTGGGACGATAAATTTTACACATCGCCCAACTGCACAAATAAAATCTGTGTTTGATTGATTGAAACCCCACACGGGTGTTGGGATGATATTTGACGTACACTAATCCCAACTGTTTAGTTGTATGTCAATCAATTGGTTGACAAGCTGTGTAAGCGTCAAATATTTATATTTGATGCTTATGAAGTGTAGAATGCACTTTGGATGTTGGCTGATTGTTTATCATTGTTGTTATACACATATATTGTATGAAATCCATATAATAAAATTATATGGTAATTGACTGTGTCTGATTCCAGTTCAGAAAGAATGGATATTTTAAAATAACGATTATTTTAAAATAACGATTATTTTAAAATAACGAATATTTTCAAATAATATTCAGAAAAGAATCAAAATCTGATTTTGATGTCCGATTTGGGATGGACACGAATATATTTAAATATATAAAGCCGTGTCGATTAGATTGGCCCCATTTTGACGTGAACGATATTTATATCGATTTTATTCATTTTTATAATGAATATCGAAAAGGAATTGATTTCAAAATATAATGTTTTGAAAATATTATCATGTATATATCGATGATATGGAATATTCTCGATTTGAAATTGAATATGAAGCTGAAATAGTTTTGAAAACGAATTTAAAACGATTTATAAAATATGTTTCAAAAGGAAATCGACGAAATATATATTATATATAATATAATGGCCTGAATAGAATGCGCTGCGCTGTGGTAGTTCGCAAATTTCGACCATTGACTTCGAATGGATATTACGGGAGATCCGACCGTCGAATTCTTCTAAAACCGGAACCGTTGGGTTCGTATCGAAAAGAGCTTTCTAACAAATATTAGAGATTTGAAATCTAACAGTTGGATTTGGAATTATATCCAAATCTAATTTGGAAAATGTCGTTGTAAGTGTAGTTCGATGACCGTTTATGGAAATCGACTGTACGGGCCTTGATAAAATTATTAAAAATATCAATAATTGGTGTAAAATCATAAGAAATGATTTGGAAAGAATTGGAATGAAAAATTCCATATTTGAAAAGATAAAAATAATTTTTTATCGAAATGAACTAGTTTTGAACTAGAATTATAATCCATTTATTTTTGAAATAAATAAATTGGATTTGAAATGGTTTTAAAAATAACCAGAATTTCCAATATATAAATTGAAAATGGATTTGAATTGAAATTGTCTTTGGAAAATTTCGATGTTGGATTTCGTGATTATACAGATATTGTTATGGAAATTTGAAAGATATATTTATATCGTTATTTCCAATACGATATTTGTTGGTTGTAGAATTTGATATTGAATATAAGCCGATATATTTTCTATTCAGAGCCTTGTATTTAATATCAACTGGAATTTGGGTTTATCGTGAATGGTGTTTTAAATAACATTTGTCCTTTAACCCGATAATTAATGGAATGTGAATTGGTTTATTATGAACTGCGTTTTAACGACATTCGTTCTTTAACCCGATTTACAGTGAAATGTGATTTGGAATTTATAAATCTTTTGTTAAGATTTAAAGGAGATTTTCCAAAGTAAAGTTTTCCAATTTAATAAAATAAATTGGGATTGAATGGAATTCGATTTGGTAATAATCGAGGTGAGCTTCTGTAGAGGAAGTGTAACACCCCACCTCCGCCAGGGTCACTCTTGCAAGTGCACTGGCTTTGGAGGGGTGTTGGACAAGGTAAACATGCACGAAGATATCACAAGACAGAACATATGAGTAAAACAGGGTAAATAAAGCAGCGGATAAAATTACTATTTCAAAACCATAGTCAAGTTACATCAAAGTACTTAGTCATCATTTTCCAACAAAACAAAGTCTAGAAAACATAAACTGAAAACTGGAAATAACATAAAGTAAACTATCCCCAAAGTAGACATGGTACAGCTATAGCGAGCTCAAGTCCAAACCGTACATGAGCTATCTAGTAAGCAAGCTAAAGATCTAAGCTAGGTGCTAGTGTTCCCACCCTGAGAACCCGGGGGGGGAACGGAAGAAAAGAGGCGAAAGAAAACGAGTCAGTCAAAAAGATTGGTAAGCCCTACCTACTATTAGTATAAAAACTAATAAAGTTAACTGGACATGTAAAACAGAGATGAAACATAGGATGATAACTGGCATGGTGAAAAGTTAACAAGATAGATCAAGTGTGGCATCGCATATACAAGGTAAAGTTGCACCAAGTGTGTACTGGCATTCCAATCCATGTCAAGTATAAACAAGAAATGATCCCTTGGCCCAAAGTTAGCCCAACATCATGAGATAACCTAAATCAAGGTCCAACTACTCGGTCTAGTCGATCGGCTCCCTTTAAGCCTAACTCGTCATGTATCGGTGTCATACGGCTTAATCATGAAATGTAGTTAACTGTGCAAGGCCCATCCTAGGGTGTATCGAGCCCTAGGGTGTAAACCACAGACACAATTCAAGCACGCACAGTCTAAACCTACTGGTGCCCATGTTCAACTCCGGACTTAATGTGCACGACCATGGTCCGCCTGAACAACCGGTGCACCATTCAGCCGTCTCTTTTGGTCTCTTACAATCAGTCCAGTAATCGTGCCCCACCCTAGCCTAGCCCAGGGTATCCAGATACTCCCAAGTGGGTTACTGCTGAAAAGGACCTCGTGACTAGGATTTCAAGCGGGTTAAGTGTGGTTAACCCTATCCTAACAATGTATTGAGTTGGTCAAGTGTATCCAAGCAGTTCATGACTTAACCCTATCAATACATCATGTTTAATTGGTTAAGTATTCAAGTAGTCCATGACTTAACCCTAACAATCCATCGTGTTTAACTGGTTAAGTATTCAAGTAGTTCATGACTTAACCCTACCATGTGGCATTAATTAACTTAATGCACCTCAACCTCTCACATTAGACTTTGTTGTGGTTACTAGTTAAGCCGGGCGGGTCCGGGTAGCTTTACACCACAACCTAGTCTAACCTCGGGTTTTAAGTGCGATATGACCAACTACTCACATTGGGTCCTATTGTTTGTAGCCACTAGTTAAGCCGGTCGGTTCCGGGTAGATTTATGCTACAAACTCAACCCAACCTCGAGTTGGCCACTTTCATGTTTTCTACATGTCATGTCCATGTTCATGTTTCAAGTATAATCACATGTCATATTTTCAAGTCATGTTTCATGTCATTAAAGTTTACCCATAACGTAACCCCATCGCACGTAAGTTCGCATCAACGCAAATAGATCAAAAGGGGGGACATAAGAATATGACAAGGCGGGCATAAGATGGCAAAGTCTGTCACAACTTAAACATGGTGATATTTGAGGCCAAAGGGGGTTCAACATACTAGCATATGACCTCAACATGTATGATAGCATAAAAGGTGACTTGGCCTCAAACATATCAAATAGCATAAGGGTGATTTGGCCACAAGCATGCATAATAGCATAAGGGTGATTTGGCCACAAGCATGCATAATAGCATAAGGGTGATTTGGCCACAAGCATGCATAATAGCATAAGGGTGATTTGGCCACAAGTTAAACATGGTGGCATATGGGGCAAATGTGTTCATAAACTTGCTTATTACATTATAAGCCTCAAAACATGCATGATATCAAACTTTAGCAAAATAGGTGTAACATGGTCATAAATGACATAGGATGATAGCTAGTGATTCGCATATAACATCATATGCAAGATAACATAAGGGTTATGAGAGTTTCTATGTTGCTTTATGCAACATTTCAAATCAAAGCTCATAGCTTTCTATGCACAAAGTCAAGGTGATAGCTTTACAAGCATGCATAGAATAAATCTATGCACAACATGCTAGAATCAAAGCACAAATCATACTTAGGCCCAAACTCAAACTTGCAACATGTCATATTTAACTTCATAGTTAGAATTTAAGAATAGAATAGGGCTTACAATGCTATGAAGACTATAAAATAAAACAAGATTGAGACGAAGCCACAATAGCAACACTAAAAATCCCCAATTGAATATAAGCTCCAGGTTGTCTTAAGAAACAAGAAGCTCCTTTGATTTGTATGACGAAAGATCCTTGTTTTGATGAAGAAAGATGGCTCTTTTACTAGCTTAGAACACTCAAACTTTCATGAAGAGGATGGAGGCCATGATATGAAGGTGGAGGCCATGATTAGGAAGCATTTTGGCATAGTTTAGTTGTAGGAATGATTTGTGTTGATTTAGGCTAGGTCTTAGGGTCTTTTTCTAGAAGTTTAGGTTAGTTTAGGCCATATGATTAACCCTAATTCAGATCTGAGCCATTAAAATCCGTCACCAGCCTCCAAACATGTCTTGAGGAACAAGTCAGGTGCACCCAGGCCAAACTGGCCGACCACCCAAGTCGACAGGGGTGTCGACTGGGCAGTCGACACCACCTGGGGTGTGTCGACTCCCAAGTCGACTCCCCAGTTGACTTGGGGGTGGCGGGAATTTTTCCCGCCTGTTCTGCTTGGCTGAATTTGAATTCTGAATTCAAATTTGAACTGTTTTTGAACTTGAAATTTTCTGAAAACTTTGACGGGCCATAACTTGGTCATACGGACTCCGATTTTCGAAAACTTGGACTCTATTTCACGTATTTTTCCGAGACGAACGTAATGGCACAACCCGTTTCCCTTGATTCAGATTTTATCATTTAATTCTTCCTTGGTTTATGTTATAACATGTTATTTAAAAATACGGGTTGTTATATTCTCCCCTCATTAAAGGATTCTGTCCCCGAAATCTTCAAGTTAGGAAGAACATATCCTACCATCCATCATCCATCTACTCAAAACATCATCCACGTGCAGTCATTGCCCTTAAAAGATTCTAAATGTTGTATGTTCATATGCGAAAGGTGTGTGTATATGTACTTATCTAATACGAAAATCAGGCGGTTACTAATTCAGTAAACTAAAATATTTATAAAATATTCACTCATAAATCAAAATCTCAACCCATTCTCCCCCTTTTGTTATCATCAAAAGGATATAGAATTTAAAATACAGATGAAACACGACAAAAAAAAATATAATTTCAGCATAAGAGGAAGAATAATCATCATAAATCTCAATCAGTCAAACAAAAATCATAATATTCTGAGAACATGTGGCATATTTCACATTGTGGAACGGTGGATTTACGATGAATTTTATATAAAATGGAGAGAGTTTCAAAAACAAATCATTTCCAATTTTTTTTTTTATAAAAATGAGCTCAAAAACAGTGATGGATTCGAACTATAATTATAAATTCAACTTAAGTGACAAAATCGAATAATCTCAAATTCCAATACCAATCAATCAACAAATCATCATACGTCATAAAATTTCAACACATTCCACAGATTAGAAAGTGGATTGATAGGCTGGTTATTATACACCAAGGAGAATTTCATATTAATTTCAATTTATAGCAAATTTTTTTTAAAAAAAAAAATTTAAGAGCACACTGACCACGCATAACCAGAACTTGGATTTTTAAATGAAGCCAGTCGCAGCTTAAATTATAAGTTGTCTCTTAACCATGCATGACCAAAACTTGGATTTTTAAATGAGGTTAGTGACACACTTATATATTAATTATATCATTTTTTTTATATGAAAAAAAATTCCTCGGCATATACAACCAATATGAATGACAGAAATGTGGTAAGTACAGAAATGGACTGTGAAATAAATTTATAAATTAATTATAAAATAAGCTCGACTGTACCGGGATTATTGAAAATTTCAATTATCACTAATTCTGAAAAATAATATAGTCCCATTTCTATCACAAATAATTTTCACTGTTTTAAAATAAGATGATTTTCCTTAAAAAAAATTCTCCAAATTAATATTAAATCATGATGAATGACAGACGGGTGATAGATAAAGGAGATGGTCGTGAAATAAATACTAGTTCAAAGATATTATAATAAATATTCAACCATCATGAAAATCCAAATATATTCTCCTCTTGTTGTGAAACATACTGCAGTCACAATTCATCACAATTTTAAAATCTAACAATAATTTTGATGAATTACAAATACAGCACAAATTGGATATTGATTTCAATTTCTGAATGAATAAAAAATAAATAATTTTAAAATTGAAAAACAATTACAAGAAGAAATTAAACAAATTTAAAAAAAAAATTGAACCTATATAGGGTGATAATTCAAAAAAACAGATGAGTGAAAAAGACTGATACCAAATGTTCTCGCTTATCGAGGAATTTAATTACACCCTGATGGACTATCATGGACATCTCAGGCTAAAAAAATTTAGACACAAACCCAGCCAGACAAATTTAGCACATTTATTTGTATAAGGCAAAAAAAAATGTATGGATCTATACAAGGTGAAAATTTGAATCTCAGTACAGATGGGTGAAACAAATATAAGGCGCTTCTGATACCACTTGGTGTCTCTATTTACGAGGAATTTTAACATGATACTAAACAATAATGTCATAGACAAAAGAATTATTAAGTATCAAGCCCAAACAGACAGATAATAGATTATGCACATGTATCAGAGCAGCAAGCATGTGATTCCAGAACAAACATTTTTCAAAACAGTATCAAAGCAACAAAGAACATAGTTTCAAATCATACTTGCCAAGATGATGGCCACATATGATGATTCACGACCTAATGATTAAAATACTGTTTACTTGAAAACATTTGAGAAATATGAAAATATCAGAATTTAATGAATCAATCACACCAGATTATAAATTTTTGATTTGAGATATGTGTGAGATTCAATAAATCAATAATTTCAAATGATTTTAAAACAAACAAATAACTAGATCAAATAATCATGAAATAGGAGTGAATTTCAAGACCAGATTTTCAAAGGAATTTTTCACAAAATTTCTAAGAATGATTTCAGATCATTTACATCAAATACTTAAGAGATATTCATGATCCATAAATAAGTTATTTATTTGAATCACTTGAATCAATGTCAAGTTTGAGATATAATGAATTATTCACACAAGATTGATTATTTCAAATTCAAGAGGTGTGTGATATTCAAAATATCAGGAATTTCAGATGATTTCAAACAGACATATTCTAACCATAATGATCATGAATAAAGATGGAATTCAGGATGTATCACTGATTCAAGCCAATCCGAAAATCAATGAAATTATCACAACTGATAAATAATAGAGTGCTGTAATGAGTATAATATTTTCAGCTTTTCTAAAATGAATTAGAATAAACTCAGAACAGCAAAGGTGTGTGAAATTTCATTAAATATTCAGATCTTCAAAAATTTAGAATTCAAATTAACCGTGTTCAAGATATGACATGAATGCTTCAGCACTGTTATGAATTCAAGAATAAAATAAACTTTTAAACAATTGCAGATAATTACAAGATTAAACTCAGAATCTGGAAATGATTATAAACAAGAGAGTTTTATTCAAATAAAATGAATTTCCAGAAAATCATGAGAACTGCAATTGGAAGTTTAAGAAGCACAGAATAAACAAAGAGATATGGCAGTGACAAATCAAATAAAAACAAATAGAAGAAAATAAAATAGAAAGGGGTAGAAGAAGCAGAAATAGACAATGAAATTTTTTTTACAAGGATGAGGTTAGAAATCATACATGATTCACAGAAGACGTTGTGGATCTCTAACTCATCAGACTTTGCTAAGGAACAGTAGATGATTCAATGATGTGAAGCAGTTTGAATCAGTTTCTCTTTTCAGCACAGTTGTTCCTCAACCTCCTTTGGTAGCTAACTGTTTAGAGGATTGAGTGGTCTAACAAAAGCAGTAAAACCACTCACAGTTGTATTTGTTCGTTTTGGTACCCAAACCTGTTTATATAATAAACCATCAGAATAAACCTTCATACCCTTAGGAACCCAAATCTGTTTGAATTTCACGAAGTTTGGTTTATTTCTTTTTGGGATCCAGGATTGTTTAGAAGGATTATTATAAAACAATTTCTCATTTTGATTTTGACTCAAAAAACCTTTGAAATTATAAGAGTTCAAATTTTCAAATTGATTCTTTTCAAGGTTGTTTGAAGGATTTTTCAAATCATTCGAAATTCGTCTTTCAAAAACATTATTTTTCTCAAACCCAAGTCCACGTTTATTTTGAACAGAAAATTGGTATTTCAACAACATATTCAAAGATTTTTCACCGTTTGAAAAATTAGACAAGATTGTTTCAAGTTGTTGAATTTCAGTTTTAAGATCACCATTTTCTTTCAATAAATCTGAACAACGATTTTTAGTGATCTCACATCTTTCAAAATCAGATTTCAAAACCAAATTTTCATCATTGAGTAACTTTATTTTGGTTTGGGACTCAGCAATCTCAGACTCAAAATGTTTTTGACTTTCAGACTCAAATTTCTTGAAATTTTCAATCTCGTTTTCAAGTTCTTTCAAAATCGAATTCGATTTCAACAAATTTTCCTTTTCAGCAATTTCAAGTTTGGAATGAATATTAGTTTTAAAATTTTCAAATTCCTTTTGCAGATGATTGTTCAAACTTGATAATTCAATCTTGTTGTTTTTTAAGATCAGAATTTCATTTTCAGACTTTTGAATAATTTTATTGAGATGAACAAGATTGGTTTCCAATTTCAAACAATTTTTGCAATCAGAATTTGAAGAATTTTTAAAATATTCAAGCTGTGATTCCAAATCATCAATTTTGCTGGTCAACTCAGAATTCCTAGATTTTAGAGATTTGTTTTTAGATTCGAGTTTATCAACAGATTTAGTTAAATCAACACACATATAAACCAAATCTTCATATGAGAAATTTTCGACTTCAGCATCCGTTGATTCTCCATCATCTGATCCTTCTGAATTTTCATTTGTAAATCCTGTTAAACAGAATTCTGCATCTGAGTTGACATTCTGGGGTTTTGAGCTGTTGTCAGATTTTCCATACTTCGTATTGAGAGTATCCCAGATTTCCTGTGCAGATAAACAATGTGAGATCAGACTGTATTAATCATTATCAAGATAAGAATATAGGATATGTGTAGCACGAGAATCAATAACTTTATCTACCATATCGTACCCATTGATAATAACATCCCAACATTTAATATTAACAGATTTTAAATAAAATTCCATTCTGGATTTCCAGTTTAAAAAATCTGTTCCAATGAAAATAGTTGGAGATGAACTGGACTGACTCTCACTAATCTGACAACTAGGATTACCCATGTCTCTAGAGTTAAAGAAAATACCCGCTCTGATACCAAGTGTTGGATCTAGATTAACCCTAGAGGGGGGGTGAATAGGGTTTATCGCAGTTTTTTAAACTGAATTGAAAAACTGACAGGATATTAAAATAATAAACAGATCACAGAATGCAGCAGAAATAAAAGTGCAGAAAGTAAATCACACACAGATATACCCGGCTTCGGCAAAACCCTGCCTACTGCTGCATTCCTAAGATTTGTTTATTATTTTAATATCCTGTCAGTTTTTCAATTCAGTTTAAAAAAACTGCGATAAACCTTATTCACCCCCCTCTAGGGTTAATCTAGATCCAACACTTGGTATCAGAGCGGGTATTTTCTTTAACTCTAGAGACATGGGTAATCCTAGTTGTCAGATTAGTGAGAGTCAGTCCAGTTCATCTCCAACTATTTTCATTGGAACAGATTTTTTAAACTGGAAATCCAGAATGGAATTTTATTTACAGAATGCAGCAGAAATAAAAGTGCAGAAAGTAAATCACACACAGATATACCCAGCTTCGGCAAAACCCTGCCTACTGCTGCATTCCTAAGATTTCTACTAGGTGTTATAAACAGATCCCGCATACAAGACCATGTACACTCGACGCGCCTGCTCCTGTCCTAACCCTACGCTCAAAACCGTAGACTGACCGATGTTCCCTCGATCAGATTTCCCCGAATTACAACCCCGTAATCCGTATCCCAGAATTTTACAGACTCTGAAACTGACAGTCAACACCCTGACTGTTTTACCTAGACTTTACAGATCTAGACACCTGTTCGTTTGATTTATACAACACGAATTAAAAACAAAACAATTAAAATAAACAAAAGAAACCCTAGAGAAAAAACAAGGAGTTTAAAATGATGGGTCATCCCCTTTTCTAATTAAAAAGTTGGCCGACCCATTATCTACTCTCTGTCGCCCGATCTCTTTTGTCTCTAAAAAAATGGCGGCTAGGGTTTTTCTGGATCCCAAATCTCGATCTCAACAGATGACTTAAATTAGTTCTCTGATCCTTGAATTCTCGTTGGTGTTCTAGATCGATTACTGGTGCTCCTCTCTTCACCGATTTGGGGTCTTGCTTTAGCGATCGAAAACTGTGAGTTTTCTGAATTTTCTTGCTTTGAATTTGCTTGCCTGTTGTTTGTGGTTTCGATCTCTAGTTTTCCTGTGATGATATGCGTGTAATATAGGGTTAAAATAAAACCCTGATTGCTCTGTTTTCTTGATTAATGGCTTGACTGATTTTCGTGTTTCCTTCTTTGAAAAAAAAACTCGGTTGCCCCTTAAATGAATTCGGCCTTGATTGCCATGATTTGATTTGTGAGATTTTTTGTGCATTCCCCTTTTGGTTCGATTGAATGACAGTCAGACAAGAATGTTGTTGATCTTTGGTTTTAATGCCGTGAATTGTAGAAAACTTGCCACATATATAATCCGAGATTTCTGTCCAAAAAAAATCTGGAAACATTTCGAAATTAAAAACTGTGATTGTTCCTATGCCAAGATTTAAATATTGATTTCGAAAAGAATCTTCTTGCCATGTATGCTTGATGACAAATCTGGAATTGTCAATTAGCATGCCTCCTTTTTGTTGCCATGAATTGATTCCACCAGATTTGAAAAACTTGCATGATTCCTGCCTTAAAAGAAAAATGTATTGATTGACTCAACACTGATTGGGATTCTTTAAAAAAAATGCTGAATCAATTTATATAAATCTGGAAATTTATTTGTTTGTTGCCAAGCTTAAATCGGTTTTAAATTTGCCTAAACAATGTTGACTGCAATTCAAATCGGTTTGCCCCCATTTTCCATTTGTATTTCTTGCCAAAAATGAATTCTTTGATACATTCCTTTTCAGGAGATTCATTGAATGCTTTTCTCCCATTTGAAAATTTGGTCAATTCCAAACTAATCTCTTTCCCAGTTTTTGCTGAATGAATGCAGACTTTGTGCATTTAAATTTGAACACCATTTTTGGGAAGATATGAATGATTTTAATCTCAAAAGAAAAAACATTTTTCTGCTCATTTTAACACCATTCTGGAATTTGTTTAGCCGAGTGATTGCAAAATTGCCAAGTATATATATTGTGATTTCTGTCTCGGCTTGTGCATTTTCACTAGTCCATGCTGTCTTGCCAACTAGGCTGCACCATCATTTTGAATCCGACTTGTACTTGTGATGAGTGAAAACTGAATTACCATGATTGTCTTCCCTCCTTGTCTACTCCCTACTGCTCTGCATTTCTGTGTTTACTGGCATGTGCTCTTCCACCATGTATTGCGACCTTTGCATCACCATACTGCTTATGCTCACCCCCTTGGCTACTTATATGTTGGTCACTTGATTTCATGCATTGTGCATGTGTCTACTGTTACATGTGCTAAACACATTGCTTGCTTCACATGAGCTTTGTTGCTTTGACACTTTACCTGACATGTATTGTTCCTTGCTGAATATATATAATATTTTGACATACACACATTTGCTGTTCACTGAGTCTCGACCACTTTGGCACTTGAACTGTCTTGACACTTGCTTGTCATTTCTGAAACTATACTTGAGGCTTGATTAACTGAAACTGGCTCGATCATTTTGACTGTAGCATTTGAATTTTTGTTGTACCATGTGCATCTCTGACTTGCATTTCATGTTGACTACTTGGTCGTGGCACCATTTACATGCTGAAAGTCTTTGCAGTTCCACATTGCTGAGTATGATTTACTTTGAGTACTTGCATTTTGCATTGTACTCGAACACATGTATTTGCTGTTTTGCACTGAGTCGAGCAGGTCCACGTGGCTACTCCTCAGTCGCAACACTGATTGGCGAGGCAGTGCACACGTGTATATTCATGCACGTGTGTACATGCAGCCATCAGACGAGTTTTCCTGTCCCTGCACTGTAATATGTGTATATACATACACATGTATGTGTATACATGTATCGTGCGTGTGCTATATTTATATATCAGATCAAGTCATGAAAAATGATGAGAAACACACCGAAATCTGAGGCAAATAAAATTTTAAAAACAAAATTTATATTTGCGTATATTCAGTATTATTTCTATTGCAGTATACTGTGTGTTTCTGTTTCATGTGTGACAGGTATGCGGGGATGACTGGACTGACTGTGATGACTGGACTGAACTGACAGAAGACTGGACAGACAATGAGCAGTGAAGACTGAAGATGAAAAAAAAACAGTGAATGAAGCAGTGTCAGAAAAAAATGTCTGTATAAGAAAATGTATGTAGAGTGATGAAATGTAATACAAATTTGTATATCAGTGAATATATACAAATAGTGGAGTTTTATAAATTTGTACTGTTTTGATAGTGAAATAAAATATTATATTTAAATAAAATACTGTGTGAATATTTATATTTCTGTACAGTCGTATTTTATTTAAATATAAATATTATATTCCAGTCTGTGATGTATAATAACAGTACAATATCAAACACATTAAAATAATATTTATTTGGTTGTTATCATCAAACAAAAATCATATAATTGTGTATACAACACCGTTATATACAACATAAACCTCCTTAATGCAAAGTATGTTAGTGAAATGAGTCCATATGTATGCAAATTCCTAACATAATTCATAATCTCTATATGAGTGCACATAACATTCATCCATATGCAATATTCACGTGATAGCAGAACAAGTTTCAGACATGAATAAGTATAAGCACTCATGCATATGCAATATGAAAGTGTGTGAGCCGATCTTAGTGCCTAATGTGTATCATGCATCCACGAGTATCCACTTGCAAACACTTGCAACCACTTGCAAACATCAAGCATAACATGTTTCAAATACATGTTTCGTCCAAAGGGTTTCTACCTAAGGTTCTCATGACAAGGTTAACGAGATAACAAGATAAACATGGATAGCAAAAGGAAGATATGCTAACCAGGAAAAGAGATTGAGAATTTACCCTAAAAAAGAAATGGATAAAGCCCACACATCTTCTCCTCGGTTTTCCCAAGTTGCGTCCTCTTCGGCTTCACTCCACTGAACCTTTACTAACTTGACTTCTCGGTTCCTCAGCTTCTTGATCTCCGTTCCCAAGATACGAATTGGAGCTCGCCTCAGAGTTGCCTCTTTCTCTACCTCCATGTCTTCAAGAATGCTAGGCTCAACTACCTCGGCTGACTCATGTAGGCACTTTCGGAGATGCGAGACATGAAAGACATTATGCACTCCAGCCAGCTTCTCGGGCAATTCCACCTTATAAGCCATCTTCCCAATCCTCTCTATGATAGGGAAGGGTCCTACGAACCTTGGTGTTAGATTCCCTACTGCTCCAAAACGAACCACAATTCGCAAAGGGTAAACCTTCACAAAGACCATATCTCCAATTTCGAACTCTAAGTCTGTCCTTCGCTTGTCTGCTTAGGATTTCTGTCTGTCTTGGGCCGCTTTCATCCGCCTTCGGATCAACTCAACCTTCTCGGATGTGTCCCTTATCATGTCGGGCCCAAGTATAAGCTTATCCGTCGTCTCCCACCAACATGTTGGTGACTTGCACGGCCTCCCATATAAAGCTTCGAATGGTGCCATCCCTATGCTTGCTTAGTAGCTGTTATTATAAGCAAACTCTACAAGAGGAAGGTGGTCTTCCCCAGTACCACCAAATTCAAGAACACAAAGCCTCAAAAGATCTTCTAGCACTCTATTCACCCTTTCGGTCTGGCCATCTGTCTGTGGGTGATAGGCCGTACTTACATTCAATCGCGTACCCATCGCTTCTTGCAAACTATTCCAAAATTGGCTAGTGAAGATTGGGTCACGATCGCTGACTATGCTAGAAGGAACTCCATGCAATCGTACTATCTCTCGAAGATAAACAGATACTAGCCATGATGCGGTCCTCTTGCTCTTCACCGGAATAAAATGAGCACTTTCCATAAGTCTATCAACTATGACCCATTGTTTGCGAACAAATTATGCAGTTGTAAACAACGGTAAGATCCGTTCGGCTTTCCTAAACAACAAGGATTGTTGTAGAGGGTGTCGAACTCTGGGACCAAATTATTTTATTAATAAATCCAATCAAGTTATCCCTAACTTTTGATTGGTGGAAAACAAAGAAAATAGCAAAATTAAATAAAAGAGAGTTTTAACAATAAGTGAAAGCAATTAGGGGATAGTGACATAGATCAGATTCATAATCATCAATAGCCAAAAGATTAACCAGATCTAATACATGTTTCTGTCACAAACATGAATCAACGATAATAGGTTTTTAGAAACAAATATGTAAATAACGACAAGCATAGCCTATGCAGGAGCTCAGCTCTACAACCATAGACTATCAGGACAGATTCACTAATTAACTTCTAAAAACCTAAAATTAGATCTAGATCTGATAAACGTTAGATCGAACACGAATATATCCTGTGAAGGAGCATAGCTCTTAAACGACACAAAATATGAAGGTTCAGATCTAACCTTTAATTCAGATCCACATCTACATGTATACAGTCCTCATCTTTTGGCTATGTGATTCATATTGAATCATACTATCAGCGTCATCACCCCCTAATCAAAGGGGATTAGCTAGACATAGCTAAAGAAGAAGAAAAACAGAAATTAAACAAGAACATAAATAAAACTAAAACTAAATAGAAAAGAGGAAGAAGAATGATTTTATTCCAAGAAGAGAATTACAGAATAAAACCCAATGTGTTTTACAATGAATGAGATACAAGGTATTTATAGCTGATATGACAAAGGCTAGCTAGCTAATTACATAATGTGGGACTAAAGAAATAACCCAAATAACACATAAGCCAGTGTGAACGCAGCTTTAGAGTGAGTGGTTTAGCAAATAGGCTAGTGTGAACGCAACATGAGTAAGAGGCCTTCCTAATGAGCTAATGTGAATGCAGTTTGAGTCTTTATTGAGCCAAATCTTCTTAACTGAAATATAATTGCAACCGTTCTTCAAGCTTCAGACTCTTCAAGCTTTAGCAATTTTAAACTTCACTCATTTTAAGCAAATTCTTCATGATTTATCCATCAAATGCTCTAAACCATGCTTCTTGTCAACCATCTGAAAATACAGCTATAAATACAAAGTATCAATTATTTTAAAGGGAAAATAAGATAAATAAGCGGATAAAATATACACATTTACGTGTATATCAAATACCCCCACACTTATCTTTTTATTCGTCCTCGAATAAACTAAACTACGATATGTCACACTTTCGTAGGAAACACGATTGCATTTAGCGTATGCAACAAGCCTTTAAACCCCTGGGTGTCCCCAGTAGGACGAGTGTTGTCTCGTGAGGGTTTTCAGCGGATACTACCCACAAAATCCAAAGCGTCTTATGTACGCGGATTAATCAAACAATATATTTAAGGTCTTTCATATTCCAAGGATTTCACCTAACTTCAATAATAACGGTTTAGCCCCAAATTGTCCATCCCATAATTAGTGCAAAAATGAACAAAATTTTTCAAGCTGAATCGTAATTCCTTGATAACACTGTAATTGTCTTGAAGGTCAAGAGCGTGGTGTCAACCAAAGTTCTACACATCGACAATGTGCACCCAATCATTTCTTTATTCATTTTATTATTTTTTTTGAATAATTTTGCACCAATGTAACTGTAATGTATTGGATATGAGTTATGCATAGATGAAGGAAAATTTTTGTAAGTTCTAAAAATATTCTAGATAAGAGGGCAAGTGTATTAGTTGAACTTCAAATTACAAAAGATAAAGTAATACTAAGGCACATATAGACATTTTATTTCCTTTCATCTCCTCTACTGCAATCCTCGCTTCCAAGTACGGTGTGATGGATGTGGATGGAATGGAAATGGATGCTTCATAGTCAAGAATGATGAAGACTATTTTATTCAGAGAGACTCTCTCTTTATTTCTTTTTTCTTTTTTCCTTTTTTTCTATTTTTTTTTCTCTTTCTTCTCTTTTTTTTTTCTTTTGCATGATGAATGATGAATGGAGATGGAATGATGACGTACACGATTTCATTTGATTCCTCCTTTACTACCAACACTTCATGAAAGGAAAGTTTTGTGCCCTAGTTACTCTACTTCTATAACCTTAATTCAACACACAAGTCTGGATTGATGTTATACAAAAAGCTGAAAGGAATGATAAACAAAGTTTCGTAAGATAGATAACCCATATAAAATAAGATGTGGTATATGGTTATCCTACCTTAAAACAAGTACGGAGTGGGTGGTGTAATATTGGTATAAAAAGTGACATTTTTGACCTTTAAACAAAGGTTCTTGAGTATACCAATATAAGATAAACTTGTCAAAACATGGATGTAAATCGACTAAAACTTGGTTTTGAATAATGTGGGGTATCGAAGAAGAACGCTACAATGAGTCATTTCTCCTTAACTGGGCCAAGTGGATTTTAGAACTTACGATTTTGAAAATTTGAGTGGAAAAGAAAATATTATGCATGAAAACTAACTCAGAAAATCCAACAAATGTAGGTGCAAAATCATTTTTATTTCTTGATTTTTTTTTTTTTTTGATTATTTTTACTTGCACATTCTAACATGTATAACAAAGGTTGACACGCTTACTCCAGAACACGACTAACGTCTGCACAGTCTCAAGCTAGCATCTTAAAAAGACACATTACGATTCAATGAATAAATGATGTTCATTCCCATCACCCAACAATTCAACTTATCAAACAAGAACCAAGGTGTTATTTATGAATTTAAGTTAATCCTTGTTCAATGAATGACCTACTTCATAAAATTTGATTGCTGATGTAATGTAAATTCCCCCCACACTTGAGTGTGACTGTGTCCTCACAGTCTTAATCAGACATATCTTAGTGAAAGGGAAAAACAAAGAAGAGAATATTTACATATGTACAAAAGAGGGTTAGTGCGTCTTACCGGATGTAATGTGGCTCATGGAGGACCATGAGCTCTTCCTCTTGGTTGGGTATTGGTTCCAAGTAAGGTTTAAGGCGTTGACCATTGACCTTAAAGGATGATCCATCAGTTGGATTCTCAATTTCTACCGCACCATACGGAAAAACAGTCCGTACAGTGTAAGGTCCTGTCCATCTAGATTTTAGCTTACCCGGAAATAGATGCAGTTTTGAGTCATACAACAGAACTTTTTGACCTGGCATGAAAGTTTTACGTAAAATTGATTTATCATGAAAAACTTTTGTTCTGTCCTTGTAAATTCGTTCATTTTCATAGGCATCATTTCGTATTTCATCAAGTTCATTGAGTTGAAGCTTCCTATGTTCACCTGCTTGCTCTAAATCAAGATTCAAAGTTTTTATTGCCCATAACGCCCTATGTTCTAGTTCAACTGGCAAGTGACATGGCTTACCAAAAATCAACCGATAAGGGGACATACCCAAGTTAGTTTTGAAAGCGGTGCGGTAAGCCCAAAGAGCATCAGTTAACTTTTGGGACCAATCTTTGCGATTTCGATTCACAGTTTTCTCCAGGATTTGTTTAATTTGCCTATTCGATACTTCAACCTGCCCACAAGTTTGAGGATGGTAAGGAGTGGATAACTTGTGGGTTATCGAATACTTTCTCATGAGGGCTTCAAAAAAACGATTACAGAAATGTGTCCCGTTGTCGCTGATTATTGTGCGAGGTGTGCCAAACCTAGAAAAGATGTTTTCTTTTAAGAAGCGCACAACAACTTTATTGTCGTTCGTTTTGCATGGAATAGCTTCGACCCATTTAGAAACATAGTCAACAGCCAAGAGAATGTAAATGTTCCCAAAAGAATTAGGGAAGGGTCCCATGAAGTCTATACCCCACACATCAAAAATTTCGACCTCTAGAATGGGGTTTAGGGGCATCATATTCCGTTTAGAAATTTTCCCTAAGAATTGACATCGATCACAAGTTTTGCAATATTCGTACGCGTCTTTGAAAAGGCTGGGCCAGTAGAAACCCGATTGGAGAACCTTTTCGGCTGTCTTTTTGGGACCGAAGTGACCACCACAGGCTTGGTCATGACAGAAAGAGAGGACACTGTGAGTTTCAGTGTCGGGAACACACCTTCGAATGATTTGATCGGGACAATACTTGAAAAGATAGGGGTCGTCCCAATAAAAATGTTTCACTTGGGAAAAGAATTTGTGTTTATCCTGCTTAGACCAAAAAGAAGGGGTCTGCTTAGTGACTAAGTAGTTGACAATGTCACCAAACCAAGGATCAGTGGATAGAGAAAACAGTTGTTCATCAGGGAAATTTTCGTTGATTGGAAGAGAAGAAGACGGGGCATTTGGAAGACGAGACAAGTGGTCCGCAATAACGTTGTCAGATCCTTTTTTATCCTTAATGGTAAGGTCAAATTCTTGAAGTAGAAGGATCCAACGAATGAGACGAGCCTTAGCATCCTTTTTAGAGAAAAGGTACCTAAGTGCGGAATGATCGGTATAAACCGTGATGTGTGAGCCAACTAGATAAGGCCTGAATTTTTCTAGAGCAAAGACAACTGCCAAGAGTTCCTTTTCAGTGGTAGTATAATTAATTTGAGCGTCGTTCAGTGTTTTACTCGCGTAGTAAATGACATGAAGAATTTTATCAATTCGTTGTCCTAAGACCGCGCCTACAGCGAAGTTCGAGGCGTCACACATGATTTCAAACGGCATCGTCCAGTTGGGAGAGCAAATGATAGGAGCAGAGACAAGTTTATTTTTAAGATGCTCAAAAGATGAAATGCACTCGGAATTGAAGTCGAAAGGAACATCCTTACCAAGAAGGTTAGTCAGAGGTCGAGTGATTTTGCTGAAATCCTTTATGAAGCGACGATAGAAGCCAGCATGACCTAAAAAGGATCGGATGTCCTTAACAGATTTGGGAATGGGAAGATTAGAGATAACTTCGATTTTGGCTTTGTCAACTTCAATTCCTTTGTTAGAGATGACATGTCCCAAAACAATGCCATGTTTAACCATGAAGTGACACTTTTCCCAATTAAGCGTTAAGTGTTTCTCTTTACAGCGATTAAGAACAAGATCGAGATGATGTAAACACTCAGAGTAAGAATCACCAAATATGGAAAATCATCCATGAACACTTCCAAAAATCGCTCGATCATATCAGAAAAAATGCTAATCATGCACCTCTGAAAGGTTGCAGTGCATTACAGAGACCAAAAGGCATACGTCGGTACGCAAATGTACCAAACGGACAAGTGAAAGTGGTTTTCTCTTGGTCCTCAGGAGCGATAGGGATTTGATTATAGCCCGAGTACCCATCAAGGAAACAGTAGTACTCATGACCCGCTAGTCGTTCTAACATTTGATCGATAAATGGCAGAGGGAAATGATCCTTACGTGTTGCAGCGTTAAGTTTCCTATAGTCAATGCAAACACGCCAACCAGTCTGGGTGCGGGTTGGGATAAGCTCGTTAGCTTCATTTTGGATCACGGTAATCCCTGATTTCTTAGGTACGACATGAATCGGACTAACCCATTGACTATCAGAAATCGGGTAGATGATTCCATTGTCAAGGCATTTAAGGATTTCAGCACGAACTGCTTCTTTCATGATAGGGTTTAGTCGACGTTGGGGATCACGAGTGGGTTTGGCATCATCTATAAGGTGGATTCGATGTTGGACTATCGAAGGACTAATCCCCTTAATATCAGCCATGGACCAGCCAATTGCCTCCTTATTTTTCTTAAGGATGGGAAGGAGCAATTGTTCCTGCTCTAAAGTAAGGTCAGAAGCGATAATGACTGGAAAAGTTTCATTTTCTCCTAAGTAAGCATACTTAAGATGACTGGGCAACACTTTGAGTTCAGATTTTGGGGATGACTCAACCGAAGAAATTGGTTGAGGAATAGGCTCAGTCATGAGCGGCTCGACAGGAATTGAGTCAGAGACATTTTCAGAGATATCTTGAAACAAATTTTCGTAATTAGACTCAATGTCAGTGTTCAAATGGTCGAGCTCAGGTTCATTATCGTGGACAGCATGGATTTCAGAAAATTGGTCCACATAAGAGGCAGGAGAGTTTTCGGTTCTAAAGATGTTTAGCTCGACGGTCATGTTACCGAAAGAAAGTTTCATAGACCCATTTCTACAGTTGATAAGAGCATTAGAGGTGGCTAAGAAGGGTCGTCCTAGAATCAAAGGGATTTGGTTTGCAGGATTGCTTACCTGTTGAGTTTCTAGAACAATGAAGTCAACTGGAAAGATGAATTCTCCTATTTTGATCAAAACATCCTCGATTTCGCCCACAGGTTTCTTAATTGAACGGTCGGCAAGCTGAAGAGTAACCTTGGTGGGTTTCAGTTCTCCTAGCCCTAATTGGCGATAGACGGAATATGGAAGCAAGTTAACACTAGCACCTAAATCTAGCAAGCATCTATCGATTTTCTTGTCCCCAATAGTACATGATATTGTGGGGGCAGCCAGGATCTTTGTATTTCACTGGCATAGATTGGGACAAGACTTCGCTTAGAGTCGCCGCTAGAAACACTTTCTTAGGTACATGTGTATGACGTTTCTGGGTGCACATATCTGTTAGAAATTTAGCGTACTGTGGAACTTGTTGTATAATATCTAAAAGAGGAATGTTCACTTTAACTTGCTTAAATATTTCAAGGATCTTTTCTACCTGGTCCGTCTTTTTTCTAGGTCGGAGTCTATGAGGAAATGGAGCAGACAACTCAGTAGGTTGGGCTACTTGAGTTTGAGGATGGGCCTGATTAGAATTGGGCTCGATGTTTTGATCCGAGATGGTCGAATTTTCTGTTGGGTTTTGAATATCGTCTGGTAAATCATTTGGGTCGACCACATGGTTGTCAATCTTCTTGCCAGATCTAAGAGTCGTGACAGCATTCAATTGACTAACGTTCGAGTCTTGAATGATATGAATTTGGTTAGGGTTTGAAGTCTGTCCTCTAGGGTTTTGGATGGGTTGACTTGGAAACGTACCCTTTTCCCTTTCACTTAATCTAGTGTTAAGTTGAGACATTTGTTTTTGAAGTTCACTCATTTGTTGAGTCGTGGTTTGCATGTGTGAAGTCAGTAAGTTTTGAAGATTGGTATTTGATTGGACATTTTGAGTTGTTGCTTTACCCAATTCTTCGAGAGTTTTCTCAAGTGATGTCAATCGTTTATCATCTTGGGGAACAAAAGATTGTTGCGCTTGATTTTGAGGGGTTGGCGCAGGATTTTGGAATTGGCTTTGTTGAAAGGGAGGATTCGAGGTATTATTCGAAAATGGTTGAAAAGGAGGTCGAACCAAATTCGAAGTTGCATTGTCTTGGGCCCAAGAGAAGTTAGGATGGTTTCTCCAACCTGGATTGTAAGTTGGGGAGAATGGATCGTTCCTAACTTTATTAAATGCGTTGAGTTGTTCTAACGAATGTGGGCATTGGTCAGCAATGTGGTTAGGATCGTTACATTTGTAACATGAGGGCTGAGACGCTTGAGCTTGGTTTGCTTGAGTTGATGAAAGGACATTATCAAATTTGGTTAACATTGCGTCTATTTTCGCTTCTAAAGCCGTTGAGGATCCTACCGAATGAGCGTTTGATCGGGAATAAATTGATTTCTCACTAGATCTTTCCCATTGAGCTGATTTTTCGGCCAAATCTTCGAGAAATTTCCAAGCGGCATCGTGATGTTGGGCTAGAAAATTTCCTTGGCACATTGATTCGAGCATAGTTCGAGAGTTATTTTCTAGTCCATCGTATAAAATTTGACAAAGAGTCCATTTTTCGAAATTATGATGTGGACATTTGACTAGAAGCTCTTTGAATCTTTCAAAATATTTTGCAAAGGATTCACCCCCAAATTGACGAAAATTGACGATTTCATTTCGAATTTTAGATGTTTTTTCTAGAGGGTAAAATTTCTTTAGAAAAATGTTTACAAATTCACCCCAAGTTCCAATCGTATTTGAAGGCAAGCTATACAACCATTTCTCAGCATAATCGGTAAGTGCAAATGGAATTAACCTAAGTTTGATTCCATCGTCACTTAATTGTTGAAATTTCATGGTTGCACAAACTTGTTCAAATTTGGTCAAGAAAATATAAGGATCATCACGTTCAAGATTGCCAAATTTTGGAAGAGTATTTATGTGATTCGAATGAATTTCAAAATGGTTACCCGTTGGGGCGGGCAATATGATGCAGGAAGGAATAGAAACTCGCTCGGGAAAGTATCTATCCATAAGAGTTCGAGGGGGAGTTTCTTCGGCCATGGTGAAAGGGGTGTTTGTTCGAACTAAACGATTATCCGAAGGATCACGAGTCCAATGACGCATGCACTAGCGAGAAGAATAAGGGAAGATGAGAAAAAAAAAAATTGAGCGATTTTTTTTTTTTTTTAAATGAACCTAATGCAATTTACAATTTCTAGAATTATATAATGACGGTTTGATTTATTTCAACAAAAGACTTCTCAGCCAGTTAACGGACAGGAGTTATCGGTGCACCAGGAATCATCCTAGCAATGCAGCCGAAGGTTTAAGTACCTTCAGAGGAACAACCGATATAATATTTACGAATCACCGTAATATTTATAAACAGTTATTACTCTGCCGTAGTCTAGACACCGAGAAATAATCCGTTGGAACTAAACCAAATTGTCAATATATAATGAAGTCCTTAGAAAGTTAAAACAAAACTACGATGAATGCGGATTCTTTTTTTTTTCAGTCACAGAATGAACAGTCTCAGAACAGTCACAGAACAGTCAATTGCAGAGATAAAAAAAAATCTTTACAAGCAAGCCGATGCCCTGCAGAAGAGTTTTACAAGAAATGTCTCTACTTTTTTTTTTTTATTTGCAGCAGCGGTCCCTGTAGAGTTAGAAAATACTCACCTTGATCGGCAGTCCGTCCAGTGCAGTTGAGTCGCGCTAGCGCGTTCACACCCCACTTGGTGTGCAACCGCTCGAACACTGAATAGTCCGCTGCTTTTTATTGTTGTCGCCTCCTATTATTTGCTTGACTGCGCTGCGGCACGGGTTCGGGCTAGGAGCCCGAATTTTTTTTTTTAAAGACCTTTTCCAAATTGCCACTGTACCTGCTTTCAAAATTTTCCTCAAACTCCTTTTTTTTTTAAAGAGAAAATCAAAATGAATATAAAAAAAAATATGAAAATAAAAAAACTAAACTGAAATTAAAACAAACTAAGCTAGAAAAACAAACAAAGGAAATTTTTGTTTTGTTTTAAGAAAGAAAAATGATGAAAAATAAAATAAAATAAAATGAGTGAGAAGAAAAAATAAAACTAAACTAAGCCTAATTAAACAAAAGGATAATGTTTTTTTTTTATTCTTTGGAGGACCTAAGAGAGAAAAATGATTTATATGCAAGGATACAACGAAGTTGAAAATGATTTTCCAACCGGCAATGGCCAAGAAATAATGCACAAATTCCTCAAACAAAAGTTTAAAACAATTCGGCTCCCTTATAAGGCCTAAAGCCTGGCCCAAAATAAAAGGTAACAGACTTAAACACCACAAACTCACTAATCCCTGCCCATTTTATAAACACGCCGCCCCTTGATTCTCAACCATCCACGATCGAATCCCACAGAAAAACTCAGGACTCTAGCGCTCCTTTTTTTTTAATTTCGGGAAACAAATCGTTTTCTGATTTCCGATTTTGCTTGTTCGAGATGAAGATTTTGGGGTGTTGAAGCTTCGTGAACGGAGGACTGCTGAAGCGATTTGAGGTGATTAAGGGGAGTTCGGAGTTTGTGCGGTTGTGGATCTGGGTAATTTGCGGTTTCGGCGAGATTGTGGGTTCGGTTTAGACGAGTTGATTGAGGAGCTCGATTTCTTGCGTTCAAGGGGGGTTTGTAGTGAGATGTAGAAGATGGCTTGATTGGAGCAGTGATTTTTAGTTCGGTGGAGGGTCTGTATGATGGTTGAATTGCGTGGAGTCTTCAGGAAGTTGCGATGTTTTTGTGGTGCGTTCGAATTTGTGGAATGTTGTGTAGAGGACGATGGACGTGGGGATTTTGTTTGAGGAGATGAATGAAGGTTTGTTTTGTGGTCCGGAAGATGGCAGTTGAACGTGAAACGAGATGGAGTGACGGGAAGTTTGGGATGGTTGGTATGCTGTGTAAAGGAGGGTTTGAATGGGATTTGTTTGCAGGCCTTAGAGGATTTTGCCTTGGGTTGCGCCTGGAGTTTGGTTGTTGGAGGAGTTTGATTTTTTTTTTTCTTTTTTAAGAATTGCTGAGTAGCAAAGGGAGTATGGACGTGAATTGGTGATGTAAACTTACTGAATGTTTGGTGATTGGGGGATTTGGAATAAATTGTGATGCTAATGTGAGTGGGACTGAAGAAGTTGCTGTGGACTCAGGGAGACTTGCTGTTTGTGGAGGGTGGTTCACGAGAAGGTTAATGGTGTTTGGCTAGGGCGTTTGTGATGGAAGTGTGGTGGCTTGTCGGAATTATTTTGATTGGCGATGTGGCCGAGCGTGTTGTGGAGAGGCTTGGTGATAACAGCGATTTTTTTTTAATTGTAGAAAGAGATCAAATTGTAACAGAAAGACAACAAGGAAAAGGAAGGAAAGAAATCTAACAAAAGATGCAAGTTTTTTTCTATGCTAGAAAACAAAAGGGGAGAAAATAAATAAAAAAATATTTTTGTGTTTTTTTTTTTTTTTGAAGGAAAACTAAAGAAAAAAAATATATATATATAAACACTATAACCCGAAGGATTATTAATAAAGATTATTTTGGTCCCCGGCAACGGCGCCAAAATTTGTTTGCGAACAAATTATGCAGTTGTAAACAACTGTAAAATCCGTTCGGCTTTCCTAAACAACAAGGATTGTTGTAGAGGGTGTCGAACTCTGGGACCAAATTATTTTATTAATAAATCCAATCAAGTTATCCCTAACTTTTGATTGGTGGAAAACAAAGAAAATAGCAAAATTAAATAAAAGAGAGTTTTAACAATAAGTGAAAGCAATTTAGGGGATAGTGACATAGATCAGATTCATAATCATCAATAGCCAAAAGATTAACCAGATCTAATACATGTTTCTGTCACAAACATGAATCAACGATAATAGGTTTTAGAAACAAATATGTAAATAACGACAAGCATAGCCTATGCAGGAGCTCAGCTCTACAACCATAGACTATCAGGACAGATTCACTAATTAACTTCTAAAAACCTAAAATTAGATCTAGATCTGATAAACGTTAGATCGAACACGAATATATCCTGTGAAGGAGCATAGCTCTTAAACGACACAAAATATGAAGGTTCAGATCTAACCTTTAATTCAGATCCACATCTACATGTATACAGTCCTCATCTTTTGGCTATGTGATTCATATTGAATCATACTATCAGCGTCATCACCCCCTAATCAAAGGGGATTAGCTAGACATAGCTAAAGAAGAAGAAAAACAGAAATTAAACAAGAACATAAATAAAACTAAAACTAAATAGAAAAGAGGAAGAAGAATGATTTTATTCCAAGAAGAGAATTACAGAATAAAACCCAATGTGTTTTACAATGAATGAGATACAAGGTATTTATAGCTGATATGACAAAGGCTAGCTAGCTAATTACATAATGTGGGACTAAAGAAATAACCCAAATAACACATAAGCCAGTGTGAACGCAGCTTTAGAGTGAGTGGTTTAGCAAATAGGCTAGTGTGAACGCAACATGAGTAAGAGGCCTTCCTAATGAGCTAATGTGAATGCAGTTTGAGTCTTTATTGAGCCAAATCTTCTTAACTGAAATATAATTGCAACCGTTCTTCAAGCTTCAGACTCTTCAAGCTTTAGCAATTTTAAACTTCACTCATTTTAAGCAAATTCTTCATGCTTTATCCATCAAATGCTCTAAACCATGCTTCTTGTCAACAATCTGAAAATACAGCTATAAATACAAAGTATCAATTATTTTAATGGGAAAATAAGATAAATAAGCGGATAAAATATACACATTTACGTGTATATCACCCATATCTCATAAAGCCCAATAGTTTGGTCAACTTGACGGACATCTTTATCCCAACTATATATCACAAACAGGTGAGTCATACTCCTTATGGGGTTTGCGACATAACTAAGATTGAGAATAGGACCGAGAGGATATACTTAAACGATAGCATGCGAGTAAGCTCTACAGAATAATAGGGATCAAGGATATACTCTTAGAAAGAGATATAATGCGCGTATCTAGTCTTCAATCTCCTAAGCCGCATCTTCTTGAGCTTATTCCTATCGTGCCTTGACCGTCTTTTAACTTCACAATTTCGTAGCTCTTAATTCTTATTTCCAAAATATGAGTTAGAACTCATTTCACCGTTGCCTCTCGTTCCACTTCCTCTTATTCTTTTCCTAAAATACTTGGCTTAAACATAACTGCGTGCTCATGGTTTCATGCAAGCTTTCCAAAATTCTTTAGTGAATCCTGGATCTCATTTACATCCTATACGGTATTCCACGCAGAAGAACTATCTCTTGAAAACAAATGCCAATCCACGTTGCCAAATGTACTAACTAGGGTGGTTTCTCTAACCCATGCTTAAGCGAAATGGACTATCCGCCTTAGTGGCGAACACTACTCGATTGGATTACAAATTTCCAATAAAAGTGCCAAGGGATTCTAGATAACTAATCATGACGGAACCCTAAAGGTCACATGAGATTTCGAGGGTATTACCGAGGCGAGTCATGAGCCTCGCAACCCTATGTTCCAAAATCAAGAATGGCTCCATAATTGGACAACCAATCCATGCCCAAAATCAACCTGTATCCCATAAACCCTATAACATAAGCATTACACATGAATTCTACGCTCAAGATAGAGATTTTCAAATCCATACAAATCGCAGATAGATGGGCGGAACCCCCAATCGGATTTGAAATACTAACGGGATTTTCAATTAGACTAGTACTTAGGTGCAAACTTTCAACAAGATCAGAAATAAAACTATGCGATGCGCCAGAATCAAATAAGGTACGAACAGGGAAATCAGAAATGTAAACATGACTTTTTATAGAAACACTACCTCGATCAAAAGCTGGAAGAGCGAGGAGAGCCTGCAACTGCCCTCCAGAGGGTCCTGCTTGCTGAGCTTGCCTTTCCCCTTGTCCTCGCTTCCTTGGGCAATCCTTACTGAAGTGTCCAGACTTTCCACAATGAAAGCATTCTCCCAACTTCCTTTTCTTCTTCCTACAGTCTTTGGCTATGTGCCCAGTGATCCCACAGAAGTTGCACTTCCTCCTTTCTCTCGACTTGTTGTCCTTGCTGTTGTTGTTCTTGCCTCCTTTTCTGGAATCTACCTTCTCGCCTTGAGACTCATTTGCCTTGACCTCCTTCTTGCCACTCTTATCTTCCTCTTGAAGCAGGGCCATATTCACCAAACTCTCGAAAGTCGCCCCCATGGGTATATGAGACATGGCCAAACCGCGTAATGGCTCATTCAATCCTAGAGCAAAGCGTAGGGCCTTCTTCTGAGCTGTGTTAACCAAGTCTAGACCGAATTGAGCAAGTTGATTAAACTTATCGACGTATTCCCTAACGGTCATGTCCCCTTGCTTTAGTGATAGGAACCTCTCCATCTGAAGGTTCTCTTCTGTCGATGATAGAAACCTCAGTCCAAACCTTCTCCTAAAGTCATCCCAAGTCCGAATTGGCCTAGTAGTGGTGGTGACTACCCACCAATATGCAGCTTCCTCTTTCAATAACCATACCGCCAACAGAACTTTTCTACGGTCTTCCACATCAAAGATGACAAAGAGGTCTTCAGTTTCCTTCAACCAGTTCCTTGCCTCAACAAAAGTCTCCATCCCAATAAAATTCTTGCCACCCATCGCCTTAAAGTCCTTGCTAATCTTCGTGAAATCTGCTTGTGGATGCGGAGGAGGAGGAGGAGGAACCTCAGCTACGGGAGGGGGAGGAATGTTAGCCATGGGGGAAGGAGGAGGAATGTCCGCGGGGCCGACTTCATTCGCCCTTGCCTCCGTGTACCTTCTAAACCAAATAGGTACTGGTACGCCCTCCAGAATGGCAAAATTATCGGCCATACTGAAATGAAGAAAAAGATAGATTGAGAACGAGGAAACAAAGGATAGTGCTAATGGCTTTTGGGGAATAGCCTTTTAAAATAAACTAGACTTTTCTTGGAAAATACTTAATTGGTTTTGAAAATAGTTTTTCAAAAGGTAAGTTTTTTTAAAAAAACCTTTTGTTCCATCTCGTAAACCTTATGCTCTGATACCAAATGTAACACCCCACCTCCGCCAGGGTCACTCTTGCAAGTGCACTGGCTTTGGAGGGGTGTTGGACAAGGTAAACATGCATGAAGATATCACAAGACAGAACATATGAGTAAAATAGGATAAATAAAGCAGCGGATAAAATTACTATTTCAAAACCATAGTTAAGTTACATCAAAGTACTTAGTCATCATTTTCCAACAAAACAAAGTCTAGAAAACATAAACTGAAAACTGAAAATAACATAAAGTAAACTATCCCCAAAGTAGACATGGTACAGCTATAGCGAGCTCAAGTCCAAACCGTACATGAGCTATCCAGTAAGCAAGCTAAAGATCCAAGCTAGGTGCTAGTGTTCCCACCCTGAGAACCTTGGGGGGGGAACGGAAGAAAAGAGGCGAAAGAAAACGGGTCAGTCAAAAAGACTGGTAAGCCCTACCTACTATTAGTATAAAAACTAATAAAGTTAACTGGACATGTAAAACAGAGATGAAACATAGGATGATAACTGGCATGGTGAAAAGTTAACAAGATAGATCAAGTGTGACATCGCATATACATGGTTAAGTTGCACCAAGTGTGTACTAGTATTCCAATCCATGTCAAGTATAAACAAGAAGTGATCCCTTGGCCCAAAGTTGGCCCAACATCATGAGATGACCTAAATCAAGGTCCAACTACTCGGTCTAGTCGATTGGCTCCCTATAAGCCTAACTCGTCGTGTATCGGTGTCATACGGCTTAATCATGAAATGTAGTTAACTGTGCAAGGTCCATCCTAGGGTGTAAACCACAGACACAATTCAAGCACGCACAGTCTAAACCTACTGGTGCCCATGTTCAACTCCGGACTTAATGTGCATCACCATGGTCCGCCTGAACAACCGGTGCACCATTCAGCCGTCTCTTTTGGTCTCTTACAATCAGTCCAGTAATCGTGCCCCACCCTAGCCTAGCCCAGGGTATCCAGATACTCCCAAGTGGGTTACTGCTGAAAAGGACCTCGTGACTAGGATTTCAAGTGGGTTAAGTGTGGTTAACCCTATCCTAACCATGTATTGAGTTGGTCAAGTGTATCCAAGCAGTTCGTGACTCAACCCTATCAATACATCGTGTTTAATTGGTTAAGTATTCAAGTAGTCCATAACTTAACCCTAACAATCCATCGTGTTTAATTGGTTAAGTATTCAAGTAGTTCATGACTTAACCCTACCATGTGGCATTAATTAACTTAATGCACCCCAACCTCTCACATTAGACTTTGTTGTGGTTACTAGTTTAACCGGGCGGGTCCGGGTAGCTTTACACCACAACCTAGTCTAACCTCGGGTTTTAAGTGCGATATGACCAACTACTCACATTGGGTCCTATTGTTTGTAGCCACTAGTTAAGCCGGTCGGTTCCGGGTAGATTTATGCTACAAACTCAACCCAACCTCGAGTTGGCCACTTTCATGTTTTCTACATGTCATGTCCATGTTCATGTTTCAAGTATAATCACATGTCATATTTTCAAGTCATGTTTCATGTCATTAAAGTTTACCCATAACGTAACCCCATCGCACGTAAGTTCGCATCAACGCAAATAGATCAAAAGGGGGGACATAAGAATATGACAAGGCGGGCATAAGATGGCAAAGTCTGTCACAACTTAAACATGGTGATATTTGAGGCCAAAGGGGGTTCAACATACTAGCATATGACCTCAACATGTATGATATCATAAAAGGTGACTTGGCCTCAAACATATCAAATAGCATAAGGGTGATTTGGCCACAAGCATGCATAATAGCATAAGGGTGATTTGGCCACAAGCATGCATAATAGCATAAGGGTGATTTGGCCACAAGCATGCATAATAGCATAAGGGTGATTTGGCCACAAGTTAAAAATGGTGGCATATGAGGCAAATGTGTTCATAAACTTGCATATTACATTATAAGCCTCAAAATAAGCATGATATCAAACTTTAGCAAAATAGGTGTAACATGGTCATAAATGACATAGGATGATAGCTAGTGATTCGCATATAACATCATATGCAAGATAACATAAGGGTTATGAGAGTTTCTATGTTGCTTTATGCAACATTTCAAATCAAAGCTCATAGCTTTCTATGCACAAAGTCAAGGTGATAGCTTTACAAGCATGCATAGAATAAATCTATGCATAACATGATAGAATCAAAGCACAAATCATACTTAGGCCCAAACTCAAACTTGCAACATGTCATATTTAACTTCATAGTTAGAATCTAAGAGTAAAATAGGGCTTACAATGCTATGAAGACTATAAAATAAAACAAGATTGAGACGAAGCCACAATAGCAACACTAAAAATCCCCAATTGAATATAAGCTCCAAGTTGTCTTGAGAAACAAGAAGCTCCTTTGATTTGTATGAAGAAAGATCCTTGTTTTGATGAAGAAAGATGGCTCTTTTACTAGCTTAGAACACTCAAACTTTCATGAAGAGGATGGAGGCCATGATATGAAGGTGGAGGCCATGATTAGGAAGCATTTTGGCATAGTTTAGTTGTAGGAATGATTTGTGTTGATTTAGGCTAGGTCTTAGGGTCTTTTTATAGAAGTTTAGGTTAGTTTAGGCCATAAGATTAACTTTAATTCAGATCTGAGCCATTAAAATCCGTCACCAGCCTCCAAACATGTCTTGAGGAACAAGTCAGGTGCACCCAGGCCAAACTGGCCGACCACCCAAGTCGACAGGGGTGTCGACTGGGCAGTCGACACCACCTGGGGTGTGTCAACTCCCTAGTCGACTCCCCAGTCGACTTGGGGGTGGCGGGAATTTTTCCCGCCTGTTCTGCTTGGCTGAATTTGAATTCTGAATTCAAATTTAAACTGTTTTTGAACTTGAAATTTTCTGAAAATTTTGACGGGCCATAACTTGGTCATACGGACTCCGATTTTCGAAAACTCGGACTCTATTTCGCGTATTTTTCCGAGACGAACGCAATGGCCCAACCCGTTTCCCTTGATTCAGATTTTATCATTTAATTCTGCCTTGGTTTATGTTATAACATGTTATTTAAAAATACGGGTTGTTACAGGAAGACTGTTAATATATATGGAATTTAAAAGGCCTTGCCGTTATTCCTTTTGTATTATCGGTTGGATATGGAAGTTCATATCGATTATATATATTGTTCTGTTTTCTGTGAAGATTCCATTGTTAATGGAATGAGATTTTGGGTTTATCATGAATTGTGTTTAAATGACATTAGTTCTTTAAACTCGTTGAAGATAAGATTTATTTCTTAACTTTGAATAATCATTAAGGAATAAATTTTTGGAAATTAAAACTGAATTAGAGTTTTAATGAATATTTGAATAGATTGAAGAGTGAATTTGATAACTAAAATTATCAAATTCAAGAAATGATCGAGAATGGAGTATCACTAGTTTTGCTCCAAGCGGTAGTTAAATCTTTAATTAGATTTAAACGTGAAATGGTAATTGAATTTACTGATAACACCGTGGTGTTAGATATGAAGTATTACCAGTTTTACTTCTTGGGATGAATAAGTTGGGGTTGGGAAATTTAACAAATGATTACTTCGGTAAGGTTTGCTAATCCCGACTAGTTTCGATAAACCATAATTTGGTTTGAATTGATATTCAAAAGAAGATTAAAGAATAAATTTAAAGAATTTATCTTTAATAAAATTAATGGGAACCTTTCCCAAAATATAAGAATATTTGAATAAAGGAATATTCTGGATTGGAATGAGGCGTATGTTATGTTTTATAACACTTGTTTATTATATACGCGAGTTATTCGGAAAGGCCGGGTTTATACCCATTATGAATAACTGAATCGACGACAAGTCGACGATGAAGACAGTGGTTGAAGACCGGAGGTCTTCACCTCATTTGGATAATTACTGGTGATCTTGATTTGGCTGTACACCCAAGAGGAGGGAATCAGTTGGTGATCGTCCAGACATACTTGGAGATCAATGGATATGCGAGGTATAAGGTGCCTCCGATTTCGTTCAGACCCAGAACGGACTTGTAAATGGATGTGTGTCTGACATTGGATTTCATACTGTGTGATTGATATACATCGGTTGCATAGCGTGAATTGCCTGTGTGGCATGCTAAGATGAAAATTATCAAAGCTTTTGTTAAAAAGCAAAGTATTGTGGTTGATGATCAAAGCACGACTCTAAGCGTAGATTTGTGTAGTGTTAATTCGCGAGCCTTACACCCTGGTGTGAACCAAAAACGGGAGAGGACATTAGGGAGGGCACGCGTTTCCTTCTAGCTCGGAGTGGTGTCAGCGTTTTACACACCTTGGCATTTTACTTATGTGGATGATGGATTGTGAGGCGCCTCGGTTATATCGGTCGATCCGGGACTGATAGAGTCATTTGGCTCATTGACGCCTCATAGGGCGGGGAGACTTATTGTTCAGGGTTTAAGTTTAATCCACATCGAGTGGACCGGCCCTGACGATCCAAAGGTCACTCGAGCTCTGACCTGAGACACGGGCTAGAGCGTCTCGAAGCGGTGAGGACGATCCCTTGCCTCGGTTCATAGAGGAAAATCCAACTTCCAATACGTGACAATTGCGGGTTTGATTGTAGAGCCTAGTATTGGCGACATGATATATGGTACCCATGCCGTTTAGGATTGATACATTTATATTTGAATTTGTTTTATACACTATGCACTTATAATAGTATCAAATGATTTGTTTTAACGTACCAAGCATGTTTGGCTATTATAAGGGAAAATCCTATCCCCCGGCTTGCGTTGCATTGTGTGATAGGACCTCGGTCTTATAATAGCCTCATTTTTCCAAAGAGCATTGCGCTGTTTTGTTATATGCACTGGTATTCTTGGAAGGAAACTCATTCCGTGTTATGCGGCGTGGTCCCTTGATATATCCGATTTAAAGTAAAGTTTTAAATAACTGTTTTAGTTCTCACACCAGTCACATGACTGACCTGGAGTTTATTATTTTAACCTAAACTCTGGGTGCCCCTATTTTCGACATGGGCAGCTAGTAGTTCTGGTTTTGCAGATTTATATTCACAGGGTCCTGATTTACAGCTGAAACGATATTCGGAAAGCTCTGTATCCGGGTATTACTTTCAGTTGTGTTTTGTATTGTTTTCCGCTGCTATATATTTAAATGTAAATTTAAATCTCTGATATTTATTAAATGTGTAATATTCATGTATACTCTGTATATTCTTATATTCTGATGAAATTGTTGTAATAAGTAATGAAATGTTCTTCTGTTTGTGCTCTGATTCGTCTTGTCCTCAGTACAATCCGTGATTTCCCATAAGGGGGATTTCGGGTCGTCACAATTTGGTATCAGAGTTTTGGTTTACAGAGCTCGGAGAACAAGACACGTTAGAACCAAACGAAAGAATTCATCAGAGATTGGATTAGTAATATCCACACTCGTTAGAGATGGGATCAGTTGTATCCTAGAATGAGTCGGAAGAGAGTTGTCTTCAAATAAAGATGAAAATAATTTTTGTTTTGAAAATTTAAAATCTGTTATACGTATTTCAATATTATTTTTATATTGATTTGGACAATCAAGTGTATAGAGATTTTAATATATGTCTGATCCACGTGTATTTGAAGCCTCGAATATACTAGATAGATATAAAATCACACTCTAGTCGCCCGGGAATGATTCTGATGATTGGTACCCATCATCAGTGTTGTGTTCGAGTTTCGAAAGTGGGATGTCTATATATTTCCAATTGACTGGTGTAAGAACCAAAACTAGATAGGGTTTGTTGTTGTGAAATGGCATCAAAAATATGATTTTTGACTATGTATTAAAGTTATGTGTTTCAGATGTTAACCAACTAATTGATTGCTGGTTGTGTTGTTTGATTATTAGTTGGACTAATCGAGTTGTTAAACCAACATGTGAATGAAAGTTAAATTTAGCCCATTTAGTCAAATTAGAAATTAATTGAAAATTGATAGAAATTGCATGCATATACATGTATATACATTGAACAGGTCATAGCAAGGAGGCTAGAGAAGACGAATAAAATTGTTTACCCGACAAATAGGTACATGTTTATTGTATTTCTTGGGGGTTTTGATGATTTTACAAGCCGATTGGCTAGCCGCTTTGCGGTTTCTTTTTCTTTTTGATTGGAAAGGCCTGTGTGGCGGTTTGAGGATTTTCCCGGTGCTCCCGTACAAGGGAGGTTATGGCGAAATTTTTCGAAAATTTAGGGTGTAAGCCAAATTTTTGAAAAATTTGAAAAGTTCTTAGAAACTGAAAAGTTGAAGAACTTAAGCCATAATGAAAATAATGAAAGTTGAGTTGATTTGTAAAACAAATTTTAGCTTCGTTCCTTTTCAGGGATGAAAAGCTTTAAGAGGGGGAGATTGTAATAACCCGGAAAATCCGAACCAATTTAAAATTTTTATTTTGGCAATTTTGATGAATTTTGAATATTTAAAATGAATTGTTTTAAATAATAACGACGAGAAATTTATTTTGAATATAATCAGAATGTATATATTTATTTGAATCGACGTTAGAATATAAATATTTATTTTAATAATAAAAGGAATTGAAAATGGCGCGATAGTTCGAAAATTAGATTTCAAATTTCAAATGAATGTACAGGATTGAAATAAACCGTATTTTAGCGAAACCAAAAATATTTGAATTTATTTGAAAATATCTTTCCAACGAATCCGAAAAATCAAATTTTCATAGCGGGAATAAAAAGTTATGCCCAGTTGAAAATTCAGAATAGTCGCTATGGAATTTTGGCCCTTAAAAATGGAAATTTTGCAAACAACCTCCATTTTCGACGAAACCACTTTTGTTGGATCTGGGATGTCGAATTATTGCTAGATTCAAAAATTCATAATTTTCTGAATCAATATGTGAGCGTGGAAAACGAAAACGTGTTTTGACAGTTTAAGTCAATTTGGATCGACCAGAAAATGGCCATTTTTCAAACGATCTTCAAATTTGATGAAATTAGTTTTGTTAGGACCGTATCATCAATACAAAGCTAGAAATAATTTTTCTGGAATTTTTAGAATCAGTATGTGGCCCCGTTAGATTAAAATGTACGTTAAAATCAATATTGACTATTATATCGATTTATATTTTAAATTTAGTGAAAACTGGTTGTAACAGCCAAATTGGGTTAAAAAACATGTCCCATTGTGTTCGGAATGGGGGTAATTAGCCAGGGGTGACAGTCGGTGGGTTCGATTTGGAGTTCGAAATAAAAAGTTATTTTTTGGAAATTAAAAGAATAAAATAATTATTAAATTTTATAATAACCCCCTTATCTCCTCCCTTTTGGTCAATCCCGCCCATCACATATCGTTCGAACAGAAAAAACAAAATAAAGAAGAAAAAAAACCCGATTAACCAAAACCCGCCGCCCCCATCCTCCGACCACCGCTCCTGGCGCTCGCCCTCACCAGCAACCGCCGCCGTCGAAAACCACGTCATCTCCTTCTCCCTCTCATGCAAGATTCACAGCTCGAGCCCCAATCTGGAGATCGATGACGCCACCATGAGACCGCGAGTCCCCCCATCGCGTAGCCCTCCGCCCCTTTCCCCGATCACCTGAAGCCCCCCTTCGCCTCCAACGAGAGCGCAGACCCCCCCCCTCCAATGTAAGTTTTCCCTGTTTTCTTCGATTTTAAATCCTTAGAAAATCTATTTTTTTAGTTATAGGAAAAAAACTAATTTTAGTTATAGGAAAAACTGATTTTTCTTTATAGGTAAAAACTGATTTTAGTTATAGGATAAACTGATTTTTCTTTATAGGAAAAACTAATTTTTGTTTATAGGAAAAACTGATTTTTATTTATAGAAAGCTTTGGTTTTTATATTATGAAGTAGACGATTAAAGATGTGATTTTTTATTTTAAAGGTAGCGGATTAAAAATAGAATTTTTATATAATAGAAAATATAAAAATATGATTCTTATATTGGTAGAGTATTAAAATTTTGATTTTTATATTATAGGGCTAATAAAAATATGTTTTTTTAGAATTTGAATAGCGATATGAAAATATTGTTTTTAGTTAGATAAAATATAAATTTTATCGTGTGTATATAATAATATAAAAATTCGATTTTTACATATTATAAAATAGCGAGAATAAAGATTCGATTTTTATATATGTAGCGAAATAAAAATCTGATTTTTATTATATATATAGTGAAATAAAAATATGATTTTTACTATGAACAGCGGGAAAAGGTCACATTGGAATTTTGGGCAAATCCAAACCGTTCAGAAATAGAGAATGGCGGAGTGGAACCCAAAGGTGAGAACTTCTCACTTTGAATTTTATTTTCTAGTTGAAATATATACTAGGACGTAGACGGTGCTTAGCAGCACTCGACACCCGTCGTCCACAGACCATGGACGACTTGTTTGTTTGTTTGATTGTGTTGTGAAATTTTATTGTGTGATGTGGAATGGAATAATTAAAATATTCTTGTGTTGAAATAAAATATTTTATAGTTAAAAATATAATTTTTAAAATGTATATGAATAATAAATATTCATTTACAAATCAGATCATTTGTTTATGTACACTGATTTGACTGATATTGATTGGAATGATAAATTTTACACATCGCCCAACTGCACAAATAAAATCTATGTTTGATTGATTGAAACCCCACACGGGTGTTGGGATGATATTTGACATACACTAATCACAATTGTTTAGTTGTATGTCAATCGATTGGTTGACAAGCTATGTAAGCGTTAAATATTTATATTTGATGCTTATGAAGTGTAGAATGCACTCTGGATGTTGGTTAATTGTTTATCATTGTTGTTATACACATGTATTGTAGGAAATCAATTTAATCAAATTATATGGTAATTGACTGTGTCTGATTCCAGTTCAGAAAGAATGGATATTTTTAAAATAACGAATATTTTCAAATAATATTCGGAAAAGAATCAAAATCTGATTTTGATGTCCGAATTATGATTGAAGACCTTAATTTTGAACATGACTTGGAAAAAGGGGCATGAAAACCTATAACGACATAGGAATAATTGTTTAACAATTGAAATGCCTAGAATTATAGTAATTAGAAACTGTAATCGAGCTTAGACATGATGTTAGATTACACTTGTGGTGGAAGTCTACCCGGAACCGCCTGGCATATCCAGTGACCACAAGTGGTGAATCTAATGTGAAGGGTCTAAGTGCATAAACACGATACGTGCTAAGACACGATGTTAAGTCCGACTGGTGGAAGAAGTCTTCTCGGAACCGACCTGCATATCCAGCATCCACAAGTGGTAGGCTTAATGTGGGAGGTCTAGCACATTATAACCATAAATTAATATGGTAATGAATTGGAATACTTAACCTAGTTGAATCCATAGGGATTGTATGAACATATAACTTGTGTAGGGGTTAAGTAAACTTGTTTGAAACAGTGGGTGGGTTAAGTAAATTTTGGGTAGGTTGGTAATATTTATATAGAAAGGCCCACAAACTTAACCTGGGGGGGTTATGCAATCTTTTACTCTGGTATGGCATAACCTATGGAAAACATAGTGGGGATGCAAGCGTAGGGGGAACCTTGTATCATCTTGTGTGTGGGACCCGATTCAGTCAGTAACCCATATATAGGTATCAAACGAGTACTCCGAACTAGGTCGGAGTCGGGGAACGCTTACTGGGCTGATTGTAAGAGATCCAAACATGGTGGCCGGTGTGGGCGGCGCGTACGAACCGGGTCATGTGCGTGCATGGTCCGGACAGAGGAGGATAAGACGCCGTGACACCTATAGATATGGTTGTGCACATCTTGAAAACGAAGGGTTGCCACTTTAGGAAGTGATACATTATACAGTGGGCCAGCACATGGTATCTACGGAGTAAGGAGCCATTCAATTAGGGTAGTAATTAGGGTACATTTAGACTTCGGTATGTTAGAAAGCCCATTAATACCCTTAGGGTTAACTCTGATATGTTGGGTTGTCCATTAATTGTATGGGGTGAAAACCTCTCACTGAAAGTACACCTAAGTCTACCATCTTATACTTGTTGGGGATTATCTTGTTAATAAGACACTAGTATTGGTGCAGAGAAAGAGAAAAAGGAAAGTGTTAGAGAAGTGCTATTTATTCTATCCAGTTGTCTTGTTTACCTTGTCATACTTGCCTTATATGTTGTTTTCTCTCTTATCCAGTTTATACGCCTATCATGATACTTTTACTTATTTATTTGCTAAGGTAACTGGGCTCGCCAAACTTTATGTCTGACCCATTTTGTTTCCTATTCTTTCTCTTCTGTTCCCTCCAGGTTCTCAGGGTGGGAATACTCAAGCTTGATCAGGATTCTGCTTGGAGCTGCTTAGATGTATAGCTCAAGTTATTATCTCTTCTACTATGGCTATGTTTTATTTGGGGAATTATGCTTCTTTATTTATTGTACTCTGATGTTTTAAGTACAAGACAGAAATTTTAAGATGATGTAATGAGTTTATGTATTTTCAGACTTATGATGATTTGAACCACGATGTTATGCTTTATGATTAATAAAGTTTTTAAATTCCGCTGCTATTTTATATCTGTCTTTTAATGTTTCTGTTTCTATTTACCTATAACGCTTCACGAAACTTAATGCATTTTCTTAATGAGTGACATTAATGGACGTGGGATGTCACCAAATTTAGGACTTTAGCACATGAAATGACCCAATGTAGGATGAAAGTGGCACATGGAATGGAGGGTTATGAGTTTACAAATTGTGATTGGCTATGGAAGTTAAGGTTAAAATGTTTATTTAATCCCCGTATTAATTTATACGCTCTAAACTTCGTTCTGGTCCTGCGACCACATATTATGTCCAAATATTACGAAATTTGAAATCTCGCTATGTTATGAAATTATGCTCCAACTAACCAAGTCTCGTCGAATTCTAAGCCCGATTGAAAAACGCCTTATTTCTAGCATAAAATAAAAACTAACTAAAGTTTCGACTTACGTTTATTTATCGTACGCTTACATATTAACTCCGATTGACTTCAAATTTAAAATTCTGATATGTTTCAACATTTCGAATCAAATAAAAGTAGTTTCATTGGATTCCGAGTCTGTCTTAAAAATGGTCCTTTTATAGGTCATCAAAATAGCTTTAAAATAACGATTTTCAAAATCTTAACTTTTAAATTGATTTAAATTTTTTACTGACCCAGTATTTTTTTGCCAAAGCTAACCGTTTTTTAAGGTGACCGCAAACACCTTTTATTATAACTAATAATAAAATACAGTTAGGTATAGGTGATTGTTAGTTGATAATCAGCTACATCGGTTTATAAGGTGGACCGTTGACCACATACGAAATTTATAGTATTCCGTCCACTATACCTAAACAGGCTTACAGCACTGGAGCTAGCAAATATACTAGACTACAAATTTACTGACCCTGTTTTAAGTTTAATAAAATTTAAAACCAAATTTAAAAATTATTTTCAAATTTTATAGAGTCCAAAATCAGCATTTCTTATTTAAAACTCAACAAAATAGATAACAATTCAAATTTTAAATTAACAAAAAATATGGGTCGTTACAGGTCTTTCTAACAAACAATGATTTATGCATATAATTTATTTATTATTTTGTTTTGTTAGTAGACAAAAAAATAAACATATATATCTTTTTAAACAAGAAGTGGTTTTTTTAACTAGAAGATTTACAATCTTTCATGCAAAAAGTTAGTCATTTATGCATATAATAAGTAATTTACGCATGTGTTTTCTGATTTAACATTTTGATATTTTTATCATATTTGGGTATAATGTTAAATCGATTAATCATTTTAAACTATTTATAATGATAACGAAGAAAAAGATAAATAGAACTATCTTTTTAAATGACTATTGTCTGTACACAAAATCATATTTATACTGTAATTTTTTATACAAAAGTGTCTTTAATTTATTAAGGAAGAAATGTTTAAACACAATTTATTTTTAAACTATTAATATTTTTGAAGCTAGAATTGAATTTGTTTAAAAAGATAAACAAGTTTATCTTTTTAAAGGGATACAGTATTTTATACAAACATATAAATATTAGCTTTTTACTTAAAATTTTGGTAGAGTATTAAGCAATCATTTTTTAAATATGTTTATCATTTGTATTATTGTGTTTTTTAGTAATAAAAAGTAGTACATAAAAAAGATAAATAAATTTATCCTTTTAAACAAACAATGTATTTTTAAGTAGAAGATTTACAATCTTACATGCAAAAAGTTGCAATATTTTATACATATAATAAGTAAATTGTGTGCGTGCTTTTTGATCTAAAATTCTACTATTTTTTCTTATATTAAGGTATAATGATAAATGCATATATCATTTTAATTAATTTATAATGACAAAGAAGAAAAAGATAAACATATTTATCTTTTTAAACAAACAGTGATTTTTTTAAATAGAAGATTTACAACCTTTCATGCAAAAAGTTAGTTATTAATGCATATAATAAGTAATTTACGCATGTGTTTTCTAATTTAAAATTTTATTGTTTTTTATCATATTAAGTGTAGTGTTAAATCAATTAATCATTTTAAACAATTTATAATGATAACGAAGAAAAAAATAAATAGAATTATCTTTTTAAATGACTACTGTCTTTACACAAAATCATATGTACACTGTAATTTTTTAGACAAAAGTATCCTTAACTTATTAAGGAAGAAATGTTTAAACACAATTATATTTTTAAATTAATATTTTTGAAGCTAGAATTGAATTTGTTTAAAAAGATAAATAGAAACGGATATTGTATTCTATACAAACATATAAATATTAGCTTTTTCCTTAAAATTTTGTCAGAGCATTAAGCAATCATATTTTTAACATTTTTATCATTTGTATTATTGTGTCTTTTAGTAATAAAAAATTAGTATGCAAAAAAGATAAATAAATTTATCTTTTTAAACAAACAGTGTTTTTCTAAGTAGAAGATTTACAATCTTACATGCAAAAAATCAGTATTTTATACATGTAATAAGTAAATTATGCATGTGCTTTTTGATCTAAAATTTTAGTATTTTTTATTATATCAAGGTATAATGATAAATAGATATATCATTTTAATCAATTTATAATGATAAACAAGAAAAAGATATATAGAATTATCCTTTTAAATCATACGTACAAGAATTGAAGGTGTTTAAAAAGAGAAATATTTAAACAAAAACATTAAAATCTATACTATATTATAATTACTGAGTTTGGTTTCGAGAGCTCACAGGCTTTTGACACAAAATTAAAACTGAAGGGTCACGCCTTCGCACAAAATTAAAACTGAAGATTCACGCATGTCTTTCCCATATACGAATCCCCTTATCGTTCAAGCCTAAAATATAATCGTATTGTAAATTTGTTGCTCTGCTGACGTCGACCTCTCCTTCGCTAATTATCGCGATCTTCTCCTCTGCCTGAACCCTAAGTCGCTGATTCTTCACCCGATCCACTTCCTCCTTGAGTTTATTTAGCATTTGATATGATCTCAAGGTAGTATCTAGCGGGTTGAGTTCGCTTTTTCAAGGGTTTTGGAAAGAATTTCTGGAGTGCTTATTCTTCTATTATAATAGATCCAAATCTAATTATCAGGCTAATCGATTCACAATTTACTCACCCACTTTCTCTTCTGATCTTTACCCTATCTGCGACCAATGACAATCTCCTTCGACCAATCCGTCGAGTTGCAGGCAAGGCGATGTGAAATGGATGTCCTGAAAGGATCCTTCTCTTCTCTCGATTTATGTACTTATTTACTTTTATATAATTTATAGTTGGCTTTTGCTTTACCCTACCGTTAAATACAGGTAAGGGTATTCCTTTTCGTTTATTGCTTTTGGTTTTTAATTTTCAACCCATTGCATCGTTTTACAGACTCAATTCACCTGCTTACTCTTCGGAACCATCACTGTTGAATCGTTTATTGCCTTCAAGGGTTGAATAGTTACATCAACTGAATTCAGGTATCATTTTTTAAACCTTCCGAATTTTTGTTGCTGTGTTGGGAAAATATTAGCAGAATGCATGGAATAAAGCTACGGCCAAGACTTCATGGTTTTTTTATGCCCTTGCATTGCAATTATTTCAGTTATCATTTAACATTGTCCAGTTTTTCTTTATTAAAAGTAACAATGTAACTACGCTTTGTACAACTTCAATATTTTAAATGCACAGTTGTCTTGGATTAGTGAATCTTCAATACTGGGCCCTTGAGCATAGGCCAGTCGTTAGTCTTTCTCTTATGATGTCTGAAGGATTAGTAAGTTTAAATATCAATATTACATAGTACATGTAAAATTTATTTATTGTATCTGCAATTCAAATTGTTGCTATACATAGCAAAATACAATGATGAAGGTTATGAATTTGTATTATGCTGCAGATGAAAGAGATTAGTTCAATAAATTGAAAAATTAGTGTAGGAGAAATACCAGCTCAAGGTGAGTAAAATTAGAGTTATATTACATTCTTATGTGCTGTATTTGTTCTGTTGTGATAGCAAATTTACCTGCTCATTCTAAGTCTCATGACGCGGCAAACAATTAGAAATTCTACAATTACGCCTCCTTTTTATTTCATTTATGAAACTAATTTTCAGATTCTATTTGCTTTTCGAATGTAAAAAATATAATTGTTTTGCATCTGATCTTGGCTGTTTTCGACACATTACTTACAAATTCATTTGCAGTCAATTCTTACAAGGTATATTTATTTATTTTTGCTACCATTGCTAGGTAACAAATTTAACCTTATCCTTTCTTACTTTTAGACTTATTTTTTGAAGTTTATTTAGGTTCTGCAACTTTCTCCTTACCGGTTTTGTATAAGAATAACTAGAGTTATTTTAAGAACATGTTATCTTTATTTTCGCTTACTCCATACGCAAACCACCATTATAAGTAATACGTATGGAAACCCCATTGAAAAACAGTACAATCCATGTTATTCTTACTTTTTAAGGTTCTCATGTTTATATGATGCTTATGTCCAAGGTTTAGGAATATAAGGATGCAGCTGAGATTGCTATATAAGAAGGTGCTTGGATTTATAAAATAAGCAGCATGTACCTATGTAGAATTAAGTACAATATATAACAATGTCGATTGTTTTAATGCTACATTGTCGGTGGTTAGCTTGAGGTTAGTTAAAGTGAAATTCATTAGTTAAAGGTGAAATTCATTCAGTTATTATATTCCTCAACTTTTCAAATTTTCAACCTTACAGGTTAAAATAAAATGTTAGGCTTGAATGTAATGCAATCAGAAAGCATTCTTTCAGAACCAACGTTGTAGGGTTTTCTTCACATATAACCAATTTTCCTGGGGACCTGTAACTCTGTTATGGTCTGCTCTGGAAAAAGTTGCGGCCTAAAATGAATATCGAAAGCAATATCTCTCAGGTAAATATAAGTTTTATTATTGCACTATCATCTCTATAGTAATGGCATCATGTTATTGACAATGAACTATAGCATTTGCTTTCAATGAAGTTTCTGATTTTTGTTTTCAATAATTCTTCGCCACGCAATCATCGACGATTCTCTGCTTAACCCTAATTTATATTTAACAGCCATCGATTTTAGTTTGAGCAAATTTAAGAATTTTACCACATCACAACATGGCCTAGCTTTTGATTTCGAGCGTTCTTTCTCACGTGATCACTGATGACTACCAGTCTTTTCCGACCATCCAATGAGTTCTTCCCCTGCATGTGCAAATTTGGTCGCATAAAAGGTGAATTCCTTTAGCAAAATTTCCCCTCTTATCCATTTTCTTTTATTTATTTATTTGCTGTCTGAATGCATTTATTAATGTTCTTATGATTCTTGGTTGATTTCGAGACAAACCGGAAAATCTCTTTAATATGATTTCCTTCGAGACAAACGTTTAGTGCAAAGCACGAGCTCAACACATTTTCTGTTAAATTGATTTATGATTTTCTTTCCCTTCACATAATGCTATACAACAGAGAGTTGTGTCCTCATTTCTTTGGATGGATGCATACCTGGAAAGTTATATTCTTTTTTAAACTTACTCTCATGTGTGTATAATATGTCTCTTGGGATTATTTTTCTGGGCTGTGATATTTAAAATGTTTCAGGTGCACTTTACAGAGGCAAAGCACTGAAATGTAGTCGACATGGAATAATTGGTGCTACAACTAGGGGTCGTGTCGATCGCTACTACAAGCTGGTGCTATAACTAGGTGTCATGTTGACCGCTTCCCAAAAACATAACACTCGGTTAGGCCCAGTGTTAACTTCATTTATTAACCTTTATGTTACCTTTTGCATCATTTAGTCCGTTTTTTTTTATTGCTTTAGGCTTGCAGCGGAGTAGAGGGTTGTATAAGCTTGGTCTGATCAAAGTTGTCTTTTCTGGCCTCATGGAATCTTGCATGGATAACAAATTAGAAGGATAAAAGCTAAGAGGTTGCAGCCTGAAATAAGAAAACATTAAATGGTGCTTTTAGAAAATATCTAGAAGCTGGCGAAAAATGGTTTGAAAATCGCGGAGACGATAACAAATCTTTAAAACGTGAAGGTAGAAGGCTTAAATGAGACATGCAAAGAATTACACCTACATATATTGGTGGTTCCCTTGGGAACCGGTGGCCAGACTTCAAGCATTACAGTAGCGATATTACCGCTAATTTGTCCTGGTTTCTTCAGTGATATGGGCCTTTCTCCTCCCAGAATTGTTCTTTAGCATTAACATCCAGGTACTGGAAAAGCATTGGTTGTACATGCATTAATCCATTGTATAACATTTACTTTCATTGATGGATGGTTGGAAATTTCAGGGTTCACTTATAGTGGCAGCATGTTTAAAGGTTTTGTATTTTACATCAGAGGAAGACTTTCCATCATTATTTAATTTTATACAAGACTGCAATTCAGCTGCTACTTAAATTTTCGGCAAACACTTTAATAGCATTTTCTATTGAAAATTAAAGATTCAATAACAATTAAGGCTAATATTTTGCTAGATTTTGGTGAATTACATAACCAACACCAAAGTATAAGGAAGATTGGATTACAATTAATGTGCATGAATCAATGATAGTGGAAGTTGCCATGGTATATTTTCAATTAATGTGCATGAATTAATGATAGTGGAAGTTGCCATGATATATTTTCAATGCTTAGACACAATGATTTACTTTTATTATGTTCATTCACTCCTACTACTGAAATTACTTGGGTCATGGTGGCTTTCTACCAGTTGACAGAAATTCAATCTACAAACTTCCATTAAAAAGGTGAAGGTTGAAGTTTGAGAAGTAACTAAGTTTTGAAACTCAGTTTGAGACTGAGCTTAAAATTCAGTTCAGAGAATTAATAACTCAGTTTGTGACTGGGTTACTTAAAACATCAAACGGATTTTAAAACTCAGTTTAATAACTGAGCTTGAAATTCAGTTGAAAACTAAGTTTTAACCTTAGTTTAAAACTATGAGAGAAGTTCAAGGTTGTGAACTGATTTTGTCAAACATATTTGATTGGCTACCATGTATTTGACCATTGCGCATATGTTTTGAAGATGAAAAATACATTGCAAATTATGATGGATAGTTGTATGTTTGTTGACATTATATGTTTCCCATTTGTTGTTGCATACTTACAGTACATTTTATTTTAAACTAAAACATGATTGTTTATATTTTATGAATATGATAGAATTCCAAAATATTACGGGAGTTTACAATTTTTGTCACCAACATATAATAGACTTTGCTTATTTTGACATTTAGTTGTTAGCTGAAGCTTATTAAAGTCATTCTTTAAAATTTATTAATAATGAAGTTTTGATTTAACCTCTTAAGTAGACATGTCAAAGAATAAAATGTTCTTAATCTATTTTACACAAGTGCGTAGGTTATGGATCAAATATGGATGTAATGAACATTCGGTTTCTATCATTACCGGCTGCATGTTTCATTTAGGTGTTTGGTGTCTTATTTGTGTTGTGGCTGCCTGTATTAATATGCTCTTTGATTTTTTTTCAGGTTAATTATATTTTTCTAAATGACTAGATTCCAAAACATTGGCGGAAGGTAAGGAACTTTACTTCTTTCTTGAATGAATATGGAGTTAACCAAGATAACCAAATTTATTTACGTATTTGGAGTCTTATGTGTGTCAGGGCTGCATGTATTTCTATGCTCTGTTATTTTTGCTCACATTAATTCTGTTTTTCTAAATGACTGGATTCCAAAGGAGCAGCAAAAGGTAAAGGATTTTTTCTGTTTGTGACATAATATGGAGTTAACCAAGATGACCAATTTTTCAAGGTTCAACCCTGTACGAGATATTCGCAGCCATATGATTTGCTAGAAGAAATTATGGTAAAATTAGCACTAAATAGTTTAAGCAACTCCAAATTTTTTTTTATCCCCTTTGAAATTTGATCATTTTACCCTATTACATCAGCTCATTGCTGTATGAGGACAATGAACATACAAAGATATTGGCCATTGCCTGTTTGAGTTCCATCACACTTATAACTCTAATTACAATGGATGATGAACACACACACACACACACACACACACACACATATATATATATATATATATTAAGCCTTGAATTGTATAAACTGAGAATGTGTTGTTGCACGTTATATTTTGGAGATAATTACACTACTTAGTGAATTTATGGAACATATATAATGAAATCACATTATGCACCAGCATAAAAATGATATTATATGTATATGTATGTATAGTGTGTGTGTGTATATATATAGTCTTATAGTTTAAATTATGATCTTTATAAACTTAAAATGTGTTGTCTCACGATATATTAGAGATAATGCATTACTTATTGAATTTAGGAAACATGTATGTGATGAAAGCTCATCATATATAATAAATTATTACCATTATTCTTGAATTTCGTTAATAGCATCATATACAATACATGAATTAATGGATATATGGTAACTACCTAAATTATTATTCAGAAAAAAGTATTTTGGCTGTTAAATCTCACTTTATATTATGATATGGCAATAACTATTAGTATTCAAATAAAGAACAATAACCTCTATATTATGATATTTTTGGTCATTGCTTGTGATATTTTTTTTATATCGGGTCCAAAGTGGAACTAAATTATTATGGTTTATTTTTTACCTTTTATGCTTCATTCCTTTACTACAGAGTAAAGGAAAACTTTTTGGGAATCACATATTTCCCTGTTTTTGCATGCCTAACGTTTAATTGTTAATGGTGCTTTTATAAATAAGGTTGCTATATAACCTTTTTTGATTTCATAAATGTATTAATACTTTTACATGCACATGTAATCTGGTATTGCACTTTTAAAAAAATTATATGCATGTTTTACTGATTAATTTATGCCAAATATTTTATTTTTGGCAGTAGCACAATAAAGGTTTTTGTTTTTGTTTTTTTTGGATAAGCTAACAAAATTGGTATTCACTGCTAATTTTTTGTCACTTCTTCCGGTTTTGATTTTGTTATTATCACATAATATGTTGTCTTGAACTTTATATGACCAATCATAAATGTTTTATTTACGTTTTAGGTGTTTCTTCTACATCCTTGATTCTAGGAGCAATAATCCTCTTCTTCTCATAACTAGCTATAAAACTGCTCATAATTTATAATCTCCAATATGCTGATCAAAACAGAAACTGATGGTAAATATATTTATGTTGTCTTTTTATAAACATTGCTACTTAATTTCTGTTCTATTTTCAATTTTTTTCTTTGGTTCTTCATTTATATCTGATCTTATCCAATTCTTCTGCAATGACGTTTTATATTTTTATCGAAACTGATTAACCTTTTTGCCCTATCACAAATCAGTTTAATGCTATACGATGGGTGTTCGCCTACTCTACATATAATTTATTAAACTGCAAATTTATTTATAGGAATCCAAGGTGCCGCGCTTTCATTCATTTTTACATTTTGTCCCTTATTGCTTCTTTTCCTAGATTTTTAATTTTATTTTTAAATGTTGGGGCGTTCAGTAGCCTATTCACATATTTTATTTTTCCCAATTCTCAAAGTCATTACCCATTTCGACCATGTTTGCACCTCATATAAAATTAATTTCACTTTTTTTGCAGTAATTATTAATATTAGTTCAAAATGTTTCATCCTGACATTCTACTAATTCAATCATACTGTAGTGTATAAATTTCAAAACAACATTTGTCATCTATAGGTCCTGGGTTACGTGTGCGTCATCATTTTTCCCACTAATTTTACATTGAGTTAGAACTGAATTATCTCTTATTGTTTTGGAAATTTCACCTGTTTTACAATTCTTCAAAAATTTGCAGCCAGGGCTGGTGAAATATAACATCTGCTCAATAAAGCAATAGCTCTTTATTGGATTGAAAATGTTAGCAAAATGTTTTCAAGCAATAAATTCTACTATATTATTAATAACAGTGCAACTTCCTTAGCTTTGGAGCCCTTGCATACTTTTCTGTATGAGTCAGTACAAAAATGCCACATGTATTTGCAAATTGAACCAGCTTTTTCTCACACACCATCTTCCCTCCTTCCTGGTCCTCAGCCACTAAATCACCACTGTCCCCAATTTCTTAACACTACTATATCCAAAACATTTCTATAAAAACATTTCTTATGCCTACTCAAGTTTATCGATTAAAAACGATAAGTTAATTCACTTATTCATTCTGTAACACCCTACCTTACAGAATAATGGATCCGAATATCGACCAATGCGGAAAATCGGTGATCGTTCTCCTTCATGTATATGTAAGCTTCTGCCTTAATTTTCCCTTTTGCATATTTCTCCTTTAATCCCCTATCGATAAAGGGAGTTTTCGATCCTTTGGATCCACTGTTTCAATTTTTAGATCTATTACTAATTCAACTCCTTAATTTGTTCGATTTGCGTGCGCCTTCATTGATTACTTTAAATTCTCAATCTTTGAAACCAACATTGTAGGTTTGTTGGTTTTCGCCATCTTCGTTTCAGGTAGCATGTCTTTTTGTATTTTCTGATTATTTTGTTGTCAATGCTTTAGGGTTTTGATGATGATTATGATGATTTGGGTTGCTTATGTTATCCATTGCACTTATGTGTATCTTCTCTGGATAGATGAACTGATATTTGTAATTCCCAGTTTATATATACAAGGTTATTAGCCAAATATAAGCTTTTTATCCATGATTTAAAGAATATTACAATATTTGGGTAGAGTCTTTGTTTCATTTTTAATCATCACATTTTGATGCTACTGTTTTCCCCTAAAAATGGGTGTGTTGATGAGTTTGCTAGAATGTTATGCTGTTTTATTTAAGTGGTTTTCTAGCAGTTTACCTTTGTTGACATTACGCATGTTATAGAGAAATCAAGGACAAGGCACGATGAGCTTTGCATTGCCGATCATTGCAGGCATTCATCTTCCTTTTTGTTGGTATGGTTGCTGCTGCTGATGCTACGTAATTGCAAAATAGCTCATACAAGTTCAAAGACGACATAACGAATCTGTTAAGTTTTATGCTTTGGCTTTCCTTTGGTGAGTTGTTTTCTTTATTCTTTATGTCATATGAGTCCAAATCATGGCGATAAGTACAGAGTTACAATTAGTTATTATGTATATGATGCACTATAGTGCTATACATTTACCTAGGAATATACGATATGGACCAAGTAGCAATCAACAGGAACAAGACATAAAGAGAAAGCTAGAAAAGTGCAACAGTTATCCCCTAACCACAATGAGAAAACCCTATAGTCACAATTGTAATGTATATACTGTATTTTCATGATCCTTTTAAAATATACAACCATAAATTTCTAATATAAAATGTCCAAATTTAAGTAATTAGCTGTGCACATTAACAAATCAAGTTCTAAGGCCCACCTGCGTAATTAGTTGACAGCAGTAGTTTCTAACACATCATGTCTATGTACAGATGTAAGTGCAGTCGATGCTAACAACAATTGTATCCATCAGCTTAATTAGTATGATTACTTTACTTTTGTTTATTTCATACTCAAGAGGTTTACTTTCGTTTATGTCCACATTAGCTCTGGATGCTTAAGCTACTTTTACTTCTCTAGGCCCTGTAGTCTCTCTTATATAGTTACTCTTTATATTTGGGTGTGCAAGTTAAATAGCTCTTGGTATGTATTACCAACATACAGTAATTAAACCAGTGATGCTGTTTCAAAAAAAAAAAAAAGTCTACTCCACTGTAAGTTTGAGCATTGACTAACCACTAATTCTTGCAAATATCTTTCGTCTTGAGTTAAGAAAGATAGTTCGTTTCAGAAATAAGATTTTTCTGAAAGAGCTGCAATATACGACTTCTGCTGCTTGATAACAAAACTTCATTAGACTATTGAAGCATAGGTGTATTGAGTTTGCTATATTATATTTGTAATATGATTACATAGTTTGAAGTCAATGCACATTGCAATATTATATAGTTAAGACAGAATGAATCATTGTTAAAGCCAGTTATTCAGGATATAGATTCTTGCAGTGGTTAATAATAGCATTTTGTCACCTCTATGTTTATCTATTTTCGATATACGTGTATTTAATTATACAAATTCATGTGTATTTGAAGATAAAGGCATAAACAATATAAATTAATAACTGCTGAATCCTATTGATTTAGATTCATGTTTATTCTACATTCATGCATATTTAGAGAAAACATGCAAGTTAATAAGTAATAATTTCATATTTTGATTTATAATCCTGTAAGCATTCATTGTTTATGATTGTCTACAAAATTTTAAGTCATCAGGAAAGTGGGAAGCATAATAAAGAGGAAAAAGCAATATTTGGCGATGGTAGAAGGGGTTCCGCTAAGCTAAGATGGTGGCTTTTACGCTGTCCGATGTAGCAGTAAGCTATAGATCTTAATCTGTGGAGTTCAATGAAGCAAATAATATTGTAACAAAAAGCTTTTAGGATCTGCACAAATTGAGGCAGATAAAAGATGCAAGACAAAGTTAGAAAGAAGCAAGAAGTAAATATTTAGAAAGGTAGCTGGTGATATTCTGCATTAGTTGGTAAAACAATGGCCTGCGTGTGTTATGTAAAAATTGTTAAACATCTGTATTGTGAGCACACCCATAGATTTTTATTTCTTTATCTCGATTTTTATTCTTCTTCTGTGATTTGATTGCGATTGCCTTCCGGTCCACTAAATATAAGTCTGCGGTATTATTTTATTAAACACGTCTCCTATACTGATAAAAATAACCTGAATTTGCTCATTGTACAATGGTAGCTGTTAACTTTTTGTCCTTCTTGCATGCAAACTGCCAAGGCCATTATTAGAGTTGTGTAGATGTTTAGTCCCGCTGTGTAGATAGGTGTAGTTGTTATGCACTTATACATGCATATATTTTGAACTGATAAAAAATAACCTGAATTTGCTCATTGTACAATGGTAGCTGTTAACTTTTTGTCCTTTTAGGATGTTTAATCCCGCTGTGAAAATACCCTTTCACGCAATTGCTCTTTGTGATGCCTTAAGGCACCACTTAGGGCAAATACATGATGTATACATGACTTAATTTTTTTTAACATAAAATGAATATTTTTGTTCTTGATTTTTTTTATTTTTAATTTGTAAAAACTTGGGTAAATTTAGCAAATTTATTGGTTTAAATAGAATTAGTCTATAAATAAATATAAAAAACGACATAAATAATATAATAATTTATCAATACTTTATATAATCAATAGAATGCTACTCTGCAACCAACAGTTTATGAACTCTTAGAGCATAACTTCCTATAGCAAGTTAATTGAAGATATGGTTTTCACTCAATTTCATTTTTCTGATAGAAAAAGCAATGAAGATAATAAAAATATTTTCAAATCTATCATGCATGTGGGTGGACCGTTAGGTGAGATATTTACCTTGCAAATGTTGGGATGAAGTTGTATAAAATTCCAAGGATGACATGCTATTATATATAAGACTTTGCTTAGCAGCAAGGTTTCTCATTAACCGTAGGTGGATCTTCTGATTTGAAATTTACTAAAATACAATAAACGAAACCTATCATTGTTTGTTTGATGGACTAGACCGGATATAGGGGTGCTCACATCCAATCTTTTAAAAGCTTCATATGTTAACGGACCGAACGAGGTGTTGATTTGAACAACATACGAACAATGTTCTAACAATACAAAATTCGTCAAACAATTCGCAGAAATAAACTTTTGTACATTTTTTTAAACCTAATTCGTGTTCAAAATAACAAATGAACACACATGAATGAATATATACGGATAAATTTTGACTTTAACCTGTGCCAAACAGCGGACATTCATACAAAATTAACACTTCTAATCAAAACACGCATTCTGTTGACCAAACAGTTAGATGGCTAACCTTCGTGCATGACTACGTTAAGTTATGTCGTGGTGTTGTTATTTTTCTAGCAAAACATGATAACCTAAATAGCTTTATTTCTTTAAACCAGATTTAAAAATTATTTTACTTAAGCACAATTAGTCTATTTCAGCTTTGGAATACTGCCAATATACATACTAAAATAATATCCAACTTATATCCTTTTATATTTGACAATAAATTAAAAAGCATTTGATCACAGAAAATCACCGCAACATGTCACTATTATAGACTTAAAATGTTTTCAAATTTAACGACCATTTGTATACATTTTGCAAATTGTAAATGGGCTATATACGTAATATAGGTTCATTTTAATATCATCACAAAATAATTTTTTTAAGGTAATATTCCAAAAATATAGCACGAGCCCGTGTGCGAAGCACGGGTTCGCACTTGTATTAGCTAAAAGCATGCGTTTATCGATGGCTGGCGTGAGAAAGTATGAGATGAAAGAAAAAGTGAGGGACACACTATAGGATATATAAATCGTTCAGAGCTTCTTCTGGAAAAGGGTAGTAAAAAAATAAGCTGTTATAGAAACAAGTAACTTTAGTAGTAAAATTTATGGATACTTGTATACATAAAAATAAGACAAGGGGATTTCAAGTGGGAGTTCTTCAAAATGGAAGCGATTCTAATGGTACCTGAAAACATGGTTGCTCCAAAGTATGTGTGTTATGGGAACTAGCAAATTTGTACCTAAAATATTGTGTTCAGTGTAGTATCACTACTATTGTTTGAACTTCACATGCACCTTTGTTGCTGAAACTTTAAATTCAAACACACAGACATCCATTTGAGTCTTATTAAGTTTAGATAAGAGTTATTCATATGATCTCTTTGTTATATTTCAATGACAGAAATCCAAATTAAAGATATTTCAAGCTGAATTTAAAGATTGCATGAAGCTTGGCTTCATCTTTCCTTCAAGCATTATGTGTGAAAATTGCATGCAGCTTAGCTTCATCTTTTCTCATTTGCTCCTTATTCTCATTTTAGTTGATTTCTATTGAGAAAAAATTGAAAGTAAAGGTTTATGTGCTACAAATAAGCATAAATTTATATACCGCAATACTGTTTTTGTTTAAAACCAGTTTGTTTCATATGATGTGTACAAAAAAATCAAACCAGTTTGTTTCATAAAGGGTAGCTAGAGTATCTAGGATAAGAGCTCCAAACTGTAGGTTATGCAGCACTTAGGAGATGAACATAATTAGATAATTAAACCATTGAGAAAATATATATCATTCACAGAGAAATAAAACCAGAAAAGTAAGCAAAGGAAAATAATAATAATTTATGTTCATCTCTCAAATATCGTTTTATTGTTTGCAATAACTAATGACGTCGGTTTTAAATTGACCTTCCAGTTTGCGTTATGTTTGCATTATGTTCATGTTCCTGACATGTATGGTAATGTACAGGTGATAGAACTAGCTTTATTGTTCATTTTTATTAATAAGCTGCAAATGTTATTTTCAGGCATTCAGAAAATTGTAATGGCATAACATAATGATTTATGTGTTGTGAACTATATTAAGACATTTTTGTCTTTAATAATATTATTTCTAATACTTAATATTATTTTTTAAAGAGATGTTGTATTTTAAAAAAAAAACATTCAAACATTAGTAATTTTGTTAGAGTATTAAGCAATCATTTCTCAAATATGTTTCATTTGTATTATTGTGATTTTTAGTAGTAAAAAAGTAGTACACAAAAAGATAAATAAATTTATCTTTTTAAACAAACAGTGTTTTTTTAAGTAGAAGATTTACAATCTTGTATGCAAGAAGTTACAACATTTTATACATGTAATAAATAAATTATGCATGTGCATTTTGATCTAAAATTTTATATTTTTTTATCATATTAAGGTATAATGATAAATAGATATATCATTTTAATCAATTTATAATGACAAAGAATAAAAGGATAAATAGAATTATCTGTTTGCTTAATAATTTTTACATTTCCAATCTACTTTCAATTATGTACAGACAAGATCTTATGGATTTATTGGAATGTTGATTGCAAATGACTACTGATTCTAAACATTTCGTTGGGGCATTTAGAAGTAAAGTTCGTTCAAACAGCGAATGTTATGCATTACTTCTCTATACTTGTTGATTTGATCTACGAACGTTGATGTTATTTGTCTATTAATCCCCAAAAGGCTGAGATTGTAAATTAAGGCTGAGATTTTAAGCTTAATTTGACACTGTAAACTATTAGTGCATGACCTTAGGTATGTGATCTCTTATGCACATACACAATACACAACCTAATCATTTAGAGTAGAATTAAATTCAGTTGTATTTAATTTTATTGTGATCCTATTCTTGTACATCAGACTTACGTCTAGCTCATTCCTTTTTTTCTTGACTACAGGAATGCAAAGTAGTCATTTTAATAATATGTTTTCATTTTAATGCATTCGGCCAATTCCATTTAAACCTAGTGTTGTCATCCTTTTCAGCAAAGTACAGATCTTTTTTCCCTTACCTATGTGTAACATACCATCTTTCGTCCACTTCATGCGGGTAATTATACCAACTCAAACTGTTTGAAATGACAAAATTTTATTAGCTTCTAAGGTAAATAAAATAAATCACAGAATCACAGACACAGAAAAACAAAATATATCGCAGCGGAATAAATAAATTATACAATAGTAGTTCATGAAGCTACTAAATAAAAATAAAAATTTATACATAATATCAGAGTTACAAAATTAAAAACAGCGGAAGTCTAAATACAAGAATTTCTAATACAAAGGAGAAATAGCCAGAATCAACAAGTAGATCTGATATCTTCAATAGTCTCCAGCTTCAAAAGGTGAAATCTCAACACAGCAATACTCGATCTGACCTGAGCAATAATGCAAAACAAAACAACTCGGATCAAGACTAACATTCTCATAGAAGTAAATCAACTCAAATTAAATGTTCAATAAAACGCATCAGTAACTTAAAGGATATTTGGGATCACCATCCTCTAAGGATCCGTTAAACTAAGATTATATAATATTATACGCTATTATAATAGCGACTATGGTTAAATATAACATATTAAAATAGCGTAAGCGGGATTACATTTTTACTCTTACAATGTTTATAAACATTGTCGTAAACATGGCATATAAAACATCAGTAACGGTCGATGGATAGTGATGCGCCGCTATATGACAACGTCAAATCAAAATTTTAGGGGGATCGATTAGGATAAATATGACAAGGCATTGAGGCAATACCCATCAGTAGTGATTCTACCGAATTGCGGAACCAGGCCGGTGGTAACGCATAGCCACGACTACCGCCCAGCCCAGACAATGCTCCCAAAAATCAATTGCGCCAATCAATCACAAAATAATATATATGGTATCGAAGAAGCATGTCTGATAAGAGGAGCTAGCTCACATTAACCTGGGTATGGCTCGTTTTAGTCATTTTAATTATGACCCGAAGGTCAAGGCTAACCATCATTGTTCTCTTTCTTCAAATCCAGTAATCGCCTCCAAATCCATCCTACTTCATTCTGGAACTCCACCGCGTACACAGTTGTTAAAGTGGTTTTTGATATTTGCAGAGAGTAAGACAATATCCGATCCCGGTCTCTTTAACAACCAAACATTTACATTTTTCACACCGTGGCCATTTTATAAAATCATATCTTGAAATAAATTGATATTAGAAGTTGCTTTAATTCAAACCAAACAGTTTATGAATCAGTTCCATATATTTAAAAAAATCAATTCATATTCAGTCAATTTATAATCGAATTCATATATTCATATCAATTATAAATTCAAATCAATTATGCAATTCACGTTCGTTTCTTATAAAGTTCAATATTTAAGTCAATTCAAAATTCACATTTAGTTGATTTAAAATCAAATTCATTTCATATCCATTATAGGTTCAATTTCATTCCTTAAATTTGGAAATTCAAATTCAAAAAAACAATTTCATGATTCAAGTTCATCTCTTATAAGTTTATATTGATTCCGATTCATATTCTAAATATGAGTTCATTCGCTAAGTGAAGTATCGTTATATAAATTTTGATCTTCAACCTCGAATTCAAATCGTGAATTTTAACCTATCCATCTTTGATTTTATTATTAAAGTTGATAAAATATATATATAAATAAGTTTTAAAATAGGTTTAGAAGAAATATTTATTATAATATAAAATTTTAAAATAATTATATGATTAAATTATATGGTTTAAAATAAATAAAATTATAAGTAAAATCTTAAATAAATATTTAAATCCATATTTACTCATAAAATCATCTTAAAACATATAATTTAAATTTACACAACTTAAGTTTTAAAATCTTTAAAATATAAAATCTTAAGTTATTATTTAAAAATCAAATTTCAAATCATTTTACCACGAAACATGACCAACGGCGTACGTATATAGTTTTCTACCCTATGGTCAAGTGATACAGATATTTATCAATTCAACCCGCAATTTATAACACTTCTACGAGTCTATCATTTCAACCCGCAATCCCAAATTCAATAAAATCATTCAGGTCTATCATGTCAACCCATAACGATTTATCCCTAATCTAATGTCCATTCGGGTATGTATCATTTCAACCCTTAGTGAATTTTCCTAAACTAGGGAAATCAATGGCTTAGATAAACAATATAGATTATTCATAGCATTAATATCAATACATCACAAATCATATATTATCAGTGCGCCTACGTGTCATATGAATATCATTATGTCATATATGAATTGTGTATACATATCAAATAAAACAATTTCTATTAGTAATCCTATATATTTCATAACAATTCATTTATGTTGATCTAATAACCATGAAACAACATAGGTTAGGTGTGAGATAAACTCACCTTTCGTAGCGCATAAATGGAGACAGTTGAAGTATTGACACAAAATAAACCGACGACTTCCAAGCACGATTCAGAATAGATTCAACTTGATGATCACTCAATATTTGTTTATTTTAACAAGAGGAGGTTAAGGAATGTCTCAATGGATAGGTACAACAATTGAGTTTTGGACGGTACGGTATTGGGTTTTGGAACGATTTCGGAACTCAAACCCAAGTTCAATTTGACAAAATAAAAATAAACAAAAAACTCTTTCATAAAATATTATATAAATATTTCTATATACATAAACACACAATACATTTATAACATATATATTTATTTAAAATTCAATGCACACCGCAAATTAAAATTATAACATATATATATATATATATATATAATAAAATCAGTATGACGCTAAATGCGCGCGCACACACAACAACAAAACTATATATATATTTAAAATATATACACACCCAAAACCGTTTTATATCTTATAATATATGTAACGACCCGTATTCTACACATCATAGGATCGTAGAATATTTATTTCTTTCCCATGTGAAGTCGTATGGTCATGTAACTTTGGGAAACATCTACTAGAGTCATTTCCCATGTTCATAATTTTTGTTGATTTTTAAATGACCATTTTGCCCTTAGTTGGTACTGTTTTGGCTATAACTTTTGATTGGAAAGGAATTTTGACCTGAGACCACTTCCACTGGATTCGTTTGATGGTTTACCTTTCCGTAGAGTGGTCATAATAGCCAAACGGACTTACCGTTTGGGAGGTATGGCTGAAATAAGGTTTGGAGGGTGAAAAACTGCTTAACCGGGCCAAATCGGGTGATTAGTGAGTAGGCCCATAACCCATTTCAGGATTGGGGTTATGGGAAGGCTGAAATGAGATGGAGAATCATTCCATTTCAGTTTTCTAGCCTCCACTTATCACCAAGAAACCCTAAAAATGGCCTCCAACCTCTAAATCACCTCCAAATCATCTTTTGGTCAAGAATTAAGCTTAGCAACATCTAATCAAGTGAGATCTACACCAAATCAACATTGGAGCTGCTGTTTAGTATTGGGATTTGCATCAAATCAGAGATTTATTTCAGATCTTAGTTTATTTGTGGCTAAGGTGAGTGATTTGCATAGTTTTGCACTAATTATGGCTAATTAAGGATAATTAGTGTTAATTAGCGAATTTAAACGTGATAAAATTCGGGAAAAATGTTCATAAATTCCTAAATGATGTTTTAGACCTCTGATATGAATTCGGGTTAATTTGGTTAAGTTTTGCTAATCCTATCACTAGTTTCACCTAAACATGCTTAAGGGGAAAATATTGGGTTTTGGGTATGTTTGATCCATTTAACCTATCATATTGATGTTTTGATGTTTGTGGTTGATTATGCATGTTGCTATGACTGTATGATATGCTTTGTGATTGATTTCAATAGTTAGAATGGTCGAAAACGTTGTCGAATGGCGTAAACACTTGCTGGAACAGTTTCAGAAAGCAGTGCAGGTTCCGGATCGGATCGGATAAGGGGGCTCAGATCGGATATGTTGAACTGGGCAAGGGATTCGATCGGATCGGAACCTGACACTTGAGAAAAGTGGCAAAAAGGAAGGCCACGCTAGCTGAACTGGGATCGGATCGGATAGAGAAGGAGGAATCGGATCGGAGCACGTGAAGAACGACGGAGCGAATCGGAGAGAAGGCACGAACTAGATGGGAGATGGCACCCGACTCGACCCGAAGGGAAACACCCGACTCGACCCGTGGAAACACCCGACCCGACCCGAAGGGAAACATCCGTCCCGACCCGAAGGGGGACACCCGACTCGAACCGTACCAGAGGAAGACTCGAACCGACGCGATGCAGGGGACCCGACCCGAACCAATGGCTTGAAGGGAATCCGACCCGACCCAGTATTGACCAATAACCCGAGATGCAAAGGTAGTCCAATATGGGAAGTTAGAGCTCAGGATCCAATTGGGAACCAATGAGTTCACTTCATGGTTGGGCTTCGCTGCGGGACGTGTGCTAAGGAGTTGTCGACGTTCATAACTTCGATTCACCACTAAAAATGAATGATGGGCTACTTATCAGTGCAGTAGAGTCATTATGACTCGAGGGGCAAGGTGATGGTAGCAAGACTACGTTATCTGTGCAGTAGAGTCATTACGACTCGAGGGGCAAGGTGATGCGTAGTAAGACTATGAGCCAGCGCAGATGGGGTGAATAACTCCATGGGGCAAGTGGACATAGTAAGGATTGGTAAGGCTATGAGCCAACGCAGATGGGGTGAATAACTCCATGGGGCAAGTGGACATAGCAAAGGATTAGTGGCTACGTTATCAGTGCAGTGAAGTCATTTATGACTTCATGGGGCAAAGTGATCGTAGCAAGGGTGGGTGAACGAAGTGGTGAATATCGTATGCTTTACGCACTGAGTGAGAGATGTGAGGATGGATGCTATGTTTGATTGTTTTCCATCACTATGACATGCACACCTCCCCCACCTCTGTATCTTTACACTATTTGAAATGGCACCTTAGAGTGTTGTACAGTATGTAGTGCTAACTCTTTGGTTGCAGGTCCAGGTTCAGGTATGTTTTAGTCTACCTGTTATTGTTCACTTTAGATGCTTATCGCTCATACCAGGCTTTATGTCTGACCCAGAGTTTTATGTATCCTCTTATTACTCTGGGTGCTCACACGAGCAGACTAGAGACAGGTTAGCTGGTGATGCGCGAGTAGCTGATTCAGAGGCGGGCAGGAGGCTTCCACGTATCATATATATATATATACACATTCTCCCTGTGTCGTTGGTGGTCGCTACTTGGGCATTATTAGTGTACCTTCTTTATCTTGCTTTTGCTTTGAGACAGTTGAAAAGTTGTAGTAAGCTATATTTTGGATTTCCGCTGCTAAGATGCTTAGTTCTGGTTTTTAGCTTATGCACTGTCTCTCCTGTTTTATGTCAAGTATGTTATTATTATATTTTGTTCTATGCGATGTGAGACATTCTACGGGTTCTTTGTATGTTCATTTCCTTCTTCCCTTTCCTTCTGACGACCCGTTCCGTGCTAACTGGACATGTGTACATCGCACCTTCGGAGTAAATGTCGGTTGGTGCGGGGCGGGCCGTCACACTTGGTATCAGAGCTCTAGGTTGCGTAGTTAACCTAGGGAAAGACACTAGGGAGAGATAGTATGTATATGAGAGTGCGTATTTGTGATTACTTTGGTTTTCAAAAGCTATATATATATACTATTGGTAGTATAAGAATGAAGTCGTACTACACTAGCAACACTATGGGGTCATTAATCGTTTCCCTTTTTCAGATTGACGATGAGCTGATATGCTAGAGGTGCCGAAAGGGGAGCCCATGATGGGAATGCTGCTGACATGAGGGCGATGTTTATTGAACTCATGAGAGACATGCTTAGAGAAGTGCAAGGGGCAGCTCCCAATCCCGGAGTTGGTGTTGGCCCAGTAGTGTAGGCGCCTAGGGTCGATTTCGCCAAGTTGTGCAAGGATTACACTAACCTTGGTGGAAAGTCGTTCCATGGGACGGAGTCGGCCACAGATGTTCAAGACTGGATGGATAGCTGTGATCGTATCTTTGATGACTTGGGTCTTGAGGATGCGATGAAGAGAAGGCTAGCATCTCGTCAGCTGCAAGGGCGAGCAATGAATTGGTGGAATGCCATTAGAGCAGCTACTCCAGAGGATCAGGTTACTTGGGTTCAGTTCAAGGATCGCTTTAGCGAGAAGTTCATTCCAGCTTCCCAGAAGTTAGTGTTGTTCAAGAGGTTCTTGGAACTCAAGCAGAACGGAAGGGCAGTTTCTGACTATATTGCTGAGTTCGACACCTTTTCGAAGTATGGGCTATCTCTTATTGATACTCCTGAGAAGAAGAATGAGAAGTTCATTACTGGTTTGGATGGATAGTTGGGGGAAAGGCTTATCAATCACATCGATGAGACTTTCGAATCGATCGTAGGGAAAGCTTTGAGATCAGAGAGTCTTTACCCTAAGTCAAAGACTGAGGCTGCATCTATTGAAGGGCCAGAGCCGCAAGCTGTCGGTGGAGGGAAGAATAACTCTCATAATAAGAGGAAGCAGGACCAATCTAAAGGTGGCCAGAAAAAGAGCAAGAAAGATGTTGAGTGCTTCAGCTGTGGTAAGAAGGGCCATTATGCTAAAGATTGTCTGGCCAAGACAGCAGATAAGAAGTGCTTCAACTGTGGTCAAGTGAGACATTTCAAGGATAAGTGTCCGCAACCTCTTAAGGAGAAGCAGATTGTGAAAGCATATGCTATTGATGTTGTTCCTTCTTCGTCAAATGCCCCAACTGCGGTGGAGAAAGGAAAGAATGTTGTTATTCAAGGTATGCTTTCTATTTATGATGTACCAGTTCGAGTTTTGTTTGATACTGGGGCTTCCCGTTCCTTCATATCTAGTGACCTGGTGGATAGGTTGGGACTGGAACCCGAGATAGTCGATAGACCATTGGTTGTGACGAACCCGATTGGCGGTTCGACTAGCCTTAGTATGATTTGCAGAAATTTGGTCTTATCGAGTCATGGATGTATGTTTGTATGTAATTGCTTTGTTTTGGGCTTTACTGGGTATGGCATTATATTGGGAGTCGATTGGCTCCAAAGATACGGGGTGGTGGTAGACTGTGAGGGCTTTTTGGTGACAGTGAGGGCGGATGATGGGCGGAGGGTAGTGTTTGGTAGTCTACCTAGTGATGGGGTTATGGCTAGTTTTGTAAATTCCCTCGACATCCCGCAGGATGAGTTGTCAGATGTGCCCGTGGTTGGCCAGTATCCGGACGTCTTCGAGGAGGTGACCGGGCTTCCACTACACCGAGAGATTGAGTTCCGTATTGATTTAGTGAAAGATGCCATACCTATAGTGATGCCACTTCGTCGCATGGCACCAAGGGAGCAGCGAGAGCTCGGGGTGCAAGTCAGCAATCTTTTGAAGAAGGGATTTATTAGAAGGAGTGTCTCTGAGTGGGGAGCACCAGTTGTGTTTGCCACTAAGGCAGATGGTTCCCTTCATTTGTGTGTGGACTATTGCGAGTTGAATATGGTGACGAGGAAGAATAAGTATCCTTTACCGCGGATAGATGATTTGTTTGATCAACTGGAAGGAGCAAGAGTGTTCTCCCAGTTGGACCTCGCGACAGGATTTCATCAGCTTCGGGTAGCAGATGGGAGTGTTCCGAAAACGGCATTTAGGACGCCGTCTGGATTTTATGAGTGGTTGGTCATGCCATTTGGGTTGACCAATGCACCAGCCTATTTTGTGGATCTTATGAATCGAGTATTCAGAGATCAGTTGAATTAGTTTGTTCTTGTGTTCGTGGATGATATCCTTGTTTATTCAAGGACAGAGGAGGAACACAAAGGACACTTGAGGATAGTGATGGAGGTGTTGAGGAAACACCAATTGAAAGCGAAATTCTCTAAGTGTCACTTTTGGAGAAGGGAGGTGAGATTCTTGGGTCATGTTGTTTCAGAGAGTGGTATTGCCGTGGACCCTGCAAAGGTGTCTACGGTACAGGATTGGCCTACGCCCAAGAATGCAACAGATGTAAGAAGTTTCTTCGGGTTAGCTGGATATTATCGTAAGTTTATCCAGGACTTCTCTAAGATAGCAGCACCGTTGACTCAATTGACTAAGAAGAATCAGTCCTTCGTCTGGGACGGAGTGTGTGAGGATGCCTTCAAGAGTCTAAAAGAGAAGTTGACGCGTGCGCCAGTGTTAGTCATTCCTAAAGGGAATGAAGAGATGACGGTATACACGGATGCTTGTGGTACCGGATTAGGTGCTGTATTGATGCAAGGAGGTAGGGTTGTAGCTTATGCTAGTCGACAGCTAAAGCCGCATGAAAAGAAGTATCCTACCCATGATTTGGAATTAGCAGCGATCGTGTTTGCGCTGAAGATGTGGAGACACTATCTCTTGGGAGAAAGATTTGAGTTGTTTACCGATCATAAATCGTTAAAGTATCTTTTCTCTCAGAAAGATCCGAATCTCCGTCAACAGAGATGGTTAGAGTTCTTGGCTTCGTATGATTTTGATATCGCATACACAACTGGGAAAGGTAATGCGGTAGCCGATGCCTTGAGTAGGAGACATGCCAGTTTAGGGCCTATGTTTCTAGAGTGGAAGCAACTGGAGTATATCGCGGGGTTTGATTTCAGACCAAAGTGCGAATTGGATCAAGTCATGCTAGCTAGTTTGACGATCAGACCCACTTTGATAGAGCGGATTGGTTCCAGCCAGAGGGACGATCCTAATCTATTGGAAATCATCTCCAAGTTAGAGATGAACATCGACGGTGAGGAGATGAATGTGTATGGGCTTGATCGAGATGGATGGCTTCGGAAGAATGGAAGACTAGTTGTGCCCAACGTGAATGGTTTGAGGGATGAAGTGCTTAGAGAATGTCATCACTCAAAACTGACTATACATCCCGGTGGTAATAAGATGTATCGAGACATGAAGTAGACTTACTACTGGGAAGGGATGAAAAGAGACATTGGGAAGTTTATATCCAAATGCATGAATTGCCAGCTAGTTAAAGCCGAGCAAAAGAAGCCTAGTGGATTATTGCAACCATTAGAAATTCCCGAATGGAAATGGGAGCAAGTCTCGATGGATTTCATCGATGGTTTACCAAGGACTAGATCAGGATATGATAGCATCTGGGTAATTGTGGATCGGTTGACTAAAAGTGCAAGATTTATACCAGTCAAATCGACCAGAACGGCAGCTAAGTTAGTGGAATTGTATATGAAGTGGGTAGTGAGATTTCATGGAGTACCCAAAAGCATTGTGAGTGACCGAGACCCGTTGTTCACTAGTGGGTTTTGGAAGAGCTTACAAGAGGCTCTAGGGTTAGGATTACATCTCAGTACCGCATATCACCCTCAGACCGACGGTCAGACGGAGAGGGTGAATCGTATATTGGAAGATCTCTTGAGAGCTTGTATATTGGATTTTGGTGGATCATGGGATGACCATTTGCATCTAGTAGAGTTTGCATATAATAATAGCTACCAATCCAGTATCGGTATGGCTCCATATGAAGCTTTGTATGGAAGACCGTGCAACTCACCATCATGTTGGATAGAGACTGGCGAGAAGTTTGTGCTTGGACCAGATGTGGTGAGGGAAACTTCCGATAAGATCAAGAGCATTCAACAACGAATGAAAGCTGCCCAAGATAGGCAGAAGAGTTATGCTGATAAGAGGAGAAGAGATTTAAAATTCTCCGTTGGTGACTTGGTGTTTGTCAAAATTTCTCCGTTGAAGAGCGTGATACGATTTGGCAGGAGAGGCAAGTTGGCACCAAGATTTGTTGGCCCATTCCTTGTTCTTAAATTAGTCGGGAATTTGGCATATAGAGTTGGCTTACCAGAGAAGATGGCGGGAGTTCACAACGTATTTCATGTTTCCCAAATAAGGAAGTTCGTTCACGACTCAGATATGACTATTTCACCTGATCAGTTAGAGGACTTCGAGGTAGAGCCCGAGGCGGTTGGGAACCGCAAGCCGATTCGTATTGTGGGGCATGATACGAAGCAACTTCGAAGGAAGGCGGTGAAGCTAGTCAAGGTTCAGTGGGGCGAGAGCGAGAATGATTGTACTTGGAAAACAGAGGAGAGCATTAGGAAGGCGTATCCAGAACTTCTTGCCTGGTAAGACTTACTTCATAATTTAGTTATTCCACATGCTAGGATAGACTTGCATTACTTGTTTTGCATGTTTGATTGTTGTTTTATGGTTGATAGGCATGCGGGAACCTTTGTGTGTGTTTTGATTAAGGAATTTCGGGGGCGAAATTTCTTGGGGGGGGGGGAGAGTGTAACGACCCGTATTCTACACATCATAGGATCGTAGAATATTTATTTCTTTCCTATGTGAAGTCGTATGGTTATGTAACTTTGGGAAACATCTATTAGAGTCATTTCCCATGTTCATGATTTTTGTCGATTTTTAAATGACCATTTTGCCCTTAGTTGGTACTGTTTTGGCCATAACTTTGATTGGAAAGGAATTTTGACCTGAGACCACTTCCACTAGATTCGTTTGATGGTTTACCTTTCCGTAGAGTGGTCATAATAGCCAAATGGACTTACCGTTTGGGAGATATGGCTGAAATAAGGTTTGGAGGGTGAAAAACTGCTTAACCGGACCAAATCGGGTGATTAGTGAGTAGGCCCATAACCCATTCCGGGATTGGGGTTATGGGAAGGCTGAAATGAGATGGAGAATCATTCCATTTCAGTTTTCTAGCCTCCACTTATCACCAAGAAACCCTAAAAATGGCCTCCAACCTCTAAATCACCTCCAAATCATCTTTTGGTCAAGAATTAAGCTTAACAACATCTAATCAGGGGAGATCTACACCAAATCAACATTGGAGCTGCTGTTTAGTATTGGGATTTGCATCAAATCAGAGATTTATTTCAGATCTTAGTTTATTTGTGGCTAAGGTGAGTGATTTGCATAGTTTTGCACTAATTATGGCTAATTAAGGATAATTAGTGTTAATTAGCGAATTTAAACGTGATAAAATTCGGGAAAAATGTTCATAAATTCCTAAATGATGTTTTAGACCTCTGATATGAATTCGGGTTAGTTTTGCTAATACTATCACTAGTTTCACCTAAACATGCTTAAGGGGAAAATATTGGGTTTTGGGTATGTTTGATCCATTTAACCTGTCATATTGATGTTTTGATGTTTGTGGTTGATTATGCATGTTGCTATGACTGTATGATATGCTTTGTGATTGATTTCAATAGTTAGAATGGTCGAAAACGTTGTCGAGTGGCGTAAACACTTGCTGGAACAGTTTCAGAAAGCAGTGCAGGTTCCGGATCGGATCGGATAAGGGGGCTCGGATCGGATATGTTGAACTGGGCAAGGGATTCGATCGGATCGGAACCTGACACTTGAGAAAAGTGGCAAAAAGGAAAGCCACGCTAGCTGAACTGGGATTGGATCGGATAGAGAAGGAGGAATCGGATCGGAGCACGTAAAGAACGAGGGAGCGAATCGGAGCGAAGGCACGAACTAGATGGGAGATGGCACCCGACTCGACCCGAAGGGAAACACCCGACTCGACCCGTGGAAACACCCGACCCGACCCGAAAGGAAACACCCGACCCGACCCGAAGGGGGACACCCGACCTGAACCGTACCAGAGGAAGACTCGAACCGACGCGATGCAGGGGACCCGAACCGATGGCTTGAAGGGAATCCGACCCGACCCAGTATTGACCAATAACCCGAGATGCAAAGGTAGTCCAATATGGGAAGTTAGAGCTCAGGATCCAGTTGGGAACCAATGAGTTCACTTCATGCTTGGGCTTCGCTGCGGGACGTGTGCTAAGGAGTTGTCGACGTTCATAACTTCGATTCACCACTAAAAATGAATGATGGGCTACTTATCAGTGCAGTAGAGTCATTATGACTCGAGGGGCAAGGTGATGGTACCAAGACTACGTTATCAGTGCAGTAGAGTCATTACGACTCGAGGGGCAAGGTGATGCGTAGTAAGACTATGAGCCAGCGCAGATGGGGTGAATAACTCCATGGGGCAAGTGGACATAGTAAGGATTGGTAAGGCTATGAGCCAGCGCAGATGGGGTGAATAACTCCATGGGGCAAATGGACATAGCAAAGGATTAGTGGCTACGTTATCAGTGCAGTGAAGCCATTTATGACTTCATGGGGCAAAGTGATCGTAGCAAGGGTGGGTGATCGAAATGGTGAATATCGTATGCTTTACGCACTGAGTGAGAGATGTGAGGATGGATGCTATGTTTGATTGTTTGCCATCACTATGACATGCACACCTCCCCCACCTCCGTATCTTTACACTGTTTGATATGCCACCTTAGGGTGTTGTACAGTATTTAGTGCTAACTCTTTGGTTGCATGTCCAGGTTCAGGTATGTTTTAGTCTACCTGTTATTGTTCACTTTAGATGCTTATCGCCCATACCAGGCTTTATGTCTGACCCAGAGTTTTATGTCTCCTCTTATTACTCTGGGTGCTCACACGAGCAGACTAGAGACAGGTTAGCTGGTGATGCGCGAGTAGCTGATTCGGAGGCGGGCAGGAGGCTTCCACGTATGATATATATATAGACACATTCTCCCTGTGTCGTTGGTGGTTGCTACTTGGGCATTAGTAGTGTACCTCCTTTATCTTGCTTTTGCTTTGAGACAGTTGAAAAGTTGTAATAAGCTATATTTTGGATTTCCGCTGCTATGATGCTTAGTTCTGGTTTTTAGCTTATGCACTGTCTCTCCTGTTTTATGTCAAGTATGTTATTATTATATTTTGTTCTATGCGCTGTGAGACATTCTACAGGTTCTTTGTATGTTCATTTCCTTCTTCCCTTTCCTTCTGACGACCCGTTCCGTGCTAACTGGAGATGTGTACAGCGCACCTTCGGAGTAAATGTCGGTTGGTACAGGGCGGGCCGTCACAATATATATATATATATATATATATATATATATATATATATATATATATATATATATATATATATAATACACAACACAATATGTACACACAACCAAAACACATAAATCTCTATATGTAAAATCAAAAATACGCACACATCACACATAGCTATTCACTCAACACAACTCACACAAGGAAATTATATATAAAATATTTATATATGTACATAAAATTTTCAACACACATAAATATATAAACCCAGGATATATGTTTGTTTTATAAATAAACGTAGATTTATGCACCCATTAACTCAACCTATATTCACACTTGAACACATCACCACACAGGAAAAATACAACACGCACTAAATAAAAACTCACACACAAACAGAAGAACAAAACTCACGCAAACATTCTCACACACAAAACAAATCCACTAACGTATGCAAACAAATCATATAACAAAACACGCAAGAACAAAAAGGAACTCACACAAATAAAATCTCATGCACACAAAACCAGAAGGGGTCAGCGGGTACGGAGCACAGGGAGGCACTAGGCATGGCAGCAGGGGTTCACGGTGGTGGAGCTTGCGATGGTTTTGTGAGGAAGTGGGAAGGGCTGCTTGGCGAAGTGGAGAAAAATGAAAATGGTGTGGCATGGAAGAAGAAAACATAAGAAGGGTAAAATGGGGAAGAACAACAGTAATAGGAGATAGGGTAGAGAAAAAGATAAGCCATTGTAAATATATATTTGGGAAGAAACGTATCGGAAACATATTATATTCACGAAGGGGGAAGAAGTAATGAGCTAATGCATTTATTTCTTTTGGGACCATGCGTTTTAGGAAGAGATCAAAGTTTAAACGGATATTGGGGAATAATATATGTGATGGGGAGAATATAAACAAACGACAAAAAAGGAAACGGTATAAAATTGGATTCAATGCATGGAAATATGGAAACTAACATATTATAAAAAGAAAGAAGAGGCAAGAGAGCATATATATATATATATACATATATATATATATATATATATATTGAATGATATTACATGCTTTGAAATGAACGTGTAACATTACATGCATGGTTATATGAATGGTTTTGGAAAAAAATGAATGGATGCTTTGGAAAAAATTTAAAGGAACGTGCATGCATTAATGCCAAGAATGGTTTTTAAAAAAATAAAGAAAATGCATGGGATGGAAGAATGAATGCATGCATGAATCTGCAAGAAATAAGTGATGGGAAAGAAATAAATGGTTGCTAATGGAAATAAATAAAGGAATGTGGTAAATATAAATGAAGAGTCATATATGGAAAAACATGAATGGCTTAAGTGAATATTTGGCAAAAGAAAAGAATGGTTTAAATTTTGAAAATAATGAACACGTAAGGAAAACATTAATACTAAGGAACGAACGTTGAACATTAAAAAGGTAATCAATGTTTGCAAATTAAAGGAAACACTATAAAAATTTAATTCAAAGGAACAAACGGTCTTGGCAACATATATTTAACAAAAAAAAATTTCCAATCAAATAAATAATAGACGATATCAAAGGAAAATGGATCTGACAAATAAAATTTTGAAATGTTTGCATCAATAATAATCAATACGAATGACATATCTACAAGAGAAATAATCTGAAATTAAATCAAAGATATAAGTCCATTAATATCGAAAAAATATATATAGTTATACGAGTTTTATTTATTTAAATAAAAATCCAAGAATGGATCCAAATTCAGTTAAAATTTACCATAAATAAGATTCTAAAAATAGCAAATATTTATTTGTACTATTAAATTATATTCACAACAAAATGAAATTCATTTTATTTATATAAAATCGAAAAAAAAATTGTTTTTAATCAAAAACAAATATTATTTCAAAAAAAAATCCAAACAAAATTTAAATTAAATCATTAAATAAAGTACACTTAAAATTAAGGTTGTTACACTGTGTCTGTCTAATAGTTCCAGTTTGGGGCTTTCTACATAGTTTAGGGTGCACCTTGTTCTGTGTAATTTGTATTCGATTATTGCATTTGTGGCTGGATAATTTATTAACTTATTATGAAAAAAATTATTTTTCAACTCATCGTGTAGGAAATTTTGAACGATAATAGTTTGTTGAATACCAAAATCTATCTGCTTGCACGACTTTTAACAAGTGAGTACCTATAGTCCGTCAAATCTCACATTTCTTGCCCGTTAACATCATTATGAGATAACAACTGCTAGTTTTGTTGTCTTTCCCTATAGTTAGCACATTCTTGTTATACGTAACTATAGTTATATTCTTTGTTAATCTTAATATGTAGTTTGAATTTTTTATACGTATCAAACATGCTCAAACATGCACCTTTATTTTTTTTGTTATAAGTGCTTTTTTAATAATTTATTCATTAAGATTCTACCGGCTCACAAAAGCACCCTAATTCTATATTGCTTTCATTTTAATAGTATTGCTCTAATACTATTATAAGTAGTATAGTTAACCTAGTACTTATGATTGATAAGTACTTTAAAAATGTATAGCTATGTTTAGTTAACAATTTTCAAATAACAAAATTATTATTGCTATGCAGGAAATAAATGCATATAAGAAGATTTGCCAAGGATGATCAAAAAGCTTTTGAAAATACACCGCAGTGTATTCATCAACATAAATGGGCAACAATGTTTTAATATTAGGAATCAATCAGTTGCTTTCTGTGATATACACAACCATCCAACACAAAATTCGCTAACCCCTCAACATACTCCTACAGTAAGTAAAATAAATTTGTTAATTGTGCTACCAAATGATATAGCGAACTGCAGTCAGAACTACACATTTTTTTATTTGAATCGTTTAGTAAATAATTTGATTTATTTGTATAACTGGTCTCAACTTCTGAATTCACCAAAGCTAAACAAAAGATACTTGATTCACAGCCAGAATTAGAAGAATCAAGCTACTGTCCTCCAAAATGTTGCCCGACAAGAAATTTGGATGATAATTCAGACACTGAGTCTAATGAGAACATAGAGTAATATAAAGTGCAACAAGGGGTGAGAAACAATACAATAGGACCTATAGATGCAATTTAGATGCTTTTTTAAGGTGATGACTAAGATAAGGAAAAAACATTCTATCTCCTCCTGTAATGTACTTCGTAGATAGTACACCTTTCAAGAATTTCTTTCAAATATTTTTGGATGGTAAAATAAAAAGGAAAGATTTTTGGAAAAGTGCAAGAAGTTTGGATGAAGTTATTACATGTTATGGCATAAATGGGAAAACATTTAAAATAGGTGGTACTTATCATAAATTGACTAAAGAGGATATTAGTTTAATTCTTGGAATTCCATTGGTGGGAAAGGATCTATTCCCAATCGAAATTATTAGTAGAAACAAATTAGATGGGGAGTATTTAGGTTTTTTTGATCGACATTTTGAAGGTAATGAGAGAATAAACAAGAAAACTTTAAGGAAAAGAATTAAAATAATGATCGAAAAAATAAATGGAGATGAAGATTTGGAGAAATTGCTTCTTTTGTTACTAATTATCACATTCCTCTTCCCCAACAACCAATCTTATCTACAATGGGGCTTTATTTCAAATTTGTTGAATTTAAGAAACATCAATTCAATCTCTTGGGCAAAATATATTTATATTCATGAGTCAAAAAATGTTGAAATTTTTTCTCAAGATCTAAGAAGCATGCTTAGATGCTCCATGATTTTATTGGTATGCATTATTACTTTTAAAATGTACATTAAAATTATTTAACAATGAAAATGAACATATTTACTTTTATTTTGCAGTATTGATTTATGAAAGAATGAAAATCATAAAGTTTAAATGGAGATGTGAAAATGCAAGCCCAAGAATAATAAAATGGAATTTATTGCTATTGAAAAACATATCAATTAAATCTATTTAGCCAAAAAAGGTATAAAAAATAAATATCTTTTCTTATTTTCTAGACCATCTTGGTGATCATAAGCTTTTATTATCATTCGAAACTGTTTAATGTTTGAATTTGTAATGTAGAGTAGTGGGTTGGCAATAGGTTTAATGTTTGAATTTCAAGAACCACACAGTTGCACTTTCTACTTAGTTTTTTCATATCTTAATGTCCATGCTGTTACCCAAGTTTGCATGAACCTTATCTACCTTGGTTGGAGTGTTATGAGTTTCTGTTGCTACTCAAAAAAAAAAATTATTTGTTGTCGCTTCAGGATTATAAGCGTGGATTGAAGCTTTTTTGTAATATTCATCATATATTTTATTTTTGGGTTTGTTTTTGCACATTTGCAAATTTTGTTAACACATTTACATTATGGTTATTATCAGTAGTGTTTTGATTATTATAACGACCCGCATTCTACGCATTAAAGGATCGTAGAATATTTATTTCATTCACATACGAAGTTATATGGTCGTGTAACTTTGGAAAATGACTATTGGGGTCATTTCCCATGTTCCTGATTTTTTCCGACTATTTAAATGACCGTTTTACCCTTGGAGAATCTTGTTTCATCTATAACATTTGATTGGTAAAGAGTTTTGACTAAAACCACCTCCATTGGATTCAGATGATGGTTTACCTTTCTGTAGAGTGGTCACATTATTCAAACGGACTTACCGTTTGGGAGATAGGGTTGAAATAAGGTTTGAAAATGGAAAAAAAGCTTAATCGGGCTTAATTAGGTGATTAGTGTGAGGCCCATGACCCATTTCGGGATTAGGGTTATGGGAGGGCTGAAAAGAGTTAGAAAATGATTCCTTTTCACTTTTCCAACCGCCACAAACATTTCTCTAACCCTAGTAATGGCCTTCATCCTCCAAATCTCATTCTAATCACTTCCTAATCGCTAATTAAGCAAAACTACATCAAATTAAGGCAGATTAGCAAACAAAGCGAGATAGAGCTGCTGGAACACATAAGAATTTGACACAAATCAATGGAGTTTTCGGATCTATAATTTATTTGTGGCTAAGGTGAGTGATTTGCACTTTTATTCACTAATTATGGCTGATTATGGGTGGTTGGTGATAATTAGCGAAATTAAGCATCATAAAAATTTGGAAAAATATGTGAAAATTCTAAAAAATATATTTTATGCCTCTGTTGAAAATTTGGGTTAATTTGGTTTAAGTTTGCTAATCCTATAGTTAAACATGGTTAAGGGGAAAATCATGGTTTTGGGTACATTTGATCCAAAATAACACATATAATTGATGTTTTGATGCTTGTGATTGATCACACATATTATTACTGCTGTTTGGCATGATTAGAGATTGCATAGGAAAGTTTGAATGGTCGAAAACGCTGTCGTGTGGCATAAATAGCTAGTTGTACGAAGTGCAAGAAATTAGAACCAGATCGGATCGCCCCCACTCGTGTAGCATGTATCACGAACTGACATCCACGAACCACTCCTCCGTACCGAGCATGCACACGAACCCGAACCGAATGGATTACACGAACTGATCTCTGCGACCCATACCGGAGCACCATGAGCCGCCAAAGGAGAATCACCACGAGCCGCCAGGGGGAGCATTCCCCCAAGCCGGACCCAGTCAAGGATCACAAGCTAGATACATACGAGGACCACGAGCCAAAGAATTGCGAACCAAAGAGCTGAATCCGAACCGAACCGATGAGCATCACGACTCGCGAACTTGAGGGGGTATCTGAACCGAATCGAACCACCTCAGGGAGCACAAACCGAGACGAAGTGAAGGACCGAACCGAACCAGAGGAGACCAAAACCCGAGATGTAAAGGAAGTCCAAATGAGAGGTTATTACTTAGGGTCCAGTTGGGAATCGACGAGTTAACTTCTAGAGTTGGACTTTGCTACGAGACGTGTGCAAAGGGGCTATCGATATCTATAACTTTGGTTCACCGTTGAAGAGAGGGGGCATGTAGACGAACCAGAGCCAGGGAAGTGTGGACTAGTTGGCTCGTTAGGTTATTGACTATGGACCAGTGCAGTGGGGTCAGAGTAATAATTGTACGGAGTTGCCGTCATGGCGCCAAAGGGGAAAATGGTCATAGAAATAGTTGTACGGAGTTGCCGTCATGGCCCCAATGGATTTGGTGATCAAAGCGGTGAATATCGTATGCTTTACGCTAAAACCGTTGTTAAAGCGGATAAGAGAATAAGCCTTCTTTTCTGGTAGCGAAGTACTTAGTCGAGGGAGGTCATAGAAACTATGGGTAAGCTTGGACTGAGTGAGAGATGTGAGGATGATTGCTATGTTTAATGTTTGCTATCACCATGACATGCACACTCCCATTTTTTTTTACACTATATGTTAGTGTTACCCTAGAGTCCTGTACATCTTGTTATGCTAACTCTTTGGTTACAGGTCCAGGTTCAGGTATGATTATTTATAACTGTTAGTGTTTTATTTTGCTGCTATCGCTCATACCATACTTTTGTCTGACCCAGAGTTTTTTGTCTTTTCTTATTACTCTGGGTGTTTCTAAACGAGCAGACTAGAGATAGGTTAGGTGGTTATGCATGAGTAGTTGTCCGGAGACGAGTAGGAGGCTTCCACGTACTATTTACATATATTCTTCCTGTGTTGTTGCTGGTCACTACTTTGGGCGTTAGTAGTGGACCTTTTCTATTTTCTTTTTAGAGACAATATTTTGAAGTTGTAATAATGGTTTGGATCATAAGCTGTATTTTTGATTTTGCTGCTATGATGGTTTATTTTTCAGCTTATGCACTGTCTTACCTGTTTTATGTCAAGTATGTTATTATTATATTTTATTTCATGCATTGTGAGATACACTATAGGTTCTTGATGATTCATAGTTTCAAATCCTTTTCCTTTGACGACCGTCCCGTGCTAGTCGGGCATTGGCACATCGCATATCCTCGGGGAAATGTCGGCTGGTTCGGGGCGGGCCGTCACACTTGGTATTAGAGCCTAGGTTGCGTAGTTAACCTAGGGGAAGACATCAGGGAGAGATAGTATACGTATATGAGGGCGCGTATTTGTGATATTTTGGTTTTCAAAAACTATATATATACTATTAGTATATCTAAGGATGAAGTTTGTGGAAACCCCAATTTCCACAGACCGATTTTTTTTCAAAATTCCAATTTATCGAAACTCAGATTGGTTTGCTCTGGTATCCTGTAGAAAAGACAGAGACATAAAATATGTTAGAGCTCAGATTTATCTCACAGCGGAATGGATAAAATATAATATAAATCAAAGTATAGCCTTACCGTATTAATAATACTGCCTAACCAATATCCAAAGCTATAGTGTCTCATATCTCTGCCACTAATCTAACCTGCGATTATGTTAAGAGGAGGGGCCCAGAACACAAGTTCTGGTGACTGGATTTAAACTATACACTTTGGATAATCCTACATATACCGTTCAGTCATGTTTTCTTGTTTATTAGGTTACTTGGGTTAACAACACTCAAGGCTTACACATACGTCGCACCCATTTACTTTCCAGTAGATTAACCTAATACCATATATATGTAGCTACCCCCAATATTGAGGTACACCCCATGGTACCCCACTCGCACGGTCTCCAACGTAACACCGTCAGAATATACACAGTCCCTCGTCCTATGTCGTAGCGACGTACAGATAACAATATTACGTTCCACATATATCTATCATTACTATGCTACGTAAACATACTGACTGCCCCCTTTGTTCGAATCAGACTCCATACCGGAGTAATGCCCTCAAGTCTACGATACACCACCCAGAGCCGACATGCATGTATCTAGATTGTTCACCATACGTATCTTCAATTGTAGCTCAATTCCTCAATCACGCGTCCTCTAATGTGCACCGAGTTCCATGGCAGGGCGATATAAGAAACACGGAACTCGGTCGGGAGCTTTTTCATACCTGTACAGGCCCGCCTTTAAGAGTCTCCAAATACAGATATCCCTAGGGTCTGTTTTCATGGTGGCTATGGCCCCACCTCGGCGCCTCCCTCAACTAGTAAAGACTACCAGAGCTAAGCGACTGCCCCTACGCAAACAATCTAAACATCCATGTGGCGTCTCCTCTCAACCCCTTACCCCGATAGTGAAGGGTGAAACGGTATCTTGGGTTTAACTCGAGTCTTTCCGCATCCTACTGGCTGCCGATATTGGGTGTCCGACGGTCTACTATCCTTGTTGGTCCTGACCCTCTGCCTCCTCGTGAGGCAACCGCCGAACCAACCTGGTGTTACCTCGTCACAGCATTTTGACTGCATAGCTACATCTGCAGTCAAGGCCCACCCATCTAGTAGTTACGCGCAGATCCAACCTCTGCGGGCACAGTCTAAGACATCTGCCGCCGCACAGAGGACTACTAGGAGCTCCTTACGTACCTCAGGATGCCACGTGCTTCCCCTTCCAGTCCTTTGGAGCCGCCAGAACAACCAGATGAGTGTGCGCTCCCCCTCGTGCCTTATAACACCACGATGATCTACCCCGTTGGGTTATTCAACCTCAAACGTGCGGACTGGTTCAAGCGCCTCACTTTAATATGTTATTAGACCCTATGTCTAAACATTCTTTTTCACGCTTGCCTTACCTCATCAGGTTTCTTTTTAACTTGGTTATTTTCATTCCCATTGAATTCTTATTCAAATTACCAAGTTTCCCTTGCTTATTAATTTCAGTTATATAACTTAACCCATTTAAGTTTGTTAATAACCCCACAACATATTATTCCCTAGATTCACTACACCAGAAAATAGTTTTGGTAGCGTTGAAAAACCGCTACCATAACTTGTAGTAGCGTTTTAGACAGCACTGCGATATGACATGCAACTAAAAGTCTGAATTTTATTGTTGTGTTATAGTAAACGCTACCAAAAATAACCATATTGTAGCGATTTTAACATGCAGCTAAGGTGATTTCTGTAGCGTTTTTTTATACGCAACTATATAATTTTTTATATTACTTTACATTCATTAGTGTAGCATTTTTAAAACACTACTAAAAGTTATTGGTTGTTTAACAATATGTTTTAATGCTATTATTTACGATTAATAACTTGTATCATTTTCAATAACCGCTTACATAATATCTATATTAGAATAAGTGATCAATCACATGATTTTCATAGTCAAACCAATAATTGAACAACATAAATAACATATACAATAAAAACAAACAATCATATCATTATCTATTCAAATAATTTAAAAAACACACTAATCACATAATCAAATTTAATATCCATAATCAGCTCGATTGTAGTTTTTAAAAATATGTCACATACCGCGTGCATTCACAATCAAGTTTATACAAATAGTACTAACAAAATATGATAACATATATAACAATAAAAGCTTTGTTCATTGCTTGATTACCAATAATTCTTTGTACATGTCTTTTTGGTGCGTCTTTCAGACCCTAGAGAGCAAAAAACAATGACATTAATAAATTTATGATAACAGGTATTTAATTATCAATACTTAATCATAGCAAGAATTTTAATTTTTTAACACTTAAAAAAGCCACTTAATGGATGATATTAATGTAGTTGGTTTTTATTTAACATGCAATGAATTAAGTTTACCCACAATCATAGTTTTCAATTATTTTGAATGTAAAGCATGCTCATAAGAATCAGGTGGTGCTAGCATTCGTAAGTTATGTTTGCATGACAAGGCTGTAATTAAATGTTGAGTTTTCAACGGCTAATTTATGAGTGCATGGAACATTACAAATACCTACTTTCTGTTTAGTTTCAACTACAGGTTGATCCAAGTACTTATCATCTCTATGCAGTGCCAATGCATGGCACCATTACACTTTAAACTTGTACCAAACATAAACAAGTTGCATATAATTCAAGTAAAAAGAAACTAATAAACTAGTAGGAACTCACAAAATTAATTCTCATGTGGTAATTATATTGAAATCAAATCCCCCGTATGTTTTAGGATCATTCTCTTCTTAGTCTTGTATGTATATAAAGAACTTTCTTGGTCGCCTCTTTTCAAATAGTCCCATCATTACTGAATTAAATGCTTCCACATCTTTCGCGAGTACACAATATATCTGTTAACTTATTCAGTAGTTCATAACAAATAGTTAAACTAAATTCAACAGTATGAAGCTACCACCGACAAGTATGAAGTTCATATATTTGATCACATTAGTGTGGATCAGTACCCGAGCCAGTTCACCATTCACCATAGTAAACTGGAAAATCAGATAAAAATGTTCAAAATGTGATGTACCAAGCTTCGGAGAAAGTAAAGAGCTTGCATTTTCCAATAAACATGAAATACAACGATAAATATAACGGAGAATCATATATATTTAGTTAATCAAAAACCAATATTGTTGCTGCTATAGGCATACTGTGCACGTTGCGTGCTTATAAAGAAACTGATGTGTTTTATTTGAAAAAACCAAGCATGTGCAAGAATGTCATCAAAATCATCGAACACGAATGAGCTTCTATGGTGGAATGATTTATATGGTGAAGGTGGATCGAGGAAGAAGAAGGAACTCAGCTATTTCATGTGAAAGAAAGCAGTTATTTACCATGTAAATGCACAATAGCTCTTTTCTTCTTCATAAAGTCACTGGTCCACCATTCACCTATCACCATTCACCTAATAGCCCATAACGTCAAGCTCAATGGTCCACCATTCACCTATCAAACCTGCAAGCACGTCATCCCTTTTCTTGCAAGAAAATGAAGAGTTCCAAGGGTGCCCCACAAATTTTTCATATGACCTTACGTATTAAAGCCTGAAACATGACACTTCTTGTTGTTTTTTTCTTTGGAATTCTAAAAATTAAATGATGAACTCTTATCAGTTTGAATTACCAAAAGAAATAGTAATGCAATGATTTTCGCGATACGATTGCATAGCAGTTACAATGAAAACTCAGATGTACCACATAAGTAGGACTGAAGCGTTTGTACACAGAGCCTGTAATCACTATTAACTATGCCTGATCGATATTATAACATATAACCGTAAACTTGAAACATACAATAATGCCAGCCATTCCGTGTTCTTGAATAGTTATACATTTTTGTGTAGATTCAATGTCCCATCCTTTTAAAAACTAAGTGAAACATTATAAACTTTCTAAAGTTCATTATAAATATGAACTTACAGAAATCTTTTTATCTTCTTTTTATAAAAGAAAATGATCAATCATGTGTTTTATCACCTCTGCACCTTCTGTCTGCATATTAGCAAATTTAATCTGCAATAAAAAATTAAAGATATAAGACAATGCTCCCAATAGAAAACACGATAATAAATCATGGACATTTTCCCGGTAATATGTGACCTGAATGACGTTGTGTGGTGCAAATTTCTGTCTGCAATTGTGGAAGCTTACATCTACTTTTTCCCATGATACTCGAGAGAGACCCATTACCGATTCCTCTACATGAAATAATAAGCAGTTAATACCAGTAACGGAAAAATACCGATCATGTCCAAGCATATAATAGTTAACATCAGTAACAAAAAAATACCGATCTATCTGCATATTAGCATCTAAATATATTTCCTTTTCATCATCCACTCCACTCTCCCTCCCAGCAACACATCCCATAATGTCTCAGAACCCATTTGTTAACATATATCACTTTAATAATTGTTAGAAGATCTTTTTGTCAATACACAATTGTATTACAAAGTTAGATCCTTTTGTCAATACACAATTGTATTGCAAATAAATAGTAACAATATCAATGTTAATAATGCCACAATTGTCAAATCAAACTGTGATTGCAGAAAAGACAGTAAGCAAGACCGATTGTGCACTGGATTGGAGCGGTACAGAACCGTCACCAACCGTAATGTCCGAGTCCAGAAATAATTCTGTTTCCTTAAAACAATATTGCCGTCGTATGCACTGATTGACGTGATCGCAATTTGTTTCCCAGGATAAAACGGACCAGCCCCGTAGTGCAGTGCCAGCAAACGGAGCTACGACGAACTGAAGTAGATTATAGAAACTTGAACAGAGGAATGCTTTGAAGAGGGAGTAACAATTGAGAAGAATAATTAATATTTATTCTCTCCTTTTGGGCTATGTATTTATAGGCTGGAGGAAATGCCTATACGAACATTAATGACCTTTGGAAAGGTTGCGACCCTTTAACCAAGCGGTGCTTAAATGTGCATGCGCATTTATGATGAAACGGTTGTATCCCTTCAATAGAAGGGACATACCAGATCATAAAATGATCAAAATAACTCGTTTCAGCACAATAGGTCCAAACTGAAATCAACGGCCTATTTAACCATGAGACCTCAAGAGTCCCAAGGTCCAACGCCCAATTATTGACACTAATATCGTGTCATGGACTCCAAGAATCCCCAAATCACTAAGCCCACATTTGACATCAATATAATATTGTGTCATGGACTCCAAGAGTCCCATAGCACTAAGCCCACATTTGACATCAATATAATATTGTGTCATGGACTCCAAGAGTCCCAAGGCACTTAGCCCGATTTGACATCAATATAATATTGTGTCATGGACTCCAAAAGTCCCAAGGCATTAGACCCAAGTTGACATCAATGTAATATTGTGTCTTGGCTTAGCCACACCTGATATGAGCTCTCTTCTCCTTTATTTATATAAGATTGTAGAAGAGTTGGTACTCATATTTCATGATGTGGGACTAAAAGTTGTTTTCCTTTCTCTTCTTCCAAAATCCCTCTTTCTCTTTCTCATTCATTTCCAACAATCCCCCACATGAATGAGAAGTCGTTCTTAGTTTCACGAATCATTTATCGCATCGGTTAAAGTAGCACATGGGCCTTGAACTTTCCTAGTGATTACCTATTTGAATCACAGGCGAATCAGTAGACATTAACTGTCCTTGAACTGTAAGCCTTTTGTGTAATTCCAAAGTAGATAACACACGATAAATGTTTCTTATAACCCTTCGTTCTTTGTATGTGTTCGTTTTTGCCTTGAACACCTGCCTGGTCTTATAAGTGCTTAGAGAATTTGGCCTCATAATTCTCTTTGAAGCGGCGCCTTCGCACTTACGTAGGTGATTCTGTAAAGGGTATTCTCTTAATTCATCAAATACAGACATCATTAAAAGTACTAATACTTATCCTTATTCAACATATAATGCACTGACTTATCATAGGAATGGTTTGTGTATAACAGTGCCATCAAGTTTCTCTTAAACTTCGTTGTCCCTTTGAACCTAGATCTTGGGGTCTCCAGTCAACTAGGTGGGGTTTCCATTTTAGAGAAACCTTTAGTCCATAGGCCTTAGCCCCATTCCCTTCGATAAGATTTGAACTTTCTCTCTTGGCAAGCCTTTGGTACGTGGATCCGCTAAGTTATCTTTAGATCGAATGTAATCTATCGTGATAACCCCATTAGAGAGAAGTTGTCTTATCGTTTTATGTCTACGACGAATATGCCTAGTTTTACCATTGTATAGTGTATATTAGCTCTTCCAATAGCTGATTGACTATCACAATGTATACATATTGGAGGCACAGGTTTGCTCCAATTAGGAATGTCTTCTAAGAAGCTTCGAATCCATTCTGCTTCTTCTGCAGTCTTATCTAGTGCAATAAACTCTGATTCCATCGTAGATCTAGCGATACAAGTCTGTTTGGATGATTTCCATGAAATCGCTCCATTTCCTAATGTGAACACGTATCCACTTGTAGACTTTGTATCATTTGATCCAGTGATCCAATTTGCATCGCTATATCCTTCCACTATTGAAGGTTAGTTTGTATAGTATAAACCATAGCTTTGTGTATACTTTAGATATCCTAGAACTTTGACTATCGCTTTCCAATGATGCTTACCAGGATTGCTGGTAAATCTACTTAGTTTGCTTATAGCATATGCGACATCAGGCCTAGTACAGTTCATACATGATACTTCCTAGTATACGAGAGTATTCCAATTGGTAAATACCATCACCAGTGTTCTTTACCCAATTTTGGTTCATATCTACTGGTGATTTTGCAATAGTTACATTATATTTCTTGAATTTCTCAAGTATCTTGGTGATGTAATGCGATTAGGATAATGCATATCCATGTGGTGTTCTCAGAATTTTTACACCCAATATCACATCAGCCAGTCATAGGTCTTTCATATCGAATCTAGAGGATAACATATCCTTTGTAGATGTTATTATGGCCTTGTTATTGCCTAGGATTAATAGGTCATCAACATAAAGACAAACAATGACATATCCAATATGTGTATGTTTTATGTACACACATTTATCTGATTCATTTATTGTGAATCCATTTGATAACATAGTATTATCAAACTTCTCATACCATTGTTTTTGGAGTTTGCTTAAGGCTATAAAGTGATTTCACCTATTTGCACACTTTATTCTCATTTTCTGAACTTAGAAATTCTTCAGGTTGTTCCATATAGATTTCCTCCTCTAACTCATCATTTAAGAATACAGTTTTATCATCCATTTGATGTATTTCTAAGTCATGTATGGATGCAATTGCAATGAGCATTCTAATTGATGTTTGTCGAAATAGTCCAGGTCTTCCTTTTCTTTAAATCCTTGGACTACCAGACGAGCTTTGTACTTGTCTATTTAACCATCAGGTTTCAATTTCTTTTTAAATATACAGTTATTACCTAAGGTCTTACATCCTTGAGGTAAATCAACTAATTTCCATGTATGATTGGACATAATGGATTCAATCTCATTGTTAATTGCCTCTTTCTAATAAGGGGCATCGCTGGAGGACATAGCTTGTTTGTATTTCAATGGATCATCTTCTAACATAAATGTATAGAAGTCCAGTCCAAAGGTTTAACGTCCTTGACATTTTACTTTTTCTTGGCTCCTCCACTTGCTGCTCAACACTACTTAGCTGAGTGTTATTTTGTTCAGCATCCTCAATAGAGTAATGAACTTCTTTTTTCCCTTGATCTCTTAGGTGTATGATTTTCAATACCATATTTCAAGGGAAATATATGTTCGAAAAATTTAGCATTTCTCGACTCAATGATGGTATTTTCATGAATATCATCAATTTCAGATTTGTGTACCAAACATCCATATGCGGCACTGCTTTGTGCACATCCAATAAAAACACAATCAATTGTTTTTGGTTCAATTTTGACCTTCTTTGGTTTTGGTACCTCTACTTTGGCAAGACACCCCCACACTTTTAGGTATTTGTAGGATGGTGGTCTGTTTTTCCAAAGTTCATGAGAAGATAGAGATGTTTTCTTTCGGGATATTTTATTTAAAATATGATTTTCCGAAAGAATAGCTTCTTCCCAAAAAAAATATCTGGCAAGCCAGGATAAGGCATTCATCATTTCTTTAAGAGTTTTATCTTCCGATCGGCTATACCGTTGGATTGAGGTGAATATGGTGCTGTAATTAGGTGTAAAACACCATGTTCAGCGCAAGATTCTTCAAAAGGGAATACATATTCTCCTCCTCTATCAATTCTTAAAGCTTTGATTTTCTTGTTGAGTTGATCCTCAACTTCCGCTTTGTATTGTTTAAACACATCAAATCACATACATTTGTATGTATTATATCTAGCGGTTATGTTTCTCGTTCAACATAATGAAACGAGATTCTTGTCAATTTTGCTTCTGCACAAATTTGACATTTAAAAATGGTGTCTAGATTAATCAATTTGTGCAATGTATCAAAGTTTACATCCCCTAATCTAGAATATCACACGTTGGAAGAGTCAACAATATAAACAAAAGATTCACTTTTATTCATATCAGTGTGTGGTACAATAGTGATTACATTTTCTTTAAACGAACTATCACACATGTCCTCTTCCTACATACACTCCATTCTCAGCTTCAAGGATTAATTTAAATCCATGTTTGCTGAGCAATGATCCTGAAATCAGGTTCTTATGAATTTCCGGAACATAGAGAACGTCATTTAAAGTTAGTTCCTTTCCAGGTTGCATTCCGATATTACTGTATATAAATTCATATCAGTAATGCCCTTTTGGGGATTTCAGCCAATTTTTTTTTTTTTTTCAAGTCAAAAATTTGGCAAGTCCCAATGTTGTTAGACAAAGCAACATTTTTCTATTGTCAGCACTTAATATTGATGACGTTGAACTTCTCTGACCTTTCTCCATGAGGCAGAGTCATTATTGGAACCATTTGGCGCAATCAGAGCGTTGGTCACCGTCTGTGTCGGTGTAAAATTATTGTTGCTATTTTGCGACACAGCTTATTGTCATCTACAACAATCAATATTGTTTTAAGATTGTTAGAAGATCTTTTTGTCAATACACAATTGTACTACAAAGTTAGATCCTTTTGTCAATACAAAATTGTATTGCAAATAAATAGTAACAATATCAATGTTACTCAATAATGCCACAATTGTCAAGTCAAACTGTGATTGCAGAAAAGACAGTAAGCAAGACTGATTGTGCACTGGATTGGAGCGGTACAGAACCGTCACCAACCGTAATGTCCGAGTCCAGAAATAATTCTGTTTCCTTAAAACAATATTGCCGTCGTATGCACTGATTGACGTGATCGCAATTTGTTTCCCAGGATAAAACGGACCAGCCCCGTAGTGCAGTGCCAGCAAACGGAGCTCCGACGAACTGAAGTAGATTATAGAAACTTGAACAGAGGAATGCTTTGAAGAGGGAGTAACAATTGAGAAGAATAATTAATATTTATTCTCTCCTTTTGGGCTATGTATTTATAGGCTGGAGGAAATGCCTATACGAACATTAATGACCTTTGGAAAGGTTGCGACCCTTTAACCAAGCGGTGCTTAAATGTGCATGCGCATTTATGATGAAATGGTTGTATCCCTTCAATAGAAGGGACATACCAGATCATAAAATGATCAAAATAACTCGTTTCAGCACAATAGGCCCAAACTGAAATCAACGGCCTATTTAACCATGAGACCTCAAGAGTCCCAAGGTCCAACGCCCAATTATTGACACTAATATCGTGTCATGGACTCCAAGAGTCCCCAAATCACTAAGCCCACATTTGACATCAATATAATATTGTGTCATGGACTCCAAGAGTCCCATAGCACTAAGCCCACATTTGACATCAATATAATATTGTGTCATGGACTCCAAGAGTCCCAAGGCACTTAGCCCGATTTGACATCAATATAATATTGTGTCATGGACTCCAAAAGTCCCAAGGCATTAGACCCAAGTTGACATCAATGTAATATTGTGTCTTGGCTTAGCCACACCTGATATGAGCTCTCTTCTCCTTTATTTATATAAGATTGTAGAAGAGTTGGTACTCATATTTCATGATGTGGGACTAAAAGTTGTTTTCCTTTCTCTTCTTCCAAAATCCCTCTTTCTCTTTCTCATTCATTTCCAACAATAACTCCCATGCATTTCTGGTCTACCAACAGAACACGCATTTAACTCCTATCCAATGTCAACCAATTAGATCATACTTCCAGTAAATTAACAATGAGCCCATGCAGAAATTAATAGCACTCTTTAGCTTCTTGTGCAGGTCCCATGCAAAATCATGAACCACGTTATACATTAAATCCTTTTCTACACTAGAATCCTTATTTACCAAGATACTCCATTTCTACAATATAACTGTACTTGTGTTTTGATTCCAAGATACTACATTTCTACAATTTAAACCATGCTTTGGAAATATTAGTTGCATTATCGTTAAAATTGGAAGTCTTATGCTGTCTAATAAACTATTAACTGGCTTGAGGTTAGAATTAAGGGCAGGCAACCAATCTGCATCAATCAGTGCATGTGTGTTATATATGTATTTAGTAATCATGTCAATTTTACAGAGAAGTGATGCACACGAAGCAAATACGTTCCAAATACTGGAAAGTTTAACTTGTGTAATTCTTCCGCTTAACTTTTTACTGCAATGCATGTATTTAGAATGATTTTCGACGTAAATCTTTATTTAGTACATCCAAAATAGATCACATCTTTAAGATTGTACATTTAGTAACAATAAGCTTTTCATCTTATAAAGTTAAATTATAATTATTATTTTTGAGTAAAAATGATCAACAATACATACACTGACTTGAGGTCTTAAAATGAAACAATATGTGGACCTATAATGTTTTCTTATTAGGATTTTATGATTTTACTGGGGTTGAAATAATAATATTTGAGAACGAGACGAAGTGAGAAAAATAAGGACATATGATATTTCTTTTTATTAGGACCTTGTAATTTTATTGGGTAGAAATAATATTACTGGTGAATGAGATAAAGTGAGCAAATAAAAGAATGGCATACGACATAACCCAAAGACTTCAAGAAAAATTAAAACATAACAAAAGGCTCAGAGTAATAACCTTTTCTGAAGTGTTGTTTTCAGAATCGTATATTTTACCAGTGCTTTATGGCCCTCTAGTCAAGTCAACAAATTCATTAATAGCCCATCCATGTTTGCCTAGTGACAATCCTCTGAAAGTTGCATCAATTCTTGCTAATTCCATGTTCACTTGAGTTATGCGCGCAACTCCAAAAATAATAGGACCTTTGAACTCCGCAACAGCAGCAGATACTAGAAAATCTACAAAATAAATAATTCGCAGTTAATTCAAAGTCTCCATCAGCTAAGCAATTAAGAAAAATGTCAGAATTTTCACAAAATAAAAATTTACAAAACTGATCGTTAACTAGCATTTTAAAAATAAATGCAAGCGAGGCGGTGCTAAAAAAGCACCCAGACGCAGAGTTTGAGGCGTTTTTACCAAAAAAAAAAAGTAAGCCTCAGAGGGCCGGGGCACAAAAAAAAGGTGAAAAACATGAAGCATCAGCTAAGACAGGCAACCAATCAGCAGCATCAACCGAGTAGCGTGTATATCAAATGTTGGATCTGGACTACTACGCAACATGTTATATGGGTGAATTTCAATGGTTCTTATCATTTGAGATACCACAAGTTTATAAAGTCTAAATTGTTTTAGATCCAATCTAAAAGAGTTTTAAATAAAATCTTCATTCCATTTAATCGATTGATATAAAAAATTCATTTATTTTTATACGTGATATTATAATACATGCATGTTTATCAAATACAAGTTTACATGCCTACGTGCCTGCGTCGTTTGTTGGATAAGCATCGGTATAAGCAAGTAATGGATGAAACGTCTTTCCGAGCAGGAATGGTCAACTCTGACAAGCCACCATCAAAACCTTCAGATTGGGACCAAACTTCCATGTTATCTTTATACCTCAACATAACTTTAACACATCCTTCCTCTTTAGACGAGTCATTTGAAAACTGCATTTGAAATCTTTCTGCTTGCTCAAACATAAATTACCTTGGACTACGATTTTCATGTTATGGGTTTAGCACTCTTATCTCCTTTAAAGCATAAACTTCCTTAGAGAAAGTAAACGAAGATCTTTGTTAGAGGCTAGAATTTTAAGTTTCTTCTAGAGATGATGGTGTTTTCTTTTCATATCCCATATCATCTCCACCATAAATTAGAAGTTGCCCTCCGTTGTCAGATGCAGTAGCATTAGCAGACTAGTTCAACACAATGACAGGTAGCCTACGACTTCCAGAAGCAAGCTGCAGCTTAACAACAGATTTAGACGATGATGAGGCCAACTATTGCTTCTTGGATGGGTCTGAAGAAAAGTCCCACAATAGCATACCTCCATTAATGTAACCCACAGCAACGACAGATCCAGAACTCGATACCCAACGGACAGAACAAATTTCCATCCCTTTTTGTTCATATCCCCCATCGTTTTGGCTACCAGAATTTGTATTTTCATCTTTTAATTTGAGATCTGTGTATCCCCTAACTGTGATAACATGACTTTCACAAACATCCAAGGGTATCATTATCCCATTTTTGCATGCAATTAGAACTCTACAGTTGCAAAATTCAAATTTTATTTAGTATTTGCAAGTAGGTTAATCTATAATAATTGTCATGTGTTTTAAAGCACTCAGATTAAAGAATTATGGGATATGTGAATAACCAAGCTTTTCTGAATACTTGGTGCTTTTAACATAGCACAATATTTCACTATAATATCTGAAAATATATCGGTCTACGGCTTGAAAGGCGGTAATAGTCCAAAACATGTAAAGTACATGAAATACATAAATGAATGGTTATGGCAACACCCTAACCACAGACTGATGAATAGTACATGAAATACTAGCTGATTCTATAGAACAGTTAATTAAATGCATAAATGCAGAATTAAATACCAATAGACACAAACAATTCATTAAGTGGTCAAATAAATTAAGCATTAAGGATCTTGCATCCATGTTTATCATTGACAATTATAAAGATATGTTAGATGGAGGTCTTGTATTAAAAATATATGACACAGTAAGAGCAAACCACCAAGCCTTCCTAAAATTGCACTCAGACAACATGCGGTCTAACTAGCAACATCATATAGTAAGACTTGTTTGAAGATGGATAGACTTTAACACAAGAAGCACAAAAGCTACCAGGTTTGATAAAATAACAAGTTCTAAAGTTTTCCACCAAGCATCTGTCAAACTGTATTTAAGAAATGATACACTGTGCATGCACAGTGATAACACATGCATAGTTTTATGAAATTTCCAAATGGAACAGCAACCCAATTCACCAAACCAAGGAGCAAAAATGTGAAAACACTCAGAACTGCTACCTATATATAATCAGACTTCCACTTCCTACTGACAACAGAAGCTTCGGCGCCGGTGCAAGTATCAACTGTCGCAACCAAATTATCATTAACCGCAACTTGTTTCGCACAAAAAATAAAAAACACTTGGACCAGGTTATTTCTCGCCTTACACATATAACTTAAAATGATTAAGCATGTAAATATCAGTTTCCCTCAAATAATATGATGTGATATGTCAATCTTGTTAACCCAAATTTAGCATCAGTCTATTTATATATTGGGATGCAAAAGCATTCCCAATTCAGGGTTGAGTCGGAAAGCAGATCCGCTGAAGGATTGCTAAATTCAGCAATACGTGATACAGAGTTAGCTAGCATTTTTAGTCAGTTAAGATTAGCCAGCTTGGTTAAATAATATTTTTCCTTACTGAAAGTCTGATAAGGCAAAATATATAATCTTGTTGGTTTTCTTTGAATTGACTAACCGTAGCCGGTTTAAAAAAATCATTAAATGGTTTGTTTTTGTCAGATGGGAAAGTTGTTCTGCCAGTACATGTAAAACAAATTCATACAGTACTGTAACTTATAGAAATGGTAATTTACACATATCAAGCTTTGTATTTCATGCTATAAATAACTAGTCTTTAACCCATTAATAACGTCAAGGCTTATAGTTTTAAGTTGAATAACTACCTTAAAATGAGGTTAAGGAACTTCTAATTTGAAATCTTATAAAGTAGCATTGAAAATCAGATGGATATCTAATAAAGTAGTCTTAAGTTGAATTCTAATTTTTCCTTAGGACCATGGGAAAAATCTAGGCCACATCAGCAAAAGATTAATTGATATGGTAATAAAAATATATATTTAACTGTTTTATGTTTCACTTATGGTTAAAGAGTGCGGACTTTCCCATTATATTAGAATATTTCTTTTCGCTTTCCTTGTGTTAAAATTTAAATGCGAAAATGACTCACCTTAACAAAGCTTCACAATAAATAAAAATTGTTAATACTTAGGTCCAATAAAGCAGGCAAACATATGGATAAATAGAACGCAACATACAACCAACATTGGCTAAATAACACATCAAATAAGCAATCTACATAGCAATATATACATAGTTCAGGCTGAGAACTTAATATTTTCAGAATCTAAAATAGAATGTTACCTGAAGGAAAAGGATAACACAGTAGACACTGGTAATAAAGATACACACTTCACTGCTGCAAAATGGAACCAATAATCCCCTATTGTAAGTTATTATTCTGGCCCCCTCAATTCAACAAACCATTAATACATGTTTTATAGGGGTAAATGATCCATATGTGCATTCTTTTGAATTGTGAGTTAAGTAAGCACTTCACCTATTCAAATACATTTAATATACCATACCCATTCTATATACTGATAAACATAAATTTAGAATCAAATATATCATAATCTTTTAATGTCTTTGAGGAAAGTACTCTTGCCTCGAACAAGGGGCGGTTGGTCGGGCAAATTAGTATCGAATATTAAACTTTAAAGCAAACATTTTATGATATTTCATGGCACTTTTTATGTGAAGTAGTTGATACGAAAATCGCTTAGATATCAAGGAAGTATGTATCATATTAGAACATAGATAAGTGCAATTCTGTAGGATACTAACCCCCCATCCACTTAAATGGCATATGCAAGGATACAATTAAAGCAATTGAACGCAAGGTCTGTTCGCAGATAATACCGATATAATGAACGAATGTGAAATTAGAATAGCAAAGCTAACCTATGAAGTGGTTACCGCCTTATACATGAAAGAGCACATTGTACAGTTAGAAAGCATAGAGATACGACAACAAATAGAAGAAAGGAATAAGTATCAAAGTTGGAACTAAGTATTAAATAAAAATTGAAAACAAATAGTACGTTGGAAAACTTGTAGGTAGGCATATACTTATTCAATTTTTCAAGTACAATGCGGAAGTCAATGCTAACCTATAAGCAGGTGTAAGAGTAATACAATTAAGATAAAATTGTTGAGTACTTCATCCTCACCAGCTAAAATTATATAAGCTCGTTGGCACAACATCTAACACTGGAAATGAAAATATTGAGAAAAGCGCTCTTGGTGAACAAGTTGTTCATCATCCTAAAAATAGTGTAAAGTTTATCTTTATTAATTTGGAACATAGTCGGAGTAATGTCGACTGTGGGAAACTAGGGTGTAAGATAATAGTTTACAATGGACAACATTGAGTCGTGAAAAAAAGGGTAGCCAGGTGATGGAAGTAGACGCGTTGCATAAAAACTAAGCTAGAACTTAATGAACACAATAAAGAAAATAAGAATAAACATTCGGTAAACATACAACAATGTAAACTGCTCTTACTTCCTCCTTTTCTAAGAAAAGTTTTCTTATTGGTGCAGAAGGCGGATGGCAGTCATCATTTTGATTGCCTGCATGAGGTTCAACCTGGTTGTGTAAAAAAAGAAAGGAAAAAAATATTTAATATGTAAGAATTATGAGCATAGTAGCATGTGCACACAATTAGAACAAAGTTATGTTAGATAACTAGTTTTTTTTCCTCTGTAATCAAACTCATCAGAAATGATATCACTTGTTTTGTCTGTAATGAATATCAACTGTCTTACTCTGTCCAATCATAATCACAATCTGAGTCATGTTTCAGTAATCACAGATGGTTACAAAAAAGATAGCTGATGTTGTATAATCATGAATGTGTTATCAAATTAGTGTATAAGTAAGAAGTACACCTGTTTTTCAGAGGAAGGTAGTGGGGAGGATACAGTTTGAAGGCAATCGCAACATCATCCTTAACTAAAGCAGCTTGTTACCCAATTCAACAATTGCCTCAAAATAACCATCTCCATCTACCTTTTCCATCTCAAACCAACACAACCATTCCCCTGCAGAACCCACATCCGCACTTCCGGAAGCCTATACCAAAACCAGTAATCTAAACACGCTGAAACCTTCTGCAGTCACAGCTCAAATCGCAGTTAATTGAAGCGATTCCTCACCCCTACATTATTGAAACTAAACCGCCACCTACCTACCTTCAGCCACTAGCCTTCAACCTTTAGACCTGCACTTCACAACTCATCCGTAGTTGCTGAATCGAACAATTGTTTGATCGTTTTCAAGTATTTTGAATCTACATCTCCAAACTCCCACAGCCCTAGATCCATTAAATACCACGCCCTCCACAAACAAATCGCTAATAGATTCACAAACATTTCAGCTATGATTTAAAGCCAGCTGGTTCTGATCTAACGTAGGAAGATTCGACATCAAGGCGTAAATTTTGAAGTGGGAAGTAAGTTATGCACGATTCTTGTAACTGATAAATGATAATTTGGTTTCTTTGGTGGGAATAATCCATGGACGGATGATGTTTTACAGATTTAAGGTTGGAGAAAGAAGAGGAGTTACATAAATTTTAGGACTATTTTTTTGCTTTACCGCCAGTAGGAAATGAAAATAAAAATTAGATGGAACTTAAGCGGGATGGGAAATAAGTCCCTCCCAATCTACCCGAAAACGCAACTATTTTATTTCAGTGCATAGAACAGATGCATTTAATGTTAAACGCAACTGTATAACCTAACACATAATTTCTTGTAGTGATTGTGGTCCAAGGTCTGAAACCCACAATCCCTTTATATTCTTATTTGATTTTGTCATTACAATAACATGTTCTACTTAATATGTAATTAAGTGTTGACGACAAAAAATGTCGTAAACAACAAGGATTCCTATTACTAGGAATAGTTAATTTGGTCGCAAGACTAAGTAAGAGAAAGCGGTAATTGACACGAGAATTTATAGTGTTTCGGCCATGGATTAGCCCACGTCCACTTTGGGAGGATGTTAAACTTTTATTAATCAATCAAGAATTACAAGGTAGTGCCATGCTCATTACATTCACTTTTATAATTGCCATATACTAGGTATTTGGGAAAAAGAATATTTAATTCTCCTTCTTCCTCAAATAGGAGATGCCATTAATGAGGCTCATGAAGCTCTAGGAAGGTCTCAAGTGAAGAAAATCCAACCCCTTTGAAGTGTGAGGCTATGGGGTATTTATAGGAAGGGGTTAGGTAGGAGTAGGTAGAAATAGGGACCACGTGCACAAATTTCGAGCTCACCTGCACAAATTTCGAACCCTCCTGGGGTGCGAATTTCGCATCCCTCGGGGTACGAAATTCGAACCCAGAGGGGTTCGAATTTTGAACCCGAAGGGGGTTCGAAGTTCAAAACCGGGGGGTTCGAATTCTGAACCTGGAGAGGTTCGAATTTCGAAACCGGAGGGGTTCAAATTTTGAACCCGGAGGTGGTTCGAAAATCGAACCCGGAGTTGCTCGAGTTTCAAACCCGGAGGGGTTCGAGTTTCGAACCCAGAGAGGTACGAATTTTGTATGCACACGGGCTAGGGGTTCAAGACTTGGACTTGCGACTCTTCGGGGTGCAAGGTCTTGGTTTGACAATGTTTGGAGGAGCGGCGAGATTCATGGAAGTTATTGGCTAAATTCCCGACTTTGATTCGATCTGGTAATTTTGGGCAACACACTTGTTGGCGGAAATCGGATGAATCAGGCGGTGCCCACAGTTTTGACCTAATCGGTTAGGTCGATCGCCGCCAGGACTGTGGGGCCTCGGGCCCCCATCGGCGCTACGCCCGGACCCACTTAACGACTTGCCTTTGGCTCGGAGCACAGGTCGCCTTCGGCTCGGATGCAGACGGATACTGATGGAGGTCACGTTCGAGGGATACGACATCCTTCTAGTGGCCAGACTCGAGTCTTCTGGTACTGGACCCCGGATGATATTGGCGATGCCTCTGGGCTGTAATATCACGCGATATGTTGAGTCGAGCGTGTCTTGCATACTTTTGGGAACCGGACCAAAAGGCCGGTTAACATTTGCCCCCTCAAAGTATGTCTTGTGTTAACGGGACGTGCTTTGAAGTGAGGTGAGTCTAGATATGGGCGCAAACATCTCCATGCGGTGCTTAGCGATCGGTTATGACCTTTCTCTTGAGTTGTATACCGAAAGCGCACTGCTTTGGAGCGGTTGGGATGCCTTGTCGGAATACGCTGGTACGAGCTTAGGATTCCAACATTGCTAAGAGTTTTGTCTTGCTTGAGTAGGAACCTATCCAAGGCATTTAGTTCCTGTATATTAAATACAATAAACGTTAGTTGCTGACTCTCAATTGCGTTGTAGTGCAAATGGTTCATTATCCGGTCATAATTGCGTAAGCCATTGCGATTTTGCGCGTGGTCTTGTATGGCGCGATCTGAGCTGGAATAGGTAACATGAAGGTGAATAACATGCCATCGGCTTGTAATCGCGCATTTTATCTTTTCAAGGAGCTTTCGGATCGAGAGCCGACCGTTGGGCGTGTACATTTGAATCCTTGAGGCTTGTGGGCATGCATTTGGATCAAGTCGGTCTGCTCGTTTGCAATTTCCAAAGCGTGCATGCATAGTTATTGCCATCGCTTAGACGTGCGATCGCCCTAAGTGGTTGTTGAAACATTGTTGGGATGAAGCTTGATAGTTTTGAGTATCCGCTAAATCGATTGGACTTTTGAACCCATGGCCGTTCAATGTTCCAAGCTAGCTCCATCGATCAAAGTTTTGAAAATTCATATATGCGAATGCCATTGTTAGGATAATACTTGTCATACGCCGTGGCATGTATTCATATGGATTTTCCTTTGAGGTGAGGCCGAACCCAAATGTTGGGTGCGTGCACTTTGATGATTGAGCACTTGGTGAGTACTCAAGTGGTCGCTGAGTCGTGATTAACTTGGTAGTTGAAGCTTTGAAGTTAAGTGAATATGATCGTAGCCTGGTGTACGATCCCAAATTCCGATCTCGGAACGTTCTCTTAGGGCATACCGATCCTCTGACTGTAGTTACTTCCTTTCTTCTCTTCTCCGGACAGAAAATCATCGTAAGGCATGGAGGATGCCAAAATACTTCTTTTGTACTTTGGATGTTCGAGGTGTCATTAGGTTTTCGGGGGAAGGGAAGAGAGATATGGAAAGTAAGAGGGCTTTCGGATTTGGCACTCAAGAACGTGGAGCGGCGGATCTTGGGAAATGGATTTAGGAATTCAGATAAAGGTCGCCAAGTATGTGTGAATACAGGAGTGAGCTTCGTATCCCGGACACTTAATAAACCCTCCAAGTTTTTCAAGAGGTCGAAATCGGTTTGAGGGACGTGATAATATAGCAAGTGCGTGGGAGCACGACGCATAACTTCTCACTTTGAAGACTTGGTCTTAGCTCCAAGCTTGGGGTTGTAAAATTAAACATTTGCATGGCGCCCGATGAGAAGACAATGAGCAGTGAGTTTGGGTCTCAGAACGCGGTCCTTGAGGAGTGGACTCGCATGGACTGTCAGCTCGAATGCTTATCTGGGATATTGACATATAGTTGAGTTGTTAGTCTCGGGATCCGATCGATAACCCAACCATGATGCAGTTGCGTCTTGACTCAGGCTTTGCACTGGCGGTTGGTGATGGCCATGGTGCTAGTTATTGAGGCTAAAGGTTGCCATTATGTTCCGGAATGTCTGCTTTTTATGGAGTCCGGGCGCTGACGGAAAGCCGAAAAGCTTCCAGGGCCTGGACTCTGGCTCTGGATTGCCTTCGTTATGAGGTGAAGGCGCTCTCCAGTTGGTGGCTCCAAGGGATGCTGTGAACATGACGCCAGTGCAGGGACTGAAGGGTATCTAATTGGGTCCTGTTATGGCCAGGTTGATGCGATAATCGGTAGAGGGCTTCCCCCAAGCCCCGGTATCTGCTAGATTACGCTCGACATCAGGGACGGGCCAACAAGTCCAGATTGTTGCTGAATGTTCCGTGTTTGGTTTGTGATTGAAGTTGAACGTAACACAACTGGTTGGCGAATGATTCTGGAAATGAACTTATTCGGACTGACCGCTCGGATATGCACGTAAGATGTAGGCATACGGTCGAGTCGTTACTTCCAAACCAATTACGTTGTAACCATTTTCCGACCCGAGAATGGTGTTGATAGTTACCGGTAGTCACTGCCATAGTTATTAAAGCTAAGGGTCGCCACCATGTTCCGATGCGCTTGTAGGTAGGAAGCTGCTGCATCGAGGGTTGTGAGTTAGCTTCACGTTGCGTTTAGTATGAGCTTACTGGCAAGGCGTAGAGACTTTGGGAACCCAATGAACCGGCCGTGGAAAATCCTGAACTTGCATTGAGATTGGAATTTTGTATTTCTCATACTAAGAACTTGTCTAACTTCTCCAGTTCCTCGGGGAACTAGTGATTGTATTTATCCCTCTATCCTTTGTTTTGGGCTTCTATGCCCGGTCTGCCATGTATTGGCGAGAGGTTATAAGTTTCCGAGCCCAAGCCATTCGGTCTGGATCATCCTCGTGGCGAGGTGTATGTTCCTCTTTAGAATGGCTTCTCCGAAGGTGGCGAGGGAAATGCCAGCGCGGAAGCTAGCAGGGATTCTCCTTAAGACCTGCAATGAGTAAGCTGGTGCAGAGACAGGTGGAGGATTGCCCCCGAGCTCAAGTAATTGCTGACTGAAGAGGATGTTAGTGATGAACCTTTAGCAGTCAAATAGTTGTTTCTTTTGCTGGACAACGCCCTTGGTGGTGAGGTGACACCAGGTTTTGCCCCCATGCTTCCTCAAGCGTCCAAGTTCCAGTTGGAGTTACAACGGAAACAATCTGGAGAAGTAGGAGAACCCGTGGCTTTGGGATCCCACATTTATATGAGTCTGTTTGGAGGAGGAGAAGTTTTGGCTGGGCGAAGCTCTCGTGCGTTGGGCATAGCTGATGTAAGTTTGCCAACAATGCAAGCTATGGTGGAAGACCAGGAAGCCCGGCTGGTGGTAAAGTCTGAGGAGCCGGAGGGGAAGAGGGACAGGACGAGGCTGCCATACAAGATGCGTAGGCAAAGGCTAGGCAGGATGCCGAGGAGAAATCTGCCGCGGCGGTGGCGAAGAAGTAGGCCGATATTGAGGCGGATAAGGAGAGGGCCTTTGAGTAGGCTAGGAAAAAGGAAAACCATCGATGATTCCCACCAAAAGAGGGCGAGGGGACCCTTGGAAAACTTGAAGCATATGCAATTATGCGACGCCAGGCCAGGGAGCTAGCTGATTAAATGACCTCCGAAGATGCTGAGAAGAGAGCGGAGTTGGACGCCAAGAAGACTTGGGGAGAAACCTAGGCTGAATTGGTACTTGCATTTAACATCGTCCCTAAGCCATTGCCTCGTATCGCTCTTGGGGAAGTTACGATAATTACAAGTGGCGAGGACAATGGCGGTTGGCGCGCATCGATGTCTTACGAATTTGTTACTCTTATGAAGAGTAGAGGAGGAGGAAGCGATTCTAGAAGGAAGGGGACCATCGCTGGTGGTCACCTGTCAAGTGCCGAACCTGTACAGAAAAAAGAAAAGACAAAAGAAGGATGAGTAGCATCAATAATTGTTAAATGAATTAAAGATACTTTGGGTTAGGTAAACCAATAGTATATGCGAGTGTGACCCTCGCTTTCGGTCCCTAAATGTATAGTGTGATTTTCATGTACTCCTTGTCATCATAAAGAAGAAATGTTAGACATATAGTCTATTAGAGGTGTGTGTAGAAATGAAATATAAATTAGTAAAGATCACAGTTTGTGTCAAGTGTTCGGATGTTCTTCTTATGTTTTCGGGTGTCCCGTACTTGCATAAGCATACTTATCGTTACACTTAACAAAAACGCGATTGTGTACCGCACTCTGGGTCAATTATTCCAGAGGGGTGTGATTGTGTACTGCGCTCTGGGTCAATTATTCCAAAGGGGCGTGATAGAGTGCTGGTTTTAGTAAGTTTCCCTCAGCTTAGGAAACCTGTAGTTTGCGGAACCAGGCTGTGCGCCTGCTGTTTTGTGTGGCCCGGGGTTAATTCCAAATATAGCGAAGGTGTAGGGCGTCGCGTTGTGCGGTCCGCCAGGTGGGTCGCTCTCCCGTCGTTCATCGGGTTGGGGCGAGCCACCAAGCGTCATTTATTCGCCCGGCGTAGAAAAAGATCCGATCATCAGCCCATAGGGTCCGATCGTGGCCATGAGCTGCACCTAAGCCTTAAGGGCTTCGGGGAGAAACGATTTAAGGTCGGTCTTGGTGCTGAGCCAAGATTCGACCGGCACCCGCAACCGGCGAAGAGAGATTTGCATCGATCTTAGTCGGTCGCTGAGTGGCGCCAACTCGCCTGGACTAGGGCGCAGAACGATTTATCCTCGGCCTCGGCACTGGGCCAAGGTTCGAGTTAGTGGTTGTTTATACACGATCGCGCCGCGGGCTGGCTACTCGAGTAGCGTTGCCGGCTCCCGTGCTCGGGGTGCCGGACGTAGCCAGTTTTGTTTTGCCTCAATGTTGGATCGAGGTTCGGATGGCGGCATCGGCTCCCGTGCTCGAGGTGCCGACACGGCGATCGCATGTTTGCACGTAAGCTGGTTGTCAGGATTAATCAAACACGTCATGAACGTCATGCACGGAGTAAGCATGGAAGGATGATAGGGGACTGAACATCATTGCTGCAGATAATTCTGGTAGTAATGGCCTTTACAATTCCTCGAATTGCGGGAAAACAAAACATTATTGGAAAGCATGAACAGTTGTACACTAAGTTATGTAGAGTAGAGGCGAAGACGTTCATTATTCCATGCCCTTGGGAGTTAGGCTCGGTCCATGGTGGAGAGTTTGAAAGTTCCATCACTAAGCTTCCGTTGTATGAGTATGGGCCTTCCAAACGAGGGGCGAGGCCTGCAGGTGGAGGAAAGACCCGTTTGAAGATGAGGTCGCCGATGTGCACTCGAGCGGGCCTTTGGTTAAGCTTCTGGCCGTGCCCCGAAGTTGTCGGATACCGAGGGAGGCACAGGTAGGGAGGAATTGCAGACTGGCATCTCCGATGACCACCTAGAGTCAACTGTGTCATGGAAGTTGTTGTCCTGATGAGCCGGAGGGACACTCTTGATGGATTAGTTGTCGGAATTGAGGTCCTGTTTAGTGGGAATCTTTGATGAGCGCTGAGTAGCTCGGGGATCCCATGTATTGTGAATCCCCGATGAGCATCAAGTGGCTCAAAGACCCCACATAATGGGAATCATCGATGAGCGTCGAGTGGCTCGGAGATTCCGTGCAGTGGAAGTCTTTGGTGAGCGTTGAGTGGCTCGGAGATCCCATGCGGATGAGTTCCTCGAGGTGGTCTTGTAAGTGGTGCAGCATGCTCGTGTCGTGTTCGCAGATGCTGTAGAACTGACAATATCCTGTAAAGTCCGTTGGTGCGCTCGTCAGACTTACAGGTCTTGGCCTTTTGCGTGGTTAGGAGTTGCGGGTTGCGAGATAGATTTTCTCGGAGGTGTCGCTAAGAGCAGTATAGCTGCGGAAATATGGGAGTCGAAGACGATTTCATCCATTATTGCGACTACCTTTGACGTTGTCGGCATGAACAAGATTACACAGAGCGATAGAATTAGAGTTGTTGGAGCTCGGTAAGTCGTCCCAAAGAAGGATGTTGAGGGTAAGAGCGCGATTCCTGTAGGCTAGATTTCGGCGTAGGAGGTAGCCAACATTCATGGAGAAGAACTCCTGAATCTTTGACTGCTTCTGATCGGTCCATGCTCTAAGTTCGGAATCAGGTAGTATGCCATTTGTGAGCTTAATGAGTGCAATTCGAGGAGTTGGTTTCTCGACTTCAGCCAAGGCGGTGTGAAATCTTGCGAGATAGCCTTTGAGAGTTTTCATGGGTGTCTTGGTAAATGTTTGAGGCTGAGAGGAGGTCTCTGAGCATCGTGATGTGCAACCTGGATTGCGCGACCAATCTTTTGGCGAGTTAGTCGAGAGTTGGGATAGTTCAAGGTGGAAGTCGAGAGAACCCGGATAGTGCCATCTTGGATAAGGATAGGGAAGCACGTGCACTTTATGGCGTATAATGAACCCATGTGCCATTTGTGGCAGTTGATGAAACTTCGAAGAATCATAGCTTCTTTAACAATGGGGTAAGTGTTGGCATGTCGAAGTGCTGGCGCCATTTGATATTATGGCTAGCCGAAGTGAACGGGTTATGCCTCGTACTGTTTTCGCAGATGTCGTGGGCATGCCCCCGCGATTCCCTCACGGTCCCGGATCGTGTCGGCGTCAATCGGAGGTTGGGCTCTTTCCGCATTATAGAGGTCATGATCTAGTCCAGGACTTTGGACCTAGCTTACTGTAACACCCCGCATTTTTAATATAGTTAAAAGTATGTAAAAATATGTGTATATGCATCGATAGGTAAATAATGGTGATGTATAATGAAAATTTTATTAATATATGGAAGAGAAGGAAAAAATAATTCGATAACAGTGTACGTAACAGAGAAGACAATAAAATAAGGATACTTAATTTAAATATCAAGAATTAAGAAAAACGGACATCACCATTGCGTTCGTCTCGGAATTCTACTTGGAATAGAGTCCAAGTTTTTGAAAATCGGACTCCGTATGAAAGAGTTATAGCCTTCGGAATATTGAACAAAAATTCAAAATTTACATAGGAAAATACCCAGGTAGGTCGACCTGGGGGTCGACCTACCCAGGGAGGTCGACCTTAGTGTCGACCTCCCCCTGATTTTTCCAGATCTGGGCAGTGACGATTTTTGATGTGCTGGACGGACCGGATGGCTTCTAGGGCGATCTGATGGCTCTAAAACACTCTCTACACCTACAAAATAGTGCCTAGACCTAACCTAATTCATAAACAATTCCTTCTGACGCTTCCATGCCGCTAAACTTCAACCAAACATGGCCGCCGCCTCAAAATCCTAAATTAATTTGCAAAGTTCTTCATCAACTTTGGAGTTTAATCAAATCAAGTAGCAAAATTCTTCATCAACGATTCAAGCTCTTCACCAATAATCAAATAAGAAGACTAAATCAGCGTTTTACATCAACAACAAATCGCTTGTTTCTCTAATCCAGTCAAGGTGAGTGGATTTGTACTATATTTGTTGTATAATGTTGCTTCTATCGTTTACCATTCCCCATAATGAATATGATGTTAATTTAATAAGATCTATTATCTTATTTATGCCTACGTTTGAGTTCTCTCCTTTTTATCCTTTCCCCTTTTTATTTTTGGATCTAGGTTATCTCGAACCTAGACGAAATCTTATTATACAATACGCACGATTGGAATATGGGGATATTGGAATATAATCTGTAATTTTGGGGTTTGTTGCATAACAATTGTTATTGCATATATTGGGCATAATCTATTTTATGCGATCGAGGAATATAATCTATAATGTTGAATTTATGTTTGTTTGACATAATTGTCATTGGATATGGAATTGGTATAATTTAATATTAACAACATATAACTGGATAACATGGGTTGGTGAAATTTATTTGTGACTTGGAAAATAAGCCTAGAGGGTGAATTAGATTATATGTACGAACATGGGAATGTTGGGATATATATATATATATATATATATATATTGGGAAAATATTGATTATATGAGATTGGGTATAATTGGATATTGGAAATTGGCATGTTTGGAATTGGTGAATTTGGCTATAAATGGATAATTTGGTTAATATGGAATTTGACTAACTATTATGTAAATTGTTATGGTTAATGACAAATTTGAAGATAGGCATAAAAATATGAATTGGGATTAAGTTAAATTTGGACCATATGACATGAATTTGGGGTTTGGGTGAAAGACGATTGTTAATGAATGCTTATGACACGAGGTTAGACGCGTTTATGGTGTAAGACTGCCCGGAACCGCCCGACAAATCCAGCAACCACAAGCGAACGTCTAATGTGAGGGGTCAACGGCCAGAACTTGAAGCGTAACAGTTTATGACACGAGGTTAGGCGCGTTTGTGGTGTAAAACTGCCCGGAACCGCCCGACAAATCAAGCAGCCACGAACGGACGTCTAATGTGAGAGGTCATACATCATTAAGGCATTATAAATAAATTAAGAAATACTAACCATAATAAGACATGTGGGTGACATGGGTATGGTTAGAGGGTTAAGTGGGTGATATAAATGACATGTAAAGCGTAGCTAATGTGGACTTAACCATTGTGAGACATGTGATGTAAGATATAACCAAGGTAGACTTAAGCGTAGTATAACACGTGTGACATGTGAAACAGAATTTAGATATGCTTAACCAAATGGGATCCATAACGGTATCATAAATTAATTGAATTGGGTAAAGTTTAAGTAACGGGTTAAGTAAAAGGAAGGGTTAAGTCAAATCTAAAATTAATGACACAGTAATGGGGGAATGATAATTACCTATTATAAACTTGAGTTGCGGTGATGTAAAATTTAATAATAGGCAAACTTGTCATAAGGACAAGGGAAGGTTATGACTTAAGATGTAATACAAGACTTGAAGGGTGGGACGACTTATACTATGAGATAAGTTAATCTAAAATTAATATCAAGAAATGGGGAATGATAAATAACCGATTATGAATAAACTTGAATAAGGCAAGAAAGGATAATAGGTGGAAATTATAACTTATGGGGCAAGATAAGTTATAGGAAATGATAAGGAAGATGAGATAACTTATAGGTAGAGATATACTTAAATTAAGTCGTTTGGAAAGGGGAAATGTGAAATGATATAAGTTATATGAGTGGAAATGAAGAATCGTATATGTTGGTTGGGTTGAGTAATTCTCTGGGTGCCAGTTTGATGTTGATTTCGGTCTTCGGGGTTGGTGTTTAGAGGGTAATTCTCCTAATCAGTATGTATGTGGGATAAGGCATACTTAACTATGAATTAAGTATAACATGTTGTTGTAACCCAAAAAGGGAATAATTTATGAAATTGGAAAAAAACATGTTGTGGGCTTATTAATGGACTTAAGTGGGTTAAGTATAAATTGAATTAATAAGCAAGGGTAACTTGGTGAATACGAAAAATAGGAAGCTAATGTGAATAACCAAGTTAAATGAGAAAGTTGACGAGGTGGCACAAGCGTGAAAATAAATGGTTAGACTTAGGATTTAATGACATATAAAACTAAGGTGCTTGAAGCAGTCCGCACGTTGTAGGATGAATAACCCAACAAGGTAGATCATGATGGTGTCATAAGGCATGAGGAGAGCGCACGTTCGCTATTTTTGGTGGCTCCAACGGACTGGAAGGGGAAGCACGCGACTTCCTGAGATGCTAAAGGTGCTCCTGGTAGTCTTCTGTGTAGTTTAGCTTCGGGCTAGGATTATAGAGGTTGGGTCTGCGTGGAACTACCAGGTGGGTAGGCCTTGACTGCACATGTAGGGGGCAGTCAGAATGTTGTACGCGGTTGCATTAAGGGTGGTTCGGCGATTGCCTCAGGCGGAGGGTCAAGACCAAACGATAGCAAGATCGTCGGACGTCTGTCACCAGCAGCCTAAGGAATGCGAAAAGACAAGAGCTAACCCCTAGAGATCGTTAACCTTTGCTATCAAGGGACGGGTGCGGGGAGACCCCACATGGATGTTTATATTGTTTGCTTGTTAGGGGTGGTTGCTTAGCTCATGTGGTCTTTACTAGTTGAGGGAGGGGCTGAGGTGGGGCCATAGCCACCATAGAAAAACCAGACCCGAGGGATATCTGTACATTGGACACTCTTAGAGGCGGGCCCGTACAGATATAGAAAAGCTCCCGACCGAGTTCCGTGTTTTCTGGTGTAGCCCTGCCACAGAACTTGGGTGCAAAAGTAGAGGTTATGTGCAGTAGAAACATCGAGTACGATTGATGATACGTACGTGGGAAAGTCCAGGTACAACCATGTCTGCTCTGGGTGGTGTATCGTAGACTAGAGGGCATTATTCAGTGATGGAACCAAACTCGTTTGAATAGTTCGAGGATAGCAGTCAGTACGCTTACGTAGCACAGCGATAGTGGTTCTATGCGGATTTAGTATCGTTACTATGGCATAGGATGAGGGACTGTGCATATTACTGTGGCGATACGGAGGAGATCGTGCGAGTGGGGTATCACGGGGTGTACCTCAATTTGGGGGTAGCTACAAATACACTATATTAGGTTAATCTACTAGGGGGTAGATGAGTGTGATGTGTGTGTAAGCTTTGAGTGCTAGTAACATGTATAACGTAATAAATAAGAAAGTGTAATTGAACGGTATATGTAGGATTATTCAAGAAGTGAAGTTTAAATTCACTCACACAGAACTTATGTTCTGACCCCCTCCTCATAACATTCGCAGGTTAGACAAAGACTTGTAGCTTTGGGAATACTGATTTTGCAGTATTGTGATTAAGGTAAAGCTATGTTCTAAATATATTATATTTTACTCCTTCCGCTGTGAGGTGTTTTCCGAACTATGACATATCTCTTTTCTCTGTCTTTTTCTGCAGGATACCAGAGCAACTAACTCGGGTTTCGGTGGATTGGATTTTTGAAAAAAAAAATCGGTCCATCGGAATCTGGGTTGTCACACTCACCTTCTTGATGGAAGGTCTTTGGCAATCCGTGAGTCTCCAACTTCGATTACATGAAGCTGTGGAAGTCGGTTAAAGTGAACTTGGACCCAGTTGGGTGCTAGGGGCGTAGGCGATAAGTTCGGACTCATAGCAGTTTGAGTTCCCCTAGAACGGCCAGGATGATGCATTCCATTTTTTTATGGTGACTCTGACAACGCCGAGATTAGAGGTCATTTGTGGCATCATAGAATGCCACATGTGGTGTGTTGAAGCATCGCGACCACTCGGCTTTGTGTACGGTCCTAGTGAAGGGATTACGCCTCAAGCGGGTTCCTCTTGAGTGACCGGCGCTTCTTTGTATATCTCTTATGATTACTCAGACCACGTTTGGGAGATATGCTAAAGGGGGATTCTCTAATGGAACCATTTTTTTTTTTTTGAATTTTAGGAGTTTTATTTCGTCGACGTCTTCTGTTGTGCACATCTAGCTCACTCTCTTTCATGTCATGGACGGTCTGGCTTTGGTATGGCTGTCGAGGTTGGGCGAGCTGGTGTGCATCTTGGTCCGAAAGTACTCTAGCTCGACGAGCTGCTGGAAGAGCGGGACTTTGGTTGTGAGTGGCGATAGTTGGGCTCTTTCGAGTAGAAGGTTGGTTACTCGAACCCGGTTTGTTACTATGTTCCTTTGCCGTAACTGATGATGGTTCGATCTTCATCTCATTTCTGTTGGCGTCGCCATCGCCGTATGAGTGTTGGAGCGGACGACGATATTTTTAACGAGGTTGAACCTTCTTCCTCGATGGGGGCCCCTAGCTTCGAAAGAAGAAATTTATGATGTGGTCTGCTATTAGCGGTGCGGTTCTAAGCGAGCTGAAGTAGAATGATGATGTGTTGACCTTCTTGAAGTTGGCGCAAAAGTTTGATGTTAATCTTCAACGCCTAGCGCGAGAGCTGCAATCTCTTATTTCTTATTAAGCATGCAAATCAGTGCTTAAGTCGCAGGAGCTTCGGGGTCCACAAGTGGAAGGAGATCCGTTTCCAGTGGGTCCTCTACCGCTCAGGGCTGCTGAGAGGTACCAGCGTCAATTGCTGCCAACGAAGTAAGCATTTGGTTTTGCCAGAATTCTGCTTAATGCCAGTGAGAGTCATGATGCTTTTTCGACGTACTGCTCAAGCTCTCCTCACGGACAAGCTTTTCGATTACGTCTTTGAATTGAAGGCAATTATTGGTATTATGCCCGTACATGTCGTGGTATTGACAGTACTTTCCCGTATTCTTCTCATGATTAGTGGATTCCATGTTGTACGACTTCCTGTATTGAAGCGCATTGCACGTTTCCTGGTAGATTGTTTCCAAGTCTTCATTCAGAGGGGCGTAGATCTCGTATGTCCAGTGAGATCCGGGATTTTGGGGTTCCGTAGGAATCTGGCCGTTGTTGCGGTCATCGTACCTACCGCTATTTGGCCTTTGTTTGTATGGTCTTTCCCCCTTGTCTTTACCGAAGAGCTTCGCTATCTGATTCCCTTTGACGCTGTCATTTATGGTATTCACATGTGGATTGTTGGGAAGACCGGCCCTGGAGAGTCGATTACGTCTTGCTTCTTCTTGTCATAAGTATTGCCTAGCCTTCTCATGGAAAATGTTGAGGCTTTTTGGCTGCTTCCGATCAATCCAGGCCCCCAAATTCGGAAGTGGGAAGTACGCCTTTCGCTAGCTGGAAGAGTATGGTGCGAGGATCTGGGTCCTCGACCTTGGCGAGGGCGACATTGAACCGGGAGAGATAGCTTTTGAGGGACTCGGCGGGTCCTTGGTATAAGTTGACAAGGTGAGGGTACTCTTTGGAGTTGGAATATGCATCCTAAATTGTTTGACCAACTGTGTCGCTAACTGGCCGAAGTTATCAACGGAATCAAGTGGGAGGCGAGAGAACCAAAGTAGAGCGGTTTTCGATAAGAAGACCGGAAAGCACTTGCATTTGACCGGATCGTTGCCCCGGCTCGAGTCCATTTTCCATTCATATCGATTTAGGAAGGCATAGGGAACTGTGGTGCTATCGTAGAGCGGCATCTGTGGCATGTTGAAGTGTTGCGACCATTCATCTTCTTTCACCCTTCTTGTGAAGGGGTTGCGCCTAATGTGTGCTTCCCATGAATCATGCACGTTCCCTCGCATTTCCCTCATTATTCTTCGGACCATGTCAGGAAGGTAAGTTTGATGGGGATCCACCATTGGGACCCATGGGTTTTGACGTGGTTCCGGAGTCCTGTTGTGAGGTCTCCTTCTATGATGGATGTCCAGATCATCTTCCTCCATGTCCTTGACATCTATGATTGGGTCTTGGTGTGGACGGTGAGGTGGAGCGGGGTGATGCGGATCCTATTCTGTAGGAGCGCGGGCCATTGGAATAGCAGTCCCATCACCCTGATTAGCGGCCATCGAGTTGTGTCGAGGAAGAGGTTGGTTTGTAGGACCTGGTCCATCTTTGATGATCAAGCGAGAGCGGTCTCGATGTTGTGCTTCCTCGCTATATGTGACTGTAGTTCGGTCGCCGTTGCTGTTTCCGTTGCCATTGGCATGACTGTTACCGTTATCGAGGGCATTGGTACGGACGACTACGTTGTTGATGAAGCTGAACCACCTCCTTTGGTGTAGGCCCCTTGACTCGAAAGAGGAAGTTTCTGAGGTAGTTGGTCGTTGTCGAGCATTGTTCCGAGATAATTAAAATCGAGCGACGACGCGTTGACATTCTTGAAGTTGCCCCATAAGGCTGATGTTATCCTTTAATGCTTGGTTGAGCTCGACCTCGGTGTTTTCATATCTTTCATTAAGCGCGCGAACATGAGCTTGTGTTGCGGGAGCTTCGGGGTCCACAACAGGAGGGACGGTTTCATTAGTGGCCAGGACGTCCGTTGGTTTAGGTGGTTGGGAGGTGTCGGCCTCAGCTGCGGCTGAAGAGCCGACCATTGCGTTCTTTGATTTCTTTACCATTGTAAGTGGATTCGACAGCAGGTTGAGCAAGGAACCTTAAGCTCGTCAAAGTCGAGATGATAATGCGGAAGAAAGACGCAAATCTTGAGTTCAATTCGCAGTGAAAGCACCAAATGTTGACGGAAAAAATGTCGTAAACACCAAAGATTCCTATTACTAGGAATAGTTAATTTGGTCGCAAGACTAAGTAAGAGAAAGCGGTAAATGACACGAGAATTTATAGTGGTTCGGCTGCGGATTAGGCCTACGTCCACTTTGGAAGGATGTTAAACTTTTATTAATCACTCAAGAATTACAAGGTAGTGCCATGCTCATTACATTCACTTTTATAATTGCCATATGCTAGGTATTTGGGAAAAAGAATATTTAATTCTCCTTCTTCCTCAAATAGGAGATGCCATTAATGAGGCTCATGAAGCTCTAGGAAGGTCCCAAGTGAAGAAAATCCAACCCCTTTGAAGTGTGAGGCTATGGGGTATTTATAGGAAGTGGTTAGGTAGGGGTTAGGTAGGAGTAGGTAGAAATAGGGACCACATGCACAAATTTCGAGCTCACCTGCACATATTTCGAACCCGCATGGGTTGCGAATTTCGCAACCCTCGGGGTACGAAATTCGAACCCGGAGGGGTTCGAATTTCGAACCAGATGGGGTTCGAATTCGAACCTGGGGGATTCGAATTTCGAAACCGGGGGGGGGGGAGGGGGGTATGAATTTCGAACCCGGAGGGGTTCGAGTTTCGAACCCGGAGAGGTACGAATTTTGTATGCACGTGGGCTAGGGATTTGAGACTTGAACTTGCGACTCTTCGGGGTGCGAGGTCTTGGTTTGACAATGTTTGGAGGAGCGGCGAGGTTCATGGAAGTTGTTGGTTGAATCCCCGACTTTGAGTCGATCTGGTAATTCTGGGAAATACACCTGTTGGCGGAAATCGGATGAATCGGGCTGTGCCCACAGTTTCAACCTAACTGGTTAGCTCGATTGCCGCCGGAACTATAGGGCCCCGGACCCCCACCGGTGCTGTGCTCGGACCCGCTTAACGGCTCGCCTTCGGCTCGGATGCGGACGGATATTGATGGAGATCGCGTTCGAGGGATACGACATCCTGCTAGTGGTCAGACTCTAGTCTTCTGGCACTGGACCCCGGATGATATTGGCGATGCCTCTGGGCTGTAATATCACACGATATGTTGAGTCGAGCGTGTCTTGCGTACTTTTGGGAACCAGACCAAAAGGTCGATTAACATTAAGTATACACAATTCACATGTTTTCAAATTAACATGTCACTTACCATTTATGATTAAATATAACTTATTTCGTTTCATAAATTTTCCTCATTCTTGCTTATTTAATCATAATTCCATTTTTCATTGTCAATACAACTTATCGTTTTTTACTTATTAACTTAGTTCTATTAACTAAGACCCATTAATAAGTTTCTCTACCTGTTATTATAACCTATGTTATAATTTCCTCTTGTCCCTACGATCAGCCTAAACATTCTTATCAACGGGTTTCGGACTTCCAAGCTTACAGATTACTTAATTTATAATTAAGTACTTCTTACGTTTCATACATTTTCCCCCTTTTCCCAACTGGTTTCCAGCTTTCCACATTTCTGCTTACTTAATTTACAATTGAGTGTCCCTTATCTCATTTCACCAGTTACCCAATTTCCTTATTAGTTTATTATAACCTAAGCTATAATCTCCACTTGTCCCTAGGACATGTTTACCTATTATACAACATTTTTCATTAATGTTATTTATTTATAATTGTTGATTATCATTCCCCTTTTAGACCATTTTCTTTTATTGTTGTATTCTAGTATCCTTCATTCACTATGACATATATATTCCTTATTTTAATTAAGGAAAACACTTTATGCACCTTATCAGTTTGGTAGAAGGATTCAGTGATTTATTTTCATAACGTATTCCCATATAAATCTGTGGTAGCAAGTAATTTCTTTACTCTTCTTACTTTAGTTACCGTGGCCTACTTGCAACCACGTTCTCAAAAATAAGTCATTTAGGGAAATACATCACTTTTCCTTCCTATCACACTAACTCAGTTCATTACATCCCTTCCTTTCTTATTTTCTGAGTTAGAAATTTAATTACCATAATTTCCATTTATTCATATCTTGTTATATATGTATATAAGCATTAGACCTGTCACATTAAGCCTTCACTTGTGGACGTTGGATTTGCCGGGCGGGTCCGGGCAGATTTCTACCACAAGTTGACTTGACCTCGTGTCTTAGCACCATTACATATTTTTAATTTTTTGCACTTAGGCCTCTCACATTAGGTTCAACATTCGTGGCTGCTGGATATGCCGGTCGGGTCCGGGCAGACATCCGCCACTAATGCAACTTAATCTCGTGGCATACGTGCAGTTGCAACTTCTAATTATAATCCTAGGCATATTCATTTTTTTTACAATTTTACCTATTTAATTATAGGTGTTTATACCCCACTCCCAAGTCATATTTCTCATGTGCTATATGCCCAAAATAAGTCTGTAATCATAGTTTGATTTATGCCCAAACTATATTCATGTAATCAATTCTAACATGAAACCATTTAGTCATATAATTATACCAATTCGTACAAGTAGGGTTCATGTGATAAATTAACCTGTAGTATGAACAACAGTAATTTCCAATCATTTCTAATAAGTTGTTTTTCAATATGTAATCATTCCAATAATTTAATAGATTCAACATAAGAATTTCTGATCTATTCATATTAACGTCTCAACTTGTTATAACGACAATTTATAATTAAACTAACAATTTTGCAAATTATAAAAAGGGAAATGCTAAGCGATAGTCATAACATTATCTAAAGGCTACAGTTTGAACCCACTCACCTTTCATGCTTTCCCCAAATTTTGGATCCGATCCGTTCTATCATCCATGGTTTTCCTTTCCCCTTTAATTTGATTTGAAACCTAATAACGTGGATTGACTATTTTCATTAAAAGAGAAAGGAAAGAAAATAGGAAGAATATGAATAAATTGGATCTGGAACGTTACCTTGCTTTTCAAGTAATTCTGAATGCCTTTTAATAAAAACATAAATCTCTTCCCTCCAGATACTAATTTAAGATTTTCTAATTTATAAATCTAAGTTTCTGAATATGTTTGAGGGGAGAGAGAGAGAAATGGCAGAGCTCCAACGTAGTCACCAAATTATGAGGGTTAGGGTTCGGTCCAGGGTCTTATTTATAGGAGTAGCGGAGGAGCCAGTACCCTCAGATCAAAATTTAAGATATCATAACCGAACACATCAAAGGAAATTTCTGGTTCCTCGGGTGGGTCGACCCTTAGGTCGACCCCCCTGTTGGTGGGTCGACCCCTAGGTCAACCCCCAACGGTCCATTTCCCCTCCGAACTTTCCGGCCTGCCATTTTGAATTTTTGAATTGATTTTCAAATTTTCTAGATTTATATATATATATAAGCTCCTTATATGTATACAAATTTCTAATGCTCATAACTTCTTCATACGGTGTTTGTTTCACGCAAACCAGGTGTCTATCTTGTCCAAAATTTCGAGACGGACGCAATGGCGCAGTCCGTTTTACTTAATTCTGATTATTTAATTAAGTTATTCTTATTTTATTATCTTACACTAAAAATACGCGGTGTTACAAAGTTGCACTGCATGGGCACCACTGAGGAGATGGTTAATCGTTTCTCTTTACAGATTGAACGATGAGCTAAAATACGAAGAGTACGGCGAGAACTCCGCATTGGGAGTTCAAGAGGAAGCAGGTTCAGGGGCCAACAATGGCAATGTCCCTGATATAAGGACGATGTTTATTACCTTCATGTGAGAGATGCTTAGGGTTGCTCTGGGAGAAGTTCCTAATGCTTCTAACGGTGGTGGTGCAGTAGTGCAGGCGCCTAAGGCCGATTTAGCCAAGCTTAATGAGGAGTCCTAGAATAAGACCTAGCGGAATGAAACCAAGGCTGGCCAGAAAAAGAGGAACAAGTAAAATATCAAGTGCTTTGGCTGCGGCAAGAAGGGCTACTATGCCAGAGACTGTCGAGCGAAGCCAGGGGAAAGAAAGTGCTTCAATTGTGCCCAAGTGGGACATCTCAAGAAAGAATGTTCACAACCTCCTAAGGAGAAGGATATTGTAGAAGCATATGCTATCAACGATGTTCCTTCCTCGTCGAATGCCCCAGCTGTGGCGCAGAAGGGAAGGGTGTCGTTATTCAAGGTATGCTTTCTATTTATGATGTTTCTGTTTGAGTGTTGTTTGATACCGGGGCTTCCCATTCCTTCGTATCTAGTGACCTGGTAGATAGGTTGGAATTGGAACCCGAGATTGCCGATAGACCTTTAGTTGTGATGTACCCGATCAATGGTTCGACTAGCCTTTGCATGATTTGTCGTAAATTGGTCTTATCGAATCATGGATGTATGTTTGCTTATGATTGCTTTGTTTTGGGATTTACTGGGTTTGGCATTATTTTGGGAATCGATTGGCTCCAAAGAAATGGGGTGGTGATAGACTGTGAGCGGTCTTCGATGACCATTAGAGCGGATGATGGGCGGAGGGTGGTATTGGGTTGCCTTCCTAGTGATAAGGTGATGGCTAGTTTTCTACATTCCCTCGACATCCCATAGGATGAGTTATTAGATGTGCCTATTTCTGGCGAGTATCCGGACATCTTATGCGAAGTGACCGGACTTCCACCACACCGAGAGATCGAGTTTCAGATTGATTTAGTGAAAGATGCCAGACCTATAGTGATGCCACTTCGTCATATGGCGCCAAGGGAGCAGCAAGAGCTCGAGGTGCAAGTAAGCGTTCTTTTGAAAAAAGGATTTATCTGAAGAAGTGTTTCCAAGTGGGCAACACCAGTTGTGTTAGCCACCCAGGCCGATGGTTCCCTTCGCTTATGTGTGGACTCGAGTTAAAGATGGAGTTGAGGATAGATCTTCTAATGTGATTGCCAAGGAATCGTCGATAGTTGGAGTGTTCTAGATGGACTCGAAGAAGGGGTATCTGGGGACGCCCATTTACCTTGGATCCGTGAGACGTGATCTAGTTATCCTGGAAGGATAAATGTACATTGGATGTGCGGTAATCCGTTTGGACCCGGGGATTCCATTGGCCCTTGATATTGGTGGGACCAGTTATACGAGTATCGACGTATTCATAGATTTGGCAGGGGATAGATGATTTGTTTGATCAGTTAAATGGAGCAAGAGTGTTTTCCCAGTTGGATCTTATAAATAGGGTTTTCAGAGAACAATTAAATAAGTTTGTTCTTGTGTTCGTGGAGGATATCTTGGTTTACTCGATGACAGAAGAAGAACAAAAGGAACATTTAATGACAATAATGAAAGTGTTGAGGAAACACCAATTGAAAGCAAAAAAATTCTAAGTGTCACTTCTGGAGAAGGGAAATGAGATTCTTGGGCCATGTTGTTTCAGAGAATGGTATTGTCGTGGATCCTGCGAAGGTGGCTATTGTACAAGATTGGCCTACGCCCAAGAATGCAACGAACGTGAGAAGTTTCCTGGGGTCAGCTGGATATTATCGTAAGTTTATTTAAGACTTCTCCAAGATAGCAGCACCGTTAACTCAGTTGACCTAAAAGAATCAAGCTTTCATCTGGGACGAAAGGTGTGAGAATGCATTTAAGAGTCTAAAAGAGAAGTTAACGTGTGCACCAGTGTTGGTTATTCCTAAAGGGAATGAAGAGATGACGGTATACACGGATGCTTGTGGTACCGGACTAGGTGCTGTACTGATGCAAGTAGGTGGGGTTGTAGCTTATGCTAGTTGGCAACTAAAACCGCATGAGAAAAGGTATCCTACCCATGATTTAGAATTGGCAGTGATCGTGTTCACGCTGAAGATGTGGTGACAATATCTCTTGGGAGAAAGATTCAAGTTGTTTACTGACCATAAGTCATTAAATTATCTCTTCTCTCAAAAGGATTTAAATCTTCGACAGCAAAGATAGTTAGAGTTCCTAGCTTCAAATGATTTCAATATCAAATATACACCCGGGAAGGGCAATGCGGTAGCTGATGCATTGAGTAGGAGGCATGCTAGTTTGGGGGCTATGTTTCTGGAATGGAAGCAACTGGAGTATATCGCGGGATATGATTTCAACCTAAGTGTGAACTAGATCCAAAGATGTTAGCAAGTTTGACGATCAGGGCAACCTTGATTGAACGGATTGGTTCCTGTCAGAGGGACGATCCTAACCTATTGGAAATCATCTCCAAGATAGAGATGGGTATCGACGGTGAGGAGATGAACAAGTATGGACTTGATAGAGAAAGATGGCTTCGAAAGAATGGGAGACTAGTTGTACCCAATGTTAATGGATTGAGGGATGAAGTGCTTAGAGAGTGCCATCACTCGAAACTGACTATACATCCCAGTGGTAACAAGATATATCGAGACATGAATCAAACCTACTACTGGAAAGGGATGAAGAGAGACGTTGGAAAGTTTATATCCAAGTGCATGAACTGCCAGCTAGTTAAAGCCGAGCAAAAGAAGCCTAGTGGGTTGTTACAACCGTTAGAAATACTTGAATGGAAATGGGAACAAGTCTCAATGGATTTCATAGATGGTTTACAAAGGACTAGATCAGGTCATGATAGTATTTGGGTGACTGTGGATGATCGATTGACCAAAAGTGAAAGGTTTATACCGGTCAAGTCGAATAGACCGGAAGCTAAGTTAGCAGAACTGTATATGAAGTGGGTAGTGAGATTTCATGGAGTACCTAAAAGTATCATGAGTGACTGAGATCCATTATTTACTAGTGGGTTTTGGAAGAGCTTACAAGAGGCTTTAGGATCAGAATTACATCTCAGTACCGCGTACCATCTTCAAACCGATGGTCAAATAGAGAGGGTGAATCGTGTATTAGAGGATCTCTTGAGAGCTTGTATTGGATTTTGGGGGTTCATGTGATGACCATTTGCATCTAGTTGAGTTCGCATACAATAATACTTATCAATCCAGTATTGGTATGGCTCTATTTGAATCTTTGTATGGAAGACCGTGCAACTCACCATCATGTTAGTTGGAAACTAGTGAGAAATTTGTGCTTGGACCAGATGTAATAAGAGAAACATTAGATAAGATCAAGGTTATTCAACAGCGAATGAAGGCTGCCTAAGATAGGCAGAAGATTTATGCTGATAAAAGACGAAGAGAATTGAAATTCTTCGTTGACAACTTGGTATTCGTCAAAATTTCTCCATTGAAACGTGTGATTCGTTTTGGTAGGAGAGGTAAATTAGCACCAAGGTTTATTGGTCCATTTCCGGTTCTCGAGCAAGTTGGGAATTTAGCGTATAAAGTTGGATTACCTAGCAAGATGGTGGGAGTCACTACACCAAAACAGTGGATTCCCAACAAGTACATGTGTTACAAATAATTTATGTAACACTTTTAAGTGTCAGCAACGGCGTGTGAGGAATTTCCTGTAACACTTATAAGTGTTACAAACAGAGTAACTGCTAACACTTATAAGTGTTACAAACATATTCATTACTAACACTTATAAGTGTTACACGAAATTCATTGCTAACACTTATAAATGTTGGAACTATAGGATATGGTACCACTTATAAGTGTTACAGGAAATTCATTGCTAACACTTATAAATGTTGGAACTATAAGATATGGTAACACTTATAAGAGTTACGAACACATTCATTGCTGACACTTATAAATGTTGGAACCATAAGATATGGTAACACTTATAAGAGTTGCAAACATATTCGTTGCTAACACTTATATTTGCATATAAGATGGCATGAGCTCTATTTAATATGCATTTAGCTATGATATTATCTCGACATAACAACGTGTAACGAAATCCATAAGAAAAAAAAATCCATATTCATGACAACAACAAAGTACAAACTAATAAAAAATAATAATACATAAAGATACTAAATTCAACACATATACAATATCCAATTCCATAGTAAAAACAATATATAATTAACAAAATGCAAGATGTTTTTCATATTTGTAGTCTACAAGTACCAAATGCGAAACTCCAGCCATATAACGAACCTTACATCCAAAAATTTGCATAGCTTGTACCACCAAAATTTATCTTTTTCTCCGTTTCACTGCTTCCTGCGTGCATTTAATTAAATAGCATCATTTAAGTTTCAAATAGTGGTAAATGTTATAAGTTCAAAATCATACCTTCTTAATTTTGACACATTTTTTGTCTATTGAACTCGATGAAATCTTTCAATTTAAGCTCCTTTTTAAGCCTTCTGTTTTCTTCAAGAACCTCCAACGCAAATTCCACACCACGATCACATAATGGTTCGTCAATCCAATGGATGAATCCACAGGCTCTAAGAGTTCCAGTGTTAGCACAAATAAAATATCGACGTCCAACGTTTTTATTCAAATTGCATGTTTTGAATATTGGTTCAATGTTACAACGACATAGCAACCTTCGAGATTGTACTTCTTCAACATTGAATGTTGGCAGGGATGGCAATCTTGTTGGTGTTGTCGATCGGGTAGGCGGTGCCATATCATTCTGAACACTTAATAATGCCAAATCTCTTTGTAAGCTCGACTCTATTCTCTCGTAGACGCTAAATGGAGTTGCCGTACGAGATTCGGCTGAACAAACAATTTGAGAAGGATCGTCTGAATCGTCTGAATACACTAGGAAGTAATCACGGTAATCAGTCGAAGGTCTTGAGTATGAAGACATCTACAGAAAATAAATAAACAACAATAGTATCAAGATGTGAAAACCTTAATTTAGATCCATAAAAATTTGTTTCCTAATTTACAATATATGAGAAGTTCTACCTCTTCCAATTTAAACTAAATATTAGTGGTTTGTTTCTTTTGAGAATGGATTTTGTGTATTATAAAGTGCACTGTATTATAAACAACAGTTATTTGTTTTGGCATAGATAATTAGAAATCCTTAGAAATTGAAAGACAAACCTGGATTAATTTTGGCAAAGCAATGTTCCATCTTGATGTAATACCGACTTGAGAATCATCCTCGATAATCTTCAGATGGATTCTAGGGTTGATCAAACTGGATTAGGTGGCATAAATAAGTAGATTAGATGGGAAAACAAAAAATTGTAGGAGGCATGTAGTCTAAGTGTATGTGTGAATATTGCAAGAAAGATAAACTAGTGAACACTGATTAATTTCAACAGAACTTAAGTCTCTATTTTAATGCTATACAATACAATATTTTTGCTAGAACCTGTGTCCAATACTATTGTCGCATAAGACATATGTATCGCCTTTTTTAGTCTTCATACAGTAGCCACTAAAAAGGTGTGCTGTCACACTTCATAATTTAGTTACAATCAAATGGTGGTTAAGCTAAGCAAAGTTGCAAGTAAATTCTAAACTACAAATTAAACTGGGATTTTTTTGAATTTATAGCATTTATGGCAGTAACTAGTGAGGATTATTACACCTTCGGATGGAAGTTCTACTTTACCTACATACTGAATGAGATCGGCAAATGAAACAGGACCACCTTTAGATGTAGAGTCTATTTCCTTCTTAGCTTCTATAATTATATTCAATGCAGGAGAAAGCCCTCTATTTTCTGGTCTGCTAATCTCTGGACTTCATTTTAAATATGGAGGAAAAAGGATGAGTTATTCACCAAAACAATCAAAAATTAGTAAAGTCTATGATTACATGAAGTTATTTAATCACCTTAGTCGTATCAATCCATTAGGCCCTCCTGATTTTGTAACCTATTATATAAGTTAATCAATTCAATAATCCAATAAGTGGGTTTACAAGTCAAAACTAATCTCCATATTTCATGGTGGTTAACCAACCTTATCAAAAGTCACTACATCATTTAGTGCTAGAGTCAAAATCGAAGTCAGCAACTCTGGATTTTCCTTAAAAAGTACATATATGTTAGGATTTCTCAAACCTTGTTAGTAGAGCTAAATGGAATGGGAAAGAGAAGTTATTACCTTTAATGTTGTATATAATGTGTCTTTGATACTTGCTGCAAAACAATGTTATAACATGATAAAGCTTCATAAACAATTTTAGTTTATAACCCACAGTACAAATGATGCTGAACAAGTTAGATATATCAGCCATATACACCTGGTTATTCAAGAGATTGATATAATGATGAAACTAATGCAGCTGACAATAAAAACATGGATGCATCTTATCTCAGTGGTTGAGCTAGCTTAATGATTTAACTAGGGCAATATTTCTGTTGCACAAAAATTATGTTAACTAAAAATTTATCTTTCACACAACATTAACAAAACTTGAGTTTCTGCACATTTAAAGGAAAAAAATTATGTGAACAATACTCTGAGCAACAGAAATGATAAAAGAAGCAAGGATATGTGTACATAAGGTATTATCCTGTCATCTTTTAGAGCACAATCTCTTGGACTGAGCTACAACAGAAAACTGAGCTGCTCAGTTCGCGCGAAAACTGAACTGAGCAGCTCAGTTTTCGCGCGAAAACTGAGCTGCTCGGTATTCGCATGGAGGTAATCAGTGGATAGCAATTGCTGACCAATAGGAATTTATATGCAAATAAATAAATAAGTAAGTAAATAGAAAGACTAAACAGTACAAAGAATGAGAGATCAAATCCTTTGATAAAGCAATGCCGTCCGTTGGTACTGCATATATACATGGATATCAACCAGTTTAAATAGCCTAATTTTCCACATGAATCCTGACACAATTGATGTTTGTGTATAGATTGTTTGAAAAGCTCACTTTCATTCCAAGTGAACTCTTATTTGATCACATGTTTTGAGACAGATAACATACATGAAAAATGGATTTAGATCTGAGTAGAACCAAAGAAACCATACATTTATGTTTTAATTAGTAAAATAATCTAAGGTAATAATTCAATAGCATTCAAGGAAGATAAGCAAACCAACTCTATTCTATAGAAGAAACCATATAAAACTAATCGTATTAACTGTCTATACTATATTATAATTACTCAGTTTAAAACAGATAGCTCTGAGTAAAACCGATCGTTGCCTTCACGTCCCTCCAGCGCCTACCACCGATCTATACCAGCGGCTATGTTTCGCTATCTCTGGATGATTTGAATTCTCACATCGATCGCTCTACTTTTCATTCTACCCTAACCATCATGTTGGAATTAAGGATCAATTAAAAAAAGAACAACTATTTTTTCTTTCAAACTTTAGTTTTCATTAGATTCTGCTAACATTTATTTCTTGCAAAATAGGAAGATTGTTTTTATAAGGAAAATTGGTAACAAATTTGAAATGGATTTTAGACACATATAGTATGCACCTATGAGTATATAAAATGAAAGTTTTCAGATTTTGCTTTAATTGTTCTTTTAGCCCTATAGTTTTGTGTATATGTATATATTAGTTTTGAATTTAACATAAATCTATAGTGTGACATGCTTTGTGGTTCCATGAACATAAACAAGGTTACTATAATCGTATGTTGTGCTTTGGTGTTACTGTATTAGGACTTTGTACTTGCATTTATATGGATAGTTTTAAGTTTATAATCCCTAATGCATTTATTACTCCTGTGACGGCTTCAACTAAACAAAAATTTGCTTTGCTTCTACATTGTCAAGTTATCTTATATGCATATAAAAAAGTTAGACTTGCTGAAAATGAATACCATGTTCACTTATATAGGCAGGAATATACTAAATAAATCTATCCAGCTATTTTTTTGGCAAGTAAATTTTCCACCAGTCCAAATGCTGCAGTCACTTCCTACGTGTTTACCTAACATGCACATGCCTTTATAAAACTGAGTAGTTAATTGTTATTTTAGAACTATTTTCATCTTCACACATCAATGTCGGCTGCTTTTTTTTAACCAAAATTTATGTTTAATCCTAGCATATGAAACAAACTTAATCTATTACTGTTTATGCACAAAAATAAAATGGTCATTGTAAGCCAGATAATACCACTGCTACAGGTTTGTGATTAATGGAATAATAAAAGAATAATAGTGATGTACAGCAATTACATTATTAGAATTATAACGTTTATTACCAGAAATTTAAAATCTTGGGTTTAACCGAATGTTAATGTTACTTTTGACCAGAGTTCGACATTGACTCATACTTCAAGGGAAGAGCGCATACTCTCACACGTTCTCATCTAACACCAAGCTAATTACTTTGTTATACTTCTGCATGGTAGATCACTACTTGAATCATTGTTTATAGAACTGTGATGCTAATATTAATATGAAACTGCCAAAAGCATTGCACAATTCCACCAATAATCCAATGTTTACAACTTCAAGGACATACTATTTTTTTCTGTTAGGTTATTTGTGCATGTAGACAACGCTGCAGTTAGACTTTTGTGATTTTAAACCTCACACAAATCTGTTTAGGCACATGTACCATGTATGAGTAAACAAGTTTAACTTTTTACAAATGGGGCGACTATTTAGACATAAAATTAAACATAAATTAGGGGACATACGATCTGTAACCAAAGCAGTGAAAAAAATATAAGGTATATTAAAAAGAGAAGTTCTATAAAAATTTAAACATTTGTTTTTCAAGTTTCTCAACTGTACTGGCATGTAGTAACATTTACATACATATGTAGACAGCTATTTCGTATAAACCTTGTGTGAAGCACGGGTTCACACTTGTTAATGAATATGGGAGGATAGCTCTAGTTTCTCTAGAGGATCACAAACCCAACTAATGACAAACATGTCAACATTTCTCCATCTTTTGTCTTATGAAAGATGCATACCAGTCCTCTTTTGAATCAAAATCCATCACCCATGTCATCTTTTATTTTCACTGATAAGAGGGGACGACAAACATCGTAGTGTATACCATCAAACAACATGTGTTTGCAATGAGTTATAGGTAGCAACCGAGTAAAGCAGCAAAGAAGTCCCTACTTGTACTACAAAGGTTAAGTCAGTGAAAAATGGAAGGCAGACACTTCGTAAATTAGGATAACAGTGCAAAAATGTCAGAAACTTGCAAATAGATTGAGTAAACCAGTTGATAAAAATTAGCTTTGGAGGGGAAAGTAAAGACCATACCAGATATTTGCTCCAAACGGAATAAGGAAATGGCAGTCAATACTGTTGAAGTGCAGCTGAAACCCAAACCCTGCGTATAGAGGAAAGCAAACCAAATTTCAAGCCAGACAATTGTATTTCCATTTTGTATTGGATTCGAATGCATCAGAACAATTTATATTTATGCTGTGATTTTCATTCATATTCATCTTCTATGATAATTGTTATTTAAGGAAAATCCTTAAATCAGGCACCCTACGTCAATTTTCAGCTAGATAAAAAATTTCATACCAATGATGCGTTTTGTTGTATGTCTAACGTACCTATGAGTAAGGGGAATTGTAATACGCATGGAGTATTTGCATCGAATACAGTAAGAAATCATGCATTGGGTATTTTGGTGCACAATGTAAGCTAACACACATTAAACAATACAAATAATGGTTTGAAAGCTAATTGTGAATTTGTGATAAGATAAAGCAATGCTATTGGAACGCTAAAATTGTGTAGTAGTGAATATTATCAACTGGAATATCCCATTATTTTATTTTCACAATGATTTGTCTAAAATAATTTCAATAAAAATTCTTTTACTATTCAATTTGACATCAAAAAATTTAGTATAAATTTCACAATTATTTATCAACAAACTTTATACCAATGAAGCAAACAAACACGAAATAATCTCACTGTTGGTGCTGGATCGGTTTGCCAACCCTCCTGGGGTTCCTCTACATCGGCTAGTTTCTTAAAAAAAAATCATATTAACCAACCATTCTTCAGCAAACTATAAATTATATATCAATACTAGCAAACTGCTTTTCCAGCAACCTAAGATATGTAACCCAATCTTATCTATAGTGTTGAAAACCCAAATTCCTTAAGCGAAGTATTTCAAAATTCAGACAAATAAAGATTTAATTTTTTTTCTTATACAAAAATATTTTTAAACAGAAGTAGCATATATTCATCCTTTGAATTTACTCATCCAGCTATATAAAAATCGTTAATATTCAACTTACCATATGCATGTTTAAGGAATCAGGCACTTTCGAGCATTAATTTAGTTAAATCAAAGATAGACACATTTCAGCATATTGCACTTCCCACATGATGAATTCGAAACAAACAACCTGTACATGTTAGCTACTCTTTAAACAAGCTTAAAGATTCTAATACCCACCATGACTTTTTGAATTAACTACATTTCCATAGATTTTAGAAGACCTTCTCATTCTAATTAAACCTTCCGTACATCTATTTTATTTTAGAAGTCTACAACAAAAATTCATCTATAGTCCAAACACAACGAAAGTGAAATTGATTTTTTTTTACCTAATATCGTGATTCCTAGAAGCCGCCGTGGTTCCTAGAAGCCCCAATTCAAAGTCAAGATTGAGAAATGGATGGAGAGAGGATCTGATAGGCTAATACCGATTAGGTAATATCGATATCGAAGCACAATTGATTCTTCGCAGTATCTCTAATATCGAATAGGTAAATCGCTGATATTGATTCTTCGCAGTCCAATTTTTTTTTTAATTTTGCTGATGACGCGGCCTTGGTAGGAATAAGCGTCAGGGAGAGAGCATTAAGGAACCGATTAGGGTTAAGTTTGGTAACTTACCATTTTGCCCTTAGAAAAGAAGAGTTGACCAGGCATAACAACACATAGAAGTGTTGGCACATTTTTGGTGACACGTTTTTGCTACCGCAACACATATTAGTGTCACTAGTCTACAACACATATAAGTGTTGGCAGTTGAAAAAAATAAGAGTTGCCAAATGACCATTATGGTGTAGTGAGTTCACGATGTATTTCATATTTCCCAGTTAAGGAAGTTCGTGCACGATTCTGATATGACTGTTTCACCAGATCAGTTGGATGATGTTGAAGTGGAATCTGAGGTAGTTTGGGGGCCATAGAACGATTCGTATTGTCAGACATGATACGAAACAACTTCGACGGAAGACGGTGAAACTGGTTAACGTCCAGCGGGGTGATAATGAGAATGACTGTACTTGAAAAACAGAGGAGAGCATAAGGAAGTCGTATCCAGAACTCTTTGCCTGGTAAGATTTTAAATCGCGACATAGTTATTCCCTTGTTAGTAAATTGCATGCTAGGATATGCTTGTTGTATTATTGTGTATGTTTGATTGTTTGTAAATGGTTGATAAGCATGCGGGCTACCATTGTATGTTTTGGTTAAGGAAATTTGGGGGCGAAATTTCTTAAGGGGGGAGAGTGTAACAACCCGCATTCTACGCATCGGAGGATCGTAGAATATTTATTTCATTCGCATACGAAGTCATATGGTCGTGTAACTTTGGGAAACGACTATTGGGGTCATTTCCCATGTTCACGATTTTTGCCGAATTTTTAAATGACTGTTTCCCCTTGACAAATCTTGTTTCGCCTATAACTTTTGATTGGTAAGGATTTTTGACTTGAAACCACTTCCGTTGAATTTGGATGATGGTTTAACTTTCCGTAAAGTGATTACATTAATCAAACGGACTTACCATTTGGGAGATGTGGCTGAAATATGGTTTGAAGATGGAAAAACAGCTTAACCGGGCTTAAATAGGTGATTAATGGTTAGGCCCATAACCCATTCCGGGATTAGGGTTATGGGAGGGCTGAAAAGAGTTAGAGAATGATTCCTTTTCACTTTTCCAGCCGCCACAAATATTCTCTAACCCTAGTAATGGCCTCCATCCTTCAAATATCATTCTAATCTCTAATTAAGCAAACCTGCATCAAATTAAGGCGGATTAGCATTAAAATCGAGATAGAGCTACTGGAACACATAGGAATTCGACCCAAATCAGTGGAGTTTTCAGATATATAATTTATTTATGGCTAAGGTGAGTGGCTTGCACTTTTATTCACTAATTACGGCTAATTAGGGGTGATTAGTGATAATTAGCGAAATTATGCGTCATAAAAATCTAGAAAAATATGTATAAATTTTAAAATATTATTTTATGCTTCTATTAAAAATTTGGGTTAGTATGGTTTAAGTTTTCCAATCCTATAGTTAAATATGGTTAAGGGGATTAAGAGGAAAATCATGGTTTTGGGTACGTTTGATCCAAAATAACTCATATGATTGATGTTTTGATGCTTGTGATTGATTACACATGTTATTACTGTTGTATGGCATGATTTGAGATTGCATAGGAAAATTAGAATGGTCGAAAACGCCGTCGTGTGGCGTAAATATCTTGTTGTACGAAGTGCAGGAAATTGGAATCGGATCGTATCGCCCCCACTTGTGAAGCATATATCACAAACCGACATCCACGAACAGCTCCTCCTAACCGAGCATGCACCGGGACCTGAACCAAATGGAGTACTTGAACTGATCTCCACGACCCCGACTGGAGCACCACGGGCCACCAGGGGAGCATCACCACAAGCCGCCAGGGGGAGCATTGCCACGAGCCAAACCCAGGCAAGGATTACGTGCCGGATACATACAAGAAGCATAAACCGAAGAATTACGAACCAAGGAGATGAATCCGAACCGAACCGGTTAGCACCACGGCTCATGAACCGGAGGGCGTATCCGAACCGAACTACCTCAAGGAGCACAAACCGAGACGAAGTGAAGTGAAGGACCGAACCGAACCGGAGGATAACAAAACTCAAGATGCAAAGGAAGTCCAAATGAGAGGTTATTACTCATGGTCCAGTTGGGAACCGACGAGTTAACCTCTAGAGTTGGACTTTGCTGCGGGACGTGTGCAAAGAAGTTATCGACATCTATAACTTTGGTTCACCGTTGAAGAGAGGGGGTATGTGGACGAACCAGAGCCAGGGAAGCGTGGACTGATTGGCCCGTTAGGGTTATTGACTATGGACTAGTGCAGTGGGGTCAGAGTAATAGTTGTACGGAGTTGCTGTCATGGCCCCAAAAGGCAAAATGGTCATAGCAATAGTTGTACGGAGTTGCCGTCATGGCCTCATTGTTAGTGTTACCTTAGAGTACTATACATCTTGTTGTGCTAATTCTTTGGTTGCAGGTCCAGGTTCAGGTATGATTATTTATACCCGTTAGTGTTTTATTATGCTACTATCGCTCATACCAGACTTTTGTTTGACCCAGAGTTTTATGTCTCTTCTTATTACTTTGGGTGCTCATAAACGAGCAGACTAGAGACATGTTAGGTGGTTATGCACGAATAGCTATCCGAAGACCAGCAGGAGGCTTCCACGTACTATATGCATATATTCTCCATGTGTTGTTGTTGGTCACTACTTTGAACATTAGTAGTGGACCTTTTCTATTTCCTATTTAGAGACAGTATTTTGAAGTTGTCAACTATATTATTATATTTTATTCCATGCGCTGTGAGATATACTACAGGTTCTTGATGATTCATAGTTTCAAATCCTTTTCCTTTGACGACCGTCCCATGCTAGTCGGGCATTGGCACATCGCATATCTTCGGGGAAATGTCGGCTGGTTCGGGGTGGGCCCTCACAATTATCTCCTTCTATCTTCAATTTTTGTGTTTTGTGTTTTGTGTTAAACTTAACTGCTTGTCTATAACAATCCACTATTTTATTATTAAAGTTTATAAAATAATGGGTTGTTATAGTTGGTATCAGAGCTTTGGTTTAGGCAAACCTTAGCGTATGAGTAAAAACTCATTAGAGATAGGATAGCAATATCCTAGAATGAGTACAAATCAATCTCAGAGTCATTCTTGAGAGATCGTATTTTGAAAATATAACTAGATTTCAAATGTTTTGAAATGATTTCAAACGTTTTGAAATGATTTCAAACGTTTTGAAATGATTTCAAAAGTATTTTAAGATATAAAGATTTGTTTGAAATGAAGTTTTCTAAAAATTTCCCTATATTTTGTAACCTTGATATTATGTATAAGTTTGAAGTTTATTTAGTAGCTTCATGAACTATTATTGTATTTATTTATTCCGCTGCGAGATATTTTGTTTTTCTGTGTCTGTGATTCTATGATTTGATTCATTCTATCTACCTTAGACGCTAATAATAATCTGTCTTTTTGAACGGTTTGAGTTGGTTCAATTACCAACTTGGATCGGTCAAAAAGCCAGGATGTTACATTGTGGATAATAACTGAAACCGTGTTACTTCAAAATTTATTGAATGTAGGTATCAATTTTGATGTTTAATGTCCATAAGAATGATGCTACATGGTCTGGAAAAATGATGTTAGCCATGTTTCTACATGTATAGGGGTTGTGCTATTTAATTTTTTGGTTTTTCTGTTTTTATCTTAACATTCAAAAACTACACGTAATTGATTTATACTTGCTTCAAGTTTATTAGTATATAATATGTATATATATCACTTTTTTCAGATTGTCAAAAGATTTAAATAAATAATGGATGATGGGAAAAAATTGCTTATGTAAGTGAAAAAACATTGAAGAAATTAGAAACAAAGAGGATAGAAGTGTAATGGAAGAAGAGGAGAAGGATAACAACTTTTTACACACACAAATTAAAAAGAAGGAAAAAAATTGGAAATTAAAAAAAAAAGTTATAGACGAGGAAAAGAGGCTTCCATTGAAAGAGAGAAAATTAAAGGTTGGAAAAATATTTGAGAGCAAAAATCAAAAATAGATTGAAAGAAGCACAAAACTTGACTGAAATTGCAAAAGAGAATATATTTCTGTCATATCAATAGTTCTAAGGATTTCCCTTCTTTCACTCAAATTGACTCACGAGATATTCAAGCATTAAAGTTGAAGAAGAGTGATGGAACAGGTGAACAATTGCACGGTGATGAAAAAGAAGAAGACGAAAATGAAAGAGAACCAAAGCAGCATGAACTTGAAAAAGATGAAGAAACAAACAAACAAGAAAAAGAAAAGTAAAGCCAGTTAAACCAAGTTCAATGCAAAAAAGGATCAAATAAAAGGTGCGCACGACAAAAAAAGATCCAAATTATGTATAAGAATAAGAAAAAAAAAAAGGCAATAGATTTGGACATTGTGAGCACACCGTAAAATAAAGAAACAAAGAGAAGTTAAAGAAAAATAGAAGATTGTCGATTCCTAGAAAATTTTCCCAACAATGAAGTTAAGATTATAAAAGACTTTTTCAAAATAGTTGGTGACATCAAGTATGCCTATATATTTGTTAAAATATATGCATGATTTTCAGTCATATGTTAGTGACACATATCTTTTCAACTATGACGATGCTTGCTCTAAATCTTTTTTTTTTTTGAATTTGTTCAGGAGGAAAACTAATAAGAGTCGTAAAACCCTTCCTAGCGCACATAGCCTGGTCCGCGAGCACCACATAAGTGGCTAATCTTAGTGTATGCACATGATAACCTCTTAGCATGTCATTCCAAGTTTCGAACCCGCGTCGATGTACAACGGCGCAATGTCCTTAACCGCTAGGCTACTGTTGCTTGTCCGATTAAAATTTTATATTGTAACTGAAATAGCACTATTTTTATTTTTGTTCTATTTATAAATTATTTTTAAAATGTGATGTATTATAAAACTTTATACACTAATTGTGTTCACAATTACTGTAATACAATACATATGTATGAAATGCTATATTACCATACTATAGAACTTTATACAATCGTATTAAAACAATTAAATATGATTCTATTTTAAATACGATTATATTCACAACAACTGTGTAAATTATTTTTAAAATGTGTTGTATTTTAAAACGTGTTGTATTATAAAATTTGTAAAGTAGTTGTATTCACAATTACGTATGAAATGCTATATTGGGCATTTCCTTATCATTATTACTGATAAAAATATATTTTGCTTCATGTTGAAACTTCTTTCCCTCAATTAAATATGATTTTTTAATTCTTTGTTGCATTATCCAACACATTTATTAAGGTAGCCTGTAATGTTGATGTGTAAAGCTAGTATAATTTGTTCAAATCATTTTATAGCAATGTTTATTGGATGAAAACTTAAAGTCTCTACATGATACCATCAAATTCATGTTCTTAAATTACTTTATTATATATATATATACATTCATACATTTTAGATCATTAATGTTTTCCCAAAATCTATACTGAGAATTACTTCGTTCAAAATTGATGGTAAAACAAGTCTTTGAATACTTCTTAGATATCTTTATTTCTGCATTGTAGAGATCGAACCAACAAGCTTGCACTTGTTAAGTTGTTTACCCATTTATCCTTTGACTTGTTATTTTGATTCCAAAAATAAATGATGTAATCACCTTTGTTTTGAAAAGAAAACGTTTACATATACATAATACATTTCTAATCAAACCAACCGTTAGAGAATTTTGTTTACTGTAACTTAGTTAAAACCAATTTTTCCGAAGCCAAAAAACATGGAACATGTCTATAACATGTCCCCTTTAATCCCTACAATTTAATTCACTTAATTCTCTCCACTTTTGTCTACTTAGATTTCTCTAATTTTAAATATTTTCTATCACATTATTTTTTGATGTTCAACTAAAATAAAAAAAACTAGTTTTTTCTTTCTTTTTTTTTAAAATATTCAATCTGACGATCGGTTCCCCACTGTTATGGTTGTACTAGTATATTGTCTTATACTATGATAGATGTCACTATATTTTTCCATAATTACAAGCACCTTGTTAATCCCTCAAAAAATCCATACGCACATTGAGCCAAAGATGCGGAATGGTCGCCATCAGGGTCGGTTGTGCATAATGTTATCTGAAACACTCAAACGACTCATAATGGGTAGGATGCAATGGCACAGAGCCAAACCCAGATATCAAACCGAAGACAAGTCAAGACGACCAGAGAAACTAGAGATAGTGGGTCTAATATCAAAGTCTGATTGCATGTATCAGGATAAGAGTCAAGGCTACATATGTACTTAACAATTGCTCATGGATTGCAACAACTATCGCTCGACGCTCAGATCAGAAACCTACTGGTCGGTCATACACCGGTCCTTGAAAAAGCACATTTACATCTCAGAGTCACAAGCCTCAGTCGGTCACCTCTAGACTAAGGAAAATCGTTGCTCACTCACTCAAATCAGATATAACCGCATTAAGGAGTTATGGCCGACAGGAGCTATGGTCGACTTGTTCCTTCTCTTCGCCATCAAGCAAATCAGATATCCACCAGTCAAATGCCAGAAATAGCCGCAACCAAATGACATCAACCAAAAGTTAGAGACGAATCGTGGTTCAGGCGCAAAAGCAAAGGTCGGTCGTTCATATTGAGAGAAAGCCGCTCAAGCATTAAAGAAAAGCAAGTTATCCATTCAACATAGGCAGAAACTACCTCATAACATAGCCGCAAGGGAAAACAGTGCCATACAAAGACAACAAAAGGACAAGCGCCCTTGAACCAAGAAGGTCGGTTGCGCAAGGAACAAGGGAGAATCGAGTCCAATCCCGCGCTCTGCTCTTATAAAAGTTTCCAAGGTTCCCAAAGCAATCATTCTCACATGGACGCCCGCTCCTATGAACTCGCACAACTACTCAAGACGCTCGCTCCGTTGAATCGCTCGCATGACAACCGAATACAACTATGAACAGCTGGCTGGTGGCATGATTGAAATTAATAGAATGAGCGATCCATAGCCGGCATAAACGAATTTCAGATCATTTCCCAAGGGGAGTTCACCTATAAATACACCATGGCTGCCAACATAAAGGGGATCCAATCTTTGAAACCCCTAAGTACTGCTAAATTCTATCCTCAACTACTGATTCGGCCGTGGCCTCAAGTACAATCGGGTGATTCAAGGAAAACAAAGACATCCTGCTTCTTAATCATTCATCCATCCTCCTTTTCCTCAAGCTCTATGATTCTCTTGTATAACTCCAAAATTCGAAATATATATAAATGAGGGAATATTGAGTGAATTTGGAGATTTGTGAAAAGGGAGAGTTGATGTATCCTGTAATACTCATTATAAGATTGGAAATCACCTTCATAGTGGACGTAGGCCTAATTAATGGCTGAACCACTCTAAATCTCGTCTCTACCTTACCTTTCTCGCATTTTTCATTTTTAGTTGCTGATTAAATATGGTTCCATTTATTTCTTACCAATTTGGTGAAGCACAGTTTAGTACCTTAGGTGTTTAGATTTTTTTTGTGTAAACATTTTGGCGCCCACCGTGGGGCCGTGTTTTGCTTCTTTCCCCATTTCAGGTCCGATGAGATTTTCTGAGAGGCACTATGCTTGAAATCTTGAGCACGCAGAGAAGAATCACTGATGAAGTCAACAACCCCAACAATGGGGTCAACATCATCACGCCGTCAAACAGCGACTCCGTGGAAGAGGGGTTGCCAGAAGTTAAAGAAGCTGTAACCAGGAAGGAATTGGAGGAGGCGATGACAAGATTAACGAGTCAAATAACTATTGCAATCAATGCAATGATGAATAATCTCGAGTCGATACTCGCCATTCAAGCCGCCACTTTAAGCACCACTTGTTCCTCGCTAGCTCGAACGAATTGCAAGTCAGAAACAGAGCTCTCTGCTTCAAGCTCAAGACAGCAGGATTCCATCCAGAGAGTTGCACGTCGCACCAATCCAAACTACGAAGGGGGCAAAGCACTTGTGCGTGATCACTCTAACGATACAATCGCAGAGCAGGAAAACAGTCCCACTATCATCAGAATGTCCATTTCAAAGGGATGCCCAAATTTCTTGCCCCCAGTTCATGAAGACACATCCAGATCAGAGGTCGATAATAAAAAAGGCTGTCAATCCATGGATCCAAGCAAGGAACGAAAGTACATCTTGGGTATGGCACGAGCAATTGTGAAGGAAAGTCTAGAGAAGAAGGATGATCGAAGTGAATGGGAGTCCTTCCCAACTAAAACCCCGCTCACTGAAAGGGTTAAGAAAACTGTATACCTACAAAGATTCGAACCTCCATCATTACAGTCCTATAATGGGACAAGCGACCCTGATATATTTCTACGTAAATATGATCAGTACAAGAATGGGGCGTGCGCTACTGATGAAATCAAATGCTTATATTTCCCAACTTATTTAGAAGGAGTGGCTTATCTATGGTTCACAAAGCTGCCACCGCAGTCCGTGGATAATTTCGTGACCTTGGCTAAGCTATTCAATGAGCAGTTCAAATCCCAGGCACTCAAAACTCGGGATGCTACGGAGCTAAGTGGACTACAACAATGACCAGGAGAGCCCATCAAAGCTTTTCTCACTCGCTTTGACATGGCAGTGGCTAAAGTCAAGAATCTCGAACCCGGCCTAATCTTAATGGCTCTTAAGGGCGGCATATGTAAAGAAACCATGTTGGGGCAGTGGATCAAGAAAAAGAAACCAAGTACGCTCGAACGATTGCTCAACAAAGCCAAAAAATATGCAAGCATTGAAGAAAAAAACGCACAGGTAGAGAAGAATGGAAATGCGCAAAGCAACCTAGATAATAAAAAAAAAGGAGCAATGAAGAAGAAGTCAGTCGAGCAAAAAAGAAACTGCGTTTTTCAAGAACTCCGAGTTCACTCCCCTTAACGATACTGTGGGAAATATCTTCATGGAAACTAAAAACACCGAGAGATGTCCGGTTTTGAAACAAAGACAAGTCAAAAATGCCGCTATGAAGTCAGGAAGGTTCTGTCAGTTCCACAAACAGCCAGGACACGATACCGATGAATGTAGGCACTTGAAGTCGGTAATTAGGGGTTAATCCGAAAAAACCATTTGCAACAGTATGTACAAGATCATAAAAGTTGTCCCGACTCTCCACAAACAAGGGGCAATACACCTTAAAGAGGAAAGGGCTTAAATCAATCCAAAGATGACGCTCATCAGGGAGACTAGTCACTAATATCTCAATAATTGAGCATTAAACTAGAGCTCTCATTACTTTGCTTAATTCCCCTGATTTTATCTTGTTGTTAAGATTGTTTTAACTTGTTTTACTATTCACTATGTTCGTATTAGGCAGCGGTTTACTTGCAAGAACTATGTGCATCAAAAACTAATTATGTGTTTACCTGAATAACATACTTATTGGTCTATGCTAAAAGAAGAACAATCTCTTGCAATGTAGGCATAGTAAAAGCAATTTGCCATTCGCAGCAGGACTGTGATGGAAAAAATCCCAGGGCACACACTAAACGAAGCAATTTGGGAATTGCGAACATCAAGCAAGATTAAACGGGAGGAATAGACACATCACCTCAAAAAGAACAAGCTATTCTAAGATAGACAACAAGGCTGCACCTTTCATTATGGAGTATGATGACTGCTTAGCAAACACCCATTCAAAGGACTGCCGCCAGACCTCATTGAAAGCACAAGAATATTACCAAATCCGTCCCTCGGATAAAATAGCTAATCCAAAAGAGGAGTTCTCTCAGGTATAGGACATGAACTCCTTAAAATCGGAGTTAAATTCGGTAGCAAGGATTGATGTCCACCTCCTAGGAGTCAATGCCGAAGTGGAAGAAATTCAAAAAAGTCCCACGGTTAAAGTCCCACAGATAAAATTGCTGAGCCCCCCAAAGAAACACCTTCTTAGGTGCTGGACACGGGTTCCCAAACTTGAAAAAAAAGCTCAATGAGGCGAACCAGTGTATGTTTCCTAGGGCAAAGGCACAAAGTAGGAAAAACCGACATGTCCCGAAACGGAAAAAATTGCCGATTCACGAGGGGCACCTTGTTAGGTGAAGGACACGAATTTTATCTCTTTTGAGTCAAGGCTCGATGAGATGAATTAGTGTCCGCTCCTCGGATGAAGCATAAAAATGGGGAAGGATTAAACATGCTGGAAGGACCAATGCAAAACAAAAATCCTAGCCGAAAGGGGGTGTCAGAAATCCTAACCGAAAGGGGGTATCCATTCTAGAACCTTTTTAAATAACTAAAACAATCAATCAGGGCCTAGAATGGATCGAAAATCTTTAACCCAAGACCTCCCCAGGGGGCACGTATTCAAAACCAGCTTCCGAAGGGTTTGGATTACCAAGTCAGTGAGGCGCGGGGTTGAACACTAATAAGTAAAGGATACCAAACGCGGTTATATTAATACAAATGCGTAACAGCCTTCGATAAGCGAGAAACCTCAAAAGGTAACTAAATCCCAACAACAACAATAATAATAGAAAATCAGGCGCAACCGAATGATTAATAAAGCGCTCGGCCGAATGTGTAAATCAGAAAGGTGCAGCGTACGACGCACCCGCATGAAAGTAAACAAGCTACATAATAAGAACTGCGGTGCGTTGAGATCCAAAACGAACCATAAAAGTCACAAACCTAAGCCTATGAAAATAAGCGAGGTTGGCTCCCGCATACACAAGCCGGACTAAAAGTACCATTCTAAATCAAAACCAAAAGAACAAAACAGGTAAAGCATTAGAAAGCCACAGAATTCAGATGAGGTAAGAGATGATCCTCTCCCTAGACTCAAGGGCCTCGACAAGTATGAGCCTGTCCTTCTCTAAGGCATAAAGTCGTTCAAAATTCTCTTTATTTGTTTGCTGAAGATCTTCGACAAGAGAATGCCAAGCACCCATTTTCTCCACAATGTAATCTCTAATAGTTGTGATGAGGCCTTCAACCAGATGCGGACGTGCTTCTAACTGATTGAACTCGGCCAATATGCAATCCTTCATGGCGTCCATCTTTCCTGCAATAATCCATCTATCAAATGTGTTTATATACACACCGGAACGCGAGCTAGTTGGACACTAAGCCACAAAGTCCTCAGCAAGTTCGGGATAGCAAGGGTTGGGAACAGAAAGAGGCTCCAATACAGCTGCAGGATCCAGGGTGATGACGAAGAAGCCATACGACCAAGATCAGCCTGAATATCTGAGTCAGGAATTTCATTCAGCAAACAATGACCTTGAGTGTCAGTCGCACCCAAGATCTCCTTGCCTTGGGGCATCTTTTTGCTACCAGCCCTTCTTGTCGACTTTTCCTGAGCCTCCTAGACATGAAAAATTCCATCCTCAGACGATCTATTTCAAAAGAGATCAGTGCGGAGTCAAACAACAACCATGAAAAGGGAAACAGCCCAGCCAGACTCAGGCATAAACAAAAACATTTCAACTAGAGAAACCTGGGGCATTTCACCAAACAATTTATGAACAAATACCAAGCATCAAGGTTTCAATGAAAACCACCAGATGATTCATATTCTTCAAAGATGATTACAGAAACGATATCTACGCTACACAAAAACCTGGCTATCACCCAAACCCCAAATTCATACACAACTCGGTCATGTCATGTTTGGAACATCCTAACTTGGGAACATATGAGTATTTCAAAAACAAAAAATGTACCCAGAAATATCATGGTACCTCGGAGCCAAAAGAAAATTTCTCAAGAAAAAACAGGTGCTACTGCAAATACTAGGCAAAATGATGAAATGAGGAAGCCAAAACCTTTTGAAGAGAAATCAAGGCAGAAATGTCAAACATAGATTACCTGGTTAAACTCTCGAAGAAGCACAGCTATGACCAAAGGATTTCTCGAAAAAGATAAAAGAGGAATGAAGCAGGTTAAAAGTAAATAAGGAAGATTAAAAGGCATACATCCAGTGAATTTTCACCACGACAGCTTAAGTGCCCGATTACACAAAAATGTCCCATCAAATTCCAGCTGGCATCCCAAAATCCGACTATTCGCACAATAACAAAAGAGACACGTTGAGCCTATCGAGACAGTATCAGTCCACTTCAACGAAGCAATCCCAAATTTTTGCACGACCCCTCGACAAATCTACCAAATATGTCGAAGCCAACGATTCCTTACTAAAAGAAATCACGGGCTTCGAGGGGCAAGTGTTAATCCCTCAAAAAATCCATATGCAAATTGAGCCAAAGATGCGGAATGGTCGCCATTAGGGTCGGTTGTGCATAATGTTATCCGAAACACTCAAACGAATCATAATAGATAGGATGCAACGGCGCAGAGCCAGACCTAGATATCAAACCCGAGACAAGTCAAGATGACTGGAGCAACCAGAGATAGTGGGTCTAATATCAAAGTTCGATCGCACGTATCAGGATAAGAGTCAAGGCCACATATGTACTTAACAATTTCTCATGGATTGCAACACCTATTGCTCGATGCTCAGATCATAAGCCTACTGGTCGGTCATACACCGGTCCTTGAAAAAGCACATTTACATCACATTGTCACAAACCTCAATCGGTCACCTCTAGACTAAGGAAGATCGTCACTCGCCCACTCAAATCAGATATAACCGCATTAAGGAGATGTGGTCGACAGGAGCTATGGTCGACTCGTTCCTTCACTTTCCATCAAGAAAATCCAATATCTACCCATCAAATGCCAGAATTAGCCGCAACCGAACGAGATCAACCAAAAGTTAGACACGAATCATGGTTCAGGTGCAAAAGCAAAGGTTGGTCGTTCATATTGAGGGAAATTCACTCAAGCATTAAATAAAAGCAAATTATCCATTCAACATAGGCAGAAACGACCTCGTAACATAGCCGCAAGGGCAAACAGCGCCATACGAAGACAACAAAAGGACGAGCGCCCTTGAACCAAGAAGGTCGGTCGCGCAAGGAACAAGGGAGAATCGAGTCCAATCCCGCTCTCTGCTCTTATAAAAGTTTCCAAGGTTCCCAATGCAATCATTCTCACATGGACGCCCGCTCCTATGAACTCGCACAACTACTCAAGACGCTCGCTCCGTTGAATCACTCGCATGACAACCGAATACAGCTCTGAACAGCTGGCTGCAGCTGGTCGGTGGCATGATTGAAATTAATAGAATGAGCAATTCATAGCCGACATAAACAGATTTCAGATCATTTCGCAAGGGGAGTTCACATATAAATACACCATGGCTGCCAACATAAAGGGGATCCAATCTTTGAAACCACTAAGTACTGCTAAATTCTATCCTCAACTACTGATTCGGCCATGGTGTCAAGTACAATCTGGTGATTCAAGGAAAACAAAGACATCCTGCTTCTCAATCATTCATCCTTCCTCCTTCTCCTCAAGCTCTACGATTCTCTTGTATAACTCCAAAATTCGAAATATATATAAACGAGGGAATATTGAGTGAATATGGAGATTTGTGAAAAGAGAGAGTTGATGTATCTTGTAATACTCATTATAAGATTGGAAATCACCTTCATAGGGGACGTAGGCCTAATTAACGGCTGAACCACTCTAAATCTCGTCTCTACTTTACCTTTCTCGCATTTTTAATTTTTAGTTGCTGATTAAATATGATTCCATTTAATTCTTACCAATTTGGTGAATTACAGTTTAGTACCTTGGGTGTTTAGACCATTTTCGGTGTAAACACACCTAGAACTCATTAGCCCTTTCAGTATAACGTAGAACCAAGAAGCAAATTGGCGGCTAGAATAAGATATCCTTAAACTTGGTTTATAATATTAGGAGTAACTTTGTATTCACTTCTGAATATTACTAGAGAATTAACAGAGAACGAAAATATGTTTTTTCCACTCATATGTATATTCTTAACATTAGTCATGCCAAACGACTTATATACATATTAATTATTATTATTATTATTCACTGAAGAGGTTTTTAATTAATAAATTGTTTGTCCATATAATTAATAACAACCATGTTCTTAAATAATATTTTTTTATCTTTTTAGTGAAGAGGCTTTCAATTCAAAATACCAAAACATGATTGTCATACATAAGGATATACTTGAAGATATGATTTTCGGTGATTTTATCTCGGCCAAGGTTTGTATTTCATAATAATGGGAGTTATGATAGTGATGAGTATGTACATATTTGTGTAAGGTTATACATATATGTGTGTGCACATGTGTTAAGACTTGTGAGTACTAATATGTACATGGTTTGTTCCACTACTAACAACATTAATAGTACATCTCACAGACATTATTTAAATTTAGCATATGATGAAACACATAAGCTCAGGTGATCGTATGATTTTAATTTGTTTATTATTTTAAAAAGATAAATACCTTTATCCTTTTAAACAAGTTATATGTTTTCATACAAGATAATTCACATAATAATTTTTTTATCAGATCATATGTCTTCATATGATTTTAAGTAAGAGAATTTGCCATATGTTGAAACAAAGAAGATCAGGTGATCATATGATTTTAGTATGTTTATAATTTTAAAAAGATAAATGTATTTATCTTTTTAAACAAGTTATATGTTTTCTTCTAAGATAATATACATAATAACTTTTTTGTCATATCATATGTTTTTCATATGATTATGAGTAAGAGAATACTAAAAACCATATGCTGAAACAAAGAAGATCAAGTGATCATATGATTTTAATATATTTAAATTTTAAAAAGTTAAATACATTTATCTTTTTAAACAAGTTATATGTTTTCATACAAGATAATATACATATTAATTTTTTATTATATCATATGTTTTCATATGATTGTGAGTAAAAGAATTTACCATATGCTGAAACAAAATAGCTCAGGTAATCATATGATTTTAATATATTTAAATTTTAAAAATATAAATAGATTTATATTTTTAAATAAGTTATATGTTTTCATACAAAATAATATACTTATTTTTTTTATAATATTGTATATTTTCATATGATTGTGAGTAACAAAATTTATCATTTTAAGAAGCTCAAGTGATCATTTGTTTTCTAATATCTATATCATTTTGAATAGTACTTTATGTTAGTAAAGTACACAAAAAGATAAATATGTTTATCTTTTCAAACAATTAATATTTTTTCCATACAAAAACATGTATGTAATACAATTTTTTACTAAAGATTGTAAAATTATAATGCATTCCATGGCGTATGTTTATTATTTGAATAGTTTATTTAATAAACTAGAAAAAAGATAAATATATTTATCTTTTTGAACAATTTATGTTTTTTTCATACAACTTATACATATTTATTTAATAAACTATTATGCTTTATGGAATATGTTTCTTATTTTAAATGATTTATGCAATAACTTATTTTTTCCATACAAAAACAAGTACACCAAAAGATAAATACATTTATCTTTTTTAACTGACTTATGTTTTTCATACAAAAGCAATTAGACTAAAAGATATACAACAAAACTTTTTATTGAAAATATTATTACAGTATTATTGAACACATCCTGAAGACATAATAAAATGATAGATACCTTGAATTGTTTTGTTCAAGCATTTCCTCTTTGCTTCAAATAAATTGATGATGCAGCTGATCATTAAAAAAAAGCTTTAAAACTGCACTTATGTTGTGATATTTGTCATTATTCTAGCTTTATGTTATGAAAATTTACTTTGTGTCACATATTATAAGTCACCGTATGTTCAAAAAAAATGTTATCTCTGTCCAGATAATTGATTTTCTAATTATATTAAAACACTACTCAATCATTAGGAACTTATCAAAATAATATCTAATTGCCTTATCGAATATGTTTACTAGTTTAAATACTTTAATGGTATTTTCTGTCCAGATTATCGATTGGTTCTAGTTTAGAGTAGCCAAACAAGGGGATAACAGTTCGAGCTTAACTTAAATAAATACCACCATGACTGTAGGATCAATTTTCTAGACATACATCTAATGAGTCATCAATAAATCAGTTTTTAATAACTAAAACATTTGTTTCTTTTAACAAAAGGGTGCTCGTAGTGACATAGAAAATGTCAAAATTAAAATATTTATTCCAGCAGTCAACGAACACTACAAGATCCACTATGTTGTATGCTGTTATTTCCAGTCCATGATGATGCACACTTCTAAAATTTGAACCTAAAACATCAACATGGACACTTTATGATTAGGCCCGGCCCAGAGGCAAGGCTACCAAGACATTTGTCTAGGGCATCACCGCCGGAAGTGGCGGAGAGGGGCAGCCGGAGGTGCAACATTTATAAAAGAATCTGTATTTGATAAAGCATCAGGGCACCTTTGTAATCAAATAGCAATTGGTTAAGTGGTATGATTTGCAGTTTAGTAATAAAAGGTCCACGATTCAACTCTTTCTACTGACAATTTTGCTGACGTTATTTTTTGCCCAAGTGCTTTTCATGATTATGCCTAGGGCACCAGCTACACTCGGGCCGACATTGTTTATGATTCTCTGTGCAATAGATCAAGGAACGGAAGAATAAGCAGTAGACACAAAAATGCAACCATAAAAATTGTAAGCTGAATCATTAAATCTTCTTATTATAATAAACAACAAAAATTCGTCAATGAAATAAACAAGAATCTTCAAAATGAAGAAGCAAAGAAAATACGAAAAATTCAGCTATCCTTAAGCTTGCAGAGTATGCTCAACAGAATAATGTGTAATTATAGCACTACTAGAATTGGTCTGTTTGATTACGGACCATAGCGACGGCTGGTGACGGCTAAAAAAGCGGCCCTCGCCAAATAAAACATAAACTGCGAGGCTATAGGATAGATCGATCATTTCTGCTCCCCCCCCCCAATTTTCATCTGCCGACGCTGAAAATTAAAAAAAAAAAACCTTCCATTCAACCCCTCAACCCGACTCCTCCGCTCAGACCGACGCCGACCGCCGCCTGCTCTTCCTTCCCCTCTCCAGCCGTCATTTCCTCTTCTTCTAGGTATGATTTTCTACCCTAATTTCCTAAGTTAATTAATTAATAGTTATTTAATGTATATGTTGTGTGATTATATTATGATTTTTGAATTACTGTTGATTTAGTTATGATTGAAAACACTAAAATGTGAATTTACTTGTTTATTGGTGAATATGGTATGTTAGTTGATTTTGTGCGTATGTATGTGTTAATGAATCGTTACTTTATAGATAATAATCAATTATTGATATATTGAATTTATGATATAGGCAATTAGATTTTAAATTTAAAAGTTATTTAGGTGATTATCGATTACAAATGGATTAATAAATTCTGTGAATTTAGTTTATTGGTATACACGTTGTTGTTTCTGGGTTTTGTAATTGTTGGATGTGGGATTGGTATACATGTTGTTGGATATAGTTATTTAAAAGCGATGGTTCCGAAATTGTTGTATAATTGGTTGCGGACGGGGCTTAGTAGCTCCTGACACCGTCGTCCACAGACCATGGACGATTTATTTGATTGTGTTTGTGGTAAATTCATTGTGTGTTGAAAATGAATTTTATTGTGGAAATTATTGGAATGGAGTGACTATGTATGGCGCAAGCCAAGGCCTAGGTTAGTAGAGGAGCCGTGCTGGACAAGGTGCCGGTGCTACCCACCCTGCCGTTGTAATGCCGGAATTTTCTGAAATGAACTATGAAAAATATTCATGTGTTGAATAAATTGTTTGAACAATAAAAATCACATTTTTATTGTATGTATGAACCACTAAAAATATTCATGTGTTGAATAAATTTTTTGAACAATAAAATCACATTTTTATTGTATGTATGAACCACTAAAAATATTCATATGTTGAATAAATTCTTTGAACAATAAAATTAACATTTTTATTGTATGTATGAACCACTAAAAATATTCATGTGTTGAATAAATTCTTTGAACAATAAAATTAACATTTTTATTGTATGCATGAACCACTAAAAGTATTCATGTTTTGAATAAATTCTTTGAACAATAAAAATCACATTTTTATTGTATGTATGAACCACTAAAAATATTCATATGTTGAATAAATTGTTTGAATAATAAAAATCACATTTTTATCGTATGTATGAACCACTAAAAATATTCATGCGTTGAATAAATTCCTTGAACAATAAAAATAACATTTTTATTGTATGTATGAAACACTAGTTAATCGTAGTTGGATGTATGAAGTTCGAAATCACTGACATTTATTTTTGAATCAGGAAAAATGTTCTATTATTATATTGACCGTAGTTGGATGTATGAAGTTAGAATTGGAATGAAAGGCTTAGTGAAAGAACATTTCATGAAGTTAGAATTGGAATGAAAGGCTTAGTGAAAGAACATTTCTATAATGGTGTAAATGAGTTTGTTAGATTTGCAGTATCTAATAATCGAAATTACTAGGAGCTTCGTTGTCCGTGTAGTAAGTGTAAACTGATGAAGTTAGAATTGGAATGAAAGGCTTAGTGAAAGAACATTTCTATAATGGTGTAAATGAATTTGTTAGATTTGCATGAAGTTAGAATTGGAATGAAAGGCTTAGTGAAAGAACATTTCTATATTGGTGTAAATGAATTTGTTAGATTTGTAGTATCTAATAATCAAAATTACGAGGAGCTTCATTGTTCGTGTAGTAAGTGTAAACTAGTGAAGTTAGAATTGGAGTAAAAGGCTCGGTGAAAGGACATTTCTATAATGGTGTAAATGAATTTGTTAGATTTGTAGTATCTAATCATCAAAGTTACGAGGAGCTTCATTGCCCGTGTAGTAAGTGTAAACTAATGAGGTTTCATAAACCAGACATCGTTAAAGTACATTTGTATAAATCAGGTTTTGTGCCAAATTATTATTTACGGGATCGTCATAGAGAACTTGTTGCGCCTACAGTAAATCTTGTAGCGTCGGACGTCGAATTAGTTATGACGAATCCAATAGAAGATATGGTAGAATATGCAGCACGGTCAATGTTCCCTACCGGTCAGATTGACGATAATGATGTCAATATTGAAGAAGAACCGAACACGGAAGCCAGAATAATATATGATTTATTGGCTTCAGCTAAGCGGTCGTTGTGGAATGGTTGTGAAAGTGAAACTGAATTATCGGTAACCGTTGAGTATATCACCATGAAATCAAAATTTAACCTTACAGAAGCTGTATTTACAACGGTTGTACAAGCTGCAAATAGACATATTCCATCCGATAATCTGATGTGTGATAGTCATTACAAAGTGAAAACACTAATGTCGGCTTTCGGTTTGCCGTACCAAAAAATAGATACTTGTGTTAAAGGTTGCATGTTGTATTGGAAAGATGATATTAATCTTAGAAACTATAAAAAATGTGGCAGGGAAAGGTATAAACCTAGAAATAAGAAAGGTAAGGAAGTTCCGTATACGAGAATGCATTATTTACCAATCATCCCTAGACTACAATGGTTATATGCATCCTTAGTCATTGCATGTCATATGCGATGGCATTGTGTGCAAACACAAGAAGATGGAACTTTGACACATCCATCGGATGGAGAAGCATGGAAACATTTTGATAGGACGTGTCTTACATTTGCTGCAGAGAGCCGTAACGTCAGACTTGGTTTATGTACATATGGGTTTTCACCATTAATCGAAGAGTTGAAAAAACTATGGGATGAAGGAGTTGAAACATACGACATTCAAAAAAAATAGAATTTTCGTATGTTCGCTTCTTTGTTATGGACGATTAGTGATTTTCCTGCATATGGAATGCTTTCAGGTTGGAGTACGGTCGGTCGTCTATCTTGTCCTTTATGCATGGGAAACATAAGCATTTTTCTTACGGTATGGAAGGAAGCATTTGTGGTTTGATTGTCACCGTTGTTTTCTGCATACCAATCATACATTTAGAAGAGATAAAAAAAAACTTTAAAGCTAACAGCGGAATGACTATGCAAGCACCCAAAATTTGGACAAGTGAAGAAATATACGATATTGTAAAGGATTATCCCAAGGTCCATGAGACTGGAGAGCAGACAAAAATTCCGGGTAAATCTGACATTCATAATTGGTGTAAACAAAGCATATTCTGGGAGCTACCTTATTGGAAAGATCTCAAACTTTGACATAATATCGACATTATGCACAATGAAAAAATGTATTTGATAACGTGTTTAATACTGTTTTGAATGTCAAAGGAAAAATAAAGGACGGTATATGTGTTGACTATAAAAACAATAAATTGAGTGGGATGAAAAGTCATGATTGTCGTATCATGATGGAATATTTATTACTAGTGGTGTTCAAAGAATTATTGCCTGCAAAAGTGTGAGGTGTTTTAACAGAGTTAAGCTTATTCTATAAACAACTTTGTCCGGCAACGTTAAAAATTGATCGTCTCCGTAAACTTGAAGTAGAAATTTCGATATTGATTTGCAAATTAGAGAAAATCTTTCCTCCGGGATTTTTTAATGTAATGGAGCATTTACCAATTTAGCTTCCATCCAAAGCTATTTTTCGAAGTCCAGTGCAATATGGATGGATGTATCCTTTTGAAAGGTAAAATTTATGCTTACAATTCAAAATGACATTAGTGCATATAAATTGAATTAATTTTATTTTAGGTATTTGAATCAAATGAAGAAAAAAGTATGACAAAAAGGACGAATTGAAGGTTCGATTTGCAAATCTTATCTTGAAGAAGAAGCTTCGTTCTTTTTTTTCTCATTACTTCAGTGATCATGTGAACCTATCATTTGTAAGTGGTTCTCGTAATGATGAAACCGTGGAGCCCAATTTTTGTCCGACAATGTTATCTGTTTTTAGACAACATGGACGATCTCCTAGAAAATATGTAGAAATATGGTTAAATGATACAGATCACCATGTAGCACACACATATGTTCTTCTAAATTGTGCTGAAGTTGCACCATTTATTAGGTAATAAATTTTTAACTTTATTACAGTTATGTGTACATCAATTGTTAGCTAGTAATAGAATCATTTATATTTGCAGTATTTACAAATCAGAAAATCCAAATGGCGATCTCAGTAAAGATTTTGCTAAATGGTTCTCGAAGTACGTTTATGATCCAATAAACTGCGTCAATAACGAGGGTTTACAACATCTTGCGCTTGGACCAAAAAGAAATGTTAAGACTTATCCAATATTCTTCGTCAATGGGTTTAAATTCAACACCAAAGACCATGGTACTGACAGATTAACATATAACAGTGGTGTATTTGTCAAAGGTAGTGATGATCCTGAAGAGCATATAAAAGACTTTTATGGCGTCTTGACACAGATTTTAGAGTTGACATATTATGTACAACCCATTGAAAAAGTTGTTCTATTCAAGTGCAACTGGTTGAGCAATGTTCCTGGTGCTGGAATCAACGTGCATAAAGATTATAAGCTTATAGAAATAAAGCAATGATTCTTTTGTATTGGCAAAGCAAGCATTTCAAGTTTACTTTGCTCCGTACCCGTCCTTAAAAAGAGATAAAGCAGATTGGTCTGCTGTAATTAAAACAAAGGCAAGATTTACATTTGAGGGAATTGCTATTCCAGACGATGCAGCGTATCAAACAGATGCAAATCAAAACGATGAAATAATAATGGTTAACGATGTTAATTTAGAGTCTTTAAACGATGAACCAAATGAATTAATAGAAGCTTTTGAGAGTACAGAGGACAACGATATAGAGTATGAGGTCGAGACTGAATCAGAAAATGAAGAAGAAGAATATTATTTGTATCATTACTTGTTTACATACGTACGTACAATGATTCAGGCATATTGATATATGAGTTATGTTGTGAACTTATATGATGTGCTATATTGTGAACTTATATGATGTGTAATGTTGTGAACTTATATGATGTGCTACAGTTATCTATTACGTGGTTCATCTTCTTTTATGTAAATGGGTCTTGTAGTTGCATTTGATATTATATGTTGTACGAGTTTATTTGATAATGGATGTGCATAATGATATATGAGTTATTATTATACGAAATAATATGTTTATGACAGATATGCCTCCTAGACGCCGACCTACCCACAGTTCAGAGGTAGATGTGAGTGATACAGCACCAGATACACGTCCGGTCGTAGAGCTCGTACCCAAGTCTGCAGGGTAATTTTTTAATTTCGTAAATGCTTAGTATTCAAAAGTCACTAAATGCTAATATCGTACTTTCTGCAGGGGGTTTGATATTATTCCAGGGGATGATGTTTTACGTGTCTCTAGAAATGCATATGTCGCTAGGTGGACAGAGGCATGGCCTCACTGGGACGATATTCCTATGCAGATTAGGAATGCCATCCTCGCGGAGGTTCTTGTAAATATAAATATATTTCTCATTTGCAAAATTATATAAAATATGTAATACAATTTGTTTGTTAATTTATAGTATGTTGACGGGTCGGAGAAGAAGATATGGATGTTTTCTCACCGCATGGAACCAGAAGATGAGGAAAATTATTCAGGCAATGTATACAAGGCAAAAGTAGCGAGAAAGAGGCCTCAGTGGATGAGCGAGGAGGTCTACCCCGATTTCCAGAAATTATGGGCCACGGAAGCTGCGAGGGTAAATTAATTAAGCTTATTTAAAAATTTTAATTTGTATATCCATCAATTATTCATATAATTAAATATACAGGAGCTTTCAGAGTGAAACCGATCAAACAGGCTCAAAAATCCTGCTTTGCATTGGGCTGGGTCTAAGTCCTTCTCCCAGCATCGTCGCGAATTGGTACGAACGATAAATCACATTTACAAATAGTTCTAAACTTTTTAAATCATATTGATAAATTCCAAATATATATTGTATCATTTCAGATGTCGACTCTCCAAAGGGAGCCTACACTTGCTGAGGTGTTTAAACAGACTCATGCCGTCGAGCGGACAGATGAGGAGGGTAACACCACATATACCTGGACGGACCCTAAGTCCTGTGAAACGGATGTTAGCATTTGTAATAATTTGTATTTCACATTATTATTTTGAAATAGAATATTTAATGTATTCCATAATTGTTCCCTATCGCAGGACAAATACAGGGCGATCTTAAATGCTCGAGCGACACAGTTAGGTCAAGAGCCGGACGTGGAGGAGTGCAATCGCATTTGGAAAAAAATCATCGACCCACCTACCAGGGGTAGACGCTATGGCTTTGGAAACCTAGAGGTAAAGTGTTTTATTAAAGGATTTAAACATATCCAAGTGTTATTAATTAATATCACTTAGGTACTCAATCCACGTAAACAAATATCACATATTAATTTATCTCTTACTAGCATGAATAATTACTTTAAATTTATGTCATATTAATACCATTGAAATATTAATTTATCACATATTAATTACTGGCATGAATAATTAATACAAATTGGTTTCATTAATTGGTGTGCATTTTATATCGACGACTCTATAACAATCATTGTATAAACCATGTATAGTATCCAAAAAAATTTTTGACAATGGTTTCGAAATATTTTAATATAATATACATTGCAATACCATTAGAATATTAATTTATCACATACACGCTTATAATATGATAATTACAGATAGCGGGGATTCGGTCCTCTTACATGAGGCGTCAGGACGAGGAGGAGATCATCATGCTTCGACAGCAGGTTGCAGCTTTAGAGGATTTTCAGAAGAACAAGCTTGAGATTGTGCTGGATGCGCGGATTGCTGCATATCTTTAGAAGCATAGGATTATGTCACCGAGTGAGCCTGCTACCGTGGAGGAGGACGAAGAGAACGAAGAGGATGAGGACGACGAGAATGAGTAGGTAGGTACTTGTCCTTTTTTTTTATTTTGGACTTGGTTTGTAAATACAAACTACTTGTTGGTGATGAACTTGAGATGTTTGTGGCGTTTTGTGGAGACGATTATGGTATTTTGGACTTGGTTTGTTTGATGTGGACGTGTTGATGGTTTTTGGATTGTTTATCGTTTATATTTATCTTTTATTAGTTATTTAGTGGTGTATGAGTTGATTTATAACATTTATGAGGTGATTGAATGTGAATTTGAGGTGATGGAATGTGAAACTGATTGTATATGAGTTGCGGATATGTTGGGTTTGAGTTTGTGTGGTTTGATGGCTTGTTAGCTGTTGAAATATATAAAAAAAAGTTACAGTTTAACGACGGCCGGTGACGGATTTCTGGTCCCGTATGGCGACGGCTAGCAACGACTAGTAAGGGTTTATTACACAGTTTTGTCACGATTTGTGACGGTTGACGACGGCTCTTTTGCAAAGTGTTGCCACGAGTAGCGACGGCTTTATGGTGGCAGCTAGTGACGGCTTCTAACGATTGTAGGAAATATAACCGTTTGTCCACGTGGCAACTTTGCTGTCGCTAAATTTGTGTCCAAAGCCGTTGCTTGCCAAGCTCGACGCTATTTTCTTAGCGTTTACATAATTTGTGACGGTTATTGGCGACGGCTAGCGACGGGCGTCAACGGTTTTTTGCCGTCGTTAACTAAGCCGTTTCTTGTAGTGTAGTTATTTGCTTTAATAATGATTCATTAACTAGTACTTATTCATTAGTGTTTCTACACTCATTTCGCTACTGTTTTTTTGCTTTATTACGCTGTTCTCAGTATAATTTTGCTTTATTTCAATATAATTCTATTTCATCACAAGTTCATTATTACTCTATTGGTGTTTTTTGTCTATCGGTAATTCATTTCATCTGGCACTATTTCAGCTGTTTCAAAACAGAATTACATCATCTTTTGGTCTGTGGGTAATTCATTTATCCTCAAACCAAACTGCCATACCAAATCGACAGCAGCAAATCCAGACCAACAAATTGTAACACCAGCCAGTCCCCATTCACGCCTGCAATCTACCTTTAAATTCCGACAATAATACAACACTTCAGCACCCAAGATCGCCTCCACAGATTAGCACCAAATCTTCCCTCCAATCACTGCCGCATCGTACTCCAAACACATCTACCCAAATCATTGAACTACACAAGTCCTCGTCATTGAACTGCACAAGTCGTCACCACTGTCAATTGTATTTTTTTCAAAGTTTACTTAACTTACCAACTTGTATTTTCTTAAAATTTACTGATGCTTGCTAGCATAGTTACTTGGATGATAAGCACCTGTGTTACTTAGTGCTTAATTATCCTGTCCAAGTCTGACTGAATGAGTTAAGATTGTCAATTAGCTCTGTATGGACAAACGTTTAGATTAGGTTTCATGCAAACTCCTAACAGACTCAGATTGCTAGAGAAAAAAAGATTTATTAGCTTAACATCAATTTAGAAGTGCTTGTAGAAAAAAAATGATAGTAGTTACATTCTATCAAAGCATAATCTGTAGGTCTATATTCCCTGTTATGTACTCTGAAACAAGACTAGTTTGTCTTGATGTAAGGTTTACGCATGACGCATTGGTTCCCTTCCTAAAATACTACAAAAGTTTTTGCTCAGCTAAAAATTTGTTGCTTTTCTGTATAATACTCTAATATTCCAGTCATCAATTTTTGATCAACTCTGATAAAGCAACATGCACGCAAATAGTTTTCTTCTGAATTTAAAGTTTTTATGACCAATTTTTGCTTTAGAAATCGGTGAATGAATCGAGTTTAGTTGGACTTTTATTTTTAATGAATGAATCGAGTTGGCCTTCTATGCTTTGTTTTGGGGGGCTCGGTGCATGTTTCTGTTTCCTACTTCACTACATCTGTTTTTTTCTTTATGTTTCGTACCATATCGTTTATTTTACTAGGGGCATGTCCATGTATCACGGTTTCATATTACAAGTAATCTCCAAAATCTAAAACATATAAAATAGACTTTTTTTGTCACAATCCCACGTCTCTACATGGTATGCCCCGAAAAAAGTACAAGTGTTCTAAGACCTTTGCATTATGTGACACGGTAGCAATTTTCACACTCTAGCCTCTATGTATGTGTATATATATATATATATGTATGTATATATATATATATATATATATATATATATATATATATATACATACATACACACACACATACATGACTCATTGTTTGTAGGAGGCATTTTTCTACGCAACTCATTTTCTTGTCTAGTTCTGATTTCTTTCTACTTCTTTTTAATTCTGTAATGACCACATTTTACGTATCGGGGGATTGTAAAACATTTTAATTTAATTCTCTGAAGGTCGGCTCATTCTCAACTTTTGATATGTTGTTTATGGGGATGTGTGACATGTCCGTAATTTTTATTAATTTTATTTGCGATCAATTTTCCCCTTTTAGTTTTGTATAGAGGATAACTTTTGACTGGGAATGAATCAAATGTTGGGATTGATTCCATTGGAAAGGAAATGATGTTTCCAATTCCGTAGAGTGGTCACATTAAAGTTTTGGTTGAGCAGCTTGGGAGGAATCGTTGTTTTAGTGCTACACAATTTCTGAACCGACTAATTCATCATTAGTGAGCTGATTAGCGAGGCCCATTAAGGCTAGGGGTTGTTGGCTATAAATAGAGGGGCAGAGGCAAGGAGAATGGTTTAGTTTCTTCATTTCTCATTTGGGTGGGCTTGACATTCTCCCCGCTCAATCAAATACACCTCCATCTATTAAATTAATAGATATACATAAAAGATTGAAGGTCAACATCGAGGAAGAGTATATCACATCAAACTAGTTGATTCGAAGGTCGTTTTTCGCTGTCTGGATTAGAGATTCATCGATTTCAAGCTATTTTGTGGATTTAGTGACTGATAAACATATCTCACATGGGTTCAATCAAGTTTATGGGTTGTTTGATCTAATTTCCATCATTTCAAGTTGTTTTCACCTAGATCTAATCAAGGTAAGTCTATTTTCATTCGAATCACCATAGGATTTAATCTAGCAAGATTATAACGGTAAATTCATATGTTAATTCATGTGTTTATGCAAGTTTAGATCTATTTGTTGATTCATTAATTGTTTTATCACGATTTGGTGAATTTTATATGATTGTATGATGATTGTTTTTGGTGCAAGTGTTGTTTGATGATTGCATGAAGTGTTGACGATTGAATTGTTGAAATTGGACGATTTCGACGAATTCGATGCATGGATTATGGCGCAAGAAACGATGGAATGGGTTCGACATTGATGGATTGGTCGGATCTGGCATGAATCGGTTAGAATTGGTGATGGATCACATGTCTTGTTACGCAAGAAATGATGGATCAGCCAGTGTGGAGATCGATGGATCGAGTGGACCAAAACTTGAAGGGATCGGTAGATCAGCATGGTTTCGATGGACCGTGGATCGAAACTTTATATGTGTCGGTAGTGCACACGTGGTAAACATCTGGGTTGGCACATAATGGATCGGCTTGTGTTCTAGATGATGGATCGTGGAGCGATCCATGATGGATTGGCACATAATGGATCTGCTTCACTACATCTGTTTTTTTCTTTGCGTTTTGTACTATATCGTTTATTTTATTAGGGGCATGTCCATGTATCACGGTTTTATGTTACAAGTAATCTCCAAAATCTAAAACATATAAATTAGACAATTTTTTGTCACAATCCCACGTCTCTACATGCACATGCCCCTAAAAAAATACAAGTGTCCTAAGACCGTTGCATTAAATGAGACATGGTTGCAATTTTTACACTATAGGATATATATATATATATACACATACATACATACATACAACTCATTATTTGTGGGGGCACTTTCCCACGCAACTCGTTTTTTTCTCTAGTTCCGGTTTTTTTACACCTTTTTAATTCTCTATAAAGTCATCCTCCTCAATAAAAACGCATGGAATATATCAAGAGAGATATCATTATATTTTTCACGAATTCACTCCTTCCATATTTCATTTTACTTGCAACAAACTAGATGGAATTGGTTTCTCAGACATTCATTTTTATGTTTCATTCTTGCAACACATAGACTTGCAGAGCACTCATGCGTGGAAGATACACAGACAACAAATATAATGAACACATTTCCCCCCATTTTTTCTCCGTTAAATTGTTATTATTTACAATTTTAATCTCATTTAACCTCTCAAAACTTTTTCTTCTTACAACAGATATGACTGCGGACTATTTGTCATCATGAACTTGAGAAATTTGGCACAAGAAAGAAATGTTATTGCAAGCATTTCATAGGAAGATGTTGACAAAATAAGAGCAAATTACGCATCTGCAATCTTACAAGACGAACCATATTGCTCTTCAACTTAAAGACTTGCATATAAATTTTAGTGTTGGTGGACACGATTATTAAAGAGTTGATGGATTTATTTGTTTGCAGCTCTACAATATACTTCAGGGATGACTTTAGTACTGCTGGAGACTTAGGGATTTTAACACACGGGTAATTTTAGTCTAATATAGGAATTTATTTGTAGTCAGTTCTGGTACATTGATGTAATTTGAATTTGTTACCATCATAGTTTATCTCTAATACATATGTTACTATTGTTGTTGAAGTGCTTAAAACTATTTTCTGTGTTTGTTGATGGATGAATAGAATGATAGCTTTGCCACTTATGTTTTGTCATTTTCTATTGTCGTTTGGACAGAAGCTTTAAAGGATTTGATTTTTGATATTTGTTGATGGTTGGCTTTCATGTTGTCCAATATTGATTTATAGTGGTCTTTTCAGAGTTTTTTGATCGTTTTACAGCATTTATTTTCATGTTGCCTAGCAATGATTTTCTAAATAGCATTGTTATATTCTTTGTTGATTGTTTGGATAGGAGATTTGTGTGTACACAGAGTTGCATGTTGTTACTAATAGTAGATTAGCGAACTAGCTTAGCAATTGTAAATATTCGGTAAGCTTGTGACAATTGCAAAGCACATTCATGTTTGGGATTTGTAACTAATAGTAACAATGTTCTTGTAGTAGGTTTTATGCGATGATTGTTTTGAGAGTCACATACTGGTTTCATTTTATATTTTAGGTTATATATTCTGTTATTACACTATTACAAAGCATGTCATTTGCATCGGTTGTTAAACCCCTATTGCGTCGGATGTTCAACTGGCGGAAATGAAGATGATGCAACAGACAAATTTTTGTTGCGTCTGTTAAGCAACCGATGCAAATGACGATTATTTGCATCAGTCCCTCAATACAACCGATGCCATAGAGCATATGCAAATGGCTTCATTTGGTTTTCAAGCCTTGGTGTATTGCATCGAAATTTTTAAACAACTGACGCTATGGAACATATGGAAAGAAAACATTTGTAATGACCCTAGTGTATTGCATCGGTTGTCTATGTTGTTACAACCGACGCAAATTTAGTCTGAAGCAAAAAAAAATATTTTCACTAGTTCAGATTTTTAAGCCTGAAACAATATCGAATGGAATTTAAAATTTTGCAAATGCATCATTACCATGAATCTGATCAAACAAATAATATAATTGTATTATCAATCAACATAGTTCATGTGTACAAACCCAAAAAAAGCATAAATACACTCTCTATCACAAAACAGCATTATAATTGTATTATCAATAAATATAATTTAATACTTCTGAATGTCACGAAGAGCGAATGTTGTTGGCCTAAAGCGAAGTGGCCTCTTCACCCCTCGTGCTATTGTCAATGACTTCCTAGTAGCCCGTGTTTGTTTATTTTTATACATTAGTCAATGCAATATTGTTCTATATTTTTAATTGCTACGTACTGTTACAATAAAACTAAATCAAATGAACAAAATGAAAGTACTGCTACAAACCGTGGTTACCAATTGCTTGCGAGGAGCCTTGCCCCATGTGGACTTGCGAGCAGTTTGCTTTGTACGTGCCATCTTTCCTTGTATATGCATGCAACCTTGTCTTAATTGTCAATTAAAAAAACATGAAGCGTAATCATCATGATATGGCCAATATATTATATAAATATAAATTAAGGAAGCTATAACAACCTAAATTTTAAGTGTATTTTATTTAACGATTTAATTTAAATTTTGGTTTTTTTTGTTTGGATTTTATTTAAATAATAATATTGATTTATGATCTAAAACTTATATTGTTTTAGGATTTTATAAGATAACTATTTTTATTTTGATTTTAATCTAAATTTATTTTGGATTTTATATAATGAATGAATTTGGTTTTGATATAGATATGATTTAATAATATAAATCAATTTTTGCTATTTCAAATCTTATTTATTTAATTTATTTTATCGAGTTTATTTATTTATTTGAATTTAAATCCATTCATAGATTTCAATTTAAATAGTAAACTCGTATTTTGATATAATTGGTTTATTTATATTATTAAAATCATATTTTTGATTTAATCTCAAAATATCATTCGCTATATATTTTTTAAAACTATTCGTTATATATTTTCAAAACCATTTGTTTCTATCTAAATTGAAAATTCATCCGTTCACTGTTTATTTTATTTTTGGAACAGTCTGAAACGACCCAAACTTCCCCTATTGGGAGAGCCCAGATTGAGTTGAGAACATGACGCATCAGAACACAAACAATAGAACATTTCATTGCTATTACAATAATTTACATCAGAGTACAAGATATCAGAGTTCAAAAATAAATAATATACAGCGAAAAATATCAGAGATTTACATTACATAGCAGCGGAAAATAATACATAAGTACAATGCGTAGTGGAAAATAACAACTGACACAACTGAAAGAGATATACGGATACAAAGCTTTCCGAATATAGCTCCAGCTATAATCCAGGATCCTGCGAAAAGAAGTATCTGCGAAAACCAAAACTACTAGCTGCCCGTATGGAAAATATGGGCACCCAGAGTTTAGGTTAAAACAATAAACTCCAAGTCAGTCATGGGACTAGTGTGAGAACTAAAACAGTTATTAAATCTTTACTTTAAAAGTTGGAAAACCATGGGACCATGCCGTATAACATGGGACGGGTTTACTCCACATGAATACTAGTTTAAAACATGAAAACAACGCAATGCTTTTTGAAAAATGAAGCTATTATAAGACTCAGGTCCCATCACATAATGTAACGCAAGACGGAGGATAGAGTTTTCCCTTATAATAGCCAAACATGCTTGTTACGTCTAAAACAAATCGTTTTGATATTACTATAAGTGCATCATGTCGAAACAATTTCAAATATAAATGTATCAATCATAGACGATATGGGTACCATATATTATGTCGCCATACTAGCTCTACAACTAAAACCGAAAAATGTCGTATTGGAAATTGGATTTACATCATGAGTCAAGGCAAGGGATGTACTCCATACCGATTTGGGCCATCTCTAGCTGAATGACCCAGGATCCCACGCAATGAACCCTTGGATCCTGCAGCGCCGGTCCATACTTACTTTAGTGGATTAGTTATTCCTGAACACATGTTTCCCGGTCCTATCAGACCACTAAAATAGTCAGTACGTCGACCATATCAAGAGCCACTAGGGACTCAAATCCGAGGCGCATCGCAATCCATCATCCACATAAGTAAAAATGTCTGGGCTCCAGACCATGACACCACTTCTAGCTAGAAACAAACGTGTGCATTCACTACGTCCCTTATCCCGTTTTTAACTCATACCGAGGTGTGAGGTTCGCAAATTAACGCTATACACAAAGATATGCTATTTAAAGTCGTGCTTTAATCATCAACCACAAGACTCTGCTTTTCAACAAAAGCCTTGATCATTTGCATCTCAGCATGCCACACTGACAATTCACGCCATGCAACTAATGTCTATCAATATATCACCTCTAGGCTCGTACGTCTCAGAGAAGGGTGTTAAGCAAGAGAATAAATTCTCTGCCACCAAACAGATATATATTTAATAGAAATCAATTGATACAGAACGAAATCCAATGTCAGACACACATCCATTTACAAGTCCATTCTGGGTTTGAACAAAACCAGAGGCACCTTATTCCTCGTCCCATGTGTCCAATACAGGAGAGGGGTCCTCGCATATCCGGTCAATCTCCAAGTACGTCTGGACGATCACCGCTTATTATCTTGTCTTGGGTGTATAGCCCAATCAAGACATCATTAATCATCCATTCGATGTGAAGATCTCCAGTCTTCAACCACCATCTTCATATCATCGACTTTTAGTCATCGTATCAGTTATTCAGAATGGGATAAACCCAGTCTTTCCGAATAAATAGCGTATTTTATTATCAATAATCAAGTGCTATAAAAACACATCATACGCCTCATTCCAATTCAGAATATTCTTTTATTCAAATATTCACATTATTAAGGAAGGTTCCTATTAATTTTATCAAAGATAAATTCTTAAAATTTATTCTTTGGATATCATTTTCAAAAGATTTTTATTAACTAGTCGGGATTATCGAGCCTTACCGAAGTAATCATTTATTTTATTATCCCAATCCAACATATTCATCTCATGGAGAAAAACTGGTAGTAGTCCATATCTAACACCCAAGGTGTTATCGGTAAGTCTAATTACCATTTCACATTCAAATTTAATTAAAGATTTAACTATCGCATGGAGTAAAACTGGTGGTGCTTCATTCTCGATCAATTCATGAATTTGGTAAATTTAATTACCTCATTCACTTTCCCATCTAATTAAAGATTCATTAAAACTCCGCTTAGTTTTAAGCTCCAAAAATCATTATTTAATGATTATTCGAATTTAGGAAATGAATCCCGTCTTTAACTGGGTTAAAGAATGAATGTCCATAATCATTTTCCATCAAAATGGATTCTACACGGAAATCATAATAGTGTATAATCGATATAAATTCCCGTATCAGACTAATAATATAAATGGAATAGCGGTAAGGCCTTTTAAATTCCATATATAGTAACGGTCTTCATTCACAGAAGCTCATTTCGATTATTACCAAATCGAATTCCATTCAATTCCAATTTAATATATTAAATTGGAAATCATTACTTTGGAAAATTTCCATTAATCTTAATTAAAAGATTTACAAATTCCAAATTATAACTTCACTGTTAATTTGGTTAAATAACAAATGTTATTTAAAACACTGTTCATGATAAACCCAAAAATCCAATTTCAATTCATTTCCAATTAAATATTAATTAATTGGTAAACTTCTCTAAATCTTAATTAAAAGATTTATTCTTTTCTCAACTGGGTTTAAGAACAGTGTTATTTAAGACTCCATTCACTACAAACCCCAAAATCTAATTTGATATTAAATACAAGGCTCTGAATAGAAAATAATATCGACTTATATTCAATATCAAATTCTGAAACTAACAGATATCGTATTCGGAATAACGATATCTACATCTTCCAAATTCCTCAAAAATATCTATATAATCACGGAATCCAATATCGAAATATTCCGAAGATTATTTCCATTCCAATTCATACGTTGGAAAATTCTGGTTATATTAAAACCATTTCAAATCCAATTTATTTATTTAAAAACATTGGATTATTATTCTAGTTAAAACTAGTTCATTTCGATAAAAATATATTTTTATCTTTTCAAACTTGGAATTTTTCATCCAAAATCTTTCCAAATCATTTATTATGATTTTACATAATTTTTCCATATTTTTAATAATTTTATTAAGGCCCGTACAGTCGGTTTCCAATAACGGTCACCAAACTGCATGCATAGCGACCTTTTCTGAAATTGATTTGGGCATATCTTAAAATCCGACCATTCAAATTTAAATCTCTTATATTCACTGGAAAGCTTTTTTCGATACGAACCCTACAGTTCTGTTTTTAGGATGATCTGACGGCTGGGTCTCCCATTACGTCTATTTGAAATTAATGGTCGAAATTCGCTAACAGTCGCTGCGCGGCGCGTTCTATTCAAATCATTAAATATATATAATATATATTTTATTTCCGCTCAAAATGTATTTTTTAAATTCGTTTTAAAACGATTCCCACTTCCATTTCAATTTTAAATCAAAATTGAATATTTCTTATCATTATAATGTTAAAATGATTATATTTTCAAAATATTAGATTTGGAAATCATTCCCTTTTTTATATTCATTATAAAATGAATAAAATCGATATAAAAATCATTCGTGTTATAGTGGCGCAAATTTAATCAACACGACTTCACATATTTCAATATTTTCGTGGCCATCCAAAATCTGACATCAAATTCACATTTTAATCCTTTACTGAATATTATTTTGAAATATTCATTATTTCCAAATTGGAATGAGACCCAATCAATTAACATATAATTTTATTTATATGGATTTTATATATCGCATGTATTCCACAATAATGACAAATAGTCATTAAACAACCAACCATCATCCAGAGTGTATTCTACACTGTATAAGCATTAAAATAAATAAATAACGCTTACTGCAGTATGTCAATCAATCGATTGACATACAACTAAACAATTGGGATTAGTGTATGTCAAATATCATCCCAATACTCGTGTGGGGTTTCAACCAACAAATACTGAATATTATTTGTAAAGTTGGGCATTGTGTAAAATTTATTGTCCCAATCAATGTACGTTAAATGGATGTACATAAACAAACCGTCCGATTTGTAAATGAATATTTATTTCAGGAGAATTTTATACTGTTTATCTATATGTTAAATATTATATTTTTAACGATTAAATATTTCTTTCAATACATGACTATTTTATACGACTCATTTACACATTAAAAATAATATTTTTAATGAATGAATATTTATTTCAGAAAAATTCGGTATTATAGCGGCGCGATATTAGATCCGGAATAATGTCTAGTATTATCCCTCTCTTGATACTGGCTCACGCCATACATAACAATCAGTCAATCACTATCCTAATCATTTTCACAACCACAATCAATTTTCCCACAGTACAATCAAATCATACAAATCATCCATGGTTTATACAAAAAGCAGTGTCAGGAGCTACTAAGCCTCATCTGCAACCTAGGATATATTTAACTGTAAAATAGTTTGAGCGAGAAGGAGTTCTCACATTGGGATCTACTCCGCCATTCTTTTCTATCGCTCACATTCGCTGTTTTGATTCCATAATTTTCAAATGAGCTCCAATCTTAACCCGACATTTTTAATTAGCATAAATGCGCCATTCCGGACAACTTTCTCCTTATTGACTTTCTTCCAAAAATGCTCCAATTCGCCGGAATTCGCGAAAAGACAGTATTTGGACTGTTGACTTTGGACGCGTTTTCCGGGCGGCTCTGCATTCCAAAATATAACTTCCATATACTCAAATCAAAGAGAAAATTGTGCTCTACAAATTTGGTACTGTGGAGTTTTGACCAGAAGCGCTCGGGCTGGAAGATACTGATGAAAGAAGGTCAGGGGGTTAAACGCAAAAATTGAAAATGATAAAAAAATCGGATTTATGGCCGAGGAGGGGCCCACGACCGGCGCTGGTGGCTGGGGTTGGACGACGTGGGGTCTGACAGCGGTGGGAGGTTGTTGGTGGTCGGAGACAGGGTGGTGGGCCTGGCGATATGGTTTTGGGCAAGGGTTTTCGAATTGGGAATGGAGAGGAGAAGGAGGCAGTCTGGAGGGGGTAGCGGCGGCGCGGTGGTTGGGGGCGGCGGCGTAGGGGAGCGGCGGTAGTAGCGATCGGCGGTGGCAGCTGGAAGGGACAGTGACGGTTGAAGAAAGGGAGAACGATGAGTTTTTCTTTCTTTTTTTTAATTTCTGGAGAAAGTGATTTAGGGTTAGGGATTATATATATATAATTTATTTTCCATAAAAAGCAACTTTTCCATTCTAACTCCAAATCGAACCCACCGACTGTCGCTCCCAGCTAATTACCCTCATTCCGAACATAATGGGATATGTTCCATAAGCCAATTCTACTGTTTCAATCAGTTTTCACCAAAATTAAAATATAAATCAATATAATTGAATTTAAACGTACATTTTAATTTACCGGGGCCACATACTGACTCCAAAAATTACAGAAAAATAGATCTGGCTATGTTTTGATGGTACGGTCCAAAAAAAATAATTTCGTCGAATTTGGAGGCCGTTTGAAAAATGGTATTTTTCTAGTCGATTAAATTTAAACTAAATTGACAAAACACGTTTAAATTTACCACGCTAACATATTAATTCAAAAAATTATGAAATTTGAAACCTAATTATAATTTGACATTACGGATCCAACAAAAGTAGTTTCATCGAAAACGGAGGTCGTTTGCAAAATGGCTATTTTTAAGTTCTATATAATATATTAATATATATATATATATTCCATAACGACAATTTCCAATTTTTAACTAGACATAACTTTCAATTTACATTATGAAATCTCAATTTTTCACATTCGTTAGAAAGATATAATTAAACAGATTCTAACGTTTCTGGTTTTACTGAAATCCGATATATTTTGATTTATGTACATTCATTTGAACATTAAAATCGAACCGCGCCATTTCAGGCTCGTTTTATAATTGTAATAAATTTATACGTTCTAACTACGATTAAAATAAATTTCTAATCGTTATTATTTAAAATATATTATTTTAAATATTCAAAATCCATTAAAATAGCTAAAATAATATATTTAAATTGGTTTAGAATTTCCGGGTTGTTACACGGTCGGTGTCTTCTCAAATGTAAAACGTTGATTTCTCTTTTTATTTTGGTAACACTTCAATTTCTCCATTTAACCTTCCATTCGTTCACTTCTAAAACTTGCCTGTTTGCTATTTGAATTTAAAAATCAATCGTTTGTTTTCTTGAAAAGTCGGTGCGGTTACAACGTTTATAATTCCAAAAATCACTTCGTGTAAAGGACCGCTTCCATTCAAAGAACTGTTCGGTTCCTAATGCTGAAAAATATATGTACTTAAATATACTTCATCTCGTGCTTATACAAAACCGTATTATAAAGCAAACTTAACAACTGCATCGCCTATTTCCAGTAAGCCATCCGTTCACCAAACTGTCAGTATATATAGCGACCTGCCCATTCCCATTCGTTCACCCCATATAAAGATGCTCCATTCTTTTATTCCTCCCACCCATTTTCTTCCCCATCTTATAATCCTCCCATCTCCACTTTCTATTCCTCTCACCGATCCTAGATCTGTTTCCCCATCACACCTCTCATTTTTCGCCTACTAACTCAGTTGCAACTTTCCTTGTTCTCCAGAAAACTGCATCCAGCCTCTCCATCAGCTCTGCCTCCCATAACTCCAACCAAACTCCGACATCAGCCATGTCGACGCTCTCTAAACTGTCGCACCTCCCACCATGAGCCCACACCAGTGTCGAAGTCATCCCTCTCCGCTTGAAGACCTGACTACCCTATAACCCCCCTCCGTTCTCAGATAAATCGCGCCCCTTCTCCATGCGAACTCGCCCACCCAAAACCCTAACTGTTGCGCCTACAGATCACCAGCTGAGCTCCGCCCTTGTTTCTCTTGCCTCGACTGTCTAACCACTTGCTGGGAACTTCCACTACATGTTGTGTATGCGGGTGTGTGTGGGGTTATATGTAAGTGTGTGTGACTCTGTGTGCATGGCTGTATGTATTTGTGTGTATGTTGTGAATGTGTATGCTTGCATATGTGTTTTTGTGTGCACGACTGTACTGTGTGTGTATTTTTATGTGTGTGTTTGTTATGCTTGGTGTGTGCATGTTTGTGTATATTACTGTGTGTGGTGTGAGTGTTTACTATGTGTGTTATTATGTTATATATTGTGTGGTGTTGGGTGTTTATCCATGGCATGTGTTTGTGCATGTGTGCGTGAGTGAGTGTGTGTGCTTTGGCGAAAGTTGTGTGTGTTATATATATTTGGTGTGTGCGTGAAGTGTGTGTATATATATTTTAACGATGGTTTTTATATATTTTTGCGAAGGTACAGATATATTTATTTAATTGATTTTGATGTATTGTTCGTTTGGGTGCTTATATATGATATGTATATTTATATAATGGTTTTGGTGTGCGTCGAATTTTAAATATATATACATATATATACATAAATGTTATAATTTTACTGTTTGTATCCGTATATATAAATATATATAATACTTTTGAGTAAAGAATTATTGTGTTTTATTTTTGGTTGAATTGAGTTAATGTTGTGTTTATTTTGAGTCGAGTGTGGTGTTGACTTGAAAACCGTCCCAAAACCCACTAGCTGTATCGATCCGTGAGAAATCCCCTAACCTCCTCCTATAAATTAGATATGTATTGAGCGGTTGTCAAGATTGAATCCATTCTGAGTCATGCCTAGAAGTCGTCTTTTCATTCTGTGTCAATCCGTCCGTTGTCTCCTTTTCTGTGTCATGAAAGGTGAGTTTATCTCACACTTGACTTACATAGTTTCATGGATGTTAAATTCAGCATAAATGAACTATTGTGAAATGTATAGGATTGCTGGTAGAAATTGTTTTGTTTTATATGTATGCACATTTCATATATGACATGATATATTTATATGACACGTAGGTGCACTGATGATATATGGCTTCCGATGTGATTGATGTTATGTGCTGATTTGTTTTATTTGTTGATTTTCTAGTTTTAGGAAAATCACTAAGGGTTGAAGTGATACATACCCTAACAGACATTAGATTAGGGAAAATCATTATGGGTTGAAATGATAGACGTGAATGATTTTGACTGAATTTGGGATTGTAGGTTGAAATGATATATACCCGTAAAATTAAAAATTGCGGGTTGAAATGAAAATTATCCGCATCACTTGATCATAGAGTAGAAAACTATATATGGACACTGTTGGTCATGTTTTTGAAGTAAAGTGATTTGGAAATTTGATTTTAAAATAATAACTTAAGATATATATATATATATATTTTAAAGATTTTAAACTTAAATTTTGAATTATATGTTTTAAATGATTTTATGAGTAAATATGGATTTAAAAACTTATTTAAGATTTTACTTTTAATTTTATTTATTTTAAACCATATAATATAATTAAGTTGATCATACAAGTATTTTAATGTTTAAATTTAATATATTATAATTAATTATTCTTTTTAAAACCTATTTTTTATTTATTTTGAACTTATATGTGTATAATCTATTTTCTAATCTATTTTTAGAATTTATAAACTTATAGATATTCTTTTCAAAGTTTAATTTTAATATTTTACAAACTTTAATAATTAAATAAAGATGGAGAAGTTAAGATTTTGCGATTTAAATTCGAGATGTAAATTTGTAACAATATTTGATTTAATGAATGAACACATATGAATTCAAATTGATATAAGGTATAAGTGATGAACTTGAATTGTGAAATTGATTTTGAATTTGAATTTTTAAACCAAAGGAATGAATTTGAATTTACAATCGGTATGAATTTGAATTAATATGAACTTTTATTAGAAATGAATTTGAATTGGTTTAAATATAGCTTCTATAAGAAATGAACTTGAACTGTGTAAATTGATGTTTAATTTGAATTTATAATTGATATGAAATGAATTTGATTTTAAAGTAACTGAAAGTGAACTTCAATATATAATTAATTATGTATGGGATTAATTATATAAATTGATTTGTGTGAATTAAGAATTTGTTAAAATGAATTTATAAGAAGGACTTTTTTTTGAATTTATAAGTAATGATTTTGAATTATACGACTTGAATTATAAAATATAATATAAATTGCTGAATTGAAATATATGATTTGGTCTGAATTGTATATATTGAACTCAAACCAAAATTTTGGATTTTATCAATCAACTTGAAACAAATTCTTATAAAGGTAAAGTTTAATCATTTGAATTGTTTGAACTTGAGTTTTCAACGAAAATAAATCAAACCAAATATCCTCGAAGTTAAATATTTTTGTTTTGATTTGTATGGCATTTGAGACCTTTAAGTTATGATTTGAATATAAGCCGATTTTGGATTTGGATTGAAAGTTGTTATGCAAATATTTTCGAATTTTAAATAAAAACCGAAGTTAAATAGAAAAGTATTGGTTTATACTATATTTTTGAGATCTTTAGGATAAGGTTTTCTAAATCGATTTGATTTAAGCGATTTAAATGAGTTGTTTTCAAAATTTAATATAATTGAAGTTAGATATTTAATTTTGATTTCAAATTTGAATCTGAGATTCCGTAAAAATGATTTTTAAAGTGATTATAAAATGACCACGGTGTGAAAAATGTAAACGTTTGGTTATTAAAGAGACCGGGATCGACTATTGTCATATTCTCTATAAATACCGAAAGTCACTTTAACAACTGTGTACATGGTGGAGAATCCAGAATGAAGTAGGTTTGTTTGGCAAACACTACTGGAATGAAGTAAGAGAACGATGATGGATGTCCCTGACCTTTGGATCATAATTAAAATGACTAATACAGGGCTATACCAGACCAAATAGGGTTAGCTACCTCCATCAGCAACGCTTCCTCCTTTACTATTATAGTCCCTCAGTTGATTTGATTTGAAAGATATGCATCCTTGGTTTGGGAGTGTTGTTCCGAGGTGGGCGGTAGTCGCGGCTATGCATTACCACCAGTCCGGGCATGCAACTAGTATATTCCTACTTTGGGCATTCCTTGTGTGCCTTGTCATATTATCCTGATCGAGCCGCTATGACTTTGATTTGTACCGTACCTATGGAGTGCCCTCTGATAGCCACTAAGTTACTGTGAAATTTACGATATCTGTATAGACTAAAGTATTATAAACAGTGTAAGGGTAATAATGTAATCTCTCTTATGTTATTTTAATATTTTATATTTAACCATAGACACTATTATAATAGCGTATTGTATTATATAGTATCTAGTTTAACGGATCCTTAGAGGATGGTGATCCCAAACATCCTTTAAGTTACTGATGCATTTAATTGAACATTTCATTTGACTTGATTTACTTCCATTAGAACGTTTGTCCTGATCCAAGTTGTTTTGTTTTGCATTATTGCTCAGGTCAAATCGAGTATTACAGCTTTCGAGTTTTGCTCTTGGAGTTTGGAGTTTATATTGGGTTTTGCTTATCTGTATCTACCTATTCGGTTGCTCCAGTTGTTCATTTATTCTTGTTGTTTCTGTTTCATACATGTATCATTTGTTTATGTATTAGAAATTCATTGTATTAGACTTTCGTTGTATTGTTTATGTAAACTCTGTTGTAAAATTTTATTTAGTAGCTTCATGAACTACTATTGTATTATTTATTTTCTGCTGCGAGATATTATATTGTTTTTTGTTTGTGTCTGTGTCTGTGATCTATGATTTTGTTACTTATTTTATTTACCTCAGAAGCTAGTAACAATCTGTCGTTTCAAACGGTTTGAGTTGGTTTAGTTACAAACTTGAAGCAGTCGAAAAGGCGGGTCATTACAGAAGCTGTGCACATGAAATCCCATCTCATAATTCAAATGAACCATAAAATAAGTGCAAGAAAAAGGGATTAAATTCATTATATCTAATAGAGAATATAATCATAAAAATTTAATGAGAAAAGGACTGGGATTTTAAACGAGCACGTGCTCTTGAAAATAGTCAATTAACTATTATCCTAATAAATAGTTAACTAATAAAAAAAATTAATTTTGAAGTAGTCATCAAAATTTTCATAGTATAAATCAAAATGAATTAATAAAGTAGATCTTCCAGGCCATCGATTTGTAGATCATTTCGTTATAGGATTTCAAAGACGTAGAATAAAGGGATATTGTAGGCTGTGGAGCTAAAAACCGTGGACCAATGTAAAGAAGAAAATTTAGATATATTTTTTCGACGTAGAATATTTTTTCTACCTGACTTTCACTATGTATTAATGTTGTGATTCCAAACTATGTATGTAATTATGTGTATATAGTACACTATTTTATTTTTACATTTTATGCATGTTAATGCTAGTGATTATACAACTAAAATCCATATGATTCTAAGTACAATGTATAATACTAACTATCAGGTTTTTAACTATTTTATTTTCGCTTGGTTTCTGTCTAATTAGACACCATTATTTTTCACCAACCTTGAGTGTTATAGGTATTTCAATTACTAATTGTATTAAATTTATTTAAATATGTCACTCTTACTTGGCAAAAAATTACAAAAGGAAAGTATGAAAACAGCATGACCACGTAAAATGTTAATACAATCAATCGACAGACATACCTGCACTATTCAATGATTAAAGCCATTGGCCAAAAGTATTTTCTCATGTGTGCCTTCATGAAGTAAATGATGGTTAATGCAAGATTTCAATTAAAAATATATTTATAGGTACTTGTTAATAATACAGAGTCTCATGCACTCTTCCTAACCCAACTATTCACGTATATTAACAAATATATATGGTGCCAAACCAAATTAAAAGAACAGCAAAATTAGGAGGCATCAAAATAGGGTATCAACAAAACAGGTGGATAGATAAAATAAAAAAGGAATCCAAAAGCCTAGACTAATAGTAAAAAACGCGAGGCTTTAGGTTCTCAAACACACGCGGCCTAACACAACATGAGGCTTTGGGTTTACCAATTTATAAAGTTATAACGCAACCCTATGCACAAAAAAGCATACAACAAAATAATAATTTATAGAAGTCAGGCTTGCAAGTGTTGTTAGGTTTTCAACATCTAATCGTGTTACCAATTTTTGATGATTTAACGATCTTAAATCAAGGATCTATGCAAAAATTGAAATCAAAATCTAATTTAGGTTAGAATATATACCTGACGATGCAAAACCCCAAAAGGAAATCGATCCAACCTTGAATTGTTCGAGCTTGGGAGAATCGAATCATAGTACGCCAAGCGCCGTACCTCTAGAGAAGTCCACAAACGCTATTTCGATTTCATCAGAGAGAATCGAGTGAAGAGGGATCGCGGTACTAGCCGATGGAGGACATTCTTTTTCAATTTCTAGGGTTTTCTAAACTTTTCTTATTTGATCTAATCTAATTTTTATAGAAAAAGGGTCCACTTGCCCTTTAAAAGAAAATTGAAACCCTTTTTAATTGGAACCTTAAAATCCTCCTTTTACCATTTCAAACAAAATTAAATATCAACTTTTAATATAGTTATCTTAATAATTTCTTAATAATGATTCTCCCTTTCATAGCGTTCTAGTTGTGTGACCCTTTAGGATAAAATAACGTTGGCAATAATTTTAAATCGTATTTAAAATTATAAACAGTGAGCGACATCTAGTAATACATCACTGCTACCCAAATTATAATAATATTGATGATTCGATACAATCTGTTCTGTGACCAGTGTCTCAATGTAATATAATCCTTTTAAACAATATATCCCGGATTAAACTAGAGGCATGGATCGTATCATCCTCATTATAATTTAATCCGTTTTCTTGATCGATGAGTAGACTGTTTAAAACAAACCAAAATTTGAGCACGGCCATGCATTTCACAGTCTTACTCAATCAAGAGGCCCATGGATATCACTACGAGTATATCGTAGGGTTAAATTCCATCTAGATCATTCATAATTTTCATTCGATTCGAGATGTATCCAATAATCACCGTTATCGTTACTCTGTTACGAATAACTTTGGATGATATCAAAACACAAATATCCTTGAATAAAATTATAATGATTTCAGGTCTGAGGACCATTACATCACTGTCACTATGAGAATAACTTATGATACTGTTATTTATATTCCATGGAGTTATCTCACGGTGGGTCAGCCCAATACGATATTCTCCAATACGTACTTATGTTTTGACATTAATATCACGTATATTAATGATCAATGAGATGTGATCATCAATCAATCAACATACTAGTCTCAACGCTTTATTGTTGTCCTATATAAACAATAAAACTTGACTAGGGACATTTAAGAATTATAATACTTATCACATTATATAATCTCAAGTTCAGTCTTACTCGAACTATATAATTCCGTATTATTATTCTAAGAACTTCTAATATATTATTATTTATATTACACAGTAAATACAATATAATAGAATAATATTTTATTCCAAATAAAATAATAACATCAACAGTGTTATCAATCTCATCAAATGAATTGCCTCTAGGGCACAAACTCTAACAATCTCCCACTTGCACTAGAGTCAATCATTTACGTATCGTCTACTTATGAAACTAGTGTGACTATTAAACTTCTGCTGCGACAGAGTTTAATTCAGTAGGTCTACAACATTACAACTTTTGTAACTTTGCAGATATATTTATTTCTTCTGTGAACATATTCACATAAGAATTATATTTCTTAAAATATATGTTTGGATTGACGATGAGTTTAATATTTTAGGCCTGAGCAACAGCCATATTGTTATCGCAATGTACATCATTCGATCAACAATGAATTAAGTTCAATCATGAACTTCTTAATCCAAACATTTTCGTTCTTAGAATCAGTATTTATTTCTTGTTTTTAAACTAACATTATTTGCAATAATTAATGTGTTATGTTATCAAATAACATTTGAATTATTGTATCACTCCCACTCGATTTCTTGTCTATACAAGATTCAGTGGCATTTTGTGGTTGCGAAACGTTTCGAATTCCATTTCATTCTCATTGGTATCTTAGAGACTGGCTCTCCTTTATTAAGGATACCAATTCGAGTAATAAACTTTTATTCTCAGAGGATATATAGAAATAATATCCATTTGTTTCTTTTGGATATTCCACAAAATAGTTATATGATTTGGGTCTAATCTTATCAGAGGAAGGACGTTCAATTAACGTCTTACATTCCAAATCTCTATATTAGACATACTAGGACATTTCCTAGTCCATATCTTATATGGCGTCCTTAAAATCATTTTAGTAGGATTAAATGTAATTGTTCAAAATTTAATTTATTGGAAGATCTATATGACTTATCTTGGATGTACCATATCTTATAAGGTGTGATTACTCCTTTCAAACACACCTTTTTCAATATGGTATTCTAGGTGGAGTGAATCGTGAAACAATTTCAAGCTCATCTGGATAGTCATTAAATAATTGGCTTAAATATTCTCTTTAATCCTTTCAAAGAGAATTTATTTTCTATCAAAATTGGTTTCTAACTTGACTTTGAATTCGTTGAACTTTTCAAAGGATTCTGGTATGTGTTTCATAAGATACACAAATCTGTATCTACTGATATCATCAGTAAATATAATGAAGTAATAAAACCCGCCTCTAGTTTATGTATTCATTGCTCCATATACATCATCATGTACGAGACCCAATACTTATCATTCAGTCACTGTGTCAAGTGATAGTGGATCCAGTTATTTTGCCTAATAAACAAGATTTGTATTCTTTATACAATTTAAAATCAAATGGTCTCAAAATTCCATCATTATGGAGTTTTGATATACACTCTTATTTACTGGACTAACTGGCAATACTAAAGGTATATTGGATTTAAATCACTAAATTTAATCCAATCATTATTAATGTCAAGTACATTATAGTTAATTATTTACAAATATCATTAACTATCTGTGAAATTCCATATGATATTTCATTGAATAATATGAATAACAATTATTCTTTTATTACAAACGAAATTCAAATTTGTTTAGCAAGTTATATTATAACATTTATTTTAAGTGGAATTTCGTAATAAGAATTATTTTGCTTATTTAATTAAGCCAGTATATCCAACAAGAATCAACTTTCTATGAATAATCTATCAACATTTGCTTCGTTTCGAATTGTAAGTCCATTTGTTCTTTTATTAAATTTCTACTTATTCTACAATTTCTGTAAATCAACATACATTTATGTGATTTATATCTAGTATCCAATACAAGAAATGTATAAGTAGATTATTATAACATTTATATTTTATTCAGTTGAAATCATACTTTAACTTTTGATTTAGATCCTCTATATTTATTAGAACAATTATGTTTTAATTTGTTTGAGGACAATCCTCAAATTTCAATGTCAGTCGAGAAATTTGATTTAATTCAATTTATCCTTCTTAAGGATTAATTATCGTAGTTATTTTGTTATTTAATATCTACAGTAGATAATAAATAATAACTGATTCTTTAATATTTATTTAATATAAATTTCGACAATCAAAATTTATATTAGCATAAATGTATATATTTTAAACTAAAATATGCTCCCACTTAAATTAACATCCCTTCATTTATGTACATATATCAGTGTATATATATATATATAATGGTGTTCCAAGATCCATATCTAATCATGTTTTGACTTTGCTTTGGCAAATCCCAAAACACAACCTTTTAGGTAGACATCTTATGTCAATTATACCGTGTATATAATTCCTGGATCGCATGATGAACATTTTGTTCAACATTATTCGTTTGCTCAAATATAGAATAATTCACGCTATTGTCTCTAAGGCCATAATCCTATTATGCATCCTTAGTTAAATCAGACCCAATAATACAGTCGAAGCACCACAATTACTCCTACCGCATATAACCAATATCAGAGGATGCACAACGCTTTGGCGTTACCTACACCCAATGAGATTGGACATTGATGGGTGTACTATTGGAAGAGTTCACCCAGATTTAATATAACAATTAAAAAAAATTGCTTTAAATAGAATTTATAATTCGTAGTGGAGAACATTATTAGAGTTATTTACACATACCATAATATGTGTGATTTTATATTCATAATATAAGTACGATTTAAATAATATATGAAACACAAACATGTATTTAAATCCATTATGATATAAGAACCAAGTTCAATTTATTTGAACATTTCAAATAAATAAAATTGGTTAACTTAAAGCTTCTATGTTGAATATTAAATTTCAAACAATCAATTTTATTTCTAGATTCATACATCATTCAAGCCCAAACAACTTAAGGCCCAACTATGTATAAAAGATGCTGGGTGAGTTTATTAAATTATGTTGTTCTGAAAACCAAAAACTCATTTATCATATAACCCAAAGTGATTTCCAAAAAACAAAAATAGACCAATTGGGAAACTAGATCAACAGCTAAACATGAATATCTATTCATCTCTCTACAATGCATCTCATACATCCAAATTTATACATATATTCAGACTCATATATGATTATCCATATTAAAACCAAGCAAAAGGATACATTAACCAATGCAAAAGGCACATAACACAGTAGTGCATATACATCTCTACATACAACTTAAAACCAATATTACATATCAACATGTTGATGTACTGTCTACTGTCGTATACAGTTTTGGTAAAACAAAATTCATACAGCATGATATCAATATATACATACACATGAAACATTAAAAAAATGAAAAATATATATCAATGCATTGATACAATGTCTTATACACTTTTGTTCAAAACAAAACTCGTACAGCAATACATTAATATACACATATACATGATACATTTTGAGGTTGAAAAACAAGTCATACACGTTTAATTCTCAAAACCATAACACCAGTAGAGGCTACTTTTGACCCATCCTTTTGAGTTTCCCTTTTTTTAATTCTGAAACAGTTTCAGGTTAAATATCAGGCGGCAAACACTGATGCTCCCCTGTACAAAACTGTTTTGATCACAGGGTTAGACTAATATAATATATATCAAATATACATTGTATGTTGAGTTTAAGTCAAATACATCAAATGTCTATTGACTTAACGAAGCGTTGTCAACAACGACGTGAATCAAACATTCATGACATGAATCAAACATTCATGTGTATATATATAATTATCAGTATAAACATATATATATATATATATATGTATGTATATATATATATATATAAACAATAGATAAATATTAACAAAACTTGCTGTATATCATTCTTATGTATTTGGCTCAAATGATTCATTTTGATGTCATACTAACCATGATTTAATTGTTTATAGTAGAACTGACATACAATTTTCAATTTTGGTATAGGGTCAAGACCCAGTTCAAATTGAAACTGTATTTAGGAACATGATATTTGATAGTATAAGCATCAAGATGCATAAGAATTAAATATCAGAACATGTTTCAAAACATGCTGATTTAAGGAATGTGACATTTTCTTTGATGAATCATATTCATCACTTGATTACAATTAATTTGACATAAGCACTAAGGTCAAAAATGACATGTGTGCAGGAAGAACTGTACTTTGACATATTATCAAAATAAACTTCATATTGAAGACCGTACAAATGATTTATATCTCTAGTCATAGCAAGTAATAACTAAAATTGTAAATACACATGATCGAGTTAATATCATATATTAACTCTGAATCGATAACAAAAAAGGAATCCATCTCATAATCGTCTATTTATCATATTACAGATCCTATTTCAAAACTTACGAGTTTGGTTTTTAAAAGGTACTGACCTTGTAGATGGTTAACTGTTAAATACGCATAATACAACTAATAAGGAGTGTTGCTTTAATTAAACATTTTAAAATTATTTCTTACCTGAGGAATTATTTTAAATCTGAACATTTAAAACAATTCACCCAAAGATGAACATGAAATTAGATTCCAGAATACATATTGTTAACTATGACAAATTAAACAGGAATCATGATGAAGACGGTATCATATATTACTTCACTATTGTATTTGTATTCAGATACTAATAACAAATCAGATTTTGTTTATTGTGTATCCATTTCATGTCAGAATCAAATCCTTGTAACTTTCACATCCCTTTTATGATTAGAATCATTATTCATACTACCGATGTATCATCCAAAGCTTATTCAAACAATTTGAATCCTTTCTTAGTACTATTATCACACACTGCATATATATATACAGTTTAGATTTAAGTATTTAAATCTTAAGTTAGCAGAGTAACACAAAAAAATGATAGTCCATGGCTTTCATACACAGTATTATGAAATATATGAATATATATAAACCCATAATTGAAGCATACAGGGGTCAGTGTTCAAAAGTGATATACGTCTGTTCAACCATGTACCTATAATTTTAGGTGACCTATGGTCCTATGGATCTGTTTATTGTATTGATTCTACCATTTACTAACAGTATTAAAACTAAAACAGAAACTCAGATTTTCTGTAATGTTAAAACAGATCTCAAAATATAGGTATGAAAGATCAAAGTCCATATGCATTTTACATATGTATCAAATACATATATATATATATATATACATATATATATGATATATGATTATCAAATTACATCATAGGTTAATATTGTACAATGAACATTCATGATAAGATTGCATTTTAATGTAAATACACAACCATGTAAAGATAGCATGGATTTCTAACTCCTGTTTTATGATAAAACAGACTATTCTGTAGATGGAATTAATCTCAAGTGTTATGATGCATACCTAAATGTATGGATGAAAACAGAAAACACTATCCTGACTAAATCAAACAAATTTGATTTTATTTGCAAGTATTAAGAACAACTCTGAAAATTGGTTTTAACAAATTTCGATTTAACTGATTTCATTAAATCAAAATAATCCGAAAAACATTTTATTGATATGCTATGCAGTAAAATATTTTAATCAGAACACATCTATATTTGTTTTACAGAATTAATAATCATAATACATTTACTATGATTTGAAGATATTCCTTACATTATATTTATATATAATGTAAATATTGAACTATATGACTTATGCAAGAATATCATAATTCCTACAGCAATTAGATTATAGTTCATGTTATAACCAAAAGGACCCGATTCATAATATTTTGTCTTAACAAATACTTGATTTCAGTAAATCAAGATAAAAAAATATTTGATTCAGCAATCAGTAAGAAGCTGTTTTTAAAAATGAGAAGTACAATTATGATAAGTCTTCAAGTGTGTTTATCTATCAAACAATTTGATGATAATTGTAATACTGTTCACTCATAAACAAATTAGTAATTAGTCTCAAACAAATCAAGGTTTCTCCAGATTTAATTTCTCAAAATCCAGAAAAATTCAGATAGATTAAATATGAAATGTCAATTCGTATTTTAACAAACACGTATTACCCTAGAAACGAAATCCATTTTAATATTCCTAATTAATCAAATTAGATTCAAATTCCTAAATTTTTAAAAGAAATAGTATCGATTAAACAGGAATACGAACAAAATAAACCTAAATCAGAAATCGAATTTCAATTTAATGCAAACCTCGCTCCGATACCACTGTTAGGTTTTCAAGATCAAATCTTGTTACCCATTTTTGATGATTTAACGATCTTAAATCAAGGATCTATGCAAAAATTGAAATCAAAATCTAATTTAGGTTAGAATATATACCTGACGATGCAAAACTCCAAAAGGAAATCGATCCAACCTTGAATTGTTCGAGCATGGGAGAATCGAATCATAGTACGCCAAGCGCCGTACCTCTAGAGAACTCCACAAATGCTATTTCGATTTCATCAGAGAGAATCGAGTGAAGAGGGATCCCGGTACTAGCCGATGGAGGACATTCTTTTTCAATCTCTAGGGTTTTCTAAACTTTTCGTATTTGATCTAATCTAATTTTTATAGGAAAAGGGTCGGCTTGCCCTTTAAAAGAAAATTGAAACCCTTTTTAATTGGAACCTTAAAATCCTCCTTTTACCATTTCAAACAAAATTAAATATCAACTTTTGATATAGTTATCTTAATATTTGCTTAATAATGATTCTCCCTTTCATAGCGTTCTAGTTGTGCGACCCTTTAGGATAAAATAACGTTGGCAATAATTTTAAATCGTATTTAAAATTATAAACAGTGAGCGGCATCTAGTAATACATCACTGCTACCCAAGTTATAATAATATTGACGATTCGATACAACCTGTTCTGTGACCAGTGTCTCAATGTAATATAATCCTTTTAAATAATATATCCAGGATTAAACTAGAGGCATGGATCGTATCATCCTCATTATAATTTAATCCGTTTACTTGATCGATGAGTAGACTGCTTAAAACAAATCAATATTTGAGCAAGGCCATGCATTTCACAGTCTCACTCAATCAAGAGGCCCATGGATATCACTACGAGTATATCGCAGGGTTAAATTCCATCTAGATCATTCATAATTTTCATTCGATTCGAGATGCATCCAATAATCACCGTTATCGTTACTCTGTTACGAATAACTTTAGATGATATCAAAACACAAATATCCTCGAATAAAATTATAATGATTTCAGGTCTGAGGACCATTACATCACTGTCACTATGAGAATAACTTATGATACTGTTATTTATATTCCATGGAGTTATCTCACGGTGGGTCAGCCCAATACGATATTCTCCAATATGTACTTATGTTTTGACATTAATATCACGTATATTAATGATCAATGAGAAGTGATCATCAGTCAATCAACATACTAGTCTCAACGCTTTATTGTTGTCCTGTATAAACAATAAAACTTGACTAGGGACATTTAAGAATTATAATACTTATCACATTATATAATCTCAAGTTCAGTCTTACTTGAACTATATAATTCCGTATTATTATTCTAAGGACTTCTAATATATTATTATTTATATTACACAGTAAATACAATATAATAGAATAATATTTTATTCCAAATAAAATAATAACATCAACAGTGTTATCAATCTCATCAAATGAATTGCCTCTAGGGCACAAACTCTAACAAGTGTCTTTTACCACTGGTAGAAAATTAGAAAACACTTCCATGTATAATTCATTATTTTATATGTATCCTTAAATAAGTAATTCCAAATGACTACTTCCACATTTGTTTAGAAAATCAAGTGCATCACCCATTTTCCACTTTGATCATAACCAGTAGTAATTTTATCTAAGAAAAGGTACCTATTTAGGAATTTTCCTAGTCAATTTCATTGCTTCGTTCTCTTTATAAAAGGGTAATGATGTGGCATACGCGAGTCGACAGCTAAAGCCGCATGAAAAAAACTACCAAAGTCAAGACTTGGAGTTGGCAGCGATTGTATTTGCTCTGAAGATGTGGAGACATTCCCTGTTGGGAGTGAGATTCGAGTTGTTTAAGGATCACAAATAGTTGCAGTATCTTTTCTCCCAAAAGGATTTGAATCTTCGACAGAAAAAATGGCTAGAGTTTCTGGTGTCGTATGATTTTGATATAACGTATACTCTGGGCAAAGGTAACGCAGTGGTAGATGCATTGAGTCGAAGACACGCAGGTTTGGGTGTGATGTTTTCAGAATGGAAGAGCCTCGAGTGTTTGGCAAAATTTGATTTCAGGCCACGATGTGAGTTGGAACCTGAAATGTTGGCAAGCTTATCGATAAGACCTACTCTTATCGAGAGGATTGGCGAAAGCCAAAAGCAAGATGTAAAGCCTGTCGAGTTTATCCATAAACTGGAACCAGAAGATAAAGACTTTAACGTCGATTGAGTAGGTTGGCTTCGAAAGCAAGGGCGATTAGTTGTTCCTGATATCGACGGATTGAGAGATGAGGTTCTGAAGGAATGTCATCACTCGAAGTTGACGGTTCATCCAAGCGACAATAAGATGTATCAGGACATGAAGCGAGTCTATTGCTGGGAGGGGTTGTAAGCTGAACAGAAGAAGCCGAGTGGTTTTCTTCAGCCATTGGAAGTTCTTACATGGAAGTGGGAGCAGATATCGATGGACTTTATCGATATAGCTAAAACCAGGGCTAGAAACGAAGGAATTTGGGTCATCGTGGATCGCTTGACCAAAAGTGCAAGGCTCATTCGTGTCAACTTGAATAGGATGACATCGAAGTTGGCTGAACTTTATGTGAAATGGATAGTTTGATTCCATGGTATTCCAAAGAGCATTGTGAGTGACCAGGATCCATTATTTACGAGTGGATTCCGGAAAAGTTTGCAAGAAGCTTTGGGAACCGAATTGTGTTTAAGTACGGCTTACCATCCCCAAACTGATGGTCAAACCGAGAGGGTCAAACGAGTTTTGGAAGATCTCCTAAGAGCTTACGTGTTGGATATTGGGGGGTCATGGGAAGACCATCTGCATCAAGTTGAGTTCGCATATAATAATAGCTACTAGTCTAGCATTGGGATGGAACCGTACGAGGCGTTGTATGGGAGACAGTGCAATTCTCCAACATGTTGGTTAGAAATTGGAGATAAGTTGGTACTGGGCATGAGATGATTAGAGAGACCTCGGATTGTATCGAGATCGTTAGACAACGAATGAAGGCGGCCCAAGAACGTCAGAAGAGTTATGCTGATAAGCGTCGAAAAGATTTGGAATTTGATGTTGGCGACATGGTTTTCACGAAGATTTCTCCATTAAAGCATGTGGTCCAATTCGGAAGTATAGAAAAGTTAGCTCCAAGGTTCATTGGACCATTTCCAATAGTAGAGCGAATTGAAAAGCTCGCATATAGATTAGAGTTACCTAAGAAGATATCGAGTGTGCATAATGTTTTCAATGTATCATTCCTAAGAAAGTTCGTGCATGATTCGAATGTGGTGGTATCTCAAGAGTAGTACGAAGGCCTAGAAGTAGAAACCGCAGTTGCAAAACATCGTAAGCCATTTCGTGTTGTGGGGAATGACATGAAACAGCTTAGGAGGATGACGGTTAAGCTAGTCAAGGTACAATGGAACGAAGATGGCGACAATTATACGTGGGAGACGGAAGAGAGCATGAGAGCAACTCATCCAGAACTCTTCATCAGTAGGACCCTTTGATATCTTATCATCGTTATATCTTGTTGATTGTTTGATAGAATTCCGTATGCTAGGATAAGGATATGGATGCATGGCTTGATGGTTGCTAGTTTAGGTGATAGAATTGGCTTCTGATGGATGATAGGCATGCCGAATTGTTGTGGTTGCTTGGAATTTGGGAGGCGAAATTCTTAAGGGGAGGAGAATGTAACAACCCACTTTTTTATGTATCAGAAGATCGTAAAATATTTTGATTTTATTCCCTGAGGATTGGATCATTCTCATATTTTAATATGTTGCTTATGGGGACGTGAGACATGTCCGTAATTTTTACGGATTTTGTTTGTGACCATTTTCCCATGTCACTCTTGTATGGGGCATAACTTTTGATTCAGGTCAAATCAGGTGGTGAGACCTGTGTCATTGGAATGGAAACGATGATTGCCTTTCCGTAGAGTGGTTACATTAAAGATTTGGCATAGCGGTTTGGGAGGAATCACCATTTTAGGGTTTTCAATTGGTTGTTCATGGTTTGGAGAGCCACAATAGGCTGATTTGGGAAGGCCCATTAGTGGGCAGGTGAAAACTATAAATAGAGGGTGAGAGGTATGGTAAATAGTTTACTTCCCCATTCTCTCATTAGGTGGCCTTGTGCTCCTCATTCCTCTAAACACCTTTCCACCATTAAAAATCAAAATTTAGGGAGGGAAATTGAAGATCTACACCATTGGAGGCTAGATCTACATCAATTGAAGGGAGAATTCATCAGATCAAGGAGTTCGGATTCAACTGCTTGTTGTTCGGAATCTTATTGCATTGATTTTTGCTTGTTTGGGAGAATCAGTGAGTGATTTACATCTCTCACATGGATTCACTGAAGTATATGAATGTTTGATCATGTTTTTCATCATATTCAAGTGTTTAACCATAGATCTATACCATTATAAGTCCATTTCCATATGAATCACCTTATGATCAAATTTAGCATGTTTAAACCGGTTATTTCTATGACATTTCATATGCTTATGGGGTCGATCGCTCCAAATATGGTTTTCTTAGGGAACAAGACAAGAAGGGTTGACCGAGCGAGCGAGCCTACACTAGTACAAAAAATGCATGTTGCATCATCTCATTTGCATCAGTTGTCCTTATGACCGATGCAAATAATGTTATTTGCATCAGTTTTTGAGCAATCGATGCAAATAGACCGAAGCAAATAGCAATATTTTCATCGCTTGTATTTACAACTAATGCAAATAACATCATTTGCATCAATTTTTAGGAACTGATGCAAATGAGCCGATGCAAATAGTGTTATTTGCATCTGCTCTCAGGAACCGATGTAAATGCACCGAAGCAAATAATATTATCTGCATCGTTGTTTATGAAACGATGCAAATGCACCGAAGTAAATAATATTATTTGCATCAATTTTTTAGGAACCGAAGCAAATGTAAGTTATTTTAATCAAAACAAATGCACATATTGATAATTATAAATAATAGCTTACATATGTCATTGTTTATAATTTATTAAAATTAATAAATAATTTTTAGTTAATAGTTATTATAAAAAGTTAAAAATTATTTTTATATTTTTAATATTATGGGTAATTATCAATAAATAGTAAATTATAGCTAATACTTCTTAATCACATTTACTAATTAATTAAAATTAATAATTAATATTAGATAATTAATAATCAATTTTTAATAATTAAATTTTAATATTTAGTTAGCAAGTAATAGTTAATTATTATTTTTAATAATTACTACTAATAGTTCACATTATGTAATAATTATATTATAATCAAGATTATTGTTTAATAACTAGTAACTAATAATAAAATTTAATACTTATGAAATGATATTTAGCAGTTGTTAATTAATTTTAAATAACTATTAATTAATAATGACTGTTGAAGATAATAATTAATATAATTAATTAATAATAAAAGGTAATAGGTAACAATCAATAAACTAGAAGTAAACTAGTAAATTTTATTTAATAAACTAGAAATAAATAATAGTTTATAAAGTAGAAGTAAACTAGATGATAATAGCATGTTCAATTTTGATCTAATGCTCAATGCTAGAACGTCAATATGGCGTTTTTATTTCAAAGTTTCAATCTGCATTTTATTGCAAAGTTTCAAATACTTGTTCGTTTATTGACATTATATCTATTGTCTCAACTTAGATTCTTGTTTTAGATCGAAGTGAAGAATGATGCCGAAAGTGTTGTTGTATTAGGGTACCTCATAGTCTAGGCTACATTGCTTCTTAATGATTGTACGCATCAAATGTTAGAATTATTGCACTAAAATGAATTTATGAATCATTTTTTTAATATGGATTATGGACACTATAATTGATATATATATATATATATATATATATATATATATATCTGTTTAGTTAAAGCGCTCAGCGGATCCAATGCGGTGGAGCTGCGAAAAGTTGTAACGGGAATAAATCGAAAAAATAGCAGGATATATCGGATGAGTGTGAAATAGCATATAAAGTCATATTTAATGCTTTTACAAATAAATAATTGATAAATAAATAGAAAATTAACATTCAACTTTATCATAATTTGTACATTCTTAGGTTTATATAAAAGCATTAGAAAATATTTGTAAATAAGTGTAAACTTATTTTTGGCTTGATTAAATTTAATAAAATATTATAGTATTTTTATTCTGAAAAATATATGTTAAAAATTATATTAAAAATTAATTTTACAAATTTTATGTTGTACAAATTTCATTTTTAATTCATTTCTTTTATAGAAGATATAGCGGAAATAGCGGATTATAACAAAAATAATAGGATATATTGGGAATATAGTGGGGCTTAAACCGGAAGGCTATTCCAAAGGCTAGCGTAGTGGTAGAAGTACGCAATACAATATAGCAGGGATATGGCGGGGTAATAGCGGGGCATTAACTGCACAGATTCGTGTTATCTTATTCAATCTGCATTTGTCATCGATTTTATTTTATTTTATATGATTATAATATTGCATATAATAATTGTTTGTTATGAGAAGAGTTTTCACTACAAGAAAAATAACATATAGCAACTAGTCGTTTGCAACTGGCGCTAATCGTAGTTGCAGTAAATTATTTTTAACAACCAACATTTCATTGAAGTTGCAATAAATGAGATTTCGCAAGAGGCATTTTAAGCTAGTTGCAACTGAGTTTTTCTATCGGTTGCGAAAATCAAAATTTAAGCAATTGCACTTCTCTATCAGAAAAACATATCTTTAGAAATTGTCTTGTTTGCCACTTGAATAAAAACTTATTTTAAAATTAGCATTTTCAGCCTATTGTGAAACACAATTTGAAAAAAAGCAATAATATTAAAAACATACTTAATAATTATAATTAACGATCATATTTATTAGTTAATAATTAAAAAAGTAATAATCTATAGTTACTAAATAACAAATAAAATTGATCATTTTAATAAATAGTAATCACTATTAACTAGTTAATAAATCCTAATTGTTACTATTTAATAATTATTTTTTTAATAATTACTATAGAGAAGTAATATTTATTTTTCATTATTTAATAGTTAAAAATATATTAAATTTTAAATATCCAAAATTGTAATAATTGATAAATAATAGATGATCACATTGAATAATCCAATAACTAATATTGAATAACTAAAAACTACTAACTACTAATTAAGAGAAATGTTTACTAACACTATTTACTAATGTGCGTTGACTTTTTCTCAAGCTACCAGCTAAGGATTATTTACGAATCGTGCCCGGTAATTGGTAAATCTCGTTACCCTCTTTCCTTAAATTTTCTTGTCCGCTTTTTCTTTTCATTATCCCGCCTTGTTTTTTTGGTCTTCCCGCTTTCCATTTTCATCTTCCCCTCCAAACATACTTTCCTTTCCACTAAAATAGTCTAACTATCCTCAAGCTCCAAAAATCCCCAATCCTAAAACCAAAATATCTCCTTCCTTTTAATCCACGAAAGCTCTGATCCTTCCCTCTTCCTTTTTTGGTCATGTCTTTTATCTCTTCCTTTCCCCACCTATTCAAAATCAACGATCATCAGCAGCTCTTTTCATTAGTAATGGGGACTAGGTTTCTCCTTCATCCACCGCTTCTTTAATTCTTCCTCTTTCACTGTCGCTTCTTTTCTACATTTCATCCCCTGCCTTCGCTGCTACGAAGTCTTCCATCCCCTATTCTATCTTGACCAAGCTTTCCCTAATATGGCGTTTAAGTTGTCGGCGCCAGTTTCTTGCCCCTTCTCCAAATTCATTTCTTGATTTGCTCCACCTGATCTGATCCACTTCGTGCTCCATATAATGTAATCATAGAGTCCGTGACTTTTTATGTCCTTTTCTGGCGGTTGATTTGTGACTGCACTGGCCATTTTCCGCTGGCCATTTTCCCGACTCCTATTCACCAATGCAAGTCCCTGTAGCTTTTCGGATGGTGTTACCTTGGGGTATGGTAGTTGGTTTTTGTTTATGTTAGGGGAGTTGAGGTTTTTCCATTTGAGCTTTTACACTGCAGTCACCCGTTCACGACGGTGAAAGCCCTATGCTTCGGTGGTTCGTTGCTCGTGACGGATTGTGTTTAGCTGCATCTTATGTCCTCCGGTCCTCATGGATGTCAATGGTATGTAATATGTTTCATGCTACGTAATGGGGTGGCAGCCTAGGCACTACTATGTCATGTTTCCTACAATATTCGTCCAGCATTGTGGCTTTGTATTGGTTGATAAATATTTGTTCGAGGCGATGTAATGCTTTACTTCATGTCAATTGGGAGGAGCTGTATGCTACAGTTGGTTCAGATGAACTGGTGTGTAGCTTTCATGCGATGGTTAGTGTCAGTTATTTCTGACACTAGTTGTGTGTTCCCAGCAAAGTTTTTATCAGAAATGAAGTTAGATTCCTCTCATCTCGCTGCGCTGATGGGCGCACACACTGTTGTTACGTGAGTAATGAATTCTGGAGATGGGAAGTTTTTATGAGGTGACTAACTTGGTGTATTAGACTAGCTGTATTTTGAGTGGCTCTAGGTATCTCCTTTTCATATTTTCAGGGCTGCATGAACCTAAGTTATATGTCATCATAATCAAGGTCTGGATGGAATAGAGTAACAAACGAGACACGAATGTAATGAGAGAATAAATTGTAAACATTGTAAATTGTTTTTATTGATTCTTCTTTAAATACATGAGCTGATATATATATATATATATATATATATATATATATATATATATATATATATATATATATATATATATATATATATATATATATATAAAACCCCTATGTACAATAAAAGCTTTGGCCCAAAAGATTTGTAATAGGGTTATCATATAACTTCTGTACAAGGGTATTGCTCATTTCTCATAATACACAGCCGACATATTTTATCTTCAATACCCCCTCTCAAATCTAGGGTTTGGAAGACGAACGCCGGATTTGCTTGGAGAAGATGAAATCGATTATTTCAGAGCTCCAATTTGTCTCGAGTGACTACAGCGAAGCAACCTTGAGCTTATTTGACCTTGATTACGCTCTGGAGTTGTAACAACCCGTATTTCGATAACATGATTAAAAACGAGAATCAAGGCAGAATTTAATTTTAAATTCTGAATCAAGTGAAACGGGCTATGCCATTGCGTTCGTCTCGGAAAAATACGCGAAATAGAGTCCGAGTTTTCGAAAATCGGAGTCCGTATGATCAAGATATGGCCTCGCGAAGTTTCACGAAAAATTCCCAAATTAAAGTATACTTAATAAAGTGAAATGGGTTGCGCAGAGAAATATATATATATTGATATATATATATATATATATATATATATAATTGAAAATTAAATAAATAAATATGCAAAAATGTTCAAAACAGCGAATTGGGAGAGGGGAATAACCGAACCGGCCGATTTTTGAGGTCGACCCGAACCCGCTGGGTCGACTAGGGGTTAATCCAGGGTGTTTGGCTGTCAACCCGTGGGCCGATTCGCTCAAATGCAGATTTTGCATTTGGATGGTTCTCATGGTTCATCTTTAATCTAAAGGCCCTAGATGGTTTCTACACTTGACTTCTTCCCCAAGACATGCTTTGATGGCTTGGATTGAATCTAGGTTTAATCCTATGGCCTAAAACACTTGCCTAATCTATAAATAAGACCCTAACCTATCCTAAATCCTCATTATTCATTCATGCAACTAAACTATGGCAAAATTTCTACTCTCATGGCCTCCACTCAACTATCCTAGCCTCCACTTCATTTCTATGAAAGGTTTCATGATCATGAGAGTGTTAGAGAGTCCCTATGTTAGTATGAGAGCCTCTCAAGTTGATTTCAAGGCAAAAGCTTTGATCTTTGTTCATAAAGATGGTGTTTTTGTTGATTTGGGGCATCCATCTTTGGGTTTTTGGGTGATGGCATGCATAGGCTTCCTCACAAGCTTTAGTTTAATCGATTTAGGCCTTCAAAGCAATGTAAGCCCTTTTCCTACTCTTAGATATTAACTATGAAGTTAAATGTTTATGTTGCAAGTTTGGGTTTGATCATTGAGAATGATATATGCTATCATGTCATGCAAGTTTATGAAGTCATTATCTTGATCTTATGAGCTAAAAGCTACAACCTTTATGTTGAAATGTTGCATTATGCAACATGAGAACCTTCATACCCTTTTTTTGTCAACTTGCATATGAAGTCATAACCCTTATATGATGATATATGCGAGTTTCTAGTCATCATTCCATGTCTTTTGTCACCATGATTCGCTTATGTGCCAAGTTTGGGTTTATGCATGTTTTTGAGGCTTAAGAATGTAACATGCAAGCTAATGAACACATTTGTGCCTCATTTGCCACCATGATTAACTTGTGGCTTAATATCCATTTTTGTCATGCCTTTGCCAAGTCTCTTCTTTTAATCCATTACGTTGTTGCGAACGTATATGCGAGTTTAAAAAGCGTTGGGGTCACATTATGGGAAAACATAATGATATGAACATGATTTGGGTAAATGGGTATAAACATGACAACGTGTAACGTTAAATATGACATGTGTTTATACTTGAAAACATGACTTGAAATATAACATGGAAGTGACATGTAAGTATGCATAAAAACATAAGCTTGGGAATTTACCTATTAAGTTAGGTCTACCCATTGGGAATTTACCTATTAAGTTAGGTCTACCCAATTGCTTGAAAACTTGAATATGAACATGACACTAGACTAAACATGAAAGTGGCCAACTCGAGGTTGGGTTGAGTTTGCAACATAAAGCTACCCGGAACCGACCGGCCTAACTAGTAGTTGCAAACAATAGGACCCAATGTGAGAAGTTGGGCATGTTGTGCTTAAACCCGAGGTCAGACCAAGTTGTGGTGTAAAGCTACCCGGAACCGACCGGCTTAACTAGTAACCACAACAAAGTCTAATGTGAGAGGTTGGGGTGTATTAAGAAATTAATGCCACATGATAGGGTTAAGTTAATTTGATTAATGACTCTTAACCAAATATGACATGGACAAATGGGTTAAGTAATTGGATTAGGCTAATGATACTTAACAAAACATGACAAGGTTGGGTAGGTTAAGTAACTTGATTTGCCTAATGACACTTAACCATTTTTATACGACTAGTGGACGGGGATTAAGTTAACCAACACTTAATCAATCCAACACGATAATTTGGTAAGGTTAAGTAAGTTTTCTTAATGACACTTAACCAAAAGATACAGTTAATGGATGGGGTTAAGATTAGACTCAACTAGTCTAAACATGATAATCGGATGGGGTTAAGTTAGCCTAGACTTAATTAATCCCACTTGGTAGTTTAATGGGGTTAAGTTAAATACTTAACTAATCTAACACGATGATTTGAAGTGGTTAAGTGACCTATACTTAACCAATCTCACCCGTTAATTTGATGAGGTTAAGTGACCTAAACTTAACCAATCTAACTCGTTAATTTGATGTGGTTAAGTGATCTATGCTTAACCAATCTAACTCGTGAATTTATTGAGGTTAAGTTAACCCATACTTAACCAATATAACGTGAAAACATGATAAGGCTAAGTCATGAATCGCTTGAATACACTTGACCGGTTTGACTAAGTAATTTCATAGGGTCAAGTTAATATATACTTAACCAACTTGAGCATGGTTTGTAGGGTTAAATCTTGGACTTGGATACTTAGCCAATTTTGACATGATTTGTAGACGGGTTAAGCCTTGAACTTGGATACTTAGCCAATTTTGACATGATTTGTAGACGGGATTAAGTCATGAACTTAAGTGACACTTAATCTATTATGTAAACCCTAATTCGGAGAATTAGGTGGGTAACCGTAATTAACAAGGATAACGGGAATAAGGCTAAGTCGTAAACCTTGGTTGAAGGATAACTAAGTAATGATTCTTAGTCAAGGAAATTTAGACCAGTTCATAGATAGATGAGTAACCTGATACGGTAGGTCATCGTTTAAGTATACGAGTAGGAGCAAGTATCTGATTTAGATAAAGGCTCCAGCGAACTGGGTAACGAAGCAGCGGCTTCGGGGAACGTGAGGATATTCTTGGGATCCCTCTGTGGGCTGCCAGGTAATTATACTAGGCTCATGAGAGGTTAAGGTCTGCGTTAGAAGAACCAAGAGTATGCCTTGGTTGCTATACGAGCGACCTAAAGACGGGGATGGATAGGGTATAGTCGACGAAACACGGTCGTACCCTAGATAGCATTTTTCGTCAGGCTACCTTCCATCTTTGGTCAAGCGTGTACGTACGGAAAGGCAGAGAACACCCAATAGACCATAATTGCTATCTAATTATGGGTGCGGTAAGGCTCAGATTGGGGGTTGGCCAGTAGTGTGTTCTCGTACAGGATTTATCCTGTCTTGTCTTTCACTAGTTGAGGGAGTGGTCTCGTGGGACCATAGCCACGTATAAGAAAAACAGACCTTAGCATCTGCATCGGCAGATAAATCGAAAGCTCCCGACCGAGTCCTGTATTTCTTGATTTGCCCTATGACAGGACTCGGATGGCACGATGTGATACATGTGCATACAGTCATGGAAAAACGATTCACGATGAATGCGTGGGAAAAAGGGCGCGGTTGGCGGTTAGCGTAATCCCTAGTGGCCCTAGGTGGTTGAACCCAAACCGAGATACGAAAACGTGCAATAGGTAAGCGTAATCCCTAGTAGCCCTAGGTAGCATAAGTCCTAGTTGTACAGACGCTAATTCATGTTGGAAGACCCTAGCTAGGTTTAGGGTAACAGTCCAAACCGATCTTAAGGATCATGGAACTATGTAAAGTAATATAGAATCTCATGGGAAAGCCCGTATGGCCTACGGCAAGGGACTGAACATTTACATGGAATAAAACATACGAGTTGAGTAACCTATATATGCGATATATTAGGTTGACATGGACCACTACACGACTTTTGAGTAAGGGTCATTCACGGATAACACGTGATACAGTTGGGATACTAGTACGGTAGGTGCAGAGCAGATGTACAGGATAGATACCATGGGACGTTATACGTGATAGATATCTTGGGATATTATACTTGATAGAAACCTGACGATGTGATACCTTGTTTTATCTTGACATCGTAATTTATCATGACACCTTAGTTCACCTGAGTTCAGTAGTTCATCCTGTTATTTTGATTTAGCTTATCTATCTTGTTATCATGCTTATGTTCATCTCAGTTTCTCATGTCAGTTAACTTTACTAGTTTTTATACTAATAGTAGATAGGGCTTACTCAGTCTTTTTGTCTGACCCGTTTTGTTTCGCCTCTTTTCTTCCGTTTCCCCCCCAGGTTACAGGGAGGAAATACTGCTGTTTAGTTTGGACTTCTTCTGCTTGAAGGTCATCATGGATGGCTTGGACTTTTCTTGGCTATGGCTACTTTACTGTCTTTATTTGGGGAATAATTTATGAAAAAGTCTTTATGCTTCTTTACTATTGCAAGACAGGTTTTGATGTACTCTGATGTAAAAGGCTTTAGACCTTAATTACAAATGTTTATGAAAGTTCGATTTTACTTCTGCTATTTTATATGTTCTGTATTGTGATATTTCTGTGCATGTTTACCAATAATGCCCCTCTAAAGCTAGTGCATTCCTTTGTGAGTGACCCTAGCGGAGGCGGGGTGTTACAGGAGTTATGTAAGTCTCTCAAATTTAGGGCTTTTGAGATCGGATGTGGGTCGTGATTCCTTGATTGAAGTGACGATGGCAGGAGATGTGCTCTTGTTGAAGATTCATGACTGGATTTGGGTAGTGGCTCCTTAATTGACGATGACGATAGCTTCTGGACCTTCAGCTCGTCACGAAGTCATGTGCAATTCCTTGTCGACAGTGCCTTTGTTAGGATATCGGCGTTCTGGTGGTAAGACGATATGCAGTTAACTTGAAGTTTTCCGTCTTTAACTTGCTCTCTTACAAAGTAAATATCGATCTCTATATGTTTAGTGCGAGGGTGTTGAATAGGATTAGCTGACATATAGATTGAGCTTTGATTATCACACTAGATAGTTGCTTTTGGGTTGTGTAGAAGTTTTAGCTCTTTTAATATAGATTGTAGCTATATTATTTCAGCATTCGCACTTGCAATACTCCTGTATTCGGCTTCAGCGCTTGACTTAGATTCAGTAGTTTGTTTCTTAAAACTCCATGAGATTAGGTTGTTGTCAATGTAGATACAGTATCCAGTGACGGATTTTCTGTCATTTGGGTCTACTGCCCAATCTGAGTCCGTGTACCCTGTAATATTCAGCTCTTTTCCCCCTCTGAATGTTAGGCCGAAGTCGATTGTGCCTTTTAGATACCTTAGGATCCACTTTATGGCTTTCCATTGTTAGGGCTGTCAATGGATACCCGAAAAATCCGAAATCCGTCCGCATCCGTATCCGAAAAGCGGATAAATATCCGATATCCGGGAAAGCTGATGCGGATGCGGATATAGGCATATCCGCATCCGAAAATTATCCGTCCGCTTTTTCTCTCGATTATAGCTTAAATTATGTGTATTTTAACATAACTAAATATACTAATTTATTAATTTGCAAAATTAAAAGTCTACTAAATACATGTTAATTGCTCAAAATTATATATTATCATCTTACTTATTTATTTTTAGCACTTTAGTAATCTATTAGGTTGAAAAAGATTAATATTAAGCTAAAAAAATTCATTTATGTTCATTAATTTATCGATTGTTGGCGGAGCGGATAATTATCCGATATCCGTCCGTATCCGCGGATACGGATATTCGATATCCGAAAATGGTTTCGGATGCGGATACGGATATGGCACTATCCGTATCCGAAAGTATCCGTTGACAGCCCTATCCATTGTTCCTCTGTAGGTGCCTGTAGAAATTGAGAAACTTTGTTAACACTGAATGAAATGTCGGGTCGTGTTATGGTTGCATATTATAATGCTCCCACAACACTTCTATACTGTTTAATGTTATTCATAGCTTCTTCCCTGTTTTTAGAGTATTGTTGATTTGAAATCATTGGTGTTGGTTGATCTTTTGCTTCATTCATGTTGACTTTCATTAGCAACTCGGTGATGTACTTCTTTTGACACATTGTGATTTCAGAGTTTGATTTTCTTCGGACTTCTATCCCCAAAAAATATGATACTTCTCCAAGGTCCTTGATGGAGAATTCTTTATTTAAGTATCGAGATAGCTTCTTTATTTCAGCATTACTGTTGCCTGTCACAATAAGGTCATCAACATATATTAGGATATAGGCGACACTATTATCATCAATTTTAAAGAAAAGGGAGTTGTCGGATTTTGCATATTGATAACCCAAAGATGTTAGGGTTGATCTTAGTCTCTCAAACCAGATCCTTGGGGACTGTTTTAATCCATATATTGCCTTCTTCAGCTTGCATACATGGTCTGCATGTTTTGTGTACCCCTGTGGTTGCGTCATGTAAATTTCTTCCTACAAAACTCCATTTAAGGATGCATTATTCACATCAAGATGTATTATATTCCATTGATTATTTAAAGCAATGGTAAATATCAGTCTTATAGTAGCTGGTTTGACTACGGGAAAGAAAGTCTCGTTGTAGTCAAATCCGTATTATTGTGTGTATCCTTTAGCAATGAGTCTTGCTTTATATTTATTTATTTATTGTGCCATCAGGATTTCTTTTGACTCTGTAGGTCCACTTGCATCCAATCAAATTTTTATTATCTGGTTTTGAGACTAACTCCCATGCATTATTTTTGATGAGAGCATTGAACTCCTCGTCCATGGCTGATTTCCACTGCTTTCTTTTGACTGCTTGTTCGAAGGTGCATGGCTCATCGTCACTGGAAGTGGCAACATACGTCTTTGGCTTGAATATCCCACTTTTGGCTCTAGTCATCATTGGATGACCTGTAGCTGCAGGTGGACTATTTCATCTTGAGCAGTATTGCTTGTCTCCTCTGGTAAGCTAGTTTCATGTTCTTCTGATCTTTCTGGTGTGTTTTGAGGGGTTTGGCTAAAATCATTACTGTTTTCACTATTTGCAGGCATTGGACTGGCGTGGTTGGGTGGCTCGCTATTGTCAGTAATATGTCGACTATCAGCTATATCATTGACAGGATGAGCATCAGCAGCCTTTCCGTTATTGGATGATGGCAAAATATCAATGTAAATTGGAATGTCAGGTATGTCAACCTTGCTGTTATAAACTTTATTTGAAGTTTTGATATCTCTTTTGCTATGTGGGAAAACATGTTCATTAAATATAATGTGTCTACTGACGAAAATTCTCCCACATTCGTCCACGCACCTATAGCCTTTCTGTCTAACAGCATAACCTAGAAATATACAGGGTTTAGACCTGAAATTCAATTTGTTTGAGTTATAAGGCCTTAGATAAGGAGAACATAGACAACCGAACGTCTTTAGGCTTAAATAATCTGGTTTTACTTTGTATAGCATTTCGAGAGGGCTTACATTGTTCAATACTGCTGTTGGCATTCGGTTTATCAGATACACAGTAGTATTGAACGATTTAGACCAAAATTTCATAGGTAACGAAGCGTGTGCTAAGAAAGTTAGACCAGATTCTACTATATGTCCGTGTTTTCTTTCAACTGGTCCATTTTGTTCAGAGGTCTATGGACAGGTTGTTCTATGAATAATACCTTTGGACTTAAAGAAATTTTCTAGTGTTTTATATTCAGATCCTCCGTCTGATTGTAGGATTTTAACACTAGTATTAAATTGATTTTCAATCATATTAATGAATCTAGTAACAGTATCATAAGTGTCAGACTTGAATTTTAGAAAGTATATCCAAGTATATCGTGTATATGCGTCTACAAAGGACACATAATATTTATAACCATAGTCAGTGTGTATTGGGGCAGGACCTCATAAATCTGTAGCCACAAGATCAAATGGTTTAGTGTACTTTGTTAAGGAATCATTAAATGGTAATTTATGATTTTTTTCCCATTTGGCAGTAGGTACAAACATAGGGTAAAGAGACATCATTGCAGGCAATATTATTTTCACTAAGAATGTTCTTAACTAGTTTTACACTAGGGTGACCTAGTTTATAGTGCCAACTATTAAACACAGAAATACTATCATTGTTATTTTGCATCACAGATGCATAACATGATTTTTATTCCACGGTTCTTCCTTGGGTGTTGATTCTGAACTTGTACAGACCATTGATAGCATCACCCTGTAAAAGAATTTCTCTAGTGAGTATATATTTAACTAGGCAATACTTAGGAAAGAACTCAAAGTACACCTTGTTATCTCTAGCGAACTGTGATACACTTGTTATATTTTTCTTAATTTTTGTCACTCTAAGAAGATTATGTAAATATAGTTGCCTTTTTCCATTGATAATAATACTACAGGTATGAGTAATATTGATACACTTACCATTTCCCATGCTTATACACTGTTTCCTTGATTGAGATTGTCAAGGATGCTTGTCATGTGGTTGGTTGCTCCTGAATCGGGGTACCAACCGTCGTCTTGAACATTGTCTGCCCCTGAGCTTTCACCTTGACTATTAATTTTACTGTTATCCGTGGATGTAGACGTACCATTTTGGGAGTGTGCCAAGTTAACATTTGGGTTAGTATTTCTTTGGTTGCTGTCGTTCTGATTAGGTACAAATCCAGAGTTATATCTAAAATAACATTTGAATGTCGCATGCCCTACTTTTTCACATATTTGGCACCTCGGTTTTCTGTTAGGGTTCCATCTACCCCTTCCCCTTCCACGGTTAGGATGGCCTCCTCTCTGGTTTGAGTTATTTCCTCTATAGGACTGGCCCCTGCCTCTGTTATTAACAGCTAAATTTAACGAATATTACGAATCAGGGGTGTTCTTGATATCTATTCTTGCTTCATGTGAGAGGAGAATCGAGTACATATCATCAAGGGGTGGTGTTACTTTTTGCAAGGTTAGAACAACAATTACGGCTTCATACTCATTTCCTAAGCCATTCAGTAAGGATAACACCTGTTCTGATTCATCTATCTTGTTGCCAGATGCAAGAAGCATATCACACAAGTTCTTGACTTTGGCTATATATTCTCTCATGCTAAGATTTTCTTTCCTGCAATTTTGTAATTGTCTTTTATAATAGAGGGATTTTGCTGATGATTGAGCGTTGAAATTCTTTTCAACAGTGACCCATATATCATTTGAGGTTTTACAACCGATCACTTGTGATAATAGGTTTGGGCTGATTGAGAATAGCAACCATGCGCTAATCAGTCTTTCTTGCCTATGAAATTGTATATACTCTTCATTACTGACAATTTTGTTATCTTTGTCAGTGACAAATTGGGGAGGTGTTGGCAAGGTTCCATTGATATAACCATCGAGACCGTAGCCTTGTATAGCGGTTTCTACTTGAAGTTTCCACAGAAGGTAGTTATTCTCATCAAGCTTGACTGTGATGAGTTGGCTTTGAGGACTAATGGTGGTCTTGATAAGCTGTTCGGTAGCATGTGACGAGCTGTTGATTCTGGAAGATGCATAATCACCTCCTTCGGATGCTGTTGGATTGACCATGATGGAAAATAGGATCAAGAACAGGTAAAAACAAAACTCTGCAGTTTTGAATTGAGATCTTAAAAAAAAAAATTGCAGTCTTGAAGGTTTTTCAATGATGAAAAAAAAATGCAGAAAGGATATGATAAGGACAGACATTTCTTGAGAGAAAACTTCTTGACTGTAAATGTTCCTTTTTAATTTTCTTGATCGACTTGAGTTGATGATTTCCTATTCAAGGTTTACAGTTGACGATTGCTGCAGCCACTGTAAAGTCAGGCACGACACAGTTGTTGATTGATAAATCTCTGAACTCAGATGAAGAGAGTTTTCTCTGATGAGTTCAAAATATCCAAATGATGAAAAACTAATCTGATGGATATTTACACTCAAGAACCACAATGCAAATTTCAAGATTCAGGTGCTAATGCTGTTAAGCTGTGCGGCTCTGATACCAAATCAAGGTTTGGATGGAATAGAGTAGCAAACGAGACACAAGAATGTAATGAGAGAATAAATTGTAAATGTTGTAAACTGTTTTTATTAATTCTTCTTTGAATACATGAGCTGCTATACATATATTACGAAGCAATAGCAACTGAATATTTTTGGGTCAGGGGTTAAGCCCATCTGTACAATAAAAGCTTTGGCCCAAACGATTTGTAATAGGGTTATCATATAACTTCTGTACAAAGCGTATTGCTCATTGCTCATAATACACAGCCGACACATTTTATCATCAATAATCATGAAATTGTATTTGTTTGCTTCTAAAAAAACTACGCACGACTTCAAATTGAAAACTTTTCAGCTTTACTGGTCCATTGTTGTGCTTCCCTTACCTAAGGTTAGATTTATCTATTCTTAGGTTTAAATCATGTATGACTGACATTATAATGTCATATATAGTATACAAATTTTTTAACTCAGTTTAGCATGGGGTAAAATTGGATGAATTCATCTGTCTACAACTTTTCTGAAAATATGATTAGCAATACACTTTCAGCAACCGCTTGACACTGGTATTTTAGTTAAAATCCTATAATACCGGATTAGCCCGTTTATTGTGTTGAACACTGGCCATGGGATGTTGGACTGTGTTCAAAACACATGGATAATGATGGTTACTTCCATATGTTGTTTATGTAGTTATATATCTTAGTATTATTGCCTACAAAATACCATAGGATAACCGCTTTTTGTTCCAGTCACAAAATTGACAATTTTTTAAGTCTAATACAATTACTTAAAAATTTTGTTGCACTTTATCTTGTACTAGTATAAAAAAATAGTTAGCACCCAAATGAAAATGTTCAATTTTTCCTAATGGGTTATTTTTGCAACGAAATCAAATATCTAAACACTGATTTAATGCTACATAACATTCACTTTATGAAGTATCCTTTTTCTTAATATAGTATATAAAATTCATGTGGTGAGCTTGTATGAAATCATATCATCACATGCTAATTTGGCAATGTGGTTACTGGTATGCAGGCTCTGAAAGGAGGTGTGAAAGAAGTTGCATTGCTCACCAAGTTTGGGATACAATATGGGAGGATCATAAAATAAATTCGTGGAGGCCCTGAATATGTGAGGAAGAGTTATGAAGAGAGCTTGATGCGATTTGATATTGATTGCATTGATATTTACTATCAGCATCCGGTTGACACTGGAATCCCCATTGAAGTTACAGTATGTTACTTCCGTGTTTAGTTTGTTTTAATTTGTGCTTTTTCTATGTATATTATATTTCCTTAAACAACTTGTTTTCTAAAATGAAATAGTTTATGATTTTAAAATATACAGTTCAATTAGGAATGAAAAAGTTTTAGTTTCAATGGGGCCATAGTAGATAAGGCTAGTTAGTATACATAATGTGTAGGTATATCCGATCTTTAGCATTTAATTGCTAACTTTTCAGTACATATATATGAGAACTATTTGTAGAAGATTCAAATTTCAACGGCCCATTTGATAATATTTCTTCTTTCTTTTTCTTAATGAAAATTCCTTCTTCATTTTTCTTAATGAAAATTTCTTCTTCCTTTTTCTTTAACTTTTAGTTCATTGAAATTTGGTAAGGAGAGTAACATTAGAAAGTTTCATGTACAACTTTGGCACATTTCTACATTTTTATTTATTGATATTATATTTATTATTTCAAATCAGGTTCTTGTTTTGGATCAAAGTGAAGAATGATGCTGGGAGCATTATTGTATTAGGGTATTACATAGTCTAGCTATATTGCTTCTTAATGATTGTATGTATCAAATGTTTGAATTATTGTATTAAATTGAGTTTATGAATCACTTTTTTGTATGGATTATGGACACCATGATATGTATTATCTTATTCAATCATCATTTTTCATCAATTTTATTTTGTTTAAAAGGATTATAATATTACATATAATGATTGTTTGCTATGAGAAAAGTCCTTTTGCATCGACTACCAACATTTGAAGTAACATAGTGATATTTTTGCATCGACGATCAGAATTAACTGATGCAAAATAAAGGATGTGTCAAAGCCAATGTTCCCTACCTTGCATCGGTTGGTAGCAATAGGTGATGCAAATAATATATTTATTGCATCGGTAGTTACAGGTAATCGGTGCAACATAGTAATTAGGTTTGAGGCAAAAACCTTCCTTTTGCACCGGTTATTTCTAAAAACCGACGCAAAAGTACATTTGTTGCATCGTTTCTGAAACTGATGAAATTTTTTTAACTTGTCGCATCGGTTGCATATGCATCAGTTGCTGAACTGATGCAACAGGGGGTAAACAACCGATGCCATTGGCCTATTTTGTACTAGTGTTAGGGGAGCAGGGTCGATCGCATGCATGGGGTCGAGCAAATGTCCTGGTCAGTCAGAAAAAGGTGGTCGATCATACATATTTGAGGCCGGGTCGAGCAGGCCTGGGTTGAGCATCTAAAATAGGGTCGGTCATGTTTCAGGTTGAGCATAGCTTGTGCTCGAGCGAGCCTGGCTAGACATGCATGGAGAAGTGGGTTCGGTCGAGTAGTGGTCGGTCAACCAGTGGATCGGTCGAGCGGTGAGTTCGGTCGAGCAGTGGTCAGTCGAGCAGTGCGGGTCGAACATGAAGTGTGGTCGGTTATGACTTGGTTGTGCAAGGCTTGGGTCGTTCGCACCAGGGGGGTCAGTCGTGCATAACAGGTTCATTTCTGAAAATTTTATTTTTTCGGATACGACTCAAATTTGAACAAAAAGGTCTAAAAAAATATATTTTGGGGGCAACCCCCCGAGCCCTAACCGCAGCGCAGTGATGCAATTTGGCTCGATGATGGTGTGACTTCGATGTAAGTTCAGGTAGGAAGATTCGAAGTGTTGAAAGGTATTCGTTGATCGGTGTAGAAAAGCGCATGAGGTGACAACTCAAAGGTCGTTGGGTGGTGGATAATGGTTGCTCGAGAAAGTTGCTTGAGCTATGAAAAGTCGTCGAGTTGGATGACTAGGGAAGAGAAGACCGAGAGATTATCGTTGTCGTAAGTTCTAGCAGGCTCAAAGCAGAGGTACACTAGAGATGTCTAAAAGACCGGTTGTAGGTTTAGTACCCTGGGTATCGTTGAAAGGCCTAGTTGTCAAGGTTGGACATACATACGTATTGTCGAAAGGCGTATGGAGTTTATGCTAGAATTGGGGCTACCATTAGCCCTTGACATATGACATGGTTGGTCGTCATACGATTAACGATGGTTTCAAAGGAGCATTGGCGGTGATAGGCAGAGTCAATCATGGATGATTGGTTGTTCTGTTTGTACCGTCTCATGTAGGTCGTCCAACGTCGAAGGAGATGTTCCTTGGGTGCTTGTCTGATATTGGTTTAGGCCTCTAGGGCTTGTGCTTGAGGAATGTTGAATTCGATTAGGATGGTTTACATGAATTCGAATAGGGTCGATCCGTTTCATATTTTCTGGTTGGTCGGTACCAAGACAGTGGGTCGGTCAGACATAAAGCCTAAGAGTCGGTCATCACCAGAATGATACGGGTCGGTTGGTAACATTTGGTTCGGCCGGTGTCAATCTGGTCGGCCAGGAACTTGACAACTGGTGACAACTAATGACAGCTGTTCGGGTCGGTTAGGAACATTCAGGACGATGACATTTTCTTAAATAACTCAAGGACCGACCCAAAACTTGCATACTATGTTTCATCCTTCCACTTCATTCTTTCCTCCACCTATAAATAGACCATGACTCCCACATTAAGGGGGAACAACTCCACGAAGTGCTGCTCATTTGCTTTTTTTTAACTATTCTAAGCAATTCCAACCTCCATTAGAGATCATTCAAACTCTGATTCACATTCTACTCCAACGTGAAATCAACAAGGATCATTCAAATGCGAAGTTGTGAAGATACATCTCATTAATCTCTATAGCTCCGGAGATCTAAGAGGGTTTTCCTTTCAAATTCGAGAGATCAAAGTGATTAGAGATAAATGTATAAAGTTGAGAGAAGCACATATTTTGTAATTTTCACGATCATAATGAAATGTGTCCCTATAGTGGATGTAGGTCAAATATAGGACCGAACCACTCTAAAATCGCTTGCACTTTACTTTTCCCCACCTTATTCATTCTTAACTTTGTATTTGATTACATTTTAAAGTGTTAATTGCATTTTTGGGTTGTTAGTGCCACCTTTTGCATTAACAATAAAAAATAATAATGATTTGACATGTTTTGTATTAGACGAAAAGTTGGCCTTTGGAATAAAACAAGGAAATAAGTTAAATGTATAAGAAGTGAAAACGCTATTAGTGATTATTGGAATTATAAGAAAATATAGCGTTTGATACCTGAAATTTGAAAAATTATTAGAGAAAAATGATATTTGGTGTAAATACCTTTACATTCAAGGAAAACCATATCATTCTCCATATATAAACCGGATGGAAAATGAAATACTCAATTTCCTTTTATATATAAAGGTGAAACTTAAAGGATTTTTGCTCGGATAATGATTTGACATGTTTTGTATTAGACGAAAAGTTGGCCTTTGGAATAAAACAAGGAAATAAGTTAAATGTATGAGAAGTGAAAACGCTATTAGAGATTATTGGAATTATAAGAAAATATAGCGTTTGATACCTGAAATTTGAAAAAATATTAGGGAAAATTGATTTTTGGTGTAAATTACTTTACATTCTAGGAAAACCATATAATTGAAGATCCATTTTAATATGACAATAATTTATTGAAAACAATTTAAGAATTCTAGATCTAACTATTAATAACATTTAAAAAAGAAAATTAAATAATCGATAAGGACTGTCTTTCTTGAGATATCATAGTATTCGGTTCTAAGGCAAGACAGTGCTTGGTAATCCTTCTAAACCAACTAGCTTTCTTGAGATATTATAGTTAAAGATGAGCATTTATTTGTTAAAACCAAATAAACCAACCAAATCACTTAAGTTTGGTCAGTTTGATTATGTTTTTTTCTAGTTAATTGTTGGTTTTTGTTTCTTCAAATTATTTGGGTATATTGGTTGGTTTTGGTTTTTGATATTTGAAAATCGAACCAATCAACAAAACCTAATGTAAAAATAAGCTGTTTTTAAACTAAAAAATAACACCTAACAATACTATTATTTATAATATTATTATATTATTATTTTTCTTTTAATTCATATTAATATTTTTCAATGATGAACATGTTTTTGAAAATATTTGCATTATATGGGCTCAATTAAAATTTTAATATTATATTATGTCTACAACTAAAAGAAAAAATTAATTTAGGATAATTCAAACAAACCAACCAAAACCAAACCAAATACAATCGGTTTGGTTGGGTTCGATTTTTTTTTTATTTGGTTTGGTTTGGCTTATATATCTTTGAACGGTTATCTTTGTTTTAAAAATTTTGATCGGTACAAGTCAAACTAACCATTTGTTGACTCCTAATCATAATTTTAGTAAATCGCAGTAGTGGTGAATTGTTAATCTATATCGACTAAAGTTTCTTTTAAAGATTTAAAATATTTTCTACGTAATTCGGAAATGTCAAAAATAATAAGATGTATCATTGCATATTTTTTGAGGAAGACGGGTGTGTAGCGTGAAACTACACAACCGATTACGAGTAGATATACTAGATAATAAAATAAGCTGGTTGACAGGCCCAACCAGTGGCAATAAAGCCTAGACCCAGCAGGTCAATAACAAAGTACAACCATAGCGCAAAATATGTACATCAAAAGGGAGTAAACACATCATGGATAATAACATAGTCTAGATAAAACATAAGTAGAATAAGCCAGCCTTAATTGATTCAGCGAGGGGGGAGCGTGCTGCTTTCATGCGATCCAGGAGAATCTGGTCTAGGAAGGGCAAGCCTAAAGCGAGCATGTCTCGCTAATCCTGTCCATAAGTCGAAGAGATGTAGGATATGATAACTGGTACCCAAAAGAAGTTTCGGTGATCTGCGAAAGATGATCGCATTATGTTCTAACCAAATACTCTATGAGAAGAAAGTCACAAGAGAATCCAGAAGAGGGTCAGGGGGGTTATGCTGCCAATAATTGGAAAAGGAATTGATGGAGGGGATGAAGCCGAGGACGAAGGAGCTGATTGCAGCCCACACTGCATAGGAGAAATCACATTCGAAGAAAAGGTGAGAAAGGGATTCATTTTTAAGGTTACAGAGAACACAAATGGGATCGATGTTGTTGTTAAAGAGATGGATTCTGATTCTTGTATTAATGCGGTTGTGTATAAGGAGCCATTGAAAGAAAATTAATCGAGGAGGAAGGTTGCATTTCCAAATGCGGGAGAAAGAGAAGCTTCTGCCAGGGTGAATTAGAAACTGACAACAAGATGCAACTGTGAAAGAGTTGGATGGGCCTAAAGCATAAAAAAATGAGTCTGGTTCAGATGAGAGGTGAGTTGAGTTGATCACTACATACTCATTATGTCAAATATGTCATTATTGTCAGATGGGCCTAAATCATATTGTATGACAAATTCTGCTATTTTATTAATTTATGTCAAATATGTTATTATTGTTATTTATTATAACCACTCCATACTCATTATGCTCGTATTTATTATGTCAATGTTAGCTTATTTCTCTTACACAAACAATAGAAGTACATGTCATTTATATAATATATTTTTTTTACTAAAGGGAGATCCTCATTACGAAGGCACACAAAATTATATTAAATGAAAAAAAGTTCAGTGCCTTAAACATGCCTGACGGGTAATGTTACAAGAAAGTAAGATCATCATGTTTTTTATCGTCAAAAATAGAAAAAAAACACGAGCGTTAAATTGCCATCAACTTCTTACAAATTTATGCGTCATGTTGTGATTTGCGACATGAAATCACATATGTTGATGGAGATGAGGCGTGGATGTGCTTGGCGATAAAGGAGATGAAGCAGCAGCCGAGAGAAGGCAAGGAGAAGCAGTTTTGTGTTGCGTTTCAACATAGACATCTGATGGCATTTGGTCAGATGTCTGTTGTTAGGGTTTTGGTAACCTGAGAGCATGAACAAACGTCTGACATATATTGGTCAGACGTTTGAGCGGGTTTTCCGCGGTTTTGACTTGGTCTTTCTATAACTTATTCCGCAAGCAATGAAGGGGCAAATTAGGCATTTGCCTAGGCCTTCTATTCTCCTATAATAGCAGCATCTAGGGTTGGATTAAAAATATGGGATTGAGACCGAATTAATTTATCCAAGGGTTAGATGTCGTTCTTCAATGTTCTCCTTCTCCAACAAGAGTTGTAGTCATCTAGATATTCTTTCCCTTTCTCAATAAGGTTATTGATTCTTGTAGTTTGTTTATTGTTGGTTGTTGAACCAGTGTGTGTAAAAAAAATTCATTTTGATAATCAATAAAGAGGGTGGTTGGGTGGAATATTTTGTGTTTGCGCGTGTGATTTCATATTTGTGTTTGTTTCCATAGAAATCATCTTTAAGTAATTGGGTGAAGAAGATCCTGGACGCTTCCGTAGAGGTGCAATTTTCATAGCAGTTGGTATCAGAGCTAGATCATCGCAAAGCTTAGAGTGATTTTGGAGTGAAAAAAAAATCAATTTTTTTTATGACGGATATGATGGCGTTTCCGAAGATGACTGTTTTTGACGGAAGAAATTGGGGGATTTGGAAGCCTAAGATGGAGGATGTGTTTTACCTCAATGATCTTCATGATCCAATTGATGGAGATGGGAAGAAGCCCTCGAGTGTGGATGAGGGAAAGTGGAAGAAGATGGATAAGAAGGTTATTGCCTTGGTTCGGCAGTACCTTGATGATTCGGTATTTCATCATGTGGCTAATTGTGAATCCGCGAAGTATTTGTGGGACAAGCTGGTATCTTTGTATGAGCCGAGGAGTGCTACAAGTAAGGCTTTTCTGGTTCGAAAGCTTGTTCAGCTGAGATTGGATGAGGAGAAGTCTGTTGCAGGGCACCTGAATGAATTTCAAGATGTGATCAATCAATTGGCAAATCTGAAGGTTAATTTTGATGATGAGTTGCAGGCTCTTTTGCTGATGAGTTCGCTTTCAGAAAGCTGGGATACTTTGGTTGTTTCATTGAGTAACTCCAATGCAGGTGGAGCCATCTCTTTGGAAACTGTTCGAAGCAGCCTTTTTTGAATAAGGAACTAAGGAGAAAAGGGTCGAGTTTTAAATCAGTTCAAGGTGAAGCCATGGTAGCAAAGGACTCGGGGAAAGATACAAGAAGGAAGAAGAGAGGGGCTAATGGTAAAGTGCTTGTTATTATTGTGGTAAGGAAGGTCACATACGCAAGAATTGTTATGCTTATCAAAGGGATAAGAAGAAGGTTGCGGATGGTGATGGAAGTAATGAGGCACAGGCAGATATTGCTGCAAGTTCCATTAGCGATACTTCTAGTGATGTCCTGTTTAGCGAAGTTAATCCTTGGAAGATGGATTCAGGAGCCAGTTTTCACATTTGTAAGGATGTGAAGTATTTCTCTTCGTATGAAAAGAATGTCGACGTGATTAGAACAACCAATGGAGTAGAGCTACCAGTTTGTGGTATTGGATCTATCCGGTTTCGTATGCATGATGGCGTAGTAAGAAAAGTCTCTGGAGTTAGACATGTGCCCGCTAGTTCGCATAACCTCATTTCTCTCGGTCAGTTAGATCGCCGTGGTTGCACTTATGATACTCGAGGTGGAGTTTTGAGAGTGAAAAAGGGTGATCGTGTTGTGATGAGAGGTGTCTTGGAGGTGGGAAACCTGTATAGATTGGTTGGTTTTGTGGTCGATAGTGGAAGGCGAGAGACGGTTGAAGAACCTAGTCCACAGCAATGTGGAGAGGTTAATTTGGTCACTGCTGATGTGCTAGACAGGGGTCTTCATGTTGATGATGCTCAAGGGATCCGGAGTGATCAAGGAAGGAGCTCAGATCAAGTGATAGACGGGTGTCGATGCAGAAAATCCACGAGGTAGAGATCCTTGTGGTATTACAAGCATTTTAGACCGTTAGCATTGCATGGTGCATCTCGAGGGGAAGATGCATCTTTGGCAGGCGGTAGGTTGTGTTTGTAATGATTTAATTGAGAGTAGGAGTCGTTGAAAGAGCTAGATGACTTATGTGGTGGAAGATCGTTTGATTTGATGCGATTTCATATCAAGGTGGAGTGCTGTGATTTGTGACATGAAATCACATATGTTGATGGAGACGAGGCGTAGATGTGCTTGGCGATAGAGGAGATGAAGCAGCAGTAGAGAGAAGGCAAGAAGAAGCAGTTTTGTGTTGCGTTTCAGCACAGACGTCTGATAGCATTTGGTCAGATGTCTGTTGTCAGGGTTTTGGTAACCCGAGAGCATGGACAGACGTCTGAGCGGGTTTTCCGTGGTTTTGACTTGGTCTTTCTGTGACTTATTCTACAAGCAATGAAGGGGAAAATTAGGCATTTGCCTAGGCCTTCTATTCTCCTATAAAAGCAAAATCTAGGGTTGGATTAAAAATATGGGATTGAGATCGAATTAATTAATCCAAGGGTTAGCCGTCGTTCTTCATTGTTCTCCTTCTCCAACAAGAGTTTTAGTCATCTAGATATTATTTCCCTTTCTCAATAAGGTTATTGATTCTTGTAGTTTTTTATTGTTGGTTGTTAAACCAGTGTGTGTAAACAAAATTCATTTTGAGAATCAATAAAGAGGGTGGTTGGGTGAAATATTTTGTGTTTGCGCGTGTGATTTCATATCTGTGTTTGTTTCCATAGAAATCATCTTTAAGTAATTGGGTGAATAAGATCCTGATCGCTTCCGCAAAGGCTCAATTTTCATAACACATCATAGTTTTGAAGATCGAATTGTGAGTTAAACCGTGTTGGTGGAAGCTCAAAGGTTATGTTGGTAGAACTGATCAGATATTGAGAGCCGCATTTATCATAATTTTCTATTTCTCAGATTTAAATGTAAAATTATTTGAATTAATGCTAAATTTTAACTAATTATAACTAATACTTTGAACTTTGAAACAATTAGTACTGTACATTTTATACAAATATTAGTTGAATTAATTCTATAATAAATTGGTTAGCTTAAGATTTCAAATTTCCTTACATTTGAAAATGAAAGAGGTTCAGTTCAAAACTGTTATGCATCCATGAACGTATAGCTCCTTCCATAATGGTTTATTTCCAATCAAATCAGATCCCATCAACTTTTCTTAATCACTTACTCTTTTTGTCTATATATTGGCCTCCACATTAAAATTGCCTTGCGTAGGCTCTCACAGTTCCCCTAGTCTTTGTTTGGTATTAGCTAGTACTAATACTATAGCATCAATAAAGGGGTTCATTCTTATAGTTAGAGGGAAAATCGAATGTATTTGTATCTATAGGGGTGCTATATATGGCTGGTGGATGGATCAGTGTGAAAGACGATTAGCAAGATCAGAGTTTTCACCATTAGCTGCAGCCATATTTGCGTAACAACCAGAGACTGCGTAGATCAAAAGACTACCCTTCGATTTACTCCTTTGTATTCTTTAGTTACTTGCTCAGTAATGTGTTTATTGATACAAAGGCTTAAATTGTTGGATAAACATAAATGCTTTATTAGTGGGAAATGAAAAAGGTGAATGGTTATGTCTTTTTAGTGAAGTGCCATGTCCTTTGAAGTGAAGAGTCATGTCGGTTGAATGAAAAGTCGTGCCTGTTTGTGAAGAGTTATGTCTGTTCGTTAAGTGTCATGTACATTAGTCAAGAGTTGTGTCTGTTCGTGAAAGGTTGTGTCTATTGATGAAAAGGTGTCTATTGGAGTTGAAAGGTCATGTTGACCACTATATAAATATGGGTATGGTCATTTGTGTGGTTAAGAGAAAAGTGTAAGAAAAAGTGTGAGGGGATAAGTCTTAGAAGAAAAAAAGAGAGAAAAAGAAAAGAAGGATTGTAAGGAAGATTGAAGTTGAAATAAAAAAATTATAAGAAGTATTTCTTCCTCTAAATAAAATCATCTACTTTCCTCCTCTTCTCAATTCTACAAACTGGTATCAGAGCTTCTGTTTTTACAAATTGGTATAGGAGCTAGGTCGAATTAATGGAATTTCTATTCTTTATGCCGTTCGTTCTCACAAAGGAAAATTATGAAAGATGGAGTAACAGAAAAAAAGAAGAGTTGATCTCCAAAGGGTTATGGGAGATTGTTGAGAATGGTTATGAGTGGCCAAAAGATGTCAAAAACATGACAGAAAAGAGAGCAAAGCATTTGTAAGCTTGAGACGGAGAGATCATCAAGCTCGTGTTTTGATGAGTGAGAACGTTGATGGAGAAGCATGGAGTCATATTCATGGAGAAAAATTCACGAAAGATTCGTGGGAATTATTGAAAGAGGTGCATGGAAAGGATGAAACAAAAATAAAAGAAGAAGAAATTGAAAAAGAAGTTGAAGAAAAGCTCGAAGTAGAGAAAGGAGATGATAGTGTAGATGAAAATGGATGGGAAGAAAAGAAAGTTCAAGAACATGATTCAGACGAAGAGAGCGTACTAGTAAAAGAAACAGATCGTGTTGAAAAGCGGACAATGCGAAACAACGAAGAAGAAGTAATTGCTGAAAGAAAGCTGTAACAACCCGGGTTTCGACAGACCGAATTTTTCAAAATCCAATCCATCGGACCCCGAGTTGGGTGCTCTGGTATCCTGCAGAAAAGATAGAGAGAAAGAAACATGTCAGAGTTCGGAAAGCAGCTCACAGCGGAAGGAATAAAATATAATTTATTCAAAATAGCATTACCTTAATAATAATAATGCCAAGCCAGTAGTCAAGCAATACTATCTCTGTCATGAACCTAACCTGCGCATGTTGTGAGGAGGGGGTCAGAACATAAGTTCTGTGTGACTGGACTAGAATAAACTCTTGTGTAACCCTACATATACCATTCAGTTATAATTTCTTGTTTATTAGGTTATTCACAATATTAGCACCCAAGGCCAAACCCATGTCATTCTCGTCCACTTACTAGTAGACTTAACCTAATACATCGTATATGTAATTTTTCCCCAACTCGTATAATCTTTTCCATGTATACGTACAGTCCCTTGCCGTATATCGTACGGGCTTTATCACGTAATTCTATACTACTTCAACGTAGTGCCACCATTCTTGAAATCGTTTGGACTGCCACCCTTGATCGGCCAGGTTTCCTTATCATGAATTATCGAGTGTTCAACTAGGATTTGTGACACCTAGGACCACTAGGGATTATGCTACCTATTGAACGTTTTCTAGATTCGATTAGGGTTTATGCCACCTAGCACTACTAGGGATTACGCTACCTGTCGAACAACGCCCTTTTCTCACGTATGTATCGTGAATCGTTTTCGATGTCTAGGTGCACATGTACACTATATGTGCGGCCCGAGTCCCGTGACAGGGCTAAATATAGAAATACGGAACTCAGTCGGGAGCTTTAAGTTATCTGCCAATGCAGATGCTAAGGTCTGTTTTTCTACCAGTGGTTATGGTCCCACGTGACCCCTCCCTCAACTAATGAAAGGCAATCCAAGAAAATCAAGCACGAGAACTGTACTCTTGCCACCTATGCCCCACTTTCCTATTGGCCAGCCTCGCCCATAACTAGATAGCAAGTATATGGTTTGTTGGGAGTTCTCTGCCTTTCCGTATACGTACTACGATTGACTGAAGATGGTAGGTAGACGACGAGTGCTATCACAGGGCTAAACAAGATATCGCCGCTTCACGCTGGTCCATCCTAGTCTTTAGGTTGCCTTATATTGCAACCAAGGCATACTCTTGGTTCTCCTACCGCAGACCTTAACCTCTATGAGCCCAGGAGGATCATCTGCAACCTCACAGAGGGATACCAAGAGTACCCTCACGTTCCCCGAAGCGTGCTTCGTAACCCAGTCCGTTGTAGCCTTTCTCGAAATCAGATAAACGTTCGGTCCTCCTCGTGTGTTTGTTAAGCGATGATCTACCGTATCGGGTTATTCATCTATTTATGGACTGGCTCACTTTCCTTGACTAAGGATTATTACTTAGTTGTTCTTAACTAAGGTTTACCACTGAGTTTCCTTTCCCGTTACTCTTGTTAACTAAGGTTTACCACTTAGTCCCCTTAACTAAGGATTACAACTTAGTTCCCGTTCTCGACCGTTTTCTTAACTAAGGTTTACTGCTTAGTTCCTATTAACTAAGGCTTGTTACTTAGTTATCATTCTCGTTGTTTTACTTAGTCAATTCTCGTTACCTTAGACATCAGACCACATATTCTCGCTTTATAATTCAACTTGTTGACTAAGGTTTTCCCATGAATTCAAGCATAACTTAAGTTCTCTTTTATTCGGTGATAGCGCATGGGTGTTTTCCCACATTTCTTGCTTAGCTTACCCCATATTATAGGTTATCCCACCCTTCAGGTTTTACATTACATCTTAAGTCATAGTCTTTCTCTGTCCCTAGGACAGGTTTACCCCCTAATTAGCCCTTCGACTATTTCAACTTCGATTTATAATAGGTAGTTAACATTCCCTATTTCCGTTTTTCGTTAAGTTTTGCTCATATGTTCGTGTCGACTTAACCCCATCTCCTTATAACGTTTATTCACAATTTGGTTAAGTGTTGTCTTTGAATTCATGACTTAACCCTACGAATCATGTGCCATTAATTATTAATGCACCACAACCTCTCACATTAGACCTGTTGTTGTGGTCACTGGTTATGCCGGGCGGTTCCGGGCAGAATTACACCACAACTCAGTCTAACCTCGGGTTTCAAGCGCGATATGACTAACTTCTCACATTAGGTACTATTGTTTGCAACAACTGGTTAGGCCGGGCGGTTCCGGGCAGGATTACATCGCAAACTCATCCTAACCTCGAGTTAGCCACGTTTCATGTTTGGTTCATGTATATTCTAATTGGCATATGTCAAGTTCATAATCATGTCAAAAAATATTAAGTTCATGTTATGCCAATTACCCAACTTACAAGCATGTTCTTATAAATGTCAACTACCAATTCATGCCATGTTCGTGTTCGTTTTAGATGTCAAGTTCATAAGCATATTCTAAATGTCATATTTCAAGTTTCATAATCTTGTCCCTGTTTACATTACACAAATTACTCAACCATATTCATGTTCAATGCATTTCAATAGTGCCAAAATTCGAGTATTAAGTTCAATCTAGATGTCAAGTGTCAATTCCCCAAATCCAAGCTTTACCTAAAAACCCCCAATTTATATTCATGCTTGTAATCCCATTAACAGGTTACGTCTATCATTAAATTCATAATTCATATTCATGTCAATTTCATGTTCAAGTTCTAGATGTAAACTTCATGTCAAATTCCAGATATCAATTCATATCAATTTTGTGTTCTTATCCAAATTCAAGTTATAATACAGGTTTTATTCTAGAGACATGTGCTCATTAACAAATCCATAAGTCAATCAATGATGTCAATTCTACGCCAAACCTCAAATCATGTTCATATGTATAATTCTAAATTTGGTTTACGCATTCAGGTTTTGTTAATGTTATATTACGCCCAACCCTCTTTGTAATTTATAACCAAACCCTCCAGTTCATGTCATAGCCCAAAACCGAGCGTTTCCCTTTTTTCGCTTTCTATAATCATTCAATCGTATCTATTTCAATATTAAAGCTAGGCTCGTGATAGCCTAGTCATAAAAAGATAAAAGAGGGAGAATAAAAGAGGACATAGTCGTAGGCATAATAATTAAAATCGAGCACATGATAATATTAAACATTATGGATTCAATACTTTCATTTCATGTTTACATAAGGAATGTTTGAACGATAAATAATAATTTTACACAAAAAGTGCATTATAAATCCACTCACAGTGTTTGTCATCTTCAAAATGTAGATCCTCGATTGCCCCTTTGATTTATGAATTAGATTAATCCTTGAACTGATTTCCCCCTTTTCCTTTTTGTTGCTTTTGATTCATCTTTGATTGATTTCATGTCCAATTCAATTTATCTATGATTTCATATGCGGCGTAGGTTGCAGATCTGAATTCCTTCTCTTTGCGCAGTGATTTAGATCTAAGCCTCTTTTCTTCTTTTCTTATTCATGGTTGTAGTAATTCTAGATCTCATTCTTTTTAATTTTATGTTGTAGAGAAAAGAGAGAAGAATAGATCTAAGATTTATTTAGATCAATAACTTGAGGAGGAAGAAGAAATCAAGTTAGAAGAGAGCCATGACCTTGCCATGAATTGTTGTGGAGTTTACAATGAGCCTGGGATGTTTATATAGGTGTTAGACCAACGTACCAGGCCCAAAAACTCATCCAGGTGCTCAAAAATGAACCTGGACAACTTCTGGGGCGAATTTCCCGCTTCTGGACCAAAATTCCCGCTCCAGGTCGCTACAGGTCGACCTCCCTAAGGGGAATCGACACTATGGTCGACCTCCTCGACCCTATGGTCGACCTGGGGGTCGACCCTATGGTCGACCTGGGGGTCGACCCGGTCATTTTTTTTCTGTTCTGGGCTGGGCTGTTTTCTGATTTTTCGCTGAAACTTCGGGAGGTCATAACTCCTTCATACGGACTCCGATTTTCGAAAACTCGGACTCTATTTCATGTAAAATTTCGAGAGGAACGCAATGGTGATGTCCATTTTACTTATTTCCTGATATTTAAATTAAATATCCTTATTTTACTATCTTCTCCGTTACACACACTATTATCGAATTAATTTTTCTTCTCTTCCATGTATTAATTAATTCTCATTATACATCACCATTATTTACCTATATAAGCATATTTTCATAAATTTTATTTCATTTTTAATTATATTAAAAATGCGGGGTGTTACAAAAGCAAGAGGCTGGAATCAAGAATGCTACATGCAATGTTGAGGAGATACTAATGGAAAATGAAGGAGAAGGGTGCCTTGACGAGGAAGCAAAACATCGATTATCTGAGATAGCGGACTCGGTGATAGTCCAATCTCCAAAGGCAAAATCAGATGAGTGCGTTGTAGACCAAGAGAAGAAAAAAGTAGGAAAAGTCATTGAGGAGGTAAAAGAAAGCAACAAACAAAAGATTACAGTAGTTTCCGGTGAAGTGAAAAGCAAGATGGAGAAAATAAGAAAGAAAATAAATAATATGAGACAAGGAGAAAAATGGGATGCTGCCAATTTGTTCAAACCAATGCTAGCTAGAGGGCAACTGAGGTGCATTGGTGCAATCACATTGGAAGAGAGCGAGAAGTATGTGGAAAATAATGCTGCTAAGGAGGAGACGCCTCCGTATGCTGATTTGGTCGATAACGTATACAAACCGCCTTGGAGGAATAAAGCATTTAAGTTTACCGGGGAGTTTTGCTGGATAAACATAAATGCTTTATTAGTGGGAAATGAAAAAGGTGAATGGTTATGTCTTTTAAGTGAAGTGTCATGTCCTTTGAAGTGAAGAGTCATGTCGGTTGAATGAAAAGTCGTGTCTGTTTGTGAAGAGTTATGTCTGTTCGTCAAGTGTTATGTCCATTAGTCAAGAGTTGCGTCTGTTCGTGAAAGGTCGTGTCTATTGATGAAAAGGTGTCTATTGGAGTTGAAAGGTCATGTTGACCACTATATAAATATGGGTATGGTCATTTGTGTGGTTAAGAGAAAAGTGTAAGAAAAAGTGTGAGGGGATAAGTCTTAGAAGAAAAAAGAGAGAAAAAGAAAAGAATGATTGTAAGGAAGATTGAAGTTGAAATAAAAAAATTATAAGAAGTATTTCTTCCTTTAAATAAAATCATCTACTTTCCTCCTCTTCTCAATTCTACAAACTGGTATCGGAGCTTCCGTTTTTACATAAATATCATATAAAACCAATTGAAAATAAACGTCAGTAAAACAAGTGAATTTACAAGATGTAACACCCCACCTCCGCCAGGGTGACTCTTGCAAGCACTCTGACTTTGGAGGGGCGTTTGAATCAGGTAAACAAGCATAATGATATATCAAGGCAGAACAAGAACATATGTATATGCGTAAACACAGTAAATAACATAGATAAAACAGCGGAAGATTTTAAACCATTTCAAAACAAGTCTGGTACAACATAGCTTTCCAAATAAACAAGTCTAGATAAAACAACAACAACTGAAAAACTGAAATACATAAGTGCTATCCCCAAATAAGTGATAACCATAGCTAGCTTCATGTCGAAACCGTACATGAGCTGAAATCCCACAAGCAAGCGATCAGAAATCCAAGCTAAGCTCCAGTATTCCCTCCCTGAGAACCTGGGGGGGGGGGGGGGGGGGAATGGAAGAAAAGAGGCGAAAGAAAACAGGTCAGTCAAAAAGACTGAGTAAGCCCTACTACAATCAATGTAAACTGATAAAGTTAACTGGCATGAGCAGCAGGGATGAACATAAGGATAACAACAAACTAGCATGATGATTAACTAACAAGGTAGATAAAGGTGTCATCGCATAATCAGGTTTAAGGTTTTGCACCACAGGTGTACTAGCAAACTAACATGACTTGAATAAACAAGTATTGATCCCTTGGCCCAAGCTTTGGCCCAATAACATGAAATGACCCTAATACAAGGTCCAACCAAACGGTCTAGTCGATCGGCTCCCTAAGCCTAACTCGTCACGTGTTGGTGTCAATACAGCCCAAACATAATTGTAGTCAGACTGTGCAGGGTCTCCCGTCGGGTGTATCAAGCCCTAGGGTGGCAACCCCTGGACACCATAAACATGAGTGCACAGTCTCGATCTACTGGTACCCGTGCATGCTTTCCCCGGCTTCGAACTATGTGCACGACCATGGTCCGCCCGGAACTACACCGGCGTACCCTCTGCCGTCGCTTTTGGTCACTTACCTCCAGCCCAGTAATCGTGCCCCCACCCTAGCCTAGTCCCTAGGGTCATGATGATACTAACTTGGGATTACTGCTGGAGTGGGCCCCCATTGCTAGGATTTTTCTAGTGGGTTAAGTACGGTTTAACCCCCTTGCTAATCATGGATTAACTTGGTTAAGTGTAACGACGAGTTCACGACTTAACCCCGATTAATCTACCGAGCCCAAATTGGTTAAGTACTAAGTGGACCATGACCTAACCCTAATCATGAGGCATTAATTAATTTAATGCGCCTTAACCTCTCACATTAGACTTTGTTGCGGTTACTAGTTAAGCCGGGCGGGTCCGGGTAGCATTACACCACAACTTGGTCTAACCTCGGGTTCAAGGTACAACATGGCCAACTTCTCACATTGGGTCCTATTGTTTGTAGCAACTAGTTAAGCCGGTCGGTTCCGGGTAGGTTTACGCTACAAACTCAACCCAACCTCGAGTTGGTCACACTTATCTTTTCTAAGTGTCATGTCCATCATGTTTCCAAAACAGGTTACAAGTTTTCAAGCATTTGGGTAGACCTAACTTAATAGGTAAATTCCCAAAGGGTAGACCTAACTTAATAGGTAAATTCCCAAGCTTATGTTTCTATGTCTTTTAGGTTTATCCAACCCCAAACGCAATCCCATCGCTTACATATCGCAATAGCGCATAAAGGATAGAAAGAGGGAACTTGGCATAAATCATGACATAAGGGTGTTGAAGCCACAAGTTTAACATGGTGGCATATGAAATGTTCATGTGTTCATACACTTGCATATTACATTTTTAGGCCCCAAAAGCATGCATAAAACCAAACTTGGCATATTGGTGATACATGGTACTAAATGACATGTAGAAATGGCCATAAGTTCGCATTTAGCCTCACATGCAAGTTATCATAAGAGATATGATAACTTACATGTTGCCAAAATGCAACCTTTAGCATAAAGCTTGAAGCTTTAGGCTCATAAAACCAAGATAAGCTTGCATAACATGATAACATGAACAAAAGGATCAACCCAAACTTGCATAACACAACTTGCATATCATATGACAAACTTGCATAACATAACATGATGAACTTGCATATCATATCATAGCATACTTGCATAACATGATAAACTTGCATATTACATCATAGAAAACTTGCATAACATGATAAACTTGCATATTACATCATAGAAAACTTGCATAACATGATAAACTTGCATATCATATCATAATGATCAAACACAACTTGCATCATTCATTAACTTTAGAGTTTAAGTATGAAAGTAGAAAAGGGATTACAATGCTTAGGAAGTCACAAAAATATGACAAAGCCCTTATGAAATCAAATAAACCCAAAATGCAAGTAAAACCCTTGAGCCAAAATGATCAAAACTCTTTCTTTATGATGCAAATATAGAAAGTTGACTTGAATGCAAGCAAATGATGCTTATACAAGCTTGAAAACACTTGTATGCATGGAAAATCTCATAGAATTGACTTAGGAAATTTTATGAAGAGAGTGGAGGCCATGAGAGGATTGATTTTGCCATAGTTTAGTTGTATGAATGAATAATGATGATTTAGGGCTAGCTTAGGGTCTTATTTATAGATTAGGCAAGTGTTTTAGGCCATAGGATTAAACCCTAGTTGCAATCTCAGCCCTTAAAACCGAATCTGGCCCCCAAGCTCAACATAAACCCAAAATGGTGCACCAGGCAGGACTGCCCGTTTGAGCCAGGTCGACAGCCAAGTCGACAGGGCTGTCGACTTGGTCCAACCAAGTCGACTCCCAAGTCGACAGGGCTGTCGACTTGGGTGCTCTGGCGGGAATTATCCCGCCTGGCCCAAACTGGCCCAATTTCCAAATTAGAACTGGAATTTGAAATCTGTTTTTACTTAGAAATTTTCTGAAAACTTCATTGGGCCTTAATCGGGTCATACGGACTCCGATTTTCGAAAACTCGGACTCTATTTCGCGTATTTTTCCGAGACGAACGCAATGGCATAGCTCGTTCCCTTGATTCAGATTTTAGAATTAAATTCTGCCTCGATTTACGTTATAACAGGCTATTGAAAATACGGGTTGTTACATTCTCCCCTCCTTAAAGGATTTCGTCCCCGAAATCTTCAAGTTAGGAAGAACGTATCCTACCATCCAACATCCATCTACTCAAAACATCATCCACGAGAAATCATTGTCCTTACAAGATTCTAAATGTTGTATGAACATATGCAAAAGTATGTGTATATGTACTTATCAAATGCAAATATCATCAATGCAAATTATGTTAGTGAAATGAATCCATATGTATGCAATTCCTAACATAATGTATCACATCTATATGTGTACACATAACATACATCCATATGCAACATCCATGTGATAACACAAAAATTTCCATCCATGAATAAGCATAAAACACTCATGCATATGCAATATGAGGAGTGTGTGAGCCGATCTAGTGCCTAATGTGTATAATGCATCCACGAGTAACCACTTGCAAGCACTTGCAACCACTTGCAACCATCAAGCATAACATGTTTCAAACACATGTTTCATCCAAAGGGCTTCTACCTAAGGTTCTCATGACAAGATTAACACGATAAACTAGATAAACATGGATAGCAAAGAGAAAGATATGCTAACAAAAAAGAGATTGAGAGTGTACCCTCAAAAAGGAATGGATAAAGCCCACGCATCTTCTCCTCGGTTTCCCAAGTTGCGCCTTCTTCGGCTTCACCCCATTGAACCTTCACCAACTTGACCTCTCGATTCCTTAGCTTCTTGGTCTCCGTCCCCAAGATACGAATCGGAGCTCTCCTCAAGGTAGCCTCTTTCTCCACTTCCACATCTTTCAGAACACTCGGCTCAACAACCTCTGCTGATTCATGTAAACACTTCCGGAGATGCGAGACATGAAAAACATCGTGTACTCCGGCAAGCTTCTCGGGCAACTCCACTCTATAAGCCATCTGCCCGATCCTCTCTATAATAGGGAATGGTCCAACAAACCTCGGTGCTAACTTCCCAACGGCTCCAAATCGGACCACATTCCGCAAAGGAGAAACCTTCACGAAAACCATATCCCCAACATTAAACTCCAAATCAGTTCTTCGCTTATCAGCATAGGATTTCTGTCGGTCTTGGGCCGCTTTCATCCGTCTCCGAATCAACTCGACCTTCTCGGATGTATCTCTGATCATATCAGGCCCAAGTATAAGCTCATCTGTAGTCTCCCACCAACATGTAGGCGACTTGCACGGTCTCCCATATAAAGCTTCAAATGGTGCCATCCCTATGCTTGCCTGATAACTGTTATTATATGCAAACTCAACAAGAGGAAGATGGTCTTCCCAAGTACCACCAAAATCCAGAATACAAAGCCTCAACAGATCCTCGAGTACCCTATTCACCCTCTCGGTTTGACCGTCCGTCTGTGGGTGATAAGCCGTACTTAGATTCAACCTCGTGCCCATAGCTTCTTGCAAGCTATTCCAGAATTGACTTGTAAAGATTGGGTCACGGTCACTGACTATACTAGAAGGGACTCCATGTAGTCTCACAATCTCACGAAGATATACAGACGCTAGCCAAGATGCGGTTCTCTTGCTCTTCACCGGAATGAAATGAGCACTCTTCGTAAGTCTATCCACAATAACCCAAATGCTCGTATTCCCTTTCCTTGACCTTGGTAGCCCATCGATAAAATCCATGGAAATACTCTCCCACTTCCAAAGTGGAACGTATAGAGGATGCAATAGCCCACCGGGCTTCTTCGACTCGGCCTTAACTTGCTGGCAAATGATACATCTAGAGACAAACTCTGCCACATCCTTCTTCATCCCAGGCCAAAAGAAGATGCGCTTCATATCTTTATACATCTTATCTCCGCCCGGATATATAGTCAACTTAGAGCGGTGCGCTTCCTCAAGAACTTTTCTTACTAAATCTTCTACCATTGGAACACATAACCTTCCGTCTCTCCTCATCCAACCCTTGTCATCAATAGAATATCGAGCGAGATGACTAGACGTCTCTCCTCGAATCAGCTTATCCATAATCTCAACTATCTGAGGGTCTTCTCTCTGCGAAGCCCCAACTTGATCAAGAAGGGTAGGTCTGAGTTCCAGAGATGCTAAAGAACCGGTCGTCGACTCAATCGCCAAAGAGAAATCAAAGGTTGCCACATACTCTAAATTCTTCATCTCAACGAATAGAGGACTTAGAGTCAACCTTTTTCTACTCAATGCATCTGCTACCACATTCCCCTTGCCAGGGGTATAAGCTATCTCAAAATCATAGGACGCCAAGAATTCCATCCATCTTTGTTATCTCAGGTTCAGATCCTTCTGAGAAAAGAGATACTTCAATGACTTGTGATCGGTATAAAGCTCAAATCTTTCCCCTAGAAGATAATGGCGCCAAGCCTTGAGTGCATATACTATTGCTGCCAACTCTAAGTCATGAGTGGGATAATTCTTCTCATGCACTTTGAGTTGTCTACCGCCAAAGCATATCACCCGTCCTTCTTGCATCAGAACAGCTCCTATCCCCGTGCCACATGCATCGGTGTATACTGTAAATAACTTCCCTCCATCGGGCAAAGCTAGAACAGGTGCTGATGTGAGAGCTCTCTTGAGCTTCTGAAAAGCAAGCTCGCATTCTATGCTCCAAGCAAAAACTAAATTCTTCTTCGTCAATTTAGTGAGAGGAGCGGAAATCTTCGCGAAGTCCTTGATGAACTTCCGGTAAAAGCCTGCAAGACCTAGAAAACTTCTCACTTCGGTTGCATTCCTTGGAGTCTTCCAATCCTGAACTGCAACTACCTTGGCGGGATCCACCGCTAAGCCTTGCTTAGATACTATATGCCCAAGGAATCTAACTTCCCTTCTCCAAAAGTGACACTTGGAGAACTTGGCCTTCAACTGATGCGCTCTAAGCGTATCCATCACCTCCACGAGATGCCTTGCGTGCTCTTCCTCATCCTTAGAGAAGATCAGAATATCATCTACGAAGACCACGACAAACTTGTTCAAGAACTCCCTGAACACCCTACTCATCAAGTCCACGAAATATGCGGGTGCATTAGTCAAGCCGAACGGCATGACAAGCCATTCGAAGAATCCATCTGGAGTTCTGAACGCAGTCTTGTCTATACTATCTTCAGCTACCCTAAGTTGATGGAATCCAGTAGCGAGATCAAGCTGAGAGAAAACAGAAGCACCGACAAGCTGGTCAAAGAGATCATCAATCCTCGGTAACGGGTGTCTGTTCTTCTTAGTCAGCTTATTCAACTCTCGATAGTCAACACAAAGTCGGAGAGAACCATCTGCCTTGGTAGCAAATACCACAGGCGCTCCCCATTCAGATATACTTCGTCTAATGGAGTTCTTCTCAAGCAACTCTTTCACTTGCTTACTTAGCTTCCGCCTTTCACGCGGAGCCATGTGCCGAACGGGCAAAGAAACCGGCTTTGCATTATCCACCAGATAAATGCGGAAATCAATCTCTCGCTTAGGGGGCAACCCCCTAACTTCATCAAAAACATCCGGATACTCTCGAACCACTCTCACAGACTGAAGAGTTTCCATTGACGAGTCGAGTGATTCAAAATAGCACAACATGACGGGACCTCTCGGATCACAAGAAATCTCTAGGGTGTTTCCGAGGCAAGTCACGAGCCTCACAACCCTATGTTCACAATCAAGGATGGCTCCATATTTGGACAACCAATCCATGACCAATATCAATCCGTATCCCCTAAAGCCAAGAACATAAGCACTACACAAGAACTCTACACTCAGTATAGAGATCCTCAAATCCCCACATATCATAGACAGATGGGCGGAACCCCCAATAGGATTTGAGACACAGACGGGATCATCTACCAAGCTAGTACTAAGGTGAAAACTATCAACAAGATCAGATGAGATAAAGCTATGCGATGCACCAGAATCAAACAAGGTACGAACTGGAAAATCAGAAATATATACAAGGCTCTCAACAGAAATACTACCTCGATCGGGAACTGGAGCGACATTGAGAGCATGAACTTGCCCTCCTGAAGGTCCAGCACGCTGAGCCTGACCCTGGCCTTACCCTTGCTTCCTCGGGCAATCCTTACTGAAATGTCCAGTCTCACCGCAGAAAAAGCATTCACCATTCTTCCTTTTCCTCTTCTTACAATCCTTAATAAGATGCCCAACTGAACCGCAATAATGGCACTTCCCCTTGTTGTTCTTGCCCTTGTTGTTGTTCCCCTTGTTGCCTTGACTCTTGTTCTTGTTCTTGTTCTGATTGCCTTGACTGCTCTGACCACTTGGATTACCCTGATTTCCTTTTCCCTGGGAATCAGTCTTCTTGGCTTGAGTATCATTCACCTTGATCTCTTTCTTGACATCTCCCTGAAGTAATGCCATATCAACCAAGCTCTCAAATGTGGCCCCATGGGGAATATGTGACATAGCCAATCCCTGCAACGGCTCATTTAATCCTCTAGCAAAACAAAGGGCCTTCTTCTGAGGAGTATTCACCATATCCAAGCCAAAACGAGCTAACTGATTGAACTTGTTCACATATTATTTGACAGACATATCTCCTTGTTTCAAAGTTATGAACCTCTCCATTTGCAGATTCTCCTCAGCAGAAGATAGAAACTTAAGCATGAACCTTACCCTGAAATCGGCCCAAGTCTCAACAGGCCTAGTACCATTGGTGACTTCCCACCAATAAGCGGCTTCATCCTTCATAAGCCAAACCGCCAACAAGATCTTCCTCTGATCGTCTAACCCAAAGATGGCAAATAAATCCTTGGTCTCTTTCAACCAATTTCTGGCCTCTACAAAAGTCTCAGTGCCTTGAAAATTCTTGCCACCCATTGCTTTGAAATCTTTGCAAGTCTTTGCGAAGTCAGCTTGAGGATGCTGAGGGGGAGGAGGAAGAGGAACCTCAGCGACAGGAGGAGGAGGAACATTAACTACTGGAGGAGGAGCATTAACTACTGGAGGAGGAGGAGGAACGTCCGCGGGGCCGGCTTCGGTCGCCCTAGCCTCCAAAAGTCTCCTATACCAAATAGGTACGTGTACTCCCTCCGGAAGAGCAAAGTTATCGGCCATACTGAAAATGAAGAAAAAGACAGATTCAGAATGGAGAAAAACGAAGGAATTTTGCTAATGGCTTTTTGGGGAATAGCCTTAAAAATAAACTAGACTTTTCTTTGGAAAATACTTTATACTTGGTTTTGAAAATACTTTTCCAAAAGTTTTCTAAAAACCTTTTTGTTCCTTCTCGTAAACCATAGGCTCTGATACCAAATGTAACACCCCACCTCCGCCAGGGTGACTCTTGCAAGCACTCTAACTTTGGAGGGGCGTTTGAATCAGGTAAACATGCATAATGATATATCAAGGCAGAACAAGAACATATGTATATGCGTAAACAGAGTAAATAACATAGATAAAACAGCGGAAGATTTTAAACCATTTCAAAACAAGTCTGGTACAACATAGCTTTCCAAATAAACAAGTCTAGATAAAACAACATCAACTAAAATACATAAGTGCTATCCCCAAATAAGTGATAACCATAGCTAGCTTCATGTCGAAACTGTACATGAGCTGAAATCCCACAAGCAAGCGATCAGAAATCCAAACTAAGCTCCAGTATTCCCTCCCTGAGAACCTGGGGGGGGGGGGGGACGGAAGAAAAGAGGCGAAAGAAAACAGGTCAGTAAAAAAGACTGAGTAAGCCCTACTACAATCAATGTAAACTGATAAAGTTAACTGGCATGAGCAGCAGGGATGAACATAAGGATAACAACATACTAGCATGATGATTAACTAACAGGGTAGATAAAGGTGTCATCGCATAATCAGGTTTAAGGTTTTGCACCACAGGTGTACTAGCAAACTAACATGACTTTAATAAACAAGTATTGATCCCTTGGCCCAAGCTTTGGCCCAATAACATGAAATGACCCTAATACAAGGTCCAACCAAACGGTCTAGTCGATCGGCTCCCTAAGCCTAACTCGTCACGTGTTGGTGTCAATACGGCCCAAACATAATTGTAGTCAGACTGTGCAGGGTCTCCCGTCGGGTGTATCAAGCCCTAGGGTGGCAACCCCTGGACACCATAAACATGAGTGCACAGTCTCGATCTACTGGTACCCGTGCATGCTTTCCCCGGCTTCGGACTATGTGCACGACATGGTCCGCCCGGAACTACACCGGCGTACCCTCTGCCGTTGCTTTTGGTCACTTACCTCCAGCCCAGTAATCGTGCCCCCACCCTAGCCTAGTCCCTAGGGTCATGATGATACTAACTTGGGATTACTGCTGGAGTGGGCCCCCATTGCTAGGATTTTTCTAGTGGGTTAAGTACGGTTTAACCCCCTTGCTAATCATGGATTAACTTGGTTAAGTGTAACGATGAGTTCACGACTTAACCCCGATTAATCTACCGAGCCCAAATTGATTAAGTACTAATTGGACCATGACCTAACCCTAATCATGAGGCATTAATTAATTTAATGCGCCTTAACCTCTCACATTAGACTTTGTTGCGGTTACTAGTTAAGCCGGGCGGGTCCGGGTAGCATTACACCACAACTTGGTCTAACCTCGGGTTCAAGGTACAACATGGCCAACTTCTCACATTGGGTCCTATTGTTTGTAGCAACTAGTTAAGCCGGTCGGTTCCGGGTAGGTTTACGCTACAAACTCAACCCAACCTCGAGTTGGTCACACTTATCTTTTCTAAGTGTCATGTCCATCATGTTTCCAAAACAGGTTACAAGTTTTCAAGCATTTGGGTAGACCTAACTTAATAGGTAAATTCCCAAAGGGTAGACCTAACTTAATAGGTAAATTCCCAAGCTTATGTTTTTATGTCTTTTAAGTTTACCCAACCCCAAACGCAATCCCATCGCTTACATATCGCAATAGCGCATAAAGGATAGAAAGAGGGAACTTGGCATAAATCATGACATAAGGGTGTTGAAGCCACAAGTTTAACATGGTGGCATATGAAATGTTCATGTGTTCATACACTTGCATATTACATTTTTAGGCCCCAAAAGCATGCATAAAACCAAACTTGGCATATTGGTGATACATGGTACTAAATGACATGTAGAAATGGCCATAAGTTCGCATTTAGCCTCACATGCAAGTTATCATAAGAGATATGATAACTTACATGTTGCCAAAATGCAACCTTTAGCATAAAGCTTGAAGCTTTAGGATCATAAACCCAAGATAAGCTTGCATAACATGATAACATGAACAAAAGGATCAACCCAAACTTGCATAACACAACTTGCATATCATATGACAAACTTGCATATCAAACTTGCATAACATAACATGATGAACTTGCATATCATATCATAGCATACTTGCATAACATGATAAACTTGCATATTACATCATAGAAAACTTGCATAACATGATAAACTTGCATATTACATCATAGAAAACTTGCATAACATGATAAACTTGCATATCATATCATAATGATCAAACACAACTTGCATCATTCATTAACTTTAGAGTTTAAGTATGAAAGTAGAAAAGGGCTTACAATGCTTAGGAAGTCACAAAAATATGACAAAGCCCTTATGAAATCAAATAAACCCAAAATGCAAGTAAAACCCTTGAGCCAAAATGATCAAAACTCTTTCTTTATGATGCAAATATAGAAACTTGACTTGAATGCAAGCTAATGATGCTTATACAAGCTTGAAAACACTTGTATGCATGGAAAATCTCATAGAAATGACTTAGGAAATTTTATGAATAGAGTGGAGGCCATGAGAGGATTGATTTTGCCATAGTTTAGTTGTATGAATGAATAATGATGATTTAGGGCTAGCTTAGGGTCTTATTTATAGATTAGGCAAGTGTTTTAGGCCATAGGATTAAACCCTAGTTGCAATCTCAGCCCTTAAAACCGAATCTGGCCCCCAAGCTCAACACAAACCCAAAATGGTGCACCAGGCAGGACTGCCCGTTTGAGCCAGGTCGACAGCCAAGTCGACAGGGCTGTCGACTTGGTCCAACCAAGTCGGCTCCCAAGTCGACAGGGCTGTCGACTTGGGTGCTCTGGCAGGAATTTTCCCGCCTGGCCCAAACTGGCCCAATTTCCAAATTAGAACTTGAATTTGAAATCTGTTTTTACTTAGAAATTTTCTGAAACTTCGTTGGGCCTTAATCGGGTCATACGGACTCCGATTTTCGAAAACTCGGACTCTATTTCGCGTATTTTTCCGAGACGAACGCAATGGCAAAGCCCGTTTCCCTTGATTCAGATTTTAGAATTAAATTCTGCCTCGATTTACGTTATAACAGGCTATTGAAAATACGGGTTGTTGCACAAGAGATACTAGCAAACATGATGTTGGCGTCATAGATGATTACAAGCTCCAAACTGTATGCTCATTTTTGCTAATGAGCAAAGTCCTGTCCGTATATGGGGAGTATCCTTCCTTACTCTTTGTAGATTGTTTCATTTTGTGCGTTGATGCAGCAGTTACACACCAAATTTTCAATGAAAGAAAGAGTGATTTGTACTTTCATTTTTGGTATAACATAAAACGTGGGGCAGGCTAACGTTTAAGCATCTTTGTATCATTCTCAGTTTTCTTGGCAGTAACCTTATTCCTGCATATCTTTACTAATATTTGTAATATTTTTATGTTATTTTTTTGATGTAAACGTAAATTATCAAAAAAGCCGATGTGTAGTAGATATTGACAAATCTAAATTTCTCTTAAAAATAAGATCTAATAGTTTGAGAAGTTATTCACTGATCGTGTATTTGAATTAAAAGCTTCAAAAAGGAACCAACCGAATACATGACCTGCAAGTGATAATAATGCTGCTACTTAAATATTATATTATTATAAATCTATTAATTAGGTAAACAAATAAATTAACTATGCAGACTTCAAGAAGGAAGACTTTTGAGTATACCTTCATATATGATGCTCCAAGCAACTCCATCTTTTTCTGAATGTCTTCCTTTGGCTGCAAAAGGGCATAAAAACAGTTTTAATGTGGATAAATTTTATCTTTTTAGAAGTACTTTATTATGAAGTAAAAGAACGCTTGTTATTGTAATACTTATGCTATTTCCAAGATAATTTATTTTCTAATTATATTAAAATACTACTCAATTATTTGTAACATATCAAAATAATATCTAATTGCTTTATCGAATATGTTTATTAATTTAAATACTTTAATGATATTTTCTATCCAGATTATCAATTGGTACTTGTTTAGAATAGCCAAACAATGGGATAACAATTTGAGCTTAACTTACATAAACACCACCATGATGGTAAGATCAAATTTTTAGACATTCATCTAATGATTCATTAATAAATCAGTTTTGTATAACTAAAACATTTGTTTCTTTTAACAGAAAGGTGCTAGTAGTGGCATAGAAAATGTCAAAATTAAAATTTTTACTCCAGCAGTCACACGAGAACTACAAGATCTGCTACGTTGTATGCCGGTATTTCCAGTCCATGATGGTGCACACTGGATTCTTCTAAAATTTGAACCTGAAACATCAACGTGAACACTTTATGATTCTCTATGCAACAGATCAAGGAATAGAAGAACAAGCAGAAGACACAAAAAGACAGCCATAAAAATTGTAAGCCGAATCATTAAATCTTCTTATTATAATAAACATCAAAAAATCGTCAATGAAACAAACAAGAATCTTCAAAATGAAGAAAACAAAGAAAATACGAAAAATTCAACCGTTCTTACGCTTGCAGAGTGTGCTTAACAGAATAATGGGTAATTATAGTTTTTTTAATAACAAAAAGGAGAATCTAGTCATTCTCCAATGACTCACAAAAACAGTTTCTACAAGAAGTAGTAACTGTGCACACACACAAAAACATATGGAACAGAACAAAAAACCAAAAGATTGTCACAAGCCGAAAAGAAAATAATCCAGGAGGCAAGGCAGGCGTTGCCTCTGTAGACACATGCCAAGAACAGATCCGGGCTGATAGCTTCAGAGCTATGACTAACGCTCCAGGAACCAATAAAAATCCAGCTCCACTAGCTCCATCATACCAACGAAGGAAGACCCATCAGAGAAAAAACACCAATCATCTAGCTCAAGCTAACGCTTCCGCATTACCCCGCTCTGTAGAAACTGCCTGGAAACAACATCGGAAGCACCAACCAGCTCGAGCAAGATCAAGACCAAAAACCTAAGCCAAAACCTGTAGAACTAGAAAATGACATAAGATTGTTGGGGGGGGGGGGGGGGGGAGTGTGGGAAAGATAAAGGAGCAACAGTAAACATAGAAACAAAACATCAACCTATACCTGCCCTAGGAGCCGCCGATACCGTTGAAACATCAAAGGTAACAAACAGCCAACCTCCTAGACCCGAAGCGAAAAACCGCTTTGAAAGGTCTACCACGAAACGCAAGGAAAACATCATTTCTTACTCTTTGGATTATGGTAGGAGGATCCATAGCCACTTCGTAGTAAATTGCATTATTCCGTGCGCACCAGATGTGCCGACATACAAGACAAAGAATTAGATGAAGCAGTAACGAGCGTAAAGATTTTCCCAAGATGCCGGACCACCAGAGTCTCATAAAATCTTTAAGCGAGGTAGCAATACCTCGGCAGCCCAATAAGTTCCCGAAGTAATTCCAGATAGACCTAGCACAAGACCTAGAGAAAAAAAAGATGAAAAGTGGATTCCGAACATCGAGACATACAACACCTGCAGCGGGACACAAAAGAGATGTCGATTCTCTGAAGGTTCTCATTTATCGGTAAACCTTTATGCAAGGCTTTCCACATAAGCAGAGGCACCTTTGGTGGAATACGAACATTCTAGATGAAATTCCATGCCGCCTTAAGCGAGAGGGGACTACGTCCCAAATGGTACCATTGTCATGAGCATCCGACAAGGCCTTAACGGATTGCATACGTTTCCACGTCTTACTAGCGTAGACCGGGACACCGGTGTAATTTGTACCAGCCAGCCAGCGGTACTTAGGTGGAGGAACGAAGCCCATAGGGAGTCGTTCTCTTCAAACCATGAACACCTGCAAATTATATTTTGCCAAATATTACTTTCCAAAAAAAAAAAAAAATTACTGTTAAAAAAAAGGTAGATAAAATTTCATATGTTCGTCATTGCTCGCCAATCTATTGGAGAAAGAGAAAAAAAGATGTGATTTCTTGCAAAACTTCCTAGAGACCTGCCAACTTAGCATCTTTTATTTTCGGAAAATTAAAATTTGCAGAAATAGCCGATATATGCAAATACTTAATTTGTGACAAGAAGATAAATTTCAAATTGGAAAAAATCTGCAGACTCAGATAATAAGGGATCAGAAACCCATAATTAACCCTGAATCCAAATCGTCAAACCCACAATTTACGGATGGCACGAGCAAACTTGAAACCCTCAATTCAAGTAATGGGAAAGGTTGGCGGTGCGAGAATCGTCGGACTGAAGGCCTATCTGTCTGCGATTATCACTTGAAACAGGTGCGGGGCATAATCCGACTCATGGTATGTTTTATAGATTAAGTTGTGTTTTCATTTGCACACGATTCTCAATCAATCTACGTGCTACTGATTGCTATTATGTTCCTAAGATAAAACTAAGTTACAAAGTTCTGTAGGTTTTTTTTTTTAATGAAATTAAGTCATAGAGAGTCCTATAGTTCATTAAAGGGAGCAAAGTATAGTTATACCTAAAAATTAATGTTAAAACTTCAAAGTGTAAGCTAAGCTCACATATACGTATCCTATAAAAAATTATCCAATTAATACAAAAGTACTTATACATGTACCTATTAGAACATTTAGCACGATGTAAAGATATCCCAGAGTAACAGTAACCACTTATGCATGTTAAGTCCATTAGGTTCATAGCCTTGAATGAAAATAGACATATATTTTGGTTGTTGTTTTTCATAGTCTCCTCAGTGTGGATTTTGATTCTTTGCTGGTGATTCATATGATAAGCGATAGCATACAAATACACTAGTTAAAGGGTCAAAAAATACATACGTAAAGGAACATAGATTTTTCTGGTGCCAGGTTATAACTTGTTATAACCGATTTAAGAGGTAGGGAAGAAAGCTGCAGATTTGAGAGAAAATGGAAAAAAAAAAAAAAAAATGCAAAATAATATACGGAAAAGCCAGGGTGGGATAAGTTTGTCATGGCTGGCGAGAGCAATGAAAAGTTGAAACAAAACTAAAAATACCAATCCACTATCCAATCATCCGCCGATTTTGAAGGCATGATAACACGGTTTTTGAACATCATTAATTTTGCATAGCAGCAAAAGGGAGAAGAAGAAGAGTAACGCAGATCTGAATTCTGAAATAGTTGCATTAAAAATCATGTCATATTGGGATGATGTAAAATTTGGATGAGGAAGTGGTAGAGAGGCAGTTATTCGATGCAAAGCGGAAAACAAATAAATGAATAAGAAGGCATTGGAGATAAATGTAATAATGTTAGAAAGGATTTTTTTTTTACTTGTGCAATCCAGTAACAGGCCCAAGTACTTAATAGATATTGTTTTAATATTGATATTATTTGTAAACAGGGAGAATCAAGCAGCGCTAAAAGATTAGATATGAGAAAAATATTTGGAAATATGAATAAAAGAACACAAAAAAAAATAGAGGGAAAAGATATTGGGTGCTCAAATGAGCAGGAAATTCATATTTTGAGCGAATCCAATGAATAGGTAATGCTCCATTGATTATTTTTTCAGACTTTTTCAAACTAGTTTGTAAAAAGTGTTGTAGAGAATTTGCATGGACCATCAAATTGGTGCCAAACGAAGGAGCCTGTCTGTGGAGAACATAGAAGGAAGAAGAAAGGGCATAGCAATTGATAATACATGAAGAAGGTAAAGCATAGCTATAGGGAAGGTGCACCATAGTGATCTAAATAATGAAGAAGAGAAGCATGGGGTTAATCTATGATCATTTGAATAATGTTTCTTTGTATTGCTATATTATTATTCTTGCATTTTTTTAATGTCCTCAAACAACTGCTTAGTTGAAATTTATGTCAACTTGTTGTATCGCAACTAACCAGTTGTCTGAGGATATTAAAATAAAAAAATGCAAGGAATAATGATATAGTAATACAAAGGAACATTATTCAAATGATCATAGATTAACCTCATGCTTCTTTTCTTCATTATTCAGATCGCTATGCTGCACCTTCTCTGCGGTTATGTTTTTTTTTCTTCCTGTATTATCAATTTATGTGCCCTTTTTTCTTCCTCCTATTTTCACAAATAGGCTCCTTCGTTTGGCACCAATTTGTTGGTCCATGCAAACGCTCTGCAAATCAACGAATGATTTTATTAGAGAATCAGTTGATTTGTTGGTCCATGTATTTTTTTATTGCACAATCAATTTTTTCATTTAAACAATCAAATTCCATTGATATAGTTTTAAGTTGTATTCATGCATAATCAACTTTAATAGTTCTAATTTAAAAAATTATACTTAAACATTCAGTAATAAAATATACTAAATTCCTATTTATCCGTTGATGATAATAAGTTTAAATTTCTTTCAACTAACTTAAACTCAAATTCCATACATAGTTTTGGAAATTTAATTTTTGGTTGTTAACTAAATAAGGCATTCATTTTCTTTTATTAATCAAGGAGGGAGGGGGGTGGGGGTTAGTTTTGTAATATGTATGATCTATACTAAGTAAAATGTGATCTATATATTTAATCAAAATATTTGATGTACATAAGATAATTTATGGCACATGAAAAGAATTTACCTCTTAGCATATACAAATAGTCATATCCTATCATTCTCCATATATAAACTGGATGGAAAATGAAATACTCAAGTTCCCTTTATATATAAAGGTGAAACTTAAAGGATTTTTGCTTGAATAATGATTTGACATGTTTTGTATTAAACGAAAAGTTGGCCTTTGGAATAAAACAAGGAAATAAGTTGAATGTATGAGAAGTGAAAATGCTATGAGAGATTATTGGAATTAGAAGAAATATAGCGTTTGATACCTGAAATTTGAAAGATTAGTAAAGAAAAATGATTTTTGATGTAAATACCTTTACATTCAAGGAAAACCATATAATCGAAGGTCCATTTTAGTACGACAATATTTTATTGGAAACAATTTAAGAATTCTAGATCTAACTATTAATAACATTTAAGAAAGAAAATTAAAGAATCGACTATTCATGTAAAGGACTGTCTTTCTTGAGATATCATAATATTCGGTTCTAAGGCAAGGCTGGGCTTGGTAATCCTTCTCAAACCGATTAGCTTTCTTAAGATATTATAGTTAGAGATGAGCATTTAACACTACCAGAGAAACAGTGTATTCCAATGCCGTGTTTCCAACTGCCGTCAACGACAAATTAGAATCCGTGGAAGCCGTTGGAAACTGGTGAAATAAAGACCGTTGACGGCCATTGCAAACCATAGGAAATTTTCCTGCATATGTTCCAAAGACCCCAACCTGCTTCTTCATTTCTTTCCTCCCATCCTCAAATCTGATTTTCCACCCCTTCCCACCACTTCACCTCGTCCAATTTCAATTCTTCCACACAAACAACCACAGCCATCGCCTCTGACGTCAACCGCGAGCTCCTCCAGCCCTCCTCCTCAGTTGTTGCTTTTGAATTTAGGTGAAATTCTTAAATCTAATTTTTAGGTTTACCACTAATTTGTGCTTAATATGTCTTTGATTTGATTCCTAGTTGTTTGCATACGTATATTACATCATATTATTCTCGAATTGCTGTTCTTATCACCCTAATTGTCAAATTCCTTGGATTGAATAGTTTAAATATATGTCATATGTCATATACTAGTGAAAACATGTCATATATGTATAATATATAAAAACATTGAAGTTTGTGATTGAATGGTGAACAATGATTTATGCATACATAGTTCTTTCAAAACAAATAAATTTACTTTAGTCAAATATGTCGTGAAATTAATGAATGAGCTTGTATAGTATGTTTGTACCAAGTCAAATAATTATGAAGTATTGATATAGTATGTTTTTGTACAAATTTATTTTTTAAATAACTTTGAAGTTTTGATATAGTATGTTTTTACGAATTTATTTTTTTAAATAACCTTAAGGTTTTGATATAGTATGTCATGAAAGTTATACCAAGTCAAATATGTCATGAAAATTATTTTTTAAATAACTTCGAAGTTTTGATATAGTATGTTTTTGTACAAATTTATTTTTTAATAATTTTGAAGTTTGATATAGTATGTTTGTACAAATTTATTTTTTAAATAACTTTGAAGTTTTGATATAGTATGTCATGAAAATTATACCAAGTCAAATATGTCATGAAAATTATTTTTTTAAATAACTTTGAAGTTTTGATATAGTATGTTTTTGTACAAATTTATTTTTTAAATAACTTTGAAGTCAAATAACTTTGAAGTTTTGATATAGTATGTTTGTACGAATTTATTTTTTAAATAACTTTGAAATTTTGATATAGTATGTCATGAAAATTATACCAAGTCAAATATGTCATGAAAAATATTTTTTAAATAACTTTGATGTTTTGATATAGTATGTCTTGTATGTAAAAACAGAAAATGTATATTTTATTTCCTATAGCATAATATCTATCTTTTTCTACTTAAATATTCTCAAAATGCATCTTTATTCATTCATGTTGTGTTGCTCATATTCATATCCATATTATTTGCGCATTTTAATTACATATTCTCAAAGTCAATGCTAATTATATATATTGCAGGTATATTATATCGTCTGACCCTGCTTCTGGCTCTGGCTCTAGACGACGTAGCATTACCCCTCATGCTGAGGGTAGTGGCGGACAACAAGCTCGTCCGGTTGTTTATTTGAAGCCTAAGGCTGATAGGACGTAAGTATAAAAATTAATAGAATAACAATTTAATGTTTTTTTATACTATAACTATATTTTATAAAGTTCTAATTTATATTTAACGCAGGGGATTTGAGTTGGAGCCGTCTCAAACTGTGTTAGATATCTCTTAGGACGCGTATATGGCCAGAATGAGCGATTTCTGGCCTAAGTGGAGCAGAGTCCCAGCAGACGTCAAAGAGACTACCTGCCAAGATTTTCTGGTACGTTTATACCGCTTGGTACGTCAAAGTGACTATCTGCCAAGATTTTCTGGTACGTTTATACCGCTTGGTACGTCAAAGAAACTAATTAATTAAACATAAATAAATGAGATTAGTAAGATTTTCTTATTATACAGGGAGCAGTAGATGTGCAGGATGATGACATGAATCTAGTTTAGCGACATTGGAATTCGAAGGTTGCCAAGAATTATAGAGAGAAGATGAACGAGCTTAAGAAAAGGGGAAAGCAACCAAAATGGATGGGAGATGAAGTGTTTGAGAAGATGGTTGCATGGTGGGACATGCCTGAGTTCAAGGTAAATTTATAACGAATATAATTTATTTATTTTACCAACTTTAGATAATTTGTCAATGTACATTTCCAGGCTGAGTCGGAAAGGAACGCCGCAAACAGGAGCAAGAATCCAGTAACTTATCGGAGGATCCAAGTCTTTCCAGCATCACCGCGAGGACTTGGTAAATTTGTTAATTATTACATTTGTAAATTGATTAGTTCAGTGATTGACAATGTGGATTAATTATTCAAATTACCAACCGTAGGAACGATTTTATGGACATTCTGTGTCATGCATGGATGTCTTTACTTACACTCATGCATCCAGGAAGGTAGACGAGGCTGGCAACGTCACGTACGAGTGGATGATCAGGACATGGCAACACGGGCATACATATGTGTATTTTAAATATTACAAGCATGAATTGATTATTTTTTAATTACTAGTGTAACACCCTACCTCCGCTAGGGTCACTCACAAAGGGAATGCACTAGTTTTGGAGGGGTATTATCGAGATAACATCACAGAATTATCACAAGACAGAACATAAATAAATAATTAAGTAAACAGCGGAAGAATTTATGAGCAAAACAGAACTTCATTTTATTCCAAAGTGAACCATGTCTCTTACAAACATTTCGAATAACAACTTCATTACAACTGTCTTGTAATAATAGCCAAACAAGCAATAACTTAAAACAGAAAAACAGCTTATTCCCCAAGTGCAGTAAAAAGAAGCAGCCATAGCAAACCGTACATGCTGAGCCAAAGCAAGTGATATCCAAGCTAAGAGCTAGTGTTTCGTCCCTGAGAACCTGGGGGGGGGGGGGGGGACGAAAGAAAAAGAGGCGAAAGGAAAAGGGTCAGTCATAAAGACTGAGTAAGTCCTAGTGACTTTCAGTGTAAAAACGGTTAAAATAACCTATCATGTATGAACTTGAACTAAACTTAAGAATGGTGTCAAGGTGAACAAGATAGACTAAGGTGATCAGGATAAGTCAAGACAAGTCAAGTAAAGCATCACATGTTCGAGATTCGTTGCATCGACTGTACTAATATACTAAGCCCATATCACAAGTTAATCACGAAATAAATCCCACGGCCCAATATCATGAAATGACCCTGAAACGGGGTCTGACCCAAATACGGGGTCCTACGGAGCGATTATCTAGTCGATCGGCTCCATATAAGTTCTAGCTCGTCAAGTGTCCGTGTCATACGGCTAATCACGAATGTAGTCACCTGTGCTGGGTCCACCTTCGGGTGTATCAGCCCTAGGGTGTCAACCCCTGACACGATTCAAGATGCACAGATAAATCTACAGATACCCAGTGTCTGCCCCGGAATACGTGCACGACCGTAGCCCACCGAACCTACACTGGCGTACCCCACTGCCGTCGTTCACCTCTTACAATCAGCCCAGTAATCGTGCCCCACCCGGCCTAGCCCCATGGTACCTTGATACATCTAGAGCGTTACTGCTGAAAGGGGTCGTGTCTAGGGTTTCGCCTAACAGATTAGGTCATGTAATTCGTGACCTAACCCGCCTAACCGATTAAGTCATGTAATTCGTGACTTAATCCTTTTCCAGTCTAGTCATGTCAAGATGGTTAAGTATGTCATTTAAATTCGTGACTTAACCCGCTTACGTGTCATGTCAAGTTGGCTAAGTGTTGTCGTTTCAAGTCCATGACTTAGCCCTACAAATCGTGTTCAAGTTGGTTAAGTTGTCTTTACATGTTCATGACTTAACCCTAATTGGCATTAATTGATTCGTTATTGCACCGAACCACTCACATTGGATCTTATTGTTCGTAGCCACTGGATTTGCCGGGTGGTTCCGGGCAGGTTTACGCTACGAACTCAACCCAACCTCGGGTTTCAAGCGCGATGTGACCAACTACCCACATTGGATCCTATTGTTTGTAGCAACTGGATTTGCCGGGCGGTTCCGGGCAGGTTTACATTACAAACTCAACCCAACCTCGAGTTGGCCACTTTCTTGTTTTCTAAAGTCATGCCCATGTTCTTATCAGATTCGTGCTATTTTCATAGCATGTTCATATGTCAATTTCGTGCCCAACTAAGGCATGTTTCAAGTCAAGTTATGGCATGTTCAAGTCGAGTTTTCGTGCCATATTTCATGTTCTACTTATGCCAAATTTCACGGTTTATGATTATAATCAATTCAAGTTTTGCCTATTCTACCCAATCGTATCCCCAACGTATATAAACGTACTTCGTTCACAAGCATAAACAATTCAAGAGATAAAGGGGAATAACACCAAACATGTGATAGACATACGTGACAATTCCAACATCACTTGCATAATAAACAGGCTATAACATATCACATGGTTTCAATACTAGCATGATGATAACTTGGCATAGTAATGGTTCCAACTTAGTTCAACATGATGAATTCAACTTTACATCCTATGCATAATAATCATTGCGGGCATAATAATAATTTTATTACAAACATGAAACATTAAAGGCATGGTAATTCTAATAGGCATAGTGGATTCCAATTTAGTATTTTTAACATAATGATTCTCATCTAGCATTATAAACATAATGATTCCAACTTTTCATCATGACCTAGCAATTCCCAATTTGTCATTAGCATGATAGGTATTTTAACATCACAGGCATAATTTCATTAATATCATAGACATGGTTTAATTAGCATCATAGGCATGGTTTAATCAACATGAGGATTTCAATGAACATAATGATTCCATGGACATGTATTTGTTCAACTTGCAATAAAATTAAGCCCAAGTGATTCATAACAACATCAACATCATGATAAGTTTAACTTGCAACATTAACATAGCAATATTCCCAAATTTTGATTCAAAGTTAAACAATATAAACATGGATTAATAATAGTTTCTAAATCCGGTTTCAATTCATAGCATGTCCATGTTATTTCAGCGTTTTTGCCTAAAAAGTGACATAGAACTTACAACATGAAGCAAGCAATCCAAATCAAAACTTTAAATCAAATAGCCACAAATCCGTTGTCTAAAGCGTCGTAGTTGTTGTAGCTTCTAGTTGTAGCCTTCAAGAATCATCCTTCGTCTTCTTTAATTTTGTTCTTTGTATTTTTAATTTAGAGTTCTAGGTTTAATGGCGGCTGCATGAGGCTAAAATGAAATAGTATGATTTAAGCTAGGTCTTAGGGTCTTTTTATAGTGTTTAGGATTAGTTTTAGCCATAGGATAAACCCTAGGATAGATCTGAGCCATCTAAAATCGTCACAAGCCCCCAAAACAAGACCCAGGAGCCAAAACAGGTGCACCAGGCCGACCTGGCCGACCAGGGAGGTTGACCCACAGGTTGACACCCAGGTCGACTCCCCAGTCGACCTGGGGGGAGGTCGGCACACAGGTGGACCCCCAGGTCGACTCTAATGTCGACCTGGTTGGGGGGAGGTCGACCTTAGTGTCGACCCCCCTGTCGACCTGTCTGGGCGGGATTTTTCCCGCCTACCCTGAATTCTGAAAATTTGAATCTGTTTTTGAATTTGAATTTTTCGTGAAACTTTGCGAGGACATATCTTGATCATACGGACTCCGATTTACGAAATTTCAGACTCTATTTCGCGTATTTTTCTGAGACAAACGCAATGGCGCAACCCGTTTTCCCTGATTCAGATGTTAACGTTTAATTCTGCCCTGTTTTAAGTTATAACGTGTTGTTTAAAATACGGGTTGTTACATTCTCCCCTCCTTAAAGGATTTCGTCCCCGAAATCTTCAAGTTAGGAAGAACGTATCCTACCATCCATCATCCATCTACTCAAAGCATCATCCACAGGTAGTCATTGTCCTTAAAAGATTTCTAATGCTGTATGAACATATGCAGAAAGTGTGTGTATATGTTCCTTATCTAATGCAAATGATCCGGCCTGATTGATCTTCTCAAATGAAAAATATGTTTAGTGAAATGAATCCAATATGTATGCAAAAATTTTCCTATTATAATTCATAATTTCTATATGAGTGCTCAAACATTCAATCATATGCAACAACCAAATGATAACACAACCAAGTTTCCAAAATAAACACTCATGCATATGTAAGTATGAAACTGTGACTGAGCCGATCTAGTGCCTAATGTGTATTCATGCATCCACGAGCAACCACTTGCGACCACTTGCAACCATTTTGCAATCATAACATGTTTCAATTACATGTTTACATCCAAAAAGATTCTACCTATGGTTCTCAAGATAGGATCGAGGAGATAACAAGATAAAACAAAGCATCTAGAAAAAGAAGTTAAAGATGTACCCCCGGAAGGTCCTGTCTGCTTCTTAGGGCAGTCCTTGCTGATGTGTCCAGTCTCCCCACAATGAAAACATTCACCTTGCTTTCTTTTCCTCTTTCTACAATCCTTGGCTATGTGCCCTTCCGTACCACAGAAATTGCATTTCCTTTTATCACGTGAGTTGTCGTTCTTGCCTCCTTTCTCGGGGTCTACCTTCTTATTCTGAGAATCGTTGGGCTTGACCTCTTTCTTGCCCTTCTTATCTTCCTCATACAGTAGGGCCATATCCACCAAGCTTTCAAAGGTCGCCCCATGGGCACATGAGTCATGGCCAAACCATGTAGTGGCTCGTTCAAGCCTCGTGCAAAACGTAGCGCCTTTTTCTGAGGAGTGTTGACTAACTCCAATCCGAAGCGAGCAAGTTGATTGAAACGGTTCACATATTCTTTAACTGTCATATTTCCTTGTTTAAGGGCCAGAAATCGTTCCATTTGGAGACTCTCCTCTGCCGATGACAAGAACTTAAGCCCAAATCTCCCTCTAAAGTCCGCCCAAGTCTCAATGGGCCTAGTAGCGTTGGTGACTTCCCACCAATAAGAAGCTTCCTCTTTCATGAGCCACGCCGCCAACTGTACTTTCCTATTGTCCTCTACCTCAAAGATAACAAACAAGTCTTCGGTTTCCTTCAACCAATTCCGTGCCTCAACAAAAGTCTCAGTTCCTAGGAAATCCTTTCCGCCCATGGACTTAAAGTCCTTGCATATCTTTGAAAAAGCAGTTTCTCGCGGAGGTTGAGGAGGATGAGGAGGAGGATTGGCTGGGCCTGTCACATTAGCCCGAGCCTCAAGGAAACGACGGAACCAAGTGGGTATATTGACACCCTCGGGAAGATTAAGATCATCGGCCATGATAAGCTGAAAACGAAAAAGGAAAAGATTCAAACGAGGAAACAAAGATTGTGCTAATGGCTTTTTGGGGAATAGCCTTTTAAAATAAACCAACTTTTCTTGAAAATTGCTTCTTTGTAAATGGTTTTGAAAAAAAAAATTCAAAAGGTTTTCAAAACTTTTGCCCAGTCTTGGTAACCTTCTGCTCTGATACCAAATGTAACACCCTACCTCCGCTAGGGTCACTCACAAAGGGAATGCACTAGTTTTGTAACACCCCGAATTTCGATTAATGCTAAAATTCACTAATTGCAGAATAAATAATGTGAGAATTGGGGGAAACGGGCTACGTCATTGCGTTCGTCTCGGAAAAATACGCGAAATAGAGTCCGAAATTTTGTAAATCGGGGTCCGTATGGCCCAGTTATGACCCAATGAAGTTGGCAGAAAATTTAAGTTAAAAACAGATTTAAAAATTAAAAATCAGATTTCGAAATTGGAGCCAGCGGGGGCCAGGCGGGAAACTTCCCGCCCTAGCCATGTTGACAGGGCTGTCGACAGGCCTGTCGACTGGGGAGTCGACTGCCCTGTCGACTTGCCTATCGACACAGGGTGTCGAGCCAGTTGGCCTGGGTGCACCAGGTCTGGCTTTCTGGCTAGGGCTGGGCTGTGTTCTGGAAACTTCCTAAATCTGACGGACCTAATCTAACCTAGGGTTAATCCTATGGTCTAAAACACACCCTAATCCTATAAATACACCCTAATGCAAGCCTAATCCATACTAAAAATAGAATTGATACCATCATGCCGCCAAAATCAAACTTAAGAGGAGCCTCCACTAGTTTATGAAGAAAGTTGCAAGCTAATCAACCTCTAATCATCATCTCCTTCAAATATAGCTACTAGTTCTACTTCATAAGTTTGCTAATCTTGGTTTTGGTGAGTTCCTATGCCTTTAGCAAGCAATTGCTAAACTAATTAGGATAGGATATTAGGAGGCTATGGATGTAAATGTGGATTATGCAAGTTGTGGTTGTCATATGTTATAAGTTCATATGCAAACTTGTCTCTTTTTTATGATATGATGTGTTATGCAAGTTCATATGCAAGTTTATATGCAAGTTCATATGCAAGTTAGTCTATTTTTATGATATGCATAACATATGCAAGTTTGCCTCTATGAATGACATGATATGCAAGTTCATATGCAAGTTTATATGCAAGTTCATATGCAAGTTAGTCTATTTTTATGATATGCATAACATATGCAAGCTTGTCTTTATGATATGACATGATATGCAAGTTTATATGCAAGTCTATATGCAAGTTCATATGCAAGTTAGTCTCTTTTTATGATATGCATAACATATGCAAGTTTGTCTTTATGATATGACATGATATGCAAGTTTATATGCAAGTCTATATGCAAGTTCCTATGCAAGTTTGTCTCTTTTTTATGATATGCATAACATATGCAAGTTTGCCTCTATGAATGACATGATATGCAAGTTCATATGTAAGTTTATATGCAAGTTCATATGCAAGTTTGGGTTAATGGTTTGTGCTAGTTGGGTTTAATGTTGTGATGCAAGTTGACACCTTTTAAACCCATGTAAATGTCAAGGTTGTGCTAAGATTGAACCCATTACATTTGTATTGAATTTTCCCATTTATATGACATGTCATGAGAACGAATTACGTGGGAAACGATGGGGTTAATATGCATATTAATAGAAATGTGTAAAGTTGGTATGTTTAAGCATAACATAAAATGAATGGACATAATTGGGAATTTACCTATTAAGTTAGGTCTACCCACATTATGGAGTTGGAAATTTACCTATTAAGTTAGGTCTACCCATACTATGGAATTGGGAATTTACCTATTAAGTTAGGTCTACCCATATTCATAAAAATGTGTAATTAATTAGGGATAATTAATACAAATTATGGGGGTGATTAATTAGGTGTAATTAATCAACTAAGACACGAGGTTGGACCCTTTTGTAGCGGAAGTCTGCCCGGAACCGACCGGCAATCCAGCAGCTACAAATGGTTGGCCCAATGTGAGAGGTCTTAGTCATAAATTAAATACGTGATTAAAGTAAAGACACGAGGTTAGACCTTTTTTATGACGGAAGTCTGCCCGGACCCAACCGGCATATCCAGCAGTCATAAAGGATGGTCTAATGTGAGAGGTCTTTATGAGGTCATGATCTTAATTAATTAATTAAGAAACACTTAACCATATTAGCATGTAGAGGGACATGAGGGGTTAAGTGGGTGCCTTGGGTGACATGTGGAAATCTAGTGGTTTCCTTGGGTGGCAATAGAAAATACGATTAGAATACTTAACCAAAGTGGAACATGTAATTAAAACATGATTAAAGGGTTAAGTGGTATACACTAGAAATGACAAGCTTAGGTGGGTAGCTTGTGGGGGCCCATTTCAACCAATATCCCAAACGTATCTTTGTGGGCTCGACCCAAGTCGAGGACGGGACACGCATATTGGGCTTGACTATAAGAGGCCAAAACGGGGCAGTGGTGGCAACGCGAGTCCAACGGGTTTCGTCTGCGTGTGTGGACCCGGGCTGGTAGGTAAGACGTTGTTGCATCGTGTAGATATAGCCCGTGCACCATTTGCTGTATCGGGTTGCCACTTTGGGGAGTGATACACCCCATTGTGGGACCAGCACGGATATCTACGGTAGGGAGCCGATCGCTTGGGAGTAGTGGGTACACCTAGTGAAGATAGGGGCAGACGGCACCTAGGCAGTCAGCTAGGGGTACACGAAACTACTGGGTAAATTTTCTAAGTCCTTGGGAGGGATCAACCTTTAAGTAGGAATGACAGGTGTGGTGCAGTGTAGTAATTATCCTTGGGTGGGTAAATGCGTCTTTATCGTTATCTTAGTTCATTCTAAGTCTGATTGGCTACTGAGTGTAGTCATTTATCCCCAGTCACACCGTACCAAGTTATATCATACCCTAATTACTTTAATGATTGCATTGTTAAAGTTATAGGACTCGCTCAGACTTATGTCTGACCCCGTTGTTTTTATCTTTTTTCCCAACCTTCAGGTTCTCAGAGTGGGCCCAGCACGAGTGGGCTTTGATCAGGCTGCTTTTATTACTCTCTTGGAGCTTGGACCCTAGATGTAGAGCTCAGCTTACCCTTTTCTTTTATGGCTATCAGTTCATGTATTGGGATTATGTATTTTTATTTATCAGGATGGATATTTTGTACTTGACTCTTATTATGGTTTTGTGATGTAACCAAACATGTTTTGCTTTCCGCTGAAATGAAATGATGTTTTAAATTCTCAAGTATTACTTATATCTGTCTTGTTGTAATTTTTCTGTTCTATATTCACTTAAAATACTCCACCGATGTTATGGCATTCCCTTAGTGAGTGACCATAGCGGGTGTGGGGTGTTACACGTGGTATCAGAGCAAAGGTTACCGGAACAGATAAAATTTTTAGAAAACTATTTTTCTAAAAACATTTTTGGAAGAGATATTTTCAAAAACATGTCTTTAAAGAGAAAAGTTTTTGAAAGAAAAGCATAATCCCCAATAGCCATATCTTTATCCTTCGAATTCTCCATTTTGAATCTTTCCTTTTTCGTTTCAGCATGGCTGAGGATCTTAACTTTCCGGAGGGTGTGACGGTACCAGTATGGTATAGGAGATTGATGGAGGCTAGGGCCACCACTGCGGGTCCAGCAAATGTTCCTCCACCAACCGTAGCACCCGATCTTCCTCCTCCCCCTCCTCCTCGCACGGATACTTTTGCTAAGACTTGCAAGGAATTCAATGCTATGGGAGGGAAACCTTTTCAAGGATCTGAAACTTTTGTGGAGGCTAGAGATTGGCTTAAGGTGGTGCAAGAGTTGATAGATATCTTTGAGATGGAAGAAGGAAAGAAAGTCAAGTTAGCTGCTTGGTTAATGAAGGGGGAGGCCTCATTCTGGTGGGAGGTCACTAATGGAGAACGCCCCGTTGACTCTTGGGCGGATTTTAGGCAAAGATTTGTGGCAAAGTTTCTCTCAAGGGCGGAGGAAAACTTGTATATGGAAAGATTCTTGACTCTAAAGCAAGGAAATCTCTCAGTAAAAGAATATGTCAACAAGTTTAATCAATTAGCAAGGTTTGGCCTAGACATGGTGAATACACCGGAGAAGAAGGCTTTGAGGTTCGTGAAAGGCTTGAATGAACCGATGCATGGGTTGGCTATGACTCATATCCCTATGGGGGCCACCTTTGAGAAGCTAGTTGACATGGCACTCATGCATGAAGAAGAGAAGGGTCCCAATGCTAATAAGGCACCCGAGAAGAAGGGAGATCAGAAGAGACCTCAGCAACAACAACAAAACAAAGGTGGGAAAGGCAACGGTGGCAAGGGGAAGAAGAAGTGCTTCAATTGTGGGATACCAGGCCACATAAGCAAAGATTGTAGAAAGAAGAAGAAGACTGGTTGCTTTCACTGTGGCGAAGCAGGGCATCTAGTGAAGGATTGCCCTAAGAAGGGGCAAAGGACGGGATCTACCTCAGGAGGACAGGTGCAAACTCTTATGGCACCGGGTCAGGCTAGGGGGCAAGTACAGGCTCTCGCAGTTCCACCGATTCAGGAAAGAGGTAGAACTATTTCCGTTGAAAGTCTGGTTTTTCTATTTGATCATCCTGTCCGTACATTGTTTCATTCTGGCGCATCACATTCATTTATCTCATCATCATTAGTTGAGTCACTGCACTTAGACACCAGTCTGGTAGATGATCCCTTGGTTGTTTCAAACCCAATTGGGGGCTCCACTTATTTGTCCATGATATGTTTGGGTTTGAAGATTTCTATACTTAGCGTTGAGTTTAGATGTGATGCTTTTGTTTTGGGCTTCACGGGCTATGGGTTAATTTTGGGCATGGACTGGTTATCCAGTAATGGTGCCGTTCTTGATTGCGAAAGGAGAGTTGTTAGGCTCATGACCCGCTTGGGTAACACTCTCGAGATCTCTTGTAATCCCATGGATTCTGTTATGCTAAGTTATCTTGAATCGCTTGACGCTTCGGTCGAGAGTTTGCAATCGGTTAGAGTGGTCCGGGAATACTCGGATGTGTTTGAGGAGGTGAAGGGCTTACCTCCGAAGTGGGAGATTGACTTCCGAATATATCTGGTGGATAATGCTAAACCTGTATCTTTACCAGTGCGCCACATGGCTCCTCGTGAGAGGAGGGAACTCCATAAGCAAGTAGGGGAGTTGCTTGAGAAGGGGTTCATAAGACGAAGTATATCGGAGTGGGGTGCTCCAGTAGTTTTTGCTACGAAGGCGGATGGGTCCCTCAGACTTTGTGTAGACTATAGAGAACTCAACAAACTCACAAAGAAGAATAGACACCCATTGCCGAGGATTGATGATCTTTTCGATCAGTTGGTTGGCGCTTCAGTATTTTCTCAGTTGGACTTAGCCACGGGGTTTCATCAGTTGAGGGTGGCTGAGGATAGCATAGACAAGACTGCCTTTAGGACTCCGGATGGTTTCTATGAGTGGCTGGTGATGCCGTTTGGGCTGACAAACGCCCCTGCATACTTTGTTGATTTGATGAGTAGGGTGTTCAGGGAGTTCCTTAATAAGTTCGTGGTGGTCTTTGTGGATGATATCTTAGTATTTTCTAAGAGTGAAGAAGAGCATGCCCTACATCTTGGGGAGGTGTTGAAGACTCTTCGAGCACATAGCCTTAAGGCTAAATTCTCTAAATGTCACTTCTGGAGGAAGGAAGTGCGGTTCTTGGGGCACGTGGTCTCCAAGGAAGGGATAGCTGTGGATCCCGCGAAGGTAGTATCAATTCAGGATTGGAAGGTTCCGAAGAATGCTACCGAAGTGAGAAGTTTCTTAGGGTTGGCGGGTTACTATAGGAAGTTTATCAAAGACTTCGCGAAGATATCAGCCCCATTAACCCGCTTAACGAAGAAGAACCTTGTTTTCACATGGGACGTAGATTGTGATGATGCGTTCCGACGGTTAAAGAGAGCTTTAACCACTGCTCCAGTTTTAGTGTTGCCAGATGGGAGCAAGCCATTTGTTGTCTATACCGATGCTTGTGGGACAGGACTGGGCGCAGTCTTAATGCAAGAGGGAAGGGTAATAGCCTATGGTGGAAGGCAGTTGAGGGCACATGAGAAAAATTACCCTACCCATGATTTAGAGTTGGCCGCTATTGTTTTCGCACTTAAGATTTGGCGCCATTATCTTCTTGGTGAGAGATTCGAGTTGTTCACTGACCACAAATCATTGAAGTACTTGTTTTCTCAGAAGGATTTGAATTTGAGACAGCAAAGGTGGATGGAGTTCTTAGCATCCTATGATTTCGAGATAGCATATACCCCTGGCAAGGGTAACGTGGTGGCGGACGCCTTGAGCAGAAAAAGGTTGTCCTTGAGTCCATTGTTCGTGGAACAACGAAGCTTGGAATTTATCTCGATGTTTGATTTCAGACCTTCCATTGATTATATACCCGGTTTGCTAGCATCCTTGGAGGTCAGACCTACTCTTTTGGGGCGGATTGGAGAAGCACAGAGGGACGACCCACAGTTGGTTGAGTTGGTAGAGAAGCTCATAAGGGGGGAGTCGTCCGGCCATTTGAGTAGGTACACCCTAGACGATAGGGGTGCTTGCGTAGAGACGGTAGACTTTGTGTACCGCAAGACGAGGGTTTGAGGAAGGCTATTCTTGATGATGCACACCGTTCTAGGATGACCATTCATCCCGGTGGGGACAAGATGTACCAAGACATGAAGCGGGTTTTCTTCTGGGCCGGTATGAAGAAAGATATGGCCGAGTATGTCGCTCGATGCTTGGTGTGCCAACAGGTGAAAGTGGAGCAAAAGAAACCAGGTGGGTTGCTTCACCCATTGGAAGTTCCGCAATGGAAGTGGGATAGCGTCTCGATGGATTTTATTGACGGGTTACCCAGATCAAGAAAGGGTAATACGTGAATTTGGGTTGTGGTAGACAGACTTACTAAAAGTGCCCATTTTATACCTGTGAAGAGCAAGAGGACTGCTCCATGGCTAGCTTCAGTATATCTTCGAGAGATAGTTCGATTGCATGGGGTACCCTCTAGCATAGTGAGTGATCGAGATCCTATCTTCACTAGCGAGTTCTGGAAAAGTTTGCAAGAAGCAGTGGGGACTCAATTATGTCTGAGCACCGCATATCATCCTCAGACGGACGGCCAGACTGAGAGGGTGAATCGTGTCCTAGAAGACCTTTTGAGGCTTTGTATCTTAGATTTTGGTGGTACATGGGAAGAGCATCTTCCATTGGTGGAGTTCGCATATAATAACAGCTTTCAGTCCAGTATTGGTATGGCTCCTTTCGAAGCTCTTTATGGAAGGCCTTGTCGATCACCTACATGTTGGTGGGAATCTACAGATAAGATCTTGCTTGGGCCTGATATGGTTAGGGAGACTTCTGAGAAGATTGACTTGATTCGAAGAAGGATGAAAGCAGCGCAGGATAGGCAAAAATCTTATGCGGACAAAAGGAGGACGGATCTTGAGTTTGAGGTTGGGGACATGGTCTTTGTCAAAGTGTCTCCGTTACGAAATGTGGTTCGCTTTGGATCTGTTGGGAAGTTAGCACCAAGGTTCGTAGGGCCGTTTCCTATTAGGGAAAGAATTGGACGGATGGCCTATAGAGTGGAGTTGCCCGACAGACTTAGTGGTGTACATGATGTATTCCATGTGTCACATTTGAGGAAGTGCCTACATGAGACCGCAGAGGTGGTAGAGCCGAGCTTGCTTAGAGAAGTGGAAGTAGAGCGTGATGCGACTATTCGACGAGCTCCTACCAGCATCCTTGGGTCAGAGACTAGGAAACTGAGGAATCGAGAGGTTCAACTAGTCAAAGTACAATGGGGAGAAGATGAGGACAACGCTACGTGGGAGACGGAAGCGAAGATGCGTTCATTATACCCATTCCTTTTTGAGGGTATGTCTTTTAACTTCTCCTTTATCGGTTGTCTAGTACTTATCTTATCTTTAGTATGTCCTCTCGTTAGTACTTTTGACCTTTAGATAGGGTAAACCTATGGTTGAAACATGTGTTTGAAACATGTTATGTTTGATGGATGCATGTGGATGCAAGTGTTTGCTAGTGGTTGCTCGTGGATGCATATATACACACTCTAGGCACTAGATCGGCTCAATCACTTCATATTGCATATTGCATATAATTGTGTGTAGGTAGCTATATTGATGGATGTATAATGATTGTGTTATCATATGGATGATGCATTTTGGTGAATGATTGTGCACTCATATAGATATTGTATGTGTCGATAGGGTTCTCTCGCATACATAATGGATGCATGGCACTATCATGGTTTGCATATGTTCATACATTAGATAGGGAACATATACACACACTTTTTGCATATGCTCATACATCATTAGAAATTGTTTTAAGGACAATGGATGCCCGTGTTTGATGGATTGAGTAGATGGTTGTTTGGATGGTAGGATATGCATTCTCCTTAGCTTAAAGATTTCGGGGACGAAATCCTTTAAGGAGGGGAGAATGTAACACCCCGAATTTCGATTAATGCTAAAATTCACTAATTGCAGAATAAATAATGTGAGAATTGGGGGAAACGGGCTACGTCATTGCGTTCGTCTCGGAAAAATACGCGAAATAGAGTCCGAAATTTTGTAAATCGGGGTCCGTATGGCCCAGTTATGGCCCAATGAAGTTGGCAGAAAATTTAAGTTAAAAACAGATTTAAAAATTAAAAATCAGATTTCGAAATTGGAGCCAGCGGGGGCCAGGCGGGAAACTTCCCGCCCTAGCCATGTCGACAGGGCTGTCGACAGGCCTGTCGACTGGGGAGTCGACTGCCCTGTCGACTTGCCTGTCGACACAGGGTGTCGAGCCAGTTGGCCTGGGTGCACCAGGTCTGGTTTTCTGGCTAGGGCTGGGCTGTGTTCTGAAAACTTCCTAAATCTGACGGACCTAATCTAACCTAGGGTTAATCCTATGGTCTAAAACACACCCTAATCCTATAAATACACCCTAATGCAAGCCTAATCCATACTAAAAATAAAATTGATACCATCATGCCGCCAAAATCAAACTTAAGAGGAGCCTCCACTAGTTTATGAAGAAAGTTGCAAGCTAATCAACCTCTAATCATCATCTCCTTCAAATATAGCAACTAGTTCTACTTCATAAGTTTGCTAATCTTGGTTTTGGTGAGTTCCTATGCCTTTAGCAAGCAATTGCTAAACTAATTAGGATAGGATATTAGGAGGCTATGGATGTAAATGTGGATTATGCAAGTTGTGGTTGTCATATGTTATAAGTTCATATGCAAACTTGTCTCTTTTTTATGATATGATGTGTTATGCAAGTTCATATGCAAGTTTATATGCAAGTTCATATGCAAGTTAGTCTATTTTTATGATATGCATAACATATGCAAGTTTGCCTCTATGAATGACATGAAATGCAAGTTCATTTGCAAGTTTATATGCAAGTTCATATGCAAGTTAGTCTGTTTTTATGATATGCGTAACATATGCAAGCTTGTCTTTATGATATGACATGATATGCAAGTTTATATGCAAGTCTATATGCAAGTTCATATGCAAGTTAGTCTCTTTTTATGATATGCATAACATATGCAAGTTTGTCTTTATGATATGACATGATATGCAAGTTTATATGCAAGTCTATATGCAAGTTCCTATGCAAGTTTGTCTCTTTTTTATGATATGCATAACATATGCAAGTTTGCCTCTATGAATGACATGATATGCAAGTTCATATGTAAGTTTATATGCAAGTTCATATGCAAGTTTGGGTTAATGGTTTGTGCTAGTTGGGTTTAATGTTGTGATGCAAGTTGACACCTTTTAAACCCATGTAAATGTCAAGGTTGTGCTAAGATTGAACCCATTACATTTGTATTGAATTTTCCCATTTATATGACATGTCATGAGAACGAATTACGTGGGAAACGATGGGGTTAATATGCATATTAATAGAAATGTGTAAAGTTGGTATGCTTAAGCATAACATAAAATGAATGGACATAATTGGGAATTTACCTATTAAGTTAGGTCTACCCACATTATGGAGTTGGGAATTTACCTATTAAGTTAGGTCTACCCATACTATGGAATTGGGAATTTACCTATTAAGTTAGGTATACCCATATTCTTAAAAATGTGTAATTAATTAGGGATAATTAATACAAATTATGGGGGTGATTAATTAGGTGTAATTAATCAACTAAGACACGAGGTTGGACCCTTTTGTAGCGGAAGTCTGCCCGGAACCGACCGGCAATCCAGCAGCTACAAATGGTTGGCCTAATGTGAGAGGTCTTAGTCATAAATTAAATACGTGATTAAAGTAAAGACACGAGGTTAGACCTTTTTTATGACGGAAGTCTGCCCGGACCCAACCGGCATATCCAACAGTCATAAAGGATGGTCTAATGTGAGAGGTCTTTATGAGGTCATGATCTTAATTAATTAATTAAGAAACACTTAACCATATTAGCATGTAGAGGGACATGAGGGGTTAAGTGGGTGCCTTGGGTGACATGTGGAAATATAGTGGTTGCCTTGGGTGGCAATAGAAAATACGATTAGAATACTTAACCAAAGTGGAACATGTAATTAAAACATGATTAAAGGGTTAAGTGGTATACACTAGAAATGACAAGCTTAGGTGGGTAGCTTGTGGGAGCCCATTTCAACCAATATCCCAAACGTATCTTTGTGGGCTCGACCCAAGTCGAGGACGGGACACGCATATTGGGCTTGACTATAAGAGGCCAAAACGGGGTTGCGGTGGCAACGCGAGTCCAACGGGTTTCATCTGCGTGTGTGGACCCGGGCTGGTAGGTAAGACGTTGTTGCATCGTGTAGATATAGCCCGTGCACCATTTGCTGTATCGGGTTGCCACTTTGGGGAGTGATACACCCCATTGTGGGGCCAGCACGGATATCTACGGTAGGGAGCCGATCGCTTGGGAGTAGTGGGTACACCTAGTGAAGATAGGGGCAAACGACACCTAGGTAGTCAGCTAGGGGTACACGAAACTACTGGGTAAATTTTCTAAGTCCTTGGGAGGGATCAACCTTTAAGTAGGAATGACTGGTGTGGTGCAGTGTAGTAATTATCCTTGGGTGGGTAAATGCGTCTTTATCGTTATCTTAGTTCATTCTAAGTCCGATTGGCTACTGAGTGTAGTCATTTATCCCAAGTCACACCGTACCAAGTTATATCATACCCTAATTACTTTAATGATTGCATTGTTAAAGTTATAGGACTCGCTCAGACTTATGTCTGACCCCGTTGTTTTTATCTTTTTTCCCAACCCTTAGGTTCTCAGAGTGGGCCCAGCACGAGTGGGCTTTGATCATGCTGCTTTTATTACTCTCTTGGAGCTTGGACCCTAGATGTAGAGCTCAGCTTACCCTTTTCTTTTATGTCTATCAGTTCATGTATTGGGATTATGTATTTTTATTTATCAGGATGGATATTTTGTACTTGACTCTTATTATGGTTTTGTGATGTAACCAAACATGTTTTGCTTTCCGCTGAAATGAAATGATGTTTTAAATTCTCAAGTATTAATTATATCTGTCTTGTTGTAATTTTTCTGTTCTATATTCACTTAAAATACTCCACCGATGTTATGGCATTCCCTTAGTGAGTGACTATAGCGGGTGTGGGGTGTTACAAGTTTTGGAGGGGTATTATTGAGATAACATCACAGAATTATCACAAGACAGAACATAAATAAATAATTAAGTAAACAGCGGAAGAATTTATGAGCAAAACAGAACTTCATTTTATTCCAAAGTGAACCATGTCTCTTACAAACATTTCGAATAACAACTTCATTACAACTGTCTTGTAATAATAGCCAAAGAAGCAATAACTTAAAACAGAAAAGCAGCTTATTCCCCAAGTGCAGTAAAAAGAAGCAGCCATAGTAAACCGTACATGCTGAGCCAAAGCAAGTGATATCCAAGCTAAGAGCTAGTTTTTCCTCCCTGAGAACCTGGGGGGGGGGACGAAAGAAAAAGAGGCGAAAGGAAAATGGTCAGTCATAAAGACTGAGTAAGTCCTAGTGACTTTCAGTGTAAAAACAGTTAAAACAACCTGTCATGTATGAACTGGAACTAAACTTAAGAATGGTGTCAAGGTGAACAAGATAGACTAAGGTGATCAGGATAAGTCAAGACAAGTCAAGTAAAGCATCACATGTTCGAGATTCGTTGCATCGACTGTACTAGTATACTAATCCCATATCACAAGTTAATCACGAAATAAATCCCACGGCCCAATATCATGAAATGACCCTGAAACGGGGTCTGACCCAAATACGGGGTTCTACGGAGCGATTATCTACTCGATCGGCTCCCTACAAGTTCTAGCTCGTCAAGTGTCCGTGTCATACGGCTAATCACGAATGTAGTCACCTGTGCTGGGTCCACCTTCGGGTGTATCAGCCCTAGGGTGTCAACCCCTGACACGATTCAAGATGCACAGATAAATCTACGGATACCCAGTGTCTGCCCCGGAACACGTGCACGACCGTAGCCCACCGAACCTACACTGGCGTACCCCACTGCCATCGTTCACCTCTTACAATCAGCCCAGTAATAGTGCCCCACCCGGCCTAGCCCCAGGGTACCTTGATACATCTAGAGGGTTACTGCTGGAAGGGGTCGTGTCTAGGGTTTCGCCTAACAGATTAGGTCATGTAATTCGTGACCTAACCCGCCTAACCGATTAAGTCATGTAATTCGTGACTTAATCCTTTTCCAGTCTAGTCATGTCAAGATGGTTAAGTATGTCATTTAAATTCGTGACTTAACCTGCTTACGTGTCATGTCAAGTTGGCTAAGTGTTGTCGTTTCAAGTCCATGACTTAGCCCTACAAATCGTGTTCAAGTTGGTTAAGTTGTCTTTTCATGTTCATGACTTAACCCTAATTGGCATTAATTGATTCGTTAATGCACCGAACCACTCACATTGGATCTGATTGTTCGTAGCCACTGGATTTGCCGGGCGGTTCCGGGCAGGTTTACGCTACGAACTCAACCCAACATCGGGTTTTAAGCGCGATGTGACCAACTACCCACATTGGATCCTATTGTTTGTAGCAACTGGATTTGCCGGGCGGTTCCGGGAAGGTTTACACTACAAACTCAACCCAACCTCGAGTTGGCCACTTTCTTGTTTTCTAAAGTCATGCCCATGTTCTTATCAGATTCGTGCTATTTTCATAGCATGTTCATATGTCAATTTCGTGCCCAACTAAGGCATGTTTCAAGTCAAGTTATGGCATGTTCAAGTCGAGTTATCGTGCCATATTTCAAGTCAAGTTATGGTAATTCTAATAGGCATAGTGGATTCCAATTTAGTATTTTTAACATAATGATTCTCATCTAGCATTATAAACATAATGATTCCAACTTTTCATCATGACCTAGCAATTCCCAATTTGTCATTTGCGTGATAGGTATATTAACATCACAGGCATAGTTTCATTAATATCATAGACATGGTTTAATTAGCATCATAGGCATGGTTTAATCAACATGAGGATTTCAATGAACATAATGATTCCATGGACATGTATTTGTTCAACTTGCAATAAAATTAAGCCCAAGTGATTCAAAACAACATCAACATCATGATAAGTTTAACTTGCAACATTAACATAGCAATATTCCCAAATTTTGATTCAAAGTTAAACAATATAAACATGGATTAATAATAGTTCCTAAATCCGGTTTCAATTCATAGCATGTCCATGTTATTTCAGCGTTTTTGCCTAAAAAGTGACATAGAACTTACAATATGAAGCAAGCAATTCAAATCAAAACTTTAAATCAAATAGCCCCAAATCCGTTGTCTAAAGCGTCGTAGTTGTTGTAGCTTCTAGTTGTAGCCTTCAAGAATCATCCTTCGTCTTCTTTAATTTTGTTCTTTTTATTTTTAATTTAGAGTTCTAGGTTTAATGGCGGCTGCATGAGGCTAAAATGAAATAGTATGATTTAAGCTAGGTCTTAGGGTCTTTTTATAGTGTTTAGGATTAGTTTTAGCCATAGGATAAACCCTAGGATAGATCTGAGCCATCTAAAATCGTCACAAGCCCTCAAAACAAGACCCAGGAGCCAAAACAGGTGCACCAGGTCGACCTGGCCGACCAGGGAGGTCGACCCACAGGTCGACACCCAGGTCGACTCCCCAGTCGACCTGGGGGGAGGTCGGCACACAGGTCGACCCCCAGGTCGACTCCAGTGTCAACCTGGTTGGGGGGAGGTCGACCCTTGTGTCGACCCCCCTGTCGACCTGTCTGGGCGGGATTTTTCCCGCCTACCCTGAATTCTGAAAATTTGAATCTGTTTTTGAATTTGAATTTTTCGTGAAACTTTGCGAGGCCATATCTTGATCATACGGACTCCGATTTACGAAATTTCGGACTCTATTTCGCGTATTTTTCCAAGACGAACGTAATGGCGCAACCCGTTTTCCTTGATTCAGATTTTAACATTTAATTCTGCCCTGTTTTAAGTTATAACGTGTTGTTTAAAATACGGGTTGTTACAACTAGGTACTGTAAAATAAAATCATCGTTTTATTATTTGTCAAATGAAATTGTTTTTTGCATTATAGGCAAAGTTCTAGAGGCACGGGCTCAGGCGCTGGAGAAGTCGGGCCGTGATGAGTTGACGCAGGAGGAGGAAGACAACTTATTCGACGCTGTTATGGAAAAACACAGCGGAGCAGGCTTTATGGATTCAGCAACCTGAAGGTATTATTTGTATAACATAAATTATTTACATCTACATTATTAAGTGTTTTTTCTCTATTAAGACTGACTTCTACTAGAAATGCCTTCGTTCACTAATAATGATGTATGTATAACAAATTACTTGTATAAAAACACCCATGTTATAAGAGTTGCATGTTATAAAAATTGCATTCTATAAAAATTGTATGTTAGCATTGTTAAAATGACTTTGAAATTGTATGTTATAACAGTTATTTGTAAATAAAAATGGCTATTTGAAATTACTTGTATAACATATTACTTGTATAAAAATTGCATGTTAGCATTGTTAAAATGGCTTTGAAATTGTATGTTATGACAATTACTTGTAAATAAAAATTACTATTTAAAATTACTTTTATAAAAATTGCATGTTATAAAAATTATATGTTAGCATTGTTAAAATGACTTTGAAATTGTATGTTATAACAATTACTGTAAATAAAAATTACTATTTAAAATTACTTGTATAACAAATTACTTGTATAAAAGTTGCATGTTATAAAAATTGTAAGTTCACTAATATGATTTTGTTAGTAATTCAGTTTGTATGTTATAAAAATTGTATATTAGCATTGTTAAAATGAAAATTGCATGTTATAAAAATTGTATGTTAGCTATGATTGAGTATTGTTAGCTATGTTATAAAAATTGTATGTTAGAATTGTTAAAATGACTTTGAAATTGTATGTTAGCATTGTATGTTCACTAATATGATACTTGTATTTGCAGGTTCGACAAGACATGAAGGCATAAAACAAGGAAGAGATTAAGGAGTTACGATCGTTGATTCAGCAGCTGCAGAACTAGAATCGCGTGCAGGGTATGCAGATTGAGCAGCTGAATCAAAAGGTTGCAGAGTACGTGCATAATCATGATGAGTTTCCTTCATCGTCTGCTTCTGGAGATCATAGCGACGGTCAGCTTGAGGTATGTATTTTGATGTTCGGTTAGGGGTTGTGTTTTGTTTTGATGCATGAAAAGACAAGTTTGATTAAGTTTTGATGGTTTGTATATATTGGTACGCTTTGTTGACACGTTTATATGAGTTTTTCTGGATGTTTGTATATGTTGGTACGCTTTGTAGGCATGCTTGGATGATTTTTTTGGATGTGTAGATAGTTTTTGTTGCATATATTGATGTTTATGCATTTTATTTTGGTTGTTTGTGTTGTTTGTGGTATATATGTGTCGAGTAAATGTGGATTTGTTTGGAAATGGATTAGAAATGGAACTGGAATAGAAATGGAATGAGTTGCGAAGGCTGTAAGCTTGCATGCTTGCTGCTATATAAAAAAATACCCAGTATTTCCAACGGCTATCAATGGTTTCCAACGGTAATATGGACATTATTTTCAAATAGTTTCCAACGGTATTTACTGTTGGACGCCGTTGGAACAAACGTTGGAAACAATCCCTTGGGTCCGATAGAATCCGTTGGAAGTCGTGAACACTATTCCAACGACATTTCCAATGGCTTCCAACGGCCGCCAACGGCTAATAGCCGTTGAAATAGCAATATGTTCTTGTAGTGTATTGGTTAAAACCAAGTAAACCAACTAAATCACTTAAGTTTGGTCAGTTTGATTAGTTTTTTTTCTAGTTAATTTTTAGGTTTTGTTTTTGTTTCTTGAAATTATTTGGGTATACTGGTTGGTTTTGGTTTTTGATACTTGAAATTCGAACCAATCAACAAAACCAAATGTTAAAAATAAGTTGTTTTAAAATTTAAAAATAACATCTAACAATACTATTATTTATAATATTATTAATTCATATTAATTTTTTTCGAAGATGGGTATGTTTTTGAAAATATTTGCATTATATGGGCTCAATTAAAATTTTAATATTATATATATTATGCCTACAACTAAAAGAAAAAAAATTAATTTAGGATAATCCAAATAAACCAACCAAAACCAAACCAAATAAAGTAGGTTTGGTTGGGTTCATTTTTTTTTTAATATTTTTTTTTTAATTTTTTTATTTTTGGTTTGGTTTGGCTTATATTTTTTGAATGGTTATCTTGGTTTTAGAAATTTTTGATTGGTACAAAGTCGAACTAACCATTTGATGACTCCTAATCATAATTTTAGTTAATCGCAATAGTGGTGAATTGTTAGTCTACATCGACTTATGTTTCTTTTAAAGATATAAAATATTTTCTACGTAATTTGGAAATGTCAAAAATAATAAGATGTATCGTTGCATTTTGTATGAAAAATTCTGTTATTTTATTAATTTATGTCAAATATGTCATTATTGTTATTTATTATAATCATTACATACTCATTATGCTCGTATTAATATGTCAATGTTAGCTTATTTCTCTTACACAAGCAATATAAGTACATGTCATTTATAAAATATATATTTTTATTAAAGGGAGATCCTCATTACGAAGGCACACATAATTCTATTAAATGAAAAAAAAAGTTCAGTGCCTTAAACATGCCTGACGGGTAATGTTACAAGAAAGTAAGATCATCATGTTTATGATCGTCAAAAGTAAAAAAAACGAGCGTTAAATTGCCATCAACTTCTTACAAATTTATGCATCATAATTTCGAAGATCGAATCGTGAGTTAAACCGTGTTGGTGGAAGCTCAAGTGTTTTGTTGGTAGAACTGGTCAAATCGTGAGAGCCGCATTTATCATAATTTTCTATTTCTCAGATTTAAATGTAAAATTATTTCAATTAATGCTAAATTTTAACAAATTATAACTAATACATTGAAGTTTGAAACAATTAGTACTGTACATTTTATACAAATATTAGTTGAATTAATTCTATAATAATTGGTTCGCTTAAGATTTCAAATTTCCTTACATTTGAAATTGAAAGTGGTTCAGTTCAAAACTGTTATGCATCTGTGAACGTATAGCTCCTTCCATAATGGTTTATTTCCATTTAAATCAGATTTGATTGCCATCAACTTCCCTTAATCACTTAATTTTTGTTTGGTCTGTATTGGCCTCCACGTTAAAATTGCCTTGGGTAGGTCCTCCCAGTTCCCCTAGTCTTTGTTTGGTATCAGCTAGTACTAATACTATAGCATCGATAAAGGGGTTCACTCGTATAGTTAGAGGGAAAATGTATTAGCATTAGTGTTGGTCTGACTGACAAAGCTGAAGTTGATGTTGGAAATGAATGAGAAGGTTAGGGAAGAAGAGGTTACGTGGTTGTAGAGAAATACAAAGAAACAAAGTCCCACATTGTGTATGTTTTATGGATATATCTCCATAAATACCAAAGCCCCACATGCTATATCAAACCAATGACATGAGCAAATAAGGACTTGAATGAATGGGCTATGTAGGCATTGGGCTTTCATATTAAATATTAAAATGTCAAAGATAAGGGCCTTGGGTCTTGGGGTCTCGTGATCCAATGGGCCGCCGACTGTTTAATACACGGAAAATGGTTTTTTTTACGCAAATGCAACCGTTTGGACAAGCGGATGCGTATGTTCGCCTGAACAGTGATCAGATGCGGCCGTTTGAACCAGTGCGCCCGTACGGACGGTCACGACTACCCAGAAAGGTACCCCTCCGCAGCTATATATGGACGGTCTGACAGAGCCACTGATCATCCAAGAAATTAGTTCATTCTGTCTCCTTCTTCTTCTTCCCCGCTGCTCTATTCTTAAAATAACTTACTTGAGTTCATCGTTGCTCTACAAATTGTAAGCGCTACATTGCAGAGATCGGTCCGTTTCATCTTGGGAAACAATTGCTCATATACCTTCAGCGCCGTAGAGGGGGCAACATTGTTTCAAAGAAACAAATTTACTCTGGACTCGGACATTACTGACAGGTACTTCTTTCTGCTCTTTGTTTTGCTACGGTTTTTTACTGTTGCAAATCTGGTCACGCTTTTTGTCGTTGCTAATTTTGATTCTACTTCGAATTAGTAACACTTCTTAATGTGACAATTGGATAGTGACAATATATTGATTGCTATCAGCTTCGTACAATATTTGCATTGTTACGAACAACAATCTTGAAAAATATTTTCGTTTTGCAGAAAACGATAATGGCTAAAAGCAATTGTGGTCCTACTGCGCCAACACCAATTGTAACCAATCCTTTTGCACTCGTGGTTACACCAATGGCACTGTCTCACGGAGAAAGGCCAGAAAAGTTCACCGGAGCGGACTTCAAACGTTGGCAGCAAAAAAATGCTATTTTACTTGACAACATTGGGCCTTGCAAAGTTTCTTACAGAAGATGCTCCAGTCGTTGCAGAATTGGAACCAGATTCAGTTAAAGTTGAAGCCCTTACTGCTTGGAAAAATTCTGATTTCATGTGTAAAAATTACATCTTGAATGGCCTCGACAACAGTCTATACAATGTGTACTGCACTGTTGCAACATCCAAACAACTCTGGTTGGCTTTGGAAAAGAAGTATAAAACTGAAGATGCAGGCATGAAGAAATTCATCGCTGGGAAATTTCTTGACTTCAAAATGGTTGATACAAAAGCTGTGATCAACCAAATTCAAGAACTGCAACTTATCATTCGTCAACTAGAAGATAAAAAGATGACCCTTAGCGAATCTTTTCAAGTTGCCGCTGCTATTGAGAAGCTTCCTCCATCGTGGAAGGACTTCAAGAACTACCTAAAGCACAAGCGCAAAGAAATGACAATGGAGGAACTTGTAGTTCGATTGAGAATTGAGGAAGACAATAGAAATTTTGAAAAGAAGATTTCTCAAAATGTGGTTGCCAAAGAAAACGTTGTTGAGACGGACAAGTCCAATAAGAGAAAACGTGACAACCAACCTAAGAAGTCAAATAAATTTAAGGGGTCATGCCATAATTGTGGAAAAAAGGGTCATAAAGCTGCAGAAAGCCGCGGCCCACCCAAAAAGAAGAAATCAGAAGCAAATGTGGCGGAAGTTTCAGACGGTGTTTCCAAAATGGACTTGTGTGCAGTTGTTTCAAAATGAAACCTTGTTGGCAACAACAAGGAGTGGTTTGTAGACACTGGAGCCACTAGGCATATATGCTCGAATAAGTGGATGTTCACAAACTATAAAAGTGCTACTAATGAAGAACAACTGTTTATGGGTAACTCGTCCACATCAAAGGTCGAAGGCAAGGGAAAGATTGTGTTGAAATTGACTTCTGGAAAAGAACTCACTTTAAATGATGTTCTGCATGTTCCAGAAATTCGCAAGAGTCTAATTTCAGGATCGTTGCTCAGCAAGCATGGCTTCAAACTGACATTTGTTGCTGATAAATTTGTGTTGTCTAAGAATGGAGTGTACATAGGAAAGAGTTATGTATGTGATGGCCTATTTAAGGCTAATGTAACCACTGTTGTACCAAACAATGATATGAATAAAATTGAATCTTCTGCTTACATGGTTGACTTTCCTAATCTATGGCATTCTATACTAGGTCATGTGAATTTTGATACTTTACAAAAACTGATCAATCTAGAATTCATACCTAAGTGTAGAATTGATTCAAATTACAAATGTCAAATTTGTGCTGAAGCCAAATTGACAAGAAACTCATTTCATCATGTTGAAAGAGAAACCGAACCTCTAGACTTAATACATACTGATGTATGCGACTTGAAAATGTGTCAAACTAGAGGAGGAAAAAGGTACTTCATCACCATTATAGATGATTGTACAAGATACTGTTATCTATATCTCCTTAGAAGTAAGGATGAGGCATTCGATATGTTTAAACAGTATAAAGCAGAAGTTGAGAATCAACTCAACAGAAAAATTAAAGCTTTAAGAGGTGATAGAGGAAGAGAATATGAGTTTCCATTTGAGGAATTCTGTGCTGAGCATGGTATAATACACCAAACTACAACTCCTTATTCACCTCAATCCAACGGTATAGCCGAATGGAAAAGTAGAACTCTTAAAGAAATGATGAATACCTTACTAATAAGCTCTGGCTTGCCAGATAATTTTTGGGGAGAAGCTATTCTTTCAGCAAATCATACTTTAAATAAAATACCACGAAAGAAAACGTCTAAAACTCCCCCATGAACTTTGGAAAAACTGACCACCATCCTACAAATACTTAAAAGTGTGGGGGTGTCTTGCCAAAGTAGAAATTTCAAAAACGAAAAAGGTCAAAATAGGACCAAAGAATATAGGTTGCATATTCATTGGATATGCTCATAACAGTAGTGCATATCGATTTTTGGTGTACAAATCTGAAATTGATGACATTCATGAAAACCCCATTATCGAGTCTCGAAATGCAAGATTCTTTGAACACATTTATCCTCTAAAAACCTCTATTGAAACTAGTGTTCAAAAGAGGCCAAGAGATCCAGATACTCCCGAGTATAATGTTGATCAAAGAAAAATGAATGATGAAACTGAGATAGACGAACCGAGAAGGAGCAAGCGACAAAGGACCTATAAATCATTTGGACATGATTTCTATGCATATATGATAGAAAATGAACCTCTAACTTACCAACAAGCAATGTCATCTCCCGATGCTCCTTATTGGAAAGAAGCCGTCAATAGTGAAATAGAATCCATTCTACAAAACCATACGTGGGAACTAGTGGATCTCCCTAAAGGACCAAAACCACTAGGATATAGATGGATATTTAAGAAGAAACTAAAGGCTGACGGCTCAATAAACAAGTATAAAGCAAGACTTGTAATAAAAGGATTCAAACAGAAGGAAGATCTGGATTACTCTGATACATATTCTCCAGTTACCAGAATAACATCAATTAGGATGTTTATTGCAATCGCATCTATATTGAATTTGGAAATACACCAAATGGATGTGAAAACTGCGTTTTTGAACGGTGAACTAGAAGAAGAAGTATATTCTGCAGCCAGAAGGGTTTCGAAGGCCCAGGAAATGAAAATAAGGTGTGCAAATTAGTAAAATCTCTTTATGGACTTAAACAAGAACAAAAACAATGGCATGAGAAATTTGATGAAACAATGTTATCAAATGGATTCAAAATAAATGAATCAGATAAATGCGTCTATATAAAATGTATAGATGCCGGATATGTCATTGTTTGTCTCTATGTTGATGATTTACTGATCCTAGGAAATAATAAGGTCATAATAAAATCTACGAAGGACATGTTATCATCAAGATTTGATATGAAGGACCTATGAGTGGCCGATGTAATTTTGGGTGTAAAAATTATAAAGACACCACAGGGATATGCGTTGTCTCAATCACATTACATTGCTAAAATTCTTGAAAAATTCAAGCAGTATAATTTAACTACTGCAAAATCACCAGTAGATATGAACCAAAATTGGGTAAAGAACACTGGTGATGGTATATATCAGCTTGAATACTCTCGTGTACTGGGAAGTATTATGTATGTCATGAATTGCACTAGGCCTGATATTGCGTACGCTGTAAGCAAGCTAAGTAGATATACCAGCAATCCTGGTAAAAATCATTGGAAAGTAACAATCAGAGTCCTAGGGTATCTAAAGAATACAAAAAACTATGTGTTGCAATATGATAAGTATCCTTCAGTAATAGAAGGATATAGTGATGCCAATTGGATAACGGGCTCAAATGACACAAAATCCACAAGTGGATATGTGTTTACATTAGGAAATGGAGCAATTTCGTGGAAATCATCCAAACAGACTTGCATAGCAAGGTCAACAATGGAATCTGAGTTCATTGCTCTAGATAAAGCCGTGGAAGAAGCAGATTGACTTAGGGGGTTTTTAGAGGACATTCCAAATTGGGAAAAACCAGTACCTCCAATATGTATACATTGTGATAGTCAATCTGCTATAGGAAGGGCGAATAGTACATTGTATAATGGTAAATCTAGACATATTCGTCGTAGGCATAAAACCATAAGACAACTTCTCTCTAATGGAGTTATCACTATAGACTATGTAAGGTCAAATGATAACGTTGCGGATCCACTAACTAAAGGCTTGCCAAGAGAGAAAGTTCAAACCTTATCGATGGGAATGGGTTTAAGACCTATGATCTAAAAGTTTTTCTAAACGGAAACCCCACCTGGTTGACTGGAGATCCCAAAATCTAGGTTCAAAGGGACAACTAAGTTTAAAGATAAACTTAATGGCACTATTAAAATACAAATCATTCCTATGATAAGTCAGTGCACAACCCACCGGAGAATAGGATAAGCTTAGCTTTTAATGATGTCTATACTGTGGTGTTATAAAAGACCCAAGTGGAGTATTACGGGATACTCTGTATAGAATCACCTACGTGAGTGTGAAGGCGCCGCTTCAACAAGAATTGTAAGGTCGAATTCTTTAAACACTCATGAGACCAAGCAGGTGTTCATGGCAAAAACGAACACAAACAGAGAACCAATGGGTTTAGAAACACTTATTGTGTGTTATCCTTATATACTTACACAAAAGGCTTACAGTTCAAAGACAATCTAGTCCACTGATTCGCCAGTAGGTTATAACGATAAACACTAGGAATAGTTCAAGGCCATTGTGGTACTTTTACCGATATGTTAAATGTTTCACAAAATTTAAGAACAAAATTAAGTAACCTCTCATTCATGTGGGGGATTGTTGGAAATGAATGAGAAGGTTAGGGAAGAAGAGGTTATGCGGTAGTAGAGAAATACAAAGAAACAAAGTCCCACATTGTGTATGTTTTGTGGATATATCTCCATGAATACCAAAGCCCCATATGCTATATCAAACCAATGACATGAGCACATTAGGACTTGAATGAATGGGCTATGTAGGCATTGGGCTTTCATATTAAATATTAAAATGTCAAAGATAAGGGCCTTGGGCCTTGGGGCTCTTGGGGTCTCGTGATCCAATGGGTCGCCGACTGTTTAATACGCGGAAAATGGTTTCTTTTATGCAAATGCGACCGTTTGGACCAGCGGATGCGTCTGTTCGCCTGAACAGTGATCAGATGCGGCCGTTTGAACTAGTGTGCCTGTACGGACGGTCGCGAATACCCAAAAAGGCACCCCTCCGCCGCTATATATGGACGGTCTGACGGGGCCACTGATCATCCAGGAAATTAGTTCATTCTGTCTCCTTCTTCTTCCCTGCTGCTCTGTTCTTCAAATAACTTACTTGAGTTCAATGTTCTACATGACCTATTTATCATGTCAGATCTGCCATTGTTTGTAGATCTAATTCACTATTTAGATCACCTCATGCATGCTTCTACTATTTTTGTGGCTAAATAAGATCTATTATTAGTTGGATATCTAATTCATTTTTTAGATCTCATCATGCCTGTTTATGATGTCCTTATTATGTTAGAATCAGTTCTACTGTCACATGTTCATAAGATCTGCTCCTATATGTCTATCTTGTCATTATGCCACTATACGTTTATGCATATTTCTACCATTATATGTCGATCTTATTAGTATGATCATTTCTATCCTCTTCCCTTCATCTTTTACCTTTAATTTTTATATCCAGGCTACCTTCGAGCCTAGGCATGCCGCTGAAATATGCGAACACGTCAAATTGGGAACGAGGGAAAAACATTAAATTTGGGGCATAACTTGTATTGGAAATGTGGGCATAACTTGAATGAAATATATGAACATGAATTTGGGGACATAAATCAATTGTGGTTAAAGACCTTAATTTGGGGTATACGGTTCATTATAAACATAACTTGGGAAAGGGGCGTGAGAACCTATAATGCCATAGGAATAATTGGTTAATAATGAAGATGCCTAGAATTACAGTAATTAGAAACTGTAACCGCGCTTAGACACAAGGTTAGATTACACTTGTCGTGGAAGTCTGCCCGGAACCGACCGACATATCCAACAACCAAAAGTAGTGAATCTAATATGAGGCGTCTAAGTGCATAAACACGAGACGAGCTAAGACACGAGGTTAAGTCGACTTGTGGAAGAAACCTGCCCGTAACCGACCGGTATATCCAGCATCCACAAGTGGTAGGCTTAATGTGGAAGGTCTAGCACTTATAACCATAAATGAATATGGTAATGAATTTGGAATACTTAACCTAGTTGAATCATAGGGATTGTAAATGTTAACTTAAGATGGGGTTAAGTGAACAGTGGGAGGATTAAGTATATCTTGGGTTGGTGGATTATATATATATATAGGCCCACAAACTTAACTTATGGGGTTATGCAATCTTTTACACTAGTATGCATAACATGTGGAAAACCTAGTGGGGATGCAAGCATGGGTGATGGTCAGAGTCAGGGCACTCTTACTGGGTTGATGGTAAGAGATCCAAACATGGGTAATTGTGTGGGCGGCGAATTTCAGCAGGGTCATGTGCGTGCATGGGTCCGACAGAGGAGGTTTAGACGCCTTGACACCTATAGATATGGTTGTGCACATCCTGAAAACGAAGTGTTGTCACTTTAGGGAGTGATACACCGTACTGTGGGGCCAACACAAGGTATCTACGGAGTAGGGAGACGATCGATTAGGGTAGTAATTAGGGTATATCTTGACTCCGGTATGTTGGGCAGCCCGTTAATACCCTTAGGAGTAACTCTGGTACGTTGGGTTATTTATTGATTGTATGGGGTGAAAACCTCTCATTGGAAGTACATCTAAGTCTACCATCTTATACTTGTTGGGGATCATCTTGTCAATAAGACACTAGTATTGGTGTAGAGAAATCATTAGAGAAGCGTAGTATAATCTATCATGTTATCCTGTTTACCTTCTCATACCTTCCTTTTTATAATGTTATCTCTCTAATCCACGTTATATATCTGTCATGATACTTTTACTTATTTATATGCTAAAAGTAACTGGACTCACCAGACTTTATGTCTGACCCATTTTTGTTTCCTCTTCTTTCTCTTCTGTTCCCCCCCAGGTTCTCAAGGTGGGAATACTCAAGCTTGACCAAGATTCTTCTTTTATCCTGCTTGGAGCTGCTTAGATGTATTTCTCGAGCTCCTATCTTCTCTACTATGGCTGTGTTTTTATTTGGGGAATTATGCTTCTTTTATTATTGTACTCTGATGTTTTAAGTACAAGGCAAAATTTTAGTGATATACTGGGTTTTATGCATTTCAGACATATGATGTAACCATGTTCTGAACTAAGATGCTTTATGATAATAAAGTTTTAAATTTCCGCTGCTATTTTAGTTCTGTCTTGTAATGTTTCTGTTTCTGTTTACCTATAACGCTTCACGAAACTTAATGCATTCTCTTAGTGAGTGACATTAATGGACGTGGGGTGGCACAGAAGGTAAATCATTGAGTATTAGGCAATTGTCCCAGCAGATGATGAGTTAGATATAGCGGTTGATTAGATAATTGGCGGTCATCGTTTGGGAACATTGTAGATATGGTTGTCCAGATTTATGTGTGTTAGAGTATTCTAACCGGCATTTCAATTGTGAGGACAAAATTTTAGTATAAATTTTTTTAAATTTTGAGTTTGGAAATTCATAAGTTAATGAAGGAGAGAAAATCATATCTAACACCATTTCCTTTTCGAGGACAAAATGCATTTAAGGGGGGTAAATGTAACGATAAGGAATTTTTTACAAGTTAAATATTTTTTTGTTGAATTTATAAATTAAATATATAAAGAATTGAATTTGTTTTTAATAATAAATATAAGGTTTTAAATTTAATTCGAAGATTAAGAAGCGTTAAAATGATTGTTAATAAGATCGGGATTTGAATCAGAATTGTTCAGAGATAAATAGAAGTTGAAATATGGTAATGATAGCCTAGTGTTGCATGTAGTTTCCATCACATTTAAGTAAAATGCTATCTAAAGTACCACTCTCCTTAATGATAGAAGTGTAAGGACACTTGTTTTTTTATGCATGCCTTTTCATGCATACTTCCACTTGCCTCCTGAGGTGTCACTCTCTCTTTACCCCTCCTTCCCTGTAAAAGTACCTCTTCCCTGCACACTTTCATTTCTCCTTCTTTCCATCTCCTTCATGAGCTTTAGAGCCATGGCTTCCAAAGCCTAACACCCTCCTCCCTCTCTTATTTTCCTCGTCCTTCCCTCCATTTTCCGTAGCCTTCTCCTCCCTCTTCCCTCCACCACCCACGACCATGTACCACCAACCACCTCCCCACCTCCTCCTTCACCAACTCACAGCCCACTTCCTCCACCCAAGTCTGGCCAAACACCCCACACCCCCGCCTCCATGCACCACCACTCCATTCTTCTCGACCTCCACCTTAGCTCATACCAGCAACTTGCGGAGGCCATAACTCCTTCAAAACTAATCCAAATGATGCAATTATTTTTTTAAAACTATGTATTTTTTCAGTGTCTAAAACTTTGTAGTTGAGCACTTCTCTTAATTCTGAGCCTATCTATACCAAAATCTCAGATCTTTGAAAGCTATATTTTCTAGTTGTCTTTTGTTGAAGTTGAATAACACATCCACCATTTCGACCATATCTCCTCCAAAAACGATCATAATTGAGAAATTCTTTTTTTAAATTCTAAAGTGAAAATAATTTACTACAACTTTGTAGTTGGGTACTTTTCTAAATTCTGAGAGTAGCTAATCTAAAACTTCGAGGGAAGTTGGCCTATTTTTAGAGTTAGAAGTGTTAGAGCAGGTTATGCGGTTATGATCTCCGTTAGTACGATTAAGGTCCTATGATAAAATTTAAAGGAGTGGATACATCGGTGAGAACTCTTCACATGTATTTCTCATATGTTTAATTATGAATGCTATATATATATATGTATATGTATATGTATATATGTATATGTATATGTATATATATGTGTGTGAAGTTGGATGTGTAGTTAATGACACATATATACTGATAAGCGTTAAGTATCGTAACGCTTGCATGTAGGAAGCAACATTATTACTGATATTGTTGTTGGATGTTGTGGATGTTCGTTTATTGTTAAGTATTTATTGTATGTTGTTGCACACCCATGACACCCCAATTATGGAATTATATGGGTGATTGGTTAGGTCTTCTTTTCAGTTGGAAATATAAATGATCTTTATATCAATATTGAAAATTGGACATGAGAAATAAAGCTTTGAATTTGATTTGAAAATGAAATTGAAGTATGTACAAACAATTTTTGTAAAGGTGGAAACGATTTTGAAAACAATTTTGACTAGAATTAGCTAATTCAATTTGTGAAATCAATTTTGAATTTAAATTGAATTTGAAATCTAATTTTGAAAATATTGTTTTTAAACGAGTTTATAAAGGTTTATAATCATACTGGAAGTGAATAAGATAAATTTGAAATATAAGTCGTAATATGGTCTGAATAAGACTGAGAACCCAAAGTTTAAAGGGAAAATAATAAATTCCATGTCAGTCATGGGACAGGTATGAGAAACAAATCAGTTATTCAAATTAATTTTAAGTTAGGTAAATCACAGGACCACGCCGTATAACACGAAATGGGTTTCATCCTTATGAATGCCAGTAAGTAATACTCAAAATGTTTTTGGAAAATGAAGCCACCATAAGGTCCCTCGCCACACACACATGCAAATGCAAATTAGGAGAGGTTGCCTCCTTATTGTAGCCAAACATGCTTGATACGGAAAGTTTTCTTTTATTATTATTAGTGCATAGTGTGGACTCGTTTTTACAAATTATTGTATCAATCTTAGATGGCATAGGTACCATATAGTATGTCGTCATAAAGCTTTACAACTAAAACCGTACAAACTCGTAGTGGAGAATGAATTTCCAATAAATGACTGGGCTAAGGTACTTCCCATCCGAATTCGGACACCTCTCGATGGATGACACGAGAATCACACTAATTCTCTGCCAACACAATGTGATATCCTTTCCTTCTCACACCTGATCCTATCATCTCTTGGTCGTTACCGACCTATAAAGCGGGGCCTCGCAAGATCAACAACCACATAAAAGTAGAAATCGCCACTTAGGTAATACCTGGGCTTCATACCATAGTACATCTTTCTATCTAGAAAGAGATGATTGCCCATAACCTTGTGCATCTTTCCTGTTTCAGTCACTTACCAGGTGTGAGGCTTGTCGAAGTCTCGTTACACAAAGCTATGCTAAATTGGCCATGATTTGATTATTACATAACATTACTTGTCATGCCATACTATCATCCCATAACACATAATCGATAATCACTAACCATATAACCTTTGAGATCATATGTCTCAGAGAAGGGTGTTAAGTTGAGATAACTTCTCAACTACCAACATAAATATGTTTAGTAAAAATCAATCACATACTACAAAATACAATGTTAGACACACATCCATACAAGTCTGTTCTGGGTCTGAATGAAGCCGAAGGCACCTTATTCCTTGTCCACCGAGAGGCCCTTGCAAATACCGAATTCCTTCAAGTATGTTCGGACCACTGCCACTTAGCTGATATAAAATCCATCTGCAAATGGAGCAATCCATTTCAGACATTTAACAAGCATTCCATTCAATGTGACGGTTCCCGCTCTTCAACATCGCCATCGAGTATCTTTTCATCACATCATATTCTTATTTGGAATGGTCTTCGGACCTAAGTCCGATCCCAGTCTTTCCAAATAGAATCGTTCTTTAAAACTTATGGTGTATAAACCATCATTCACATAACACTTCAAAACTTCATTAAAACATTCCAATATTCATTTTAATCATTTCATAAAGTTTGGAATCAAATTATGAAGTTTGAATACTTTAAAACTTCACTTTTGGTAATAGCGCTTAAAGGTGTTACCAAATATTAATAGAAATAGCCAATTTCACAAATTTCATTAAATCAACTTCCTATCCTTATAAGTTCGATTCAACTCACTTTGAAATGATTTATAAGAATTTTCCATATTTTTAATAATTTCAAAATAGCTTATTTCATTAAAATCTAATTTCATGTCACTAACCGCAAAATCCGTATTTTTCTAGGAAATTGATTTGGACTTACTTCAAAATCTAACCGTTGGATCTAATCATTCTTAGATTCATTTGAAAACCCTTTTCATTTTGAACCAAATCTTTTCAGTTTCAGGAAAATCCAACTGTCGAATCTCCCGGTATACTCATTTAAAGTTACAGGTCAAAATTCACAAACTACCGCTGCGCGACAAGCTCTACTCAGACCATATTATAAAATTAAATTCAAAACCTATACAATTCACTTTAAAATAGTTTATAAATAACTTTAAAACACATCTAAAAACAGCTTTTCAATATTTGACTTCAAAATTCAGTATTCCTATTACTTGGGTATTACAATACTATTTTAATATTGAAATAATATTATTTTTCATAATTTATTATTCTAAACCCAAATCTTCCTGAGATCCATTATAAAAAAGATAACTTATGAAATAAAATCAAGTTAAAACACTTCCTATATACCCTAACCGAACTTCACTTTTTAAAGTTACTATTCACTTTTAAATTCAAATTTGAACTTATTGTTTATACTTGAAATAATGATCAACTAAATTTTCGTTCTTTTAAAAGTTTTTCATAAACACTATAACTTCATTTCTATATCAATTTGAAATCAAAATACAAACTTTTATTTTTCACTTACCATTTAAATGAATAAAATATTCAATTAAATTACTCACACTTAATTAATACCTAATAGTTCACCTTTATAGGTATAATTCACTATGATAACACATACCATATCATTCACAACCATTATGACATCCATTCACACATATCGAATCATTGTTCATAACATATAAGCATCAAACACTATAACGCTTATATTTTTTTGTCAATCAGCAGATTAACCGCAAATATTCAAGCATATCAACACAACATTCACCACAATCATTTCATTATCACTAAAAAAATCACATTCCTACTTCATCAAATATTATTAAACCATAATGTGATTCAATGTTAGATAATCATAGCACACTTAGCCATTTAAACTTATAGTTGTACACATACTAAAATTTGAAATTCAGGTCCGAGAGATCCACTCCTTCGTATCTTTCACATGTAGGACTACTCTGGCTCCACTTAACATGCAACTAACACTATTTCAACCCAATATTACAAATAACACAAGATATATATACATTTGGGTTCAGATGTGGAAAGGTGATTTTTTTAAGCATTTTAAGAGGTAAAGGTGGGATCTTTGGCAAGGGGAAGCTTGACCAAGGGGCGTGTGGGGTCTACACGGGCTGGACGGGTGCTGGTGGGGTCCACCAAGGATGGAGGAAGGCTGGTTTGGCTAGAGGAGGCTGAACGTGGGACCTTTTTACAGTTTTAAGGTGTTTTAGGGCTATAGGGCCCGTAGGGAGTTGGGAGAGGGGGTGCTGACGTGGGCGGCAAGGGAGGGGAATGAGGCATTAGTGCAGTAGGTAGGGTCCACGAGGAGGCTTGGTTTGGTCTGGAGGAGGCTAAAGGAGGTTGATTTATGGTGAAAAGGGGGTTTCTTTAAGGTAGTTTTAGTGCTTTAGGAGGTGGTAGGGGCCACGTGGAGCGGGTGGAGCACGTGGTGGCTGTCTTAGGCAGTGGGACAGGCATAGGTGGCTGCCGTAGTGGAGGGTTGGTTGGAGGAGGCGTTTGGTGTAGGAAGATGAGGAGAAATGGTTAATGGAATTTTAAAGCTTAAGGAAGAAGATAAAGAGAAAGGAAATGAAAATTAAAAATAAAAAGAAATGACACATGCCATAAGTACTTAGGAAAACAGAGAATGGGAAGAATTAGACAAGTGTCTTAGATGGTACATGATGTGTCTAATTTATGTGGCTAATGGAACTTAGTGTATACAAAAATTAATCACTTTTAATTAATTATACAATGTTAATTCGTTTCTAGTCGTATGACTATATACTGACTCCAAAAATTACGAAATTTGAAATCTCGCTACGTTTCACAATTGTGGTTCTAACGAGCCTGGTCTCGTCAAATTCGGAGATTGTTTGAAAAATGGCTTTATTTCTAGCTTTTTACTGAATTTTAACTAGTTTGTAAACATGTATTTATATACCGTATGCTTACATATAAACTCCAATCGATTTGCAATTTTAAACCCTATCATATTTTGATGTTACGGATTTGATAAAAGTAGTTTCGTCGGATTCTAAGACTGTTTCAAAAATGGCTTTCAGGTTATCAGAATAATGTTAAAATATCGATCTTTGAATAGACTAAAATTTCATGATGTTATAGTAACTGAGGCATAAATTAACGCAGCCTCTCGTACATTTTCTCTAGAGTTGTACAGATTCGGTAGATAGGCCCTTACCTTTTCATAGTTGGATTCCATTTTCAAATACGGGCCTACGGACTTGATTGTAAACCTATTATATTGAAATTTGAGGTCTAAGCATTTCATCTATATTTATAAGTACTTGTATTCCTGTAACACCCCACGTCCATTAATGTCACTCACAAAGGGAATGCGTTAACATTTATGGAGCGTTTTAAGTAAGTATAGAACAAAAACTCAACAACAAGACAGATATAAACAGTACTCAAAGATTTTAAAACTTTATTTCATTGCAGCGGAAAACACATAGTTTTGCTTTCATCACCAAAAACCAGAGTCAAAGTACATAATATCCATATTGACTACCAAAAGTACATAAAGTGAAAGACATAATCCCCAATACAAAATAGCCATACATAAAAGAGAAGCTGAACTCTACTTCAGCGATCCAAGCAATCTTCTAAAAGCAAAGAAACAGCAGCCCAAAATCAAGCTCCACTGGTGCTAGTTCCAACCTGAGCACCTGGGGGGGGGGGGGGGGAAGGAAGAAAAGAGGAGGAAACAAAGGGGGTCAGACATAAAGTCCGGCGAGTGCGATAACTTTAATAATATAATTAATAAAGTAACTAGGCTAAGGCATAAGTTGGAAAATAAGGAAATGACCATGAACCACTGAGTATGGAAGAGTAAATAAGGAAACAAGATGAACAACGATATCGTTAAAGCGCCCCTAAACCACTATAAGATAATTATTGAACTACACCAACACTATATGATAATTGCTATACTGCACCACCAATAGTCACCCTAAGGTTGATCCCGCCTACAGACCTAATAATGATATTGGTAGTTTCGTGCACCCCTAGTTGCCTTCATAGGTGTCGCCTGCCCCTATCTCCACTAGGCGTACCCACTACTCCCAAGTGATCGGCTCCATTACTCGTAGATACCCGTGCTGGCCCCACAGTGGGGTGTATCACTCCCCAAAGTGGCAACCCGATAACACCAATGATGCATGCCTTATACCTACACGATGCTACAACGTCTTACCTACCAGCCCGGGTCCACACACGCATCCGTTGGACTTGCGTTGCCACCGCTAACTCTGTTTGGCCTCTTACAGTCAAGCCCAGTATGCATGTCCCGTCCTCGACTTGGGTCGAGCCCACAAAGATACGTATGGGTTACTGGTTGAAATGGACCCCCATTACTTGACACAAGCTATCCACCTAAGCTTGGTCCCCTCTAGTACATCCCACTTAACCCACTTCTTATTCATGTTTCAATTTTGGTTAAGTGTTTCTAATCGTATTTTCAAATGCCACCCAAGGCACCCACTAGATTCCACATGCCACCCAAGGCACCCACTTAACCTCCTCATGTCCTACTACATGTTTATCTGGTTAAGTGTTTCTTAATTCATTAAGACCGTAACCTCATAAAGACCTCTCACATTAGACTGGCATTTGTGGCAGCTGGATTTGCCGGGCGGGTCCGGGAAGTCTAACACCACAAAAGAGCCTAACCTCGTGTCTTTACAATTGTTACGTATTTAATTTATGCCTAAGACCTCTCACATTAGACTGGCATTTGTGGCTGCTGGATTTACCGGGCGGGTCTGGGCAGTCTTACACCACAAAATAGCCTAACCTCGTGTCTTAGACAGTTAATTACTCATAATTAATCATTCCCCAATTTGAATTACTTTCCCTATTCAAATTATCAATCAATTCCAAATTTAACGATGTCCATAATTGACTCAATTATGTCCATCCATTTATGGTATGTAAAAACATACCAATTTTCACCACAATTATATTTTATGCCTTTTAAGGCATTTATGCCAATTAAATCCTTTTTAATATTATCCCCTTTACCCCACATTGTACGTTTTTTCGTTTAGCGTAAAATATACATTAGACTCGAATAGTCTAACTCATGGAATAAAGAGAAAACATCACAATATACACATAATTAAAATATAGATCTAAACTTAGGGGTGAACTTGCATGTGTGAATAATGTTCTACATCTAAAACTTGCATAGGCCAAAGTTACAACTTGCATAAACAACATATGTCATGGATCCAAATCTAAAGGTGTGAACTTGTTGAGATAATGGTCACAAACTTGCATAAATTATGTGTGTCATAGATCTACATCTAAAGGTGTAATCTTGCATAGGCAATAACCCTAAACTTGCATAACATGATTCATATCCCAAACTCATATATTTATATAAACTTGCATATGTGATTTATGCATCATAACAATGGTGTAAACTTGCATCTAACATGTAAATTATCATGTAAAATTTATCATATAACTCACACATGTCATAGCCTAACTTTAGATTTAAAATTGATGTTACAGAACATGTAAGGTTATACTAACTTGCCTATGATTCTTGTATAAATCAATATCTAAACTTGCATACAAACTTGTGATCTCTCATATGAATCAACATAACCAAACTAGCATATGAACAACATGATGATTCAACTAGACATAAGCCAATCACGGAATTACAACATGGGTGATAGCATCATAACTTTACATCGAAAATGATAGCATCATAACATAACATCGTAGAAATTACAACACAATTCTACAACATAATTACAACATGCAGTCAATAATTCACATCATATCCAAATTATCCGCATCATAACTCAATCCAATTAATTTACTAATTATTTTATTAAAACTATCGAACTCACAACTCAAAAGCAGTCTTGAGTTCTGAATTCTGATTTCTGAAGTTGTATTAGCTCTCCTTTGAAGAAGATTCGTAGTTAGGGTTGAGTAGAACTAATTTGATTTGTTGTTCTTCCTCTCTAATTGGTGGCGGCTACTCTAGGGTTCAAGATGACAGCATGACGGCCATAGTTTCAGTTTTAATTCTGATTTAGGGTTTGAGTCTACGGGTCTTTTTATAGAGTTTTGAATTAATTTAAGCCGTCGGATGATCTTAGGGTTAATCAAAACCATTCAGTCGGGATAGGGTGACATCTCAGCCCTAATGACTCAGAGTCAGAAAGGACTCAGCAACATTGGTCAGACTGAACCAGAAAGCTGTGCAGGCCTGCTGCCTCGGCCTGGGCGCACTTGGCAGGTGCGCCAGTGCAAATTTGTACCGGCGCACTTCCCAAGTGCGCCAGTGCAATATTTTTTCCTTTTGTTTTGCCACCAATCTTCGTTCGTCCATAACTCCTTCATCCGGTACCCGTTTCCCGCAAACTCGGATTCTATTTCAACCAGAATTCCGAGTCGAACACAATGGCGCAACCCCATTCCCTTAATTCTCACGTCTGAGATTAATTATTCTTTATTTTAGTTAATTCGATTATTCAAAAATCCGGGGTGTTACATTCTCCCCTCCTTAAAGGATTTCGCCCCCGAAATCTCCAAGTTAAGGAGAATGCATATCCTACCATCCAAACAACCATCTACTCAACCATCAAACACGGGCATCCATGGTCCTTATAAAATTTCTAATGCTGTAGGAACATATGCAAGAAGTGTGTGTATATGTTCCTTATCTAATGCAAAATCAGGCGGTCTACTGATTCAGGTGACCTCCTTAATGCAAACCATGATTGTGCCATGCGTCCATTACGTATGCGAAAGAACCTTATCGATACATATTATTTCTACATGTGTGCACAACCATTCACCAAAATGCAACATCCATATGATGGTACAACCATTATACATCCATTACTTAAATACGTACACACATTTATATGCAATATGCAGTATGAAGCGACTGAGCCAATCTAGTGCCTAAAGTGTGTGTATATGCATCCACGAGCAACCATGAGCAAACACTTGCATCCACATGCATCCATCATACATAACATGTCTCAAACACATGTTTCAACAATAGGACTACCCTATCTAAAGGCCAAAGATACTAGCGAGAGGACATACTAAAGATAAGATAAGTACAAGGTAAGCGATAAAGGAGAAATTAAAAGACATACCCTCGAAAAGAAAAGGGTACAATGAACGCATCTTCGCTTCTGTCTCCCAAGTAGCGTTGCTCTCATCATCTCCCTATTGCACTTTGACTAGCTTGACCTCTCGATTCCTCAACTTCTTAATCTCCGACCCAAGAATGCACGTAGGAGCTCGTCGAATCGTCGCATCACGCTCTATCTCCACCTCTCTAAGCAAGCTCGGCTCTACCACTTCCGCGGTCTCGTACAAGCACTTCCTCAAATGTGATATATGGAATACATCATGTATTCCACTAAGTCTCTCAGGCAACTCCACTCTATACACCATCTGCCCAATCCTCTCCTTAATAGGAAACGGCCCTACAAACCTTGGTGCTAACTTCCCAACGGACCCAAAGCGTACGACGTTCTGTAATGGAGACACCTTGACAAAGACCATGTCCCCAACATCAAACTCAAGATCTGACCTCCTCTTGTCCGCATAAGATTTTTGTCTATCTTGCGCCGTCTTCATCCTCCTTCGAATCAAATCGATCTTTTTCGAAGTCTCTCTAATCATATCGGGCCCAAGTAAGATCTTGTCTGTAGACTCCCACCAACATGTAGGCGAACGACACAGCCGTCTATAAAGAGCCTCAAACGGTGCCATGCCAATGCTAGACTGAAAGCTGTTATTATATGCGAACTCCACCAACGGAAGATGTTCCTCCCATGTACCTCCGAAATCTAAGACACACAACCTCAATAAGTCCTCTAGAATATGATTCACCCTCTCGGTCTGGCCGTCCGTCTGAGGATGATATGCGGTGCTCAAACATAACTAAGTCCCTGCCTCCTCTTGCAAGCTCTTCCAAAACTCGCTAGTGAAAATAGGATCGCAGTCGCTTACTATGCTAGAAGGAACACCGTGCAAACGAACTATTTCTCGAATGTATATGGAGGCTAACCATGGAGCAGTCCTCTTACCCTTTACGGCAATGAAATGGGCGCTCTTAGTAAGTCTATCTACCATGACCCAAATCCTCGTATTACCCTTTCTCGATCTTGGTAATCCGTCAACAAAGTCCATCGAAACACTTTGCCACTTCCATTGTGGGACCTCCAATGGGTGAACCAATCCACCGGGCTTCTTTTGCTCTGCTTTTACTTGTTGGCACACCAAGCATTTAGCAACAAACACTGCCACATCCTTCTTCATACCGGCCCAAAAGTAAACTCGTCTCATGTCCATGTACATCTTGTCCCCACCGGGATGGATGGTCATCTTCGAACGATGTGCATCATCAAGAATGGTCTTCCTCAAGTTCCCGTCCTATGGTACACAAAGTCTACCATCCCTATGTAACCAACCCTTATCATCTAGGGTATACCTATGGAGATGGCTCGATGACTCCCTTCTTTTGAGCTTTTCTACTAACTCAACCAACTGTGGGTTGTCTCGTTATGCCTCGCCAATCCGTCCCAAAAGCATAGGTCTGACCTCTAAGGATGCCAGCAAACCGGGTACAAAGTCAATGGAATGTTTAAAGTCAAATGTAGAGATGAACTCTAAGCTTCGCCACTCAACAAACAACGGACTCAAGGACAACCTTTTTCTACTTAAGGCGTCCGCCACCATGTTACCCTTGCCAGGGGTATATGCTATCTCAAAGTCATAGGATGCTAAGAATTCCATCCACCTTTGCTGCCTTAAGTTCAAGTCCTTCTGAAAGAATAAATATTTTAGCGATTTGTGGTCAGCGAATAATTCGAATTTTTCGCCAAGAAGATAATGACGCCAAGACTTAAGCGCGAAGACAATAGTGGCCAACTCTAGGTCATGTGTAGGGTAATTTCTCTCATGTACTCTCAATTTCCTTCCACCATAGGCTATTACCCTTCCCTCTTGCATTAAGACTACGCCTAGTCCTGTCCCACAAGCATCGGTATAAACGGTAAATGGCTTACTCCCATCTGGCAACAATAAGACTGGGGCTGTGGTCAAAGCTCTCTTTAAACGTTGGAACGCATCATCGCAATCTACGTCCCACATGAAGACTTAGTTCTTCTTCGTCAAGCGTGTTCATGGGGCTGATATTTTTGCGAAGTCTTTGATGAACTTCCTATAGTAGCCAGCCAACCCTAAGAAACTCCTCACCTCGGTAGCATTTTTAGGAACCTTCCAATCTTGGATGGCCACTATCTTCGCGGGATCCACAGCTATCCCTTCTTTGGAAACCACGTGCCCTAAGAATCGCACTTCCTTCCTCCAAAAGTGACATTTAGAAAATTTAGCTTTAAGGCTACGCGCTCGAAGAGTCTCCAACACTTCCCTAAGATGTAGAGCATTCTCTTCCTTGCTTTTAGAAAAGATCAAGATGTCGTCCACAAAGACTACCACGAATCTATTAAGGTACTCCCTAAACACCCTACTCATCAAGTCAACAAAGTATGCGGGGGCGTTTGTCAAACCGAAGGGCATTACAAGCCACTCGAAGAAACCGTCTAGAGTCCTAAAGGCAGTCTTGTCTATGCTATCCTCAGCGACTCTCAACTGATGGAAACCCGTGGCTAAGTCCAACTGCGAAAACACTGAGGCGCCAACTAACTAATCGAAGAGATCGTCAATCCTCGGCAGTGGGTGTCTATTTTTCTTAGTAAGCTTATTAAGTATTCTATAGTCCACACAAAGTCTAAGGGACCCATCCGCCTTCGTGGCAAACACTACTGGAGCACCCCACTCCGATATACTACGTCTGATGAACCCCTTCTCAAGCAATTCCTTCACTTTCTTACTAAGTTCTCTTCTCTCTCTTGGAGCCATGTGGCGCATTGGTAATGCAACCGACTTTGCATTATCTACTAGATATATTCGAAAGTCTATTTCACGTTTTGGGGGTAAACCCCTCACCTCATCGAAGACATCAGCATATTCTTGGACTATGGGAACATAATGTAAATCATCATCGGATGCATCAAGGGATTCTAGGTAGCTAAGCATTACTGGACCTCTAGGATCACAAGAAGTATCAAGGGTCTTTCCAAAACGACTCAACAATCTAACTACCCTTCTTTCACAATCTCGGATGGCCCCATATCTATTTAGCCAATCCATACCTAGAATTAAACCATAGCCCATGAAACCAAGAACAAAAGCATTGCACTCAAACTCAACGCCCAAGATAAACACTCTCAAATCCCGACAAATCGTAGAAAGATGAGCCGAACCACCGATAGGATTTGAGACTACTAAGGGATCAATAACTAGACTAGTATCAAGGTGCAGTATTTCAACTAATGATGTAGAAATAAACAAATGTGATGCGCCAGAATCGAATAAAGTACGGACGGGATGATCAAACAGAAAAACTAAACTTTCAACGGAAATTGCTCTACCTCGTTCTTGTAGCGGTGGGACCATGAGAGCCTGAACTTGTCCCCTTGCCTGCCCCAGTGCCATCAGAGCCTGCACCTGTCCTCCCGAGGTAGACTCTGCCCTCTGCCCTTTCTTTGGGCAGTCCTTAATAAGATGTCTCGCTTCGCCACAATGGAAACAAGCAGTCTTCTTTTTCTTCCTACAATCTTTGCTTAGATGGTCGGGTGTCCCATAGTTAAAGTATCTTTTCTTTCCCTTAGCATTGTTGCCTTTGCCACCTTTCTTGTTCTGTTATTACTGTTGCGGCTTCTTTTGATCCAATTTTTTCTCGGGTGCCCTATTAGCATTGGCGCCCTTCTCCTCTTCATGCATGAGCGCCATGTCAACTAGTCTCTCGAAGGTAGCCCCCATAGGAATGTGGGTCATAGCTAACACATGAAGCGGCTCGTTTAAAACCTTAACAAATCTTAGAGCCTTCTTCTCTGGAATATTCACCAAGTCCAAGCCAAATCTTGCCAATTGGTTGAATTTGTTGACGTACTCTTTCACTGATAGATTCCCTTGCTTCAATGTTAGAAACCTTTCCATGTATAGATTCTCTTCATCCCATGAGAGAAACTTCGCCTCAAACCTCTGCCTAAAATCTAGCCATGTATCGACTGGATGTCCCCCATTAGTGACCTCCCACCAAAACGAGGCCTCATCTTTCATTAACCAGGCGCCTAGCTGGACTTTTCTTCCATCATCCACTTCGAAGATTCTAAACAATTCTTCCACCTCCTTTAGCCAGTTACGAGCTTCAACAAATGTCTCCGTCCCATGAAAAGGTTTTCCACCCATTTCTCTAAAGTCCTTACATATCTTAGCAAAAGCATTGACACGAGGAGGAGGGGGAGGAGGAGGAAGAGGAGGAGGAGCATTTGCTAGACCTGCGGTGGCGGCCCTAGCCTCGAGATATTGACGAAACCAACCGGGTACACGAACACCCTCCGGTATCTCAGATGCTTCAGACATGCTGAAACGAAACAGGAAAGATTCAATATAAAAGAACCGAAGGAAAGATATATGGCTCTTGGGGTTATGCTTTCTAAAATATACTTTTCTCTTGAAAATACTTTCCTTAAAACATACTTTTGAAAGTACTTCTTTATAAAAATGCTTTTGAAAAACAGTTTTTCAAAATTCATATCTGTTCTGGTAACCTTCAGCTCTGATAACACGTGTAACTCCCCACGTCCATTAATGTCACTCACAAAGAGAATGCATTAACTTTTATGGAGCGTTTTAAGTAAGTATAGAACAGAAACTTAACAACAAGACAGATATAACCAGTACTCAAAGATTTTAAAACTTTATTTCATTGCGGCGGAAAACACATAGGTTTGCTTACATCATTAAAAACCAGAGTCAAAGTACATAATATCCATCTTGACTACCAAAAGTACATAAATTGAAAGACATAATCCCCAATACAAAATAGCCATAAATAAAAGAGAAGCTGAACTTTACTTCAGCGATCCAAGCAATCTTCTAAAAGCAGAGAAACAGCAGTCCAAAATCAAGCTCCACTGGTGCTAGTTCCAACCTGAGCATCGGGGGGGGGGGGGGAGGAAGAAAAGAGGAGGAAACAAAGGGGATCAGACATAAAGTATGGCGAGTGCGATAACTTTAACAATATAATTAACAAAGTAACTAGGCTATGGCATAAGTTGGAAAATAAGGAAATGACCATGAACCACTGAGTATGGCAGAGTAAATAAGGAAACAAGATGAACAACGATATCGTTAAAGCACCCCTAAACCACTATAAGATAATTACTAAACTACACCAACACTTTAGGATAATTGCTATACTGCACCACAACTAGTCACCCTAAGGTTGATCCCGCCTACAGACCTAATAATGATATTGGTAGTTTCGTGCACCCATAGCTGCCTTCATAGGTGCCGCCTGCCCCTATCTCCACTAGGTGCACCCACTACCCCCAAGCGATCGGCTCTCTTACACGTAGATACCCGTGCTGGCCCCATAATGGGGTGTATCACTCCCCCAAGTGGCAACCCGATACCACCAATGATGCACGACTTATACCTATATGATGCAACAACGTCTAACCTACCAGCCCGGGTCCACCCACGCATATGAACCCGTTGGACTTGCATTGCCACCGCTAACCCGGTTTGTTCTCTTACAGTCAAGCCCAGTATGCGTGTCCCGTCCTCGACTTGGGTCAAGCCCACAAAGATACATATCGGTTACTGGTTGAAATGGGCCCCCATTACTTGACACAAGCTATCCACCTAAGCTTGGTCCCCTCTAGTACATCCCACTTAACCCACTTCTTATTCATGTTTCAATTTCATGTTTCAATTTTGGTTAAGTGTTTCTAATCATATTTCCAAATGCCACCCAAGGCACTCACTAGATTACACATGCCACCCAAGGCACCCACTCAACCCCCTCATGTCCCACTACATGTTTATCTGGTTAAGTGTTTCTTATTCATGAAGACCGTAACCTCATAAAGACCTCTCACATTAGACTGGTATTTGTGCAGCTAGATTTGCCGGGCAGGTCTGTGCAGTCTTACACCACAAAAGAGCCAAACTTCGTGTCTTTACAATTGTTACGTATTTAATTTATGCCTAAGACTTCACACATTAGACTGGCATTTGTGGCACCTGGATTTGCCGGGCAGGTCCGGGCAGTCTTACACCACAAAAGAGCCTAACCTCGTGTCTTAGACGATTAATTACTCCTAATTAATCATTCCCTAATTTGTATTACTTTCCCTATTCAAATTATCAATCAATTCCAAATTTAACGATGTCCATAATTGACTCAATTATGTCCATCCATTTATGGTATGTAAAATCATACCAATTTTCACCATAATTATATTTTATGCCTTTTAAGGCATTTATGCCAATTAAATCCTTTTTAATATTATCCCCTTTACCCCACGTTGTACATTTGTTCGTTTAACATAAAATATACGTTAGACTCGAATAGTCTAACTCATGGAATAAAGAGAAAACATCACAATATACTCGTAATTAAAACATAGATCTAAACATAGGGGTGAACTTGCATGTGTGAATAATGTTCTACATCTAAAACTTGCATAGGCTAAAGTTAAAACTTGCATAAACAACATATGTCATGGATCCAAATCTAAAGGTGTGAACTTGTTGAGATAATGGTCACAAACTTGCATAAATCATGTATGTCATAGATCTACATCTAAAGATGTAATCTTGCATAGGCAATAACCCTAAAATTGCATAACATGATTCATATCCCAAACTCGTATATTTATATAAACTTGCATATGTGATTTATGCATCATAACAATGGTGTAAACTTGCATCTAACATGTAAATTATCATGTAGGATTTATCATATAACTCACACATGTCATAGCCTAACTTTAGATCTAAAATTGATGCCATGGAACATGTAAGGTTATACTAACTTGCCTATGATTCTTGCCTAAATCAATATCTAAACTAGCATACAAACTTGTGATCTCTCATATGAATCAACATAACCAAACTAGCATACGAACAACATGATGATTCAACTAGACATAAGCCAATCATAGAATTACAACATGGGTGATAGCATGATAACTTTACATTGTAAATGATAGCATTATAACATAACATCATAGAAATTACAACACAATTCTACAACATAATTACAACATGCAGTCAATAATTCACATCATACCCAAATTATCTGCATCATAACTCAATCCAATTAATTTACTGATTATTTTATTAAAACTATCGAACTCACAACTCAAAAGCAGTCTTGAGTTCTAAATTCTGATTTCTGAAGTTGTATTAGCTCTCCTTTGAAGAACATTCGTTGTTAGGGTTGAGTAGAACAGATTTGATTTGCTGTTCTTCCTCTCTAATTGGTGGCGGCTACTCTAGGGTTCATGATGACAACATGATGGCCATAGTTTCAACTTTAATTCTGATTTAGGGTTTGAGTCTGCGGGTCTTTTTATAGAGTTTTGAATTAATTTAAGCCATCGGATGATCTTAGGGTTAATCAAAACCATTCAGTCGGGATAGGGTGACACCTCAACCCTAATGACTTAGCAAGGAGTCAGAAAGGACTCAGCAACATGGGTCAGATTGAACCAGAAAGCTGTTCAGGCCTGCTGCCTCGGCCTAGGCGCTCTTCGCAGGTGCGCCAGTGCAATATTTTTTTTCTTTTGTTTTGCCACCAATCTTCGTTCGTCCATAACTCCTTCATCCGGTACCCGTTTCCCGCAAACTCGGACTCTATTTCAACCAGAATTCCGAGACGAACACAATGGTGCAACCCCATTCCCGTAATTCTCATGTCTGAGATTAATTATTCTTTATTTTAGTTAATTCGATTATTCAAAAATCCGGGGTGTTACAATTCCAAACATTATTATAATATCACCAGGTTTTATATATAAATGTTTTGGTTATCGTAAGGGGAAAACCTTCCCATGTTTATGCACGACGTGGTCTTATGAGATACTATTAATTTAAAGATTTTTGTAAGCTTAAAAATTATATTTTTCAAGTAGCAAAGACGTGTTGTCTAACCCTTATTTTCTATTTTATGGTGGTTGACCACCTTTATAGTTGTAGAAGCACTCATCTTCTCTCCTGTTATGCAGTTGTATAGTGTTTTGGTGCTTCACCTAGACTTGGGGTTCTATGCCTGTGCAGAACCTATTTCCCTCTTTCCTCTTTCTAGTAAGCAGTGGTACGACCACTATAAAACCGTCTAACTTTGCTAAAAAATATAATAAGAAAATTAAAAAACTTATGTTTTACTCATTCCAGACCCATGTCTGATTTAGAGTTTATTTCTTTCCCTTAAACTCCTAGGTACTCAAATTTTTATGAGTAACCAAGTAGCCATGTAGCATTAGTGTATTTTGGGAAGCGGTATTGGATTTTGGAGCATCCATATTTATCTAGTTGTTATATGCATTTCCACTGTGCATGTATATTATGTTTTAGTAGTTGATAGGCTGATATAGCTGTCCTATGGTAGTAGTACCTATTGTAACTTGATGTAACATTTTGAAGTAACCATATGTACCAATTTGTATTGTGTTTACGTAACTTTGATGTTCTAGAGAATAATATATGTTTTCTTCTTTGTCATTTATATCTTTAACCCATGACTTGTCTTTCGAAACACTTAAATGATCGGCAAATGAATGCCAGGGATGTATGAAGTATCGTCCTTGGGTGTAAATAAGGTAGTTCGTCACACTTAGGGCTTTCGTTAATGAATTAAATTTTTTGAATCCCTCCATTAACGTACACAAATGTATGAACAATGAAAATGATTAGACCAACAATGATCAAGCTAGCCCCTAATTTAATATAGAAGGCAACCCAATTTAACTTCATTTCAAACTTCCAATGTAAAAGAAATAACAATAATTCAAAACTGTGCATTCCAAAAATGCGTAAATACAATTTTATAGTTTGCACATTTATGGAATACGCAAATTATATTATTTGGGAAATCATTAAATGCACAAAACCAGATAGAATTGTACAATTATTTCTAAACCAAGCCCAAACCTCACTGGGTATTGGACCGATGAATCTAGAGTAAGGATGAGAAGATTGTCGTACTTCTGACTTCATGGATCTAATGTGTAGATTCTTTCATATAATAGTTATCTTCTGAATACAACAGATATAAATAGTTTTTCAAACTATTAGCCTTAGGATTCAATGAAGTCTTGAAATATCATAACTGATTTCAAAGATTATATGCCTTTGGTACAACCAAAGACCACTACGTTTTGATTTTCTAATGATGTAGAAATAAAGAACAAAATGGAGAAGAAGAAGAGGATACGGAATTTTGTTTTTGCAACTCCTCAACGCATCTCGAATTTCTAAAAAAGTGTAGTGTAACACATAAAGATGTTGAAAATTCATTTAAGAAGAAGTAATAATGAAACAAATTTGGATATTGGTATTCATAGGTATGGAGTGAGGCAAATGTTTGTAATAATAATGTCTTTATCCAAAAGATATTTTTGTTTGTTTGATTTTTTGAAGGTAAATCAATATTTCTTGCTCGTTTAGATCAACCCTATCTCTCACTATTCCCAATGGTTGTTTCTCTCCCTAATTTTTCCATCTAAAATCGAATTTAGACCTATATTGTTTTAACTAGAAAAAATCATGTCTAATATTATTTGGACTTGAACTCGGATCCAAACTCAACTTAGGTGGGCCCAGCCCAGTTCTGTTCGATCAATCAAACAGACGGTGGCGATGTGATGGTGTGTTTATTGGTTATGTTCACAATAAAAAAATAGGGCACATAAAGGGATCAACTTTCTCCTGAGGAACCTTAATTTAAGGAAATATAGTCCCTTATATTTCTATATGATGCAAATTTTACTTACTCTTCGTCTTCTTTAAGACAAACATCAAACCCTTTGAAAATCTTCAACAATTTAACTCTATTTTCAAAATAAGTAAAACACAAGAAGGATTGTTGCAACACTTGAATGACTACCTAAGTATCCAAGCGAAATTAAGCCAGCATAGTCCCAAATAAGGGTATTACATCATCTTGGATATCAATTCATGAATGATAGGCATCTTTTCAATTTGGGCCTTTACTGAGGATAAACTATTCAAAATTTTATCGAGGTCTTGCTTAACATATCTTGAACCAACTATACCTTATGATAGTATCGAAATAGTAACAAATTCCAATTTCCATATTGTTAGAGCAAAAAAAATTGTTCTAACACCCAAACAATTGATAATTCTAAATAAAATAGAAAGAAAAACAAAAAGAACACAAGATTTATAGTGGTTTGGCATTAAAGAGCCTACGTCCACTTTATACTTCCTTGATTGATGATTCAAATACAAATACAATGCTGATTATCACTCAATCTCACTTATACAATTGATAATCTCTCTCAATTTTGATGAAATATACTTCTAGAGTTGGATATAGTCTGAATGAAATAGTGGAATTCGCTAGTATGAGAGTTGAAGTGATGATTTTTCCAAAAGATTCCTTAAAATGGTGCTTTGTGGGGGTATTTATAGGTCAAATTTTGATCTGGTTCGGTGCCACGTGGGATCATCCCGTGTGATTCAGGATCGGATGCTCAGAGGTGTTGCCAACACATTAGAAACATGGGATAGTGGAGCATAACCGTTCCGATATCATATGAACATGGTGCGATCGTTGCGGTTTGATCTTCAGTTCAGATCGACTATGTAATAAAAAAGGGAGGGTTCAGATCGGATGTTGTCACTCCAAACCGATCCACGTAGATTGTCTTTACCAAAATTTCCAATTCGCGCGTGGTACAGAGCAGCGGTTCGGATCGGTGGGCTCCGAACCGATCCGGAAGGTTGCCTATCATGCTTTACATCTTCAAATACATTCATCTATTAATCCTTTAGCTTTGTGTAGCCTAATCACAAAGTAGGCTAACTTTTTGCCCCTTCGAAGTACGCATTTATTGGAGATAAAGTGTGCTTCAAAATGATCAATCTATTTATTTTTATACCATTGCCATTGAACAATTGCTTCCATTCATCCGTAGAGTCATGATATTTCATGGAGTCGCATCTTTTGATATTTGTAGAGCCTATAAATACACCATAAGATGGAGGAATTTCTTTTGTCATTTTCAACAACTTCAAGGCTTTATCAGAGATCCGTGTAATTATTCCGTTGTCTAATCCTTTGTCGTTGTCACATCCTGGGGCCGACAAGGCCTTGGGCTTGCCTGGCTTTTCCCCCGTTCGTGTCGGACTGGGCTGTCTAGTCTAGCGAAACATGAAGAGTCTTTTTTTCCACATATGAATTCATACTTTCCTCATTTCTAACATCTCTTTCTTATTGCTGCTTTTCCTAAAACCAAAGATAGAAAACCCTAATCTTCGGATTCTCGAGTAATTCCTTCAACTTCCAAATTAGATCTATAGGTTTGTCTTTAATTCTTATTTCTCTTAATTTTTTCCAATCTTAACTCGAAACTGGGATCAAATCAGATGATTTCACCCGATTCAATGTCCAATACACTGCCTGGGCCCACTAATTCACTCCTGTCGTTGCTGGCGATTCGATCGCCACTTCGAGGCAGTGGTGGAGATGATCTAAGCTCGCGCCGAGGACGTTAATCCATGAATACTTTTTCACAAGTGAGTATTCGAGGGTGAATGAGTTTGGTGTTATTGGAGGAGTAGAAAAGAGGAATAAGGAGATAAGTTTGCGAGAGTGGGATCGGTTTGGGGTGGAGCAGAAGATCTCAGAGTGATTGGGATAAAGTATGTGATCAAGGTTCGGATCAGAGGAGACGATATTGGTTGTAGTCTTAAATTTACTTAAGTTGAGAAGATTGGGTTTCGAGACATTAGCGCGTATCGGTATCAACCGACCCGGACGCAATTATCCTCTAAAAGTCTTGCTCAAGCTGGTTTCATTTGCCTATTCACTTTTGAACCTACCCCAAGCTCTAGTACCCAAGCCTTCGATCCGATCCGACACTTCAGCATACATATTTTCAAGTAATTCTTGTTATCTTGTTCAGACTACTGGTCTGATCCGGATTGTTATAGCTTTAAAAAACTCAATCTGAATCGGATGTGTTTCTCTTTCCCTCCGAACCGAATCGATAAGCCTGCATATAAACTTCTGAACCGAGCCCTTGTTAAAGACTTGGACCTCAAATCGACCTGAATATTTCTCATTTGGCATAACACATAACTTGTAGATAACTCGAAGGAAAGAAAGCATGATCGTGAACTTGTGGACAGTTAGGATAGAGCCTTAACGACTTGATCGTCTGGACTTTAATGAACACATGGCCACTTTCCATATCGCTTCATTACCTACTAATTTGTATTATCTAATTTTAACATGTACACATTTGCACAGTTTAGCACACACACACGAAGGCATGAGCAACTATACTTTAATTTTGTTATATCTTGGATAGTACAGCGATCATGGCTATAAGACGTTCAATCAGGCTAGCAAGGAGGAAAGAAGCCGCAGGATCATATGAAAATCTTATCATTGAAGACATACCTTCCACTTCAGATCTAGAACGGTACAGTGAGGGTCAGACTACGAAATGGAAACTCATGAAAGTAGAGCATCATCCGAAGGTGATGTCTCTATGGATGAAGAAGAGGAAGGAGGAGGAGGAGACATTCGCGCTCCCGATGAATTCGCAAATGCCTTTGTCCAAGAGTCTCCTGACGACTCCAACGCATCAACAATTGACAATGCGAAACTTGTGCGAATATGTCTGAAGCATGGAATTCCTCGAAAGGACACTGAGTTTCCCACTGAAACGGGCCAGCCTCATAATCCACTCAAAGGGTATATGGTGGTAAGTAGGCTAATTGGCCTTGTTGGGGGGCGATAGCTCCATTCCTGCCATTCGTCGTTGATTTTCTGAGACGAATGCACATCGCTCCAATGCAGCTCCAACCCAACTCCTACGCTTATCTGTACACCTTATAAATTGCTTGTAGGGAAATCCTGGGTATAGAGTTCACCTTCAAAGATGTTTGTTTCTTCTACAATTTCAAGCATCGAAACCAGGATACCCCGTCCTTTGTATATTTTGAATCGGTACGAAAGAGGAAGTTCATTAGTGTACCGCTTAGCAGCAAAGTTGGTGATCCACGACCCGAATGGTTCTATATCAAACAACAACCAGGATGTGCCAGAGGATGTCTTAAATCAAGTACAGATTTCAGACTTCGATTTCTAATTTCAATTAATTCTGTAAATGTATTGACTGTTGTTTATTTTCGCTCACAGTCCCTAACCTAAAATAGGAATTACTTCAGGCGTACGCAGATCGTTTGAACCAATTAGTCAATGGTGACCAAAAATTCCTGACCATCAAAGACTGTCTAGTGGATGTGTATCTCCACCGCCATTGCTTACTTGCTATCACTTGTAGCATATGCCATGGAGAAGGTCCCTATGTATATAAACCCGCAGTTGATGGGCCAATTGATAATTTACCTGAAACGGGAGGAAGCTCGAAAGATCCAAATATGCCTCAAAAGAGTGCTTCTCCCACCTTGACTCAGGACGATATATTAGCCAACATAGCTGCCAAAAATAGGGATAGATATGTCACTCCTGAAGGCGCGGCTACTCCTGAAAGGCCGACTTCCCCGGGATAGTTAGCATCAGCCACGTCCTGAGGCAACGATTCTCTTATAGACGAGAGGGAAATTCCAGTGCCCGACACCATTTATACTTCCAGAGATTTTGGAAGAGATCCTTTCTCTCTTAATTCTAAGGAAGATGCGACTCCCGTGAAAGCCGGGGGACTTGCGCATATAGACCTAACTCCAGGCTCTTGTCTGTTAAGGGGGAATAACTTAAGATATATACACTGCACTTGTACCACATGCCACAACACTTGTGCTTTTACTAATCTCAATTTTGATGTTTACTTGTATTGTTTTGCAGGAAAAATGACACGCCATCGCTACCACATGAGAGATGTCCGCTCGAGTATGCCCCTGATCAACTCTGGTGCGGGGCACGACCAGCATGAAAGCCGAGGCAGAGACGATAGGAGGAATTGGCCTCCTCAGCCTTATCTGTCTTCTCATTCTCGATCTCCGCATCATACAGACTCAGACAAACATAAGAGCCAACCAACATATCGTGAAGGGGATAAACTCTTGCTGAGGGGAATGTGGATATAGCTTTAAAGTATGTTGAGAGCACAAATGCACAAGTTGTGGCAGCTCAAAAACAATTGGACGAAAGTGCTAAGACCATGATAGGGTTCTTTGGTCAGGCGATCCAACATCGAGATATTGCATGGATCAAAGATTACCCTACCACTCTGGTATATGTATGGTATCAGGTGGTCGAATGGGAAAACAAGAGCTCAAGGTGGATTCGATTGACAAGGATAAGCTTATAGAGAAGTATTTGAGGGGTAAGGAAACAGTGCGTTTGGTTGAAGGGCGTAAGCTTATCGCTGCTGCTATGGAGGAGGAGAGGTGCCAGGCCAAAGGAAAATAAATCATTTAATTCAGTTCCTCTTCCACTACCCCTGGAGATACCGAAACGGAGGCATATGACCCAGAGAGTCCAGGGATGCCCAAAGCAACTTTCTTGTTTCCTATTGCTGCTTAGACTCCATAGACTCCTGCCACTCATGTTGGGAAATCATCTGAAGGTATCTCCACCTTTTCACCTCAGTTTGTCAGGGCTATATCAACATTCCGTCATATCATTCGACAAACAATTGAGGAACATCCTTTATCTTCTGTAACAACCCGGAAAATCTGAACCAGTTTAAAAATTTTAATTTGGCTATTTTAGTGGATTTTAAATATTTAAAATAAATTATTTTAAATAATAACGACGAAAAGTATGTTTGAATCGATATTTGAAAATAAATATAATTATTTTTAATTATAAACAAGGCCTGAAATGGCGCGGCAGTTTCAAAATTTGAATTCGAACTTCGACTGACTGTACCGGGTGCAAATTAAAAAGGATTTTAGTGAAACCAAAAATATCTAAATCTGTTTATGAATATCTTCCTAACGAATCTGAAAAATCGAAGTTTCATAGCGGGAATCAAAAGTTATGGCCAAATGAATTTTCAGAAAGGTCGCTATAGAGAATATATAGCCCTTGAAGATAGACATTTTGCAAATGACCTCAGAATTCGATGAAACCACTTTTGTTGGATCCGGGATGTCAAATTATTGTTAGGTTTCAAATTCCATAATTTTTGAATTTAATATGTGAGTGTGGCAAAGGAAAATGTGTTTGGTAGATTTAAGTTAAATTGGATCGACCAGAAAATAGCCATTTTTCAAACGGTCTCAGAATTCGACGAAACTAGTTTTGCTGGGACCGTAGCGTCAAAACATAGCTAGATTTAGTTTTATGGAATTTTTGGGATCAGCATGTGGCCCGGACAAATTGAAATGTACGTTCAAATTGAATATTGAATGTTTTATATTTTAATTTGAAGAAAAACCGACTGAAACAGTCGAATGGGCCTACGAAACAGATCCCATTGTGTTTAGAATGGGGGTATTTACCTAGGGACAACAATCGTTGGGTTTGGATTGGAGTTCGTATGTGTCAAGCGGTATTTTTGGATTTTTCAAAATATATAAATAAAACAAATATCATTGGCCAATCACATTTCTCTCTCCCCGATCTTCCTCTCGATGACAGTGGGAAATCCTTCCATCCTTCCTCCTCCGATTTGTTCTCCTACACGCGAAATTAGACCTAGCTCCAGTTGGGAATTTTGAAGAGCTCTTTCCCCTCTTCAAATCCATACCCATTACTCTCCGTCTCGTCGCGCCATTGAAGAGATCCGCGCCTCCAAAGTTCAGAACTTCCAGCCGCCGCCGTGCTTTGCTCCTGCCGTCGAGCTGGAGGTAGTTGCCGACGCCGGGAAGCTGCTTCGAAGCTCCGCGACGTGGTGAGGTCCGATTTTAACCTAGTGCAGCGGATTGGCCGATAAATCAAAACCTAGATTCGAATCAGAACAGTGAAGGTGCGATTTATTTTATTTAAACTGAATATATTATTTAAAAGTGTTACAAACTTATAAAATCGTATCTTTTTGCTATGTTGATGAAATTCGATGAAACAGGAGACAGTGGACTCATGCGGACGTCTTCTACATTTTAGAAGAGACCGGATATTTTTCTGAGCCTCCTACAATTTTTGGTGGAGTGGAATCCAATGTGAGATTTCTGAATTATAAACGATATGGAAACAACGATATATAAATTATATAGTCGATGTATGGGTTATATAAGCATTGTACACCTTATGTATAAGCGTTGTATAAGTTGTATGTTCGATGTAAAAGTTATATATGCGTTGTAAAAATGATATATGCGTTGAAATAAATTGAAATGATATTGAAATTAAATCGAAATATAGTGATATACGTATATCTATCTATCTATCTATATATATATATATATATATATATATATATATATATATATATATATACTCCCCTCGTCCACAGACCATGGACGATATATATTGGTTATGATATTATTTGGATTATTGGTTGATGTGAAATTTTGGTGAGTATCATGAATGTTTAATTTGAAATGATTGATTGTGGTTGAAATCCCAATAGGATTAGTATATGAGAAAATTCGTCTGCGTACGAACTAGATATTGAAAATCCCCATTGTCAAAAGCAGCGTGGCTTTAAGGTAGAGGGAGGAGCCGTACTAGGGATGGTGCCGATTTTAACAACCCTGCCATTATGCTGCCGACATTTTCTGAAATATTCCTGTGTTTGATTTATATTCATGTTGAAATAAAATTCATGTGTTGAATAGAAATTCATGTGTTGATATAAAATTCATGTGTTGAATAGAAATTCATGTGTGAAATAAAATTCATGTGCTGAATAGAAATTCATGTGTTGAATAGAAATTCGTGTGATGAATAAGATTCACGTGTTGAAACAAAATTCATGTGTTCAATGAAGTTCATGTATTGAATAAATTCTTTGAAAGATAAAAATAACATTTTTATCATATATATATAGACTATAAAAAATATTAGTGTTTTAAATAAATTGTTTTGTTTCAAATAAATTGTTTTAACACCAAAATTATCATTTTTACCTTATGTATGAACTATATAAAATAATCGTGTTTTGAAATAAATTGTTTTACAAAAAAAATCACATTTTTATGATATATATGAACTATATAAAATAATCATGTTTCGAAATAAATTGTTTTACAATAAAAATCACATTTTTATGATATATATGAACTGTTAAAAATAAAGATGTGTTGAAATAAATAGCCATTGGATAAAAATATCGTTTTTATCAAATGTGTGAAATGAATATGGTTTTAGAATCGAAGAATGAATTATATTTATATAAAAATATAATTAAAATAAATCGAATAATGAAGCTACAGTTCGTGTTCTGAAACCGTGATTTCAAACGATTATTGCGCGAGATCCGACCATCGGATTTTCCCGAAACCGAAACCGTTGGGTTCACTTTGGAAATATCTTCCCAACGACACCAACTTTGTAAAGATCTAGCGGTAGGATTGTTTGGAATGTTTAATTCAAATATGAAGAAAAACAACACCAGAATCGATTATATTTTTATATATATATATATATATATATAAATATAATTAAAATAAATCGAATAATGATGTTGTAGTTCATATTTTGAAAGCGTAACTTCAAACGCTTGTACCGGGAGATCCGACCGTCGGATTTTCCCAAAACTGGAACCATTGGATTTGTTTTGAAAAAAATCTTTCTAATGATAAAAAATTTGTAAAGATCCGACGGTTGGATTTTCATATATGTGTAAATCAAATCTGAAGAAAAACAACGCCATGGCCGCCATATGGCCTAAAGCGTCATTTGAATGAATTGGCGATTTTTAAATGAATAAAAATAGCGGTAAATCGTTATAAAATATTATAAGCGATATGGAATTGAAATAAACCGAATTTACTCGGTTTATTGGATATTTGATGGTTGAATGTGTTTGGCGTGAAAATTACATTAAAGAACAGAATTATTGATGTCGAATAATTTAACCATGGAAAGGAAATGACTTAAATCCTAAATATACGTGAATTATTTGAAAAGGCCGAGTTAAATCTCATTTCAAATAGTTGATCGATGATAAGAAGTCGATGATGAAGATGGTGGTCGAAGACCGGAGATCTTCACATCGGTTGGGTGATTACTGATGTCTTGATTGGGAGGCATCCCAAGATATATATAATAAGTGGTGATCGTCCAGACGTAGTTGGAGATCGATGGATATGCGAGGTATAAGGTGCCTCCGGTTTCGTTCAGACCCAGAACGAACTTGTATGGACTGTGTGTCTGACATTGGATTTTTCTCTGTGTTGATTGATCTCTATTAAATATACACCTGCCTGGTGAAAGGGAATTCATTCCCTTACTTCACCCTTCTCTGAGACGTACGGGATCAGAGGTTGTATATCGATAGACATCAGTCGCATGGTGTGAATTGCCTGTGTGGCATGCCTAAGTGGCAAATGATCAAGACTTTTGTTGAAAAGCAAATTCTTGTGGTTGATGATCGAAGCACCGCCTGTGTGGCATAGCTTTGTGTATAGCGTTGATTCGCTAGCCTCACACCCCGGTATGAGCCAGAAGCGGGAGAGGACATCAGGGAGGACATGCGTTTCCTTCTAGCTAGGGTGGTGTCAGCGACCTACCAGCCCTGACATTTATATTATTTTCACCTATGTGGTTGTTGGATTGCAAGGCACCTCGGATATATCGGTGACTACGTGGAGCCGATGGAGTCATAGGACTCATTTACGCCACAAAGGGCGGGGAAACACTGTGTTCAGGCATAATAATCCACATCGAGTGGACCGGCCCTGACGATCCAAGGTGTAGTTGCGGTTGTTCCGGAGACATGGGCTTGATTGTCTCAAATTCGGTAAGGACTATCTTTTGCCTTAGTTCATGACGGAAATCCAATTTCCAAATACGACACCGTGCGGTTTTTATTATATACCTATATATGGAGACATGATATATGGTACCCATGCCGTCTATGATTGATAGTTATGATCGAAATTGTTTTTGAAACATATAAACACTTGTAATAATATCAAATGATTTGTTTTGCTCGTATCAAGCATATTTTGGCCATTATAAGGTAAAACTCTATCCTCCGGTTTGCGTTGCATTGTGTGATGGGAACTGAGTCTTAAAATGGCTTCATTTTTATAAAAAGCATTGCGATGTTTAAAAGATTTACTTGTTTTAAGCATTGGCAATCCAATGGAATAAACCCGTTCCGCGAAAGTGGTGTGGTCCTGTGATTGGCCATATTATAAAATATGTTAAGTAGATTTCTTATACCAGTCCCATAACTGACTCATAGTTTGTTTCGCTTGCAAACTCGGGTGCCCCTTTTTCTACACGGGCAGCCTTGTATTCAGGTGTTAGCGGTCTCTTTCTGGATAGCTGGAGCTGAAGATGGATTCTATCATTTATCTCTTTTTATGCTATTCAGCTCCTATTGTACATATTATGTTTTGTTTTACGTTATAGACATTTATGTATAGTTGAACTGTATTTATACTAAGTATGATCTTGTATACTGTGTAAATATGATGATTATGTTTATCCAGTGTATTATTTGTACATTATCTGGTGTATTTATGTATTCATGTTCTGATGTTATCTGTTTATGTGTTATATTCCAAAGATTACCATTGCCACCTTCGTATGGAGGTTTTGGGGTCGTCACACGCGGTATCAGAGCTTTGGTTAAGCTTAGTTCTGGAATATAACATATTAACAAACTTGTCAGAAATAGAACCAGTAGTGTTCTAAGACGGATCACTCATTTCAGATAGGATTGGCAATATCCTAGAATGAGTGATGCAGAATGGAATACACTGTAGTAGACAAATTTACTTCAAGTATATGTCTCTACGCTTTACAAATACCTTTTATGTTGACCTGACACTTTGTCTGCTATTTGCAGACGCACTAGAAAATGAGCGGCAGAAATAGAAGAAGGAATACCGAACTAGATATTGAAGCTCTAGTAAAGAGGTATCGAAATCTGGGTGGGTCGCCATTCTTGGACAAAGTATCCATTATGGAAACACAAGATTGGATTCGTTCTGCTGAGAAAATCTTTGAAGGTTTAAAGCTGAGTGATGACCAGAAAAGATTATTGGCATCTTGGGCACTCAAAGAAGAAGCTTTGTTCTGGTGGGATTCGATTGTTAAGGATAATCCAGAAGGTAATATTACCTGGGATAGATTTAAAGAGATTTTCAGTGAAAGATTTGTTGTATATAACGCAGTTGTATACACAATTTTATGATTTTTGTTTGATGATAACAAACAAATATATATTATTACAAATGTGTTTGTTATTGTAATGTTTTATATATACAACACAGATAGGAATATAATATTTGAATTGAATATTATATTTCTAACATTCAAACAGTACAACTCTGTATAACTCCACTATTTAAACATTCACTGTATATTGTACTTGTATATAAACAGAATATAATAGACAAGTTCGTTTGACAATAAAATGATTTTTTTTCAATCAAATTTGTTTATTACATATATCTGTACAATTCTCTCACAGCTCCTCAGTACAGTTTATTCATTGTCACTCAGTCATACATATACACAGTTACATTTCATATATATCCATTCTCACTTTTATATACAGACTCATACATTCATTGACACCACACACTGTCTTCTTATCCTCAGCTTTCAGTCCAGTCATTGTCAGTCCAGTCATCACAGTCAGTCCAGTCATCCCCGCTTACCTGTCACACATGAAACAGAAACACACAGTATACTGCAATAGAAATAATACTGAATATAAGCAAATATAATTTTTTTATTTTAAAAATTTATTTGCCTCAGAATTTTGGTGTGTTTCTCATCATTTTTCATGACCTGATCTGATTTATAAAACCATCAATCTGTGTCTAGACAGCTTGTGATATTCACAGTGATACACTGTAAATACCACAAAGTAGACAACATATATATCTCAAGCAGGGACAGGGACAACTCGTCTGATGGCTGCATGTACACACGTGTACACGTGTGCACTGCCACGCCAATCAATACACAACTGAGAAGTAGCCACTAGGACTGTCTCAACTCAGTGCACAATGCAAATCAGTTTGCAAAAGTTCAGCAAGCATGTATGGTCAAGTCGACATAAACAACAAAGCTCAAACATGCAAAGTCCAAGTGTCAAGCCAAACATACATGGAATCAACTCAATGTAAAATCAAGAACAACTCAAAATAGTTGAGGTAGCACGACAGACATAATCAAGTGGTGTACACAGTCAGCAAGTGGTCGAGCATGTTCATGTGCAACAACATGCCTGAGCAATTCAGAGAAAGCACAAGTGAATATGTGCACAGAGATAGATGGATGGTTCAGCAAATACAAGAACAGGTAGGGCAAGTAGTTCAGCATGATAGCAACAAGACATAAGGGATGTTCAAGCTAATGATGTCAGAACAGCAAGATGGTGTCAGTTTCATAATATTACAGCTCAACAAATGCAAGAATGTCCAAGGCAGAGAGGTACAGCGAATACATGTTCACAAATGTAAAGTGGATTAAGTAAACAATGGTATGTGTGTGCACAAATAAAATGGTGCAACTGCTCAGCAGAAAATCATGTTCAAACAGGCTAGGATGGCATAAGTACAAGCATGTATGCAACAATGGTTTGCACAAATAACATGTATGAAAGGCAAATACACAGCAAATGGAGCGTGTATACAGTTCATAATTCAAAGGGTCAAAACAGTGGTGATCAAGTTCACAAACCAGTGCTCGAATACAAGTCTGGACTGCACAAGTATTGGTGAATCAACAGGTTCATTTGGTCTGAATGCACAAGTAAAAGAAATGGTCGAGCCAATATGCCTAAATGTACATGTACACAATGCAGCAAAGATATCAAGGTTTTGATGAAGCATGCAAATAATGATTCAAGGAAAATCATGCAAAAAATATTGCTTGGCAAGGAAGCAATTTCAATAGTCCAGAATTCAATAGCAGAAATTGTCAAGCTAAAGGGGAAAGTGATTTTCTGCTTCATCAATACTTTCCAGAAATCACATAACATATTTGGCAAGGTTACAACAGAGCATCGAATCAAGGGAACAAAATCATTTTTGGCAAGTTCTTATTGACGCAGGAATCAATCTTTTATTTGATTTGGTAAAGGGAAAATCACAGATTTAAATCAAGTTCACAATGGTTTAAATACATATCCAGATTTATCATTTAAATCGAGTGATTCAATCATGGAAATCACGATTACACAAGGGATTACTCATAGCCACAAATAATTGTTTCCAGCTGTGCATCAAAGTCAAGGAATTCAAACCAGAAATCACGCAAGGGCCTATTCAGATGTTCAGATTTACTCAATTTTAATAAATAGCAAGGGATTTCATTCGAAGCATCTCAATCAGGTTCCAGATGTGCCACAAACCAGTTTTTTTTTAAGGGCAACTTTCAAATCGAGGCAACATATTTCATCAATTAAATCGAAGAAAGTCAAAAAAGGGAAACCCGCAAAAATTCATTCAATCAGAATTTATCAGCAAACATAAAAGGAGAAACCGCAATCAGTCAAGCCATTCTTTGGTGAAATCAGAGTTTATGTAGGGTTTGTTTATCCCTATTTAAACACCCTCATCATCATCGGCTATAAAAAAAGATCAAAACCACAAAAACAGAGAAAATCGAAAACCAAGCATCAAAGAATTCAGAGCATAAATCGAAAAGAAAAACTCAGAGAACACTCACAATTTTTCCATTGTTTTCGATCAAGCAACATCTCAAATCGAGGAACCAGCAAGCCGCTAAGTTTTCAAGCTTCAGAGATTATCAAATTCATCACGCATCAATTCGATTTGGGGACAATAGGAGAAACCCTAGCCGCCATTAATTTTCTCCAGAGAAACAAAATCGGGGCAAAGCAAATGAGAATGGACGCAAACAAATGGGCCGGCCATGTTTAAATGGATAAGGGGATGACCCATCATTTTAAATTTTTTTTCCTCTAGGGTTTCTTTTGTTTTATTTTTTTTTAATTGTTTTGTTTTTTTTTTAGTTTGTGTTGTAAAAATCAAACGAACAGGTGTCTAGATCTGTAAAGTTTAGGTAAAACAGTCAGGGTGTTGACTGTCAGTTTCAGAGTCTGTAAAATTCTGGGATACGGATTACGGGGTTGTAATTCGGGGAAATCTGACCGAGGGAACATCGGTCAGTCTACGGTTTTGAGCGTAGGGTTAGAATAGGAGCAGGGTTTGCAAGTGTACATGGTCTTGTATGCGGGATCTGTTCTATCACCTAGTAGAAACCTTAGGAATGCAGCAGTAGGCAGGGTTTTGCCGAAGCTGGGTATATCTGTGTGTGATTTATTTTCTGCATTTCTGTTTCTGCTATATTCTGTGATCTATTTATTTTTATTTATCTCGTTTGGTTTTTAATTCAGTTAAAAACTGTCAAAAACCCTATTCACCCCCCCTCTAGGGTTATTCTAGATCCAACAGTGGTATCAGAGCCAGGTATTCTGTTAACTCTAGAGTAATGGTGATTCCTAGTTGTCAGTCGATAGAGAGTCAGTCCAGCTCATCTCCAACTATTTTTAATGGAACAGATTTTTCAAACTGGAAATCCGAAATAGAATTTTATTTAAAATCTGTTAATATTAAATGTTGGGATACTATTATAAATGGGAGTGATATGTCTGATAATAGAAACATTGTTTTCGATTCTCGTGCTATGAATATCATATTTGATTATCTCAGTACCGAACAGTTTATTCACGTGTCTCATTGTTTGACTGCGCAGGATGTCTGGAGAACTCTCAACAAGCTCTATGGAAAAACTGATGACTGCTCAAAACCCCAGAATGTCAACTCAAATTCAGATCTGTGCTTAAAAGGAGAAACAGATGGATCAAACGATGGAGAATCAACAGATGCTGAAACTGAAAATCTCACATACGAAGATTTGGTTTATATGTGCACTGATTTAACTAAATCTTTTGATAAACTCCAATCTAAAAACAAATCTCTGAAATCTATGAATTCTGAGTTAATTGGCAAAATTGATGATTTGGAATCACAACTTAAATCGTTTGAAAACTCTTCGAAGTCTGATTGTAAAAATTGTCTGAAATTGGAAACCAATCTTGTTCATCTCAATAAAAATATTCAAAAGTTTGAAAAAGAATTTTTTATCTTAAAAGAAAACAAGATTGAGTTATCAAGTTTGAATAATTTTTTACAAAAGGAATTTGAAATTTTCAAGACTGATATATATTCCAAATTTGAAATTGCTGAAAAAGAAAATTTGTTGAAATCTGATTTGATTTTGAAAGAACTGGAAAACGAGATTGAAAAATCCAAGAAATTTGGGTTTGAAAAACAAAAACTTTTTGAATCTGAGATTGCTGAGTCCCAAACCAAAATAAAGTTACTCAATGATGAAAATTTGGTTTTGAAATCTGATTTTGAAAGATGTGAGATCACTAAAAATCGTTGTTCAGATTTATTGAAAGAAAATAGTGATCTTAAAACTGAAATTCAACAACTTGAAACAATCTTGTCTAATTTTTCAAACGGTGAAAAATCTTTGAATATGTTGTTGAAAAACCAATTTCCTGTTCGAAATAAACGTGGACTTGGGTTTGGGAAAAATAATGTTTTTGAAAAACAAAATTCAAATGATTTGAAAAATCCTTCAAACTTCTTTCAAAAGAATCAACTTGATAATTTGAACTCTGATAAATTCAAAGGATTTTTAAATCATAAACGTGATGTGAATTTGTTTGATAACAATCCATTTAAATCATTCCAGGCCCCAAAAAGAAATACAGTGAATTCATTTAATTTCAAACAGATTTGGGTCCCTAAAGGTACTTTGGTAAATTCTGATGGATTGTTATATAAACAAGTTTGGGTACCTAAAGCTGTGAACACAACTGTGAGTGGTTTTACTAATTTTGTTAGACCACTCGATTCTATAAATTCATAGGTACCAAAGGATGGCTGAGGAACTGTTGTGGTGGAAAGAGGATGTTTTCAAGCTGTTGTATATTTTCTGTATCTTTCAGAGTTCCTTGGCCAAGCTTGTTGAGCTAGAGATTTATTTACTCACGTCAATTTCAGGTATAACCTCTAAACTCAACCTTTGTAAACATTTTTCTTTTTCTTTGTGTATTCCTCCTTCTACTCCTTCTGTTTATTTTCTATATCTCATATGTTTATCTTTCTTTGTCTGTTTGGTTTGTCACTGTCATATCATTGTAAAAAAAAAAAAAAAAAATTGTGCTTTCTAAAACTTCCAATTGTAGACTTCATATTTTCTGGAAATTCACTTCATTTGTATGAAACTCTAACGTTTTAATCATTTCCAGATCTTGAATTTAAATTTGTAAATATCTGCAATTGTTTTGAAGTTTATTTTCAAATTACTGAATTCATAACAGTGTTGATGTATTCTTGTAATATCTTGAACACTGTTAATTTGAATTCTAAATTTTTGAAGTTCTGAATATTCAATGAAATTTCACACACCTTTGCTGCTCTGAGTTTATTCTAATTCATTTTAGAAAAGCTCAAAATATTATACTCATTACAGCACTCTGCTATTTATCAGTTGTGATGATTTCATTAATTTTCAGATTGACTTGTACATTTTTGGATTGGCTTGAATCTCAGTGATACATCTTGGAATTCATCTTTATTCATGATTATTATGGTTGAAATTAGTTTGTTTGAAATCATCTGAAATTCTTGATATTTTGAATATCACACACCTCTTAAAATTTGAAATAATCAACCTCGTGTGACTGATTCATTATATCTCAAACTTGACATTGATTCAAGTGATTTCAAATAAATTATTTTTTTAATTTCTTGTATCATGAATACCTCTCAAATTTGATGTAAATGATCTGATATTTTCTCTTGGGCTTGTAAGAAATAGTTTTGAGAAATTTTTGAAAAGTTCTTTTTGAAAATGGTCTTTGAAAATCATTGATATTTCATGATTAATTGATTTAAATATTTATTTGTTTAAAATCATTTGAAATTATTGATTTATTGAATCACACACATATCTTGAATCTGACATTAATAATTTGGTGTGATCGATTCATTGAATCTAGAGTATTTCATATTCATCAAATGATTTAAAATAAATGGTATTTTTAATCTTGGATCATGAATCATCTTATGTGACCATCATTCTAACAAGTTTGTTTTTGAAACTATTTTTGTGCTGCTCTGATATTGTTTTCAAATAACTGCCTGTTTTGATTTGTCTGTTGCTTGCCAAATTTGTAAATCTTGTCTGCGTGGGCTCTGTGTTTGAAACTCTTTGATATCCTTGTTCGTCTCAAGTGTCAATTTTAAATCCTCGAGAAGAGAGAACAATTGGTATCAGAAGTGCTGATTTTTTTTCTCTTGTCCTGTATAGCTTTTCACATTTCCTCTTGTAATCAATTTTCAACTTTAAAATTATTTGTTGATTATTCATTTAGAAATTGAAATCAATATCCAATTGAACTGTATTTATAATTCATCAAAATTATTATCAGATTTTGAAATTGTGATGAATTATGACTGCAATATATTTCATAATAAGAAGAGATTTTATTTGGATTTTCATGATGGTTGAATATTTATTATAATATCTTTGAATTGGAAATTATTTCACGACCATCTCCTTTATCTATCATCATTCTGTCATCCATCATGTCCTTTATATTAATGTGGAGAGTTTAATTTAAAAAAAAAATTCTTTTTAAATATACTTTGGAAATATTTGTTATAGAAATGGGACTATGTTATTTTTCAGAATTAGTGACAATTGAAAATTTTCAATGATCTCGGTACAGTTTATCATTTTTCATAATATAATTAATTTAGAAATTTATTTCACAATCCATTTCTGTACTTACCCCATCTTCTATCATCCATATACTGGTTTTATATACCGAGGAGTTTTTTCCTATTTTTGAAGCTGAAAATAATAATAAATATAATTAATTTAAAAGTGTGTCTCTAACCTCATTTAAAAATCCAAGCTCTGGTTATGCATGGTTATGAGATTACTTATATTTAAGCTGCAACTGATCTCATTTAAAAATCCAAGATCTGGTTATGCGTGGTCAGTGTGCTCTTAAATTAAAATAATTTGGATAAAATAAAGATTTATATGAAATTCTCCTTGGTGTTTATAAAAATCAGCCTATCAATCCATTTTCTATCTGTGAAATGTGTTGAAATATTATGACATATTATGATTTGTTGATTGATGGGTATTGGGATGTGAGATTATTCGATTTTGTCACTTAAATTGAATTATTTATTATAGTCCAAGTCCCTCACTGTTTTTTGTGCATTATTTTTATAAAAATCCTTTGAAAATAATTGGAAATAATTTTATTTTTTTTTAAAAAACTCTCTCCATTTTATATATAAAATTCATCATATATTCGTCGTTCTCTAAAATGTGAAATATGCCTCCAGTTCTTAGAATATTATGATTTTTGTTTGACTGATTGAATTTTATGATGATCGTTCTTCCTCTTAAACTGAAATTATATTTTTAGTCAATTTTCATCTGTATTTTAAAATCTGTATCCTTTTGATGATAACAAAAGGGGGAGAATGGATTAGATTTTGATTTATGAATGAATATTTTATAAATATTTTAATTTTGAAAATTCTGAATCCTTTTACATTCTTTTCACTCATGCACAGTTATAGGGGGAGTTTCTGTTGTAGGAGGAGCTAATAAATAGGGGGAGTTTAGAATTCACTGTCAAACACATTTATTGTAATCAAAATCTTTTATTTGTTTGTCATCATCAAAAGGGGGAGATTGTTGTATATAACGCAGTTGTATACACAATTTTATGATTTTTGTTTGATGATAACAAACAAATATATATTATTACAAATGTGTTTGTTATTGTAATGTTTTATATATACAACACAGATAGGAATATAATATTTGAATTGAATATTATATTTCTAACATTCAAACAGTACAACTCTGTATAACTCCACTATTTAAACATTCACTGTATATTGTACTTGTATATAAACAGAATATAATAGACAAGTTCGTTTGACAATAAAATGATTTTTTTTCAATCAAATTTGTTTATTACATATATCTGTACAATTCTCTCACAGCTCCTCAGTACAGTTTATTCATTGTCACTCAGTCATACATATACACAGTTACATTTCATATATATCCATTCTCACTTTTATATACAGACTCATACATTCATTGACACCACACACTGTCTTCTTATCCTCAGCTTTCAGTCCAGTCATTGTCAGTCCAGTCATCACAGTCAGTCCAGTCATCCCCGCTTACCTGTCACACATGAAACAGAAACACACAGTATACTGCAATAGAAATAATACTGAATATAAGCAAATATAATTTTTTTATTTTAAAAATTTATTTGCCTCAGAATTTTGGTGTGTTTCTCATCATTTTTCATGACCTGATCTGATTTATAAAACCATCAATCTGTGTCTAGACAGCTTGTGATATTCACAGTGATACACTGTAAATACCACAAAGTAGACAACATATATATCTCAAGCAGGGACAGGGACAACTCGTCTGATGGCTGCATGTACACACGTGTACACGTGTGCACTGCCACGCCAATCAATACACAACTGAGAAGTAGCCACTAGGACTGTCTCAACTCAGTGCACAATGCAAATCAGTTTGCAAAAGTTCAGCAAGCATGTATGGTCAAGTCGACATAAACAACAAAGCTCAAACATGCAAAGTCCAAGTGTCAAGCCAAACATACATGGAATCAACTCAATGTAAAATCAAGAACAACTCAAAATAGTTGAGGTAGCACGACAGACATAATCAAGTGGTGTACACAGTCAGCAAGTGGTCGAGCATGTTCATGTGCAACAACATGCCTGAGCAATTCAGAGAAAGCACAAGTGAATATGTGCACAGAGATAGATGGATGGTTCAGCAAATACAAGAACAGGTAGGGCAAGTAGTTCAGCATGATAGCAACAAGACATAAGGGATGTTCAAGCTAATGATGTCAGAACAGCAAGATGGTGTCAGTTTCATAATATTACAGCTCAACAAATGCAAGAATGTCCAAGGCAGAGAGGTACAGCGAATACATGTTCACAAATGTAAAGTGGATTAAGTAAACAATGGTATGTGTGTGCACAAATAAAATGGTGCAACTGCTCAGCAGAAAATCATGTTCAAACAGGCTAGGATGGCATAAGTACAAGCATGTATGCAACAATGGTTTGCACAAATAACATGTATGAAAGGCAAATACACAGCAAATGGAGCGTGTATACAGTTCATAATTCAAAGGGTCAAAACAGTGGTGATCAAGTTCACAAACCAGTGCTCGAATACAAGTCTGGACTGCACAAGTATTGGTGAATCAACAGGTTCATTTGGTCTGAATGCACAAGTAAAAGAAATGGTCGAGCCAATATGCCTAAATGTACATGTACACAATGCAGCAAAGATATCAAGGTTTTGATGAAGCATGCAAATAATGATTCAAGGAAAATCATGCAAAAAATATTGCTTGGCAAGGAAGCAATTTCAATAGTCCAGAATTCAATAGCAGAAATTGTCAAGCTAAAGGGGAAAGTGATTTTCTGCTTCATCAATACTTTCCAGAAATCACATAACATATTTGGCAAGGTTACAACAGAGCATCGAATCAAGGGAACAAAATCATTTTTGGCAAGTTCTTATTGACGCAGGAATCAATCTTTTATTTGATTTGGTAAAGGGAAAATCACAGATTTAAATCAAGTTCACAATGGTTTAAATACATATCCAGATTTATCATTTAAATCGAGTGATTCAATCATGGAAATCACGATTACACAAGGGATTACTCATAGCCACAAATAATTGTTTCCAGCTGTGCATCAAAGTCAAGGAATTCAAACCAGAAATCACGCAAGGGCCTATTCAGATGTTCAGATTTACTCAATTTTAATAAATAGCAAGGGATTTCATTCGAAGCATCTCAATCAGGTTCCAGATGTGCCACAAACCAGTTTTTTTTTAAGGGCAACTTTCAAATCGAGGCAACATATTTCATCAATTAAATCGAAGAAAGTCAAAAAAGGGAAACCCGCAAAAATTCATTCAATCAGAATTTATCAGCAAACATAAAAGGAGAAACCGCAATCAGTCAAGCCATTCTTTGGTGAAATCAGAGTTTATGTAGGGTTTGTTTATCCCTATTTAAACACCCTCATCATCATCGGCTATAAAAAAAGATCAAAACCACAAAAACAGAGAAAATCGAAAACCAAGCATCAAAGAATTCAGAGCATAAATCGAAAAGAAAAACTCAGAGAACACTCACAATTTTTCCATTGTTTTCGATCAAGCAACATCTCAAATCGAGGAACCAGCAAGCCGCTAAGTTTTCAAGCTTCAGAGATTATCAAATTCATCACGCATCAATTCGATTTGGGGACAATAGGAGAAACCCTAGCCGCCATTAATTTTCTCCAGAGAAACAAAATCGGGGCAAAGCAAATGAGAATGGACGCAAACAAATGGGCCGGCCATGTTTAAATGGATAAGGGGATGACCCATCATTTTAAATTTTTTTTTCCTCTAGGGTTTCTTTTGTTTTATTTTTTTTTAATTGTTTTGTTTTTTTTTTAGTTTGTGTTGTAAAAATCAAACGAACAGGTGTCTAGATCTGTAAAGTTTAGGTAAAACAGTCAGGGTGTTGACTGTCAGTTTCAGAGTCTGTAAAATTCTGGGATACGGATTACGGGGTTGTAATTCGGGGAAATCTGACCGAGGGAACATCGGTCAGTCTACGGTTTTGAGCGTAGGGTTAGAATAGGAGCAGGGTTTGCAAGTGTACATGGTCTTGTATGCGGGATCTGTTCTATCACCTAGTAGAAACCTTAGGAATGCAGCAGTAGGCAGGGTTTTGCCGAAGCTGGGTATATCTGTGTGTGATTTATTTTCTGCATTTCTGTTTCTGCTATATTCTGTGATCTATTTATTTTTATTTATCTCGTTTGGTTTTTAATTCAGTTAAAAACTGTCAAAAACCCTATTCACCCCCCCTCTAGGGTTATTCTAGATCCAACAAGATTTATTCCTCCCAAATCAACCGAGCGGTTATGTGATGAATTCTATTATCTGATACAAGGAGATATGACCATTCCGGAATATCATAAGAAATTCAATGACTTTTCTCATTTTGCCCCTCATCTAATTCAAAACCCGAAGAGGAAGAATCTGAGGTTTATTAACGGGCTTTAAAGGAAGTACCAAAGTAGTGTAATGGGGCATGTGAAGCTTCCTTTTTCTGATACATGGCTTATCAATATGAAGATCTCCATAACAAAGATCTTTTGAACGACGAAGAGGAAGTCAGTTATGGTAATAAAAGGAAGTCTGAGACTGATAGTCCTAAGGCCAGTACGATGCCTGAGGTCAGTAAGAAGCCCAAAGCCAAGAGGAAAAGGGTTAAATCTGAGAAAGAGCCAGTAACGACTGCCATATGTAATAACTGCCATAGGCAAGGGCATTTGCAAGGAAATTGCAGATCTTTAAAGAAACAAAGGAAGAATGAATCTAAATCCAATAACAAGTTTCAAGAGAATAGAAAATGCAATCTTTGCCATCAGGCTGGTCATGTAAAGCAAGATTGCTGGCTGTTAAAAAAGACCAAAGTGGCTCAAGTAAATGAAGTGGCAGAAACTCCAGCACCCTCAACTAGTCAGGGAAGATCTGATGTTATGGAAGGCACGCTTACTGTCAAAAACATTCCAGTTAAAGTATTGTTTGATACAGGCACGTCACGAAGCTTTATTGCAAAGGATGCAGTTAAGAAGTTGGATTTGAAATTGAAAAATCTCAAAGAACCCATCACTGTCCATAATCCGGTTGGGGGTTCCCTCAATCTTAGTTAGGTTTGTGGGGTGCCTGACTCTTTTTCCTGTTATAAGTTCCCTACCATCTCTATCGTCATGAATTTTACTGAATTCGATCTTATTTTGGGATTAGATTGGTTAACCAAATATGAAGCAGAGGTTAAATGAGCCGAGAGAGTGGTTAGGGCAAAGATTAGATCAGGGAATTATATAACCATACAATGCGAAGGTCCGAATTCAGATAGAAATACTTTTGTTCAGCTCTTGATGTTTCTCCTGCTCAAATAGAAAATATCCCTGTAGTCACAGAGAATATTCCAGACATCATAAAAGATATTCCTGTCATTAAGAATTATGCGGATGTGTTCGAAGAAGTTGTTAGCTTACCTTCGAAGAGAGAAATTGATTTCAAGATCGCTTTAATTCCGAATGCAAGGCCAGTAATGCACGCTATTCAGAGAATGACTCTAAGGGAGAAAGAAGACTCTAAGGGAGAAAGAAGAATTAGACAATCAAACTTCACAGCTTGTATGGAAGGGTCTGATCAGGCCTAGTTTCTCTGATTGGGAAGCAGCAGTGGTGTTTGTCCCAAAGTCAGACGGTACTCTTCGACTATGTGTGGATTATCGCGACTTGAATAAATAGACATTGAAGAACAAATATCCATTGTCGCGGATTGATGATTTGTTGGATCGATTGAATGGTGCACAAGTATTTTCACGGATGGACCTAGCTACAGGCTTCCATCAGCTTCTTATTGCCGAAGAGTGTGTTCCCATGATAGCATTCATAGGTCCTGATTTGTTCTATGAGTGGTTAGTAATGTCGTTCGGCTTATGTAATGCTCCTGCCTATTTTGTGGATTTAATGAATTGAGTATTCCGCGATGTCTTGAATAAATTTGTTCTGGTTTTTAGTGATGGCATATTGAGCTTCTCTAAGTCAGAGAGCGAGCACGAGAAACATTTGGAACAAGTATTGGAAATTCTCAGAAAGAATGTCTTGACGGCCAAACTTTCCAAATGTATATTCTGGCAAGAAGAAGTCAGGTTTCTTGGCCATGTTGTATCAAAAGAGGGAATTTCTGTGGATCTCGGTAAAATCACTGCTATTCAAAATTGGAAGCGGCCTAGTACTCCCACAGAATTCCGAAGTTTTCTTGGATTAGCTAGTTATTATCGGAAGTTCGTTAAAGATTTTTTTGAAGATATCTAGTTCCTTAACAAAGCTTACCAAGAAGAACGCAAGATTCAAGTTGACTCCCGAACGTGAGGAGGCTTTTCAGAAGCTAAAATTAAGATTAACAATGGCTCCAGTGTTAACAATTATCGATGACAATCAAGACTTGGAGGTCTGGACAGATGCCTCTAGAGAAGGTCTTGGTGTTAATGCAAAGAGGTCAAGTGGTTGCTTATGCTAGCCGGCAACTGAAACCGCATGAGAAAAATTACGTTACTCATGATCTTGAGTTGTTAGCCATAGTATTTGCTTTGAAAATATGAAGGCACTATCTTTTGGGTGATAAGTTCGAACTGTATACAAACCATCAATCATTGAAGTATTTGTTCACTCAGAAAGACTTGAATCTGAGACAGCAGCGTTGGCTAGAATTTCTTGCAGCATACGATTTTGACATTTTGTACACTCCAGGGAAAGCCAATGTTGTGGCTGATGCGCTAAGTAGAAAGAATGTAATAATCGTCGGTTTTATTATTACGACTTCATTGATTGATAAAATATCTGCTCTTCAGAAGGACGATCACTTCATTCATAGGATCAGAGTAAGAATACAGAAAGACGAACCCTTGAGTTTCCAGATTGATAGCCAAGGGATTCTAAGGCTAAAAGGTCGAATTTGTGTTCCTAACATTTCTGAGCTCCAGAGGGAAGTACTTGATGAATGCCACAAGTCAAAGCTTAATATCCATCCAGGAGTGAGCAAAATGTATAATGATATTAAGCGTACATTCTGGTGGAGATCGATGAAGAGAGACATTTCTTTATATGTTAACAGGTGCTCTACTTGCCAACTAGTCAAAAGAGACCAACACAAACTTGCCGGATTGTTGCAACCGTTGGATATACCAGGTTGGAAGTAGGAACATATTTCCATGGACTTCATAGATGGTTTGACCAGAACCGAGAAAGGAAATGACAGTATTTGGGTGATCGTAGATCGCTTCACGAAGACCGCCCATTTTATACCTATAAGATCCAATAAAACTGCTCAAAGTTTAGAACAGATTTATTTCAAAGAAATTGTTAAGCTACATGGAGTACCGATCAGTTTAGTTAGTGATAGAGATCCAATATTTACTAGCAAATTCTGGGAGGCATTTCAAGTAGAACTGGGGACAAAGCTGAATCAAAGCACCGCCTATCATCCTCAGACAGATGTTCAGACTGAGAGGGTGAATCGTATACTAGAAGATTTATTACGGGCTTGTGTTCTTGATTTTGGTGGATCATGGGAAGACCATTTGCATTTGGCTGAGTTCTCATACAACAATAGCTACCAAGCGAGCCTGACAATGTCATCATTCGAAGCACTGTATGGTAGACCGTGCTGATCTCCTGCTTGTTGGGTTGAACCTGGTAATAGGCTTGTATTGGGACCAGATATGATTCGCGAAGTTGCGGATAAAGTCGATTTCATTAAGAAATGATTGCTAGCAGCTCAAAGCCGACGGAAGAGCTATGCAGACTCGAGAAGGAAGGATTTAGCATTTGCTGCTGGTGACTATGTGTATCTAAACGTTTCTCCAATGAGAGGAGTAATTCGATTTGGTAAAACTGGGAAATTGGCACCTAAATTTATTGGTCCGTTTCCTATTCTGGAACGGATTGGAACTCTCGCTTATAAAGTTCAATTGCCAGACTGGTTTCCTGGATACATAATGTATTTCACGTATCTCAACTTCGAAAGCATGTTCATGATCCAGACTTGATTGTGGAAGAAGCAGCGCAATGAGATATAGAAATTACTCCGGAATTGGCTGTGAGAAGAGAGCCGCTAATGATTATTGGCAAAGAAACCAAAGAACTGAAGAAGAAGAAGGTTCACTTAGTCAAAGTGCAATGGAGTGGGGATCCGCAAGATTGTACTTGGAAAACCGAGGAGAGTATTAAGAAAGCCTATCCTAAGTGTAGGGTGGATATCTCTGATTGACTCTGGTGCAAGGTACATTTACCATATTTGGCATTTCCATTTTGTTCTCTACTTTGCTATTGTTTTCTCTTCATGCATGTAAACTTTTAATTATATTGTCTGAATGTTTTCAAAAGAGTATATGAATTATTTGGTATATTTTTGAAAAGTTAAAAACAAATTAATTGTTGTTTGGGTTGTGTGATTGTGGATTTGATTAATTAAATAATTAGAATGATAGTTAATTTAATCAGTAAGAGAATCAAGTTAAATGTATGCAAGTGAATCAAGTATTGAACTGATTTAGAAATAGATAGAAATATATACATGTGCATTATATATGTGTGAACAGGTTATAAATAAACTGCAATGTGGAGGAATAAAATTGTTTGCCCGACAAATAGGTACGTGTTTATTGTATTTCTTGGGATTTGATGATTTTATGAGTCGATTGGCCAGCCGCTTGGCTTTTCCTTTTTCTTTTGGATTAGTGAGGGCCATGGGAGGCTATTTGAAATATCCCGAAGCTCCCCGTACAAAGGAGGTTATGGCGAAATTTTTCAAAAATTTAGGGTATTAGCCAAATTTTTGAAAAATTTGAAAAGTTCTTAGAAACTGAAAAGTTGAAGAACTTAAGCCGTAAAGAAAATAATGAAAGTTGAGTTGATTTGTAAAGCAACTTTCGACTTCGTTCCTTTTCGGAGACGAAATAAGTGGGGGAGATTGTAACAACCCGGAAAATCTAAACCAGTTTAAAATTTTTAATTTGGCTATTTTAGTAGATTTTAAATATTTAAAATAAATTATTTTAAATAATAACGACTAAAAGTATGTTTAAATCAATATTCGAAAATAAATATATTTATTTTTAACTATAAACAAGGCCTGAAATGGCGCGGCAGTTTCAAAATTTGAATTCGAACTTTGACTGACTGTACCGGGTGCAAATTAAAACGGATTTTAGTGAAACCAAAAATATCTAAATCTGTTTATGAATATCTTCCTAACGAATCTGAAAAATCGAAGTTTCATAGCGGGAATTAAAAGTTATGGCCAAGTGAATTTTCAGAAAGGTCGCTATAGAGAATATATAGCCCTTGAAAATAGACATTTTGCAAACGACCCTAGAATTCGACGAAACCACTTTTGTTGGATCCGGGATGTCAAATTATTGCTATTTTTCAAATTCCATAATTTTTGAAGTTAATATGTGAGCGTAGCAAAGGAAAATGTGTTTGGTTGATTTAAGTTAAATTGGATCGACCAGAAAATGGCCATTTTTCAAACTGTCTCAAAATTCGACGAAACTAGTTTTGTTGGGACCGTAGCGTCAAAACATAGCTAAATTTATTTTTCTGGGATTTTTGGGATCAGTATGTGGCCCCGGCAAATTGAAATGTACGTTCAAATCGAATATTGAATGTTTTATATTTTAGTTTGAAGAAAAAACGACTGAAACAGTCGAATGGGCCTACGAAACATATCCCATTGTGTTCAGAATGGGGGTATTTAGCTAGGGAGGACAGTCGTTGGGTTTGGATTGAAGTTCGTATGAGGCAAGGGGTATTTTTGGATTTCTAAAAATGTATAAATAAAAAATATCATTGGCCAATCACATTTCTCTCTCCCCGATCTTCCTCTCGACGACGGTGGAAAAGCCTTCCATCCTTCCACCTCCGATTCCTTCTCCTACACACGAAATTAGACCTAGCTCCAGTTGGGAATTTTGAAGAGCTCTTTCCCCTCTTCAAATCCATACCCAACACTCTCCTTCTTGTCGCGCCACTACACCATAATGGCCAATTGGCAACTCTTATTTTTTTCAACTGCCAACACTTATATGTGTTGTAGACTACTGACACTAATATGTGTTGCGGTAGCAAAAATGTGTCACCAAAAATGTGCCAACACTTTTATGTGTTGTTATGCTTGGTCAACTCAACTTTTCTAAGGGCAAAAGGGTAAGTTAACAAATATAACCCTAATCGTAGGCTCAACGCTTAGTCCTCAACACTTATTTCTTTCAGGCCGCACCATACGCAAATAAACAGAACGGAATTGGAATATTGAAATCTGCGATTAGCTCATCAACATCAGAGAGACGGCGGCTAGGAACTCGAAGAATTGAAATCTGCGATTAAAAGAATGGACTTCGAATTAGGGCTTCTTGGAATTGGGGCTTCTAGGAATCACGGCGGCTTCTAGGAATCACGATAAGAGGTAAAAGCAATGGTATGATGATTGTTGTTTTCTTCGATTTGGGATTTAGTTCATGCTTCGATTCACTTGGGCATGCTTCAATTTAATGGGGATTTAGTTCTTTCAAATCTGCGGTTAACAGTAATTCGTTTAGGATAACTGTTTTACATTTCACCATGTAAAACAAAACACTTGTTTTAATTTGCACAACTGTTCAGTGCAAAACTTCATATGGAAAATGTTTTTACACCTTAGGTGCAAAATGAGTCACTGTTTTGATTTACAAAGAGTTCGGCATCGTATTAAATGGCGTATCATTGTTAGGAAAATTTCTGGCGATTACACCCAGTTTTTTCAGATTTCTTTGACTGAAGATGGTGTAGCAGTGCTGTTTGTAATTATGTGCCTATAGTTTCTACAATTGGTCATTTGCTGTGTTTTACAGGCTCATACTCAACGCACTGGATTTTTATATTATTGCTTTTCCTACATCTGATTGTTGGCAACAGGTGATAGATAAGTCCATGGTTGGTTGAGCGTTGGAAGTTTGGTATCACATGCCTTTCGTTTTCCCCCGTTTCTGAATTACTGGTCCATCTCATCTTATCCACGTCCTTAAGCCTGGACCAAATTATTGTTAATCTCAATGTCATTGCTCACTTAAGTTTTATTTAAATATGTTTCTAAATGGTCCTCTTGTGCTATCTGGTTTTTAGATTAGCTGATCATCTAGTATATTATATGTTTGCGTTATCATCTTTTAAATTTCACACGTAGTTGTTTATATTAGCTTATGCGTGGATGATCCATCTGGAACTAGCATCATAGCATGCTATTATTAGTATCATTTGTGATAATACTTATGTTTAGGACAACATCATGTTAAAACATTTGAATTATAGTTGATTTTTTTGACAACATCATGTATTTCAGCTGTAGTGTTTTTCATTATGTAAATTATCTGGTAGAACTCTTAGCTTAAATTATAATTCTCATCCATTGCTGTTAGAATTTCATTGTGTCTTGGAATATTCGTTTTTCATTTCAAATAAAATCTAATTTATCTTTTATTGGATGTTCAAATAAAATGAATTATCTCCATCTTTTCTTTCACTGGAACATTTTTCCTATGATTATTAGTTTTTTGGGGAAATACTGGATCATCTTTTATTTTACTTGCAATTTATTTTGCTGAAACCACAGGTGATGACATTTCATTATCTCTATATTTTTTTCCAAAAAATGTATATGCTAAAGAAGTAAAATTCTATGACTGGACATTCTCATTATTTTAACCAAAAATCGTTATCCAAAAAAAGATCCCTGAACACTAACAAAATAATATATGGGTAGAAAATGAATAATTCAAAATGATACTATTTACTAATCAAAATTTCAAACCGTTATTCACTGTTTTTAGTAATGCATATCCACTCAAGCTACAAAAAATATTATAAACCATAATTGGTTACTAAACTCAAATAAGGGACACCAGACCGTGCATCGCTATGAGGAGAGGCAACGGCATGTAACGGTTGGCGTTAGGCCATAGGGTGTGGAAGACATCGATTTCGAACTTAGGGGAGAAAGTCTCAGCCTTTATTTGGCTAAGGGGAGCTGGCGGAGTTGATGGCCGAGAGCCGGCCACGAAGACTGTGGTGAAGCGCCGAGGTGGATGGTGGCCTGTCTCATTTTGTGGTACATGCATATTCCTGAACCTTGATCTTCTTATAGATCATTAAAGCATAGCGGATGGTGTTATTAATTTTAAATACTGTTACATGAGTAACCACTTTAAGATAGTGATAGATGATAAGAACATCTTGTAGCAAGTTAATTATGTAATTAAAGAAGAAAAAAAACCAGTCTATGCTTTCCTTGGCTGGACGGCATATTTGGTATTTGGTTACCTGTCCATATGAAATTAGTCTCCTCCATATTTGGTTATCTGTCCATATGATCAACTCTTCCGCTGCTTTGTATGATGTTCATTACATTGTATTAACTTCCGTCTTTTCTTTTTCAAACACCAGTTCAGTATTCAACTCAATAATACAGTGTATTCCAATTTAATCGGTTGTCGAGTTACGATAACGTGGATCGAGAGAGTGCAAACAATTGTTTTTGCTACCATCAATTTATTGGGTAATTCATTTTTATAAGAACAAAAGTGTGCTTGATCAGTGATTATTCAAAAATTTAAAAATCTACATATCCATGCTGCATCATGAATGCTTTCCTTGCTAATATTTGTGGTTATACTAATTATCAAATCATTTCAGTATGACTAAAAGTAAGTAAAAATGAGTTATTTTGCTTTCTTTGCTAAGAACAATTATTCGTTGCTTCCCCTTTTGTAATACATTGATATCATAATTTACTTAAAACCATAATTTTATCTCAAGTTTCTTTCAGATTTGGGAAATTTTGTAACTGTCTGTTGAAATCTTCTTTGCATGGTACTGTAATGTACATTTCAAGTGCTGAAACTAGCAAAAAAGCCTCCAAGCCTCTGAATTGATCAAGTCAGCGAAGTTTTACTCAAATCTTGTGGGTAATCCAAGGTGAGGGTTCCCTTGCACCTGCTAGTTTGAGTTTTGCGTGTTTATTGATGATTTGTGGTATTAATTTTGTTGAAATCATTTACTATAAAATGATTGTGATAAACAGTTGCAAACATGGCTTGAGCTATTATAACTTCTCCAATACTTGTCAGATTCTAGATATTCTTGTTTCAATTGACAGTTAATATTATCTGGTTTTTGCATATTCATTTCTAAGTCAATCTAAGGTCATTAGCACCTCTGTATATGGTCTGGAAATCATACATGAGAGGGTTTTTGGTAACCTGGGCATAATCACAACTTGTTTTGACATATGCAAAGCCTGTGTCGACACATAAATCGACACAGACACTACCTGTGTCAACACAAGCCGAGGGAAATGCCCATGTTATTTGTTTTGATACCAGAGTGTTACTCCTAGTCTTGGTGAATTTTTAGTGAGGATTTTCTATGATTTTTTAGCCTAATTCGAGAATATATCCCAAAAAACAACATGTTGTAATTTATCAAGCATCCAAACTAAACTTATATGACTGTTGTGGCACATCTTTATGATGAATTTTAGAAGAAATATTCAATGTTCCTTACCACTTTGTTTAAGTGCCAAACTATGCTTCATGCAATTGATTTGGTTTGCTTCCATAAGGATTTTCAGAATTCGAAAATTGTGATCATTACGAATTTTTATATTTCATTCCATGTGGTTATCTTGATGATTTCCGAGCATATGGGCATGATTTCCAAATAAATTACTTTTAAATGAATTTCTTGATAATTGATATATACGCTTACAATCCTTTTCCATCTTGATATTGTTGCTGTTTATTTATTTTCTGCAGATGTCCTCCCACTCAAGGCCTTCGACCGATAATCCGTCTGTTTATTTAGACGATTCGAGTGATCCTCCTCAAATTGTTTGTTCATCTGAATCTCATGCACCAACTACATTTAGCGTTATAGAGTCGAGCTTAGAAAGAGATCTGGCATTATTAATGTACATAATGATATGACACCGCTTACCAGATCGACATCACCAACAAGATTGCCACCCTTGCCAACGTTATATGTTGGAGAAGTACAATCTCGAAGATTGCTATGTCGTTGCAACATTGAACCAATATTCAAAACATGCTATTTGAATAAAAACGTTGGACGTCAATATTTTATTTGTGCAAACACTGGAACTCTTAGAGACTGTGGATTCATCCATTGGATTGACGAACCATTATGTGATTGTGGTGTGGAATTTGCGTTGGAGGTTCTTGAAGAAAACAGAAGGCATAAAAAGGAGCTTAAATTGCAAGATTTCATCGAGTTCAATAGACAAAATATGTGTCAAAATTAAGACGATATGATTTTGAACTTATAACATTTACCACTATTTTAAACTTAAATGATGCTATTTAATTAAATGCACGCAGGAAGCAGTGAAACGGAGAAAAAGATAAATTTTGGTGGTACAAGCTATGCAAATTTTTGGATGTAAGGTTCGTTATATGGCTGGAGTTTCGCATTTGGTACTTGTAGACTTCAAATATGAAAAATATTGTGTTTCTATGGAATTGGATATTGTATATGTGTTGAATTTGGTATCTTTTATTTATTATTATTTTTTGTTAGTTTGTACTTTGTTGTTGTCACGAATATGGATTTTTTTCTTATGGATTTCGTTACACGTTATGTCGAGATAATATCATAGCTGAATGCATATTAAATAGAGATTATGCCATGTTATATGCAAATATAAGTGTTAGCAATGAATATGTTTGTAACTCTTATATGTGTTACCATATCTTATGGTTCCAACATTTATAAGTGTTAGCAATGAATATGTTTGTAACTCTTATAAGTGTTACCATATCCTATAGTTCCAACATTTATAAGTGTTAGCAATGAATTTCCTGTAACACTTATAAGTGTTACCATATTTTATAGTTCCAACATTTATAAGTGTTAGCAATAAATTTCGTGTAACACTTATAAGTGTTAGCAATGAATATGTTTGTAACACTTATAAGTGTTAGCAGTTACTCTGTTTGTAACACTTATAAGTGTTACAGGAAATTCCTCACAGGCCGTTGGTGACACTTAAAAGTGTTACCGAAATTATTTGTAACACTTATCCCATTGTGTTCAGAATGGGGGTATTTAGCTAGGGAGGACAGTCGTTGGGTTTGGATTGGAGTTCGTATGAGGCAAGGGGTATTTTTGGATTTTTAAAAATATATAAATAAAAAATATCATTGGCCAATCACATTTCTCTCTCCCCGATCTTCCTCTCGACGACGGTGGAAAAGCCTTCCATCCTTCCACCTCGATTCCTTCTCCTACACACGAAATTAGACCTAGCTCCAGTTGGGAATTTTGAAGAGCTCTTTCCCCTCTTCAAATCCATACCCATCACTCTCCTTCTCGTCGCACCATTGAAGAGATCCGCGCCTCCAAAGTTCAGAACTTCCAGCCGCTGCCGTGCTTTTCTCTTGCCGTTGAACTGGAGGTGGTTACCGACGCCGGGAAGCTGCTTCGAAGCTCGGCGACGTGGTGAGGTCTGATTTTAACCTAGTGCAGCGAATTGGCTGATAAATCAAAACCTAGATTCGAATTAAAACAGTGAAGGTGCGATTTATTTTATTTAAAATGAATATAACATTTAAGAGTGTTGCAAACTTTTAAAAATCGTATCTTTTTGCTGTGTTGACGAAATTCGATGAAACAGGAGATAGTGGACTCGTGCGGACGTCTTCTACATTTTAGAAGAGACCGGATATTTTTCTGAGCCTCCTACAATTTTTGGTGGAGTGGAACCCAATGTGAGATTTCTGAATTATAAACGATATGGAAACAACGATGTATAAATTATATAGTCGATGTATGAGTTATATAAGCATTGTACACCTCATTATAAGCATTGTATAAGTTGTATGTTCGATGTATAAGTTATATATGCGTTGTAAAAATGATATATGCATTGAAATAAATTAAAATGAAATCGAAATATAGTTATATATATATATACACACACATACTCCCCTCGTCCACAGACAATGGATGATATATATTGGTTGTGATATTGTTTGGATTATTGGTTGATGTGAAAATTTGGTGAGTATCATGAAGGGTTGATTTGAAATGATTGATTGTGGTTGAAATCCCAATAGAATTAGTATATGGGAAAATTCGTCTGCGTACGAACTAGATATTGAAAATCCCCACTCTCAAATGCTGCGAGGCTTTAAGGTAGAGCGAGGAGCCGAACTAGGGACGGTGCCGGTTTTAACTACCCTGCCGTTATGCTACCGAAATTTTCTGAAATATTCCTTTGTTTGATTTATATTCATGTGTTGAATAGAAATTCATGTGTTGAAATAAAATTCATGTGTTGAATAGAAATTCATGTGTTGAAATAAAATTCATGTGTTGAATAGAAATTCATGTGTGAAATAAAATTCATGTGTTGAAATAAAATTCATGTGCTGAATAGAAACTCATGTGTTGAAATAAAATTCATGTGTTGAATAGAAATTCATGTGATGAATAAGATTCATGTGTTGAAATAAAATTCATGTGTTGAATGAAGTTCACGTATTGAATAAATTCTTTGAAAGATAAAAATAACATTTTTATCATATATATAGACTATATAAAATATTAGTGTTTTAAATAAATTGTTCTAACACCAAAAATAACATTTTTACCTTATGTATGAACTATATAAAATAATCGTGTTTTGAAATAAATTGTTTTACAATAAAAATCACATTTTTATGATTTATGTGAACTATATAAAATAATCATGTTTTGAAATAGATTGTTTTACAATAAAAATCACATTTTTATGATATATATGAACTATTAAAAATAGTGATGTGTTAAAATAAATAGCTGTTGGATAAAAATATCGTTTTATCAAATGTGTTAAATGAATATGGTTTTATAATCAAAGAATGAATTATATTTATATATATATAAATATAATTAAAATAAATCGAATAATGAAGCTGCAGTTCGTGTTTTGAAATTGAGATTTCAAACGATTATTGCGGGAGATCCGACCATCGGGTTTTCCCGAAACTGAAACCTTGGGTTCGCGTGGAAATATCTTCCCAAAGACACCAACTTTGTAAAGATCCAGCAGTTGAATTGTATGGAATGTTTAATTCAAATATGAATAATAACAGCGCCAAAATCGATTATATATATGTATATATAATTAAAATAAATCGAATAACGATGCTGCAGTTCGTATTTTGAAATCGTAACTTCAAACGATTGTACCGGGAGATCCGACCGTCGGATTTTCCCAAACGTAGAACCGGTGGATTCATTTTGAAAAGATCTTTCTAATGATATAAAATTTGTAAAGATCCAACGGTTGGATTTTCATATATGTGTAAATCAAATATGAAGAAAAACAGCGCCATGGCCGCCATATGGCCTGAAGTGTCGTTTGAATGAATTGGCTATTTTTAAATGAATAAAAATAGCGGTAAATTGTTATAAAATATTATAAATGATATGGAATGGAAATAAACTGAATTTACCCGGTTTATTGGATATTTGATGGTTGAATGTGTTTGGCGTGAAAATTACATTAAAGACCAGAATTATTGATGTCGAATAATTTAACCATTGAAAGGAATTGATTTAAATTCTAAATATACGTGAATTATTTGAAAGGCCGAGTTAAATCTCATTTCAAATAATTGATCGACGATAAGAAGTCGATGATGAAGACGGTGGTCGAAGACCGGAGGTCTTCACATCGGTACTGATGTCTTGATTGGGAGACATCCCAAGATATAGATAATAAGTGGTGATCGTCCAGACGTACTTGGAGATCGATGGTTATGCGAGGTGTAAGGTGCCTCCAGTTTCGTTCAGACCTAGAATGAACTTGTATGGACTGTGGGTCTGACATTGGATTTTGCTCTATGTTGATTGATCTCTATTAAATATACATCTGCCTGGTGAAGGGGAATTCATTCCCTTACTTCACCCTTCTCTGAGACGTATGGGATCAGAGGTTGTATATCGATAGACATCAATCGCATGGTGTGAATTGCCGATGTGGCATGCCTAAGTGGCAAATGATCAAGGCTTTTGTTGAAAAGCAAAGTCCTATGGTTGATGATCAAAGCCCCGCCTGTGTGGCATAGCTTTGTGTATAGCGTTGATTAGCGAGCCTCACACCCCGGTATGAGCCAGAAACGGGAGACGACATCAGGGAGGACATGCATTTCCTTCTAACTAGGGTGGTGTCAGTGACCTACCAGCCCTGACATTTATATTATTTTCACCTGTGTGTTTGTTGGATTGCGAGGCGCCTCGGATATATCGGTGACTACGTGGAGCCGATGGAGTCATAGGACTCATTTACGCCCCAAAGGGCAGGGAAACGTGGTGTTCAGGCATAATAATCCACATCGAGTGGACCGGCCCTAACGATCCAAGGTGCAGTTCCGGCTGTTCCGGGGACATGGGCTAGATTGTCTCAAATTCAGTAAGGACTATCTTTTTCCTTGGTTCATGACGGAAATCCAATTTCCAAATACAACACCGTGCGGTTTTGATTGTATACCTATATATGGCGACATTATATATGGTACCCATGCCGTCTATGATTGATAGTTATGATTGAAATTGTTTTTGAAACATATAAACACTAGTAATAATATCAAATGATTTGTTTTGCTCGTATCAAGCATATTTTGGCCATTATAAGGTAAAACTCTATCCTCCGATTTGCATTGCATTGTGTGATGGGAACTGAGTCTTATAATGGCTTCATTTTTATAAAAAGCATTGCGATGTTTAAAAGATTTACTTGTTTTAAGCACTGGTAATCCAATGGATTAAACCCGTTCCGCGAAAGTGGCATGGTCCTGTGATTGGCCATATTATAAAATATGTTAAGTAGATTTCTCATACCAGTCCCATGACTGACTCGTAGTTTGCTTCACTTGCAAACTCGGGTGCCCCTTTTTCTACACGGGCAGCCTTGTATTCAGGTTTTAGTAGGCTCTTTCTTGATAGCTGGAGATGAAGATGGATTCTATCATTTATCTCTTTTTATGATGTTCAGCTCCTATTCTACATATTATGTTTTGTTTTCCGCTGTATACATTTATGTATAGCTGAACTGTATTTGTGCTAAGTATGATCCTGTATACTGTGTAACTCTGATGATTATATTTATCCAGTGTATTATTTGTACATTATCTGGTGCATTTATTTATTCATGTTATGCTGTTATCTGTTTATGTGTTATATTCCAAAGATTACCCTTGCCACCGTCATACAGAGGTTTGGGGGTCGTCACATCTTATGAGCTAATAAATGTTACTTCTCACCTTGTAGGTGCGAGGAAAGATGAGATGACTAATGAGCAACCAGAAGAAGCTACTGAAGCAAAGTCTGCTAAGATGGTGTAGGAGAAAAAGGATGAAGTTACTGGCTCGAAATCTACAGAGAATATCGAGGGGAAAAAGGGTGAGGTTACTGATAAAGCTTTCCTGCCATTTAACACTGAGTCCCCCAAAGATGGGGATATAATAGACGCCTTAATAGATGATGGCGACAATGACGGAAATGAGGAAGATGATGATGTTGTTATGAATGAAGGCTCGAGGGAAGCCGATGGCATGACTTTGGCTGATATGAAGGCGAAGTAAGATATGCTTTTAAAAGCCAAAGTTCAGAAGGAGGACCCCCAAAACCTTAAATCCCTTGCGACATCCCACTAGGGTTGAAGTTAGTTTTCAAGATTTTAACCCGATCGATCATTGAAGAGCTCGCTCAAAAAACTTCTACTGATCCCAGCACTCCGGTTTCAGGGAAGAAGAAGCCGAAGCATATCTTTTTCAAAGATGAAAAAGAGGAAAGGGATAGGCTCAAGGCTGCCAAGAAAGCCAAGTCTGTCCCAAAGCCCAAATGAAAGTCAGTTTCTCCTTTTGTTTTGATTTTCCATTGGTCTGCTGTTGTTATAGCGAGCGTGGCCCTCGAATTTCCTTGCTTAATGTTCTTGTACAAACCTGCGCTCACGTAAATGAAATAGTTTGTTTCCCACAGTGTCAAATACTTGCGAGTTTGTCATTTATTTCAGTTGAGTTCAGTAATGGTCAAAAAGTTAAAAACATAAGTAGTAAATAACAATCCACGTCATGATTGAGCTTCCCTGCAGATGCATAAACAACAAAATATAGTATGCAGAAATCACTGCTTAACTAAACAATCGATAACAGGGAATATGGTGTATATGTCCCTAATCAATCTTGAATAAAGTGCCTGGCCAGGGCTTGTTTGAGATTGATTAGGTTCGACATTAAACTTCCCCCAGCTCTTTGGTGTGCCAAAGATTCTGTTTCATTGGCACTTGTTCGTAGTACCTTTATACTCTCCGTTCATATGGTTAGGTTAGAGTGAATTCAAGGCGGTCTTTTGTCATGGTGCACCTTCACGCCCTAGGGATGTCGCCTACCCGTCCTTTATACTATCTCTCGAATCATGAGAGTTAGAGTTTAGGACGTCGTCTTCCCATCCTCTTCATCTTGTTACGCAAACGGTCATATCGTTCGCTTCGGTTTCTCTCCACACATGATTTCTTAAGGTAGAGTCTCACTAGTTGGGTACGCAATTTCAGATTTAGTGTCTCATATTCAAATCACAGTAATCACAGAATGTATAAAAAGATTTATGTAGGAAAAGTAAATCACACATGATATTTTTATAGTGGTTTGGCCAAGTCGTGGCCTACGTCCACTTTATAACCTTTTGTTTACATCAAGCAAACTTTTCAGGCAAGTCGTGCCTTTTTACATGGTTCATAAAACAAAAGAAAACAATACAGATCTAAGTCAAGTACACCGCAAGTGTTGGGCATCTTGGAATCTCTTCACCATCCATGGTTGTTAACTTGAAAGCTCTTGTATCAAGCTTCCGCTGGATGGTTTATGGTCCTTCCCACTTCGGACCCAGATGGACCGGGGGTGGAAAGGCATGCTTTAGTACTAAGTCTCAAGGTTTAAAAGTCCGAGAATGAACCTTCCTGTCATAGTAACGCGCCACTTGATGCCTGTGCTTCTAGGCGCACAAGTCTGCTTCATCTCTTTTCTCTTCAACCATAACCAGGGATTCAAGGAGAAGCGCTTTGTTTGTCATTGGATCATAATACGTTGCCCTATGAGAGGGAACTTTTAGCTCCACCAGAATGACCGCTTCTAATCCAAAAGAAAATGAAAATGGGGTATGACTGTTGTTGTCTTGTAAGTTGTTCGATAAACCCATAATGCTAATGATAATTCGTCGACCCACATGGCCTTTTCCTGTTCCAATCGTTTTTTAAGGATGAACTTAATAGTTTTGATTATCGCCTCAACTTGTCCATTTGATTGTGGGTGAGCTACTGTAGTGCATCTTTTGTCAATCTTATACTTTTGGCAGAAATTTCTGAATTCTATGCTCTCAAATTGGGTTCCATTGTTAGTTATGATGGTTTTTGTTATTCCAAACTGACAGATGATATTCCTGACCACAAAGTTTATCACCTGCTTTGTCGTGATCGTAGTTATGGGTTCAGTTTCTGCCCATTTTGTGAAATAATCCATGGCCATGATTGCATATTTGGCTCCTCCATTGGCGATTGGCAGGGTTTCAATGATGTCTACTCCCCACATAGCGAACGGCCGTGGCTCACCATTGATTTAAGTTGACTCGTAGGTGCCCTCGGAACTTTTGCAAATTTCGGGCATTTATCGCAGCGTCATGAATAATTTGCTACTTCTTTATTTATGGTAGGCCAGAAATAACCATACCGTAATACTTTCTTTGCCAGTGTTTGGTCCCCGGTGGTCTCCACATTCACCTTCATGTACTTCTCTTAGTACACGTTTGATGTCATCATGTGCTTTACACCAGAACAGGGGCATAGAATATCCCTAGCGGTAAAGAATTTCATATTGTAAGACATATCTTGCGGCTTTATGAATCATAGCTCGTCTCTCGCTTTTTTTTGCTGGGAGTGTTCCGCTCTTAAGGAAGTTCTTAATTGATGTCATCCATGACACCCTTTCCGGTTCAGCTTCCAGTACCGGGTCGACTTCCATTTGATCAAAGCTTAGCGATTTCAGTACCCCAATTGGAACCATCTCTGTCTCTTCCGGATTGTCAAAGCTTGCTAATTTAGCTAACTTGTCTGCTTTTTTATTTTCTATCCGCGGGATATGAGTTATGCTATAATGCTCCAGGTTGTGTAGTAACTCCTCTAAGGTAGGTGATGAGTCGTGGTCCCCTAGTCTCGAATTCCTTTCGAACTTGGCAAACAACTATTTTGGAATCACAGAAAATGTCTAGCGTGGTCACCCTTAATTCCCTAGTGAGTTTTAGCCCGGCAATTAGGTCCTCGTATTCTGAATCATTGTTGGTGGCAGAAAATTCCAACCGCAAAGCATAGTAGATAGATCGTCCCTCGGGAGTCATCAAAATGACTCCGCCGCCGGATCTTCAATCATTCTTAGCCCCATCAGAGTATAGTTTCTAAGGGTTAAGTTATAAATTCTTCTCTGAGGTATTAGCCTTATCATCTAATACATCCTCTTCGGGAATTGTGAATTCCGCGATGAAATCGGCTAAAGCTTTCCACTTATTGATCTCCTGGGCAGGAAGTTTAAATCGAATTGGCTCAACTCAATGTTCCACTTAAGCAATCGTCTGGATGCTTTAGGTCGTTGCAATACTTGTCGGAACGGCTGATCAGTGTATACTACAATCAGATAAGCCTAGAAATAATGACGGAGTTTTCGGGATGCAATCAGGAGGCTATAGGAAAGCTTTTCTATCCTTGGGTAATTACGCTCTGCTGCCGCTAATTTCTTGCTTACGTAATACACCAGCCTCTAAACTTTGTCTTCCTCGCGTACCAGAGCTGAGCTGATGGCATGAGATAATACTGATAAATGTATGAACAGATCCTCATGGTCCACTGGTTTAGACAAAATTGGGGGTTTCTCTAGTAGGTACACTAAGTTTTGAAAAGCCTATACACAGTCAGGGGCCCACTTGAAGTTTCGTTTCCCACATTCTATTCACAACTTTTCCGGCCAAACTCTGAATATCTCTGATCTTTCATGGCTCCTCTATGTTCCTCATTACTGCAATCTGGTCAGGATTAATCTCTTTCCCTCGGGATCTGACAATGAATCCGAGGAAATTTCTTGACACCACCTCGAATGAACATTTCAAAGGGTTTAACTTCATCCCATACCGTTGTAGAATGCCGAACATTTCCGCCAAGTCTTTTGTGTGATCGGCAGATGGCCTGGACTTCACAAGCATGTCGTTTACATAAACTTCCATTGTTTCCCTGATCTGATTATATAACATTCGGTTCACCAAACGCTGATATGTGGCTCCAACATTCATTAGTCTAAATGGTATCACCACATAATAGTACAACCCTAAGTTTGTAATAAAACTTGTGTGTTCTTGATCTGGTACGTGCATGACGATCTGGTTGTACCCCGATTATGCATCCATGATGGAGAGAAGTTCATGTCCTGTTGTTGAATCAACTAGTTGGTCAATCCTGGGGAGTGGGAAACTATCCTTTGGGCAAGCTTTATTGAGATTAGAAAAGTCGATACACGTTTGCCACTTCCCATTTGATTTCTTAACCAAGACGACATTTGATATCCAGTCGAGGTATGTTGAATCTCTGATGAACCCATTATTCCTCAACTTTTCTACTACTTCCTTTAAGACTGCTGACCTCTCGGGGCCCAACATGCGCCTTTTTTGTTTTACCGGTGGATGCTAAGGGTTCAAGCTTAGCGAACGGCTCATGATCGAGGGAGAAATTCCACACATGTCTGCATGTGTCCAAGTAAACACATCAAGGTTTGCCTTCAAATGTCAGTCAATTTTTTCGTTTGGAAAGAATCCAAATGTGATCCAATCTTCAAGGCCTTTTTCGGGTCGTCGTTATCGATTGGGATGTCAAAAGTTGCCTTGTAACGTCCCGGTTTTTGATTGAGTTTCTAATACAGTTTATTTTGGACTAATTTAATAATTGAATTAAATAAATTAGAATAATAATTATTTGAAAATGCTATGTGTATATTTTTATTCTTTTACATAAATATATACAAGTAATGTTATTTTAATATTTTGCTTGTATTTAAAATTTGTTCTTGATACATATACATATAAATTTGGGTTTTCGTGAGAATATATTAAATAAAAATTTATTTACGTCATATGGAAGAAATGTAGAGGGTACGTGACAAGTAATAGCTTGTATTGCCTAGAAAATCTTGGATTTGCCATTTTTAGTACATAGAAGATTCAACGCTTTGATTTGCTTTGAAATGAAGTTTGAAAACATACTTTGCACACACATAGATGGACTGCAAGCACTAGTTAGGCATAGCTTAATTTACTTAGGAACCAAGTCTTGTTTTTTTTTACACAAAGTTGTACACCCACATACATATCAATACAATGCTACAGGTATAGCTGACCGTGCACGTGCTAGATGAATTAATTGAGTGACAAGCCTTAGCAACATTCTTTCCCCATCCTAAATACTTTCAAGCTAACTTAATCTCTGCCAAACATAGAGGTTGAAACATCATAGGCACATGGTTTTGTACTCATAGATAGGAATGCAAATACTTGGTCGTGAGTTGTTTAATCAATGGAAACAAGCCTACAGATCATATCAACCTAGCCTAACATAAATTTCTAATTGAAAACTCTTTTTCACATGTGCTTGTACATTCACATGTCTGACCATGATAAATAGCCATGAAAGAATTGAAATGAAAATACCAGCCTAACCTATTTCCTTTCAATCAAACTTAGCTTTGTATCTTTCAATCACTGAACACATGCACAACTAGTAGATAGTTTTACCCTTTTCAACCACTAGCAATAATATTTCAGTCCACATGCGCACATGTGCTATCCATTTTTTTAAATATTTTCTTGCATATATAAATATCCATACACACCCACTACCCCTCACGAATCATCAGTGAACTCAACCCCAAGTACTGAAACAAATTATGGAAAACAAAATAAGTGTAGTAACCTGGAAGAAAAAACATGACAGATAATCAAAATCCCAAAGCATAATAATGGAGCACAACTATGTAAGTAAAACTCTTTCCCTTGTTTACTGATTAATATATATAAGTAAACATATATAAACAGTATGCATGCATTTTGTTGAAAACTTGATATGGCTTTAACCATGGAACTGTGTGCATCTAAGTAAACTCATAATATATAGGAGTATTCATGTATTCATCATTTTCTTTTCTGTTTTGTTGAGGATCTGAAATGGCAAAAACCAATACACTAAAGCCTTAAGGCTATTATAACCTGAAACATAACTCACTGAAAAGAAAAGAAAAAGTGAGTAAACTTTCCTATTTTTGTTCATTTATCTTGCATGTACATAGGAATTTGCTGTAGTTGTTTTTATACTGAATTGAAATCTGTAAATTTCTTTTCCCTCTTTAAATTTAATGGCCGATTATATGTATGATGGTATCAACTGTTATATAAGTATGAACGCCTTGGATATATAGTATTGAAACATTTCAAATCTTCAGATTAGATTTGAATGTAAGAAAATTGAAATGAATTATATAACAGCATAAAGACAAATATAGGCTCTCTGTTTTTATTCTTAAGAAATGCCATTTAGCAAAAAAAAAAAACCTTAACGAGTTTTAGAAATGATGTCCAGCACGAAAATAACTTAAAATTGGCTCAAGATTACTCTAAAAATAATTTCACTTTGAATGAACATATATACTTACATATATATGCAAAATATGGCAAGACAGTATTAATAACCCAAAATTTCGATTATATAGAATTTCAAACCAGACACACCTAGCTGATAGCATATAGAAATGATGTTTTTCAAAACAAAATTCCAGATTTTTAGTTATGTGTATCATGAGTTTTGATTAAATTATAGGTTTGGGGAAAAGAGTATATTTCTTGGATTTTTGTCAATGAGATTCAAAACTGCTATAGTCGGAGTGTCTCGGGGTGTAGATGAAAATGTCGACAGGGGTTGGCAAATTCCGGTGGTTGGAGAGTTAGGGCGAGGTAGATTTAGGTTTTGGTTAACAGTTTGGGCATGGGGTTTTGAGCGAATTGTGTAGGGTCCTCAGATGACCGAATGGGGCGAATTTTGGTAACGAGGTACGCCTAGGGTCGATGAAGAGGTATAAGGCGGAGCAGACATTTCATGTGGCCTGAGGTGATGGAGGGGAAGTCTTTTTTAGATCACATGATTGTAATGTTTCAGTTTGTATGGACTGAAGTTTGTTTTTGAAAAAAAAGCTTTTAGGAGGCGTAGGGACCGATCAGAAGTCATCTGGGGTGGCAATTTGGTATGTGGGTGGCGTCGCACAAGTCTGGTGGCTGGTGATGATGTACACATGTATAGAGGAGGTGAGTACATGGTGAAGCGGACTTGTTTTTCCTTTGTTACGAATTGGCTTTCTGGAGCAATAAAGAGGAAGGGAAAGAGTAGTGAACAATGGCACAGCGTTGGTTAGTATGTATGTAGCCAGTTTTACTTGCTGCACGGGTTCTTGGGCTTGGGTCAATCCATGAAAATAATAATAACAATAATATAAAAATGTATATAAACAAAAAGTCATGAAAGAAGGAAATCCCAGAGGGAAGAAGTAACAAGGGATTATAAACAAAAAGAAGAAGTGGGAAAGAAGCTTGTGCAGGCGACATGGTGGTAACGCATATTGGTACTGCAACGACACATATTTAAATAAAAAGACAAAAAGAAATAGACTTCTAAAATCACTTATACATTCAAAGTTAGAACTAGTGCATAGCCTTATATAGGAAATACTATAACACAAAATAGGCTAGAAAATAGGATCGCAAGGACCCAGTTGTTCATGCAAGTTTTGAAAAAAGGAAATAAAAGAAATAAAATGAAATAAAAAATATACACCGAAAGTCAGAATGAAACGAAAAGGAGAGGAGCATCAGATGTTATTGGGGAAGCACGGCATGGCAAATACGTTGCCTGGGAGAAGGAACAACAAGATGGAGTTTTGTGTGGGTCTATGTTTACGCGGATGGAACTGGACCTTGGGCTATCGGCCATATTTTTCTTTATGAAAAAAATACAAACGTTTAAAAAGGAAAACGAAACAGAAGAACAAAGAGGAGGGGAGAAGGACCGACGTTGGAAAGAAAAGAAGGTGGGGAAGACTGGCTTGGAAATTGGTTGTCAGGGAGAAAGGAATTGGATGCAGGCATGATGCATGAGCCTTGGGTACAGGATTTAGGCTTGGCCTATATTTTAAGTAAAACTAAATAATAAAGAAAAAGAAGAACAAATGTTTGAATCAAAAGTAACGTATATTTAAATGTGTACGTAGAAGCTTAGACCAAGATATTTGAATTGTGTTGGTTCGAGTAAATAGACAATGTAAGTTAATAACTCGACGTAAGTTATCAGTGTAAACAAATCGTTATAAGACGAATAAATTTATTTAGTTATTAAATTAGATTCATCTATAACAACGTTATAATAAAGAAAACGTAAATCTAGTCATGAACTGAATTAACGCACAAATTAATGATTAGCAATGATTTGTAAATACCGTAAATACTAAATTTATTATCGATTACTTTAGTTGTGTTTAATTACGTTATCGTAATTATATATTATATATTGAAATTTGTGAGTGGAAATAAATAGTGTTCCACTATATATCTGTATTGGCTGAATTGTTTTGAACACCCCGTTAGCAGGAATAAACACCGTTCTGCTACTATATCAGTTTAGCATATCTTTATCAGTTAACACATGTTGTTGAAATATTATATTATTAGTTGATAATATTGAACTGTATTTATATGTTGTTTGTGGAAATTAGGTTAACGGCTTGAATGTCATATTTTTAAAGAAGTGTATATACCGTTGGAACTGCCAAACCATTTTTTGTAAAGTAACTCAGAAATGAACATAAGTTTTTAATTGGATATAAATTGTTTTTAAGAAAACAATTAGATGGATCATTTTAAATAAATTATATTATCAATTTATTTAAAAGGGAGGATCATGTATAACCCGTTAATCAAGTTGTTTCGGGTTGATTTAAATCGAAGTTTTAAAATGGAAACAAATCGAACATTTAGATTAAATTTCAACGATTTAATTTCAAGTTAAATTAATAAATGGTTCAGAATAACAACGCTATTTTGAAATGGTTTAAGATTTGTGAAAATCAAATGGATTTACAAATTTATGATTTTAACGAATATTTTGGATATCGAACTTCTACAACTCTTGACGATGAGGATGATTTCGACTAAAGGTCTGAGAGGTAATTAAAATACCCCAACTTGAACGATTTCACTATTTTCTGATAGGTCGTATTAGTTTATGTTCAAACTAAGTGTTAGAGTCGAAAATCGTCTTCAGTTATAAAATAGATATTCATGGTGAGATTATCCTGTAAGATTTATAATAGAATTTATAAGTAATATTTATGTTTTTTCCGAATAAATATAGAAAAATTAGTATTTGAATTCAAATATTTAAAGATTATTTAAATAAGTCTTAGCAGATCTAATAGAAATAAATCTATTTATTTTACTTTATATTTGATAGTTAAATCACCGACTATCAAATTTGGACCTTTTACGTTGTCATTTCAAAGAGAGCGGAATCTAAATTCCACTTCGTTTCGACATTTACGTTTTCAATCAGAGATTTTTGAAGACCGTTGAAGATGGAGGTTATGCAAGGGTTATTCTGTAGATCCTAGGTAGAAATTGCCTAAGATGGATTTTCATAATAGTGCATTCGGTTTGTCCAGTCCCATGACAACTTGTATGGACGAGTGTCTGACAGAGTATGCCTAATAAGTTGCCTAATTTGATCTCTTCAAACATATTTACGTTTGATGGCGGAGGAATTTGTTTCTCTTAGCGTTATACCTAGGATATTTTTAGGTAAATCAATTTGTGATTTGGCGGGTTTGACGATGTGGCATTCAAAGCAAATGAAGAAGTGTTATATCTAAAGGTAAGCTCAGCCTCAAGCCTCACAACCGGGAAATGACAAAAATCGGGCAGGCAACATGGCTATGTGGGTCGCTCCCATTAGGGTGTATTGTCACCTATCTAGAGAAATTTCTTTTGCTTCTTTAATCTATCGATGTTGTCCCTTTCGGGAAATGGTGGGTAGCTCCCAACCATTGGTGACAATATATTCAATACACTCAATCGAAATGAGTGGTCGGTCTTGTGTGGGCCGGGTTGCATGATGTTCTTGTTGAACCTAGTGTATTCGCCTCTACAGATACACTATCGACAGGTGGTTCCATACCTTGTCATAGTCGAAATTCAATCTCCAATAAGCACCCGCGGTTTTGATTGTATACTACTTATGTAGAGCGTGAGATGCAAACGTTCTGCTAGATTGCTACTTATTTGTATTTAGACACTATTATTATATCAGAATATATATATGACTTCAAAATGTTTTGGATTATCGTAAGGTAAAAACCATCCGTGTTTATGTGTGGATCGGTCTTACGGTTATCTTTTCTTTCAAAATGTTTTTGAAAGTTAAACAAGTGTTTGGATTCTTGTAAGAGAAAAACACGTTCCGTTTCTACGGCGTGGTCTTATGAGATATCCTATATCAAAATCATTTTTCTTTAAAAATCATTTACTCATACCAGTCCCATGACCGACCCAGAGTTTATGTTTCTACGGTTTTCCCTAAACTCTTGGGTGCTCAAATTTGTACGGGTAGTCCAATAGTTCAGGATTTTACAGATTTATCTGGAGGAGCTTGGAGCAGGAGACTTCAACGTTCGATATTTAGAGTTTATTTCCGCAGTATTGTATTTGTGACTTACTCTGATGATGTATGTAAGTAAAAATACTGTTTTAATTTCAAAGTGATTATTTATATATTATATTTTATTCCGCTGCTATTGTGAGACTTTGTATTGTTGTTTAGTTCGATCTTTTATCTATTTCTTTTATTCTAATTTTCAATCTTTCTATTCCTCATCCTCTTACTTCTTTCTATTAATTATTTGTATTTTCGTGCAATTTGGGTTAGACGTGTGTTGTTTTCAGTCGACTCAAATGGTACGGATTTGCGGGTCATTACACTTGGTATCAGAGAAGAAGGTTGAGTAATAACCTTGGCTCTGTGGCGTAACTCGATAGAGATGGGATTAGTAATATCCTAAATTGAGTTTGAGTGTATATATATGAGCGCATATTTGTTAATTGATATATAAAAAAATGTTTTTGTATTGTGTTGAATAGTTTTCGTGTGGTTTAAAATTTCTGGTCGATGCAGGGTGCATGCTGTATCGAAAAGTTTTTGTAAACTCTTGAACGGAGTAATTCGACACAATATTGTTTTGAAAGTTGTGTAAATGAGATAATTTTGCCCAAAATTATATTTTTTCTGGAATTATTATTATATATGGTTGTGACGACCCCAAACCCCGTACTGACGGTGGCAAGGGTAATCTTTGGAATATAACACAGAAACAGATAGTAGCAGAACATAATTAAATAAATACACCAGATAATGAACAAATAATACACTGGATAAACGTAATCATCAGAGTTACACAGTATACAGGATCATACTTAGTACAAATACAGTTCAGCTAGACACAAATGTCTACAGCGGAAACCAAACATAATATGTACAATAGGAGCTGAACAACATAAAAAGAGATAAATAATAGAATCCATCTTCAGCTCCAGCTATCCAGAAAGAGCCAGCAAAAACCTGAATACAAGGCTGCCCATGTACAAAGAGGGGCACCCGAGTTTGCAAGTGAAACAAACTACGAGTCAGTCATGGGACTGATATGAGAAATCTACTCAACACAATTAAAATATGGCTAATCACAGGACCACGCCACTTTCGTGGAACGGGTTTACTCCATCGGATCGCCAGTGCTTTAAAACAAATTATTCTTTGAAACATCGCAATGCTTTTTATAAAAATGAAGCCATTATAAGACTCAGTTCCCATCACACAATGCAACGCAAACCGGAGGATACAGTCTTACCTTATAATGGCCAAAATATGCTTGATACGAATAAAACAAAAGCATTTGATATTATTACTATTGTTTATATGTTTCAGAAACAATTTCAAATCATAACTATCAATCATAGACGACATGAGCGTCCCATGCCACTTTGTCACCAAATATAGGTATACAATCCAAACCGCACAGTCACGTATTTGGAAATTGGATTTCCGTCATGAACCAAGGCAAAAGATAGTCCTTACCGAATTCGAGACGCTCTAGCCCATGTCTCAGGACCCATACTCAAGTGGGCCCTTGGATCGTCAGGGCCGGTCCACCGACGTGGATTATTATGCCTGAACACTACGTTTCCCCGCCCTATGGGGCGTCGATGAGCCAACGAATGACTCCATCGGTCCCGGATCGACCGATATATCCGAGGCGCCTCGATATCCATCATCCGCATAAGTAAAATGTCAGGCCGTGTAAAAACACTGACACAACTCCTAGCTAGAAAGAAACGCATGCCCTCCCTGAGGTCCTTCTCTCGTTTCTGGTTCATACCGTGGTGTGAGGCTTGCGAATTCATGTTATACACAAAGCTACGCCACACAGGCGGTGCTTTGATCATCACCACAAGACTTTGCTTTTCAACAGAAGCCCTGATCACTGCGTCTTAGCATGCCACACAGGCAATTCACACCATGCGACTGATGGCTATCAATCACACAGAATAAATTCCAATGTCAGACACACCATCCATTTGCAAGTCCGTTCTGGGTCTGAACGAAACCGGAGGCATTATATACCTCGCAAACCCATCGACCTCCACGTACGTCTGGAGGATCACCACTCATTATCCATATTTCGGGATGCCTTCCAATCAGGACATCAGTTACCATCCAAACGAGGTGAAGATTTCCGGTCTTCAACCACCGTCTTCATCTTCGATTTCTTATCGTCGATTCAGTTATTCAGAATGGGATAAACCAGGTCTTTCTGAGCAACTCGCATATATAATAAACACGTGCTACACAAACACTACATACGCATCATTTCAATTCATTAGTCACTAACCGTCAATCAGTAAGAGATCGATTTCCGAAATATTAACCCCGAAGGCCGAAACCAACATCAGATCAACACCCAGGAAACCATTCGACTTAGCCAACCTTCAGATAGTTTCTAAATTTCACATCATATCGTTTATAATATTTTATAACGACTTATCGCTATTTTTATTTATTTTAAAATAGCCAATTTATTCAAAACGGCGCTTTGGGCCATAACGCGGTCGTGGCGCTGTTTTTCTTCAGATTTGATTTATAAATATCTGAAAATCTAACCGTTGGATCTTCACAAAATTTACATCATTAGAAAGATCTTTTCAAAACGAATCCAACGATTCCAGTTTCGGGAAAATCCGACGGTCGGATCTCCCGGTATAATCGTCTGAAGTTTTACGAACTGCAGCGTCGTTATTCGATTTAATATAATTATATTTATGTATATATAAATATAATCGATTCTGGCGCTGTTTTTCTTTATATTTCAATTAAACATTCCAGACAATCCAACCGTTGGATTTTTACAAAGTTTGTGCCGTTGGAAAGATATTTCCAAAGCGAACCCAACGGTTGCGGTTTCGGGAAAATCCGATGGTCGGATCTCCCGCACTAATCGTTTGAAATCACTGTTTCAAAATACAAACTGCAGCTTCGTTATTCAATATATTTCAATTATATATATATATATATATCGATTCTTCGATTTCAAAACTACATGATTTTCATACTTTTGATAAAAATGATATTTTTATCTAACTGTCTTCTATTTCAACACTTCACTATTTTTAACAATTCATATATATAGTAAAAATGTGATTTTTATTGTAAAACGATTTATTTCAAAACATTACTATTTTATATAGTTAATATAGGTGATAAAAATAGGATTTTTATTATAAAACAATTTATTTAAAAACCAGATTATTTTATATAGTTCATATTGATGATAAAAATAGGATTTTTATTATAAAACAATTTCTTTCAAAATACGAATACCATTCAATACATGAATATGATTCAACGAATTTCTATTCAACACATGAAGGTTTTCTATAGTTTGTATATATAGATAAAAAGGTGATTTTTATATTTAAAACACGAATACCATTCAACACATGAATTTCAATTCAACAAATGAATTTCGATTCAACACATGAAGGTTTTCTATAGTTTATATATATAGATAAAAAGGTGATTTTTGTATTTAAAACACAAATACCATTCAACACATGAATTTCAATTCAACGAATGAATTTCTATTCAACACATGAAGGTTTTCTATTCAACAGACGAATATAATTTCAACACAGGAAAATAATTCTAACACATGAATATTATTCAAAATTTCGGCAGCATAACGGCAGGGTAGTTAAAACCGGGACCATACCTAGTACGGCTCCTCGCTCTACCTTAAAGCCTCGCAGCTTTTGACAATGGGGAATCATGCATCTAGTTCGCACGCAGGAGGCATGCATATTTTTTTTTCATTTCCACAAACTAATCCTATGTGGTTTCAACCAAATATTTCTCAACCAAAAACGGGTATTTTTCAACCACAATCAATCAATTTCAACCACAAACAATTCTAATCAACCATTCATAATCAACCAATTTTCACACTAATCACAACCAATAAATATCGTCCATGGTTTGTGGACGAGGGGCGTATATATGTATATATATATATTTATATATAAGCATTTCACTTCTACTCAACAAATGTATAATTTTTACAACGCATATATAACTTATACATCGAACGAACAACTTATACAACGCTTATACATGAGGTGTACAACGCTTATATAACCCATACATCGACTATATAATTTATACATCGTCGTTTTCCATATCGTTTGTAAATTAGAAATCTCACATTGGGTTCCACTCCACCAAAAATAGCGGAAGGCTCAGAAAAATATGCGGTCTCTTCTAGAATTTAGAAGACGTCCACACGAGTCCACTATCTCTTGTTTCACTGAATTTAGAGCACATAGCAAAAGATATAATTTTTATAAGTTTGCAACGATTTTAAATGTGGAAATCAGTTTATACAGTATAAACTGTATACCACTCAGTTTTGTTCAAACCTAGGTCATTGATTTGCGCTCGATCCGTACAATTTGAGGACGATCAGATCCTACCACCTCGAAGAGCTTCAGAAGGCCTTGCCAGCGCTGGTGGTTGTGTGGAGCTCGATGGCGCAGGGATGGAGATTGATGCCGACGAAGACGGCGCCTTCCCGGCGTTGGATCTCGAGATTCAGGCCACGAAAAAATCCAATACTTATATGGATTTGAAGAGAGTTCGAAGCTCTACAAAATCCCTAACTGTGGCATCGAGGAGAGAAGGTCTGGAGTTTTTCCGTCGTCGGGTTTCTGAGAGGAGCGGAGAGAGAGAATAAAGTGTGGCCAATCAGATTTTTTTACTTTATTTATATTATGTTTTTCAAAAATACCCTCTTTCACACACGAACACAAATCCAAACCCAACGAATGTCATCTCCAGCGTTTTACCCCCATTCCGAACACAATGGGATATGTTTCGTAGGCCCATTCGACTGTTTCAGTCAGTTTTCATTCAGATTAAAATATAAAACATTCAATATTTGATTTGAACGTACATTTCAATTTGCCACGGGCACAAACTGATCCGAAAAATTCCAGAAAAATAAATCTAGCTATGTTTTGACGATACGGTCCCAACAAAACTAGTTTCGTCGAATTCTGAGACTGTTTTTAAAATGGCCCTTTTTTGGTCGATCCAATTTAACTGTAATTGACAAAACACATTTTCCTTTGCCACACTCACATACTAGCTTCAAAAATAATGAAATTTGAAACCTAGCAATAACTTCACATCCCAGATCCAACAAAAGTGGTTTCGTCGAATTCCGAGGTCGTTTGCAAAATGGCCAATTTCACGGGCTATATAAATTCCATAGCGACCTTTCAGAAAATTCATTTGGCCATAACTTTTGTATCCCGCTATGAAACTTCGATTTTTCAGATTCGTTAGAAAGATATTCACTAACAGATTTAAATATTTTTAGTTTCACTCAAATCCGCTTTGTTTTGCACCCGGTACGGCCGGTCAAAGTTTGAATTCAAATTTTGAAACTACCGCGCCATTTCAGGCCTTGTTTATAATTAGAATTAATTATATTCCTTTTCAATTGTCGATTCAAACTCAGTTTTCATCTTTATTATTTAAAATATTTATTTTAAATATTTAAAATCCACTATTTTAGCCAATTTAAAAAATTTAAATTAGTTCAGATTTTCCGGGTCGTTACAATCTCCCCCACTTAAAACTTTTCGTCCCCGAGAAAGGAACAAAGTCGAAAGTGGTTTGATTAGTCAACTCTACGTTCGATCTGGCTTCCATTCTCCAACTTTTCAGTTTCTGAGAATTTTCAAATTCTTTAAAAATTTGGCTAACACCCGGAATTTTCGAAAAATTTCGCCATAACCTCCTTTGTACGGGGAGGGGTTTGGAAATTTTTTGGGCCGTATTAGGTACCCAATAAATCCTATAAAGCATACACATATTTATAGTGATGTAATCTGGTGTTTACATGGGAGCGTGTATAGATAATAACTCCAGAGAATAAATTCTCGTCACCCTGTCAAAGCCTGAGGGAGTGTGTTTTTTAATTGCTCCAGAGGATAAATCCTCGTCACCTCGTCCTGTGTGGGAAATAAATAGTCAATGTGCCATATCTAATTACTAGAGTGATGTGATTATTGTCAACTCCAGACCCATGTGGGGTTTTTTATTAATCTGGCACTTTTATCGTTACAATTTATATGGTCATATCAGTCATCAGTTCAACCTGTAAAATAAAGTCATTGCCATACAAGCCTCTCGCTCGTATGGTAAATCTTTCACCTTGTCACACAAGCTCCAAATGCTTATGTGGTATATGATGAAGTATGCCTATCTTCAAGAAGTATGCCATGTAATGTAGTTCAAAATTAATTGTTACTATCCTATGGCGACATTTATTTTTTACAGAGAGAATAACCAGCACTCCGCATCCAATGGCATTCACAGGAGTTGATATAATAATATTTCGCATCCAACTCATTAAGGTTTACCTATTTGTCGGGCACGCAAATAATTTCTTTAATCAACAGCTATCCATTTACCTGTTCAAACATATATAATGCACAAGTATATATCCCTATCTATTTTCTAATCAGTTCAGTGTGTGATTTAATCGAATAAATTCTATTATTGATTAAATTAACTATCGTTTTAATAATTTAATTAATCAAATCTACTATCACGCAATGCAAACAACAAGCAATCTGTTTTTAACTTTTTCAAAAATATACTAATCAATTTCTATATCTGATTTTGGCTGTGGGAGCACAACTGGCTCATTAGCTGGTCGAGCCATACGATTATTTCTTCTGTCCCTGACACTCATTTTCTAGTGCGTCTGCAATTAGTAGACAAAGTGTCAGGTCAACAGAAAAGATATTGCAAAACATAGAGACAAATACTTGAATGTAAATGTGTCTACTGGGGTGTATTTCATTCTGCTTTACTCATACTAGGATATTACTGATCCTATCTGTAAAGAGTTACCCATCCTAGAACACTACTGGTTCTATTTCTAACGAGTTCGTTCATATGTTATATTCCAGAACTAAGCTTAACCAAAGCTCTAATACCACGTTGTGACGACCCCAAACCCCGTACTGACGGTGGCAAGGGTAATCTTTGGAATATAACACAGAAACAAATAATAGCAGAATAGAATTAAATAAATACACCAGATAATGAACAAATAATACACTGGATAAACGTAATCATCAGAGTTACACAGTATACAGGATCATACTTAGTACAAATATAGTTCAGCTATAAATAAATGTCTACAGCGGAAACCAAACATAATATGTACAATAGGAGCTGAACAGCATAAAAAGAGATAAATAATAGAATCCATCTTCAGCTCCAGCTATCCAGAAAGAGCCAGCTAAAACCTGAATACAAGGCTGCCCGTGTAGAAAGAGGGGCACCCGAGTTTGCAAGTGAAAAAAACTACGACTCAGTCATGGGACTGGTATGAGAAATCTACTCAACACAATTAAAATATGGCTAATCACAGGACCACGCAACTTTCGTGGAACGGGTTTACTCCATCGGATCGCCAGTGCTTTAAAACAAATCATTCTTTGAAACATCGCAATGCTTTTTATAAAAATGAAGCCATTATAAGACTCAGCTCCCATCACACAATGCAACGCAAACCGGAGGATAGAGTTTTACCTTATAATGGCCAAAATATGCTTGATACGAATAAAAAAAAAGCATTTGATATTATTACTAGTGTTTATATGTTTCAAAAACAATTTCAAATCATAACTATCATTCATAGACGACATGAGCGTCCCATGCCACTATGTCGCCAAATATAGGTATACAATCAGAACCGTACAGTCACGTATTTGGAAATTGGACTTCCGTCATGAACCAAGGCAAAAGATAGTCCTTACCGAATTCGAGTCGCTCTAGCCCGTGTCTCAGGACGCAGACTCAGGTGGGCCCTTGGATCATCAGGGCTGGTCCACTGACATGGATTATTATGCCTGAACACTACGTTTCCCCGCTCTATGGGGCGTCAATGAGCCAACGAATGACTCCATCGGTCCCGGATCGACCGATATATCCGAGGCGCCTCGCTATCAATCATCCACATAAGTAAAATGTCAGGCCATGTAAAAACACTAACACCACTCCTAGCTAGAAAGAAACGCATGCCGTCCCTGAGGTCCTTCTCCCGTTTCTAGTTCATACCGGGGTGTGAAGCTTGCGAATTCACGTTATACACAAAGCTACGCCACACAAGCGGTGCTTTGATCATCACCACAAGACTTTGCTTTTCAACAGAAGCCCTGATCACTGCGTCTTAGCATGCCACACAGGCAATTCACACCATGCGACTGATGGCTATCAATCACACAGAATAAATTCCAATGTCAGACACACCGTCCATTTGCAAGTCCGTTCTGGGTCTGAACGAAACTGGAGGCACTATATACCTCGCAAACCCATCGACCTCCACGTATGTCTGGACGATCACCACTCATTATCCATATTTCGGGATGCCTCCCAATCAGGACATCAGTTACCATCCAAACGAGGTGAAGATTTCCGGTCTTCAACCACCGTCTTCATCTTCGATATCTTATCGTCGATTCAGTTATTCAGAATGGGATAAACCTGGTCTTTCTGAGCAACTCGCGTATATAATAAACACGTGCTACACAAACACTACATATGCATCATTTCAATTCATTAGTCACTAACCGTCAATCAGTAGGAGAACGATTTCCCAAATATTAACCCCGAAGGCCGAAACCAACATCAGATCAACACCCAGGAAACCATTCGACTTAGCCAACCTTCAGTTAGTTTCTAAATTTCACATCATATCGTTTATAATATTTTACAACGATTTATCACTATTTTTATTTATTTTAAAATAGCCAATTTATTCAAAACGACCCTTCGGGCCATAACGCGGCCGTGGCGCTGTTTTTCTTCAGATTTGATTTACACATATCTGAAAATCTAACCATTGGATCTTCACAAAATTTACATCATTAGAAAGATCTTTTCAAAACGAATCCAACGGTTCTAGTTTCGGGAAAATCCGACGGTCGGATCTCCCGGTATAATTGTTTGAAGTTTCAATTTCAAATTACGAACTGCAGCGTCGTTATTCGATTTTAATATAATTATATTTATACATATATATATAAATATAATTGATTCTGGCACTGTTTTTCTTCAGATTTGAATTAAACATTCCATACAATCCAACCGTTGGATTTTAACAAAGTTGGTGCCGTTGGAAAGATATTTCCAAAGCGAATCCAAAGGTTGCGGTTTCGGGAAAATCCGATGGTCGGATCTCCCGTACTAATTGTTTGAAATCACAGTTTCAAAATACGAACTGCGGCTTCGTTATTCGATATATTTCAATTATATATATATATATATCGATTCTTCGATTTCAAAACTACATGATTTTCATACTTTTGATAAAAATGATATTTTTATCTAACTGTCTTCTATTTCAACACTTCATCATTTTTAACAATTCATGTATATAGTAAAACTGTGATTTTTATTGTAAAACGATTTATTTCAAAACACAACTATTTTATATAGTTAATATAGGTGATAAAAATAGGATTTTTATTATAACACAATTTATTTCAAAACCAGATTATTTTATATAGTTCATATTGATGATAAAAATAGGATTTTTATTATAAAACAATTTCTTTCAAAATACGAATACCATTCAACACATGAATATGATTCAACGAATGAATTTCTATTCAACACATGAAGGTTTTCTATAGTTTGTATATATAGATAAAAAGGTGATTTTTATATTTAAAACACGAATACCATTCAACACATGAATTTCAATTCAACGAATGAATTTCGATTCAACACATGAAGGTTTTCTATAGTTCATATATATAGATAAAAAGGTGATTTTTATATTTAAAACACGAATACCATTCAACACATGAATTTCAATTCAACGAATCAATTTCTATTCAACACATGAAGGTTTTCTATTCAACAGATGAATATAATTTCAACACAGGAAAATAATTCTAACACCTGAATATTATTCAAAATTTCGGCAGCATAACGGCGGGGTAGTTAAAACCGGGACCGTCCCTAGTACGGCTCCTCGCTCTACCTTAAAGCCTCGCAGCTTTTGACAATGGGGAATCATGCCTCTAGTTCGCACGTAGGCGGCATGTATATTTTTTTTTCATTTCCACAAAATAATCCTATGTGGTTTCAACCAAATATTTCTCAACCACAAACGGGTATTTTTCAACCACAATCAATCAATTTCAACCACAAACAATTCTAATCAACCATTCGTAATCAACCAATTTTCACACCAATCACAACCAATAAATATCGTCCATGGTTTGTGGACGAGGGGCGTATATAAATATATATGTGTGTATATATATTTATATATAAGCATTTCACTTCTATTCAACACATGTATAATTTTTACAACGCATATATAACTTATACATCGAACATACAACTTATACAATGCTTATACATGAGGTGTACAACGCTTATATAACCTATACATCGACTATATAATTTATACATCGTCGTTTTCCATATCGTTTATAAATTAGAAATCTCACATTGGGTTCCACTCCACCAAAAATTGCAGAAGGCTCATAAAAATACGCGGTCTCTTCTAGAATGTAGAAGACGTCCACACGAGTCCACTGTCTCTTGTTTCTCTGAATTTCGACCACATAGCAAAAAGATATAATTTTTATAAGTTTGCAACAATTTTAAATGTGGAAATCAGTTTATACAGTATAAACTGTATACCACTTAGTTTTGTTCAAACCTAGGTCATTGATTTGCGCTCGATCCGTACAGTTTGAGGACGATCAGATCCTACCAACTCGAAGAGCTTCAGAAGGCCTTACCGGCGCTGGTGGTTGCGTGGAGTTCGATGGCGCAGGGATGGAGATCGATGGCGACGAAGAGGGCGCCTTCCCGGCGTTGGATCTCGAGATTCAGGCCACGAAAAAATCCAATACTTATATGGATTTGAAGAGAATTCGAAGCTCTACAAAATCCCTAACTGTGGCGTTATAACGAAGAATCGAGGAGAGAAGGTCTGGAGTTTTTCCGTCGTCGGGTTTCTGAGAGGAGCGGGGAGAGAGAATAAAGTGTGGCCAATCAGATTTTTTTTATATTTTTTTTCAAAAATACCCTCTTTCACACACGAACACCAATCTAAACCCAACAACTGTCATCCCCAGCGTTTTACCCTCATTCCGAACACAATGTGATATGTTTCGTAGACCCATTCAACTGTTTCAGTCAGTTTTCATTCAGATTAAAATATAAAACATTCAATATTTGATTTGAACGTACATTTCAATTTGCCAGGGCCACAAACTGATCCGAAAAATTCCAGAAAAATAAATCTAGCTATGTTTTGATGATACGGTCCCAACAAAACTAGTTTCGTCGAATTATGAGACTGTTTGTAAAATGGCCCTTTTCTGGTCGATCCAATTTAACTGTAATTGACCAAAACACATTTTCCTTTGCCACGCTCACATACTAGCTTCAAAAAATTAAGAAATTTGAAACCTAGCAATAACTTCACATCCCAGATCCAACAAAAGTGGTTTCGTCGAATTCCGAGGTCGTTTGCAAAATGGCTAATTTCACGGGTTATATAAATTCCATAGCGACCTTTCAGAAAATTCATTTGGCCATAACTTTTACATCCCGCTATGAAACTTCGATTTTTCAGATTCGTTAGAAAGGTATTCACTAACAGATTTAAATATTTTTGGTTTCACTCAAATCCGCTTTGTTTTGCACCCGGTATGGCCAGTCAAAGTTTGAATTCAAAGTTTGAAACTACCGCGTCATTTCAGGCCTTGTTTATAATTAGAATTAATTATATTCCTTTTCAATTGTCGATTCAAACTCATTTTTCATCTTTATTATTTAAAATATTTATTTTAAATATTTAAAATCCACTATTTTAGCCAATTTAAATTTTTTAAATTGGTTCAGATTTTCCGGGTCGTTACAATGGATGTGTCGATTGTTGATATTATAATTTAACAAGATTATAAAAATTGAAATGATTATATATTAAATAAATTGAATATGTATAAGAAGATGAAATATACAAACCGGAGAATTATTTGAGAACACAAAATGTTTTGGAAAAATTCAAAGGGTCTGAATTTAGATATGTGATTTCAAATTAGTTTGGAATTAAAATCGAAAATGCGGATTTCAGAATTTGAAATTTAACTAGAGTTAAGAAATTGAAACCTAACTGGAGATTGGTTGAGTTAAATGATTTTCTGAGTGTTGATCTGATGTTGATTTCGGTCTTCAGGATTAATTCTTAGAAGATTATTTTCTTACCGATTTACATTCAGATATTGATGTGTGTGTTTGTATTGTATGTTTTGCTTGTTGTGGATGTTTGATAGATAACATGTGTGGTTTAGATACCTCGTTTGTTGCAATTATTAGGGATGGCCCATGCATGTGTTCTGTTTTAAGATAAGATTTTAAATCTCCTCATCGCTCTTCAATTTCGAGGACGAAATTCTGTTAAGGAGGTAGATTATAACGTCACGTTTTTTGATTGAGTTTCTAATGCAGTTTATTTTGGATTAATTTAATAACTGAATTAAATAAATTAGAATAATAATTATTTGAAAATGCTATGTGTATATTTTTATTCTTATACATAAATATATACAAGTAATGTTCTTTTAATATTTTGCCTGTATTTAAAATTTGTTCTCGATACATATAGATATAAATTTGGGTTTTCATAAGAATATATCAAATAAAAATTTATTTACATCATATGGAAGAAACGTAGAGGGTACGTGACTAGTAATAGCTTGTATTGCTTAGAAAATCTAGGATTTTCCATTTTTAGTACATAGAAGATTTAACGCTTTGATTTGCTTTGAAATGAAGTTTGAAAACATACTTTGCACACACATAGATAGGCTGCAAGCACTTGCTAGCCATAGCTTAATTTACATAAGAACCAAGTCTTGTTTTTTTTACACAATATTGTACACCCACGTACATATCAATACAATGCTACAGGTATAACGAGCCGTGCACATGCTAGTTGAATTAGTTGAGTGAAAAGCCCTAGCAACATTCTTTTCCCATCCTAGATACTTTCTGGCTAACTTATTCTCTGCCAAACATAGAGGTTGAAACATCATAGGCACATGGTTTTGTACTCATTGATAAGACTGCAAATACTTGGCCGTGAGTTGTTTAATCAATGGAAGCAAGCCTACAGATCATATCAACCTAGCCTAACATAAATTTGCCAATTGAAAACTCTTTTGCACATGTGCCTGTACATGCACATGTCTGACCATGATAAATAGCCATGAAAGAATTGAAATGAAAATACCAGTCTAACCTATTTCCTCCCAATCAAACTTAGCTTTGTATCTTTCAATCACTGAACACATGCACAGCTAGTAGATAGCTTTACCCTTTTCAACCACTAGCAACAGTATTTCAGTCCACATGCACACATGTGCTGTCCATTTTTTTAATATTTTCTTGCATATATAAATATCCATACACACACTACCCAGTGAACTCAACCCCAAGTACGGAAACAAATTATGGAAAACAAAATAAGTGTAGTAACCTGGAAGCAAAAACATGACAGAGAATCAAAAGCCCGAAGCACAATAACAGAGCACAACTATGTGAGTAAAACTTTTTCCCTTGTTTACTGATTAATATATATAGGTAAACATATATAAACAATATGCATGCATTTTTTTGAAAACTTGAAATTGCTTAAACCATGGAACTGTGTGCATTTAAGTAAACCCATACTATATAGGTGTATTCATGTATTCATCATTTTCTTTTCTGTTTTGTTGAGGATCTGAAATGGAAAAAACCAATACACAAAAGCCTTAAGGCTATTATAACCAGAAACATAACTCATTGAAAAGAAAAGAAAAAGTGAGTAAACTTTCCCATTTTTGTTCATTTATCTTGCTTGTACATAGGAATTTGCTGTAGTGGTTTTTATACTGGAATTGAAATCTGTAAATTGCTTTTTTCTATTTAAATTTAATGGCCTATTATATGTATGATGGTATCAACTGCTATATAAGTATGAACGCCTTAGATATATAGTATTGAAACATTTCAAATCTTAAGATTAGAACTGAATGCAATAAAATTGAAATGAATTATGTAACAACATAAAGACAAATAGAGGCTCTCTGTTTTTTTTCTTAAGAAACGCCATTTAGCAAAAAAATAAATAACCAAAACTCTAACGAGTTTTAGAAATGATGTCCAACACTAAAATAACTTAAAAATGGCTCGAGATTACTCTAAAAATAATTTCACTTTGAATGAAAATATATATTTACATATATATGCAAAATACTGCAAGACAGTATTAACAACCCAAAATTTTGATCATGTAGAATTTTAAACCGGACATACCAAGTTGATAGCATATAGAAATGATGTTTTTTTAAAACAAAAATCCAGATTTTTAGTTATGTATATCATGAGTTTTGATTAAGTTATGGGCTTGGGGAAAAGAGTATATTTCTTGGATTTTTGTCAATGAGATTCATAACTGCTATAGTCGGAGTGTCTCGGGGTGTAAATGAAGATGTCGATAGGGGTTGGCAAATTCCGGTGGTTGAAGGAGTTGGGGCGGGGTAGATTTAGGTTTTGGTTAATAGTTTGGGCATGGGGTTTTGAGCGAGTTGTGTGGGGTCCTCAGATGATCGAATAGGGCGGATTTTGGTGAAGAGGTATGCCTAGGGTCGGCGAAGAGGTAGAAGGTGGCGCATGCATTTCAGGTGGCCTGAGGTGATGGAGAGGAAGTCTTTTTGAGGTCACCTGGTTGTGATGTTTCGGTTTGTATGGACTAAAGGGTGTTTTTGAAAACAAAGCTTTCAGGAGGCGTGGGGACCGGTCAGAAGTCATCTGGGGTGGCAATGTGGTATGTGGGTGGTGGCGCAGCACAGGTCTGGTGGCCGGTGATGATGTACACGTGTACATGGGAGGTGGGTACACAGTGAAGGGGACTTGTTTTTCCATGGTTACGAATTGGCTTTCTTGAGCAATATAGAGGAAGGGAAAGAGTAGTGAACAATGGCACAACGTTGGTTAGTATGTATGTAGCCGGTTTTACTTGCGGCACGGGTTCTTGGGCTTCGCTCAGTCCATGGAAATAATAATAACATTAATATGAAGATGTATATAAACAAAAAGTCATGAAAGAAGAAAATCCAAGAGGGAAGAAAGTAACAAGGGATTATAAACAGAAAGAAGAAGTGGGAAAGAAACTTGTGCAGGCGACATGGTGTTAGCGCATACTGGTACTGCAAGGACACGTGTTTAAATAAAAAGAAAAAAAAGAAACAAACTTCTAAACTCACTTATACATTCAAAGTTACAACTAGTGCATAGCCTTATACTGGAAATACTGTAACCCAAAATAGGCAAGAAAATAGAATCGCAAGGACCCAGTAGTTCACGCAAGTTTTGAAAAAAAGAAAAAAAAAGGAAACATATATATATATACACTAAAAGTCAGAATGAAACGAAAAGGAGAGGAACATCAGACGTTATTGGGGAAGCATGGCATGGAAAATACGTTGCCTAGGAGAAGGAACAACAAGATGGAGTTTTGCATGGGTCTATGTTTACACGGGTGGAACTGGACCTTGGGCTCTGGGCCATATTTTTCTTTATGAAAAAAAATACAAGCGTATTAAAAAGGAAAATAAAATAGAAGAACAAAGAGGTGGGGAGAAGGACTGACGATGGAAAGAAAAGAGGGTGGGGAGATTGGCTTGGAAATTGGTTGCCTGGGGAAAGGAATTGGATGCAGGCGTGATGCATGAGCCTTGGGTACTGATATACACATAAATATGTATATTTTATCTGCTTATTTATCTTATTATATATTTAAAAAAATTGATACTGTGTATTTATAGTTGTGTTTCTAGGTTATTTATGATGAATGGATTAATGAACTTAATTGTTGGAAAGCTTGAAGAATTGGTGTATGAAGAGTGTTGATTTTGAGAGTAAGAATAAAGCTTGAGGAAACATTGCTGTTCAACCACCTTCTGCCACATATTTTAATGATCCAATGCCTTTTCATAAAGATAGCTTGTTGCAGATGTTTTGGAATTCCTATTCATGCTCAAAACACTTGAAATTGATGCCATTTGATGTCTGCAAGCTATGCCAATTGCAAATCCATTCAACTACGTTCACATGGGCTCAATTACAAGGCCTCTTGCTCTACAACTGTGTTCAACTGGCTTATGTGTTATTTGGGTTAAATCTTTAGTCCCACATTGTGTAAATAGCCAAGTAGTCTTTGTCATATCAACTATAAATACACTGTATCTCCTTCATTTGTAAAGACACTTAGTTTTATTCTATAATTCTCTTCTTGGAATAAAACTCTTCTTCTCCCTTTCTCTCAGTTGTTATTTTATTTTATTTATGTTCATGTTATTTAGTTTCTTTTTCTCTTCTTCTTTAGCTATGTCTAGATAACCCCCTTTGATTAGAGGGTGATGACGCTAATATATATGATTCAATATGAATCACATAGCCAATAAATGAGGACTTTATACATGTAGATCTGGATCTGAATCAAGGGTTAGTTTTGAACCTTCATATTCTGTGTCGTTTAAGAGCTATGCTCCTTCACATAGTATATTCGTGTTCGATCTAACAATTATCATATTTAGATCTAACTTTAGGGTTTTAGAAATTAATTAGTGAATCTGTCCTGATAGTGTATGGTTGTTTAAGAGCTCAGCTCCTGCATAGGCTATGCTTGCTGTTATTTACTTATTTGTTTCTAAGAACCTAATTATCGTTGATTCATGTTTGTGATAGAAACATGAATTAGATCTATATTTTTTTGTGGGCTATTGATGAGTACGAATCCAATCTATGTCATTATCCCCTAATTGCTTTCTCTTATTATATAAATCTCTCTTTTTATTTAGTTGCTGTTATTTTCTGTGTTTTCAATCAATCAAAATCTTGGAATAACTTGATTGGATTTATTAATTAAAATATTTTTGGTCCTAGAGTTCGACACCCTCTTCAACAATCCTTGTTGCTTAGGAAAGCCGAACAGATCTTACAGTTGTTTACAATTGTTTGATTTGTTCGCAAACAAATTTTGGCGCCGTTACCAGGGACCAAAACAAATTTTATTAGTAAATCCTTCGGGTTATATTTTTATTTATTTTATTTTATTTTTGTTTTTTTTACTCTTTCCTTTATTAAAAAAACAACAAAAATATTTTTATTTTCCTTGTATTTAGTTTCATATATAGAGAAAATTCTTTATTGGTATGATTTGGTATTATTTAGTGATATCGTAATTATCCAAATAAGAAAAAGAAAAAAAAATACTTACCGAAATTTTCAATTTCTTTCCAATTTCTTCATATCTTTTCTTTTACAATAAAATAAAATACAAATTTTCTTTTTTTATTATTATTACTTTCCAATTACAAATTTTTCCCCTTTCTTTGCCTTTCACTTTTCTTTCCCATTACATAATCGTTCTTTCGTTCTACATTTCTCTTTCAATTTTGCTATAAAACTTCATCTCCCATCCGCAACATCGCTAAGCCTTCAACCATCCTCCATCCCACAGTGCATCAGCCAAAACTCCAAATCAGCAACCACCACCTGTCACGACCGTACTCTTCTTACCACAAATTCACCTCCCACGCATCATTCTCTTAATCATACTGCAATTCCACCTTCGCCCTCTATACACCACAACAACCGTCCATTCCAAAACCATACACCCCTCCATACCCTTTGTTACCAACTCCTTCCCAACATCATTGGACCTTCAACTGCCACTAACAACAAACATCCTTCATCACACAAGCACTCCTGCAATTCACCTCACACCGCGCTCTTCAACACAACCCAAAACCCCATCTTCAATCACACTACAAAGAACCCATCAGCTTGTGCCATACACCACTCCTACCACGGACAGTCCTCACATCCTCTGTACACACGAGCCCCCTATTAGATCTGAGATCTGTTCCACGTGCGTCACATATCCCCTTCGAACTCCCATCCACACCGCCTTCTGCGAACCCCAAATCAGAATACTAAACCCCCTTTCTCAGATCCTAACTCTTATAAATCCACAATCGCAACTCGCGCATCATTCCCTATCGACACAAATACAATTCGAAAATCCACAGTAAAAAAAAATCGAAATTCCAATTCAATTAGAACCTCCAAATCGTTCGAATAGCCGAGAACCACCCAAAACCGCAAAGCCACTGAACCAAATCGCAAATCACAAGAATACCCAAACGAGAACAGAAAACTGGCCTTAAACGCGGGTAACCAGGATTTGGAATTTCAGTATTGGAGAATCGAGATATTTTATTTTTATATTTTTTGGGATTTCGAATTGTGCTTTGACCTCAGACTGAGTCCTTTTTTTTAAAAGGAAATTTATTGGAGAGTCAGCTTTAACCAGTATTTAGTGAGCTGAGCTTTTGGTCTTTTACAGTGGGACGAAAGTGGAGTTTTATTTGGTTTTGAAAAGTTGGTTGACCGACTTTTGAATTATAAAAAAACCTCTCCCCTAAATTTCATTCATTCTCTTTGTTTTGACTCTTCTGATTTAAGAGAGGAGGTTGGTTTGATTAACAAGTGTATAGTTCTTATTTTGAGGATTGTGGGCCGATTAGGTTTGTTTGGATTTGCTTATGCGCATATTTCAGTTGTTGTCTGTTGTGTGGATATTTAGCCTTTTAAATAAAGTCTTGTTTTGCTCCCAAGTTTGAAGTGTTGTTTTTTTAAGTCTGGGTTTCATTTTTCTTTCATTTCATTGCTCATAAAAAAAACACTAATCGTTCTTTTGGTTATCATTTTAAAAAAAAAATTACCTTCTTTTGTTTAATTAGGGTTTGGTAGTTTAGTTTTGTTTCCATTTTATTTTCATTCTAATTTTCATTAAAAAAAAAGAGGAGAAATTTTTTCAAAAACAGGTACAGTGGATATTAGAAAAAGGTCTTAAAAAATATATTTTTTGGGCTCGTAGCCCGAACCCGTGCCGCAGCGCAGTCAAGCAATTAATAGGAGGCAACAACAACAGAAAGCAGCGGACTATTCAGGGTTCGAGCGGTTGCATACCAAGTGGGGTGTGATTGTGCTAGCGCTACTCAGTTGCACTGGATGGACTGCCAATCACTGTAAAATTTTCTAAACCCTACAGGTAATCTGCTGCAAAGAAAATTATATAGAAATTGCATGTAAAAATATTTTGCAGGTGCTGTGGCTTGCTTGTAAATTTTTTATTTCTGCAATTTTTTATTCTATGTTTATTCTGTGATTGAATATTTTGTCTATTGATGTGTGCTTTAAATCTTTAAAACGAACACGGGATTAATTGAAAAGTTTATTTTTGAAATCGAATCAAGCTCATAGGACAGAATATTCGTTAAATTGACAATTAGGATTGATACTCTCTAAGGTGTCTAAGGAACGGTAGAGTCTAGAACTCAAACAGGTTCTTAAATCTTCAGTCGTGTTTCTATGGTGATTCGTGGCACACTGATAACCCCAGTCCGAACCTGGCCTAGACCTGCATTCATATAATCCCAATTTGTTAATTTTAACATATTTTTTTATGAGCTTCTTTAGAGACAAATTTTGAAATTGATTTTTTTTGATGAAAAACACTCTTGCACCATGTACGACCAAAATTGCAATTCTTTTCAAAATTTCAATGATTTTGGTTACAACTCGAATCAGAATGAATTTCAAACTAGAAACTTTTCAAATAATCTCCACAAATCTCATCAAACGGTTACACCCCATTATCTAAAACGTCATTCTATGATTGAGGAGAATTTATCTGAGGTGCATCATCTTTTAGCGCAAATGGCTAAGCAAAGTGTTGAAAATCAAAACAATTGCAACACGGGTTTTAAAGAAATTTTGAAAACCAAAATGACTTTCGTAATACGAGTGGAGGTAGAATTTTGGTTATCGAATATGAAAATTGTGTTGCGAACAAGTTAAATTTTTGGCCATGTTGGTTTTGGAAAATAAATAATGGACGACTTCTAAGAATGAGGTGGATGAATTTTTAAGGTCAACCAGTGAGGAACACATAGAAACAAAGAATGTAAAAAAAACAGTTTGAAGTTTGGTGTGTTAACCAATTTGATAGAAGAGAACCTGAGTGAAATTGATCAATTCATGCATGACATTTGGAATTGTCGCGAGGACATTAAGGAATGGGCATGAATTTTAGATGAAAAACAAGCTTTTGAAAATAAAGATATCAAAAACAAGCTTATCATTGAACAACTGGCTCAATACACTATTGAATTTTGGCAAAATCTTGAAAATCAATTACTTGAGGGAATTGATGATGTTGATGACTTCGAGGATTCCATGAAACCTGGCTTTCCTTACATCGAAGAACTGGCTCAAAGAATGGACGATAGAAAACTTAGTGTATCTTATAGGATTGTTTATCAAATTTCTCTTCTTCAAACTGAGGTTACAGACTTGTACAACAACTTTAAATCTCAATCTAGTGACAAAAAAGTTTCTGCCAATGCTTCTTTTGAAACAAATGATCAGCCATTTACTCCGTCACAACATTATATAAAGATTATTGATGATTCTAACGATATGATTGTTGATCAAAATGAAAATTTTGAAAAATCTCTGGTTCGAAACACTGATTTTTGTGAAACTGAAATTCAAACTCAAGTTGATGCTTCTGCTGAAAATTCAACTCTTACTGAAATCAAAAAATTTCAACTAACAACTTTTGAAATTGATGAAAATCTTAATGAAGTTGTTGAAATCTCTGTAATTGATTTGAATTTAAATTCTCTTGAAAACAAAGAAGTCAATCTTCAATTTGATCTTCCTCTCTCAGATTCTGAAAATTTTGAAAATTTAGCAACTCTGGACTATCAACCTAAAAGAAATGACGAACTTGGTAACAACTGCTTAAGTAAGGATGACTTTGATGAGCGAAAACTTCTTGAACTAATTAATGATAATATTGTTGGATCTGAAACCAAAAATGAAATGTTTGAAAACTTTGAAATTCTTGAGGTTGAAAACAACGAGACTGCTGAAGGTGATCTTAAACACAATAACGATTTTTCTGAAACTATTGAAAATCCTTGCGACTTGATCGTTTCAACTGAACCACACTGTGATCACTTGTTTTTCAATAAAAATTTCTGCAGTATATGAACTCTTTCTGGGATAACACTATATTTGAGAAAACTCGATTTCGAAATTTACTGAAAATTCATTTGTTTGGTTTTGATTTTAGGTTTACGAATGAACCTTCAGTTAACAAAATTTAAAATATCAAAGAAAAACCGAACAATATTTCTCAAAACAAGTGTGGGGGTGAGAGTGATGCACACTTCTCTCAATTTATACATCATCTGAAAAAGTCAAACTTTGTTTCTGAAATTTTTGCTGAACCCCGACTCGATGACCTCTCTTTAGTTGCTATGAAAATTTAATTCGATTTTAGGATCAATAGTAAGCTCAAAATTTCAAATTTAGCAACTCAAACTTTTGAAAAAGCAAAATTTGTTTTTCCAAATCTGACACATAATATAAAATCCTATATGATTTGGTTTTCGATGCTTAAGCTGTGTCTCACAATTTTAATGAGGTTAATCCATTGGTCCATTGAGGACCGGTTCATCTATTCAATGACTGCTTATTTTCTGCATGTGTACCTGGTAAGTCGTGCCGACCCTCTTATTTTATTTCCCTTTCACTAAGATATGTCTGATTAACGACTATGAGGAACAGTCACACTCAAGTGGGGGGATTTACATTACATCAGCAATCAAACGTTATGAACTAGGTCATTCATTGAATAAGGATTAACTTAAATTCATAAATAACACCTTGGTTCTTGTTTGATAAGTTGAATTGTTGGATGATGGGAGTGAACATTATTTATTCATTTAGTCGTAATGTGTCTTTTAAAGATGCTAGCTTGAGACTATGCAGACGTTAGTCGTGTTCTCGAGTAAGTGTGTCAACCCTTGTTATACATGTTAGAATGTGCAAGTAAAAATAATCAAAAAAAAATAAAATAATAATTATTTTGCACTTACATTTGTTGGATTGTCTGAGTTCGTTTTCATGCATAATATTTTCTATTCCACTCAAATTTCCAAAATCTTAAGTTCTAAAATCCACTTGGCCCAATTAAGGAGAAATGACTCATTGTAGCGTTCTTCTTCGATACCCCACATTATTCAAACCCAAGTTTTTGTTGAATTACATCCATGTTTCGACAAATTGTTCTTATATTGGTATACTTAAAAACCTTGTACTGATTTATTTTCAAAAGGTTTAGAAACGTCACTTTTTGTACCAATATTACACTACTCACTCCGTACTTGTTTTAAGGTAGAATAACCATATATCACATCTTATTTTATATGGGTTATCTATCTTACGAAACTTTTCTTATCATTCGTTTTAGCTTTTTATATAACATCAATCCAGACTTGTGTGTGGAATTAGGGTTATAGAAGTAGAGTAACTAGGGCACAAAAATTTCCTTTCATGAAGTGTTGGTTATGATTCGTTTAGTAAAGGAGGAATCAAATGAAAGAATATACGGTATCACTCCATTTCGTTTCCACTCATCATTCAACATGCAAAAAAAAAGGAAGAAAAAGAAAAGAAAAAAAATGAAATAAAGAGAAAATCTCTAAGAATAAAATAGTCACTCGTCATTCTTAACTACAAAGCATTCATTTCCATTCCATCCACATCCATCATGCCGTACTTAGAAGCAAGGATTGTAGTAGAGGTGATAAAAGGAAACAAAACGTCCATATGTGCCTTAGTATTACTTTATCTTTTGTAATTTGAAGTTCAACTAATACACTTGCCCTCTTATCTAGAATATTTTTAGAACTTGCAAATTTCTCCTTCATCTATGCATAACTCATATTCAATACATTACAGTTACACTGGTGCAAAATTATTCAGAAAAAAGAATAAATAATTGGGTGCACATTGTCGATGTGTATAACTTTGGTTGACACCACGCTCTTAACCTTCAAGACAACTACAGTGTTATCAAGGAATTACGATTCGACTTGAAATTTTTTATTCATTTTTGCACCAATTATTGGATGGACAATTTGGGACTAAACCATTATTATTGAATTCAGGTAAAGTCCTTGGAATGTGAAAGTCCTTAAATATATCATTTGCTTAATCTGCGTACTTAAGACACTTTGGATTCTGTGGGTAATATTCGCTGAAAACCCTCATAAGACAACACTCGTCCTACTAGGGACACCTAGGGGTTTAACGGCTTATTGCATACGCTAAATGCAATCGTGTTTCCTACGAAAGTGTGACATATCTTAGTTTAGTTTATTCGAGGACGAATAAAAAGATAAGTGTGGGGGTATTTGATATACACATAAATGTGTATATTTTATCCTCTTATTTATCTTATTTTATATTTAAAATAATTGATACTGTGTATTTATAGTTGTGTTTTCAGATTATTTATGATGAATGGATTAATGCACTTAATTGTTGAAAAGCTTGAAGAATTGGTGTATGAAGAGTGTTGATTTTGAGAGTTAGATTAAAGCTTGAAGAAACATTGCTGTTCAACCACCTTCTGCCGCATATTTTAAAGATCCAATGCCTTTTCATAAAGATAGCTTGTTGCAGATGTTTTGGAGTTCCTATTCATGCTCAAAACAACTGAAATTGATGTCATTTGATGTCCGCAAGCTATGCCAATTGCAAATCCATTCACACTACGTTCCCACTGGCTCATTTACAAGGCCTCTTGCTCTATAACTGCGTTCACACTGACTTATGTGTTATTTGGGTTAAAACTTCAGTCCCACATTGTGTAAATATCCAAGTAGTCTTCTTGGAATAAAACTCTTCTTCTCCCTTTCTCTCAGTTGTTATTTTATTTTATTTATGTTCATGTTATTTAGTTTCTTTTTCTCTTCTTCTTTAGCTATGTCTAGCTAATCGCCTTTGATTAGGGGGTGATGACGCTAATAGATATGATTCAATATGAATCACATAGCCAATAGATGAGGACTTTATACACGTAGATCTGGATTTGAATCAAGGGTTAGATCTGAACCTTCATATTCTGTGTCATTTAAGAGCTATACTCCTTCACATAGTATATTCGTGTTCGATCTAACAATTATCAGATTTAGATCTAACTTTAGGGTTTTAGAAATTAATTAGTGAATCTATCCTGATAGTCTATGGTTGTTTAAGAGCTCAGCTCCTGCATAGGCTATGCTAGTTGTTTTTTACTTATTTGTTTCTAAGATTCTAATTACCGTTGATTCGTGTTTGTGACGGAAACATGAATTAGATCTATATTTATTTGTTGGCTATTGATAAGTATGATTGCAATCTATGTCATTATCCCCTAATTGCTTTCTCTTATTATATAAATCTCTCTTTTTATTTAATTGGTGTTATTTTCTGTGTTTTCAATCAATCAAAATCTTGGAATAACTTGATTGAATTTATTAATTAAAATATTTTTGGTCCCAGAGTTCGACACCCTTTACAACAATCCTTGTTGCTTAGGAAAGCCAAACGAATCTTACAGTTGTTTACAATTGTTTGATTTGTTCGTAAACAGGTACAAGTTTTGTGCTTGGCCCATATTTGAAGTAAAAATAAATAATAAAGAAAAAGAAGAACAAATGTTTGAATCAAAAGTAATGTATATTTAAATGTGTACGTAGAAGCTTAGACCAAGATATTTGAATTGTGTTGGTTCAAGTAAATAGACGATGTAAGTCAATAACTCGATGTAAGTTATCAGTTTAAACAAATCGTTATAAGATGAATAAATTTATTTAGTAATTAAATTAGATTCATCTATAACAACGTTATAATAAAGAAAACATAAATCTAGTCATGAATTAAATTAACGTGCAAATTAATGACTAACAATGATTTGTAAATACCGTAAATACTTAATGTATTATCGATTACTTTAGTTGTGTTTAATTACATTATCGTAATTATATATTATATATTGAAATTCGTGAGCGGAAATAAATAGTGTTCCACTATATAACTGCATTGACTGAATTGTTTTGAACACCATGTTAGCAGGAATAAACAACGTTCTGCTATTATATCAGTTTAACATAACTTTATCAGTTAACACATGTTGCTGAAATATTATATTATCAGTTGATAATATTGAACTGTATTTATATGTTGTTTGTGCAAATTAGGTTAACGACTTGAATGTCGTATGTTTAAAGAAGTGCATATACCGTTGGAACTGCTAAGCCATTTTCTGTAAAGTAACTTAGAAATGAACGTAAGTTTTTAATTGGATATAAATTGTTTTTAAGAAAACAATTAGATGGATTATTTTAAATAAATTGTATTATTAATTTATTTAAAAAGGAAGAACATGAATAACCTGTTAATCAGGTTGTTCCAGGTTGATTTAAATCAAAGTTTTAAAAGGGAAACAAATCGATCATTTAGATTAAATTCCCCTGATTTAATGTCAAGTTAAATTAATAAATGGTTCAGAATAACAATGTTGTTTTGTAATGGTTTAAGATTTGTGAAAATCAAATGGATTTACAAACTTATGGTTTTATCGAATATTTTGGATATCGAACTTCTACGACTCTTGACGATGAGGATGATTTAAATATAGATATATAAAATTATCCTGTAAGATTTATAATAGAATTTATAAGTAATATTTATGTTTTTTCCAAATATAAAACTAGTACTTGAATTCAAATATTTAAAGATTATTTAAATAAGTTTTTGCAGATCCAATAGAAATAAAGCTGTTTATTTTACTTTATATTTGACAGTTAAATCACCGACTATCAAATCTGGACCTTTTACGTTGTCATTTCGAAGAGATCGGAATCTAAATTCCACTTTGAGTCGACATTTGCGTTTTGATTCAGAGATTTTTGAAGGTCGTTGAAGACGAAGGTTATGCAAGGGTTATTTTGTTGATCCTATGTAGAAATTGCCTAAGATGGATTTGCAGAATCGTGGCTTCGGTTTGTCCAGTCCCAGGACAACTTGTATGGACGAGTGTTTGACAGAGTATGCCTAATAAATTGCGTAAGTTGATCTCTTCAAACGTAGTTACGTTTGGTGGCGTAGGAATTCGTTTCTCTTAGCTTTATACCCGGGATATTTTTGGGGAAATCAATTTCTGATTTGGCGGGTTTGACGATGTGGCATTCAAAGAAAATGAAGAAGTGTTATATCTAAAGGTAAGCACAACCTCAAGCCTTACAACTAGGAAATGAAAAAAATCGGGCAGGTAGCATGGCTATGTGGGTCTCCCCCATTAGGGTGTATTGTCGCCTATCTAGAGAAATTTCTTTTGCTTCTTTAATCTATCGATGTTGTCCCTTTCGGGAAATGGTGGGTAGCTCCCAACCGTTGGTGACAATATATTCGATACACTCAAGTGAAATGAGTGGTCGGTCATGTGTGGGCCAGGTTGCAAGACGTTCTTATTGAACCCAGTGTATTCCCCTCTAGAGATACACTATTGGCAGGTGGTTCCATACCTTGTCATAGTCGAAACCCAAACTCTAATAAGCGGCCGCGATTTTGATTGTATACTACATATGTAGAGCATGAGATGCAAATGTTCTGCTAGATTGCTTCTTATTTGTATTTAAACACTATTATAATATCAGAATATATATATGATTTCAAAATGTTTTGGATTATCATAAGGTAAGAACCATCCTTGTTTATATGTGGATCGGTCTTACGATTATCTTTTCTTTCAAAATGTTTTTGAAATTAAACAAGTGTTTGGATTCTCGTAAGGGAAAAACCCATTCCGTTTCTACGGCGGGGTCTTATGAGATATCCTTTATCGAAATTAGTTTGTTTTAAAAATCATTTACTCATACCAGTCCCATGACCGACCCAGAGTTTATGTTTCTATGGTTATCCCTAAACTCTTGGGTGCTCAAATTTGTACAGACAGTCCAATAGTTCAGGATTTTACAGATTTATTTGGAGGAGCTTGGAGCGGGAGACTTCAACGTTAGATATTTAGAGTTTATTTCCGATGTATTGTATATGTGACTTACTCTATGATGTATGTAAGTAAAAATACAGTTTGTATTTCAAAGTGATTATTTATATATTATATTTTATTCCACTGTGATTGTGAGACTCTGTGTTGTTGTTTAGCTCGATTTTCTATTTATTTCTTCTATTCTAATTTTCTATCTTTCTATTCCTCATCCTCTCACTTCTTTATATTAATGATTCATATTTTCGTGCAATTTGGGTTGGACGTGTGTTGTTTTCATTCGACTCAAATAGTACGGATTTGCAGGTCGTTACATGCCTCGTTGGGTGTCGCCTTCCAAGTTCCTGGCTCCACGTCCTCTCTACAATCGATATCTTCAGGTTGGTCGTCATGCGACTCCTTTGGCGGTATTGTTTTAGTTGCTATGCCGAGTCTTCCTTAGCAGGAGAGGAAGTGTTCTTAGGTTCTGAATTCTTTCTGTTACGCAACATCTTCAACTCTTCCATATAGCAAGCTCTTCCAGTTACTTGATCGCCTCGGCTCATTCCCACTCCAGCATCTGTTGGGAATTTCATTAGCAGGCACCATGGAGCAATGCAATCCCTGAATTTTGAAAGTGTTGTCCGTCCTAGGAAAGCATTGTAAGTTGAGTCAATGTCCATGATGATGAACTGGAGAATTCTCATTCTTCTACGCTCCCCCTCACCTAACTCTAAAGGTAAATCTATCACTCCAATCAGGGCGGTTGAGGTTCCATTAAAGCCATGAATCCAACCTTCACGTGGCTTTAAGGCCTTCATTTCCAGTTTCATCTGAGCGAAAGCCTTTTTATAGGATGTTAACAGAGCTCCCATTATCCATAAGAACTTTCTTGACTATTTCAAGTCTAATAACTGTAGTTATTACTAATGGATCAGTGCTCGGTGCTTTAACTCCAATACTTTCCTTATCTCAGAAGACAATGTCATCAGTAGCTGTCTCCTGCTATTTTACCAGTGTGGTTTCTTCAAGGTTACTACATTCTACTATTTTCGGATGTTTGGCCGCATTAACGTACTGTTCCATTGTTCTGTTATTGGACCTAGCTGGATGTGGTCCTTCAACTATGGTATTTATAACAATATTCTTTCCCATCTACTGAGCAGTGGGCTTAGAACTGGGTTGGTTTTGATTTGGGGCCCATCCTCCTTTCCCCATGTCTCTTAGAGCGACATTGTACTCATCTAGCTTTCCCTCCCGAAGGTATTTTTCAACAATGTCTCTTAGATGACGAGACTCGTTAGTAGAGTGGTTTTGAGTTCCATGAAATAAATAGAATTTCCTTGTTGCGAGTTCCTTCTCGGTGGAATCCCTAGGCGGAGGTTTCTTGTATTATAGAACGTTGTATGTATCCAGATAAATGTTCTCCAAAGTATCGCTCAACGATGTGTAATTTTTGGAAGTTTTAAATCGAGGCCTTTTTCCGGAGTTGTTCCCCCGATTCATGTTCCCCTTACCAACGTTTCCATCCCGATTGTTATTTCCCTCATTTTTATTACCAACGTTCACCTCGACTTTCCCAGTATTGTCACCGGTTTGTTTTACAGCGACATTACTTTGGATGTCTTCTCTAGAAGCTCCATCAGATTTTCTTTTTCGGTTGGCATATATTTCCACCTGCCAGATACCCTCTGAATTCCGTGTCTGGATCGACCCCATCTATTAACACCATCAGAATGGTTGGCTAATGGGGGTCGCTTACTTCAGTTACTACTAGGTTAAAGCGATCTAAATATGACTTCAAAGATTCACCAGAAGCCTGCTTGATTCTAGACAATTCAATGATGCTTTTAGATTTCCGGGCACGGAGTCGGAACTGGTTCATAAAACGTTCACTTAGTTCTTTAAAGCTCGATACTGATCAGGGAAGGAGTCGAGTGAACTACATCAGTGCAGCATCTTCTAGATATTTTGAAAAAGCTTTACATTTCATCGCGTCAGGTGCTGCTGCAGCATTCATATACCATGCATATCTCATTAAATGTTGTCCTGGATTGGTTCTTCCTCCATATTGATCCATTTATAGTAGATTATATCGTTGGGGAAATTAGAAATTCAGGATATGAACAGTGAATGGGGTATGGCTATGCTCAATACCCCATTTCTCATTGGTGTAACGTCGACTATCGGCCATTATCTGGCGCATCATCGCTTCTACCTCGGCACTGGTTAAGGTTGGTTCAGGATCTACACTCCTGTTTCTTTTAACACACCCAGTCCTTATATTAGGTGACGTTCTTTGTTTTCAGTTGCAGCCAAATTTTCTTGCCCTCTTCGATCCTGGTCATTCACAGGACGAGTGGGCTGGAGAAGCTGCCCTTGAGTAGCATTGGTGATATTGGGATCTCTGGGTAGAACATGTGATCCCCGCATTGGCAGTAGCATAGGTTCTCTCAAACTCGGGTCATTAGGTCCAAGGACACGGGCTGCGTCTTCGCAAGATCCCATTGACCCAAACGTTAACTGATCAAGATTCTCGGTCCTTTCATATGGCCTCCTCCGACAGGGACGTTTCTCGTCTGAAGATGATGAATGGTCTGCAGCGAGATGATGAGTTAGAGAGGGCGTTCTTTGTCTACGAAGTTCACTTATTTCCCTGCTCATAGCCTTCATGTTTTCTCTCATAAGAACACTACCGCTTTTATGTGCCCCTAATCCATTATTGGTCCTGTCTAACATGTCCAGTAAGCATGAAAATTCCATATGCATGACAGGTGCAGAAGGAGTAGGCTGATCAGTAGTCATCGTGGTTAGCATTGGAGCGTCTGTAGGAGCTCGAGTAGAAGTACCAGCCTCTGCCACATTTGGCTCGATTGGAGTCACGACTGCATCACCAGTTCGTATCGGATCGGTATGCCCAGATGCGCACACACCTTTGGTTCGGTTAGGGTTGGCTCCACCTGAACGGTTTGGGTTGTTGTGCTCGGTTCAGTTTGGATTACTTCGTTCGGATCGGATTGGTGACTCTCCTTCGGACTGGTTCGGACCTGAACCCTGTCCCCGCGACATGGTTTCAACCATAGCTTGCTGATCTTCATTCGCCTCGTTTTCCCGAGCAACTTACGGCTCTTTTCCTTTTCATTTAGTCATGAAATCCAATTCTTTCGAGAGTTCACGAAGGAAAGCTTCAAGGATACTGAAAAAGTGGACTAGCTTCTTCGGATTTAAGAATCTGAATAGTGGAACGATAGTCAAAAATGTGGAGAATTCAACGGTTCTCAGTGAAAGCACCAAAATGTTAGACCAAAAAGTGGTTCTAACATCCAAATAAATTATAATTCTAAATAAAATAGAAAGAAAAACAACAAGAACACCATATTTATAGTGGTTCGGCATTAAAGAGCCTACAACCACTTTATACTTTCTTGATTGATGATTCAAATATAAATACAATGCTGACTATCACTCAATCTCACTTATATATTTGATAATCTCTCTCAATTTTGATGAAATATACTTCAAAAGTTGGATATAATCTGAATGAAGTAGTGGAATTCGATTGTATGAGAGTTGAAGTGATGATTTTGCCAAAAGATCCCTTAAAATGGTTCCTTGTGGGGGTATTTATAGTCCAAATTTCGATCTGGTTCGGTACCATGTGGGGTCCTTCCCGTGTGATTCGAGATCGAATACTCAGAGGTGTTGCTAGCACATCAGAAACATGGGATAGTGGAGTATAATCCTTCCTATATCATAGGAACATGGTGCGATCATTGCGGTTTGATCATCAATTCGGATTGGCTATGTAATAAAAAATGGTGTTCGGATCAGATGTTATCACTCCGAACCGATCCGCGCAGATTGCCTGAACCCAATTTTCCATTTCGCGCATGGTAGAGAGCAGGGGTTTGGATCGGTAGGCTATGAACCGATCCGGAAGGCTGCCTATCATTCTTTACATCTTCAAATACATTCATCTATTAATTCCTTAGCTTTGTGTAGCCTAATCAAAAAGTAGGCTAACACATATGCATAGCATTTTGCACACTCAGCACATAAATGGCCATGTGCTCAAATCTTGAGATCAAGAGTCTAGTCCAAAATGCTATTTTACTTTCTGAGGAAACAGTATGATCCCCATACTTATATAAGTAAGTATTTTGAGGTATTTATACCTCATAATTATGCCTAGACTTATTTTCCATCCTCTTTCATGCAAGATCCAACACTAATAATGGGTAACTATTTTTAGCATTCCATAATCATTCTCTTAACTTGTTGGTGCCCATTGATTTTTTTTTCCTTTTCAACATATAATTTTTGTTTCCACTTAGGATGATCAACCATTATCCACATACCTTAGTCCTATTTCTTTCGGTTTTATAGACTATCAACGATGATCAACTATCATTCACTCACCTTAGCCCTATTTCTTTCGGTTTGTTAGAAATCATAGCCTATTAAAGACTCTTAGTAAATGGGCCAGCCAAGCATTTCTTAATTTCTATATACTTGACATTGATTACTCTTCTTTTGAGTCATTGTCTTATCATCTGATGTCTAACTCTTACATGTCTAGACTTTTCGTTATATATTTTATTAGAAACATTATACATCATAGTCTAACTATCAGAGTTATCAAGACTTCTAGTGATGGCTTTAAAGGGATTTCTATTAATATCCTAGTCATTCCACTTCTTTGATTGCATCTACTAATGCGACTAATTCTGATAGCATTATAAATTTAGAATTTTAGATCTATTTCTTGGAATACAAAAACACAGTTACACCTCCTAATGTAAAATACATCCAGTCATATACTTAGATTTAGATTCTCATGTTACATCCATATATATTTTTAATACTACAGCATATCCTATACAATATAAACTGTAGTCTACAATTCATCTTAATAACTAGAAGCCAAAAGAATGTTTCCACTGTTCATAACATTAGATTACTCATAAATCGACACAACATGCTTGTAGCATGCATCAAGTCTGGTGCAATTCATAACATAAATTAAACTACCAGTGATACTGGAATAATTAAGTTGGGGTATGGTATGCCATGTTACATCCATATATATTTTTAATACTGCAGCATATCCTATACAATATAAACTGTAGGTTACAATTCCTCTTAATAACTAGAAGCCAAAAGAATGTTTCCACTGTTCATAACATTAGATTACTTATAAATCGACACAACATGCTTGTAGCATGCATCCAGTCTGGTGCAATTCATAACATAAATTAAACTACCAGTGATATTGGAATTCATAACATAAATTCACAACATGTATTGGATGTTTGCAACATTTTGTTGGTGGGCGGGGACATTGTCTAAGCTTGTTAGCAAGGTATGATGGAGGGTAGCTTTGCTGGGGCCCATTATGTAAATATTCATTATTGGTTTCCATCTCACTATGAGATTCTGGTTTAAGGTGGAGTTATTTTGAAGAGTTTTTGTTGAAAAGAGAATTTGACTCGAGATGGGATGTTGGAGATATGTGATTTTGCGTCAAGGTGGAGTGTTAAGTGTTGGTGATACAAAATCACAAATAGGTGGAAACAAATATGCAAAATGGAAAGTAAATATTTTTAATATGGAAATGCATAAATTATTGATTACATTTGCTTGAGATGGAAAAGAAATAAATGCAGGGATTATTTTCTTCCATCTTTTCTAATGAAAGAAATTAGAGATTTACTTACTATGTTTGCACCATTTGTTACTTTAGTCATTATTTATTATCATATCTTGGTAATTTGATTGATGACTCACATAGATTTCACTGACTATATATTGAGGGTGGACTTCATTGTAAACTCATCCCGGCTTGGTGCCACTGTTCCCCAAATGGAGTGTCTCTTCTTGTTAAGCCTAATTTGAGGTGTGGATATGTAAACTCTTATTTTGTAATCTCTTTTATTTCTCTTACGTGGAATAAAGTTTCTCTCCTTTGAAATGGATATATGCTATCGCAAATTGTAGTGGAACCAGTATAAATATTGTGTGTCTCTTTGTTTCTTCGTTATAGTTATTTGCTATTTGTTTGATGTAATAGAATAAATGCTATCAGATTAGAATGATGTTCAATTGGCAAATCTAGATCATGCTTATTGTTCTTCCGCATTGTGCAACCTTTTTTCGTATTATATTAGAGTCGGAATTAACTGTCTTGTTTTGGATTAGTTACCAATAGCCGAATCTTTTAGTAGTGGTATGAAAAATTATGGCGTCGCCAAAATTGTTAGAAGAGAAGTTTTTGGGAAATTGAAGGTCAAAGTGAAGACTAATGGTAATGTTCTTTGGCAACAACTTAATTGATTTAGAGGAAGAGATAAGATGCATAAGCGCATTTGAGGAGATATACATAGGTCCCACTTCATGGGTTCTAGAAGAGGTGCTTGCTATTATTGTAATAAGATTGGACATTTCATATGAAATTGTTCATCTCTTAGAAAGAAGAGAGAGGAAGGGGAAGCTTCAATTCTGGCAAATAGTTAGATCAGATGCAGACATATCTTATAGTGATAAATCATTAGTTTCAGCTAGTATTTCACCATTAGAAATTAAATGTTGGATTATTGATTCTGGAGCCTCTTGTCAAATGACGTCAAATATGAGCTGTTTTGCCAGTTATCAAAAAATTGATGGAAGAGAAATTAATTTGGAGAATGACACATCTTGTCATGTTGTGGACGTTGGAAGTGTGAGGTTTAAGATGCATGATGGTGTTATTCGAACTATCACGGATGTTAGACATATTTTGATTCTGCATAAGAGTTTTTTTTGTTAGTTGGAGCTGGAAGTAGACTTGGTATGAAGAGAATTATAATTTGAGAGGATCTAAGAGTGACGAAGGGTTCCTTGGTAGTGATGAAACGTGTGCAAGTTGATTATATTTATATGCTTTGTGGAGAGATAGTATGTAACACCCCACCTCCGTTAAGGTCACTCTAAAAGGGAATGCCTTAACTTCGGTGGAGCGTTTTAAGTACAAGATACTAATAAATTACAAGACAAAAAATTTATGCAGCGGAAAAAGATCAATATTATTTCATAAATACTTGTTCAACACAACAATTAAACAACTATTTCAACCTTCCAAATTATTACAACTTTTCATCTGTCTTGAAAACATAAAGAAGAAATACTGAAAATAAAATGACATAAATCCCCAATAAGTGCTTGACCATAGTCATAGCTCAAAAAAGAAAGTCCAAGCCTTACATCTACGGTCTTCAAGCTTTGGCTAACCTGGATTAAGAAAAGTGTTTCCTCCTCCCTGTGGACCGGGGGGGGGGGAGGGGAACGGAAGAAAAGAAGCGAAAGGAAAATGGGTCAGACATAAGTCTAGTAAGCTCATTTATTTAATAGCATGTAAACAAGTTAAAGAATATGACATGAATAAACTGAACTTAGAATGATACCATAAGGATAGGGTAGTCCCAAAATGAGGTAAAGTAAGATTTAACTAGATTTGGCTATCGCACCGACTTTTACTCCTCTGCACCCACTAAGAGCTGTTTAACTGGCAATGCATGTTCATGATAAAGTGATCCTATTCACGTATTGATCGGCTCCTACTCGCGTTCATGTATTCCCGGTGTCATGCGGACCAACGTGATTTTTAAGTACTTGTGCTGGTTCCAGTATATGGTGTATCAAGTCCTATAATGGCAACCCTGACACGACTCAAAGATGCACAAGTGTACGCATGGTGCCCAGTGCCTGATTTTTCCACTCCAGAGCCCGTGCACGCCCGTACTCCGTCGGAATCTACACTGATGCACCTAACCGCCGCCCTTTTGACCGCTTATATTCAGCTCAGTAATTGTGCCCCACCCTGCCTAGTTCAGGGTACCTTGATACATCCATGTGGGTTACTTCTGAAACGGGTCCCCGTTAGTAGGGTTTTTCTAGTCAACATGCTAAACTGGTTAAGTGTCCTTGGTTTGACTTAACCCCTATCAATCTTGTCTAGTTAACATGTTAAGTTGGTTAAGTGTTTCCTCAATTACTTAACCCCACCAATCTTGTCTTGATAACATGTTAAGTTGGTTAAGTGTTCCCTTAATTACTTAACCTCACCATTTCTAGCTTGATTGTTCATGAGCTTTAATTAATTAATTAATTAAAGCACCAACCACTCACATTAGACAGGCATTGTTGTGGTTACTGGATGTGTCGGTCGATTCCGGGCAGTTTAACACCATAACTCAATCTAACATCGGGTCTTTCTGGGCTTGATGCACTAACCTCTCACATTAGACATGCATTGTTGTGGTTACTGGATGTGCCGGTCGGTTCCGGGCAGGTTTACACCACAACTCAGTCTAACCTCGGGTTAGGCATATTCATCTTTTACATTTTATATATGTGAATTTTCTACAAGTGTTTCATGTCACATATTTTAATTATGTTCAAGACTAATGGTATAAATTATACCATTCATGGCCTTAACCATTTACATGGTTTTGGGCCCACCTATATTATTAACATGTTTTGATTTAATAACTATCCCAACGTTACCCCCGTTTGTTCGTTCGGATTAATCACATAAAGTCATTGGGCCCGCATATTAGCCCAATTTATAAACAAGAGGTAAAGAAGGGAACATGCATAATATAGATTCAACCAAACATGTAAATTTTGCATAAAACTTTATTCATATAATTTAACATGTCACATGAACTTGCATATAATTTAGACTTAGATAATCATAAGCCTAAAACATGTTAATATGTAGATCTAGGTATGTGTGAACATAACCTCAATTATAAACTAGCGTATGACATAATCCAGACATGTCCAATCCTAAGGCATGTATAATTTTAACATTAACATATAGGTGTGAACTGGATCTAACAAGGTGAACTTGCATAAGTCCACTTTATAAACATGCATATAAATATAGATCTAGTTTTGGATCTAACATGTAACTTGCATATGAACATATATATAATTAGATCGTGACTTGGGTCTATCATAAAACATATAACTTGCATTAATCATATGAACCTAGATAGATCTTGACATGGTTCCAACATAAAACTTGTAACTTGTATATGAACATATAAACATATTTATAGGCATATGGATCTAATATAAAGCATATGAATATATATATATACATATGTAGATCTTGACTTGGATCTAACATAATACATACAACTTGCATTAATCATATAAACATATATATATGTAGATCTTAACATGAAACATATAACTTGCATATAATATTGATAGTTTCATTCTCAATCTTTAATAGATCCAAAACCAAGTCCAATAAGCCACAAACATTCCAAGACAATTCATGATAAAATCATCACAAGAAACAAAAATGAATTAGCATCGTCAATATTATACACATGGTATAATTCTATTTTTCACTTTATATCAAATCACGTCTTAAATTTATTTACTTCTAAAAGATAACTACACTTACAAAAGACAATCTTGATTTATGGAATCTGTATTCTGAAGTTGAAATGCTCGCCTTTGATGTAGACAATCGTTGTTTTAGTTTAATTTTGATTTGATTTGGTTTGTCTCTTTTAATTTGCTTTAAGTTGAACGGCGACTACCTGAGGTTGTCCAACGGCAGCATGACGGCTCCTGGTTTGATTTTTAATATGATTTAGGGTTGAGGTATTAGGTTGCTTATATAGAAGTTTGGTTTAATAGGAACCGTCAGATTAACCTAGAGCAAATCAAAGCCATTCAAACAAGATAGAATAGCCACATCAGCCCTAATGACTCGGCAAGGAGTCCATCAGAACCAATCAGATGCCACATCTTCCTTAGAGCGAATCGACCCACGGATTGACAGCCAAACACCCTGAATCAACCCCTAGTCGACCCAGCAAGGCTCGGGTCGACCTCAAAAATGGGCCGGTTCGGTTATTCCCCATCCCAATTCTCTATTTTGAACTTTTTTGCATATTTATTTATTTATTATATATATATATATTTGTATTTTTCTCATATGCATACAAACTTCAAGGCTTAATAACCTCTTCATAAGGTATCCGTTTTATGCAAACCAAATGTCTATCTTGACTAAAATTTTGAGACGAATGTAGTAGCGCAACCCATTTCACTTAATTCTTCTTCTAAAAATTAAGTGTTCTTGAATTTGTCAATTTTAATATTCACAGAAAATTCGGGGTGTTACATTCTCCCCTCCTTAAAGGATTTCGTCCCTGAAATCTTCAAGTTAAGAAGAATGCATCTTAACATCCAAACATCTATCTACTCTTCCATCATCCACAAGCATCCATTGTCCTTAAAAGACTTCTAATGCCATATGAACATATGAAGAGTGTGTGTATATGTCTCTTATCTAGTGCAAAATCAGGCGGTCTACCGATCCAGTTGACCTCCTTAATACGAATCGTGAGAGTGCCATGAGTCCATTATGTATGCAATTTTTCCTATTCATAATTCTACATGCGTGCACAATCATTCATACAAATGCAACGTCCATATGATAACACATCAAGTTTCAATCCACTTACAATTTCATGCGTTCATATGCAAATGCAATATGAAAGTGATTGGGCTGATCTAGAACCTAATGTGTATGTGCATATGCATCCACGAGCAATCACTAGCAACCACTTGCAACCACTTTGCAACCATCAACCATAACATGTTTCAAATACATGTTTACATCCATTGATTTCTACTAAGGATCAAGAAATAGGACCGAGAAGATAACTATGCATGAATAAACTTATGATAAAGGAGAGATCAAAGATGTACCCTAAAAAAGATAAGGGTAGGCTGCGCGTATCTTGCTTTCGGTCTCCCAAGTCGCGTCTTCTTTATTGTTACTCCATTTACTTTAACAAGCTTGACTTCACGGTTGCGTAGCTTTTTGACTTCCATTCCCAAGATACGAGTTGGGATTCTTTCACTGTTGCTTCTCGTTCCACTTCTACCTCTTCTAGTATCTTTGGTTCCACCACTTCCGCAGACTCATGTAAGCACTTCCGTAGGTGAGAAACATGAAAGACATTGTGAACTTCAACCAACTTTTCAGGTAGCTCTAATCTGTAGGCCATCATCCCAATTCTTTCAATGATAGGAAATGGTCCTATGAATCCAAGTGCCAATTTCCCTTTGGATCCAAAGCGAACAACATTCCTCAAAGGAGATACTTTAAGGAACACTCTGTCTCCAACCTCAAACTCAAGGTCGGTCCTTCTTTTATCTGCATAAAACTTCTATCTATCTTGAGCAGTCTTCATTCATCTTCTTATTAGGTCCACCTTTTCTAAGATTTCCCTAATCATGTCTGGCCTAAGTATAAGCTTATCTGTGGATTCCCACCAACAGGTTGGTGATCGACACGGTCTCCCGTATAAGGCTTCGAAGGGTGCCATGCCTATTGTAGCTTGGAAGCAATTGTTGTAGGCGAACTCCACCAGGAAGATGATCTTCCCATGTCCCTCCAAAGTCAAGAACACAAAATCTCAAGAGGTCTTCTAAGACTCTGTTCACCCTTTTCGTCTGTCCATCGGTTTGGGGGTGGTAGGCCATGCTTAAACATAGTTGTGTGCCTACAACCTCTTGCAAACTTTTCCAGAACTCGCTTGTAAAGATAGGTTCTCGATCACTTACTATGCTGGAAGGTATCCCATACAGTCGAACTATATCTTTAAGATATAGAGATGCTAGAGATGAGGCAGTCCTTCTACTTTTGACAAGTATAAAGTGAGCACTTTTTGTGAGCCGGTCCACTAATACCCAAATACAGGTATTGCCCCTTCTTGATCTAGGCAACCCATCAATAAAGTCCATCGAAATGCTATTCCATTTCCACTGTGGGACCTCTAGAGGATGAAGCAAACCACCAGGCTTCTTCTGCTCCGCCTTGACCTGCTGGCATATCATGCACTTAGAAACGAATTCAGCTACGTCCCTCTTCATGCCATTCCAAAAGAAAACTCTTTTGATGTCTTTATACATTTTGTCTCCGCCTGGGTGTATGGTCAGCTTTGAATGGTGTGCTTCTTCTAGAACCGTTTTCATTAAATCTCTTACTTATGGGACATATAGCCTTCCATCCCATCTCAACCATCCCTTATCATTGATGGAGTATCTATTGAGGTGACTTGAAGTCTCACCCCTAATCAGCTTATCTATCACATCTACTAGCAGAGGGTCTTCACGTTGTGAGGTTCCTATTAAGTCAAAAAGTGTAGGCCGCACTTCCAGTGTTGCTAACAAGCCAGGTACAATTTCAGAGGAGGATCTAAAGTCAAAGTTGGCTATGTACTCCAAGCTTTTCCTTTCTACAAAGAGAGGGCTTAAGGTCAGCTTCTTTCCACTCAGAGCATCTGCTACCACATTGCCCTTGCCAAGAGTATAGGAAATCTCAAAATCATATGAGGCAAGAAACTCCATCCATCTTTGCTGCCTCAAGTTGAGATCTTTTTGTGAGAAAAGGTACTTCAACGATTTATGGTCAGTAAATAATTCAAACTTCTCACCTAGGAGATAATGGCGCCAAGACTTAAGAGCGAAAACGATGGCCGCCAATTCTAGGTCGTGGGTTGGGTAGTTTTTCTCATGTACTTTCAACTGCCTTCCACCATAAGCTACTACCATCCCTTCTTGCATCAAGACAGCGCCTAATCCTGTACCGCATGCATCCGTGTATATGGTAAACATCTGGCTCCCATCAGGCAATGTCAGAACTGGGGCTGTTGTTAGAGCCCTTTTCAGGCGTTGGAAAGCAATATAGCAATCCAAATCCCAAGAGTAAACTAGGTTCTTCTTCGTCAACCTTGTAAGTGGAGCTGAGATTTTCGCAAATTCTTTGATGAACTTCTGGTAAAAGCCTGCTAGCCCGAGAAAGCTTCGGACTTTAGTTGCGTTTCGTGGAATCTTCCAATCTTGCACAGTACCCACTTTTGCGGGGTCCAGGGCTAACCCCTCTTTGGACACCACATGTCCAAGGAATCTAACTTCTTCTCTCTAGAAATGGCATTTGGATAATTTGGCTTTCAACTGATGTGCACGGAGAGTATCCATGACTTCCCTTAAGTGCTGAGCATGCTCTTCCTCACTCTTCGAGAAAATCAAAATATCGTCCATGAAGACCACCACAAACTTATTGAGGAATTCCCGGAACACCCTGCTCATCAAGTCCACGAAATAGGCAGGTGCGCTTGTCAAGCCGAAAGGCATAACAACCCACTCGAAGAAACCATACGGGGACCTAAATGCGGTCTTGTCAATGCTATCCTCAACCACTCTTAGCTGATGAAACCCGGTAGCCAGATCTAGTTGGGAGAAAACGGATGCACCTACGAGCTGATCAAACAGATCGTCAATTCTTGGGAGTGGGTGCATATTCTTCTTGGTCAGCTTGTTCGGCTCTGTATAATCCACGCATAGGCTGAGTGAACCATTGGCTTTGGTTGCGAACACTACTGTAGCACCGCATTCAGAAATACTTCGTCTTATGAATCCTTTTTCAAGCAGCTCTTTAACTTGCTTGCTGAGTTCTTTTCTCTCCTTGGAGCCATGTGTCTAACGGGTAAAGCAAAGGGTTTTGCATTGTCAACGAGGTATATGTGGAAGTCTATCTCCCGCTTCGGAGGTAAGCCCTTTACCTCTTCAAACACATCCGAGTATTCAAGGATCACTCTAACAGACTGCAAATTCTCAACGGACGCATCAAGAGATTCTAGATAACTTAGCATAACATAATTCATGGGATTACAAGAGATTTCGAGAGTGTTACCGAGGCGAGTCATGAGTCTAACCGCTCTCTTTTCACAATCGAGGACGGCACCATTACTGGATAGCCAGTCCATGCCCAGAATCATCCCATAGCTTGTGAAGCCCAAAACATAAGCATTACATTTAAATCTAACACTTAAAGTAGAGATTTCCAAATCCAAACAAATCATTGACAAATAAACTGAGCCCCCAATTGGATTTTAAACAACCAAGGGATCCTCTACTATATGGGTGTCTAGGTGCAGAGATTCAACTAAAGAAGTAGATATAAAAGAGTGCGATGCGCCAAAATCAAAGAGAGTACGAATAGGGTTATCAAACAGATAAGATAATCTCTCAACAGAAATATGTCTACCTCGTTCCTGTAAAGGTGCAACGAGAGCATGAACCTTCCCTCCAGAAGATGATCCAGTCCTCTGTCCCTGCCCTTGCCTTTTTGGGCAATCCTTAGACAAGTGTCCAGTGTCCCTGCACTGGAAACAAGCGCCCAATTTCTTCTTTTTATTTCTACAGTCCCTGGCCAAGTGTCCAGGTATCCCACAGAAATTACACTTCATCTTCTTACGGGATTTATTATCCTTCCCGCCTTTCTTGCGGTCCGTCTTCTTGTTCTAAGATCCATCTCCTTTCTTGTTTTGAGGATCTTCCTTCTTCACCTCCTTCTTGCCATCTTTGTTCTCCTCTTGCAACAGAGCCATGTCCACCAGTCTCTCGTAAGTCGCTCCCATAGGTATATGGGACATTGCCAAAACTTGCAGTGGCTCATCAGTCCTTTGGCAAAGAGGAGAGCCTTCTTGTGTGGATTGTTTACTAATTCCAGTCCAAATCGAGCAAGCTGGTTGAATTTATTAACGTATTCTTTGACCGACAAGATGCCCTGTTTAAGTGATAGGAACTTCTCCATTTGCAGACTCTGCTCAGCTTGTGAGAGGAACTTCATTTCAAATCTCGCCCTGAAGTCCCCCCAAGTCTCTATCGGTCTTTCAGCATTAGTGACTTCCCACCAGAAGGAGGCCTCATCTTTGAGCAACCACACCACCATCTGTAGTTTCTGCCTCTCATCTACTTCAAAGATAACGAATAAGTCCTTAGTCCCCTTGAGCCAGTTTCTGGCTTCCACGAATGATTGGATCCTTTTAAAGTCTTTTCCATCCATGGATCTAAAATCTCTACAGATTTTAGAGAAAGAATTTCTTCTCAGAGGAGGATGAGGAAGAGGAGCAGCAGCTAAGGGAGGAGGAATGTCTGCTAGGCCCACGTCATTGGCCCTAGCTTCTAGGTATCTCCTGAACCAGCCAGGTATCGATACACCCTCTGGAAGGTTAAGATCCCCAGACATGCTGAAACAAAAAGGAAAGATTCAAAACGAAGGATATAAAGATAATGCATATGGCTTTGGGGATTATGCCTATTTAAATTAACACTTTTTCTTGAAAATGCTTCTTTATGACTTCATTTTGAAAAATAGTTTCAAAAATTTTATCCGATCTGGTAACCTTTAGCTCTGATACCAAGTGTAACACCCCACCTCCGTTAAGGTCACTCTCAAAGGGAATGACTTAACTTCGGTGGAGCGTTTTAAGGTACAAGATACTAATAAATTACAAGACAGAAAATTTATGCAGTGGAAAAAGATCAATATTATTTCATAAATACTTGTTCAACGCAACAATTCAACAACTATTTCAACCTTCCTAATTATTACAACTTTTCATCTGTCTTGAAATCATAAAGAAGCAATACTGAAAATAAAATGACATAAATCCCCAATAAGTGCTTGACCATAGCCATAGCTCAAAAAGGAATGTCCAAGCCTTACATCTACGGTCTTCAAGCTTTGGCTAACCTGGACTAAGCAGAAGTGTTTCCTCCCTACGGACTTGGGGGGAGGGGGAAACGGAAGAAAAGAAGCGAAAGGAAAATGGGTCAGACATAAGTCTGGTAAGCCCAGTTATTTAATAGCATGTAAACAAGTAAAAGACTATGACATGAATAAACTGAACTTAGAATGATACCACAAGGATAGGGTAGTCCTAAAATGAGGTAAAGTAAGATTTAACTAGATTTGGCTATCGCACCCACTTTTACTCCTCTGCACCCACTAAGAGCTGTTTAACTAGCAATGTATGTTCGTGATAAAGTGATCCCATTCATGTATTGATTGGCTCCTACTCGCATTCATGTATTCCTGGTGTCATGCGGCCCCACGTGATTTTTAAGTACTTGTGCTGGTTCCAGTATAGGGTGTATCAAGTCCTATAATGGCAACCCTGACGCGATTCAAAGATGCACAAGTGTACGCCTGGTGCCCAGTGCCTGGTTTTTCCACTCCGGAGCCCGTGCACGCCCGTACTCCGTCGAAACCTACACTGACGCACCTAACCGCCGCCCTTTTGATCGCTTATATTCAGCCCAGTAATCATGCCCCACCCTTCTTAATTCAGGGTACCTTGTTACTTCCATATGGGTTCCCCATTACTATGGTTTTTCTAGTCAACATGCTAAATTGGTTAAGTGACCTTGGTTTGACTTAACCCATATCAATCTTGTCTAGTTAACATGTTAAGTTGGTTAAGTGTTTCCTCAATTACTTAACCCCACCAATCTTGTCTTGTTAACATGTTAAGATGGTTAAGTGTTCCCTTAATTACTTAACCTCACCATTTCTAGCTTGATTGTTCATGAGCTTTAATTAATTAATTAGTTAAAGCACCAACCACTCACATTAGACAGGTATTGTTGCGGTTACTGGATGTGCTGGTCGGTTCCGGGCAGTTTTATACCACAACTTAGTCTAACCTCGGGTCTTTATGGGCTTGATGCACTAACCTCTCACATTAGACATGTATTGTTGGGGTTACTGGATGTGCCGGTCGGTTCCGAGCAGGTTTACACCACAACTCAGTCTAACCTCAAGTTAGGCATATTCATCTTTTACATTTTATATATGTGAATTTTCTACAGGTGTTTCATGTCACAAATTTTAATTATGTTCAAGACTAATGGTATAAATTATACCATTCATGGCCTTAACCATTTACATGGTTTTGGGCCCACCTATATTATTAACATGTTTTGATTTAATAACTATCCCAACATTACCCCCATTTGTTCGTTCGGATTAATCACATAAAGTCATTGGGCCCGCATATTAGCCCAATTTATAAACAAGAGGTAAAGAAGGGAACATGCATAATATAGATTCAACCAAACATGTAAATTTTGCATAAAACTTTATTCATATAATTTAACATGTCACATGAACTTGCATATAATTTAGACTTAGATAATCATAAACCTAAAACATGTTAATATGTAGATCTAGGCATGTGTGAACATAACCTCAATTATAAACTAGCGTATGACATAATCATGACATGTCCAATCCCAAGGCATGTATAATTTTAACATTAACATATAGGTGTGAACTAGATCTAACAAGGTGAACTTGCAGAAGTCCACTTTACAAACATGCATATAAATATAGATCTAGTTTTGGATCTAACATGTAACTTGCATATGAACATATGTATAATTAGATCGTGACTTGGATCTATCATAAAACATATAACTTGCATTAATCATATGAACCTAGATAGATCTTGACATGGATCCAACATAAAACTTGTAACTTGCATATGGACATATATATAGGCATATGGATCTAACATAAAGCATATGAATATATGTATATATATATATATGTAGATCATGATTTGGATCTAACATAATACATACAACTTGCATTAATCATATATATGTAGATCTTAACATGAAACATATAACTTGCATATGATATTGATAGTTTCATTCTCAATCTTTAATAGATCCAACACCAAGTCCAATAAGCCACAAACATTCCAAGACAATTCATGATAAAATCATCACAAGAAACAAACATGAATTAGCATCGTCAATATTATACAACATGGTATAATTCTATTTTTCACTTTATATCAAATCACATCTTAAATTTATTTACATCTAAAAGATAACTACACTTACAAAAGACAATCTTGATTTCTGGAATCCGTATTCTGAAGTTGAAATGCTCGCCTTTGATATAGACAATCATTGTTTTAGTTTAATTTTGATTACATTTGGTTTTTCTCTTTTAATTTGCTTCAAGTTGAACGGCGGCTACTCGAGGTTGTCCAATGGCAGCATGACGGCTCTTGGTTTGATTTTTAATATGATTTAGGGTTAAGGTATTAGGTTGCTTATATAGAAGTTTGATTTAATAGGAACTGTCATATTAACCTAGAGTAAATCAAAGTCATTCAAACAAGATAGAATAGCCACATCAGCCCTAATGACTCAGCAAGGAGTCCATCAGAACCAATCAGATGCCACATCTGCCTTAGAGTGAATCGGCCCACGGGTTGACAGCCAAACACCCTGAATCAACCCCTAGTCGACCCAGCGGGGCTTGGGTCGACCTCAAAAATAGACCGGTTCGGTTATTCCCCCTCCCGATTCGTTGTTTTGAACTTTTTTGCATATTTATTTATTTAATTTATATATATATATATATATATATATATATATATATATATTTTTTCTCATATGCATACAAACTTCAAGGCTTAATAACTTCTTCATATGGTATCCGTTTTATGCAAACCATTTGTCTATCTTGACCAAAATTTTGAGACGAACGTAATAGCGCAACCCATTTCACTTAATTATTCTTCTAAAAATTAAGTGTTTTTGAATTTGTTAATTTTAATATTCTCAGAAAATTCGGGGTGTTACATAGTAGATTTAGTAGTTTCTACTGATTCTAGCGTTCCGGATTCTACTCAGTTATGGTACCTTTATTTAAGTCATGTTGATGAGGAGAGTCTCGAAGTATTAAAGAAGTGTAGGTTAATTGTTGGTGATTCTCAATTAAAGCCTAGCTCCCGTGGAGATTGTTCTTTTGGAAAGAAGAATGTAACATTTGATGTTGGAAGACCTAAAGCTAAAGAATTTCTAGAGTATGCTCATTCTTATGTGTAGGGACCCACCCAATTGCATATTTTGGTGGAGCTATCTCTTCGTCTTGTTTGTTGATGATTTCTCACAGAAGATTTAAATGGTCTATTTCATGAACTAGATCCGAAATATTTTCTCAATTTCGGAAGTGAAAGACCATAGTTGAAACATAAGTCAAAAAAAAAATTGTGGGTTCTTAGAGTTGGCAATATCAGAAATATGTGTCACAAGAATTCCCAAACTATTGTGCATCCGAGCATGCGTTTATAGATTTTTCTACTAGGTCGCATTCTTTTGGAGTGGTGAAGAGCATGTGTCGGATATTATGGGAAAGAGCTATGAGCATGCATGAGACTGGCTGCTTGTCTAAAAGAGAGATTTTAGGCAGAAACGATATCTATGGTTTTAATTTTCATCAACTGTACACCTTATATTTCCATATATATGGAGATCCTAGAAGAAGTATGAAAAAAAGCCTGTTGACTATTCATTCCTTAAAGTGTTGTTGTTCATCTTATTTAAAAGATGAGGGACATGATAAGTTGAAGTCTAAAGGAAGCAAGCACATTTTGTTAGGCTATGGAGAAGGAATGAAGAAGTATAGGTTGTAGTGCAAAACAACCAAGAGAATTGTGTCTAATAGACATGTAATATTTGATGAGAGATCTTTATTGAAGGTGGAGCCTCTATCAAGTGATGACATTAAGAGGACACAAAATTTTCAAACATATTTGGAGTCATCGGATTGTTTCCATATTCAAAGAGAAAGACGTATTTCTGATGGTATAATGGCTGATGAGAAGATTTCATCAAAGAACTTTAGGTGGAGCTCAGTCATTTTGCTTCTATTGGTCATCTTTGTGAGCATAGTAGAGGTGATAATTCAACTTCTTGTGCTATTTGTTGTGCAGAGCTTGGTGTTGAGTTTGATAAGGTAGACTTAGTGAAGTTGAATAAAATTCTTAGGAAGGAGGCTGAAATAGATAATATTGAGCTTGTCCTCACTTAATATAGGATGGAGATGGTGAAGCGCGCTATGAAGTCTCCATTAGTCTCTCATAATTCTGTATCGACAAGTTTGTCTCCTTCATCAAAAATTTTGAAGAATTTTTGGTATTATTTATCTTTCTTATGCTTGGGAAAGATTTGGAAGATATGTTTGGGTAATATTACCTTAAGTAGTTCACATTGATCTTGATGGTGTAGTCCTAACAATTTGTTGAGATTTGGTTATATTTGAATCAAGGTAGAGTGTTGACTTTATGTGATTCAAATATTTGTTTAAGAGAGAAATAAATAAAATTGATTCAAAAAAACAATTATATTATATATGGAAACATTTGAGAGGATATTTTGGTAGGAAACAAATTGATTATTAATTAGTCAATGGATTTATAAATGAAGAAAGATGTATATTTATAAATTCACCGATTTTGTAATATGAAGAAATAAATGATTAGGTATGGAGAATCATGCAAGGGAGGAAACATATGAAAACTAAGATCTTCACTTTCTATTTACAATGCAATCATATCTTGGACATTTGGGAAGATTTCAAGACAGAAAATTAATTTTCTTCATCTCCAAACAAGTTTTCATCCTAAAGCCTATTTAAATCTTTATATTTGTGGAGTGTGAATGTGAGAGAACATCCACCATTATCCTCTTCTTAAGTATACCCTAATTCTGTGGTCAATCAATTAGGGGATTTGAGTGCATACAAATCTTTATGAAAATTGATTATTCAATTTGTAATTATATGTTAGTCTCTCCATCTACTGCCTATAATTTTGTAATTTCTCTCTTGTGTTCACTTTTGTACTCTTTTCAGTGAAATAAAGAATAGTTGTTGGGTCCATGGACTTAGGCATAGCCGAACCACATTAAATCTTTGTGTCTTCTTCTCTTCTTCTATTTATTTTTGTTTGGTGCCTATTTTTCATTGAGTTGGCGGTTGTTAAGTAATCGACAAGCTAGATCGTCCTTTTTGTATTGCTCCTGCGTCCTTTGTATTCCGCTGTGCAGTTTTGAAGTTTGTGCAAATCTAATCAATATTTTGCACAACAGATCGGTATTGAAGATATTTGTGCAATTATCCGCACAACACCAGTTTCATTTGATTTGCTATAATTACACTTATCACCATCACTAATAATGAAGCTTTGAGGCAGTTATAGTTTTTTAGCATTCTCATGCCATTGTATGGGTGCCTATTTTGGATCAAAATAGATTTTATTACTTGATATGCTTTATTTTCATGGTCTACACTTAAATACACTCTGGCTGTTCCATGCGCATTTTTTCTTCTAAATCGCCATTTAGGAAAGCAATTTTTATATCCGTTTGATGTATTATAAATTTATAAACGGATGCAATTTTTATATAACAATGAACCGAATAAATGCAAGTAAAAGAAGCATATGTTTAAAAATACACCACTCCATGTTATTGCTTATAATCCTTTACTAATAATTTGACTTTAAATTTTCAATGGGTTCATCGGTATTCAACTTTTTCTTAATTATCTACCTGCGTCTTGTTGGTTTATCACCAAGAGGTTTCAATTTTGGTTTACTGAAATTGAATTCATTTCATCGTTGGTAGCTTATTTTCAAAATATAGCATCTCTGTAACTAATAGCTTCAGAATAAGTTTTCGATTCATCATTAATATTCATTACATATCTGCTAATGTTCTGAATTTCATACTTACTTCGTTCTACTAGATATATAATGTAGTTAGGACCATAATACATTTCTATCCTTTATCTTTTAATTTTTCTTTGAATAGTATCCTCTATAGATACTAAAACAATCTTGCTGTTTTGAGAAGAGTTATAACCTTCATTGTTGTTATCATTAGTTGCAGTATATTATGAACTAGATAATGCCAATGGGTTCTTGCTAAATTGGGCTATATACTTGTTTTCAAAGAATTATACATCTACTGACTCAATTATTTCGAAAGTACCATGGATAATAAGTAACGTTGTTAAGGGAATAATCTATAAAAACACACTTAAATGTTTTATTATCTAATTTTGGCCTATTAGGATATGATATTCTAACTTAAGCTAACTATCCCTAAACATTAGCTCTTCGTAAGTTAGGTTTTCATTTAAACCATAGTTCATAACTACATATATTATTCTTTTCCAAAGGAACTCTATTTAAGATATAACATGCAAATAAAATGGCATTACCCCTTAAGGTGTTAGGTAAGTTCAAACTAATAAGCACAACGGAGTTTTATTTTGAAGGACAAACTTTCTAACTTTTTTTAACCTCAAGGAAAGGCTCTATAAAATTAATTCATAAGGACAACATGTAAATAAAATAAAATTATACAATATCATTATATGAAAAGTAATCATACACGTTGTCCTTCTCACCGAGCTTTTGTCCTTACGGTAAATTTAATCGAAAAGTTTGTTCTTCTCACTAAAAAATTAAGAGCATGTCCTTTAGGCTAAAAAATTGATGAATTTTGTCTTTTACGCTATTTTCCTATTAGCCATAACATTAACCATTTTGATCTTTCAACGAATCCATTTGGCTAAGAGGTATAAGGTGAAGTACACTAGTGAATGATTCTTGTTGTTTAAAAATAAATATAAATATTTTAAAATATTCATCACCATGGTTAGAACGTAAACTTTTTATTCTAAGTCCAGATTGCGTTTTAGCTTCTTCCTTGTCAATTTTAAATTTATCAAAGACTTTATCTTTTGATTTCATTAGATAAACATAAAAGTATCTAAAGTAGTCATTAGTAATGTGAACTAAAATTCATTTCCACCCTATCTTATGTGACATTTTAAATCACAAACTTTCTATATATTAGATGAGGAGGACTAGTTTTCCTTTTTTATAGATTTTTAGGAATTTCGATGCATCTTTCCTTGAACATAAATTTCACATTTACAGATGCAACCAAAACTGCAATAAAAAATTAATCCTAACTTAATCATATTTTTAAGTGAATCATAATTAACATGTCTTAATCTTGCATGCCATATGTTTAGAGAGTCGGCGATATAAGAAAACGTTTTCTTTATTAAATTTAGCTTAACAATGTCGTTACAAGAATATCCCTATTCATTGAACTTTTTGTTCTGAACCACACTATTTCATCAAAATCGTATACTATCTTGAATCCTCCTTTGTTAAAAAGGGTATCCAAAGACTAGATTCTTGCAAATATCAGACACATAAAAACATCAGTCAAAGTGGGAATCTATCCAGAGGCGAGCGGGAATTCAATAGTGCCTTTTCCAGTCACTTTGCTGCAAAAATTATTTGTTGTAGTAACTTGATTTCCATCTCTGCTAATTTTTTCATGGTTTTTATGGAGACAACAATCCTCGCATATGTGAATGGTTTCTCCAATAACAATCCACTAACCAGTTTATGTTTCCTTAGATGAGTATGTTCTTGCATTATTGCCATCAAATTGTCTTTGACCATATTCGTTTTCATTTGTTTCTTTCATTGATAACAGTCGCAAGCATAATGGCCGAACTTATTACAAAAATAAAATGAACCTTTAGTCTTTTCTTTCTTAGTCTGACCTCTCTTTTTAAATTATTTCTCATTCTCAAACTTCAATGATTTTGTAAATTTATTATTATGCACAACAGAATGAAACTTAGTTAGCGGATTATCATTAGTTCTCTATTACTAGGAGTCCTCTTCTATGAAAAGATGATGATGTAAGATTTCCAAATCATAATCTATCTCAACGTGTTTCAATTTCTTCTTATGGTCATTCCCAGAATGAGTGAGTCTAGAAACCATAACTTCAACAACAAAGGATTCGCAGAGTTCAATATTGGCATCTGTATGTAGACGTAGAATGACTATATATTTAATTAATTAATTTGTCTAATAATGGACTTTTTATCGATCATTTTGCAATCCGTAAAATTGCATATAAGAAATTTCTTGTTGCTTGCCTTAATTATATGACATTTATTCTTCAGTTAGATTGCTTCGGTTGTTTCCAAACTTTTATGTGCATTGTGCACATAAGTATGCAGTTCGTTAGGTATGTATCCTCTACACTAAATTGTCTTCTTTGCGCTCCAAACATCTTGTTTTCAACTCATTCATATTCTTTATATTTTCTTTAGATATAGCCTTTAAATCATCCTCGAGAATGTATAATAGTTTGACCATGATTAGAAAGAACTCTTTAGTTTCTTACCAACATGTGAATTTTTCATGGTTAAACTCCTCCAAATGGGTAAACTATTGACCCATGACTAAGAGGCATTGATATTTGTTGAACCCGAACCATCCATGGGTATATTTAAAAAAAATGTTGGACACATTGATGATCAAGTATAAGGATGCTGAGATTGTGGTACTTATAACTTTAATAATTTGGCGTGAAGATTCATTCAGACAATTGATCAACTAAAAAGGTACAAACAAGTTTTCGTACTATTGACTTTGGTACTCAATGAAACCTTGAAATAACACAATGAATTCAAAATCTGTTTGCTTTCGATCTAACCAAGAACCACTCCTTTATTGATTTTCAGGCGACTCAACTTTTTGTAATAATAGAATCCCCCTCACAACAGTCCTTATCAAATCTTATGAATTTTCCAATCCTCTATGGTGTTTGAGATTTCTGGAAGAGTAAAATATTTTTAACACATTTGGATGCTGGGAATTCGACGGAGAATTAATAATGAAATAGTTATTTATGTGTTTGAAAAGAGTCAACTTTTTGTAATAATAGAATCCCCTCACAATAGTCCTTGTCAAATCTTAATTGGAGCATGCAACAACTTCCTCTATCTAGCCTCCATCTAAGTCGGTTCAATTGTTCTGTCCCCAAATCAGGTGTCCTAATGTACGCCCAACCAATAGCAGCCCCCTGATTTTCACTTTTTACAGCTAAACTCTCGAAATGTTGAAGGGTTTAATTACAAAAAGTGAAAATCGAGTAAATCTCAGTCATTGAGCACATGGGGACATCTGATTTGAGCACAGAAGAATTGAACCCCATCTCAGCCATTGGTCCATTTACATTCAGTATCCTAGGGCCTCCGACTTCATACTGCGTGCACTTGGACATGTTATGATAGCTCAGGGCCTCTCATATCCTAGTTTGCTTAGGGTCTACAATAATTTTTTGTGTTTCAGGGCCGGCCCTGGAGGAAGCATTAAACGTACAACCTGATATGGATAAAAATAATGTGGAAGAAGACTAATCTACAACTTTGGTTGATAAAGCAGCAATTTTTGTTCAGGAAGTTGCTCAATGGGTTGTTAATGCATGTGGGAAACATAGAACAATGTGATAAAAATATATCCCATTATGCAGAGACAGATGAAAAATACAAGGGGAAGCATGAAAATTTTAAAACATCTACAACTCCTAAAAGAACCATATACAAAGGGCTCGCAGAAGCCAAAAATGATTGCTATAGCTAGGAATGTGATGGGTTTAGATTCCTCCTGTCTCAAAAGCTATCTCTGACAGCTTTGTGCAAGACTAAATTAAATGATGCTGGTGTGGATAGATTCATGTGTAAATTTCTATCCAGTTGGTCAGTCATGCATAACAATAATACAGGTAAGAGAGAAAGGATACTAGTGTCGTGGGACATCACTGTTTGGTCCACCACAGTGCTAGACATAACTGAACTGATCAACAATTAACTGCTGTCATGACTAATTTAAGTGGTTTTGTTTGCATTGCGACTATTGTTTGCGGCAATAATTCCTACACTAAAGAGAAAAAAAATGTGGTGTCAATTAGTTCTCGATGCTACTTCTATTCAAATGCCTTGGATCACATGTGGGGACATTGATAGTGCTTTGTACCTAGAAGATAAGAAGAGAGGTTTGCCTATTCCTTTTTACTTATCTTTTAAGTTTTAGCAACTATATTATGCAATGTGGACACGCTTAAATTCAATGCAGGGATCTGAATTCACTGGGAGGAAAAGAGATATGGCAACTAACATAGATAAAGTTCTTGTTAAACTAAGAATTTCTTTGCAAAATTTTCAGATGTGATTGTCATTTCTCTTCCTACTATATTAAGTGACCATATATAACCCAAATTCTTGTCAGGCTTAAACCAAAGAGTTCATTAGCAAAACAACCACCTTTCAAATACCTGAATAACTGGTATTCACTGAAAGGTTATCACAACTGTATTACAGACGGGCATAAAGCTACTACTACTTGCGAATATTACATGCATAAATCTATTGCCAAATTAAAAAAAATTAAAGGAAATTTAAAAACTTGGTACAAAAGCTTTAAAAAGGAAAATTTTGGTAAATAAGTTGTAAGGCAAATTCCATCACTTATTTTCCCAATCGGATTTAGAGCCTGAAAATTTGTCTCCTTACTACAAAATGCTTGAATGTAATCTGGAATCGAAGAAACAGGTGTAACTACAACAGGAGTAATTACTTATTCAACATAGAAATTTTTTATAGCTGCATGATGGCGATGCCAGCTCTAAAATATTTTTTGCCAAAATGTCAATGAGAAAGAACCATAACAAAAATCAGGCTTTAATGAATTCAGATGGTCAATATGTTTATAATCAGGAGATAATAATCCCGGAATCTCTGAATTATTATTTATTACACTCAATTGTACAATGGTGAACCTACATGCACTTTACTAGATGCAGAGCCAAGAACGATTGTTAATAATCGAGGAAAAGCTTACCTTTCTTCTCCAGTCCAGTGCAGTAACTGGAAGAAAAAATAAAGAAATTAATGTAAATGAGACTGTAAAATTATGGTAATACGTGGAGGAGGAAAGAACCGAAATGGAATGGTCAAAAATGACCCTTGTATATAACAAGCATTATTAAAGTAGGCTTCTGACCATGATCATTTTTTAATTATTGTCATTTCAAGGCCTTAGCTGGTTTTATTGTAGAAGTGGAGTTCAGCTATAGCTTTATGAATGCTAGCTAAAGTTGTGTTTTTAACCCAATATTAAACAGGGGTGGGTGTGGTTTGGTTTGGTACGGTTTGGAGTTCAAACCGCTTCCACACCGCATCAAATAATTTTTCAAAAATACAAACTGTTATACTAACCGTTCAAATGGTTTGGTTAAAGTTCGGTTTCGATGTAATAGAGTCTGGTTTGAACTTGTATTAAATATGAAATACGAGAATTACATTCATCAACAATTAATTTACGATTGTTTTACGATGTGAGACCTGAAGGTTAAAATTCATAGTGTTATCTTGAATTGGTATAACTGTAACATACGCTGAAAATAGAATATATATCGTTAAAATAAAAAGTTAGAAATTTGTTAATTTTTTTTCGTAACATTACTGTAGTAGCTATGCGGTTCGATTCGGTTTAATATGCTTTGGTAACAGTTCAAACTGCAACCGAATTGTAACGTTGCGTTTCGGTTCGGTTTGGACTGTTTGCTTTAGAAAAAGAATCTGGTGCGGTTTCTCGCACCGTTTTAACGGTCCAGTCTGAGCGGTTTCAAGTTTATGGTGCAATTTATGTCCAACCCTAATATTAAACATCTCAATTCCCTTTGGAGGTAATCATGTCCCAACCGTGACTTTTGTTAAGGCAATATTATTAATTTCGTATGATTAAATAATTAACCATTAAGTTATTCTTAATGTTACATCTTAAAATCATTAATACATGTTAACTACTATAGTTTTTTTGGTTTTGTAGAATCTATATAAAACGTTTGATGAACAGCAAGAAAAACAAACTAAATATTTAATTTGGATATAACTGTTAATGTACAAATGAAAATAATATGAATACATACAATAACTTGAACACATCCACGTCTTGAAAATTAAGAGATGCTATACTTTTGATTGATAAAACTTGGCAATCATTGTCAACCATTACCAGACAAAGTATTGATTCATGATTGCTTCTTTTGCAATGGTATGTCACATAAATTAGTATACATGTATTGATAAAAAAATCAAAATATAACGGAAAATTGAGATATATGATGACACGCATATGTAAAGTTAAGTGTCAGTTCCTTACCAACAGCAAATTGTAGGGTAAGTTCGTTATGCCCTTTTTTATTTTGGGTTTTCGCATATACAAACCAGCAAACCACACAAATAAATTATAAAAAACAACCGTTTTAAAAAATGATGTTAACACGTAAAATCTAAAACAACCTTCTATTATTTTTATGTTTTAAGAAATGACAAAAGAACGATAGTCAATTCATCTGATCCACCATCCCTTCGGCCTCTTCCTCATCTACTCATATCGTCTTTTAACTCTACACACCTTTTATATTTAATTTTAAAAACTCAAAACACAAAATAAACCAAACTGGTTTTTTCTGGAATGCTATGCAAATCATTATACATGTGCACAAATATTTTTTCTTTCTTGAAATTAGATTAATGGTTTGGCCAAGCCCATGCGCTGGAAGATTCATTGTATATATGTTTTTGTAAGACTAACTAAGCTATGCTAATTTTGAATTAAGTCTTAACAAAATGATAAGTTATGAATTAAAATTAAATACCCTGGTATAATAACGCGGTTGCTAGATCAAATTGACTGAATACTTTTCAAATGTTTGAAATATCAACATCATAACTGAGATTATAATGTGACAGAATATGTATATTGTTATTTTAAATTATATTTAGTCGATTCCCTGATCTTTAGTCTACCCAACTTCTAGCAGTAAGACTACCAATGTAAACTTGTGCATACACGTTCAAAATGAATAACAATAGAAGGATGAATTCCTGCGCGTGGTTTCAGAGCCAATCTCACATGAACAGTAGTTCTGCCATATTCAGTCCCCCTTGTTCACTATATTCTCTTCCTGTCTTGTTCATGCTTCATCCTCACCATAGCCGATAAGGATCACCCAACAAAAACTTTCACAAGCATCAAGTTTACAACTCGCAATGCCGGGCCAGCAGTATCAAACACCGCCTTGTTCTTCGTCTGATTGCAGGTCCTAGTTCCAATTAGGACGGAGTTGCGATATATCTTCAACAAACAAAACCTCTTCCTTCTTCCATGGGGCTCATTCGCGTATTTGCTTAGAACCGACACGCAAAATGAAGCTAGCAGAAGCTGCCTAAGCCAGCATTGCCCTTGTGATAACCATAGTTGATGAAGGTTCTAGTGGCTCATCTTCTGGAGGTCATGGTGACAGGTTTAACAACAAAAAATGGAAGAAACAATGGTCGTAAAGGTGGTAAAGGAGGCGGTTGTGTAAAAGTGTAACAACACTGATTTTTGTGTGATTGCCTCTGCAAGATAATTACATGTTGGTTAATTAAAATTAAACTTAAATTTGGACGGTAACTCGTGAAAATCCTTGTAATGGTGTAAACCGTGGATTTTGGGCTATAAACTTTAAGATGGATTGTGATTAAATTGTGTCAAGATGCAATTCAATCAATATTAACATGATAATCAAACGAAGTAATTATAAATTTGGGAAAATAGATAATTAACCATTGAGTTGACTATTTTTATAATTTAAAATAAGTTTGGGATTAACTTGGTGTAATTTGGGTGATTAAATAGATTTGAGGTTGGATTAAAATGAATAAATCAATATAACTTATTCAATCCAATGTTGGGATTATAAATAGAATGGAAATGTGGTAAATAAAGTTTTAGAAAACTTTATAGTAATTTTTTTGCTCAAATATATAATTAAAAGTTCCTAATGTATTTTATTTCAATAAATTTAAATTTCTAGCTAAACAACGAGTTTGAGTGAAAACTGTATTTTCTAAATTTATTATTGCAATTTAAAATTTAAAACGTAGACCTAATCAATTAAAATTCGATATTTGAGCAATTTAAATATTTCTAAAATGGTTAATATACTTTGATGGGTGTAAAAAGTGTTTTGGAAATTGAATTGATATAAATGTAATATTTAAACAAATTAAAACATAAAAACACAAAAGCTTGTTGGAAAGTAATATTTTAAAGTGGAAAATATCCTTAACAAATTTTGGATTTGTTCTGGTAAAAGAATGAAAATTGTGTAATTTTAATGTTTAAATTATGAGTTTTAACCAGTAAAAAGAATAAAATGGTCATTGATTAAAAAATGTTTTTTTTTTTTTTACGCATAGCATGCCGAATTTTATAGTGGTCCGTTTCACTGTTTATTAGAAAGGATACATCGAAAAGTTGTTCTGCATAGGCATAGAGCCAACAGACCTGGTTTGAGGTGCCAGAACACTATAAAATACAAACAAGAGAGAAGTAGGGTGCTTCCATATTATAATAGCACAACTACAATAGTGTGACCTATGATTCCACCGCCTCAGGTGAAACATTGCTAATGGCTTCTATATAATGCGTCCAGAAGTGAACAACCATGATGTACCTGAGCCTAGACTAAAAAATGGCGAAAAAGGAGAGTAAGTTCAGTTCTTATCCCAAGCAAATGCGTTCTCAACACCACTCTCTTTCGTCCATCAACTCCACACCATCACCTTGAAGCTTATAAAAAGTCTCCTCGTGTAATCAACTTCCTCAATATACTTAAAAAATAACCCATCCTTGAACCACATATTAGAGCTCAAATGCTCCCAATGCAACTTGTCATCATTCCAACGGATACTAGGTTCATCCACAACAACCAATCGAACATAAGGAACCGAGGAGATAGAGGAGACTATCTTAGCTTTATGAACCCACTTTCTGATGGGGGGCCTAGGAAGTAGGGTCCTCTCACGTGGTGGATCAACTTAGGGTCCTCTCATGTGGTGGATCAACTAGTGGAGTCATATAAGTCTCAAAGAGTGTGTGTAACACCCCGCATTTTTAATTAAAAATAATAAATTGGGGATAACTTAATTTAATATTAGGAATTAAGTAAAATGGACTGTACCATTGCATTTGTCTTGGAATTCTAGTTTAGATAGACTCCGAGTTTGTGTAGAACGAATGAAGAAGTTATGGATGGTAGAAGTTTGAGGAAGCGAGCGGGGAGCGGGCCAGTGTAACTGGCGAATTTGGCAAGTGCGCCAGAGTTAAATTACACTGGCGCACTTGTGAAGTGCGCCAGTATAAGTTTCTGCCATCCGGACCTACAGGGGTCGACCCCTACCCCCACCCCCACAGTGCCGACCCATGGGTCGACCCGTAAAAGGGAATGTCGACCTCGGGGTCGACCCCCCTCAGATCTGGGCAGATTCTTTGACGAATCTGGACAACTTTGTGGACCATATTTATGCTGACTCAATGCTGCGTGTGCATGAACACATATAAATAGGCTAGTAGAGCCTAGCCTAAATCTCATATTTTCTGAGAGGCTGTCTAAGCCCTGCCATTCTTCTACCTCCTCAAATCTCTTTAGAAAAAAGGATAATTAGTTTAGGGAAATTCTGAATCAAGATTTGGAGAAAAAGAATGTATATCTACAAATGTGTGTTAAGAATTCTATTCGAAGTAAGGTAAATTCTTGGATCTGGTCAATTTAATTTTCTCCTCTTTCTCCACTTTTTCTTTTAGTTGAGAATTGTGGATCCATGGTTGTTTAGGTTCTAAATTAAGTTAGGAGAACCATGGAATGCTAGATCTGGACCAGATTCATGATTTGGAAAGCAATTAAGGGAGTGGAGTTAAGTTATACCTTTTTGGTAGTGGTATATTTATTGTTTGGCATTCCCCGTTAATATGCAATGTAAATCTGCTAGAATGGTTAATATATTGAAACGTTAATATGTAGAAATGTTAATATGTTGAAATGTTAATATCTTGAAATGTAAACCTGATGAAGTGTATAAACCAGTTAAAATATGTGGAAACGATTACTTTTGTATAAACACATGTTTTAATAACTTGTTAATCGGATGTTGTAAGTTATGCTATAGTGAAATTGGGATAATTACATGTTAATCTGTGACATATTATTTACTGGAACTCTGAACTGCAAGAATTGGGATAATTACATGTTAATTTATTAGATTGGAATAATTACATGGTTAAATGATTACAGGTTAAAATAGAACTAATTACATGTTAGGAAGAACATGAGACATGATAATTAGAAAATGGACTTAATATGATATTAAGTATGACATGTAAAAATAGATTACGGTAAAATTTGAAAGAACGAATATGCCTTAATTTACAGTTAATAGAAAATTAAAACCGCGCCTAGACACGAGGTTAAATTCAACTTGTGGTAAAAGTCTGCCCGGAACCGCCCAGTAAATCCCGCATCCACAAGTAGTTAATTTAATGTAAGGGGCCTAGCACATAAATACACACATAACGGTGCTAAGAACGAGGTTAAGTCCAACTTATGGTAGAAGTCTGCCCATAACCGCCCGACAAATCCAGTATCCATAAGTGGTTGGCTCAATGTGAGAGGTGTAGTGCATAAACATATATATAAATATATGTATATAAAGGATAGTAATAAATGGCACTAATTGTGGTTATTGGAAATGAATAGGAAATGAATGAAAGTTACAACCGTAAAAGAAGTGGGATAAACGGGGAATGATAATAATTTATTATTGATAAACTTGAAAGGGAAAAAGGAAAGATAATAGGTAGGCTTGTCCTAAGGACAAGTGGAAATTATAACTTAGGTTATAATAAATGATAAAAAAATGGGATAACTTATGTAATGAGGTAAGTTGTACTTAATTGTAAATTAAATAATCTGTAAATTGGGAAACCTGAAACCTGTTGTTTGTAACAAGTAGAGAAACGGGGAAAACTTATGAAATACAATAAGTTGTACTTAATTATAAATTAAGTAATTTGTAAACTTGAGAATCTGAAATCTGCTAAAAAGAACAACATGTTAAAGGCTTATCCTAGGGACAAGTGGAAATTATAACTTAAGTTATAATAAATGGAAAGGAAACTTATTAGTAAACCTTAGTTAAGAAAACTAAGTTAATTCGACAAGTTGTAGTTATGGTGTAAGACGGAATTATGATTAAATAAGTAAGAACGAGGTGAATAAATAGGATGAAATAAGTTATATTTAATCATAAATAATAAGTGACATGGTAAACCAAAAAAATGTGAATTGAGATGAAGTATACTTAATTACATATTAAGTAGAACATGTTATTGTAACTATGGATTCAGATAATGAATAATATAAAGAGATTGTAGATTGCAGATCTTGGATTACAATCTAGAGAATAACATGTTATGGGCTTATTTCCAAACTTAAATGGATTAAGTTATATATCGGAAATTAATAAGTAAGAGGAACTTGATAGCTTGAATAAGAAGTCAATGTGAATGGGTATAACCAAGTTAACTGGAAACCTGACTAGGTAAAGCAAGCGTGTAATTAAATGTTTAGACATAAGGTCTAATAACACATCAACCTGAAGCACTTGGACCAGTCCATAAGTCTGAAGGTGAATTACCCCACGGGGTAGATTATCGTGGTGTCATGAGATACGAGGGAAGCGCATGTCCATCTGATTATTCTTATTGTTCTGCTTGTTGATATTTTGTTGGCTCTGAAGGACTAGAAGGGGAAGCACATGACTTCCTGGGACGTGGAGGGTACTCCGGGTAGTCATTTGTTTGTGACAGTGTTCGACTGTACTCAAAGAGGTTAGGACTTCACGTTTCTACCCGGTGAGTCTGCCTTGATTGCCACGATAGTGGGAAATCAAAAGAATATAGGGAGGCATAGGTGATTCGGTGATCCAAGTTGCATTGTGACTAGGCTGGGTTACGACCATTTTGTTAATGGCGGCTCTAACCATCTGTTGATTGCAAGTCGTCGGGTACCTACCATCGACAGTCAGCATGATACATGATGCGTGATGCGGAAAGACAGAGAGCTTAACTAAATGACCATAGACCCTTTTCTATCAAGGTGATGGGTGAGGGACAGGTCAATTAGGATTTATTGTTTGTTGTTTTCTCTGGGGCAAGGCCACTAACTCTCAGTTCTATTTGTCCTTCAATAGTTGAGGGAGGATTCTTATGGGACCATAGCCACTGAAAATGCAGACCTTAGCATCTGTGTATACAGATATCAGAAAAGCTCCCGACCGAGTTCTGTGTTTCTTGTATAGTCCTGCCATGGAACTCGGTGCAAGTATAGGATATGTACGGTTGAGGCATCGAGTACGATTGACGATACGTACGCGGGAAAGTCTAGATACAACATGTATGCTCTGGGTGGTGTATCGTAGACTCAAGGGGCACTACTCTATGATGGAATCTAAATCAATCGAAGGTGGCAGTTTGTACGCTTACGTAGCATGGTGATGGCAGATCTATGCGGAACGTAGAGTTGTTATGTAGAGATTCGTACATCACTTCGGTGTAGGATGAGGGACTGCGTATATTTCTGTGGCGTTACGGCGGAGACCGTGTGAGTGGGGCACCATGGGGGTGAACCTTAATGCTAGGGGTAGCTACATATATACTATATTAGGTTAATTTGCTGGGAAGTAGATGAGTATGATATATGTGTAAGCCTTGAGTGCTGTTAACCCAAGTAACCTAGTAAATCAGAAAATGTAACTGAACGGTATATGTAGGATTATCCAGGATGTGTAGTTTAAATCTAGTCACCAGAACTTGTGTTCTGACCCCCTCCTCATAACATACTCGTAGGTCAGATTTGTGGCAGAGATGTAATAGCTTTGGATACTAGTTAGGCAGTATTATTGTCTGGGTAAGGCTATACTTTGATTATATTATATTTATCCATTCCGCAGTGAGATGTTTTCTGAGCTCTGATATATTTTTATATCTCTGTCTTTTTTGTAGGATACCAGATGAAAACCAACACGAGTTTCGATTGATTAGAATTTTGAAAAAAATCCAGTCGGTCAGAATTTGGGTTGTTACATCCGGTATCAAAGCGTAGGTTTAGAATTCCTTTATCGATAATGAGTGAACGTATTTGTATTTATTTTTGGAATAATTGACAAGAATAATCCCAAATTTCACGTGTCTTCCCATATTAATCCCAAGTTTGGATTATTTTTAATTAATCCCAAGTTTGGGGGTCCCTTCCCATACTGATCTCGGTGACCTTTTAAATTGTTACAACTAGTTTAAAATTAAAGTTAAAGTTATAAGGGGCTTCATCTTCTTTACACTGATGATCCATTCCGCCCATTCACCATCCACCTCTACCCATCAGGCCAGGTTAAAAGGTCACCGGGATCAATATGGGAGGACACCCCCAAACTTGGGATTAATTAAAAATAGTCCAAACTTGAGATTAATATGGGAAGACACATGAAACTTGGGATTATTCTTGTCAAATATTCCTTTATTTTTTAAAATATAAATATTATATATATATACCTAGATCCATAGACGAACATGCTACATAGAGAAAGCATAATATGGCTAAAGATGGGATATTGCTTTTTTACACTAAAAGAATGAACATGGAAATCTGAGACCCTTAGGAAATTTGAGTGGGAAGTGTACAATATACTTTGCATGGAAGACAGGTGAATCCTATGAGTTAGTATTTCAGGTTAGTGGGTTTAGTAGTAAAAACTTATAAATTAGAAAAAGGTTAAAAAGATAAGAATGGATTGGAAATACATATAGTTGAGAGAATTGACTTTGTGGGAGTGTCTAGGAAAGCCTAGGTAAGTTGGAAACCCACATTGAGTCTAACCTCACTTTTAACTTTTAAGAACTTGAAATTGTAAAAGTTTTGGAAGATGGTTTCTGGCGTTTCAAGTTTTAATCTTAAAAGTTATAGTTTTAAAATATGTAAAGAACATAATGAGTTTTGACGTAAAACGGGGTATATTTTGGGAACAGTAATTTATTGTGAAAATTTTGTCTAAACTAAAATTCTCTCAGTAAAAGGTGCACATTATAGAGCATGTATAGCTCGCTAGTTTTCAAGTTATATGGTATAAAAAAGTGTTGCATTTTGTTGAAAATTAGAATTTTCAGTAAAGAAAATTTTGAAATCTCTATTCTTTTGACAATCACTTTTGATAAAAAAAATAACAAGAAATTTTGTTGGATGGACAAAATAAGTTGTAGAAATTAAGAATAGGGTAGATGTTTGCACCTTGTAGCAAGTAACTGAACCGAACTTATAGGCAAGAACAAGTTATAAACCTGAATGAGAAATAGTTGCCCATATCTACTCCAGTTTTTGTGATTTGAAAAAAAATGATGATATGCATTTTTATGAGATGATATGTTTTTATGGTTTGGCGAAAGTAAGTTTTCATGAGGAAAAATAAAGTTTTGATACTTTTAACTTTTGGAGGAAAAGTGAAATGAAAAGGTCAAACTGTGTTTTAAAACGTACGGAGCAGGTAAGGATTAGTGCCTAGGGAAGACGGGAAAAGTTTTGAGGCTATGAAGTAGATAGCGAGAATTATCTTGTAATAGTGGCAAGTTCCCGTAGAATGCATAAGCATTGGGAAGCCTAGGATGTTGCTTGAAAACGACCGTTGGTACGCAGCTAGGACTAGTAGTGATAACTAGATAGTGAAGGACAAGTAAGTGTGTAGATTCTGTTGCTAATTTTCTTGTTGGGGTAGAACCCATTATTACATTTCTGTTGGGATCATTCCGTCATTTTGTTCCTGTTGGGTAGTTAGGGTAACACCTAAACCTGTCATTGATCCCGTGGCTTGAACTTTTCTGTTTGAGGGGGACATAGTCCTGAGATTCTTGGCCCTTTAGCAGTAGCTGTGCAGAGCGTTTGTTTTCCTGTTTAGTTGAAGGATTAGAAGGCTTATTTGAAACTAAACTTAAATCAGATGATTAAGTTAAATAAGCTAAGAAAAGAGTGGTGGCATAACTAAAAAGGAAACAACAAATTCAGTAAAGCAACAAACATGATAGCTAAAGAAAGATGGATAATTCTGGAAAAAAATGGATAAGAGTAAATTTTTCCAAGATAAGTTGAAAAAGAAAATTTGTAATAAGGAAAATTTTCTTATGTGGGTTGTGCTTGGATAGGAAAATAGGGAATCTTTATAAAATAGTTTCAATACAGTTAGAAAAAGGTCGAAAAAAAGAAAACCAAAGATGTGAAATTTTTTGGTTTTTTCCCACCTTTTTGTAACATAAGAAATTGAATTTAGAAAATTAGATTTGTCTGAAATTCGAAAAATAAAGTTGGTTGGTAGGATTTTGGATACAACAATTGGATGAACTGCGCTCTTGCTCTGCAATAGTGTGGGAAAATTTGGATGAAAATGTATTTGATTTTCAAAATATTGCATCCATGTAGAATTGCCAGTATATTTAGGTGTGCGCATCATGTTTTTAAAGGATTTCTGAAAATTTTGCATTCATCTAGGAGGTACCGCTTAAGCATTCATTTCATCCATGTATTATTATGTTGAATTACACTTTGCACTAGTACACAAATGGTTGCAAAATTGGATGCACTCATGATGATTGTAATTTACACGAGGAATTACTGAATTTTACCCTTATTAAATTTCGAGGATGAAATTTCCTAAGGATAGGAGAATGTAACACCCCGCATTTTTAATTAAAGATAATAAATTGGGGATAACTTAATTTAATATTGGGAATTAAGTATAATAGATTGTACCATTTCGTTTTCCTTGGAATCTTGGTTTAGATAGACTTCGAGTTTGCGTAAAACGGATAACGTATGAAGAAGTAATGGACAGTAAAATTTTGACGAAGCGAGCGGAAAGCGGGCTAGTGTAACTGCCCCACTTGGCAAGTGTGCCAGAGTTAAATTACATTGGTGCACTTGAGAAGTGTGCCAGTGTAAGTTTCTGGCATCCGGACCCACATGGTCGACCCCACCCCCACGGTGTCGACCCATGGGTCGACCCCTACAAGGGGTTTCGACCCAAGGGTCGACTCCTTCAAGGGGTGTTGACCCCCCTCAGATCTGGATGATACTTTGACGAATTTGGACATCTTTATAGACCATATTCATGCTGACTCAACGCTGTGTGTGCATGAATACCTGTAAATAGGCTATCTGAGCCTAGCCTGAATCTCACATTTTCTGAGAGTCCGCCTAAGCTCTTCCATTCTTCTTCCTCCTCAAATTTCTTCAAAAAAAAAGGATAATTAGTTTAGGGCAATTCTGAATCAAGATATGGAGGAAAAGAATGTATATCTGCAAATGGGTGTTCAGAATTCTATTCGAAGTAAGGTAAATTCTTGGATCTGGTCAATTTAATTTTCTCCTCCTTTCCCCCTTTTTCTTTTAGTTGAGAAGTGTGGATCCATGGTTGTTTAGGTTCTAAATTCAGTTAGGAGAACCATGGAATGCTAAATCTGGACCAGATTCATGATTTGGAAAGCAATTATGGGAGTGGATTTAAGTTATACCTTTCTGGTAATGGTATATTTATTGTTTGACATTCCCCGTTAATATGAAATGTAAACCTGCTAGAATGATTAATATATTGAAATGTTAATATGTAGAAATGTTAATATGTTGAAATGTAAACCTCCTGAAATATATAAACCTGTTAAAATATGTGGAAACGATTACTGTTGTATACATACATGTTTTAATAATTTGTTAATTAGATGTTGTAAGTTAAGCTACAGTGAAATTGGGATAACTACATGTTAATCTGTGACATATTATGTATTGGAACCCTTAACTACAAGAATTGGAATAATTATATGTTAATTTATTAGATTGGAATAATTACATGGTTAAATGATTACATGTTAAAATAGAACTAATTACATGTTAGGAAGAACATGCGACATGATAATTAGAAAATGGACTTAATATGATATTAAGTATGACATGTAAAAATAGATTACGGTAAAATTTGGAAGAACAAATACGCCTAAATTTACAGTTAATATAAAAATTAAAACCGCGCCTAGACACGTGGTTAAATTCAACTTGTGGTAGAAGTCTGCCCGGAACCGCCCGGCAAATGTAGCATCCACAAGTTGTTAATTTAATGTGAGGGGTTTAGCGCGTAAATATACATGTAACAGTGCTTAGGCACGAGGTAAAGTCCAACTTATGGTAGAAGTCTGTCCGTAACCGCTCGGCAAATCCAGCATCCACAAGTGGTCGACTCAATATGAGAGGTCTAGTGCATAAACATATATATAAATATTTGTATATAAAAGGATAGTAACAAATGGCACTAATTGTGATTATTGGAAATGAATGAAAATTACAACAGTAAAAGAAGTGGGATAAACAGGGAATGACAATAATCTATTTTTGTTAAATTTGAAGGGGAAAAAGGAAAATAGGTAGGCTTGTTCTAGGGACAAGTGGAAATTATAACTTAGGTTATAATAAACGATAAAGAAAATGGGATAACTTATGTAATGAGATAAGTTGTACTTAATTGTAAATTGAGTAATCTGTAAATTGGGAAACCTGAAACCTATTGTTTGTAATAATTAGAGAAAAGGGGGAAAACTTATGAAAAGCAATAAGTTGTGCTTAATTATAAACTAAGTAATCTGTAAACTTGAGAATTTGAAATCTACTAATAAGAATAACATGTCAAAGGCTAATCCTAAGACAAGTGGAAATTATAACATATGTTATAATAAATGGAAAGGAAACTTATTAATAAACCTTAGTTAAGAGAGCTAAGTTAATAAGTGAACAACGACAAGTTGTACAGAATTGTGATTAAATAAGTAATAATGAGGTGAATATATTGGATGAAATTAGTTATATTAAATCAAAAATAATAAATGGCATGTTAAACAGAAAACAAGTGAATTGAGATGAAGTATACTTAATTACATATTAAGCAGAACATGTTATTGTAACTATGGAATCAGATAATGAATAATATTAAGAGATTGTAGATCGTAAATCTTGGATTGCAATCTAGAGAATAACATGTTATGGGCTTATTAATAAACTTAAATGGATTAAGTTATATATCTAAAATTAATAAGTAAGAGGAACTTGGTAACTTGAATGAGAAGTCAATGTGAATGGGTATAACCACGTTAACTGGAAACCTGACTAGATAGAGAAAGCACGTAATAAAATGTTTAGACATAAGGTCTAATAGCACATCAACCTGAAGCGCTTGGACCAGTCCGTAAGTCTGAAGGTGAATAATCTAAAGGGGTAGATCATCGTGGTGTCATAGGATACGAGGGGAGCGAACGTCCATTTGATTATTTTTCCTGTTCTGCTTGTTGATATTTTGTGGGCTCCGAAGGACAGGATGGGGAAGCAGGCGGCTTCCTGGGACGCGTAGGGTACTCCTGGTAGTCCTCTGTGATGTGACAGCGTTTGACTGCGCTCACAGAGGTTTTGTCTGCATGTTTCAACCCGGTGATTGTACCTTGATTTCCGTAATAGTAGGCAATCAAAAGACTGTAGGGTGGCATAGGTGATTCGACGATCCAAGTTTCCTTGTGACTAGGCTAGGTTACGACCATTTTATTATCAACGGGTCTAACCATCTATTGATAGTAAGTCATCGGGTACCTACCATCGATAGTCAGCGTGATATGTGATGCATGATGCAGAAAGTTGGAGAGCTTAACTAAAAGACTATAGACCCTTCGCTATCAACGGTATGGGTGAGGGATATGCCAATTAGGATTTATTGTTTGTTGTTTTCTCTGGGGCCAGGTCACTAGCTCTCAATTCTGTTTGTCTTTCACTAGCTGAGGGAGGGGTCGGGTAGGACCATAGCAACTGAAAATGCAGACCTTAGCGTCTGTGTATACAGATATCTAAAAATCCCTCGACTGATTTTCGTGTTTCTTGTATAGCCCTACCATGGAACTCGGTGCACAGTAAAGGATATGTGCGGTTAAGGCATCGAGTACGATTAACGATACGTACGTGGAAAATTCTAGATACATGCATGTCTACTCTAGATGGTGTATCATAGACTCAAGGGGCACTACTCTGTGATGGAATCTAATTTGATCATAGGTGGCAGTCCATAAGCTTATGTAGCATGGCGATGGCAGATCTATGCGGAACGTAGAATTGTTATATAGAAATCCGTACATCACTCCGGCATAGGATGAGGGATTCCGTATACTCCAGTGGCATTACGGCAGAGACCGTTCGAGTGGGGGTACCATGGGGTGTGCCTTAATGCTGGGGGTAGCTACATATATACTGTATTAGATTAATCCACTAGGAAGTAGATGGGTATAACGTGTGTGTGTAAGCATTGGTGTTGTTAACCCAAGTTACTTAATAAATCAGAAAATGTAACTGAACGGTATATGTAGGATTATCCAAAATGTGTAGTTTAAATCCAGTCACTAGAACTTGCATTCTGACCACCTCCTCATAACATACTCGTAGGTTAGAGTTGTGGCAGAGATGTGATAGCTTTGGATACTGGTTAGGATGTATTATTATTTGGGTAAGACTATATGTAACACCCCAAATTTTGAATAATTGAATTAACTAAATTTAATAACACTTAATTTTTAAAAAGTGGAATAAAGGGAAATGGGTTGCACCATTGCGTTCGTCTCGGAATTCTGCATGGAATAGAGTCCAAGTTTTCGAAAAACGGAGTCCGGACGAAGGAGATATGGCCCTCGGAAGATAAGAGAAATATATATATATATATATATATATATATATATATTGAGCAGGCCGACCAGGGAGGTCGACCTCCTAAGGGGGGAGGTCGACCTGGGTAATCCCAGGTCGACCTGGGGGTCGACCTCCCCCTTGGGGGGTCGAACCTGGTTCGGCCAGGTTTCTGGATGGTGCGATTTTTGGGCCAGAGATGATTTTTGATGGTCTAGATCAGTTCTAGGGTTAATACCAAGGCCTAAATAACTTCCTACACCTATATATACACCCTAAGACCTAACCCTAATTCATAAATATTATCTATAACACCATTATGCTGACAAACTCTCTCTTAAACCCTAGCCGTCGCCTCTAAATCAAATCTCAAGTATTCAACTTCAACTCAAATCTAAACAACAACGAATTGGTCTTCTTCAAAGGAGAGCTAAATCAATTTAAGAACTCAGAATTCAGAACTCAAGACCTTCTTTTTGTGAGTTCGATTTTTTTAATAAGATAATAAACAATTTAATTGGGTTGAGATATGATTTGGGTTTTATGGTTATGTTGTGAATCATTGACCGTTATGTTATTATCTATGCTGTAAATCTATGATGTTATTATCTATGTTGTAAAGCTGTGATGTTATTATCTATGTTGTAAATCTATGTTAATTGTTGGCTTATGTACCATCAATTCATAATGATGCTTCATGTGCTAGTTTGGTTATGTTGTTGGAACTAATTCATATGTTAAATCATATGTATGTATGCAAGTTTAGATGTTAATTTAGATATGAATCATATGCAAGTTAGTGAGAATCATATACAACCTTACATGTTTCATGACATCTATTTTATGTGTAAATTGGATCTAAAGTTCGGTTATGACATGTGTGAGTTAGATGCAAGTTTACATCATAGTTTGTTTTGTATAAATCACATATGCAAGTATATATTTGTTGGAGTACGAATCATGTAATGTAAATTTATGACTATTGCCTATGCAAGTTTACACCTTATGATTAGATCTATGACATCCATAGTTTATGCAAGTTTGTGACTTTGGCCTATGCAAGTTTTGGATGAAAATCTTATTCACACATGCAAGTGCACCCCTTATGTTTAGATCTAGTTTTATTCTATGCATGTTGTGGTGTTTTCTCTTTATTCCATAAGTTAGACTATTCGAGTCTAACGTATATTTCACGTTAAACGAGCGGACGTACAACGTCAGGCAATGGGATAATATTAAAAGATTTAATATTGGGAATTGGCTTAAATGCCTTAAAAAGGCATATAATTAATTTATTTTAATTTAAGACATTAATTGGAAAAATGGAATTTATGGACATAATTGAGTCAATTATGGACATAAGTATATTTGGAATTGATTGGCAATTTGAATAGGGATATTAGTTCAAATTGGGGATAAATAATTATGTGTAATTAATCGCCTAAGACATTAGGTTAGACTCGTTTATGCTGTAAGACTGCCCGGACCCGCCCAGCAAATCCAACTGCCACAAATGTCAGTCTAATGTGGGAGGTCATAGGCATAAATAAAATGCGTAACAATTGTAAAAACACGAGTTTAGGCTCGTTTGTGGTGTAAGACTGCCCGGACCCACCTGGCAAATCCAGCTGCCACAAATGCCAGTCTAATGTGGGAGGTCTTTATAAGGTTACGGTCTTAATGAATTAAGAAACATTTAACCAGATAAACATGTAGTGGGACATGAGGGGGTTAAGTGGGTGCCTTGGGTGGCATTTGAAATACGATTAGATGCACTTAACCAAGATTGAAACATGTAAGAAGACATGAATAAGAATGGGGTTAAGTGGGGAAAAACTTTAGAGGGGACCAAGCATAGGTGGAAAGCTTGTGTCGTGCATGGGGGCCCTTTTCAAACCAGTAACCAATTAATATCCTTGTGGGCTCGACCCAAGTCGAGGACGGGACACGCGTACTGGATTTGATTGTAAGAGGTCAAAACGCGTTAGCGGTGGCAACACAAGTCCAACGGGTTCATATGCGTGTGTGGGCCCGGGCTGGTAGGTAAGACGTTGTTGCATCGTGTTGATATAAGCTGTGCATTTTTGGTTGTATCAGGTTGCCACTTTGGGGAGTGATACACCCATTGTGGGGCCAGCACGGGTATCTACGAGTTAGGGAGCCGATTGAATGGGGGTAGTGGGTACACCTAGTAGAGGTAGGGGTAGACGACACCTATGGAGGTAGCTAGGGGTACACTAAACTACCATTAGTGGTATTAAGTTCTGTTGGCGGGATCAACTTTTAGAGTGACTAGTGGTGGTGCAGTATAGTAATTATCTTATAGTGGTTTAGGAGCGCCTTTAATGTTATCTTTGTTCGTCTCATTTCCTTGTTTGCTCTGTCATACCCAATTATTCACAGTCATTTCCTTATTTTCCAGCTTATGCCTTATCCTAGTTATTTTGATAATTATATTGTTAAAGTTATCGCACTCGCTAGACTTTATGCTGACCCCCTTTTCTTTCCACCTCTTTTCTTCCTTCCCCCCTCAGGTTTGCAAGGAGGGAATACTACAGCCTAGTGCCGATTTCTTCCAGTTGCTTGAAGAGAGTAGATGTACCGCTTTGGACTCTTTCATCTTTATGGCTTTGCTCATGCTCAGTGGGGATTTATGAATTTATGTTATTTAAGTATTTGCTTCTTTATGCACTTTGAAGTTTTTGGAAAAGACTCTTGATCCTGTTGTAATGGTTTTGGAGATTACTTATGTAAACTCGCTTTGAGTTATGATGCAATAAATTAAATTTTAACTTCCGCTGTGTAGTTTTATTTATTTATTCTTGTTATTTATCTGTTCTGTACAACAATAATGCTTCGTGGACATTGATGCATTCCCTTTGTGAGTGACATTGATGGACATGGGGTGTTACACGTGGTATCAGAGCTATGGTTACAAGAACAGATAAAAAGTTTTGAAAAGTGTTTTCAAAAGTATTATTTTCCTAGAAAGTATTTTCAAAAACTTGTTTTAAAGAAGCTATTTTTAAGGAAAGTTTACTTTAAAGAGCATAATCCCCGCAAGCCATACATCTCTCTTTCGCTTCCCTTGTTTTGAAACTCTTTCTTTTTCTTTTCAGCATGTCTGGAGCATCTGAGATACCAGTGGGTGTTCATATACCCGTTTGGTTTCATCAATATCTCGAGGCTAGGGCCGCTGACACGGGTCCGTCCGACGTTCCTCATCCTCCTCCAGCTCCAGTCATTCCTCCGCGTGGAGATACTTTCTCTAAGATATGTAAATACTTTCGTTCGATGGGTGGAATATCTTATAATGGGACTGAAACGTTCATTGAAGCTAGAAATTGGTTGAAAGAAGTCGAGAATCTGTTTGGAATTTTCGATTTGGACGATTGTAAGAAGGTCCAATTGGATACATGGTTGATGAAGGATGAAGCTTCGTTTTGGTGGGAAGTCACTAATGTAGAGCGTCCAGTTGATAGATGGCCAGATTTCAGGTGTAGGTTTGAGGCAAAGTTTCTCTCATGGGCTGAAGAGAATTTATATATGGAAAGATTTTTGGCGTTGAAGCAAGGGAATCTATCAGTGAAAGAATACGTCAACAAGTTCAATCAGTTGGCGAGATTTGGCTTGGACTTGGTAAATACACCCGAAAAGAAGACCCTGAGATTTGTTATGGGTTTGAACAAGCCACTACATGGGTTAGCTATGACCCACATCCCTATGGGGGCCACCTTTGAGAGACTAGTTGATATGGCGCTTATGCATGAAGAGGAAAAGGGCGCCAATGCTAATAAGGCACCCGAGAAGAAAGGGGATCAAAAGAAACCGCAGCAGCAACAACAAAACACGAAAGGTGGTAAAGGCAATAATGGCAAAGGAAAGAAGAAGTGCTTTAATTGTGGGACACCAGGCCATCTGAGTAAAGACTGTAGGAAAAAGAAGAAGACCGACTGTTTCCACTGTGGAGAGGCAGGTTATCTAGTTAAGGACTGCCCAAGGAAACAGGGACATGGCAAAGAACTTCTGGAGGGCAGCTTCAGGCTCTCATGACACCGGGGCAGGCAAGGGAGCAGGTCTAGGCTCTCGCAGTCCCACCGCTGCAAGAACGAGGTAGAAACATTTCTGTTGAGAGTTTAGTTTTTCTGTTTGATCATCCTGTCCGTACTTTATTCGATTCTAGCACATCACATTCGTTTATCTCTACATCATTAGTTGAAACACTGCAGTTAAATACTAGTCTTGTTGAGGATCCCATTGTAGTCTCAAATCCAATTGGTGGGTCGGATCATTTATCCATGGTTTGTAGGGATTTGAGATTGTCTATCTTAGGCGTTGGTTTTGAATGTAATGCTTTTGTGCTTTGTTTCATGGGCTATGGGTTGATTGTAGGGATGGATTGGCTAGCCAGATATGGTGCCACCTTAGATTGTGAACGAAGGGTAGTAAAATTGTTGACTCGTAGTGAAAAGACCCTTGATATTTCTTGTGACCCTAGAGGATCGGTGATGCTTAGTTATCTTGAGTCACTTGACGCATCCAATGATGACTTACATTTTGTTCGCATAGTCCGTGAATATGTTGATGTCTTCGATGAGGTGAGGGGTCTACCCCCAAAACGTGAGATATGCTTTCATATTTACCTTGTAGACAATGCGAAACCAGTATCTCTGCCAGTACGCCACATGGCTCCTCGTGAGAGGAGGGAGCTCAATAAGCAAGTAGGGGAGTTGCTTGAGAAGGGGTTCATAAGACGTAGTATAACGGAGTGGGGTGCTCTAGTAGTATTTGCCGCGAAGGCGGATGTGTAATGACCCGGAAATTTAGCGATCTTGGTTATCCGATATACAACACATATCGAACATCCAAGGATCGAAAATACCGGTAATTAATGAAAGAAATTAGAGGGTGAGGATAGATAAGGTAGAAACTTAGAATAGAAGAAGAAGAAGAACACAACATCAGAGTAACACGAATCTCATAGCGGAACGAATAACATATAATATATATGTAACATAACTGAAATATACATTGTACTTGAATATACATCATTATCAAAGTACAACACTTACAACACAACGGAAATAAAGTATAGCTATATGATCCTGAAGCTTCCTGCTCCAACTCTTCAAGTATCTGTAAATCCCGACTACTTGAATGCCCGTACAAAATTGGGCACCCAAGAGTTTAGGGAAAACAAAACAAAATAAACTCCGGGTCAGTCATGGGACTGGTATGAGTAAAACAGTTTAAAACAGTTAAAGCAGGTAAATGATATCTCATAAGACCACGCCGTATAACGGAACGGGTTTTTCCCTTATGAGAATCCAAATTATCTTTATATCAAAATCCTTTTGATATTATAATAATGTCTATCAACCACAATATAATATCATCTATCAGAAACGCTTTCATCTCACGTTCTACATATATAATATACAATCAAAACCGCAAGCACGTATTGGGTAACGGATTTCCAATTATGACAAGGTATGGAACCACCTTTCGCTAGTGTACCTATAGAAAGGAATACACTGGGTTCAATAAGAACATCTTGCAACCCGGCCACACATGACCGACCACTCATTTCGCTTGAGTGTATCGAATGTATATCACCAACGGTTGGGATCAGCAACCATTTCCCGAATGGGACAACATCAACAATAGATTTTTTAGAAGTAAATGAAACTCTAGATCAGGTGATTATACACCCTACTTCGGAGCGACCGACTTAGCCATGCTGCCTGCCTGATTTCTGTCAATTACCGGTTGATGAGGCTTGAGGTTACTCTTCATCATCACATCAGATTCACTTCGAATGCCACATTGTCAGATCCATCAAAAATCACTAATTGACGTCTACAACAGTACATTACGTGTTAGCTAAAGAAGTTTCCTTCTCCGCTTCCACTCTTGGTACGGTTGAAGAAATCAATGTATGTGACCTTTCTGGAAATACTCTGTCAGACATTCATCCATACAAGTCATCCAGGAACAGGATGAACCGAAGGCACTATTCAATACATCCATCTTAGCACTGTTATCTAAGACTTATACAATATCCCTTGCACTTTACTCCATCTTTAATTATCTTTGGCATATATGATTCGCAACGCTTATGCCAATACAGAGTGGTTCTTTGGATAATAATCCAACCGGTCTCTCCATATTAACAACGTTAAAATGGTCAAAAACTTCGATTGTCGGTGAGGTAACTATTGAAGAAAAACAAGTGTGCAAACAACGATATTATTTCTAGATGGAAATTCTATCAATCAATCATCAATCATATATATATATATTCGTATTTCCTTTTTCAATATTTGATTATGTTTCTGATTCTATTTGGAAAACATTTCCAATTCCTCTTTACTTGGATTTAAACAGATGTTTACATCAACATCGCGACGACAACTCAAACCACCATACTTATTTACTAAAATCACTTAACCACTTTCACTCTCGAACCTTAACCATTCCTAAATTAAAAACGAAGTCAATCAAGTTGGGGTATAACTACCTCTCAGACCTTAACTGAACAACATTTCAAATCTCGAAATAGGGTAAGTTCATCTCTTAACTCTTTAGCACTTCCTTACGTAACTCTCGTTCGAATATATCTTTATTCGATAACTCCTCCCTTCGAATAACTATATTTAATAATCTCTCTTACGAATAACTAGATTCGAAAACCTTTCTTCGAATAAACTAAATTCGATTAACTCTATTTATTTAACCCTTATCGATTAACTCTTTTTTCTCAACTCCTTACTTAACTCCTTTCGATTAAACTATAATCGATAACTCCTTTTGATTACACTATAATCGATAACTCCTTTCGATTAAACTATAATCGATAACTCCTTTCGAAAAACTAATTCAATAACTCTTATGTGTTTAACTCTATTCGAATAACTAATTCGAATAACTCTTATTTATTTAACTCAATTCGAATAACTAATTCGCATAATTAATTCAATAACTCTTATGTGTTTAACTCTATTCGAATAACTCTTATTCGATTTGCTTACTTTCGAATACTATATTCGATTAACTCCCTTCGAATAAACTACTCATTTATAAAGATTTACTTTTAGTAACGGTTCTTCACTTTACAAATGATTTCCTTTTTAGTAACGTTTTCCTTTTTATAACGGTTTCCTTTTTATAATATCTTATTTAGTTATAAACAAATTTCCTTTTTATAACTCTATTTATTTTCTAAATATTTCCTTTATAATCTATTTGCTTCCTAAACAAATATTTCCTTTATAATCTCTATTTGCAAATGGTTTGCAAATATCCCTTTTTCTTTCTATTTATTTTCTAAATAAATAACTCATTTATAACACTTTATTTATTTCCTACAAATAAATATTTCCATTTAATCTATTTGTAATGTTTTACAAATATATCCTTTTCAATTCTATTTATCTAACAAATAAATATTCTTCTTATAATATCATATTTATTTTCTAAATAAATATCCCTCTTTATAAAATCCTTTGATTTTATAAATAATTCCCTTCTTATAAAATCTCTTGATTTTATAAATGTTCTATTTTCAATAAACACTTTGAAAATTCCCTTTTTACTTTCCAGTATTCCTTATGGTATTTAACGTACCATATAACAATGATCGGTATCATTCAAACGTATAAAATCATCTACAGATTTCATATCACATCATATAACACAATATATGAAACCAAACAGTATTTTATATATTGAGGAACCCAGTTGGGTTCCTCCAACCTGTTTCCCTGCATCACAGATGTTACACAATAAAATCAACATCACTTTCTGTTCCACATGATATATTCTGTTAAACAGAATCAATACATAAATTCAACTAACTGACTAGCAGTTCAATCAAATAGCCAACACACAGTCAATCAGCCAATATTTAACAGTTCTAAAAATACAACATGAAATTATAAACTATTCAGAGTTTGTGAAATTTACTCACTTTGGCGCGTTAGTCGTTAAATAACGGTTTGCGGTATTTGATTCAGTCGGACAATTTATTTTGCCATAAATTGTAACGAGCTTCGATTCACTCCTAGTCAGTTCCATGTTGTAGTGCCCATCCATACAATTCCAACGCAACTTACGGTTCGTCAATCGGACCTCGTACAAGCAAGATATTTATTTTACCAATTAATACGATTTTAAATTCAAATTAAACTAAACATTTATTTCCTACATGGGCTCACCCATTAATTCCTTGGCCCGTTAACACATCAGCAAGCCCACCGTAAAACCTGCCAGCCCGTCCTCCTTTGAAATAAAGCCCATCCTCCTTCGAAATAAAACCCATCCTCTTTGAAATAAAGCCCCGGCCCAACTACCTCACGGCCCAAACCCCTTTGATTTTCCTCGGCCCATTCACCCATCTCAGCCCAATACCCTACCTTTAATCCTCCTTCCCCAAATACCAGTTCGATGTCTGCTCCTCAACAGTCAAACCATGGCCGCGTTCCCACCACTCCTACCCCATCGATTTAAAAATAAAGACCACCATTCGATTCTCCTTCTCGAATTCAACTCCTCCATCATCACAGAACGAAGCTCGCACGCCTGAACTCGTTTGCGTCGAACAGCTCCTTTACTGGACATTGTGAAAACATCGACCCTTTTAACCACCGAATCCTTTGAAACTTGGCACACCGGCGCGGCTTCCTTTTGCGAACTCAGAGATAAGATCGAAACCAACCCAAGCTTACTCAATGTCGAGCAATTTCCAACCCTAACTTCATGGTGAAACTTTCGATCTCCAAAAGAGAACATCGACCATCACGATTTTTATACCAGCTCGTAGAACACTTCATTAGCAGCTCGAATATATGTATAACTCGATTTATAGATTTTTCTGTGGATTTTCTTTTGACTTTAAACTTCACGGTTTTGGTTTTCTGGCAACTATGAAGTCGCGGCTTAAACAACGTTGACTCCTGGGATAAGAGAAATTAGGTTTAGGATTTAAGAGTGGGTATTTATAGAAGTAAATTGGAATATTCCCGGTATATTCCATCATCGTTATTTTACATTCGTGTTTAAAAATCCCTGTGATCACATACAATACCCAAAAATTACCAAACTGGACATATAGCTACCTCTTGACATTACGGACCCAACGAAACTGGTTTCGTCGAATTCCGACTTCGTATGCTCACACAACGTATTTTTAACCGTTAGAATACTGACCGTTTCTCACTCTAAAAATCTGTACGGCCACACAATGACTCTAAAAATCACGGAAACTGAACTCTAGCAATAATTTGATGTTGCAGATCCAACAAAATTAGTTTCGTCGAATTCCGACTTCGTTCACAAAAGTGGCTATTTTTAAAGCTCTGGATGACCCATTTAAATATATAAATATATTTAAATATAATCAAATTAAATACAAATAAATTTATATTATCGTATATACTCACAGTGGAATACCATACAGCTCCAGAATATTCCTATATGAATTTCTAACTCGATATTCAAATCCGGGTCAACCCGATATTCTATTTATATTGAAATTCCTTTTAAAAATATAAATAATTCCTTTATAAATTATAAAGGAATTCCACAACGACTTTTCTAAAATTTGATTTGGACATATATCAAAATCTACACGACGAAATCCCGATTTTTCTCTTCCACTAGAAAGATATACTTCACCAGCTCCTAACGTTTCTTATTTCTCAGGAATCCGGCTTAAAACGAATCCTGTACATTCTGTTGAAGTTCAAATCGCCAAATAACGAACTGCCGCGCCATTTTAAGCTCGATTTTAATTATAATATAATTATACGTTCAAACTGTCGTTCAAATAATATATTCCGTTATTCTAATTCAAATTCTAAACTGAATTAAATATCACAGATGATCATGTTCACACCATATCGCCATTTCTGCCAATTCTGATTATTTCAGAATTAAATATATTATTTAATTTATTATTTTAATTAAATATTCACCATTATTTAATTCAACGACCATTTAATTCACTATATCACTATTTATATAATTAAATAAATAAATTATAATACCTCTTCCAATGTGGGTCATTACAATCTTCTCCACTTAAAATAATTTCGTCCTCGAAATTGCTAAAGTAGAGAATGACCCTATCGACTGGTTAGAACAGATTTGTTCACTTCTTAACTTCAGTTTCAACTGAACCAATTTAATTTCAATTAAAAATTTATTTAATTTTCATCAACGAAATTTTCAAAAATCCTGAAAATTTTCTAACTCCTTAACTTTTCGAGAAATTTCGCCAGCACCTCCTTTGTACGGGTCAATAGGTCAAACTCCAACTTGCCTCTCTGGTCCATCTCCAAACCAAAAGAAAATCGAACGGCCAAGCGGCTTGCCAATTCGGCTCATAAATCTTATATCCAATAGAAATATAAACTTGTACCTTTTGTCGGCATATCATTATATCCTTTCCACCTGTTATCAATTCAGCGGATACAAGGGTCATCCTAATCAAATTCCAATCTGATTTTATCCACAACACAACCATTCGCTTATATCCGAGCCAAATATCATTTCAACTCGAGTTTCTTCTCGATTCCCAACTCTTAACTTGATTATCACATTACACTTCAAATTTGAAACTCACAATCCAATTTGTTTTGATATCATTCTAATTCAATCTCACTTACCATTTTGCTGGCTTTACTTTAATTAAAATTTGCTTTCACAAATTTCTGTTAAATTTATTTTTAATTCAAACAGTCTTTCCCTGGGAGTTTTTTTTAAACAGTCTACTCTTTTCAAAAATCAAATTTTCCCTTTGAACATTTCACTGAGCCCTTAATTAATATTCCATTAATTAAATCACTTTTCCATTTCTTTACCAATATTTGTTAACCAAATATTTTCAATAACCATATTGGCCTTTTACGCTATTTGAAAAACATTTCCGAATACCGCCTTCCTTTATTTTCTAAACTTTAGAAAATATATGCTATTTATAATTGGAAAATATTCCAACTACTTATCTCTTTTCCGATCTCGTTTATTTCTATACTTAGGAAATATTCTTTATTATATTTCCAAGCTTACACTTATTTGGGTTAAAATGGATGTTGTGTAAAACATCGTTACGACAACCCAAATACTATATTCAACTAACTCTTATTCAACATTGATCTTCAAGCCTGAAATCTTACTATTTATTTGTTAATAATGAAATCAATCAAGTTGGGGTATAACTACCTCTCAGACCTTGACTGAATAACATTTATAACATCAAAACAGATATGACTACTTACTCGAATAATCAATACCATACAACTACTTATTCACTTTTAAACACATATACACTTCCTCTTTCTATTCTTACTAGATTTTATTCTTAGTCTTCCTTTTTGATTTTACTATTCTATTTCTAAGTTCGTTTCCTTATCGACTTCTATATATATATCGATACGTTGATTTCTTACTACCAAATTATCTTAAAAATATTCTAACTCCTTAAATTCCTGAAAAAATTCGCCATAACCTCCTTTGTACCAGGAGCATCGGGATATTTCAAATAGCCTCCCATGGCCCTCACCAATCTAAAAGAAAAATAAAAAGCCAAGCGTTCAGCCGATACGGCGCATCAAATCTCATATATGAATTAAATACATACCTTTTTGTCGAGCATTCTATTTATATACCTTCATACCTTATCCATACCTATCTCATGTATATTTATACCTGCCCAATCTATTTTAACTATACCTGATCGTTTTAACTCAATTCGTTAATTAATTTGTTAATTAACTCTTTAGTCTATTTCACTTTTATATTTGAACATGACATGTTCAAATATATTTTAACTTGCTTATTAACTAATTTGAATCCAAATTTCAAATTTAAGTTCTATATTCGATTTCGAATATCCATTTATTGATCCAATTCACCTTTCAAAGTTCAACTTCAAATTCAAAACTCGATTAACTAATTCCACTTCGACTTAGTTAATTCTATTCAATTTCTATTCAAATTTTATATCACTTCTATTATTCAAATCTATATATCAAATTCTATTATTCAAATTCTATATATCCAATTCTATATTATAAATCCCATTTTGAAGTTCAACACAACTTGTCTTCCCTAAAACAAATTCAGAACAGTATCTCTGGTAGCAATTTGTCACTTACAACTCGAAAATGAATATTGATGATGCAGCTATCATCATCAGAATCTATTTTCCAGCGATCAAAGTGAGTTCAATACTATAAAACCATTTCTAAACATTTCCACTTTGAAATTCATTTCAAAATATAATTCACACTACTTGTAAAACAATTTAAAATCTCCCAGGATCTTAATTTTTCCTTACTTTTAATCCAAATCCATTTACAAACACTTACCCAATATTCCAGAGTTTTAATTCAATTTCTGGTTTAAATTCAGATTTAACTCATCTGATTCCATGTATTTCACTTATATGAATTCTGATTGGTTATTTACATAACCACTTAATTTATAATCTTACTCGATTATAATAACAACCAATATATCCACTATATTATAATTATTCCAATATAAATCCTTTATATCAAAATATAATTTGGGTAAAAAAATTTCATTTACCCTCTTTCAAAACAAACCATGACGGTTCATCGTATTCGAGTGTTTACAAAATCCCTACCGATATAGTGGATCAAACTGGTCGACCAGGACTCATAAATGACTCAACCAACAAATCTCCACAATATAAAATCATTTCATATTGAATAACAAATACGCTCTTGTATATATACACTCAAACTCAATCTAGGGTATTACTAACCCTATCTCTACCGAGTCACGCCACAGAGCCAAGGTAATTCACTAAACTTAAGCTCTGACACCAATTGTAATGACCCGGAAATTTAGCGATCTTGGTCATTCGATATACAACACATATCGAACATCCATGGATTGAAAATACCGGTCATTAATGAAAGAAATTAGAGGGTGAGGATAGATAAGGTAGAAACTTAGAATAGAAGAAGAAGAAGAACACAACATCAGAGTAACACGAATCTCACAGCGGAACGAATAACGTATAATAAATATAACATAACTTGAAATATACATCTGTACTTGAATATACATCATTATCAAAGTACAACACTTACAACACAGCGGAAATAAACTATAGCTATATGATCCTGAAGCCTCCTGCTCCAGCTCTTCAAGTATCTGTAGATCCCGACTACATGACTGCCCGTACAAAATTGGGCACCCAAGAGTTTAGGGAAAACAAAACAAAATAAACTCTGGGTCAGTCATGGGATTGGTATGAGTAAAACAGTTTAAAACAGTTTAAGCAGGTAAATGATATCTCATAAGACCACGTCGTATAACGAAATGGGTTTTTCCCTTATGAGAATCCAAATTATCTTTATATCAAAAACCTTTTTGATATTATAATAATGTCTATCAACCACAATATAATATCATCTAGCAGAAACGCTTTCATCTCACGTTCTACATATATAATATACAATCAAAACCGCAAGCACGTATTGGGTAACATATTTCCAATTATGACAAGGTATGGAACCACCTTTCGCTAGTGTACCTATAGAAAGGGATACACTGGGTTCAACAAGAACATCTTGCAACCCGGCCACACATGACCGACCACTCATTTCGCTTGAGTGTATCAAATGTATATCACCAACGGTTGGGATCAGCAACCGTTTCCCGAATGGGACAGCATCAACAATAGATTTTTTAGAAGTAAATGAAACTCTAGATTAGGTGGTTATACACCCTACTTCGGAGCGACCGACTTAGCCATGCTGCCTGCCTGATTTCTGTCAATTACCGGTTGATGAGGCTTGAGGTTACTCTTCATCATCACATCAGATTCACTTCGAATGCCACATTGTCAGATCCATCAAAAATCACTAATTGACGTCTACAACAGTACATTACGTGTTAGCTAAAGAAGTTTCCTTCTCCGCTTCCACTCTTGGTACAGTTGAAGAAATCAATGTATGTGACCTTTCTGGAAATACTCTGTCAGACATTCATCCATACAAGTCATCCAGGAACAGGATGAACCGAAGGCACTATTCAATACATCCATCTTAGCATTGTTATCTATGCCTTATACAATAGCCCTTGCACTTTACTCCGTCTTTAATTATCTTTGGCATATATGATTCGCAACGCTTATGCCAATACAGAGTGGTTCTTTGGATAATAATCCAACCGGTCTCTCCATATTAACAACGTTAAAATGGTCAAAAACTTCGATAGTCGGTGAGTTAACTATTGAAGAAAAACAAGTGTGCAAACAACGATATTATTTCTAGATGGAAATTCTATCAATCAATCATCAATCGTACATATATATATATATATTCGTATTTCCTTTTTCAATATTTGATTATGTTTCTGATTCTATTTGGAAAACATTTCCAAATCCTCTTTACTTGGATTTAAACAGATGTTTACATCAACATCGCGACGACAACTCAAACCACCATACTTATTTACTAAAATCACTTAACCACTTTCACTCTCGAACCTTAACCATTCCTAAATTAAAAACGAAGTCAATCAAGTTGGGGTATAACTACCTCTCAGACCTTAACTGAACAACATTTCAAATCTCGAAATAGGGTAAGTTCATCTTTTAACTCTTTAGCACTTCCTTACGTAACTCTCGTTCGAATATATCTTTATTCGATAACTCCTCCCTTCAAATAACTATATTTAATAATCTCTCTTACGAATAACTAGATTCGAAAACCTTTTTTCGAATAAACTAAATTCGATTAACTCTATTTATTTAACCCTACTCGATTAACTCTTTTTTCTTAACTCCTTACTTAACTCCTTTCGATTAAACTATAATCGATAACTCCTTTCGATTAAACTATAATCGATAACTCCTTTCGATTAAACTATAACGATAACTCCTTTTGATTAAACTATAATCGATAACTCCTTTCGAATAACTAATTCAATAACTCTTATGTGTTTAACTCTATTCGAATAACTAATTCGAATAACTCTTATTTATTTAACTCTATTCGAATAACTAATTCGCATAACTAATTCAATAACTCTTATGTGTTTAACTCTATTCGAATAACTAATTCGAATAACTCTTATTCGATTTGCTAACTTTCGAATACTATATTCGATTAACTCCCTTCGAATAAACTATTCATTTATAAAGATTTACTTTTAGTAACGGTTCTTCACTTTACAAATGATTTCCTTTTTAGTAACGTTTTCCTTTTTATAACGGTTTCCTTTTTATAACATCCTATTTAGTTATAAACAAATTTCCTTTTTATAACTCTATTTATTTTCTAAATATTTCCTTTATAATCTATTTGCTTCCTAAATAAATATTTCCTTTATAATCTCTATTTGCAAATGGTTTGCAAATATCCCCTTTTCTTTCTATTTATTTTCTAAATAAATAACTCATTTATAACACTCTATTTATTTCCTACAAATAAATATTTCCATTTAATCTATTTGTAATGTTTTACAAATATTTTCTTTCCAATCCCATTTGTAAATGTTTTACAAATGTTTTCCCTTTTCATTTCTATTTGTAATTGTTTTACAAATATTTTCTCTTTCTATTCTATTTGTAAATAGTTTACAAATATTTCTCTTTACAATCCTATTTGTAAATATGGTTTACAAATATCTCATTTTCAATTCTATTTATTTAACAAATAAATATTCTTCTTATAATATCGTATTTATTTTCTAAATAAATATCCCTCTTTATAAAATCCTTTGATTTTATAAATAATTCCCTTCTTATAAAATCTCTAGATTTTATAAATGTTCTATTTTCAATAAACACTTTGAAAATTCCCTTTTTACTTTCCAGTATTCCTTATGGTATTTAACGTACCATATAACAATGATCGGTATCATTCAAACATATAAAATCATCAACAAATTTCATATCACATCATATAACACAATATATGAAACCAAACAGTATTTTGAATATTGAGGAACCCAGTTGGGTTCCTCCAACCTGTTTCCCTGCATCACAGATGTTACACAATAAAATCAACATCACTTTCTGTTCCATATGATATATTCTGTTAAACAGAATCAATATAGAAATTCAACTAATTGACTAGCAGTTCAATCAAACAGCCAACACACAGTCAATCAGCCAATATTTAACAGTTCTAAAAATACAACATGAAATTATAAATTGTTCAGAGTTAGTGAGATTTACTCACTTTGGTGCGTTAGCCGTTAAATAACGGTTTGCGTTATTTGATTCAGTCGGACAATTTATTTTGCCATAAATCGTAATGAGCTTTGATTCGCTCCCAGTCAGTTCCATGTTGTAGTGCCCGTCCATACGATTCCAAGCAACTTACGGTTCGTCAATCGGACCTCGTACAAGCAAGATATTTATTTTACTAGTTAATACGATTTTAAATTCAAATTAAACTAAAGATTTATTTACTACATGGGCTCACCCTTTAATTCCTTGGCCCGTTAACACATCAGCAAGCCCACCGTGAAACCTTCCAGCCCGTCCTCCTTTTTAAATAAAGCCCATCCTCCTTTGAAATAAAACCCATCCTATTTGAAATAAAGCCCCGACCCAACTACCTTACGGCCCAAACCCCTTTGATTTTCCTCGGCCCATTCACCCATCTCAGCCCAATACCCAACCTTTAATCCTCCATCCCCAAATACCAGTTCGATGTCTGCTCCTCAACGGTCAAACCATGGTCGCGTTCCCACCACTCCTACCCCATCGATTCAAAAATAAAGACCACCATTCGATTCTCCTTCTCGAATTCAACTCCTCCATCACCACAGAACGAAGCTCGCACGCCTGTACTCGTTTGCATCGAACAGCTCCTTTACTGGACACGGTGAAAACATCGACCCTTTTAACCACCGAATCCTCTGAAACTTGGCACACCGGCCACACAGTGACTCTAAAAATCACGGAAACTGAACTCCAGCAATAATTTGATGTTGTGGATCCAACAAAATTAGTTTCGTCGAATTCCGACTTCGTTTGCAAAAGTGGCTATTTTTAAAGCTCTGGATGACCCATTTAAATATATAAATATATTTAAATGTAATTAAATTAAATACAAATAAATTTATATTATCGTATATACTCACGGTGGAATACCATACAGCTCCAGAATATTCCTATATGAATTTCTAACTCGATATTCAAATCCGGGTCAACCCGATATTCTATTTATATTGAAATTCCTTTTAAAAATATAAATAATTCCTTTATAAATTATAAAGGAATTCCACAACGACTTTTCTAAAATTTGATTTGGACATATATCAAAATCTACACGACGAAATCCCGATTTTTCTCTTCCACTAGAAAGATATACTTCACCAGCTCCTAACATTTCTTGTTTCATAGGAATCCGGCTTAAAACGAATCATGTACATTCAATTGAAGTTCAAATCGCCAAATAACGAACTACCATACCATTTCAAGCTCGATTTTAATTATAATATAATTATACGTTCAAATTGTCGTTCAAATAATATATTTGTTATTCCAATTCAAATTTTAAACTGAATTAAATATCACAGATGATCCAGTTCACACCATATCGCCATTTCAACCAATTCTGATTATTTCAGAATTAAATATATTATTTAATTTATTATTTTAATTAAATATTCACCATTATTTGATTCAACGACCATTTAATTCACTATATCACTATTTATATAATTAAATAAATTAATTATAATACCTCTGCTAATGCGGGTCATTACAGGGTGGGTCCCCTAGACTTTGTGTGGACTATAGAGAACTTAATAAACTTACTAAGAAGAATAGGCACCCACTGCCAAGGATTGACAATCTCTTCGATCAGCTAGTTGGCGCCTTAGTGTTTTCGCAGTTGGACTTAGCCACTGGTTTCCATCAGTTAGGAGTGGCTGAGGATAGCATAGACAAGACTGCCTTTAGGACTCCGGACGGTTTCTATGAGTGGCTTGTAATGCCCTTCGGTTTGACAAATGCCCCCGCATATTTTGTTGACTTGATGAGTAGGGTGTTTAGGGAGTACCTTAATAAATTCGTGGTGGTCTTTGTGGATGACATGTTGATCTTTTTTAAGAGCGAGGAAGAGCACGCCCTACATCTTAGGGAAGTATTGGAGACCCTTCGAGCGCATAACCTTAAAGCTAAATTTTCTAAATGTCACTTTTGGAGGAAGGAAGTGCGATTCTTAGGGCACGTGGTTTCCAAAGAAGGAATAGCTGTGGATCCCGCGAAGGTGGTGGCCATCCAAGATTGGAAGGTCCCTAAAAATGCTACCGAGGTGAGGAGTTTCTTGGGGTTGGCAGGCTACTATAGGAAGTTTATCAAGGACTTTGCAAAGATATCAGCCCCATTAACACGCTTGACGAAGAAGAACCTAGTTTTCACGTGGGACGTAGATTGTGATGATGCATTTCAATGTTTAAAGAGAGCTTTGACTACAACCCCAGTCTAAGTGTTGCCAGATGGGAGTAAGCCATTTACCATTTATACCGATGCTTATGGGACAGGACTGGGCGTGGTCTTAATGCAAGAGGGGAGGGTAATAGCCCATGGAGGAAGCCAGTTGAGAGTGCATGAGAGAAATTACCCTACACATGACCTAGAATCGGCCGCTATTGTTTTCATGCTTATGTCTTGGCGCCATTATCTTCTTGGCGAGAAATTCGAATTGTTTATTGACCACAAATCGCTAAAATACTTGTTCTCTTAGAAGGACCTTAACTTAAGGCAGCAAAGGTGGATGTAATTCTTAGCGTCCTACGATTTCGAGATAGCATATACCCCTGGCAAGGGTAACATGGTGGCAGACGCCTTAAGTAGAAAAAGGTTGTCCTTGAGTCCGTTGTTTGTTGAGCGGCGAAGCTTAGAGTTCATCTCTATGTTTGAATTTAGACCTTCCATTAACTTTGTACCCGGTTTAGTAGCATCCTTAGAGGTCAGACCTACGCTTTTGGGACGGATTGGTGAGGCACATCGAGATGACCCACAACTGGTTGAGTTGGTAGAGAAGCTCATAAGGGGGAAGTCATCGAGCCATCTCAGTAGGTATACCCTAGATGATAAGGGTTGGTTACGTAGGGACGGTAGACTTTGTGTACCACAAGACGAGAACTTGAGGAAGACCATTCTTGATGATGCACATCGTTCGAAGATGACCATTCATCCTAGTGGGAACAAGATGTACATGGACATGATACGAGCTTACTTTTGGGCTAGTATGAAGAAGGATGTGGCCGAGTTTGTCGCTAGATGCTTGGTGTGCCAATAAGTAAAAGCAGAGCAAAAGAAGCCTGATGGATTGCTTCACCCATTGGAGATCCCACAATGGAAGTGGGAGAGTGGCTCGATGGACTTCGTTGACGGGTTACCGAGATCGAGGAACGGTAATACGGGGATTTGGGTCGTGGTAGACAGGCTTACTAAGAGCGCCCATTTCATTCCCGTGAAGAGTAAGAGGACTGCTCCATGGTTAGCCTCCATAAACATTCGAGAGATAGTTGGTTTGCACGGTGTTCCTTCTAACATAGTGAGCGATTGCGATCCTATCTTTACTAGCGAGTTTTAGAAGAGCTTGCAAGAGGCGGTAGGGACTCAGTTATGTTTGAGCACCGCATATCATCCTCAGACGGACGGCCAGACCGAGAGGGTAAATCGTATTCTATAGGACCTTTTGAGGCTATGTGTTTTAGACTTCGGAGGTACATGAGAGGAGCATCTTCCTTTGGTGAAGTTCGCATATAATAATAGCTTTCAGTCTAGCATTGGCACGACACCTTTCGAGGCTCTTTATGGAAGGCCTTTTCGTTTACCTACATGTTGGTGGGAATCTACGGATAAGATCTTACTTGGGCCCGATATGATTAGAGAGACTTCAGAAAAGATTGATTTGATTCGAAGGAGGATGAAGATGGCGCAGGATAGGCAGAAATCGTATGCAGACAAAAGGAGAACAAATCTTGAATTTGATATTGGGGACATGATCTTTATCAAGGTGTCTCCATTACGGAATGTTGTTCGCTTTGGGTCCATTGGGAAGTTAGAATCAAGGTTCGTAGGGCCGTTTCCTATTAAGGAGAGGATTGGACAAATGGCGTATAGAGTGGAGTTGCCCCAGACTTAGTGGTGTACACGACGTATTCCATGTATCACATTTGAGGAAGTGCTTGCACGAGACCGCGGAAGTGGTAGAGCCGAGCTTGCTTAAAGAGGTGGATATAGAGCGTGATGCGACGATTCGACGAGCTCCTACATGCATTCTTGGGTCGGAGATTAAGAAGTTGAGGAATCGAGAGTTCAAGTTAGTCAAAGTGCAATGGGGAGATGATGAGATTAACGCTACTTGGGAGACGGAAGAGAAGATGCGTTCATTGTACCCTTTTCTTTCGAGGGTACGTCTTTTAATTTCTCCTTATCACTTAGCTTGTACTTATTCTATCTTTAGTATGTCCTCTCGCTAGTATCTTTTACCTTTAGATAGGGTAGTCCTATGGTTGAAACATATGTTTGAGACATGTTATGTATGGTGGATGCATGTGGATGCAAGTGTTCGCTAGTGGTTGATCGTGGATGCATATACACACACTTTAGGCACTAGATCGACTCAGTCACTTTCATATTGCATACTGCATATAAATGGATGCATTTAGTAAAATGAATGTACATTGAATGTGTGTATCATATGGATGTTGCATTTGAATGAATGGTTGTGCACACATGTAGTAATGATATGTATAGGGTTCCTTGCATACATGATGGATACATGGCACTATCATTATTTGCATTAAGGAGGCCGACTGAATCAGTAAACCACCTGATTTTACATTAGTATACGGACATATACACACACTATGCATACGTACATGAAAAGCATTAGAAATCTTTTAGGGACCATGGTTGCTAGTGGTTGATGGTTGAGTAGATGGATGATTGGATGGTAGGACATGTTCTTCTTGACTTAGAGATTTTGAGGACGAAATCCTTTAAGTAGGGGAGAATGTAACACCCCGAATTTTGAATAATTGAATTAACTAAATTTAAGAACACTTAATTTTTAAAAAGAGGAATGAAGGGAAACAGGTTGCACCATTGCGTTCTTCTCGGAATTCTGCATGGACTAGAGTCCAAGTTTTCGAAAAACGGAGTCTAGACGAAGGAGATTTGGCCCTCGAAAGATACGAGGATATATATATATATATATATATATATATATTGAGCAGGTCGACTAGGGAGGTCAACCTCCCAAGGGGGAAGGTCGACCATAGTGTTGACCTGGATACTCCCAGGTCGACCTCCCCCTTGGGGGTTCGAACCTGGTTCGGCCAGGTTGCTAGATGGTGCGATTTTTGGGCCTAAGACGATTTTTGATGGTCCAGATCAGTTCTAGGATTAATCCTAAGGCCTAAATAACTTCCTACACCTATATATACACCCTAAGACCTAACCCTAATTCATAAATATTACCTATGACACCATTATGCGGACAAACTCTCTCTTAAACCCTAGCCGCCACCACTAAATCAAATTTCAAGTATTCAACTTCAACTCAAATCCAAACAACAACTAATTTTTCTTCTTCAAAGGAGAGCTAAATCAATTTCAGAACTCAGAATTCAGAACTCAAGACCTTCTTTTTGTGAGTTCGATTTCTTTAATAAGATAATTAACAATTTAATTGGGTTGAGATATGATTTGGGTTATATGATTATGTTGTGAATCATTGACCGTTATGTTATTATCTATGCTGTAAATCTATGATGTTGTTATCTATGTTGTAAAGCTGTGATGTTATTGTCTATGTTGTAAATCTATGTTAATTGTTGGCTTATGTACAATCAATTCATAATGATGCTTCATATGCTAGTTTGGTTATGTAGTTGGAACTAATTCATATGTTAAATCATATGTATGTATGCAAGTTTAGATGTTAATTTAGATATGAATCATATGTAAGTTAGTGAGAATCATATACAACCTTACAAGTTTCATGACATCTATTTTATGTGTAAATTGGATCTAAAGTTAGGCTATGACATGTGTGAGTTAGATGCAAGTTTACATCATAGCTTATGTTGTATGAATCACATATGCAAGTATATATATGTTGGAGTACGAATCAAGTAATGTAAGTTTGTGACTATTTCCTATGCAAGTTTACACCTTATGATTAGATCTATGACATCCATTGTAACACCCCATGTCCGTTAACGTTACTCACAAAGGGAATGCATCAATGTCCATGAAGCGTTATTGTTGTATAGAACATATAAATTACAAGAATAAATAAATAAAACAACACAGCGGAAGTTAAAAACTTATTTTATAACATCATAACTCAAAACGAGTTTACATAAGTAGTCTCCAAAACCATTACAACAGGATCACTAGTCTTTTTCAAAAACTTCAAAGTACATAAAGAAGCAAATACTTAAATAACATAAATGCATAAATCCCAACTAAGCATAAGCAAAGCCATAAAGATGAAAGAGTCCAAAGCGGTACATCTACTGTCTTCAAGCAATTGGAAGAAATCGGCACTAAGCTGTAGTATTCCCTCCTTGCAAACCTGAGGGGGTGGAGGGGAAGGAAGAAAAGAGGTGGAAAGAAAAGGGGGTCAGATATAAAGTCTGGCGAGTGCGATAACTTTAACAATATAATTATCGAAATAACAAGGATAAGGCATAAGCCAGAAAATAAGGAAATGACTGTGAACAATTGGGTATGACAGAGCAAACAAGGAAATGAGACGAACAAAGATAACATTAAAGGCGCCCCTAATCACTATAAGATAATTACTATACTGCACCACCACTAGTCACTCTAAAAGTCGATCCCGCCTACAGAACTTAATACTACTAATGGTAGTTTAGTGTACCCCTAGCTACCTCCATAGGTGATGTCTGCCCCTATCTCCACTAGGTGTACCCACTACCCTCATTCGATCAGCTCCCTAACTCGTAGATACCCGTGTTGGCCCCACAGTGGGGTGTATTACTCCCCAAAGTGGCAACCCAATACTACCAAAAAAGCACAGCTTATATCTACACGGTGCAACAACGTCTTACCTACCAGCCCAGGCCCACACACGCATATGAACCCGTTGGACTTGCGTTGCCACCGCTAACCCGTTTTGACCTCTTACAATCAAATCCAGTACGCGTGTCCCGTCCTCGACTTGGGTCGAGCCCACAAAGATACTTAATGGGTTACTGGTTTGAAAAGGGCCACCATGCATGACACAAGCTTTCCACCTATGCTTGGTCCCCTCTAAGGTTTTTCCCCACTTAACCCCATTCTTATTCATGTCTTCTTACATGTTTTAATCTTGGTTAAGTGCATCTAATCGTATTTCAAATGCCGCCCAAGGCACCCACTAAATTCCGCATGCCACCCAAGGCACCCACTTAACCCCCTCATATCCTACTACATGTTTATCTGGTTAAGTGTTTCTTAATTCATTAAGACCGTAACCTTATAAAGACCTCCCGCATTAGACTGGCATTTGTGGCAGCTTGATTTACCGGGCGGGTCCGGGCAGTCTTACACCACAAACAAGCCTAACATCGTGTCTTTACAATTGTTACGCATTTAATTTATGCCTAAGACCTCCCACATTAGACTGGCATTTGTGGCAGCTGGATTTGTCGGGCGGGTCCGGGCAGTCTTACACCACAAAAGAGTCTAACCTCGTGTCTTAGGCGATTAATTACACATAATTAATTATACCCAATTTGAATTAATATCCCTATTCAAATTTCCAATCAATTCCAAATATACTTATGTCCATAATTGACTCAATTATGTCCATAAATTCCATTTTTCCAATTAATGTCTTAAAATAAATTAATTATATGCCTTTTTAAGGCATTTATGCCAATTCCCAATATTAAATCTTTTAATATTATCCCATTGCCCCACGTTGTACGTTCGCTCGTTTAACGTGAAATATACATTAGAATCGAATAGTCGAACTTATGGAATAAAGAGAAAACATCACAACATGCATAGAATAAAACTACATCTAAACATAAGGGGTGAACTTGCATGTGTGAATAAGGTTTTTCACCCAAAACTTGCATAGGACAAAGTCACAAACTTGCATAAACTATGGATGTCATAGATCTAGTCATAAGGTGTAAACTTGCATAGGCAATAGTTACAAACTTTACATGATTCATACTCCAACATATATACACTTGCATATGTGACTTATGAAACATAAACTATGATGTAAACTTGCATCTAACTCACACATGTCATAGCCTAATTTTAGATCCAATTTACACATAAAATAGATGTCATAAAACATGTAAGGTTGTATATGATTCTCACTAACTTGTATATGATTCATATTTAAATCATCTAAATTTGCATACATACATATGATTTAACATATGAATTAGTTCCAACAACATAACTAAACTAGCATATGAAGCATCATTATGAATTGATTGTACATAAGCCAGCAATTAACATAGATTTACAACATAGATAATAACATCACAGCTTTACAACATAGATCATAGATTTACAGCATAGATAATAACATAACGGTCAATGATTCACAACATAACCATATAACCCAAATCATATCTCAACCCAATTTAATTGTTAATTATCTTATTAAAGAAATCGAACTCACAAAAAGAAGGTCTTAAGTTCTGAATTATGAGTTCTAAAATTGATTTAGCTCTCCTTTGAAGAAGACAAATTCGTCGTTGTTTAGATTTGAGTTGAAGTTGAATACTTGAGATTTGATTTAGAGGCGGCGGCTAGGGTTTAAGAGAGAGAGAGAGAGAGTTTGTCAGGATAATGGTATCATAGATAATATTTATGAATTAGGGTTAGGTCTTAGGGTGTATATATAGGTGTAGAAAGTTATTTAGGCTTACCCTAGAACTGATCTGGACCATCAAAAATCGTCTCAGGCCCAAAAATCGCACCATCCAGCAACCTGGCCGAACCAGGTTCGACCACCCAAGGGGGAGGTTGACCCCCAGGTCGACCTGGGAGTACCCAGGTCGACACTATGGTCGACCTCCAGGTCGACTTGGGAGTACCCAGGTTGACACTATGGTCGACCTCCCTGGTCGGCCTGCTCAATATATATATATACACACACACACACACACACACACATATATTCTCTTATCTTCCGAGGGCCATATCTCCTTCGTCCGGACTCCTTTTTTGAAAACTTGGACTCTGTTCCATGTATAATTCCGAGACAAACGCAATGGTGCAACCCATTTCCCTTCATTCCACTTTTTAAAAATTAAGTGTTCTTGACTTTAGTTAATTCAATTATTCAAAATTCAGGGTGTTACATCCATAGTTTATGCAAGTTTGTGACTTTGGCCTATGCAAGTTTTGGATGAAAACCTTATTCACACATGCAAGTTCGCCCCTTATGTTTAGATCTAGTTTTATTCTATGCATGTTGTGATGTTTTCTCTTTATTCCATAAGTTAGACTATTCGAGTCTAACGTATATTTCACGTTAAACGAGCGGACGTACAACGTGGGGCAATGGGATAATATTAAAAGATTTAATATTGGGAATTGGCATAAGTGCCTTAAAAAGGCATATAATTAATTTATTTTAATTTAAGACATTAATTGGAAAAATGGCATTTATGGACATAATTGAGTCAATTATGGACATAAGTATATTTGGAATTGATTGGCAATTTGAATAGGGATATTAATTCAAATTGGGGATAATTAATTATGAGTAATTAATCGCCTAAGACACTAGGTTAGACTCGTTTGTGGTGTAACACTGCCCGGACCCGCCCAGCAAATCCAGGTGCCACAAATGCCAGTCTAATGTGGGAGGTCTTAGGCATAAATTAAATGCGTAACAATTGTAAAGACACGAGGTTAGGCTCGTTTGTGGTGTAAGACTTCCCAGACCCGCCCGACAAATCTATCCGCCACAAATGCCAGTCTAATGTGGGAGGTCTTTATAAGGTTACAGTCTTAATGAATTAAGAAACACTTAACCAGAAAAGCATGTAGTGGGACATGAGGGGGTTAAGTGGGTGCCTTGGGTGGCATGTGGAATTTAGTGGGTGCCTTAGGTAGCATTTGAAATACAATTAGATGCACTTAACCAAGATTGAAATATGTAAGAAGACATGAATAAGAATGGTGTTAAGTGGGGGAAAACCTTAAAGGGGACCAACTATAGGTGGAAAGCTTGTGTCATGCATGGGGCCCCTTTTCAAACCAGTAACCCATTAAGTATCTTTGTGGGCTCGACCCAAGTCGAGGACGGGACACGCGTACTGGATTTGATTGTAAGAGGTAAAAACGGGTTAACGGTGGCAACGCAAGTCCAACGGTTCATATGCGTGTGTGGTCCTAGGCTAGTAGGTATGACGTTGCATCGTGTAGATATAAGCCGTGCATTTTTGGTTGTATCGGGTTGCCACTTTGGGGAGTGATACACCCCACTGTGGGGCCAGCACGGGTATCTACGAGTTAGGGGGCCGATCGAATGGGGGTAGTGGGTACACCTAGTGGAGATAGGGGCAGATGGCACCTATGGTGGTAGCTAGGGGTACACTAAACTACCATTAGTGGTATTAAGTTCTGTATGCGGGATCAACTTTAAGAGTGACTAGTGTTGGTGCAGTATAGTAATTATCTTATAGTGGTTTAGGTGCGCCTTTAACGTTATCTTTGTTCGTCTCATTTCCTTGTTTGCTCTGTCATACCCAATTGTTCACAGTCATTTCCTTATTTTCCAGCTTATGCCTTATCCTAGTTATTTTGATAATTATATTGTTAAAGTTATTGCACTCACTAGACTTTATGTCTGACCCCCTTTTCTTTCCACCTCTTTTCTTCCTTCCCCCCTCAGGTTTGCAAGGAGGGAATACTACAGCCTAGTGTCGATTTCTTCTAGTTGCTTGAAGAGAGTAGATGTACCGCTTTGGACTCTTTCATCTTTATGGCTTTGCTTATGCTCAGTGGGGATTTATGCATTTATGTTATTTAAGTATTTGCTTCATTATGTACTTTGAAGTTTTTGGAAAAGACTATTGATCCTGTTGTAATGGTTTTGGAGATTACTTATGTAAACTCGCTTTGATTTATGATGCAATAAAATAAGTTTAAACTTCCGCTGTGTTGTTTTATTTATTTATTCTTGTAATTTATCTGTTCTATACAACAATAACACTTCATGGACATTGAGGCATTCCCTTTGTGAGTGACATTAATGGACATGGGGAGTTACACTATATTTTGATTATATTATATTTTATCCATTCTGCTGTGAGATGTTTTCTGAGCTCTGATATATTTTTATATCTCTGTCTTTTCTGTAGGATATCAGACAAAAACCAACACGAGTTTCAATTTTGATTAGAATTTTGAAAATAATTCGGGTCGATCGGAATTCGGGTTATTACATTATGCCCAAAGTATTTGCAAGATGTGCAAATTTCAGGTATCCAACTAAATTTCACTTCAACCAAGTGATCATAATCATTAATGCATACCTTATTTAAGCAAGGAGAGGTTTATCAGCAGAAATTTCCATTAGAGCCCTAGCAAATACACGATTCTTCCTAGCTAAAATATTGCCATCAAAACATTTTGACTTGCCAATATAACATGCTAGCCCCTTTAGGCCAATGAGAGGCTGCAGGGAAAATGGATCATGGGTAAACTGGATCAAAACTAGAATCGACTACACATGCTCTCTAACTCTATCCACTAACGGACACCAAGTTGTAATAACTAAGGGTTTACCTTCATTGATGGACAGAGCACTTTCCAAAACTCTCATTCTTTCCTCCACCAATGAAAATTTCAATTAATATGTACCATCAACAATGGTTAAACGTAAACTTCCACGGATTCTCTGAGAATTCCTATAAGCAATATACATGTCAACAGTTGAGGAATGGTATCAAGATAAAAACCTCACAATATGATCCTTCTAGAAAAAGGATGCTTCATTAAGAACTTCTGAAGGCGGGAGAGAACCACTTTCTGTTGCTAAAATGGTGAAGTCATTTGAAGAGTACTCATCAGAAATGTTGGGGAGAGCAAAAAATAGCGAGCTCCATTTAGGCAAGGGAATAGACGTATCATTGTCATATGCGCAAACAGGTGGTGTGATACTTCTACAACAACCAAATATAGCAGCAACACAGCCTGCACTTGACATACTAGCATTACCTATACCACTAACTAAATGCACAATGTTGACATCTAATCCAACCTTAAGATTATCATAACCTAAACCGACCCCTAACAAAACTTGATCATCAGTCGCAGGGACTGAATTCAGTCCCGAAACATACCCAATATCGACATTATCAGTGTTACCTTCACCCAAACAATTAGTTCATGGCCATGAACTCGAAATAGAAGCCATTACTGTGGTTAACAGGGATACTCCTTAGTTATTTGAAGAAGCTGCATGCGGAAATGCAGATAGGTCGTTGAGCATAGTGACAATAAGGTTAAACGGGGATGCCTGTGAAGTAACATAAGAAGAGATTTGGCCCGGATCTGGCCATTGAATCTCGTACAGAAACGCGTCCAAGTGCAGGGAAGGGATCTGGCCGGGATCTTGGTAGGGTCGACCTCGGGCTCGACCCCCTTGGGTGGGTCATCCCCCCTGGGGCATGGGTCGACCCCCAACGGGTAGTTTCCCGCTTGTCTTCCCGCTCGTCGATTTTGATTTCTAGACTGGTTTTCAATATATATATTTTGCTTATATGTATACAAACCTATAAGCTAAATGACTTCTTTATATAATGTCCATTTTACACAAAATCGGAGTCTATCTTAAGCAGAATTCCGAGACGAACGCAATGGTGCAGTCTATTTTACTTAATTCTCAAAATTTAATTATGTATTCTTTAGTTTATCATTATAATGTTCTTTAAAATTACGTGGTGTTACACATGGCCATTCTTGTTCAAGTGGAACCTCTGCCTCTAGAAGTATATGTAAAAATAAACAATAAAATTAAATAACTTATTTATCCCCGTAAAAATTAATTATTTGTAGCTTCATAATTTTGAGGATAGGCCTAGGAAAGAAAAAGCAAAAGACAGAAAGAAAGGATTGTAAGAAATTAGAGAGGATCTGTTGGTTTATTATAGGGTTTACAAGGCGTGCTCATCCATCCAAATTTAGGATTGAATCTGGGCCAACCACGTCATTAACCTAATATTAAGCAACTCAATTCCCTTTGGAGGCGATCACGTCCCAATCGTGGCTTTTGTTAAGGTAATACTATTAATTTCGTACGATTAAATAATTAAACATTAGATTATTCTTAATATTACATTTTAAAATCATTAATACATGTTAACCACTACAGTTGTTTTGGTTTTGTACAATCTATATAAAACGTTTGATGAGCAGCAAGAAAAACAAACTTATTGTGTTATTTGGATATAATTGTTAATGTATGAATGAAAATAATATGAATATACAATAACTTGAATACACCCATGTCTTCTTGTAAAAAAAGAAAAGTGTTTTAATATTGATTCTTCTCTTGTTGAAAATTAAGAAATGTTATACTTTTGAATGATAAAACTTGGCAATCATTGTCAACCATTATTAGACAAAGTTACGGTTCATGATTGCTTATTTTGTAATGGTATGATTTTAGTGGTATAACATGAATTAGTATACATGTATAGAAAAAAAAATCAAAATATGATGGAAAATTTTGACATATGTAAAGTTAAATGTCATCGGTTAACAACCGCAAATTATAGCGTGCGTTTATTATACCCCTTTTAATTTTGGGTCTTCGTATATACAAAAGCGCGAACGATGCACATAAATTATAAAAATCAACCATTTGAAAAAATTATGTTAACATGTAAAGCCGAAAACAACTTTTTATTAATTTTGTATTTTAAGAAATGACAAAAGAATATGTAAATTAAATCAAAGAACATGTAAATTAAATACGTGGGTATAATAACACGGTTCCTAGATCAAATTGACTGAATAATTGTCAAATATTTAAAATATCAACATCATAACTGAGATTATAATGTGATAAAATATGTAAATCGTTATTTTAAATTATATTTAGTCGATTCCTTGATCTTTAGTCTACACAACTTCTAGCAGTAAGACTACCAGTGTAAACTTATATACGCATGTTCAAAATAAAGAACAATAGGAGATGAATTCCTATACGGTACCCAAGTCTATCTCACATGAACGGTAGTTCTTCCATTCTCCTTCTTAGTCCCCCTTCTTCACTATATTGTCAGCAACATCATCAACATGCATGCATTAGTCCTTCAATGGATTTATGGAATAATTTCAAGTGATCTTCTCAGCAACATCATCAGTCCTAACAAAAAACTGAGAAGCTCATTCACATGGATAATTTCCCTAATGCAGATGTATGCTACCTTTAATTGAAGAATCTCTCTAACCAACTAGCAATGCCGAAGCAGCGGTCTCAAACACCGCCATATTCTTCGTTTGATTGTAGGTACTAGTACCAATTAGGATGGGGTTGCGATATATCTTCAAGTAAAAAATCCACTTCCTTCTGTCGCGAGGCTCATTCATATCTTTGCTTAGAGGAGACGTGAAAAATGAAGCAAGAAAAAGCTGCCCAAGTGAACATTGCTCTTGTGATAACCATAGCTGATGAAGGTTCTAGTGGCTCATCTTCTAGAGGTCATGGTCACAAGTTTAACAACAAAAAATGGAAGAAACAATGGTTATAAAGGTGGTAAAGTAGGTAGTTGTTGAAAAGTTTAACAACACTGATTTTTGTGTGATTAGCTCTGTCTTACATGGTGGTTAATTAAAATTAAACTGAAATTGGGGCGGTAACTTGTAAAAATCCTTATAATGGTGTAAACCGAGGATTTTAGGCTATAAATGTTAAGATGGATCGTGATTAAATTGCGTCAAGATGCAATTCAATCCAATATTAACTTGATAATCAAAGGAAGTAATTATAAACTAGGGAAAATAGATTAATTAACCATTGAGTTGATTATTTTGGTAAATTAGAATAAGTCTGGGATTGACTTGGTGTGATTAAATAAATTTGAGATTGGATTGAATTGAATAAATCAATGTAACTGAATTAAATGTTGGGATTATAAGTAAGAATGGAAATGTGGGAAATAAAGTTTTAGAACACTTTATAGTAAAAAAAAATTTTCAAATATATAATTAAAAGTTACTAATGTATTTTATTTCAATAAATTTAAATTTCTAGCTAAACAACAAATTTTAGTGAAAAATTGTATTTTCTAAATTTATTATTGCAATCTAAAATGTAAAATGTAAACCTAATCAATTAAAATTCGATATTTGAGTAATTAAAATATTTTTAAAATGGTAAGTATACTTTGTTGGGTGTAACAAGTGTTTTGAAAATTGAATTGTTAAAAATGTAACATTTAAACAAATTAAAACGTAAAAACACAAAACCTTGTAGGAAAGTAATATTTTAAGTGGAAAATATCCTTTAACAAAATTTGAATTTGTTCTGGTAAAAGAATGAAAATTGTGGAATTTAAATGTCAAAAGTATGAGTTTTAAGTAGTAAAAGAAATAAAATGGTCATTGATTAAAAAATGTATTTTTTAAGCACAGCATGCCTATTTTTATAATGGCCCATTACACTGTTCATTAGAAAGGATACATGGAAAAGTTGTTCTGCATAGGCATAAAGCCATCAAGCCTGGTTTGAGGTGACAGAACACTATAAAATACAAGCAAGAAAGAAGTAGCGTGCTTCCATACTCTAATAGCACAACTACAATAGTGTGACATGTGATTCCACCACCTCAGGTGAAACATTGCTAATGGATTCTATATAAGGCATCCAGAAGTGAACAATAGAAACCATGATGTACCCGAGCCTGGACTCAAAAAATGGCGAAAGAGGAGAGTAAGTTTAGTTCTTATCCCAAGTTACTGTGCTCTCAACACCACTCTCTTTGGTCCATCAACATCACAGCATCACCTTGCAACTTATAAAGAGTCTTCTCGTATCATCAACTTCCTCAATATACTTAAAAAATAACCGATCCTCGAACCACATATTAGAGCTCAAATGCTCCCAATGCAACTTATCATCATTCCAACGGACACTAGGTTCATCCACAACAACCAATCGAACATAAGGAACCAACGAGACAAAGGAAACTATCTTAGCTTTAGGCACCCACTTTCTGACGAGGGGCATACGAAGTGGGTCCTCTCACATGGTGGATCAACAAATGGAAACATATAAGTCTCAAAGAGTGTGCCCAAAGTATTTTCAAGGTGTGCAAATTTCAGGTTTCCAACTATCTTTCACTTCAACCAAGTGATCATAATCATTAATGCATACCTTGATTTAAGCAAGGAGAGGTTTATCAGGGAAAATTTTGATTAGAGCCCTAACAAATACAAGATTCTTCCTAGCAACAATATTGCCATCAAAACATTTTGGCTTGCCAATATGACAAGCTAGCCACTTAAAACCAATGAGAGGCTGCAGGGAAATGGATCAAAACCGGAATCGATTACACTTGCTCTCTAACTCTATCTATTGACGGACACCAAGTCGTAATAACAAAGGGTTTACCTTCAATGATGGACTGAGCACTTTCCATAACTCTCACTCTTTCCTCCACCAATGAAAATTTCAAATAATACATATCAACAACGGTTAAGCGTAAACTTCCTTGGATTCTCCAAGCATTCCTACAAGCAATATACATATCAACAGTTAGAGGATTGGTATCAAGAAAAAACCTCACAAAAATGATCCTTCTAGAAAAAAGATGCTTAATTAAGAACATCTGAAGGCGGGAGAGTACCACTTTCTACCACTGAAATGGTGAAGTCATTCGATGACTACTCACCAGCAATGTTAGGGAGAGCACGAAATAGCGAGCTCCATTTAGGCAAGAGAATAGCCGTAACATTGTCATTTGCAAAAACGGGTGGTGTGCGACTACTACAACCACCAAATGAAGCAGCAACACAACCTGCACATGACACAGTACACCTATACCACTAAGTGAATGCAAAATGTTGCCATTTAATCCAACCTTAAGATTATCAAAACCTAAACCGACCTCTAACAAAACTTGATCGTTAACCGTAGGGATTGAATTCACTCCAGAAATATGCCTAACATCAACATTGTTAGTGTTACCTTCAACCAAACAATTAGTTCATGGCCAAGAACTCGAAACGGAAGCCAGTACTGTGGTTAACGGGGATACTCTTTAGTTATTTGAAGGAGCCGCATGCGGCAATGTAGATAGGTCGTTGAGCAGAGTGATAATATGGTTAAACAGGGCTGCCGATGTAGCAATATGAGCAGAGATTGAAGCATCGAAGTAATCGTTAGAACCAAGGACGAATTAAGAGAACCTATAACTAGATATGGTCTTCGAATTAGGAAAGCATTCAAGAGATGCAGAAAACCCAGCCTTAGTTTTATGGTTCTTGGCCATAAAAGAGAGAAGGCGGGGTGGAAAAGATTAGAAGCAAAGGAGACGAAAGGCATCAGGAGGTGGTTATCGCGGTGGAAGAGAAAGACATCATAAGAAAATCTAAAGCATACCATGCACCTTAACGTCACCCATATAAGGAGGTTTATAAAGCGCTTAAGTATAAAGTAATAATACATAGACTAAAATTCACAAGACAGAAATATAAAATACAATAGAAATTTTAAAACAACATTTAATAAAGCAAGTTAAATCATAGTGGTTATTACATTTCTAAAGTGCCGAATAGTCATCAACATAAAACCAAATACATTACCTCATAGAAAACAATAATATCAGAGTACATAAGTAAAACCATCTCTCTCAATGTCAACGCAACAATCAAAAAATGAGAAATGAACTAATACACAAGTCTGAATCCAAGTTAAACTGAAAAATAAAGAATCACTACTGAGACCCTCTACTTTGCGGACCTTAGGAGGAAGGAAGGGAGAAGGAGAAAACAAACTAGATTAGACATACGTATGGTGAGTTCTAGTAATTTCTAGCATGAGCATAAATTAAGGAAACATTAGATGGAGAAACAGTTCTAAAGACATAAGACATGAAGGTATAAAGGCAATAAACGAAGTTAAGCACGAATGAAAATTGGCTTCTTGTTCATATCCAAAATTGATGCACTAACTTACCAAAGATATACTAATTAGGCTTTACCTAATTTCAACCTATCAATCGGCTCTTATAACCAAGATGTGATAACCTATGCCAGCTATAAAACTCGGGGTTATCAAGCTCGAACCCATCAACTAAAAAGACATAGCCATTAATCACAAGCATTACAATGGCTTATTTTCCCTAGTCGGTACGATGCACGCTCATCATCCCGTTGGAACGCGTTCGTGCTCACCTCGTTTGGACCTCTTACTATCCAGTGCAATAAAGCATTCCATTACCTCTACCTAGTGTGGGACCCCCATGATGATAGTAGGGATACTTCCTGATACGGGTCCACAACCAAATATGCAATTGACAAAAGTCACCCCCTATACCTGATCCCCATTTATCTTCCTATTAGACCACTTATTTTCCCAGTCAGCCTCATGCTACCGGAACGGACCTAAACTAGAGTCTTTTTTTTTCTCCGATCAACCCAACTGCCAGAATGGACTCCCACTACAATTTTATTAGGCCTCTTATTTTCTCCAATCAACCCCATGTTACCTGAATGGACCTAAACTACGAGCCACTTATTTTTCCCAATCAGACCCACGCAGCAAGAACAGACTCCACTACCTTAGATTATTAATTTTATTTTAACTTAACACAATTTAAGTTTATTAATAAGCCCAATATAACCTCATGTTATATTCCTAGGTTGTATTAAACACTCATAATTAATATTATCCTTTTATACAACCCAAACCCACATTACTTAGCATCCAATTAAAGTTAACCTATTCCAATATATATGTTTGCATGTTCTCCAATACATATTAAGTTTTATCCCTAATTTACAGTCCAGTACTAATTATAATATTTGATCAGTTCTAACATGCCCTACTATCCTTTTTTATTCAATTTCAATACTTTTCCGACTTTAACGCAAAATAAAAATAAAGGTATTGGCTCATCGCTAAAAGAAAAAGGGGATTGGTCTAGCCTATTCACAAGGCTTAGACTCGAAAATAAACAAAACAAATAAAATAGGGCATAACCTGAACTGTAAATAAAACCATAACAGAGAAGAGGATAAGACAAGGAGAATTGCTTATAAATAGTAAATAAGTGGAAAGAAATAGACATAGACGGTAAATAAATTACAGTAACTTTACAGATCTGACGAAAGAGCTTCTCACATGGTCTTTCTTGTTCAAGAAGAACCTCCATCTCTAGAAGTATTTATTAAAATAAATATAATTAAAGAACTTCTATATCCTCATAAAAATTTAATTATTTGTCCCTTCGTAATTTTGAGGATAGGCATGGGAAAGATAAAGTAAAAGACAAAAAGAACGGATGTGAAGAAATTAGAGAGGCTCAGTTAGTTTATTTATAGGGTTTACAGGGTGTCCTCAGCTGTCCAAATTTTGGATTACATCTGGGTCAACCATGTCAGACCAATCAGAAAGTGCCAAGTCAACCTCACGTTCAAATTGAACTAATATAATTAAGCCAGCTCAGAGAATAGCGGTGTAATAATATAAAACTTATGTTGCTGGTACGTGCGTGACCTAGCACGCTGTAATAAGCCCTGGGTTGAGCCATACATGCCCCGTGTCGACCCGGGTCAACCCAAGTTTTGCTTGGGTCGACACGGTGTCAACCCAAGTGGGAGTGGGTCGTCCTAGGCGACCGTTTACTCAATATATATTTTTATTTTATTTTCTGTTTTTAAGCATGACTTCTTTAATTCATAACTTCTTCGTTTTAACTTCGTTTTCAGCAAATCAAATGTCTAAATTTATCAGAAAATTACAATGGAACCAATCCTGCTAGTCATGTTGTCAAATTCTAAAGTCTATGCCGATTAATATTTAGTTTATTACCCTTTTCTATTTAATTATTATTTATAAAAATTCGGGATGTTACATTCTCCTCTTCATAAAGTATTTCGTCCCTGAAATCTCCCAGACTAGAAGAATGATATAAATATTATCAACCATTATTCATACCCATTTACTCAACCATCAACAACTGTCATTCGTTTTCCTTAGATTTTCTAATGCTTTTCGTGAACATATGCAAAAAAGTGTAGTGTATGTTTCCCTAAGATAATGAAAAAATCAGGCGGTCCACTGATTTAGTTGACCGCCTCAATGTACTTTCATGTCTGTTTCATACATCCAACATGTATGCTAACACCAGTAAACAATTGCATCCACGTGAATCCATTCAACCATAACATGGTCTATTAACATGTTTTAAACAATTTCCTACCATCCATAGGCTTCTACCTAAGACTTATGATTCAAATGGTAGGAAAAATAAATTCAAATTCAAAGCTAAGGAAAGGATTTAGAGCGTACTATCAAAGAGAAACAGAAAAGTAGCGTGAATCCAATCCTCTAGCTCCCAAGTTGTTTCATCGTTGTCCTCTTCCTATTAAATCTTAACAAGCTTGATATCTTTATTTCACAACTTCTTCACCTCAGATCCTAGTATCCGTGTAGGAACTCGCTTGACCGATGTCTCCCTCTCTATCTCAACCTCCTCTATGGTACTCGGCTCCACCACTACCGTGAAATCATGTAAGCACTTTTGCAAGTGCAGAACATGGAATACGTCATGAACTTCTGCCAATCTTTTTGGAAGTATAACCCTATAGGTTCTCTGATCTATCCTTTCTACTATAGGGAATGAGCCAACGAACCTCGATGCCAACTTCCCCACTGAGCCGAATCGAACAACACTCCTTAAAGGTGACACCTACCTCGTACTCTACGTCTCTTCTCCGTTGATCTGCATACAACTTCTTTCTATCCTAGGCTGCCTTCATCCACCTTCGAATCAAATCTGTCTTACCGAAGGTGTCCCTAACCACCTTAGGCCCAAGTAGAAGTCTATCCGTGGACCCCTACCAACAAATAGGTGACCTATAGATCTACCCATAGAATACCTCGAAGGGAGCCATACCTATACTCATTTAGTATCGATTATTACAGGCGAACGCTACGAACAGAAGATGCTCCTCCTAAGTCCCTCCCAAGTCCAAGATACACAGCCGTAATAAATCCTTAAGATTTATATTAACCCTCTCCATCTATCCATCTATCTGAAGGTGATAGGCAATGCTAAGTCGTAGATGTGTCCCCAATGCTTGCTGTAGACTCTTCAAAATTGACTAGTAAAGACAGGGTCTTTATCACTAATAGTACTAGAGGGAACTCCATGAAGTCAGATGATCTCCCTGAGATATGCTGATGCAAATGATGCTGCCTTCCGCTTACTCTTAACTGGGATTAAATGAGCATTTTTGTCAACCTATCAACTATAACACAAATACTGGTGTTACCCTTCCTCGATCTGGGTAACATATCTCTGAAGTCCATCGAGATGCTCTCCCACTTCCATGATGGCACATCTGGAGGCTGAAGCAATCCACTGGGCTTCCTTTGTTCATCCTTCACTCTCTGACAAGTCATAAATCTGGCCACGTACTCTGCCACGTCCTTCTTCATCCCTGTTCAATGAAAGACCCTCCTTATGTCTCTATACATCTTATCACCTCTTAGATGGATGGTCATCCGAGAGTGATGATCCTCCTCTAAAACCAATCTCAACAAATTATCAAAACGAGGAACAAATAATCTCTCATCATGATGTAGCCACCTTATCTCATCCACAGATACCTAGCATGGTGACTAAAGGTCTCTCCTCTACTGAGTCGATCCATGATATCCACTAGCTACTAATCCTCGCGCTGATTGGATCCAACGCGCTCTAAAAAAATAGGCTACACCTCTAATGATGCGAAAAATCTTGGTGCATAATCCGTAAATGGTCTAAAATCAAATGATAAGATAAACCCATTACTCTGCCACTCTACGGACGATGGACTCAAAGCCATTCTTTTCCTACATAATGCATTAGCAGCTACATTCCCTTTCCTTGGGTTATATGATACTTTAAAGTCATAGGATGCAAGAAACTCCATCCAGCGCTACTATCGCAAATTAAGATCCTTTTGCGAAAACAAGAATTTGAGAGACTTATGGTCGGCGTATAGCTTAAACCTCTCACCTAGTGAATAATGTCTCCAAGACTTAAGCACAAACAATATCGCTTCTAGCTCCAAATCATGGGTAGGGTAATTCCTCTTATGTACACTCACCTGCCTACTCCTGTGGCATACAACCCTACCCTCCTGCATAAGCACCACCCCTAAACCCATGCCGCAAGCATTCATATATACAATGAACGTCTTTGTACCATCTGGAAGAGTTAATACTGGAGCTGATGTGAGAGCCTTCTTCAACCTCAAGAATGCATCCTTATAGTTCATATCTTAAGCAAATACTAGGTTTTTCTTTGTAAAGCGGGCAAGTGGAGATGAGATCAACGCAGAATCCTTAATGAACTTCTGATAGTATCCTGCCAAACCTAGAAAGCTCCTCATCTCTATCGCATTCTTAAGGCTTTCCAATCCTGACTGCGACAAACTAAGCGAGATCCACTACTATACCATCTTTAGAGACAACATGCCCCCAAGAACCTCTCCTCCTTTCGCCAAAAATGGCAATTAGAGAACTTCGCCTTCAACTGATGAGCATAGAAAATACAGAGGACCTCTCCCAAGTGCAAGGCATGCTCATCCTCGCTCCTCGAACCAATATATCATCAACAAACACTACCATGAACTTATTTAGGCACTCCCTAAATACTCGTCTCATCAAATCAATAAAATACGCCGGTGCAGTGGTTAGCCCAAAGGCATAACCGGCGACTTAAAGAATCCATCGAGAGTCCTATATGCAGTCTTATCTATGCTATCATACGCTACCCTAAACTGATGAAAATCTATAGCCAAATCCAACTGCGAAAAAACCGAAGTGCCTACCAATTGGTCGAACAAGTTATTTTTCCAAGGAGTGGGTGTCTATTCTTCTTCGTGCGTTTATTCAATTCTCAGTAATCCACACTTGGACGAAGAGAGCCGTATGCCTTAGTCGTGAAAAAGACAGTTGCTCCCTACTTGGAAATACTCCAACTAATAAACCATTTCTCGAACAACTCACCCACCTGCTTGCTAAGCTCGTCCCTCTCCCTCGGATCCATGTGGCGTACTGGAAATGCAACAGGCTTAGCATTCTCCACCAAGTATATATGGAAATCAGTCAGACGCCTCAGAGGTAGCCCTCTCACCTCCTTGAATACGTTCGAAAGGTCTCTGACTATGGGTACCAAACTGAGATCCTCTACAGAAGCATCTAGGGAATCTAAGAAACTTAGCATGACTGATCCTCATGGGTCGCAAGAAATCTCGATAGTCCTACCATGGCACATAAAAAGCCTCATAATTCTTCTCCCGCAGTTAAGGATGGCATAATATATGGCCAACAAATCCATTTCTAGAATAAGCCTGTAACCCATGAAACCCAGCACATATGCATCATAATCAAAATTGATGCCAATAATAGAAATCCTCAAACCGCTATGCATCATAGATTGGTGAGCCATACCTCCTGCGGGGTTTGAGACAACTACTGGATAAGAATATATAGAAGTATATAGGTGCAGAATATCAACAATAGAACTTGTTATGAAAGAATGAGAAGCATGAGAGTCGAAGAAATTCCTAATGGGAAAGTCGAATAGAGAAATCAGATCTTGTACAGTAATCTTCCTACCTTTGTTCTGACTGTTACCATTGGTCTGAGCTGCCTCAAGTGCATGAACCTGTGCTCCGGTTGGACCTGCTCCTTATCCCGACTTCTAAGAGAAATTACTGCTATAACGTCTTGTAGTTCCGCACTGAAAGCAAGCACCCTTCTTAGTTGTTCTCTTACAATTTTTGACGATGTGTCTCGTCACGCCAAACCCATGGCACTTCACTTCCGTCTTGATTGCACTTTATCCAGCTTTTCTCCCTTTTCATTCCACCTTTCTTAGGTCACCACTAGTTATTCCCAAAACTAGTTTTAGCCACCTCGGTCGTATCCTCATGTATACTCTCCTTCCCATTCTCATGCATAAGGGCCATCTCCACCAGAGCCTAAATTTTCACACCCATAGGAATGTGCATTAGTGCTAGTCCTGGAAGGGGTTGGTTCATCCCCTTCATAAACCTCAATGTCTTCTTATGCGCAGTATTGATCAGACCTAAGCCTAATTTCTCCAACTCATTAAAGCTATTCACATACTCCTTAATCGATATATCACCCTGACCCTGTCTTAGACTCAAGAATCTTTCCAATTGCATCTCTTCTTCAGCTTGTGATAATTTTTTTCTCAAACCTATCCTCGAACTCATCCCATGTCCTCACGACTTGCTTCACCTCGGCCGCTTACCACCAGTACGACGTCCCTTCTTTCAGTTGCCAAGCGGCTGACAAAATCCTCTCATGTCATTAAGCTTTAATAATCCAAACACGCGATCAGTCTCTCTAAGCCAATTATGAGTATCAATAAATTCTCCAATCCAAGAAATAACTTACTACCCATAAATGAAAAATCTTTATAGAGCTCGGAAAAATTAGCCGCTGGATTTGGTAGAACTACCGCGGCTTAAGCAAGAGGTTGGGCATTTCCTTGCCCTTCGGCAGGCTTCGTAACTTCAACATACCCACGATATCGTGCCAGGATGGGAAGACCCTTCAAAAAGTTGGGGGCCCCAAACAAACTGAAAGAGAAAAGAGACATGGATTCAAAATGGAATCGAGGGAATAGTGTAGTTGACTTAAGGGAATATTTTTCTAAAACAAGTTTTACTTGGAAATACATTACTTTTGAAAACACTTTTTCAAAATCTTTTCTGTTCATTTAACCTTAGTCTCTAATACCAAATGAAACACCCCACATCCCTTAACGTCCTAATATAAGGATGTGCTAAGGTTTATGAAGCGCTTAGGTACAAAATAAAAGCATATTACAAGTACAGTTCTTCTAATTTACAAAAATGTCGAAAAAAGAAAATGAGTTTGGCCATTGCAGAGTCCCTGCGTATAAGGGCCAAAAGATCCTCCAAAATTTACAAGTCGAGATCTATTTATAGCTGCAAGAACTGCGTGCTCGTCCAAAAATGTCCAAGTTTTTTTTGGAAAATTCGTAGCTTGAAATTTATATCTTGGAACTCATATCTCAAAATTTGTATCCTAAAAACTTAGCCATTTTTGGGAGTCATATATCCCAAAAACTTAGCCAGTTAAGGAGAATTTCGTATCTCGAGATCTGTATCCCAAAGATTCAGCATTTTTTGAGTGTTTCGTATCTCGAAATCCAAAACCCAAAAACATAGCTATATTTTAGATGTTTCGTGTCCTGAAATTTGTGTCCTAAAAATTTAGCCATTTTTAGGGAGAGCCATATCTCTAAATCCATATCCCAAAATCTGTATCCCAAAAACTTAGCCATTTTTTAGGAGTTTCGTATCTCGAAATACATGTCTTAAAAACTTAGCAATTTCCATGTTCGGATCTTTGTGAGAGTTGTACCGATCTAGGGAACTATCAGCGAGTAATACTGACCTGGGAAGAAAAATCCAGGAGTTGTCAAGTATTTCGACCATAATTTGAACTCAAAGTATCAGAATGATGAGTCATCAACTAGTGGTGAAAGATAATAGAATATTACATCTACTATAGGAATCCCAACCACTAGGTAGCTATCCTTAAGGATTAGTATCGATCCCCACTAGTGTCATCGAAACTTTGAGATTCTTTGAACTCTGCGACTTCAACCAAGTCTCTTTGGGTTTCCCCAATTCTGTATTTAAGTCCTTAGCTCTTCGATAACCAAATCCAAAGCATGACAACCTTGTGAAAAGGTCGGTCAACAGGTATATAATTCATATTTTTAGAATTCACGATATGTCATATAAATCTTCATTTCAAAATTCAAGCATCAATGAGGAAGTAAACATAACCCAATAAAAGATAAAGTTATAATCCTAGGCTTTTAAGATTATAATAAAAGACAAAAAGGGACAAGATGAATAAATAGTATTACATGTACATTCTTTTTAGTACTATTTTGCTATCCTTCGATTCTGAATGATTTATGTACACAAAAATAAGGTTTTGGTTCACTTGTGATTTATTGTGCCAAATCCACTATTTTATAATAAATTACAATGCTCAAATTCACCATTTTAATGTTAGTTTAGGATTTACAATAAATAGGACAAGAAAGTAAAAGTGATAAAATTCAAAATTTACATATAAGTGAAAATAGGAAAATCCCTTCTTATTTTCGTTAACCATGTATGCAGTTTCATATCTGTGTCTTAGGGTTTACAAGTATCAAGGAAATATTAGAGAGTAATACTCAATTATTGGTGAAAGATAATAGAAAATTATATCTACAATAGGAATCTCGGCCATTAGGTAGCAATCCCTTGGGACCAGTATTGATCCCCACTAGTGTCATCGAAACTTAGAGATTCTATGAACACCGCTACTTCAACCAAGTCTCTTATAGTTTGCCCGATTCCGTATTTAAGTCCAGAGCACTTCGATAAAAATCCAAAGCGTGACAACCTTGTGAAAAGGTGGACCAACAAGTATATAAGTCATACTTTTAGAATTCACAGTATGACATATAAATCTTCATTTCAAAGTTCAAGCATTAATGAGGAAGTAAACATAACACAATAAAAGATAAAGTTATAATTCTAGGCTTTTAAGATTACAATAAAAGACAGAAAGGGACAAGACGAGTAAATAATATTACATGTATATTCTTTCTAATACTCTTTTACTATCCTTCCATTTTGAATGATTTATGTACACTAAAATAAGGATTTTGGTCACGTGTGATTTATTGTGCCACATTCGCTATTTTATAATAAAATAAATGTAACACCCCACCTCCGCCAGGGTGACTCTTGCAAGCACTCTGACTTTGGAGGAGCGTTTGAATCAGGTAAACATGCATAATGATATATCAAGGCAGAACAAGAACATATGTATATATGTAAACAGAGTAAATAACATAGATAAAACAGCGGAAGATTTCAAACCATTTCAAAACAAGTCTGGTATAACATAATGTCAACTTTCCAAATAAACAAGTCTAGATAAAAACCACATCACTGAAAAACTGGAATACATAAGTACTATCCCCAAAAAAAATGATAACCATAGCTAGCTTCATGTCGAAACCGTACATGAGCTGAAATCCCACAAGCAAGCAATCCGAGATCCAAGCTAAGCTCCAGTATTCCCTCCCTGAGAACCTGGGGGGGGGGGGAGGAACGGAAGAAAAGAGGCAAAAGATAACAGGTCAGTCAAAAAGACTGAGTAAGCCCTACTACAATCAATGTAAACTGATAAAGTTAACTGGCATGAGCAGCAGGGATGAACATAAGGATAACAACATACTAGCATGATGATTAACTATCAAGGTAGATAAAGGTGTCATCGCATAATCAGGATTAAGGTTTTGCACCACAGGTGTACTAGCAATCTAACATGACTTGAATAAACAAGAATTGATCCCTTGGCCCAGGCTTTGGCCCAATAACATGAAATGACCCTAACACAAGGTCCAACCAAACGGTCTAATCGATTGGCTCCCTAAGCCTAACTCGTCACGTGTTGGTGTCAATACGGCCTAAACATAATTGTAGTCGAACTGTGCCGGGTCCACCCTTCGGGTGTATCAAGCCCTAGGTTGCCAACCCCTTGGACACCATAAACATGAGTGCACAGTCTCGATCTACTGGTACCCATGGGTGACTTCTCCAAATACGGACTACGTGCACGACCATAGTCCGTCCGGAACTACATCGGCGTACCACCCGGCCGTCGTTTATTTGGTCGCTTACCTCCAGCCCAGTAATCGTGCCCCCTCCCTAGCCTAGTCCCTAGGGCCTTAATGATACCAATTTTTGGGGATTTACTGCGGAGTGGGCCCCCATTGCTAGGATTTTCTAGTGGGTTAAGTATGGTTTAACCCTCTTGCTGATCATGGATTAACTTGGTTAAGTGTAACGATGAGTTCACGACTTAACCCTGACTAATCTACCAAGCCCAAATTGGTTAAGTATTAAGTGGACCATGACTTAACCCTAATCATGAGGCATTAATTAATTTAATGCGCCTTAACCTCTCACATTAGACCTTGTTGTGGTTACTAGTTAAGCCGGGCGGGTCCGGGTAGCTTTACACCACAACTTGGTCTAACCTCGGGTTCAAGGTACAACATGGCCAACTTCTCACATTGGGTCCTATTGTTTGCAGCAACTAGTTAAGCCGGTCGGTTCCAGGTAGGTTTACGCTACAAACTCAACCCAACCTCGAGTTGGTCACACTTATCTTTTCTAAGTGTCATGTCCATCATGTTTCCAAAACATGTTACAAATTTTCAAGCAATTGGGTAGACCTAACTTAATAGGTAAATTCCCAATGGGTGGACCTAACTTAATAGGTAAATTCCCAAGCTTATGTTTTTATGTCTTTTTAAGTTTACCCAACCCCAAACGCAATCCCATCGCTTACATATCGCCATAGCGCATAAAGGATAGAAAGAGGGAACTTGGCATAATCACGACATAAAGATGTTGAAGCCACAAGTTCACCATGGTGGCATATGAAATGGACTTACGTTCATATACTTGCATATTACATTTTTAGGCCTCAAAAGCATGCATAAAACCAAACTTGGCATATTGGTGATACATGGTGATAAATGACATGTAGAAATGGCCATAAGTTCGCATCTAGCCTCACATGCAAGTTATCATAAGGGATATGATAACTTACATGTTGCCAAAATGCAACCTTTGGCATAAAGCTTGAAGCTTTATGTTCATAAGCCCAAGATAAGCTTGCATAACATGATAACATGAGCCAAATAATCAACCCAAACTTGCATAACATAACTTGCATATCATATGGCAAACTTGCATGTCAAACTTGCATAACATAACTTGCATATCATATGACAACTTGCATATCAAACTTGCATAACCTAACTTGCATATCATATGACAACTTGCATATCAAACTTGCATAACATAACTTGATGAACTTGCATATCACATCATAGTAAACTTGCATAACACATCATAGTAAACTTGCATAACACATCATAGTAAACTTGCATATCATACATTTAACTTTAGAGTTTAAGTATGAAAGTAGAATAGGGCTTACAATGCTTAAGAAGTCACAAAAATATGACAAAGCCCTTATGAAATCAATTAAACCCAAAATGCAAGCAAAACCCTTGAGCCAAAATGATCAAAACTCTTTCTTTATGATGCAATATAGAAACTTGACTTGAATGCAAGCTAATGATGATCATACAAGTTTAAAAACACTTGTATGCATGGAAAATCACTTAGGAATTTATTTAGAAATTTTATGAAGAGAGTGGAGGCCATGAGAGGATTGATTTTGCCATAGTTTAGTTGCTATAATGAATAATGATGATTTAGGGTAGGTTAGGGTCTTATTTATAGATTAGGCAAGTGTTTTAGGCCATAGGATTAAACCCTTGTTCCCATCTCAGCCCTCAAAACCGAATCTGGCCCCCAAGCTCAACGCAATCTCAAGATGGTGCACCAGGCTAAACAGCCCGGCTGGACCAAGTCGACAGCCAAGTCGACAGGGCTGTCGACTTGGGTCCAACCAAGTCGACAGGGCTGTCGACTTGGGTGTTATGGTGGGAATTTTCCCGCCTGGCCCTAACTGGCCCAAATTTTCAAATTCAAGTTTGAATTTGAAATCTGGTTTTACTTTGAAATTTTCAGAAAACTTCGTTGGGCCTTAATCGGGTCATACGGACTCCGATTTTCGAAAACTCGGACTCTATTTCGCGTATTTTTCCGAGACGAACGCAATGGCACAGCCCGTTTCCCTTGATTCAGATTTTAGAATTAAATTCTGCCTCGATTTACATTATTATAGGTTACTGAAAATACGGGTTGTTACATTCTCCCCTCCTTAAAGGATTTCGTCCCCGAAATCTTCAAGTTGGGAAGAACGTATCCTACCATCCAACACCCATCTACTCAAAACATCATCCACGAGCAATCATTGTCCTTACAAGATTCTAAATGTTGTATGAACATATGCAAAGGTGTGTGTATATGTACTTATCTAATGCAAATATCATCAATGCAAATTATGTTAGTGAAATGAATCCATATGTATGCAATTCCTAACATAATGTATAACATCTATATGCGTGCACATAACATACATCCATATGCAACATCCATGTGATAACACAAAAATTTCCATCTATGAATAAGCGTAAACACTCATGCATATGCAATATGAGGAGTGTGTGAGCCGATCTAGTGCCTAACGTGTATAATGCATCCACGAGTAACCACTTGCAAACACTTGCAACCACTTGCAACCATCAAGCATAACATGTCTCAAACACAAGTTTCATCCAAAGGGTTTCTACCTAAGGTTCTCCTGACAAGATTAACACTATATACTAGATAATCCAGACAAACAGGGATAGCAAAAGATATGCTACAAAGAGATCGGGAAGATAAACAGGATATACTCCTTTCGGATTACAAGAAATCCCTTCCTAACCCAACCCATATTCTATAAAAGCCCAAAAGGTTTAGTCAACCTAACGGACCCCCTTCAAACCCTGACATGTATTACTAGGCAATAAGTCATACCTCCCGACAGAAATAGGACCGAAAATGGGACCGAGAGGATATACCTAAAAAGATAACATGCGAGTAAGTTCCGCAGGAAAACAAGGATCAAGGGTATACTCTTAGAAAGAGATATGGTGCGCATATCTAGCCTTCAATCTTCTAAGTCACGTTTCTTTGAGCTTAACTCCACTGTGCTTTGACCGTCTTTTACCTCATGATTTCTTAGCTTCTTAACTCCTATTTCCAAATATGAGTTGGAACCCATTTCATTGTCGCCTCTTGTCTTCCTTTTTCACTTACTCTTCTAACATTCTTGGCTTAAACATAACTATTACCTCATGGTTTCATGCAAGCTCTCCAAAATTCACTAATGAATCCTGGGTCTCGTTTACTTACTATAAAGTATTCCACGCAGCAGAACTTTCCTTGGAAATACCAATCCACGTTGCCAATTGCTCTTACCAACGTGATTTTCTATAACTCATGCTTGAACGAAATGAACCATTCGCATATGAATGATAGGCCGTACTTAGATTCAGTTACTTGCCCATGACTTCCCGTAGACTATCCCAAAACTAGCTAGTGAAGATTGAGTCATGGTTACTAACTATACTTTAGGGAACCTCGTGCAACCGCTTTATTTTCTTGAAAGTAAACTATCGCTAGTTATGATGCAGTCCTTTCGCTCTTTACCGGAGTGAAAAGAGCACTCTTCGTGAGTCTACCTACTATGACCCACATGCTCGTATTCTCTTTCCTTGACCTAAGCAGTCCATCCACGAAATCCTTCGTGATGTTTTTCCCTCTTCCATTGCGGGGACCACCAATGGATGTAATAGCCCATCGGGCTTTTATGACTTGGCCTTTAACCTGTTGGCACAACATGCACCTTGGGACAAACTCGGCCACCTCCTCGGGTGATGTGCATCGTCAAGAACCTTCTTTCTCTCATTGCGTCTTAGCCATCCCTTGTCATCTATAACGAGGTGTCTTAACATCCCGCCTCGAATCAACTTGTCCATGACTTAACTGCGGGTCTTCTTTCGAGAAGTCCCTGCTTGATCCAGAAGGGTAGGTCTAAGCTCAAGGGACGCTAACTAACTAATTAAACTGAGAGAGCTTCTTACTTCAATTGTCCTTGTCGGAGCTTTCCGGTCTTGAACCGCGACCATTTTAGCAGGATCCACCACTAAGCCTTGCTTAAAAACTATGTGCCCAAGAAATCAAACTTCTTTTCTCCAAAATGACATTTGGAGAACTTGGCCTTCAACTGATGCGCTCAAAGCGTATCCATCCCTTCCTTGAGATGTCTTGCGTGCTCTTCCTCATCCTTTGAGAAGATCAGAATATCATCTACGAAGACTACCACAAACTCGTTCAAGAACTCCCTGAACACCCTACTCATCAAGTCCACGAAGTAGGCGGGTGCATTAGTCAAACCGAATGGCATGACCAGCCATTCTAAGAATCCATCTGGAGTTCTGAACGCAGTCTTGTCTATACTATCCTCAGCTACCCTGAGCTGATGGAATCCAGTAGCAAGATCAAGCTGAGAGAAAACAGAAGCACCGACAAGCTGAACAAATCATCGATCCTTGGTAATGGTTGTCTATTCTTCTTGTTCAACTTACGATAATCAACACGCGAGCGAAGCGAACTGTCCACATTAGTAGCGAATACTAATTTGAGCACCTTCCTCGGAAATGCTTCATCGAATGGAGTTCTTCTCAAGCAACTCCTTCACTTGCTTACCTAGCTCCCGTCTCACGGGACCATGTGCCTTACCGGCCACGAAACTATCTTGGCATTATCAACCAGATAAATGAGGAAATCTATCTCTCGTTTAGGGGTAACCCCCTTCACTTCACCCAAGATGTCAGGATATTCTCAGACCACCCTCACCGATTGCAAACTATCGATAGACGAGTTGAGGGATTCAAGATAACACAACATGACGGGACCCATAGGGTTACAAGAAACTTTTAGGGTACTACCAGGGCGAATCATGAGCCTCCCAACCCTATGCCCAAAAATCAAGGATGGCTCCAAAACTGGACGACCCATCCATGCCCAAAATCAACCCATACCCCATGAAACCGAGAATATATGCATCACGCGAGAACTCTATACTCAAGATAGAGATTTTCAAATCCACATAGATAATAGACAAATGGGCGCAACCCCCAATTGGATTTGAAACACACACGGGATCATTAACTAGACTAGTACTTAGGTGCAAACTTTCAACTAAATCAGATGAAATAAAGCTATGCGATGCACTCGAATCAAACAAGGTACGAACTGGAAAATCAGAAATATATACAAGGCTTTCAACAGAAATACTACCTCGATCGGGAACTGGAGCGGCATTGAGAGCATGAACTTGCCCTTCCGAAGGTCCAGCACGCTGAGTCTGACCCTGGCCTTGCCCTTGCTTCTTCGGGCAATCCTTGTTAAAATGTCCAGACTCACCACAATGAAAGCATTCGCCATTCTTCCTTTTCCTCTTCTTACACTCCTTAATAAGATGCCCAACTAATCCGCAATAATAGCACTTTCCCTTTTTGTTATTGCTCTTGTTGTTGTTCCCCTTGTTGCCTTGACTCTTGTTCTTGTTCTTATTGCCTTGACTGCTCTGACCACTTGGATTACCCTGATTTCCTTTCCACTGGGAATCAGTCTTCTTGGCTTGAGTATCATTCATCTTGATCTCCTTCTTGTTACTCCTATTCTCTTCATTGAGTAGGGCCATATTCACCAAACTCTCGAAAGTTGCCCCCAAGGGTATATGAGTCATGGCTAAACCATGTAATGGCTCATTTAATCCTAGGGCAAAGTATAGGGCCTTCTCCTGAACTGTGTTGACCAAGTCTAAACCAACCCGAGCCAGTTGATTAAACTTATCTATGTATTCCCTAATAGTCATGTCTCCTTGCTTCAGTGATAGGAACCTTAGTCCAAACTTCCCCCGAAAGTCATCCCAAGTCTCAATTGGCCTAGTAACGGTGGTGACCACCCACCAATGTGCAACTTCTTCCTTTAGCAACCATACTGCCAATAAAACCTTCCTACGGTCATCTATATCAAAGAAGGCAAAAAGATCTTCGGTTTCTTTCAACCAATTCCTTGCCTCTACATAGTCTCGGTTCCAAAGAAATTCTTGCAACCCATCGCCTTAAAATCTTGGCAAATCTCTGCGAAGTCAGTTTGAGGATGCTGAGGGGAAGGAGGAAGAGGAACCTCAGCGACAGGAGGAGGAGGAACATCAACTACCGGAGGAGGAGTAATATTTGCGGGGCCGGCTTCGGTCGCCCTAGCCTCCAAAAATCTCCTATTCCAAACAGGTACGTGTACTCCCTCCGGAATGGCAAAGTTATCGGCCATACTGAAAACGAAGAAAAAGATATATTCAGAATGGAGAAAAACGAAGGAATTTTGCTAATGGCTTTTTGGGGAATAGCCTTTAAAATAAACTAGACTTTTCTTTGGAAAATACTTTATACTTGGTTTTGAAAATAGTTTTCAAAAAGTTTTTAAAAACCTTTTTGTTCCTTCTCGTAAACCATATGCCCTGATACCAAATGTAACACCCCACCTCCGCCAGGGTGACTCTTGCAAGCACTCTGACTTTGGAGGGGCGTTTGAATCAGGTAAACATGCATAATGATATATCAAGGCAGAACAAGAACATATGTATATATGTAAACAGAGTAAATAACATAGATAAAACAGCGGAAGATTTCAAACCATTTCAAAACAAGTCTGGTACAACATAATGTCAACTTTCAAAATAAACAAGTCTAGATAAAAACCACATCACTGAAAAACTGGAATACATAAGTACTATCCCCAAAAAAAATGATAACCATAGCTAGCTTCATGTCGAAACCGTACATGAGCTGAAATCCCACAAGCAAGCAATCCGAGATCCAAGCTAAGCTCCAGTATTCCCTCCCTGAGAACCTGGGGGGGGGGGAACGGAAGAAAAGAGGCGAAAGAAAACAGGTCAGTCAAAAAGACTGAGTAAGCCCTACTACAATCAATGTAAACTGATAAAGTTAACTGGCATGAGCAGCAGTGATGAACATAAGGATAACAACATACTAGCATGATGATTAACTATCAAGGTAGATAAAGGTGTCATCGCATAATCAGGATTAAGGTTTTGCACCACAGGTGTACTAGCAATCTAACATGACTTGTATAAACAAGTATTGATCCCTTGGCCCAGGCTTTGGCCCAATAACATGAAATGACCCTAACACAAGGTCCAACCAAACGGTCTACTCGATCGGCTCCCTAAGCCTAACTCGTCACGTGTTGGTGTCAATACAGCCTAAACATAATTGTAGTCGAACTGTGTCGGGTCCACCCTTCGGGTGTATCAAGCCCTAGGGTGCCAACCCCTTGGACACCATAAACATGAGTGCACAGTCTCAATCTACTGGTACCCATGGGTGACTTCTCCAAATACGGACTACGTGCACGACCATAGTCCGTCCGGAACTACATCGGCGTACCACCCGGCCGTCGTTTATTTGGTCGCTTACCTCTAGCCCAGTAATCGTGCCCCCTCCCAAGCCTAGTTCCTAGGGCCTTAGTGGTACCAATTTTTGGGGATTTACTGCGGAGTGGGCCCCCATTTCTAGGATTTTCTAGTGGGTTAAGTATGGTTTAACGCTCTTGCTGATCATGGATTAACTTGGTTAAGTGTAACGATGAGTTCACGACTTAACCCTGACTAATCTACCAAGCCCAAATTGGTTAAGTATTAAGTGGACCATGACTTAACCCTAATCACGAGGCATTAATTAATTTAATGCGCCTTAACCTCTCACATTAGACCTTATTGTGGTTACTAGTTAAGCCGGGCGGGTCCGGGTAGCTTTACACCACAACTTGGTCTAACCTCGGGTTCAAGGTACAACATGGCCAACTTCTCACATTGGGTCCTATTGTTTGTAGCAACTAGTTAAGCCGGTCGGTTCCGGGTAGGTTTACGCTACAAACTCAACCCAACCTCGAGTTGGTCACACTTATCTTTTCTAAGTGTCATGTCCATCATGTTTCCAAAACATGTTACAAAATTTCAAGCAATTGGGTAGACCTAACTTAATAGGTAAATTACCAATGGGTAGACCTAACTTAATAGGTAAATTCCCAAGCTTATGTTTTTATGTCTTTTTAAGTTTACCCAACCCCAAACGCAATCCCATCGCTTACATATCGCCATAGCGCATAAAGGATAGAAAGAGGGAACTTGGCATAATCACGACATAAAGATGTTGAAGCCACAAGTTCAACATGGTGGCATATGAAATGGACTTATGTTCATATACTTGCATATTACATTTTTAGGCCTCAAAAGCATGCATAAAACCAAACTTGGCATATTGGTGATACATGGTGATAAATGACATGTAGAAATGGCCATAAGTTCGCATCTAGCCTCACATGCAAGTTATCATAAGGGATATGATAACTTACATGTTGCCAAAATGCAACCTTTGGCATAAAGCTTGAAGCTTTATGTTCATAAGCCCAAGATAAGCTTGCATAACATGATAACATGAGCCAAATGATCAACCCAAACTTGCATAACATAACTTGCATATCATATGGCAAACTTGCATGTCAAACTTGCATAACATAACTTGCATATCATATGACAACTTGCATATCAAACTTGCATAATCTAACTTGCATATCATATGACAACTTGCATATCAAACTTGCATAACATAACTTGATGAACTTGCATATCACATCATAGTAAACTTGCATAACACATCATAGTAAACTTGCATAACACATCATAGTAAACTTGCATATCATACATTTAACTTTAGAGTTTAAGTATGAAAGTAGAATAGGGCTTACAATGCTTAAGAAGTCACAAAAATATGACAAAGCCCTTATGAAATCAATTAAACCCAAAATGCAAGCAAAACCCTTGAGCCAAAATGATCAAAACCCTTTCTTTATGATGCAATATAGAAACTTGACTTGAATGCAAGCTAATGATGATCATACAAGTTTAAAAACACTTGTATGCATGGAAAATCACTTAGGAATTTATTTAGAAATTTTATGAAGAGAGTGGAGGCCATGAGAGGATTGATTTTGCCATAGTTTAGTTGCTAGAATGAATAATGATGATTTAGGGTAGGTTAGGGTCTTATTTATAGATTAGGCAAGTGTTTTAGGCCATAGGATTAAACCCTAGTTCCCATCTCAGCCCTCAAAACCGAATCTGGCCCCCAAGCTCAACACAATCTCAAGATGGTGCACCAGGCTAAACAGCCCGGCTGGACCAAGTCGACAGCCAAGTCGACAGGGCTGTCGACTTGGGTCCAACCAAGTCGACTCCCAAGTCGACAGGGCTGTCGACTTGGGTGTTCTGGCGGGAATTTTCCCGCCTGGCCCTAACTAGCCCAAATTTTCAAATTCAAGTTTGAATTTGAAATCTGTTTTTACTTTGAAATTTTCAGAAAACTTCGTTGGGCCTTAATCGGGTCATACGGACTCCGATTTTCGAAAACTCGGACTCTATTTCGCGTATTTTTCCGAGACGAACGCAATGGCCCAGCCCGTTTCCCTTGATTCAGATTTTAGAATTAAATTCTGCCTCGATTTACATTATTACAGGTTATTGAAAATACGGGTTGTTACAATAAAGATTTAAACAAATATAAATTACATTGCTCAAATGCACCATTTTTATGTTAATTTAGGATTTATAATAAAAAGGAAAGGAAAGAAAAGTGATAAAATTCAAAATTTACATATAAGTGAAAATAGGGAAATCCCTTCTTGTTTACATCCACCATGTATGCAATTTCATGTCTGTGTCATGCATCCAACATGTATGCAAACGCCAGTAAACACTTGCATCAACGTCAATCCATTCAACCATAACATGTTTTAAACCATTTCCTACCATTCACAGGCTTCTACCTTAGACTTGTGATTCAAAGATAGGAAAAATAAATTCAAATTTGAAGTTTATGAAACGATTAAGAATGTACTATCAAAGAGAAACAGAAAAGAAGCATGAATCCTATACTGTAGCTCGAAAGTCACGTCATCGTGGTCCTTTCCCCACTTAATCTTAACAAGATTGATCTCTTTATGTCGCAAATTCTTCACCTCAGATCCTAGTATCCATGTAGGAACTCTCTTGACCGATGTCTCCCTCTCTATCTCAACCTCCTCTATGGTACTCGGCTCCACCACTACCGCAGAATCATGTAATAACTTTCGCAAGTGCGAAACATGGAATTCATCATGAACTCCTGCCAATATTTTTGTAATCTAACCCTACAATCCATCTGATCTATCCTCTCTACTATAGGGAATGGCACTACGAACCTCTGGGCCAACTTCCCCACGGAGCCAAACCAAGCAACAATCCTCAACGATGACACCATATTAAAACCATGTCCTCTACCTCGAACTCTAGATATCTCCACCGTTGAAATGCATATGACTTCTCCCTGTCCTTAGATGCCTTCATCTGCCTCTGAATAAAATCAGTCTAACCCGAGGTCTCCCTAACCATCTTAGGCCCAAGTAGAAGTCTAATTGTGGACTCCCACCAACAAGAAGGTGACATGCAGGGCCTCCCGAACAATGCCTCGAAGGAGCTACACCTATACTCGTTTAGTAGCTGCTATTATACGTGAACGCTACCAATGGAAGATGCTCATCCCAAATTCCTCCGAAGTCCAAGATACACAGTTGTAATAAATCTTCAAGAATCCTATTAACCCTCTCTCTCTATCCATCTTTTTGAAGGTGATAGGCAATGCTAAGTCGTAGTTGTGTCCTTAATGCTTCCTGCAGGCTCCTCCAAAATTCACTGGTAAAGATGGGGTCTTTATCACTAACAATACTAGAGCGAACTCGAAGAAGTCGGTTGATCTCCTAGAGATACCTGATGTCAACCATGTTGCCTTCCACTTACTCTTAACCGAGATTAAATGAACACTTTTAGTAAACCTATCGACTATAACCCAAATACTGGTGTTGACCTTCCTCACTAGGGAATCTATCTCTGAAGTCCATCGAGATGCTCCCCCACTTACAATGTGGTACTTCTAGAGGCTGAAGCAATCTCCCAGGATTCCTTTGCTTAGTCTTCACTCTATGAAAAATCATACATCTAGCCATGTACTACACCATTTCCTTCTTCATCCCTATCCAAATGAAAGACCCTCCTTATGTCTCTATACATTTTATCACTTCCTGGCTGGATGGCCATCCGAGAGTGATGAGCCTCCTCTAAAACCTATCTCAACAAATTATCAACTCAAGGAACACATAATCTCCCATCATGAAGTAGCCACACTGTCCTATCCACGTATACGTAGCAAGGTGATAAGAGGTCTCTCCTCTACTGAGTTCGTCCATGATATCCACTAGCTGTTGATCCTCGCACTGACCGGATCCAATGAACTCTAAAAGAGCAGATCGCACATACGATGATGCCAATAATCCTTATGCATAATCTGCAGGTGGTCTAAAATCGAATGATGGGATAAACTTCAAACTCTCCCACTCTACGAACAATGGACTCAAATCCATCCTCTGCCTACTCAGTCATCCGGTACTACATTCCCCTTCCTCAGGGTATATGATATCTCAAAGTCATATAATGCAAGAAACTCCATCCAGGATACTGTCGCAAATTAAGATCCTTTTGCGAAAACAAGTATTTGAAAGAGTTATTGTTGGTGTATAGCTTAAACCTATCAACTAATAAATAATGTCTCCAAGACTTAAGCACAAACACTATCGCTGCTAGCTCAAAATTGTGGTTTGGTTAATTTCTCTTATGTACACTCAGTTGCCTAATACCATAGCAGACAACCCTACACTCCTACATAAGCACCGCACCTAAACCCGTGCTGCAAGTGTTCGTATATACAATGAACATCATTGTACCATCCGGAAGAGTTAGTACTGGAGCTGATGTAAGAGCCTTCTTCAACCTCAAGAATGCATCCTCATAGTCCACATCCCAAGCAAATACTAGGTTTTTCTTTGTAGGGAGGGTACGCGGTGCTGAGATCAACACAAAATCCTTAATGATCTTTCAATAGTATCTTGCCAAACCTAGAAAGATCCACACCTCTATTTCATTCTTAAGGCTTTCCAATCCTGCACTGCAACAAACTTAGCGAGATCTGCCGCTATACCATCTCTAGAGACAACATTTCATGAAGAACCTCACCTACTTTCTCCAAAAGTGGCACTTAGAGAACTTCACCTTCAACTGATGTGCATGGAAAATACGAACGAACTCTTCCAAGTGCACGGCATGCTCATCCTTTCTCCTTAAGAACACCAAGATATCATCAACAAACAATACCATGAACTTACTTAGGAATTCCCTAAATACCCAGCTCATCAAATCAATAAAATACGCCAGTGTATTGGTTAGCCCAAAAGGCATAACCAATTACTTAAAGAATCCATTGGGAGTCCCAAAGGAGGTCTTATCTATGCTATCATGCGCCACCCTAAACTGATGAAAACCTATAGCTAAATCCAACTTCAAAAAACCTGAAGGGCTGACCAATTGATCGAACAAGTCATCTGTCTTAGGGAGTGGGTGTCTATTCTTCTTCGTGAGTTTGTTCAATTCTCGGTAATCCACACATAGACATAGAGAGCCATCTTCCTTAGTCCCTAAAAAGACCTGTGCTCCCTACTCAGAAATACTCCGTCTAATAAACCCTTTCACGAACAACTCACCCACCTGCTTACTAATCCCCCCTCTCCCTCAGATCCATGTAGTGTAGTAGAAATGCAACAGGCTTAGCATTCTCCACCAAGTATATCCAAAAATCAATCTCTCAACTTCGAGGTAGACCTCTCACTTCCTCGAATACATCCGAAAAGTCTCTGACTATGGGCACCAAACCGAGATCCTTTACAGAAGCATCTAGGAAATCTTAGAAACTAAGCATGACTGACCCTCACGGGTTTCAAGAAATCTCGAGAGTCCTACCACGGCACATCAAAAGCCTCATAACTCTCCTCTCGCAGTTAAGGATGGCGCCATACATGGTCAACCAGTCCATCCTTAAAATAATCCCGTAATCCACAAAGCCCAGCACATATGCGTCACAATCAAATTCGACGCCAAAAATAGAAATACTTAAATCACTACACATCATAGATTGATGAGCTATACCTCCTATGGGGTTTGAGACAATTACTGGATTGGAATTTATAGAAGTATCTATGTGCAGACTATCAACAACAGAACTTGATATGAAAGAATGAGAAGCACCGGAGTCGAACAGGGTCCCAATAGGGAATTTGAAACGAGAAATCAAACCTTCTACAGTAACCTTCCTACCTTTGTCCTGATTGCTACTACTGGTCCGAGTTGCCTCAAGTGCATGAACCCGTGCTCCGGATGGACCTTCTCCTTGTCCATACCTCTAAGAGAATTGGCTGCTATAATGTCCCATATGTGTGCACTGAAAGCAAGCACACTTCTCAACTGTCTTCTTGCAATCTTTGACAAAGTGTTCCGTTATGCCACAACCATGGCACTTCCTTTCTTCTTGATTTACGCTTTATCCGGCTTTTCTCCCATTTCTTTCCACCTTTCTTAGGCCACCACTTTTTCTTCCTAAAACTCGTTTTGGCCACCTTAGTTGAAGCCTCATGTGTACTCTCCTTCCCATCCTCATGCATAAGAGCCATCTCACCAAAGCCTCAAAAGTCGCACCAATAGGAATGTACGTTAGTGCTAGTCCTTGGAGGGGTTGGTTCAACCCCTTGCTAACCTCAATGCCTTCTTATGCGAAGTATTGATCAAATCTAAGTCAAATCTTGCCAACTTGTTAAAGCTATTCACATACTCATTAACCGACATATCACCCTGTCTCAGACTCAAGAATATTTCCAATTGCATCTCTTCTTCATCTTATGATAAAAAAATTTCTCAAACATATCCTTGAACTCATCCTATATCCTTATGAATTGCTCTGCCTCGGCCACTTCCCACCAGTACGACGTCTCTCCTTTCAGTTGCCAAGCGGCCAGCAGAATCCTCCTCCTATCGTCAAGCTCTAATAATCCAAATAGCGGTCGGTCTCTCTAAGCCGATTAGGAGAATCAACAAAATTCTCCAATCTAATAAATGGATTGCCGCCCATAGTAGAAAAATCTTTACAGAGCTCATATAAATTAGCCGCTAGATTCGGTGTAATACCACAGCTACAACTGGAGGTTGGGTATTTCCTTGCCCTTTGGTAGGCGTCGAAGCTCCAGCATACCTACGTAACCATGCCAGTATGGGAACACCCTCCAGAAAGTTGGGAGCCCCCAACATATTGAAAAAGAAAAGAGTCAAGGATTGAAAATGAAATCAAGGGAATATTATAGTTGACTTGAGAGGATATTTTTAGAAAACAATTTTTACTTGGAAATACTTCACTTTTTAAAAATCTTTTCTTTGATCATGTAAACTTAGGCTCTAATACCAAATAAAACACCCCACACCCCTTAACATCACCCATATAAGGATGCCCTAAGGTTTATAAAGCGCTTAGGTACAAAATCACAACACAAACGCTAAAATTCACAACATAGAAATATAAAACACAGCGGGAATTTTAAAACAACATTTAATAAAGCAAGTTAAATCATAGTGCTTATTACATTTCTAAAGTACCAAACAGTCATCAACATAAAAATAAATACACTCCCTCATGGAAAACCATAGTATCATAGTATTAAGTAAAACCAACCCTCCCATTGTCAACACAACAATCAGAAAATGAGAAATGAACTAATACATGAATATGAAATAAGTCTGAATCCAAGCGGAACTAAAAAATCAAGAATCACTGATGAGACCCTCCACCCTGCGAACCAGGGGAGGGGGAAAGGAAGGAATAAGGAGAAAACAAACTAGGTTAGACATAAGTTTGGTGAGTTCTAGTAATTTCTAATATGAGAATAAATTAAAGAAGCATTAAATAGATGAACAACTCTAAGGACATATGACATAAAGGTATAAAAGCAGGAACCAAAGTTAAACACAAATAAAGATTGGTTTCTCGTTCGTATCTAAGATTGTTGCACCAACTTACCAAAGATGCAGTAATTAGGCTTTACCTAATTTCTACCCATTGATCGACTCCTTTAACCACAATGTGATAACCTGTGCCAACTATGGAACTCGGGGTTATCAAGCCCTAGCCCATCAACTAAAAGGATATATCTATTAATCACAGGCATTATTGCGGCTTATTTTCCCCAATCGGAACGATGCAAGCTCGTCGTCCCGCCAGAACATTCACTACCCACCTCATTTGGACCTCTTACTATCCAGTGCAGTAAAGCGTGCCCTTGCCTCTCCCTAACGTGAGACCTCCATAGATGATAATACCAGGTACTACCTGCTATGGGTCCCCAACCAAATATGCAATTGTCTTAAGTCATCCCCTAGACTTAATTCCTTTTTTTATTAGGCCACTTGTTTTCCCCAATCATCCTGACGTTGTCGGGACGGACTTATACTACGAGCCACTTATATTCTCCAATTAACCCCATGCTGCCGGAATAGACTCCACTGCCTTAGCTTGTTAATTTTATTTTAACTTAACACAATTTTAGTTTATTAGTAAGCCCAATATAACCTCATGTTATATTCCTGGGTTGTATTAAGCATTCATAATCAATGCTATCCTTTTATACAACCTAAATCCATTTTATTTAGCATCCAACTATGTTAACATATTCTAGTTTATACGTTTGCATGTTCTACAATTACATATTAAGTTTTATCCCCAATTTACAGTCCAATACTGATAAAAATATTTAATCAGTTCTAATATGCCCAGCTAACCCATTCTTTTCAATTTCAATATTATTCCAATTTTGATGCAAAATAACAATAAAGGCATGGGCTCTCTTTAGGCATAGGCTTAGTGCTAAAAGAAAAAGGGAAATGGTCTAAGCTACTCACAAGGCCTAGACTCAAAAATAAGCAAAACAAATAAAATAGAGCATAACTCAGACTGTAAATAGAACCATAACAGAGAAGCGGATAAGAGTAGGAGAATTACTTATAAATAGTAAATAACTGGAAAGAAATAGGCATAGATAGCAAATGAATTATAGTAACCTTACAGAAAAACTAAATGTATAAATACTGTAAATAACTAAACTTGTAAATTTGAACTATTTAACCATCTAAATTTTCCTACATAATTTCACTAATATGGAAATCACATAAAAGCTCACAGATAATATGAAGGGAGGTTCCCATGGCATTTCTTATTCCAACAGAACCACAACCTCCAGAAGTATTTATAAAACTAGATATTAGAATTATAGAACGTCTTTATCCCCATAAAAATTTAATTATTTGGCGTTCCTAATTTTGAGGATAGCCCTAGGGAAGAAGACGGAAAGAATGGGTGTGAAGAAATGAGAGAGGCTCTGCTGGTTTATTTATAAGTTTTACTGGGCGTCCTCAGCCGTCCAAATTTAAGATTACCTCTGGGCCTGTCACATCACTGAACCCATCTGAAAGTGCCAAGTCAACCTTAGGCTCAAATTGGACCAATAAAAATAAGCCAGCTTTAAAATAACAGTGTAATAATATGAAACGTTCGCTACCGATACGCGTATACCAAGGTATGTTATAATAATGCCATAGGTCGACCTATAAATGCCCTGTGTCGACCCAGGGTCGGCTAGTTTTCCTTGGGTCGACATAGTGTCGACCCAAGTGGGAGCAAGTCGTCCAAGGCAACCATTTACTTAATTTTTATTTTTATTTTTATTTTCTGTTTTAAGCTTATCTTCTTTAATTCGTAACTTCTTCATTTTAACTCCGTTTTTAGCTAACAAAATGTTCAAATTTATTTGAAAATTACAACTGACCCAATGGTGCTTATCCCTTTGTCCAATTCTAAAGTTTATTCTAATTAATATTTAGTTTGTTACCATTTCTATTTAATCATTGTTTATTAAAAATCAGAGTTTTACAAAATCACCTTGGGGAGGTCTCTATTCTAAATATTACTTATAGCTTGATTATAATTGACATTTGTTTAAATTAGTTATGTAAAATATGTAAAATTTTATTGTAATTATATAATAAATGTTGTTTAAATAATTAAATATGGCTTAAAAACCTCTTGTACAAATTTTATAAGAACGAAACAACATTGAGTTGTGAAGATTTGACATCATAATGAAATGAAAGACTTAAAACATGTTAACATGGTGTAAAAATGGTTTCAAAGGGTGTAAATTGACATATAACGCCTAAATTAATTGTTATTAACTTAAACGGGACCATACTTAATCTCATTCCTTAGATACTTACCTTTAAAAAAAATTGAAATATTTTTTTTCTTGTACATGCTAGTTTCTTAAAATAATACTTCTTATTTCTCACTTTATAATAAACGGAACTCTGGATCCTCCTTAATTCTTAAATAAAAACTCCAAATCTCAAGAAGAATTAAAAGAAAATTGTTAGCTAACATAGTTACAGGTAACTCTACAAGAGTAAAGGAATTATTTCAGTAAGATCTTCATTTAATTCATTGTTTCTTATTATTATGTTTGCATGTTATAGCAAACCATTCTACATGCGTTCATAGGTCTTCTCAAACCTAGAATTATAATCTTTCCTCAAATCTTTGCTGCATGTACTTGAATTCATCCTAAAAGCGAGTATTCTCACACCTTCTAACTGAAACAAAATATTCATGATGAAATGTCGATGTTTAGTTTGAAATTGAGTTACTGTAAACTCAATTTTGAATTTCCTAGTTTATAGTTAAAACAACATTTCTGCCCAATTTTGAGAGTATGTAGCTCATTTCTTGCTTGGTTGTTGAACTTGTAATCTATTGAGTTTCATAGCTTCAATCACCCTAAATATTGATTGGAAAATGAGTTCACGACGTGTGGATATAATTGGAATTCACGTCCAACTGGGTCGACCGTAGCCAATTTAGGTCGACCCAAGCTAAGATAGGTTCAATCCAACTGGTTGCTTTCACGTTATTGGTCATGCCTTTATTTTATGAGTTTTAGGTTGGTTTTCATTATTGCTAATGCTCTGTTTTTTATCATTTCTTCTTGGTTTCTTTGATATTATGTAGCTTGAGAATGGATTCATTTAGGCTTACCCAAAAAGCCGTACTTGAATTGAAGGGATTTCATGTACATTTTCGTTGTTTATATTATTTCTTCTTTTTCAGGATATTTCTCACAGCATGATGTTTTACAAATTGTTTTTAGAAGTTTTTTATATTAAATAACTATCAATTAAGATAGATTTTTAAATTTGTTTTACAAAATTACAACTATTTCAAAATTATTTAACATACATATATTTACTAACATAAAGAATTTTCAAAGGGATAACTTCCAAATGATTTGACAAATTATTTTAAAGACCTCATTTTCTCAATATATATTTTTTATATAAAAATCACATGTTTTAGCACTTTTTGAGAGAACAAGGAAGTAGTCTAAATGATATAATAGACCATGTAGTATGTGTAACGACCTGCATTCTACGTATCAAAGGATCGTAGAATATTTACTTTATTTCCATAAAAAAATTATATGGTGGTGTAACTTTGGGAAACGACTATTGGGGCCATTTCCCACATTCACGATTTTTGCCGAATTTTAAATGACCGTTTTACCCCCTGGTGAATCTTGTTTTGCCTATAACTTTTGATTGGTAAGTAAATTTGACCTGAAACCACTTCCATTGGATTCAGATGATGGTTTCCCATTACATATAGTGGTCACATTAATCAAATGGATTTACTGTTTGGGAGTTATGGCTGAAATAAGGTTTGGAAGATGAAAAACAGCTTAATCGGGCTTAATAGGGTGATTAACTATTAGGCCCATAACCCATTTCGGGATAAGGGTTATGGGAGGGCTGGAAGGAGTCAAAAAATCATCTCCTTTCATTTTTCTAGCCACCACAAACAATCCTTGAACCTTAGAAATGGCCCCCATCTTCTAAATCTCTCTCTAATCACCTTTTTAATCACTAATTAAGAAAATCTACATCAAATCAAGGAGGATTAGCATCAAATTGGAGGTAAAGCTGCTACACTACATAGAAATCCGATCCAAATCAGTAAAAGTTTAAGATCTATCATTTATTTGTGGCTAAGGTGAGTGATTAGCATTTTTATTCACTAATTACGGCTAATTAGGGGTGATTAGTGATAACTAGTGAAATTAAGACTCAGAAAAATATGTAAAAATGTTATTTTATGACGCTGGTATAAATTTTGGTTAATTTGGACTAAGTTTACTAATCCTATTGTTAGATATGGTTAAACATGGTTAAGGGGAAATCATGGATTTTGGGTGTGTTTGATCTAAAATAACCAATACGCTTGATGTTTTGATCATTTTGATTTAATCTTTATACTGTTACTGTTCTTTGGGATGTTTTATAGTTGTGTAGGAAAGTTAAAATGGTAAAAAAACGCCGTTGTGAGGCGTAAATAGCTCGTTGAAAACGGCGCAGGATTTCGGATCGGATCGGAGGTGAAGAGTAGAATCGGGTCGCCCCCGGGGGTCATATGTGTCAACCACGAATCAGGCTACACCTTTCCTAAATAGAACCGCATCATGAGCCCTAAACCGTGGAGTGTGTCCGTGAGCCGAACCGCTGTGAAGCACCTTGACCCAAACTATAAGCTACCTGTACCCACGAGCCAGTGGAGTCAAGAACCGAGCAGATTGCCGAACCAGAGCACCACTCCTGACAAACCGAATAGGAAGTGGAGTAGAGGACCGAACTGAGAAATCTTGAGGACCAAACCAACCTGGATGGAGAGGCCTAACCCGACCTAATGGGGTAATCACGACCTGACCCCAATGATAACTCCGAACCAAACTGCCTGCTTCACGAACTCACAAATCGAATGGAGATCGAACCGAATTAGAGAAGACGAAAACCTGAGATGTATAGGAAGTCCAAATGAGAAGTTATGGCTTAGGATCCAAATGAGGATCAACGAGTTAACTTCTAGAGTTGGACTTCGCTACGGGATGTGTGCAAAAGGGTTATCGATATCTATAACTTTGGTTCACTATTGAGGGAGGGGTATTGAATATGGACCAGTGTAGTGGGATCAGAGGTTGTATGGAGTCATAATAGTTGTATATGAAGCTGTATTTTGGATTCTGCTACTCTGATGGTTATGGTTTAGTTTTCAGCTTCTGTATTGTCTTGCTTGTTTTATATCAAGTTATGTTATTATTATACTTTATTCCATGCACTGTGAAATATACTACAGGTTCTTTTGTAATTCATCGTTTCAAACCCTTTCTTTTGACGACCTTCCCGTGCTAGTCGGACATCGGCACAATGCATTTCAAGGGAAATGTCGGCTGGTACTGGGCAGGCTGTCACACTTGGTATCAGAGCCTAGGTTGCGTAGTTTAACCTAGGGGAAGACACCAAGGAGAGATAGTATACATATATGAGAGCGCGTATTTGTGATATTTTGGTTTTCAAAAGCTATATATATACTATTAGTATATCTAAGGATGAAGTCACACTGCACGACACCACTAAGGAGATGGTTAATCGTTTTCACTTTGCAGATTGAAAGATGAACTCAAATACGAGGAGTAAGGGTTCAGGGGACAATAATGGGAATGTCCCTGATGTAAGGACAATGTTTACAACCTTCATGCGAGAGATACTTAGGGAGCAGTTCCTAATGCTGCTAATAGTGATGGTGCAGTAGTGCAGGCACCTAGGGCCGATCTCGCCAAGCTTAACATGGAGTCCCAAAAAAAGAGATAGAAGAACCAAGACAAGGCTGGCCAGAAAAAGAGGAATAAGAAAGATATCGAGTGCTTTGGATGCGGCAAGAAGGGCCACTATGCCAAAGACTGTCGAGCGAAGCCAGGGGAAAGGAAGTGCTTCAATTGTGGAAAAGTGGGATATCTCAAGAAAGAATGTCCGCAACCCCCTAAGGAGAAGCAGATTACGGAAGCATATGCTATCAATGTTGTTCCTTCTTCGTCGACTGCCCTAACAACAGTGGAGAAAGGAAAGGGTGTCGTTCTCCAAGGTATGCTTTCTATTTATGATGTTCCTGTTATAGTTTTTCTTTATATCGGATCTTCCCATTCCTTCGTATCTAGAGAACTGGTAGATAGTTTGGAATTGGAACCCGAGATTGTCGATAGACCTTTAGTTGTGACAAAACCAATCGGTTGTTAGACTAGCCTTAGTGTGATTTACCATAATGTAGTCTTATCGAGTCATGGGTGTATGTTTGCTTGTGATTGCTTTGTTTTGGGCTTTACTGAGTTTGACATTATTTTGGGAGTCGCTTGGCTCCAACGGTATTGGGTGGTGGTAGACTGTAAGGGGTCTTTGGTGACTAATAGAGAGGATGATGAGTGGAGGGTGGTATTAGGTTTGCCTACCTAGTGATGGGGTGGTGGCTAGTTTTGTAAATTCCCTCAACATCCCACCTGATGAGTTGTCGGATGTGCCTATTGTAGGCGAGTATTCAGACATCTTTGGGGAAGTGACCAGACTTCTACCACACCGAGAGATCGACTTTCAGATGGATTTAGAGAAAGATGCCACACCTATAGTGATGCCACTTCATTGTATGGCACCAAGGGATCAGCGGGAGCTCGAAGTTCAAGTAGGCGTTCTTTTGAAGAGGGGATTTATCCGAAGAAGTGTTTCCGAGTAGGGAACACCAGTTGTATTTTCCATTAAAGCTGATGGTTCCCTTCGCTTATGTGTGGACTCGAGTTGAAGATGGAGTTGAGAATAGCTCTTCTGATGAGAGTGCCAAGGAACCATCGATAGTTCGGAGTGTTCTAAGCAGACTCAAAGCAGGGGTATTTGGGGACACCTATTTACCTTGGATCCATTGGATGTGATCTAGTTATCCTAGGAGGATAAACGCACGTGGGACGTGCGGTAATCCGTTTGGAGCCGGGGTTTCCATTAGCCCTTGATATTGGTGGGACCAGTCATACGGGTATCGACGTATTCATGGCTTTAGCAGATGATAGTAGGACTTGTTTGATGTATTCTATGGTTGCTAAATTTGTTCTAGTGTTCGTGGATGATATCTTGGTTTACTCGAGGGCAAAGGAAGAACATAAGGGACATCTAAGGACAGTGATGGAGGTGTTGAGGAAACACCAATTGGAAGCGAAATTTTCTAAGTGTCACTTTTGAAGGAAGGAAGTGAGATTCTTGGGCCATGTTGTTTCAGAGAATGGTATTGTTGTGGACCCAGCGAAGATGGCTACAGCGTAAGATTGATCTACATCCAATAATGCAACGAACATGAGAAATTTCTTGGGGTTAGCTGGATATTATCGTAAGTTTATTCTAGACTTCTCAAAGATAGCGATATCGTTAACTCAGTTGACCAAAAAGAATCAAGCTTTTGTTTGGGGTGAAAGGTGTGAGAATGCATTTAAGGGTCTAAAGGAGAAGTTAACATGTGCACTAGTGTTAGTTATTCCTAAAGGAACAAAGAGATGATGGTATACACGGATTCCTATGGTACTAGACTAGGTGTTGTACTGATGCAAGGAGGTCGGGTTATAGCTTATGCTAGTCGGCAACTGAAACCGCATGAGAAAAGATAATCTACCCATGATTTGGAATTTGTAGTTCGCGTTAAAGATATGGAGATATTACTCTTGGGAGAAAGATTCGAGTTGTTTACCGACCATAAGTAGATCCGGTCACGATAGTATTTGGGTGATTGTGGATCGATTGACCAAAAGAGAAAGGTTTATACCGGTCAAGTATAATAGAACGACAGCTAAGTTAGCAGAACTGCATATGAAGAGAGTAGTGAGATTTCATGGAGTACCAAAAGGTATTATGGGTGACTGAGATCCATTATTTACTAGTGGGTTTGGGAAGATCTTACAAGACGCTTTAGGGTCAGAATCACATCTCAGTACAGCGTACCATCCTGAAACCGACAGTCAAACAGAGAGGGTGAATCGTGTATTAGAGGATCTCTTGAGAGCTCATATATTGGATTTTGGGGGTTCAAGGGATGACCATTTACATCTGGTTGAGTTCGCATATAATAATAGTTATCAATCCAGTATTGGTATGGCTCCTGTTGAAGCTTTGTATGGAAGACCGTGTAACTCACTGTCATGTTGGTTGGAAACAGGTGAGAAATTTGTGCTTGGGCCAGATGTACTAAGAGAAACTTCAAATAAGATCAAGGTTATTCAACAGCAAATGAAGGCCGCCCAAGATAGGCAGAAGAGTTATGCTGATAAAAGGCGAAAAGATTTGAAATTCTTCGTTGGCGACTTGGTATTCGTCAAGATTTCTCCATTGAAAATTGTGATTCGATTTCGTAGGAGAGGTAAGTTGGCACCAAGGCTTGTTGGTCCGTTTCCAGTTCTTGAACAAATTGGGAATTTAGCATATAAAGTTGAATTGTCTGACAAGATGGCGGGAGTTCGCAACGTATTTCATGTTTCCCAGATAAGGAAGTTCGTGCACAACCCTTATTTGACTATTTCACCAGATCAGTTGGATGATGTCAAGGTAGAACCCAAGGCAATTGGAAACCACAGACCGATTCGTATTGTCGAATACAATATGAAACAACTTTGAAGGAAGACGGTGAAACTGGTTAAGTTCCAGTGGGGTGATAATGAGAATGACTATACTTGGGAGACCGAGGAAAGCATTAGGAAGTCTTATCCGGAGCTCTTTACCTGGTAAGATTTCAATCACGATATAGTTATTATATTATTAGTAAACTGAATGCTAGGATAGGTTTGTAAGGTTATTCTATGTATTTGATTTTTCGTAAATGGCCGATAGGCATGCGGGGAACCATTGTATGTTTCTTGATAAAGGAATTTCAGGGGAGAAATTTTTAAGGGGTGGAGAGTGTAACGACCCACATTCTACGTATCGGAGGATCGTAGAATATTTATTTTATTTTCATACGAAGTCATATGGTCGTGAAACTTTGGGAAACAACTATTGGGGTCAATTCCCACATTCATGATTTTTGTCGAATTTTAAATGAGCGTATATTGCCCTGGCGAATCTTGTTTTGCCTATAACTTTTGATTGGTAAGCAGTTTTGACCTAAAACCACTTCCATTGGATTCGGGTGATGGTTTCCCATTTCATAGAGTGGTCACATTAATCAAATGGATTACCGTTTAGGAGATATGGCTGAAATAAGGTTTAAAAGATGGAAAACAGCTTAAATGGGCTTAATAAGGTGATTAGCAGCTAGGCCCATAACCCATTTTGGGATTAGGTTTATGGGAGGGCTGGAAGGAGGTGGTGAATCATCTCCTTTCATTTTTCTAGTCGCTACAAACATTCCTTGAACCCTAGAAATGGCCTTCATCTTCTAAATCCCTCTCTAATCAACTTTTTAATCACTAATTAAGCAAATCTACATCAAATCAAGGCGAATTAGCATCAAATTTGAGGTAAAGATGCTGCACTACATAGTAATCCGAGCCAAATTAGTAAAAGTTTCAGATCTATCATTTATTTGTGGCCAAGGTGAGCGATTAGCATGTTTATTCACTAATTATGACTAATCAGGGGTGATTAGTGTAATTAGCGAAATTATGACTCGGAAAAATATGGAAAAATATGTAAAAATTCTAAAATAATATTTTATGACACTGGTATAAAATTGGGTTAATTTGGATTAAGTTTGTTAATCCTATTGTTAGATATGGTTAAACATGGTTAAGGGGAAACCATGGATCTTGGATATGTTTGATCTAAAATAACCAATATGCTTGATGATTTGATCTTTTTGATTTAACCTATTTTTGTTATTGTTGTTTAGGATGCTTTATGGTTACATAGGAAAGTTAAAATGGTCGAAAACGCCGTCATGAGGCGTAAATAGCTTATTGGAAATGGCACAGGAATTTGGATCGGGTCGGAGGTAGAGAGTCGGATTGGGTCGCCCCATGGGGTCGTATGTTTCAACCACGAACTAGGCCACCCCTTCCCCGAACATAACCATGTCACGAGCCCCGAACCATGGAGTGTGTCCATGATCCGAACCACTGTGAAGCACCTTAACTCGAACCGCAAGCTGCCCGTACCCATGAGCCAGTGGAGTCACGAACCGAGCGGATGGTCGAATCGGAGCACCACTCCTCACGAACCGAATCGCCCGCTTCATGAACTCACGAATCAAATGGAGACTGAACCAAATCGGAGAAGACCAAAATCTGAGATGCAAAGGAAGTACAAACGAGAAGATATGGCTCAGGATCCAAATAGGGATCAACGAGTTAACCGCTAGAGTTGGGCTTTGTTGTGGGACGTGTGCAAAGGGGTTATCGATATATATAACTTTGGTTCACTATTGAGTGAGGGGGTATTGAATATGGACCAGTGCAGTGGGATCAGAGGTTGTATGGAGTCAGACTCCACCAGGGCCCTAAAGGGAAAAGTGGTTGTAGCGATAGTTGTACGGAGTTAGGCTCAATCGTGACCCAATGGTTCTGGTGACCAAAGCAGTGGATATCGTACGCTTTACGCACTGGGTGAGAGATGAGAGGATGATTGCTATGTTTGATGTTTGCTTTCACCATGACATGCACACACCTTTTTACACTATATGTTAGTGTTACCTTAGAGCATTGTACATCTTGTTGTGCTAACTCTTTGGTTGTAGGTACAGGTCAGCTATGATTATTTATAACTTTTATTGCTTTATGTTATTGCTATCGCTCATATCGGACTTTCGTCAGACCAATAGTTTTATGTCTCTTCTTATTACTCTGGTTGCTCCTAAACGAGCATACTAGAGGCAGGTCAGGGGGTTATGCACGAGTAGCTATCCGGAGACGGGCAAGAGGCTTCCACGTACTATATACACATATTCTCCCTGTGTTGTAGTTGATCGCCACTTTAGGCATTAGTAGTGTACCTCTTTTATTTCCTTTTAGAGACAATATTTCAAAGTTGTAATAATTGGTTATGAAGCTTTATTTTGGATTCCACTACTCTGATGGTTATGGTTTAGTTTTTAGCTTCTGTATTGTCTCGCCTGTTTTATATCAAGTTATGTTATTATTATACTTTATTCCACGTGCAATGAGATATACTACAGGTTCTTCGGTAATTCATCGTTTTAAACCCTTTCTTTTGATGACCGCCCCGTGCTAATCGGACATCAGCACATCGCATTTCAAGGAAAATGTCGGCTGGTATGGGGCGGGCCATCACAGTATAGGACATGCTGGCTAATTATATCAGTAACTTCTAGACTTATTTAATTGAAGTAGTTTTTCTACTATAAAAAGGGAGACTAGTAATAAATCGATAAGTGAAATAATGCGGTATAAGACATATTGTTTCGGATTACTATATAGGAGTTTGTGACACATCTTATTGTTGTTATTTCCAGTACTTGGATATATATATATATATATATATATATACAAAGTTGTTGGGCTTACGAACTGTTGGGTCCTGTTGATGGCAAAATATATCGTAAACCCTCAAGATAGTTTCGCGTGAAAAAGTAAGTGCGGAAAGAAATAAATAACACAAGAGATTTATAGTGGTTCGATCTCCGAGAAGCCTCCATCCACATTAAAAGAGTCATTGGAATATTATTAATAACATAGTGTTACAAGGTTTATACTATCTCATGACATCCCTTTACATACATCTCTAAGTTATATGAGGTCATAATGGTCATATTCAAAATACTAGGAAAAAAACTTTTGCCCTTCTTCTTCCTCAAAGCATGGATGCCACAAAAGAGGCTATTCCAAGCCCTGTGAAGTGTGAACATGAGGGGTATTTATAGTGGAGTGGTTACGTGGGATTAGTAGGAGTAGGTAGAAGTAGGGGACAACCAGAATTCTCATATCCCATAGTGCCAACTACCAGAATCTCAGACATCATAGTATGCGTGTCCAGAAACTCGTACCCCTCCCCGGGGCACTGCTTAGTTAATAGGGACAACAGGTATTTTATCTCCATGAAGCACTGATAGACGAACACTCAAGACTAAAATCATATACTTGCAGGCTCATTTGCAGAAAAAAAGATCACTTGCCAAGAACTACAAGATACAACAACCAAGTATGGCTGAATCCCAGAATAACAATCTTCCCTCCATGTAGATACACACACGAGGACAAAAAACAACCTCATCTAATAACACCCACAATGATCTAAGACCAGACAAGCATCAACCCAAAAAACCAAGCAATACTATCAACCTAATTCTTACCATATAGAGGACAGATCTAATAAGCAAGACTCGAGCGACTAGCCAATTTACAGAAAACATCCTTAAAGGGACAATGAAAGGAGATCAACAACCTTTAGCAAGTCACTAGCAATGAGGTAGAAAGCAAAGGGAAACTACCTTAAGGAGGACCTAATGGAAATAGTAAGAAAAGGGGATGGTGGCTAGGTTAAATTAGAAGGGTGCCAGGAAACATAAATCGAGGGTAAATCAAAATAGGGGAAGACACCAGTCTTGTGCAAAGAAGAAGAATGTAAGGGAGACAAGGGTGAAGACCGATTCAGTGAAATTTGGAAGCTATAGAGAAAGATCGAGTTCTAGATAGACGGTAAAGCTCCTAAGCCACTATGACAAAAATATGGTTGATTGGGATTAAGGGTTGAAAAAGGTAGTGAAATCAAAGTGGAGAGGAGAAACAAGGAGACAAAAGTAAGATCTGAGAGAGGAAAGGAGATGAAAACCTAGAAGCCATAGAGGGAACAAAGGAAGCTCATTCCGTATCAAAAATTAGTTATGATTTCCATATTTTACATGTCATACATGTAGATTTATAAGCAAATCTCCGGATTTCATCATTTGATTATTCATTTCGATTGGTCTATATACCATTTTTTTCAGATTTGAATGATTCACAATCAATATCTCTATATTCAATTCATATCCCACACATATACATTTACATTCATCCAAATTGATTCTAAATCAATTTATTCATTTTTAATATATAACCTACGCAATTTATTTTTCTTAAAATCCTTCCATTTTATTTAGTAAATCATTATATATTATAAACGACCATCCCGCGATTTTTCTGAAAATTTGAGTTTGAGATAACTCAAAATCGACAACATGAAATCTTGATTTTTCTCTTCCACTAGAAAATTATAATCCAATAATCGGGAAGATTCTTGTTTCAAAGAATTCCGACTTATATTGGACCCCTCAAATCCATTTGAAGTTCAAAACGTAAGATTACAAACTACCGCGATGCGTCAAGCTCGTTTTTAATTAAATTTAATTAATATGTTCAAATTCTATTTAACTAATAAATTTCAACCCCATTCTCTTATATTTTAATACAAATTGTTATGTTTTCAAATCTAACTCGAAAATTTCGATGGTCCAATAAAAATTCATAGCCAAGTTATAAAATCGAGTTATAACTCAAATTTTCTATATTTGAATCCACTAGATACTATTTGTAATCCAATCCAATTTTATGTAACTTAACTAAGTTAAGTTTTAATCTGTTTAATCCACTTCTACCATTTCAATCTGTTTAACATGCACAGGTTAAATTCATATTTTAGAATTCAAAATTCAAATTCCCGTTTTTGTTTCAAATCTAGTTGGAATCATATAAGTATACACATATATTTATAACCATTTAAATTTTCTAAAACAACTTGTTTCATCAAACAAATTTCCATCAGAAATTTTATTACTGTTGCAGTCCAACATTTGGAAACTCAAAAATGAACACCAATGATGTTGCTATCGTCATTGGAATCATTTTCCAGTGACAAAAGTGAGTTTAATACTTTAACGTTTTCAAAATCCATTTAAAACAATTCTTAGTCAAACTATATTATTTTATAATACTTCAGAATATATTTTCTAAACTGAGTCGATTCGGCTCTTCAAAAATACTGGAAGGTGTTTTCGATCTTCTATTTATAATATTACCTGAATTCGGGTCGATTCTGCTCTTCATAAATGCTGTAAGGGGTTTCCGGTCTTCTATCTATACTAATACTCAAATCTAGGTCGATTCTGCTCTTCACAAATGCTGGAAGGGGTTTTCGGTCTTCTATCTATATTAATACTCGAATTTGGGTCGATTCAGCTCTGTACAAATAGTGGAAGGTGTTTCCGGTCTTTTGTCTATATTAATACCCGAATCTAGGTCGATTCGGTTCTTCACAAATACCAAAAGCGGTTTCCAGTCTTCTATCTATATTATTGCCCGAATCTGAGTCGATTCAGTCCTTCACAAATACTAGAAGAGGTTTTCGGTCACCTACTTACGCTAAGACCCAAATATGGGTTGATTCTATCTCCATAAACACCAAAAGAGTTTTTCGGTCTTCCATCTACATTAATGCCCGAATCTGGGTTGATTCAGTTCTTCACAAATACCGAAAGTGGGATTTCTGGTCTTCAAGCTTTAGAATATCTGAGTAAAGCGTTAGGAGACAGTTCACAAATGAATGGAAAAGAGTCTGGAAAGAAAAAGTTTGACTTGGAAAGTCAAAATCACCCCTTCACTAGGGGGGCAAATGTTACTACCAAAAATAAACCACTAGCATAGGCCGACAGTGAAGGGTTATTGGAGGAACGCAAACACAGAAGGAACTTCCAGAAGAGCAAATGGAGGAGAAAATGGAGATGACCAAAAGCTATCTACAAACGATAGTAAAGCTTATCTGATCGAGTCTATCCGATATGGTTTACCTGACGAGAGAGTCCCGAAGTAAAGGATATCAAGTTTGAAGATTATCTGGAACTAGCTTCTAAAGTAGCTACTTCACGAATGAAGAAAGGTCACATCAACAGATGACAAAGACATCACCGAAAGCTATCTTCTGGAAAGCCAAATTGTCCCAAAAGCTCCACCGGAAGGTTAATTGGAACCCTAGCAGAGATACAGGCTATTAGAACTGATTTACTTAGTACATGAACCAATAACGGTTTCAAACCGGTAGCTATCTACATAGGTCACGAGGTCTAGCCCCTCAAAGTATTCAAGAGAAAGCCGGAAGCCTACATATAAAAGCTTGCATCCGGGAGCCTTCACCCAGGAGCTGCTACTGGGAGTTTAGATGCTATCCAAAAACCACCACGTTAACAAGCCCGTGTTAGTATCGGAAAGTTCCACTTGACCGGAACCCCCACTTTGAAGGCTACAATTATCACCAAAAAAAATTGCCAAAAGTTGAACGCTCGAGACAAAGGAAAAAAGCGGTTGGCAAAGGCCCATGCTGGCCCAATAGCCCAACAGTGGAAGTGGCCCCGAACTCTCTATAAACAAGACACCAAGAGCCAAGCACAAGGGGGACGAACTTTTTATTTCTCAATCTAAATCTTTTCTTCTAAAGGAGCAAATCCTCAACTCTTGTAATACACCTACAGTTTATGAATGGAGAATTCCGAGTCTTAAATATCTTGCGATTTGATAATCCTATGGTGTCGTAATGATGAAACAGGGAGTTAACACTAACCTTTCTTATGCGAAAATCAATTGTGGCACCTTAGCAATGGAGGTGGGGCTATTCAGAAACACGAATTCTCCTTCTCCCTGCCTTGAGTGTCTGCCATGTTGATCAACACTCTCATGATTAGCCTAATGCTTTCTGACCTCAATGAAAGGGGGTTGTCTATGAGTTCGTGGCTCAATTTCTAACGCGATCCGGACCCCTTTTTGTGCTAGTCCAGCGCGGATTGATTGTCTGGGTTAATGAATATGGCAACGGCTTCATTCCCTGATAGGGGAACACGTTAGCCTGTTTTCTCCTTATCACAGTACATACTATCACTTTCATGATTTTGGGAGAGATTGAGTTCATAATCCCTAACAATATTAGGTGAAATAACCTTCTTAAGGTCATTTCGGAACCCCGCTACATAGCATGTGTGTTGTCCATCCCTTGAGGGCAAGATAATTAATCGTAGTGTCAAAATTCTGGTGCCTAAGGGAAGCTAGATTATCTTAGATTCACATGTTTTAGAATGACCTTCGTTAACCGTGAATCATGACGGTGTCAATCCCATGAATGCACATCTTAAATAACTTAATCCGGGTGTTGATGGAAAATATCGTCAACATGTGTAATGACATAGTAGCCAAATTTGATGAGGAAATCCCAAACCTGGGAACGAGTCATGGCCCCTTGGCTTGGTACTCCCCTTGTACATGACGGATGATGAGCTGTGAATCATAAAAGATTTGGATGGCCTTTATATCAAGTTCGATTGCGATTATAAGTCCAGCAATTAAGGCCTCATACCCCACATCGTTTTTGGTAGTGGGGAAGTCGAGCTTCAAAGCGTAGCATTTCAGGCGCTCCTTTGAAGTGATAAGCACGACTCTGGCCCCTGAACACTTATTATTAGAAGATCCGCCCATAAACACTTTCCATTGAATATTTGGATCTTCGATGCTTTCTGGAGAAGACACCTCGGGGGCCGTGAATTCTACAATGAAATCAGTAAGAGCTTGTCCAAGGATGGCTCGACGAGGGAGGAATGTTATCTCAAACTGTCTCAGCTCTATGTTCCACTTTCATAGTCGTCTGGATGCCTCAGGTCGTTGCAGGACCGGTCGTAGTGGCTGGTCAACATAAACTTTTATGGGGTGAGATGAAAGTATGGTCTTAGCTTCCGGGAGGAGATCAATGGACAATAGATTAGTTTCTCAAGCTTCAAATAATTCTTTCCACCTCGTCAATCATTTATTGATGTAGTAGATGGGTCGCTGGACAAGGCCTTCAATGCGCACCAGTGCTGAGCTAATTGCTTGCATGGAAACATCCAAATAAATGTATAAATCTTTGTTAGACCAAAAATGGCACTAACACCCAAATGCTATGTGAAAACCTCACAATCACATATTAATGCAGAAAAACAGTAAAATAAGAGGAGACACACGAGATTTTTATAGTGGTTCGGCTCAAACTAAGCCTACATCCACTTTATAGTTTCTTAAATCCTAAGAAGCTATCACAATGTTGTTTGCTTGTAGTTTATACACGAAATCCTCATTTTTACAATGAAGAAGAGGAGATTAGGGAATGAATTTATACACGAATTCCTCGTGTTAAAGTGATGAGCAATGTCCTTGCTTCGTTGTAATGGAGGCCAAGTGTTGGAGTGGCCAAAAAATCCTTTGTAATGGTGGAAGATAAGAGTTGGAAATGGTCGAACCGAGAAGATCCCTTCAAATCGCCATATGATGGTGTATTTATAGGCGTAAAGATGCCATAAGGAGATCCAGATGAATGACAAGTGTCCACAATCCAACGCCCTTATAGAACGTGGTGACTAAGTGGCAGAATGGGAGAAAGCCTCTCTAATTCGTGTAAGGCCATGTGGAAGGTGATCCATGAAAATAGGAGGAAATGGTGCCACCAGAATAGGTGAATTCTGAAGTGCAGTAGCAGGTCGAAGGGGGTCGGTTCGGTTCTCCATCCGATCCGAATCGGAGTGTCCAAAGCCAAGCGTGCTCTTGTGAGGATTTGGTGTGAAGCGGGTCGGGTCTGCCTTATCCCGGCTCGAACTGGGGTCTCCGATCTGAGCCGACATCTAAGTGTTGAAGGGAAGATGCTGAGTTGGCGAAGGCGGGATGCCTTAATCCGATCCGAACCGACTTATCCGATCCGATCCAAGGATCTATTCAATGCTAAATTCCAAGTTTCCGGTTCTGCATGCATTCACGGAAACGAGCCTAACTTTCAAACCGTAAGTCCGTTTTAGCCAAACGAAAGTTCGATTCGAAGCTAATTCAGAGATCTACAAGTAGAGCTTAGCACCGTAATCGCTGTTTTCGGCCCCAAAAAAGGTCATATGGTAGGAGTTCCGGGTCTTTCTTTGTTTATGATGCGATTTTCGACCAAATTGCTGCCTGTCTTCTGACGATGTTTCCGATATTCTAGTGTGTTGTTGATCAGAGATTCCACGTGTGACTGCTTTGACTAAAAAGCGGGTCAACATTTTGCCCCCAGAACATATCTTACTGGTTGAAGGAAGATGTTTTATGGATAATCTAAGGTCTCGACAAGCCTGCCAGCTGCGAGTATAGTCCACACCTACGAAGAAAAGACAACAAAAAGGTGTGTCAAGTCCTGACAAAACTAGTTACACTATCGAGCATAAACCATGCTTGGGTGTTTGTTTGAGCATAAACCATACTCAAGAGACATTCGAATCATCCTTCCAAAACCTGACGGGGGACCTAACCTTTCGGGTATAAGCCATACCAAGAAGTTCAAACTGAGCATAAGCCATACTCGAGTTTTATTGAGTTCCTTTGCCAAATCCTGACAAAACAATAATTCGTTCCAGAGTATAATCCATACTTAAAAATCCTAGTGAGTACAATCCATACTCATGTCGGGATAGAGCTATACTTGCAAAAACCTGACAAGACAGTCTGTCCCTCGGCATAATCCATGCCTAGGTGTCCGAGATAAGTATAAGCCATACTTTAGTTGAGATTGAGAATCCTGCCACAACCTCACAAGATACTTAAATTGCCAAACATAATCCATGCTCGGAAAGTCATTCCTTATTCAATTCAAAGTACAAAACCAAAGCAAATCCTGGTTGGTTTATTATCGAGTGCCGAGCACGCGTTGGAGCTAAATCCTAACCCCGAACGTGTGTACTCCTTTTTAACCAATCGGAAAACCTAAAGAAAGCAAAGAAACATATCTTAAATACTAAGAAATGCCAGAAATCCAGACTGACCTCATCCAGATCAATTGTTGATGAGCCCACGAGAGCTTGATCCAAGGTCATTCCCTCTCCGGGGAGCAGGTAGTGGTAGCACAGGTGCTGACGCTGTTGGTTGTTTCATATACTCGGGTAGCTCTCCACGTCTAACCCGTTCCTCAATCAAGTCTCGCAAGTGTCTACAGTCAATTGTGTCATGACCGTCCATTTCATGAAATATGCAGTATTTTCCAGAATCGCGTTCTCTTTGTGATGGCTCCCTCCTGGGAGGCTTTGGATAAGGGACATCACCGTTTGTGTTCACGTAGATGTCGGTTAGTGACGAATTGAGCTTGGTGTACTTTTCATATCTGGGCCCTCTACGGGGCTGAGTGTTGCGGTCATTCTTGATGGCAACTTTTCCTTTGCCTTTACCAGAATCAGACGGTTCTCCGTCTTTGAGCATGTTAATGTCGAGAGTGCGTTTCTCAGAAGTTACATCTTCTTCCCGTAGGAATCTATCTGCTTCAAGGTAGAATTCGCCGAGGTTTCGCAGTGGGTCTCGGTATAAAGATTTTTTGAACTCTGAGTTATCTAGAACGCCAGACACTGCTGTCACCAGTACCATCGATGGTTCAGGGAGATCAACTGATGCTGCTGCAATGTTGAACCTTTCCAAAAATGAGCGCAGAGTTTCTCTGGATCACTGCTTGATTGTGGTTAGTGACATTACATTCTTGGGTCGAGCGATGTGGACCCGAAACTATTCAATAAAGCGAGCGACCAACATGTTCCAGCTGTTGATCGATTCAGATTTCAGCTGCCGAATCCACATGGCAGCTATATCTGTCAAAAAGAGAGGGAAGCATTTTGCCATGACATTTTCCGAAGCCGATTGAACTTCCATATGACGTTTGTAGCGCATTTGGTGCACAGTGGGATCCGTCCTGCCGTTGTAGGGCTCCATTTATGCAAGTTTGAAATCTGGTGGATTGCGGGAATTCCTGATTTTCTGAGTGAATGGGTTGTGACTGACATCATCCATGTCATTCTGATAAGTGCGGCCTCTTAAGAGGCGTTCGATGAGATTGGCGAGTCGGTCGCCCTCAAAGAGCTGTTGCAAGCTGCAAAGTTCAGAGCTGGTGCCCCCAGCGTTGAATCTAGTAGAGTGTGGAAGTGTACGGGGAGCTTGGAAGGCCATTCGGTTCGGAGGTGCCCACGTGTTGCGGCTCGGAGAAGCGAGGGAGGGCATGGCGAGGTGCACGATTCGGGTCGGATGTACCGATCCGATCAGGTTCTCCTGTTCCGATCTAGAGTGCTTGATGCTGAATCTGTGTGGCATTGCCGATCTGATCCGGTGCGGATGTAGGTCGAACCGGAGCGAAGTCTTGATTTCCAGAGGGGAGGCTTCTGCCCACAAGCTCATGTAGGGTTGCTGTTCGGATCGGGTCTGAACCGACCCGGTGGGGAATGCCCCCCATTTCCATCAGCGTGGGATTCAGACTTTGGCCCTCGGTTCGGATCGGATCCGAACCGATCTGGTTTGCAGGTGCTACTGGGGCTGATTCTATTCCATTTTCCATGAGTTGTACGCTGTTGCTCGGCCTTCCTTCCATCCGAGTGAAGAATTGGTCGATCATCTCCTGTTGTTTGCGAAGGCGGTCATCTTGCCTTGCCATTTGAGCTCTCAATTTGGTGAGAGCGCCATCCATCTCTTCTCGCGTCAAGTATGCTGATGGGTTTTCATGTGAGGAAGATTCATGGTTTGCCTCGTTTCTCGTGCCTTCACCTTCAACACGGGTAACCTTTCGCTTAGCCATCGATCCAATAGCCAAATAATCCTCGCATAAATTGAATTTGTCGTGTGCCCCCTTCCTGGCGCGCCAAAATGTTAGACCAAAAAATGGCACTAACACCCAAATGCTATGTGAAAACCTCACAATCACAGATTAATGCAGAAAAAGTAGTACAATAAGAGGAGACACACGAGATTTTTATAGTGGTTCGGCTCAAACCAAGCCTACGTCCACTTTATAGTTTCTTAAATCCTAAGAAGCTATTACAATGTTGTTTTCTTGCAGTTTATACACGAAATCCTCGTTTTTACAATGAAGAAGACGAGATTAGGGAATGAATTTACACACTAATTCCTCGTGTTAAAGTGATGAGCAATGTCCTTGCTTCGTTGTAATGGAGGCCAAGTGTTGGAGTGGCCAAAAAGTCCTTTGTAATTATGGAAGATAAGATTTGGAAATGGTCGAACTGAGAAGATCCCTTCAAATTGCCATATGATTGTGTATTTATAGGCATAAAGAAGTCCTAAGGAGATCTGGATGAATGACAAGTGTCCCCAATCCAACGCCTTGATAGAACGTGTGACTAAGTGGAAGAATGGGAGAAAGCCTCTCTAATTCGTGTAAGGCCATGTGGAAGGTGATCCATGAAAATAGGAGGAAATGGTGCCACCAGAATAGGTCAATTCTGAAGTGCAGTAGCAGGTCGAAGGGGGTTGGTTCGGTTCTCCATCCGATCCGAATCGGAGTGTCCAAAGTCAAGCGTGCTCTTGTGAGGATTTGGTGTGAAGCGGGTCGGGTCTGCCTTATCCCGATCCGAACCGGGGTCTCCGATCCGAGCCGACATCTAAGTGTTGAAGGGAAGATGCTGAGTTGGTGAAGGCGGGATTCCTTAATCCGATCCGAACTGACTTATCCGATCCGATCTGAGGATCTATTCAATGCTAAATTCCAAGTTTCCGGTTCTGCACGCGTTCACGGAAATGAGCATAACTTTCAAACCATAAGTCTGTTTTAGCCAAACGAAAGCTCGATTCGAAGCTAATTCAGAGAGCTACAAAAGTTACCAAGCTTATCTCCATAATCGCTATTTTTGGGCCCAAAAAAGGTCATCTGGTAGGAGTTCCGGGCCTTTCTTTGTTTGTGATGCAATTTCGACCAAATCGCTGCCTGTCTTCTGACGATGTTTCCGATACTCTAGTGTGTTGTTGATCAGAGATTCCACGTGTGACTGCTTTGACTAAAAAGCGGGTCAACAATCTTCATGGTCCACATGTTTAGACATGATAGGTGGTCGCTCTAAGTGATTTAGTAGGTCCACGAAAGCGGTAACGCATTCAAGGGTCTATTCGAAATTGCGCTTCTCCTTTTGAAGCAAGTCAAAAAAGGGAATGCTTTTGTCAATAGCTTTGGAAATGAATCGACTTAAAGCGATGACCTTTCTATTTAAACTTTGGACATCTTTGATGTTTTAAGGGACCTGAATATCCTGAATAGCCTTGATTTTGTCTGGATTGGCCTCGATCCCTTGGGAGTTAACGATGAAACCCAGAAATTTTCCTGAGGCGACATCAAAAGATCACTTCAGGGGATTGAATTTCATGTCGTGTTGGCGGAGGACATCGAATATTTTGGAGAGTTCATGGATGGGGTTGCTCGATATTTTAGATTTTACCAACATATCATCCACTTATGCCTCCATGGATTTTCCAATTTGATCCTTAAAGGGGTGGTTAACCATTCGTTGATAAGTGGCCCCTGCATTCTTGAGTCCAAAAGGCATAACGCGGTAGCAATAGAGCTCAAGGTCGGTTATGAAAGAAGTATGATCCTAGTCACAAAGATATATTAGAATCTGATAGTAGCCTAAATAAGCATCCATGAAAGATAAGTGCTGATATCCGATGGTCGAGTCCACAAGTTGATCGATCTTTAGAAGTGGGAAACTATCCTTGGGATACACCATGTTTAGGTCGGAGAAGTCGATATGTGTTCTCCATTTGTCATTAGCTTTCTTGACTAAAACTGGGTTGGAGACCCATTCAGGATAGTCAGCTTCGCAGATGAAGTTGTTGTTAAGTAGCCTATTTACATCTTCCTTGAGTGCATTGGACCTTTTGGGTCCCAAGAAGCGGCTTTTTTATTTGACCGGAAGTAGTGTGGGATCGAGGTTTAACTGGTGGCAAGAAAATGTGGGGTCGATGCCTCTCATGTCCGAGTGGGTCCAAGCGAACATATCTAGGTTAGCTCTTAAGAAATCCACAAGTTCTTCTTTTATTTTGGGGTAGAGTTGCGATCCAATTTTCAAAACCTTTAATGAGTTATCTGGGCTGATCAAAACATCCACCGTAGGTTCCACCGGAGTAGACCTTTCGTGGTCAGGATCTTCGCCCTCCTCGGATCGAGATCGTTGAAAAGAGGGTGGTGGCGCCTAAGCGAAGGCTTAAACGCCTTTGATTGCTATGCGAAGATGTTCTTGGCACGGGGAGACAAAGGAAAAACCTTGCCCTTGTCCCTGTTGCGCGCGTTCTTCAATTCTATTGCGTAACAATCTCTTGTGGTTGCTTGGTCACCTTTGACTGTGCCAATCCCACTTTTGGTTGGCAACTTCATTGGTAGAGACCATGAGGACATGCAAATGCGAAACTCCGTGAGGAAGGGCATCCGAAGAAGACATTTTAGGGGAAGATAATGTAGATAACCACAAAAGTGAGGACTCGGACCCGGCTTCGATATCCATTACCAAGTTCAACGGGTAGGTCGATCATTCCCAATGGGTGATTGGAGGATCCGTTGAAGCTGTGGATTGTGGCATGGCAAGATTTCAAGTCCTTTGTTTCCAACTTCATCTGATCGTTGGAAGCTTTGAAGATGATGTTAACTTAACTCCCCAAATCGACTAATATCCTTCGAAAGAACGGGAGACTGGTTGTACCCAATGTTAATGGGTTGAGAGATGAAGTGCTTAGAGAGTGTCATCACTCGATACTGACTATACATCACGCTGGTAACAAAATTTATTGAGACATGAAATAGACCTACTATTGGGAAGGGATAAAGAGGGATGTTGGGAAGTTTATATCGAAATGCATGAACTGCCAGTTAGTTAATGCCGAGCAAAAGAATCCTAGTGGTTTTTTACGACCATTGGAAATTCCCGAATGGAAATGGGAACAAGTGTCAATGGATTCCATTGGTGGTTTACTAAGAACTAGATCGGGTCACGATAGTATTTGGGTGATTGTGGATCAATTGACCAAAAGTGCGAGGTTTATACCGATCAAGTCGAATAGAATGGCAGCTAAATTAGCGGAACTGTATATGAAGTGGATAGTGAGGTTTCATGGAGTACCCAAAGGTATTGTGAGTCACCGAGATCCATTATTTACTAGTGGGTTTTGGAAGAACTTACAAGAGGCTTTAGGGTCAGAATTACATCTCAGTAACGCATACCATCCTCGAACCGATGGTCAAATAAAGAGGGTGAATCGTGTATCAGAGGATCTCTTGAGGGCTTGTATATTGGATTTTTGAGGGTTATGGGATGATCATTTATATCTGGTTGAGTTCGCATATAATAATAGTTATCAATCCAGATTGGTATGGCTCCTCTTGAAGCTTTGTATGGAAGATTGTGCAACTTACTGTCATGTTGGTTGGAAACCGGTGAGAAATTTGTGCTTGGGCCAGATGTAATAAGAGAAACTTCAGATTAGATCAAGGTTATTCAACAGCGAATGAAGGCTGTCCAAGATAGGTAGAAGAGTTATGCTGATAAAAGACGAAAATATTTGAAATTCTCCGTTGGCGACTTAGTATTCGTCAAGATTTCTCCATTGAAAATTGTTATTCAATTTCGTAGGAGAGGTAAGTTGGCAACTAGGTTTGTTGGTCCATTTCCAATTCTCGAACAAGTTGGAATTTTAGCATATAAAGTTGGATTACTAGACAAGATACTATTTCACCAGATCAGTTGGATGATATCGAGGCGGAATCTGTGGCAGTTGGGAGTCGCATAACGATTCATATTGTCGGATATGATACGAAGCAACTTCGAAGGAATACAGTGAAACTAGTTAAGGTCCAGTGGGGTGATAATGAGAATGACTGTACTTGGGAAACTGAGGAGAGCATAAGGAAGTCGTATCCGAAACTCTTTGCGTAGAAAGATTTTTATCGTGATGTAGTTATTCCCTTGTTAGTAAACCGCATGCCAGGATAGGCTTGTGATGTTATTATGTACGTTTGCTTGTTTGTAAATGGTTGATAGGCATGTAGGCTACCATTGTATGTTTTGGTTAAGGAATTTCAAGAGTGAAATTTCTTAAGGGGGGAGAGTGTAACGACCCATATTTTACACATCGGAGGATCATAGAATATTTATTTAATTTTCATATGAAGTCATATGGTCGTGTGACTTTGGGAGACGGCTACTGGGGTCATTTCCAATGTTCACGATTTTTGCCGAATTTTAAATAATAGTTTTGCCCCTGGCGAATCTTGTTTCGTGTATAACTTTTGATTGGTAATGAGTTTTAACCTGAAACCACTTCCATTAGATTCAGATGATGGTTTACCTTTCCGTAGAGTTGTTACTTTAATCAAACGAACTTACCGTTTGGGAGAAATGGATGAAATAATGTTTGAAGATGGAAAAACAGCCTAACTAGGCTTAATTAGGTGATTAGTGATTATGCCCATAACCCATTTCGGGATTAGGGTTATGAGAGGTCTGAAAAGAGTTGGAGGATGATTCATTTTCATTTTTCCAGCCGCCACTTATGTTCCTCTAACCCTAGTAATGGCCTTCACCTTCAAAATTCATCCCTAACAACTTCCTAATCACATATTGAGCAAATCTACATCAAATTAAGATGGATTAGCATCAAAATCGAGAAAGAGCTACTGGAACACATAGGAGTTCGACCCAAATCAGTGGAGTTTTCAGATCTATAATTCATTTGTGGCTAAGGTGAGTGATTTGCAATTTTATTCACTAGTTACGGCAAATTAAGGGTGATAAGTGATAATTAGCGAAATTATGCATCATAAAAATCTGGAAAAATATGTAGAAATTCTTAAATATTATTTTATGTCATTGGTGAAAATTTGGATTTAATTTTCTAATCCTATAGTTAAAACATGGTTAAGGGGATTAAGGGGAAAAACATGCTTTTTGGGTGTGTTTGATCTAAAATATTTCACCAGAACCTAACCAGATAGGAGAAAGAAACCCAAATCGAACCGGATACGAGAAAGAGACCCGAACCGATCCGAATAGGAGAAAGAGACCCGAACCGATCCGGATTGATGAAACAGACCTGAACCGATCCAGATAGGAGAAGGAGACCAGAACAGAACTAGATAGGAGAAGGAGAGAGGGAGACCCGAACCGACCCGAATAGGAGAAGGAGACCCGAACCGAACCAGAAAGGAGGAGACCCGAACTGAGCCAGATAGAAGGAGGAGACCCGAACCGAACACCTATTCAACCAAAACCCGAGATGCAAAGGAAGTCCAAGTGGGAAGTTATCACTCAGGATCCAGATGGGAACCGAGTTAACTTCTAGATATGGACTTTGCTATGGGATGTGTGCAAAGGGGTTATCGATATCTATAACTTTGGTCCACCATTGAAGAGAGGGGTCATGTAGACGAACCAGAGCCAGGGAAGTGTGGATTGGTTGGCCTTTAACCTAGAGCCAGGGATATATGGACTAGGTAGGGTTATTGACTATAGAACAAAGAAGTATAGTCATAGCAATAGTTGTACGGAGTTGTCATCATGGCCCTAATGGATTTGGTGGTCAAAGTGGTGGATATCGTATACTTTACGCACTGAGTGAGTGATGTGAGGATGATTGCAATGTTTGATGTTTGCTATCACTATGACATGCACACTTCTATTTTACCCTTTATGTTAGTGTTACCTTAGAGTATTGTACATCTTGTTGTACTAACTCTTTGGTTGCAGGTCCCGGTTCAGTTATGATTTTTTATACCAGTTATTGTTTTACTTTGCTGCTATCACTCGTACCAGACTTTTGTCTGACCCAGAGTTTTGTGCCTCTTCTTATTACTCTGGGTGCTCCTAAATGAGTAGACTAGAGACATGTCAGGTGGTTATGCACAAGTAGCTGTCCGGAGACGAGTAGGAGGCTTCCACATACGATTTACATATATTCTTTTGTGTTGTTGCTGGTCACTACTTTGGGCATTAGTATTGTACCTTTTTTATTTTGCTTTAGAGACAGTATTTTGAAATCGTAATAATGATGGTTTGGATCATAAGTTGTAGTTTGGATTCCGCTGCTATGATAGTTTAGTTTTCATCTTACGCACTGTCTCGCATGTTTTATGCCAAGTTATGCTATTACTATATATTTTTTCATGCACTGTGAGATATACGACAATTTCTATGGTGATTCATAGTTTCAAACCCTTTTCTTTTGATGACCATCCCATGCTACTCGAGCATTGGAACAAAGCATTTCGGGGAAATGTCGGCTGATACAGGGCGGGCCGTCACACTTGGTATCAGAGCCTAGGTTGCGTAGTTTAACCTAGGGGAAGTCACCAGGGAGAGATAGTATACATACATGAGAGCGCGTATTTGTGATATTTTGGTTTTCAAAAACTATATATATACTATAGTATATCGAAGGAAGAAGTCGCACTACACTGGCACCACTAAGGAGATGGTTAATTGTTTTCTCTTTACAGATTGGACGATGAGCCGAAATATGAGGAGTACGGGTTCAGAGGCCAATGAAAGGAATGTCCCTGATATGAGGATGATGTACACTTCCTTCATGCGAGAGATTCTTAGGGATGCTCAGGAAGCAGCTCCTAATGCTGCAAACAGTGGTGGTGCCACAGTGCAGGCGCCTAGAGCCAATTTCGCCAAGCTCAGCAAGGATTATACTAATCTTTGTGGAAAGTCGTTCCATGGAACGGAATCGGCTTCAGGATTGGCTTGACAGTCATGAACGCATCTTCGAGGGTTTAGGGGTCGATGATGCAATGAAGAGAAAGTTAGCATCGCGTCAGCATCAAGGACGGGCTATGAAACGATGGAATGCCATTAAAGTGGCTACTCCCGAGGATTAAGTTACTTGGGATTAGTTTAAGACTCGCTTTAGTGACAAGTTTATTCCAGCTGCTCAAAAATCAGAATTGTTTAGGAAATTTTTGGAGCTTAAGCAGAATGGTATAGCAAGGGAAGGCAAGGGAAGGGAGGCGGCCTCGAAACCAGATCAGGCTTCAATCCAAGAGGATCTTACCAGAGACAATCTTTTGCCGAGACAAAGCAGCTTTTAGTAGAATTAACGAGTTAGCCCGAGCGTCTCTCATACGGCTGAGTGAGGCTAAGAAGACGGCGAATAGAGCGACGACTACCATTAGTGAAAATGATAATTTCATTAGTAAAAGATAAGGATTAGATAAGGGGGAATCCTTATGGAATGCCAAACCTCTTAATATGTCCTGCTATCGTAAGGAGATGCAACCCTCGAACAAAAGCCTCGACATCGATAACAAACAAAGATGGTGAAAGGGGATCTCTCTAACGAAGACCCCTTCCTGGCAAAAAATATCCATTGGCCAATCCGTTAATAAGAATAGAAAACTAACAGTTGGAGATGAGCCTCCAGATACAATCGATAAGGGGTTCTGGAATGTCGAAAGCCCTTGGAACCTTAGTAACAGAAAACCAAGACATGCGGTCATACGCCTTAGCCATGTCCAGCTTAACGACCACATTAGAACCTCTAACCTTCGGATCGATCTGGGTACAAGTTCCTAGGTTAAAAGGACGTTGTTCATGATCAATCGTCCTTTTACAAACCCTACCTAAAAGGAAGAGATAATACGTTCCAAAAATGGTGCTAGCCTGCAGGCTAGTACCTTAGAGATTACCTTATTATAGGTGTTACATAAGCTGATCGGACGAAAATCCATGCATGAACGAGGATTCTCGCACTTGGGAATAAGAACCAAATTGGTGGAAGTCCATCCCCGAGAAAGGACTCCAACAGAGAAGAAAAACTAAATAGTTAGACAAAAATCTACCTGGATAATCGGCGGAACACTATGATAAAAGACCCCGTTGAAACCTTTAGGCCCACTAGCACTATCGTTACTAAGAGCAAAGATGCAAGCGCATATATCTTCGATGGAGGATGGTACGGCATGGCCCACACACTTAGAAGGAAGAACCAGTCTGGAAATGAAAGCTAATAGTGTTGGATCAAAAAAACAGATGCAGAGGGAGTCCCTAGAAAGGTTTGCAAATGAGAAAGAATAGTATCTTTGACTTCCTCCGAAGTGGAAGCCAAAGAGAGATCAGGGCGAAGGATCTAGCGAATCAAAAGAATATTATTATTTTCTGGATTGAGGAATGAAAAACTTGGAGTTCGTATCTCTTTCGACCACCCACTTGATCCTCATCTTCTATCGAAGATAGTCGTTTTCAATACGAAGTTCCAATGAAATGGCAAGCTGGGCTAGCACCCAAGCCTCCTTATAAGATGGTGAAGGATCATCATCAAACGTCCTTTAGCTAAAATAAGCTGCTCTTTAACCTCCCTAACACGGTTGAAGATTTTCTTGAAAACTCACGCGTTCCAAGCCTTAAGGAAAGCCTTGAGATGATGCAGCTTACAAAAGAACACAACTGCAGGAGAGCCAACCGCAGAAGAGCTCCAAGACAGTTTTACCACTCAATGCAAAGAGTGATGGGATCTCCACATACTATGAAACCAAAAAGAAGAAGGGCCATAAACGAAAAAAGAGAGCAGTGAAGAATCATAGGAGCATGATCTCAGAATGTACGATGAAGACGGGAGACAGAGTACATAATGCAAAGGTTAAACAATCCTTTCGATTCTAATAGTCTATAAAGTCTGGAAAGAATGCGGTTAGGCCCTTCCTGATTTTTAGACCAAGTAAAAGCTGACCCAATGAAGGAAAACTCAGAAAGACCCATGCAGACAACGAAGTCATTGATATCTGCAACAACATACCTATTAATAGTGTTGCTACCCCGTTTTTCAGATTGACAGATGACTACATTAAAGTTGCGACTGTAATATTGAGATTTTGATATATAACCAAATATAATTTGTATAAGAACGGAATATAGAAATGAGCTAAAATAAAGTTGAATTCAGACCAGAATTGAGAATTTATATCTTGGAAGATTCAGGTATTAATATGGATAGAAGACCGGAAACCCCTTCCGGCATTTGTGAAGAGCCGAATCGACCCAAATTCGGGTAATAATATAGATAAAAGACTGAAAACCCCTTGTAGTATTTGTGAAGAGCCGAATCGACCCAGATTCAGGTATTAATATGGATAAAAGACCAGAAATTTCTTTCGGAATTTGTGAAGAGCATAATCGACCCAGATTTGGGTATTAATGAAGATAAAAGACCGGAAAACCCTTCCTCTATTTGCTGTTTTGGCATCCCTTTTGGATTTTATTTGTGAAGCAGAGGTTGTACATGCTCCTTGAGCCACTCCTTGGGATTTTGATGTCAAAGCAGAGGGTACGTGCTTTATTGGCCACTCTATGGCCTGTGCATCCTGTGCGCTTGGCAAGCTTATCCACAAGCAGGGCCTAAGGACTTACCCAACCTTCCTCCAGGAGGTGCTTTATACGGACCATTGTAGACGATTATAAGGTCTTAGAAACTTAGACGGCGCCATCGTAGGCACAGAACTAAGGTTTGCTCTTTTGATGCTCTATACTGACCATCGTAGGCTCTGATAGATGCTTGTACGCCACCCCCTCCAAGGGGTTCCCATCCTGACCATCATAGGAGAATATAGGGGTTTGCGTTCCCTTCTGCGGGTAACGCTGAACATAAGAATAGGCCGGACGTGCTCTTCTACAAGTAGAGGTATGACGTGATTAGTTCTAGCAGAGGCAGGACATACTCTTTTGCCAGCGAAGGCAGGGCGTGCTAATTTTAGATGCACTGCCACAACCATTTATGGTGTGAAACGGAGGCTCACACTTTTAATGCTTTAACCTTGCCCCCTCTGATTTGGGCATGGAGAAAGACTAACACACCATCCCCCTCCTGGGGATGCCTCACCCTGGCCTATTTGGCGTTGACGAGGGATTTGATCCTTTTTTCCAGCTCGACCCCTTTTTGGGTCTCTCTTGAGCTATTGGAAGGGTTTTCGTGCCCTTAGCTATGTAATTATCTTTGGAGGAAGATCTTTTTCCTTATTTCTTTATCGTTGAGAAATATGGTCTTAAATGTTCCGAGTTCCACGTTCTCGGAACAAGATCACCGTTGGGCCTGTAGAGCTGATATGTTCCAGGAGTAACTTCTTGATGGATGATCAGGGGTCCTTCCCAATTTGGGCCGAGAGGGACATCCGCTAGGTTCTTAGTGCTAGCCATCACTCTTCGTAAAACAACTTCTCCTTTAGCGAAGGATCTCTGACCTTTGAATTGTAGTATTTCGTAATCCTACTCTGATATTCAGCGGTTCTGATTGCAGCCTCATCTTTTAGTCCTTGTATTAAGTCTAGTGATTCCTTTCTCAACTCTTTATTGGGGTCAAACACATATGCTATTCTTTTATGTGACGGGATTTTGATCTCAACTGGAAGCCTAGCTTCGCATCCATATGTCAAGGAGAAGGGGGTGTGTTCTATGGCTGTTTTTGTAGAGGTTCTGTATACCCAAAGAACCAAATGCAACTCTTCTGCCGAATTTCCTTTAGCTTGAATTAGGCGTTTCTTAAGGATTGTCTTAATGGTTTTGTTAGCAGCTTCCATAGCTCCGTTAGCTTTCGGATGGGCTACCGAGGAGAAATTTTTGATGATTCTATTTTTCTCACAGAATCGGGTGAACTCTTCGCTCTTGAATTGTGTTCCATATACAATATGATTTTGTGAGGAATTCCGAAGCGGGTAATGATATTTTTTATTACGAATCTTAATACTTTTTCTTATGTGATGTCGAAAGGGGGTCTGCCACAACCCACTTGATGAAGTAGTCGATAGCTACTACAACATACTTAGCTCTACCCTTGCCGAGTGGTAAGGGTCCAAATAAATATATTCCCTATACATCAAATGGCCAGGGGCTTGATATAGTGGTTAGTTCGCTATGGGGAAGTCGGGGCACCCTAGAGTACTTATGACACTTATCACACTTCTTGTCGTATTCAACTGCTTAACTAACCATCTACGGCCCAAAATAACCTTGTTGCATGACCCTTTTGGCCAGATTAACTCCATTGGGATGGTCCCCACACCAACCCTCATGGTCTTCTTTTAGTAAGCTAAGTCCATCTTCGGGACTTACACACCTCAAATAAGGAAGCGAATGTCCCTTTTTATGGAGTAGGTTATTCACAATCACAAATGTAGGAGCTTGGTGTTTTACTCTTCTCCCGTCTTGCTTAATAAGTGGTAAAGTTCCTCTTAGGAGGTAATCTACTATAGGACTCATCCATGTAGTTTCCTGCTGGCAGTTTGTTTCCGTTATGGGAGGTCCCCGCTTGGAGTTTTCCTGTTGGTTTTCTTCATCTTCCCTTCTCAAGTCTGGGGATCTAGTTAAGACCAATAATTCTTTCCCTATTTCTGATTCCTCCTACTCGATGCTAGGCCTTTCTTGATATCCCATGGGAATTATTCGAGTTTTGGGGGCCTCCCGGGAGCTAACTAACTTGGCTAGTGAGTCCACTTGGGCACTCTCCCCGCGGGGTATTTTATGAACTGAGAAATCCTCAAATTGGGAAAGCATCTTCAGTACCCTCTTCATATATAAGACTAGCCGCTCATCCTTGGTTTGATATGTCTATTTTGTTTGGTTTACTATTATTTACGAATCGCTAAAGATTTCTATCCGTGGTATCTTCAACTGTAGTGCCAGGTTCAAACCAACTATCGTTGATTCATACTCAGCCACGTTGTTAGTTGCCAGGAACCCTAACTTCATTGCGTAGTGCAACCAATGTCCATCAGGGGTAATTATAATGTAACCTGCCCCCTCTCCCTGCTCATTGGAAGCCGCATCTACAAAGAGCTGCCACTTGGTCTTTAGGTCGTTTTCTTTAGCTGATTGCTCTGAAATAAAGCTCGCACACTCATTCACAAATCTGCGAGAGCTTGTCCTTTAATTGCTGCTTGAGGATGGAACTCGATCTCGTATTGGCTCAGTTTGGCACCCCATTTGATTAGCCTCCCCGAGGTTTTCGGTTTGTAGAACACTTGCTTGAGAGGAAAACTGGTTAAAACTCTAACAGGGTGAGCCTGAAAGTAAAATTTGAGCTTTCATGCCTTAAGGATTAGGCAATAAGGCAATACGGTAGCTTTTCTATAACAGGATATCGGATTTTTGTGTCCTTTAACCTTCGGCTAACTAATAAATGGGGTGCTGAATCACATTACCCTGTCTTATCAGGACCGATCTTACCACATGTTCTGAAACCGCTACGTATAGGTATAGCACTTCTCCCTTCTCGGGACTGGATAAAGTGGGAGGTGTCCCCATATAAACTTTTAATTCGTGGAATGCTTTCCTATACTCTACATTCCATTCTAAATACTTCTTTTTCTTTATAACATCGAAGAAATGAACATGTGTATTGGTGGCTTTGGAAATGAACCCGCTGAGGGAAACTACTTTCCCGTTTAGGCTTATGACTTCCTTGCTTGTTTTTGGTTCCTCCATATCTTTGATAGCTTGGATTTGGTCAGGGCTAGCTTCAATCACTTGTTCACTTACCACATACCCCAGGAACTTCCCAGATTGAACTCCAAAAGAACACTTATGAGGGTTTAGCTTTATTTGATAACTTCTTAAGACATCAAACATTTCCTCCAGATCCTTTAGATGGTTTTCTATTTTGGTGGACTTCACCAGCATAACATCTACATATGCTTACGTATTGCGCCCTATTTGTTCTTGAAAAATCTTGTTTACCAGTCTTTGGTATGTTGCCCCCGCGTTCCTCAAGCCGAAGGGCATTACTTTATAGCAAAATGTTCCCTAGTTAGGGATAAAGCTTGTATGCTCCTCGTAGGGTTTATGCATTGGAATTTGGTTGTACCTCGAGTATGCATCCATAGTGTAACACCCCGAATTTTCTGTTAACAGTAAATTAACAAATTAAAGTATAATTAATTCTAAATGAAAGAATTAAGGGAAACGGGTTACGTCATTGCGTTCGTCTCGGAATTCTGCTTGAGATAGAGACCGAGTTTGCATAAATCGACTCCGTATGAAGGAGTTAAAACCTCCGGAAGTTTCAGAATTCAATTCAAAATTCAAACAGTTCAAATTCAGTTCGAAATTCGAAAAACAGACCCAAACTGGGCTGGGCGGGAAAATTCCCACCCAGGCACCAGGTCGACCAGGGGGTCGACCTAGGTAACCAGGTCGACCATAGGGTCGACCTAGGGGGTCGACCTGCCCAGTCGACCTGGTTTGGCCCTGGCTGACTTGGTCGGGTTCTGGTCGAATTTCTGAGCTCTGGTGTGTCACTAGGGCTGACTTGTCACTTTATGATTGGCTTCTCTTGAGATGGATGGCCTTGATTAACTCTTGCTTCATCGACGACTCTAATTAGTTTGAAATTCTATATAAACATCCTTAGTCTCAACCTAAATTTAGAAAAATAAAATAGAGATAGAGTCGTCATGCTGGTGGAAGGAAGCCAAGAGTAGCCTCCACTTGAAGAAAGATTAGAGACAAGCCAAACTAAAGTTAAAACAAGAATCAAACAATGTTTGTCTACCCAAAGGAAAGCATTGCAAATTCAAAACACAGAATCCAGAATTCAAGTTCATCATTTGTTGTAAGTATAGTGATTTTTCCGATGGGAATAAAAATTAAGATTTGATTCGATGTAAAATGGAAATGGAATTGTGTTATTGTATAACGACGATGTTAATTCTTATCTATGTGTTGCAATGATTGTGTTGTGAATAGTATTGGGATGTTTGTGGTATAATTGAGTTGATGTTGGATCCATTAGAATGTTTGTGGGTTAATCTAGTTGATGTTGGATCTATTCAAATTCACATACAAGTCATTTGGTTCATATCTACACCTATATGCTTAGGTGATTATGACAAATTATATGCTGTACAATAGAATTTCTCGGCCTAAATGATTAAGTTCATATACATGCTCATATGTTTATACAAAGGTTGCAAAGTTCATAATTGGATCCATGCCAAGATCCATTTTAATACTAGTTTCATGTTATAGTTGTAAACATGATTTGATCTAGTTCACACATGTGATAAAATTATACATACTTTATAGACATGTCACATTCTTGTCATATGCTAGTGATGTTCGATGTTATGCCTAGATCTAAACATGTTTAGGCTTATGTTATCTAAAACCATATGCTAATTCATGTGGCACCTATTTAGTTAGACCCCTATTTCAATACAAGTTCACATATATGTAAGTTGATTTATCCTATATTGCAAATTCACATATATGTATGTTGATTTAGCCTACGTTGCAAGTTCACACCTATGATATTCATGTTGACTACTTTGCAAGTTCACACCTATGATGTTCATTTGACTATGCTAAAAATGCCAAGATTACACCTATGTCATGTTTATGTTAATGAATGCCAATTTTGTGTATGCTAAATTAGGCTAAGTTTTTAGCCTAATATTATATGTCAAAAACCATGCAGATGAAAATTAGGCTAAGATTGTTAGCCTAATATTTAGACGGGGTAACGTTGGGAAAAATGGGTAATTTGACATAAATTGGTGAAAAATATATGTATTGGCATGTTTGTCACATGCCAAAAATTGGTGGCATCTAAATGGTATAAATCCTTATACCAAAAATGATGAACTTGGAAAGTTGGCCATAACATTTAATTGTTAACAAATTTACATATAACAAGTAATAGAGACAAATATGTAAATTTAGAAATTACGAGTATGCTTAACCCAAGGTTGGATTGAGTTGTGATGTAAACCTGCCCGGACACGCCCGGCTGTCCAGTAGTCACTACAATACTTATCCAATGTGAGAGGTTAAGCATTGAGCCCAATAAGGACCCGAGGTTAGACTGAGTTACGGTGTAAACCTACCCGGAACCAACCGGTACATCCAGTAACCGTAACAATAACTGTCTAATGTGAGTCCTCGGTGCTTTAACTAATTAAGTTGAGGACAGACAAGTCAGGATGGTAGGGTAAAGTTAACTAAAAAACTTAACCAACTTAACATGTTAATTAAACTGATGGGTGGGGTTAGGTAAATACAGACACTTAACTACTTAACATGTTTGACTAGAAAACCCTAGTAACGAGACCCATTTCAGCAGTAATCCAATTAGGTATCATGGTACCCTGAAACTAGGCAGGGTGGGACACGATTACTAGGCTGATTGTAAGCGGTCAAAAGCGACGGCGGTGGGTACAACAGTGTGTGTTCTAACGGAGTGCGGGCATGCACACACTTCGAAGCAGACAAACAGGGCACTGGGGGCACCAGTAGTATAACCTATGCATTCTAGAATTGTGTCGGGCCGTCACCATGGGACTTGATACACACCATGATAGGACCAGCATAGGTATCTACAATCATTGGGGCCGTATGACACATACGATTTTGCGAGAGGAGCAGATCTTTAAAAAGGGTATCACTTCACCCTGATCATGGGGTGCCAGTTGAGACAATGCAAGTAGGTGCAGAGATATAGTCTGGGGTGCGATAGTATATTCGTTTCAAACTACTTTATCTTAGTTTATGATACTTTCCTATTTCCAGTTTATACCTATCATGCGCTTTTTCTTATTCTCATACTGAGGAGTCACTAGACTTATCAGGCTTTATGTCTGACCCTATTTTTCTTTTATCTTCTTTTCTTACGTTCCCCCCCTAGGTCTACAGGGAGGAAACAACCCAGCTTAGTCAGACTCTTTTGCAAGCTTCAAGATAGTAGATGTATGGTTTGGACTCTCTTTCCTTGGCTATGACTTTTGGACACGTTCTATGGGGATTTATGCAGCTTTCATTATGTTTTATGCTTCTTTATTTAATAATCAAGGAAGAAATGATGATGTAATGTTTTGGAAGTTATTATGAGACAATTATGGAAATGTTTTGTATGAACATGTATTTATGAAATAAAAGTCCGTTTGTTTTCCGCTGCTTATATATATGTGTTTATATATATGTCTTGTGTTTTATCTGCGACTTTTACTTATAAACCTCCACCGAAGTTAAGGCATTCCCTTTGTGAGTGACCTTAATGGAGGTGGGGTGTTTCAGTTGGTACCAGAGCACAGGTTTACGAGATTAGATAAAGGTTTTTGAAACTATTTTCAAAAAGAAGTTTAAAGATGCATTATTTTCAAGAAAAAGCGTTGTTTTTAAAAGGCATAATTCCCCAAAGCAATATGCACTATCTCTCTATCCTTTGTCTTGAATTCTTTCCTTTTATTCCAGCATGTTTGGAGATCTTAACCTTCCAGAAGGAGTACCGAAACCTGGCTGGTTCCGAAGGTACATAGAGGCTAGGGCCAATGGTGCGGGCCCAGCAGACATTCCTCCTCCCACAGTGGCAGCGGTTCCTCCTCCTCCTCCTTGGGGAAATACTTTCGCTAAAACATGTAGAGACTTCAAGGCTATGGGTGGAAAGGACTTTTACGGAACTGAATCCTTTGTGGTAGCAAGGAACTGGCTGAAGGAGATCGAAGATTTGTTTGTCATCTTCAAAGTTGATGACAGGCAAAAGATACAGCTAGCAGTGTGGTTGCATAAAGACGTAGCTTCTTATTGGTGGGAAGTTACCCATGCTGAGAGGCCAGTGGAGACTTGGGAAGATTTTAGGATGTGGTTTGATATGAAATTCCTCTCCCAAGCTGAAAGAAGCCTGCAAATGGAGAAGTTCCTAACTCTTAAACAAGGAAGTATGACGATCAAGGAGTACGTCAATCAGTTTAATCAGCTGGCTAGATTTGGGCTGGATTTAGTAAACACCCAACACAAGAAGGCCCTTCGCTTCGTCAAAGGTCTGAATGAGCCTCTGCACATCCTTGCAATGACCCATATACCCATGGGAGCGACTTATGAAAGCTTGGTGGGCATGGCGCTGCTACACGAGGAAGATAAAGGCAAGAAAGAGGAAAAGGTGTACAGGCTAAGAAGACAGACTTCAAGAAAGGCGGGAAGAACAACAAATCCCATGAAAAGAGAAGGTGCAATTTCAATGGCATTGTTGGACATATAGCGAAAGATTGCAGGAAGAAGAAGGCAAAGATGAATGGTGGTTGTTTCCATTGTGGAGAGACTGGACACTTGGCTAAGGACTGCCCAAAGAAGCGGGGGCAGGGACAGAGGACTGGATCCACCTCAGAGGGACAGGTTCACGCGCTAGTGGCACCTCCACAGGAACGAGGTAGAAATATTTCTGTAGAAAGCTTAGTTTATCTCTATGATCATCCAGTTCGCACTCTCTTTGATTCCGATGCATCACACTCCTTTATTTCATCTGCTTTAGTAGAATCTCTGCACCTAGACACTAGTATGATAGAAGATCCCTTGGTCGTTTCAAATCCAATTAGGGGCTCAACTTATTTGTCCATGGTTTGTGTGGATTTGAAAATCTCTATTCTAAGTGTTGAATTTAGGTGTAGTGCCTTTGTTTTGGGCTTCTCGGGATCTGGACTGATCTTAGGCATGGACTGGCTATCCAGTAATAGTGCCATTATTGATTGTGAGAAAAGAGTGGTTAGACTCTTGACTCGGCTCGGTAACACTCTAGAAATTTGTTGTAATCCCTTGAATGTTGTTATGCTTAGTTATCTAGAGTCGCTTGATGCTTCTGTTGAGAATTTGCAGTCGGTTAGAGTGGTCCATGAATATCCGGATGTCTTTAAAGAGGTAAAGGGCTTACCTCCGAAGCAGGAAATAGACTTCCGCATATATCTTGTTGATAATGTAAAGCCCGTAGCTTTACCTGTTCGACACATGGCTCCAAAGGAGAGAAAGGAGCTCAGTAAGCAGGTTAAGGAGCTTCTCGAAATGGGGTTTATAAGGCGGAGTATCTCGGGATGGGGTGCTCCAGTGGTGTTCACCACCAAAGCAGATAGTTCACTATGTCTTTTTGTGGACTATAGGGAGCTGAACAAGCTGACTAAAATGAATAGACACTCGCTTCCCCGAATAGACGATTTGTTTGATCAACTTGTAAGTGCATCAGTCTTCTCCCAACTTGATCTAGCTACTGGGTTCCATCAGCTAAGGGTAGTTGAAGATAGCATTGATAAAACGGCGTTCAGAACCTCAGACGGTTTCTTCGAGTGGCTTATCATGCCTTTCGGCTTGACAAACGCACCCGCTTATTTCGTGGACCTAATGAGTAGGGTGTTCAAATAATTCCTCAACAAGTTTGTGGTTGTCTTCATAGACGATATTTTGATCTTCTCAAAGAATGAGGAAGAACATGCTCAGCATCTGAAGAAGATCATGGAAACCCTTCGAGTTCATCATCTAAAAGCCAAATTCTCCAAGTGCCACTTTTGGAGAGGATAAGTGAGGTTTCTTGGACATATATTGTCCAAAGAGGGGTTAGCTGTGGACCCCGCGAAAATGGTGGCAGTGGAAGATTGGAAGACACCAAGAAATGCAAACGAAGTCCGAAGCTTTCTTGGGCTAGCCGGTTTTTATCGAAAGTTCATTAGAGATTTCGCAAAAATCTCAGCTCGACTCACAAGGCTAACAAAGAAGAATCTAGCATTCGCTTGGGATTTGGACTGTGATATTGCTTTCCAACGCTTAAAAAGGGCTCTTACAATAGCCCCAGTTCTGACTTTTCCCGATGGAAGAAAGATGTTCACGGTATATACGGATGCTTGTGGTACGGGACTAGGCGTTGTTCTAATGTAAGAAGAGAAGGTAGTAGCTTATGGTGGAAGACAATTGAAAGTTCATGAAAAAAACTACCCAACCCACGATCTTGAGTTGGCCTTCATTGTCTTTGCGCTTAAGTCTTGGCGCCATTATCTCCTAGGTGAGAAGTTCGAATTATATACTGACCATAAATCGTTGAAGTATCTTTTTTCGCAGAAAGATCTTAACTTGAGGCAGCAAAGGTGGATGGAGTTCCTTGCCTCGTATGACTTTGAGATTTCCTATACTCCTGGTAAGGGCAACGTAGTAGCAGACGCCTTGAGCAGAAAGAAGCTGACCTTAAGCCCTCTCTTTGTAGAAAGGCAAAGTTTGGAGTATTTAGCCAGTTTTGACTTTAGGCCCTCCTTTGATTTTGTACCTGGTTTGTTGGCATCACTAGAAGTCCGGCCCACTCTTTTAGACTTAATAGGGACCGCACAACGTGAAGACCCTCAGCTTATGGATGTGATTGATAAACTAATTAGGGGTGAAACTTCCAGTCACCTCAATAGGTACTCCATCGATGATAAGGGTTGGCTAAGGCGAGACGGAAGACTATGCGTCCCACAAGCAAGGGATTTGGTAAAGATGGTTCTCGATGAAGCACACCATTCCAAGATGACAATACACCCAGGTGGAGACAAGATGTACAAGGTCGTAAAGAGAGTTTTCTTTTGGTACGGCATGAAGAAAGATGTGGCAGATTTTGTTTCTAAGTGCATGACATGCCAACAGGTCAAGGCGGAACAAAAGAAGCCTGGAGGACTGCTTCATCCTCTAGAAGTCCCGCAATGGAAGTGGGATAGCATTTCAATGGACTTCATTGATGAGTTTCCTAGGTCAAGAAGGGGCAATACTAGCATTTGGGTAATAGTGGACAGGCTCACAAAAAGCGCCCACTTTATACCCATCAAGAGTAGAAGGACTGCCTCGTCTCTAGCGTCTCTTTATCTCAAGGAAATAGTTCGACTCCATGGAATACCCTCCAGCATAGTGAGTGACCGAGATCCTATCTTTACAAATGAATTTTGGCGGAGTCTGAAAGAAGTTGTATGCACACAGTTATGCTTGAGCACGACCTATCACCCCCAAACCGATGGTCATACGGAAAGGGTGAACAGAGTATTAGAAGATCTTCGGAGACTGTGCGTTCTTGACTTCGGAGGGAGATGGGAGGATCATCTTCCTTTAGTGGAATTCGCCTACAACAACAACTACCAAGCCACTATCGGCATGGCGCGCTTCGAAGCTTTGTATGGAAGACTGTGCCGATCACTGACTTGTTGGTGGGAGTCTACAGACAAGCTTATACTTGGGCCAGACATGATTAGAGAGACTTCAGAAAAAGTGGACCTGATACGAAGGAGAATGAAGACTGCCCAAGATAGACAGAAATCCTACGCAGACAAAAGAAGGACCGACCTTGAGTTTGAGGTTAGGGACAGGGTTTTCCTTAAGGTATCTCCTTTAAGGAACATCGTTCGCTTTGATCCGCAGGAAAGCTAGCACCAAGACTTGTAGGACCATTCCCTATCATCGAGAAGAATGGGAAGATGGTTTATAGAGTAGAGCTGCCCAAAAAGTTGGCCGAAATTCACAATGTCTTTCACGTTTCTCATCTCTGGAAATGTTTACATGAATCCGCGGAAGAGGTGGAGCCAAGCATTCTAGAAGAAGCCGAAGTGGAACGCGAAGCAACTGTGAGGAGAGTTCCAACCCGCATCTTAGGAACTGAGGTGAAAAAGCTACGCAACCACGAAGTCAAGCTTGTTAAAGTTCAGTGGAGCGACATCGAGGAAGACGCGACTTGGGAAAATGAGGACAGAATACGCGCGGCCTACCTTTCTTTTTGAGGGTACATCTTTGATTTCTCTTTTTCCTTAAGTAGTGCTTATATCTATCTTTTTAGGTATATCTCCTCGATATTATCCTTTATCCTTAGGTAGGAACCCCTTTGGATGTAAACATGTAATTGAAACATGTTATGATTGATGGCTGCAAGTGGCTGCTAGTGGTTTCTCATGTATGCATTTACACACACAACCTAGGTTTTAGATCGGCTCAGTCACTTCATATTGCATATGCATATATGTATTTATATTGTATGTGGCTGAAACTTGATATGTTGTCATATGGATGTCGCATTTGTATGAATGGTTGCACATTCATGTAGAATTATGAGTAGGGAAAAATTCGCATACATAATGGATTCATGACACTTACATGATTCGCATTAAGGAGGTCAACTGAATCAGTAGACCGCCTAATTTTTGCATTAGATAAGGATATATACACACACTATGCATATGATCATGAAGCATTAGAAGTCTTTCAAGGACAATGGACGCTTGTGTTTGTTGGTTGAGTAGATGGACGACTGGATGTTAGGATATACATTCTTTCAGACTTGAAGATTTCGGGGACGAAATCCTTTGAGGAGAGGAGAATGTAACACCCTGAATTTTCTATTAACAGTAAATTAACAAATTAAAGAATAATTAATTATAAATGAAAGAATTAAAGGAAATAGGTTATGCCTTGCATTCGTCTCGGAATTCTGCTTGAGATAGAGTCGGAGTTTGCGTAAATCGGACTCCGTATGAAGGAGTTATAACCTCCGGAAGTTTCAGAATTCAATCCAAAATTCGAACAGTTCAAATTCAGTTTGGAATTCGAATAATAGACCCAAACTGGGCTGGGCGGGAAAATTTTCGCTCAGGCACCAGGTCGACCAGGGGGTCGACCTGGGTAACCAGGTCGACCAAGGGGTCGACCTGGGTAACCAGGTCGACCATGGGTCGACCTGGTTTGGCTCTGGCTGGCCTGGTCGGGTTCTGGTCGAATTTCCGAGCTCTGGTGCGTCACTAGGGCTGACTTGTCACTTTCTGACTGTCTTCTCTTGAGATGGATGGCCTTGATTAACTCTAGCTTCATCGACGACTCTAATTAGTTTAAAATTCTATATAAACAGCCTTAGTCTCAACCTAAATTAACACAAATAAAATAGAGATAGAGCTGTCATGCTGCTTGAAAGAAGCCAAGAGTAGCCTCCACTTGAAGAAAGATTAGAGACAAGCAAAACTAAAGTTAAAACAAGAATCAAACAACGTTTGTCTACCCAAAGGAAAGCATTGCAAATTCAGAATCCAGAATTCAAGTTCGTCGTTTGTTATAAGTATAGTGATTTTTCCGATGGGAATAAAAATTAAGATTTGATTCGATGTAAAATGGAAATGGAACTATGTTATTGTATAACGACGATGTTAATTCATATCTATATGTTGCAATGATTGTGTTGTGAATAGTATTGGGATGTTTGTGGTATAATTGAGTTGATGTTGGATCCATTAGAATGTTTGTGGGTTAATCTAGTTGATGTTGGATCTATTCAAATTCACATACAAGTCATTTGGTTCATATCTACACCTATATGCTTAGGTGATTATGACAAATTATATGTTGTACAATAGAATTTCTATGCCTAAATGATTAAGTTCATATACATGCTCATATGTTTATACAAAAGTTGCAAAGTTCATAATTGGATCCATGCCAAGATCCATTTTAATACTAGTTTCATGTTATAGTTGTAAACATGATTGGATCTTGTTCACACATGTGATAAAATTATACATACTTTATAGACATGTCACATTCTTGTCATATGCTAGTGATGTTCGATGTTATGCCTAGATCTAAACATGTTTAGGCTTATGTTATCTAAAACCATATGCTAATTCATGTGGCACCTATTTAGTTAGACCCCTATTTCAATACAAGTTCACATATATGTAAGTTGATTTAGCCTATATTGCAAATTCACATATATGTATGTTGATTTAGCCTACGTTGCAAGTTCACACCTATGATATTCATGTTGACTACTTTGCAAGTTCACACCTATGATGGTCATTTGTCTATGCTAAAAATGCCAAGATTACACCTATGTCATGTTTATGTTAATGAATGCCAATTTTGTGTACGCTAATTAGGCTAAGTTTTTAGCCTAATATTATATGTTAAAAACCATGCAGATGAAAATTAGGCTAAGATTGTTAGCCTAATATTTAGACGGGGTAACGTTGGGAAAAATGGGTAATTTGACATAAATTGGTGAAAAATATATGTATTGGCATGTTTGTCACATGCCAAAAATTGGTGGCATCTAAATGGTATAAATCCTTATACCAAAAATGATGAACTTGGAGAGTTGGCCATAACATTTAATTGTTAACAAATTTACATATAACAAGTAATAGAGACAAATATGTAAATTTAGAAAATACGAGTATGCTTAACCCGAGGTTGGATTGAGTTGTGATGTAAACCTGCCCGGACACGCCCGGCTGTCCAGTAGTCACTACAATACCTATCCAATGTGAGAGGTTAAGCATTGAGCCCAATAAGGACCCGAGGTTAGACTGAGTTACGGTGTAAACCTGCCCGAAACCAACCGGTATATCCATTAACCGTAGCAATACCTGTCTAATGTGAGTGGTCGGTGCTTTAACTAATTAAAGTTAAGGACAGACAAGTCAGGATGGTAGGGTTAAGTTAACTAAAACACTTAACCAACTCAACATGTTAATTAAACTGATGGGTGGGGTTAGGTAAATACAGACACTTAACCACTTAACATGTTTGACTAGAAAACCCTAGTAATGGGGACCCATTTCAGCAGTAACCCAATTAGGTATCATGGTACCCTGAAATTAGGCAGGGTGGGGCACGATTACTGGGCTGATTGTAAGTGGTCAAAAGCAACGACGGTGGGTGCAACATTGTGGGTTCTAACGGATGCGGGCATGCACACACTTTGGAGCAGACAACCGGGGCACTGGGGGCACCAGTAGTATAACCTATGCATTCTAGAATTGTGTCGGGCCGCCACTATAGGACTTGATATACCCCATGGTGGGACCAACATAGGTATCTACAATCATTGGGGGCCGTATGACACATATGATTTTGCGAGTAGGAGCCGATCTTTAGAAAGGGGATCACATCACCCTGATCATGGGGTGCTAGTTGAGATAATGCAAGTAGGTGCAGAGATATAGTGTGGGGTGCGATAGTATATTCGTTTCAAACTACTTTATCTTAGTTTATGATACTTTCCAATTTCCAGTTTATACCTATCGTGCCCTTTTTCTCATACTGAAGAGTCACTAGACTTACCAGGCTTTATGTATGACCCTATTTTTCTTTCGTCTTCTTTTCTTCCATTCCCCCCCACCCCGGTCCACAGGGAGGAAATAACCCAGTTTAGTCAGACTCTTTTGCAAGCTTCAAGATAGTAGATGTATGGTTTGGCTCTCTTTCCTTGGCTATGGCTTTTGGACACGTTCTATGGGGATTTATGCAGCTTTTATTATGTTTTATGCTTCTTTATTTAATAATCAAGGCAGAAATGATGATGTAATGTTTTGGAAGTTATTATGAGACAATTATGGAAACGTTTTGTATGAACACGTATTTATGAAATAAAACTCCGTTTGTTTTCCACTGCTTATATATATGTGTTTATATATCTGTCTTGTGTATTATCTGTGACTTTTACTTATAAACCTCCACTGAAGTTAAGGCATTCCCTTGGTGAGTGACCTTAATGGAGGTGGGGTGTTTCACATAAGGGATAGTACCTTATGTCCACTCGTGACATCAACTAATTGGTCAATCCGCAGAAGGGGATAACAATCTTTCGGACAAGCCCTTTTTAAAACCGTGTAATCAACACACGTCCTCCACTTCCATTAGACTTCTTCACTAGCACGAGATTAGCTAGCCATTTCGGGTAAAGGACTTCTCGGGTAAACCCGTTAGTTTCCACCCTTTTGACTTCCTATTTCAAGGCCTCTATCCGGTTCCTATTATATTGTCTCTTATTTTGCCGGACCGGGGTTACCGAAGGGACAATGTTCAAGGCATGGCTCATAACAGAAGGGTTGGTCCAAGCGAAATTTTTTTTTTGAGCTGTAGGAATCAGATTAATTCACTTTTGAGGGGGTCCGTCAGCCTTTTCCCTATGTTGGCGACCTTCGATTTGTCCTCCAAATCAACATTTACTTCTTCCACTTCTTCTATTGGTTTTATTCTTTCAATGTTTCCTCTAGAATCCAAACATGTGACGATTTCTCCTTCCTCAATCAAGTTCACCTCGTCGGATCTTTTCCTCTTTCATTTCATAGAAGTTTACCTACCATTGGTGCGTTTGTCAGTCTTATTTATTTTTACCTTAGCTTTGAATGAGGGATAAGATAATCCCCTATCCAAAGGCATAAAAACAGTAGAAGAATCAAAGTACGAAGAACACTCCCTTTTGTATTTGTCAATCATTGCAAAGTACAACTCGCGGGAGCTAAACTATTCTCCCCTGATAATACCCCATCCCTGTTTGGTTAGGAATTTCAACATAAGATACTTGGAAGAAACAAAAGCATCCATCTCTTCCAAAGCTGGTCGTCTAAAGAAGGCGTAGTAATAGGATAGTTGATCGATCAAAACAAAGAAAGTCTCAAAGGTTCTATGGAGCGGGGATAGTCCAACTTGAACCAGATGGTTGATCTGCCCCACAGGAGTTGACCCCTTATTGTTGAAGCTGAAGATTGGTTTGTTGCATGGTTTTAACTTTTTCTATGAAATCCCCATCTGTTTTAAAATGTGCTTAAAGATGACATTGACAGCACTCCTTGTATCTACAAGAATCTTTGAAACAACCGAGAGCCCTATTTTTGTTGTTATCATAAAAGGATCATTATGAGGGTGGCGTACCCTTTTCTTCATTTCTTCCGGACGAACGAGTCGGTTGTGCTTCTTGAGAGCATAACGCGCGTTATTCAATGATGGCTCTTCTTGAATGGAGAAAATTCGCTCCATGGCTTCTTTCATGTATGGTTCCTAGCTTTCGGACAGCTTCCGGTAGGGTATGGCCCTCCATGGATCATATTGATTCGATTTATGAGTGGCCCCAAATCTAGGTTACTCTCTTCCGTAGCAAGTCCAATCACGTTTACCAAAACCTTATGCTGTCCAATTGCGTGCTGAGCTAATGTTGTCTTGTTTAAAACAAATTCATTCAGATGTCCTTCTCGCATCAGCTTTTGAATAATCCTGTCCAAAGCCTTACACTCGTCAGTCTTGTGTCGTTGGTTTTGTGGAACTCACAATACTTACCACCAAAATGAGGTTAGGGGCAATTTTTGGCTTTGAACGAGACGAGGAAGTTATTGACCCTTTCTTTTGCGACAGCATACACGTATGAGATGGGCTTGTTCAAGGCAACCGAGTTGGTATTACAATCTTCCCACCTTGATCTCTTTTGATTTTCTTCCAAGAGCTTCCATACAAAGTTCGACCTTCCTCCTTGCCCGTGAGGCCCGAACTTCCTCTTCGTGAAGTATAATTCATCCATGTGAATGAACTTGTCGGCTTGGAAATGAAAGCCTTTCAAGTCTTTATAGCCGTGATTATATAACTCTTTCCAGAAAGGGGTGTTTTCGATTAACCCTAAGTGTACGGCGATCAACTTGTCACGGTCGTTCATATCCCTGGCCTTTAAGGCATCGATGTTGAACCTTTTCAGATAATCCCCAAGAGACTCTCCTTGCCTCTGTTTGATGTTGGCAATGACGGTGTAGTCAACTGTCGGATCCTTACAGATGCAGAATTGCATGGAAAAATCGTAGGAGAATTGTTTCCATGAGTAAATGGTATTTTCCCTATATTGGCAATACCACTTCGTTGCCGCCCCTTGAAATGTAACTAGGAAAAGGCGACATCTAACGGCTCCGGAAGCATTACAGAGATCCATCTGGCTGTCGAAAGCCATCAGATGATTTTCAGGGTCAGTTGTCCCAAGATATTTATGGTTGGAACCTTCACTCTCGACGGTATTATGGTGTTCATAATTTAATCGATGAACGAAGCTACTCTTTCATTGTCATTAACCCGGTCATATTGGGTCCTCTTCCCCTTGCTTCCCAACAAGTCCTTGACGGTCTTCTAGGTAAGGTCTTTGATGTAAGCTTTTGTGTTGTCATAGTTTACTCTCTTGGGATCATAACCTTTGGAGGTGGAACTCCCAAACTGCTCCTGCTCGCATTGATTCCCTTGATGGTTTATCCCCATCAGATGGGATTTCTTCTTCATGAAAGAATTCACCTTAAGCTTCTCCTTCATTTCTGAATGTTGAACGAGAGCCTTTCTTTTCGGAGATTCGTTCGTCTCTCTCTGACTGGATCTGGTGAGCCTTGAGGAATTCTGTACCTGGACAAGGTTGAGTTGAGCCTGCATTTCTTCTAGTTGTTCTCCAAGACCAAGATTCTTGTGACATTATCCTACATGGAGTTTTGTTTTGGAGGTTTTTGTGGATCGGATGTGGCCCCTCTTTCATTATTATCTGGGTTGGGCGTTGGATCAACATTTCCTTCAAGAATTGTATAAGGACCCAATTCCTTGTTTCATTCCTCCAGTCTTTTCGATTCCATCTTTCCTATCATGGAGCGATAAATTCATCGAATTAATTTTGACAAATTAACCATAAGGATGGAGGTTTAAGCCATCCTTAAAGCGCCAAAATGTTGACGATATCTTCCGTCAACACCCGGATTAAGTTATATAAGATGTGTGTTCATGTGATTTGACACCGTCTGATTCAGGGTTGACGAAGGTCATTCCAAAGCCTGTGAATATAAGCTAATCTACCTTCCCTTATGCACCAGAATTTTGAAACTACGATTAATTATCTCGCCCCCAAGGGACGGACAACACACATGCTATGTAGCGGTGTTCCGAAATGACCATAAGAAGGTTATTTCACCTAATATTGTTAGGGTTTATGAAATCAATCGGTCCCTAAATTATGAAAGTGATGCTATGTACTATGATAAGAATAGAACAGGCTAACATGTTCCCCTATCTGGGAAAGAAGGCATCGCAATGTTCATTAACTTAGACAATCAATCCGCCTCAGACTAGCACAAAAAGGGGTCCGGATCGCGTTAGAAATTTAGTTACAAACTCATAGATAACCCCCTTTCACTGAGGTCAGAAAGTGTTAGGCTAACCATGAGAGTGTTGTTCAACATGGAAGAATCTCAAGGCACGGAGAAGGAGACTTCGTATTTCTACACAGCTCCACCTCCAATGCTAAGGTGCCACAATTGATTTTCTCATAAGAAAGATTAGTCTTAACTCCATGTTTCATCATTACGGCACCATAGGATTATCAAATCGCAAGATATTTAAGACCCAGAATTCTTCATTCATAAATTGTAGACATATTACAAGAGTTGAGGATTTGCTCCTTTAGAAGAAAAGACTTAGACTGAGAAATAAAAAGTTCGTCCCCCTTATGCGTGGCTCCTGGGGTCTTATTTATAGAGAGTTCAGGGTCCCTTCCACTGCTAGACTATTGAGCGTGCATGGGCCTTGGCAAACCGCTTTTTTCCTTGGTCTCGGGCGTTCAACTTTCGGCTGTTTTTTGTGGTGATAATTATAGCCTTTACACTGAGGGTTCTGGTCAACTGGAGCTTTTCCAAGACTAATATGGGCTTGTTATCGTTGGTGATTTTTTGGATAGCATCTAAACTCCCAATAGCAGCTCCTAAGTGAAGGCTCCCGGATACAAGCTTTCAGATGTAGGCTTCCGGCTTTCTCTTGAATACTAAGAGGGTTTGGCCCTCGAGATGTATGTAGATAGCTGCCGGTTGAAACCGTTATTGGTTCTTGTACTAAGTAAACCAGTATTGATAGCATGTATCTCTGCTAGGATTCCGGTGGAGCTTTTGGGACAGTCTGGCTTTCCGGAAGATAGCTTTCGGTGATGTCTTTGTCGTCTGTCGATGTGACCTTTCTTTGTTCATGAAGTAGCTACTTCGGAAGCTGGTTCCGAATAATCTTATGACTTGATATCCTTCGCTTCGGGACTCTCTCGTCGGGTTGACCGTATCGGAAAGACTCGATCATATAAGCTTCGCTATTATTTGTAGGTAGCTTTCGGTCATCTCCATTTGCTCCTCCAGCTGATCTTTTGGAAGGTCCTTCTGTGTTTGTGTTTCTCCGATACCTCTTCACTATCGGCCTATGCTAAGGGATTATTTTTGGTAGTAACAACACATATCCCCCAAGAATAGAAGGAGAAGGACGACTCGTTAGCCATGCTGGCAAGCTCCGAGGACGAGCAGCTCATAAGGCTCGCTCCAGTTGAAGTACTCGATTCACCAAGCATTAGACGAATACGGACCGACTCGGTAATGAACACCGAGGCCGAACCTGAGTCTTGAATGACACTGATCAAGAACTTCTTGCAACATGGGACCCTCCTGGGATGTTACAAGGAAAGAAGAGAACTCACTTGCCAGTTAGCACGCTACATCATTCTAAATGGAGTACTCGATCGTAGAGGCTTCTATGTCCCGCTACATTAATGCGTAGCCCATGACAACGCCATCCATGTATTAAAAGATGTACATAAAGGCGAGTGTGGCATTCATACTGAAGGCAGACCTTAGCAAGAAAATCATCAGGCATGGCTACTTCTGGCCCACGCTCGATCAAGTCGCTGCAAACTATGCCCGCAAGTATGACAAATGCCAGCGCTTCTCAACGATTCCAAGAGCCTCGCCTACCGAATTGACGCTAATGGTCAGTCCTTGGTTTTTCGCCATGTGGAGGACAAATATTATCGTCACTCTCCCAATGGCTAGAGGAAGGGCACGCTATGCCGTCATCGTTGTTGATTACTTCACCAAATGTGAAGAAGCCGAGGCTCTCGCCATGATCACCACCAATAAGGCAATCAATTTCGTTGTCCCCAACATCATCACCCGTTACGGAGTGCCCCAGACAATCATCTCGAATCATCAGACCCAATTTGAGAGCGCAGAATTGAAAGCCTTACGTTAGTGGCACAACTTCGAAAAGAGATTCTCAATGGTGGCTCACCCTCATGACAATGAGCAAGTCGAGGCTATAAACAAAGTAATCAAGTCCATCATCAAGAAGCATCTGAAAAGGCCAGAGGCATGTGAGCAGACGAACTCCCTATGGCCCTATGGGCCTACCGGACCACCCCTAAGTCAACGAAGGGCACACTGCATTCGCTATTGTCTATGGATCCGGAGTCGTCATTCCCATTGAGCTAAAGCTTCAGTCTCATCGGGTTACCAACTGCGATCTGAAAACCAATCAAGATTTTCTTATGGAATCACTCGATTTACTTGAAGAAAAAAGGAATAAAGATGAACTCATAGCTGCCGCCCAGCGACAATGAGTAGCCTGATACTTCAACTCTAGAGTCTGCCCTAAGGAACTCAATATCGGAGACCTCATCTTGAAACGGGTCTTTCGCCCACCGACTGGGCTTAGTCCTCGCTTGGAAGGCCCATACGCCATACAACGTAAGTTCCGAAATGGAAATTTCAAGCTAGAAACTATAGATGAAGCCAAGCTTCCAAGGGCATGGAACAGCGAACATATCCGGCGCTACTTTACATAACTTAGTGTACAGTTGTTTATGCTTTCAAACAATGTTTTGTTTTCTTGAAATTCAAGGTATTGTAATGGTTGTTACCGCCAAAATTATTTGTAGAAATGATGTTCAATTTCCCATGTCCTCACCTTGTTTACTCCTTGCATTATATGTTTGATTGACCATCACAGCTGTCGAACACTTGATCGTGGCATCGGCACCCCGGGAACGGGAGCCGGCACCGCCATCCGAATCTCGAACCAACAATCGAGGACAACCACTACTGGCACTGACCGGCACCTCAAGCACGGGAGCCGGCGCTGCTACTTGAGTCCCCTTCTCGCAACACGACCGAGTATAAATAAATCTAACTCGAACCAAGTATAAATCATTCTGCCTCCAAGTCCTCGGACTTGGGGGCAACCCACCAGCCTACCTATTGCAATACCAACTACTCCATGGCTCCTTTCGGGTCTTTATCGAATCTCAGCACAACACCGAGATCGAGCTTAAATCTTTCCCACTCCTAAGTCCTAGGGAATAGAGGCAGCCCACCGGCCACGATCCAACCTTCGGGTCCGGATCCGGGAAACCATAGGCGAATAAATGGTGCCTTCATGCTCTAAACCCGAATGAACTACGAGAGAGCAAAACATCAGAAGAATCACAACGTCCACGTCTTCAACCTATTTGGAACTTACTCCCTGTAGTCCAAGGAAGAAGGTGTCTGGCCTGGTTTCCACATCCAATGGGATTCCTGAGCTGAGGGAAGCCTAACAAATGAAACCAGTGCTTGATCTCCCCTGAATTGGAATTTTCCCAAAGCGATATCCCTGATCACATTTCTGCGAGTGTAACAATAAGTATGCTTGTTCAAGTATAGGACTCTGGAAAACATGAGAAGAACATTCGAACACTTAACTTGAAAAGCAATTTTTAAAAATTAATATTTCATTTCACACACACTAAACAAACTACGTGTCAAACACTTTCCTTTCTAATGACAGGGTGTATATTAGAACCACACCATTCCTTTTAAAAATCAAAAGCAGTGGCTTGGGGGCAACTTCAGCAACTAGTGCTAGCACAACATCGCCCTTCCCTGAGAACTTCTTTAGCCTACAGCTCTGCTTTTTGATTGGCCTTTCCAGCAACCCTTTGGTCGGCTAGGTTCTTGGATTTGAGATTCGTGACGTTGTCAGCCTTGAGCTTCTCAAGAGTGTCTATGGCTCTCTGCTCAGGGTCCTTCCTCTACAGTTGCTCTCTTTTTCTCAGCATTGTTGGAGCCTCCTTGGAAATTTTTTCCTTCTCCGCCTCAACATCATCCTTCCTTATCTCAACTAAAGTAGTGGCTCTCTCCTCGGCATCCTGCCCGGCCTTCACTAGAGCATTCTGCCTAGCAGCTTCGTCCTATCTGCTCTTCTCTTCCTGCTCTTCAAACTTAGCCACCATTTGGGCTTTCTGGGCCTTCACCATGGCTGATATTGAGGGCACATCAGCCTACATAGGATCCATCACGTTAGCACTCTGGCCATCCACAATCTCTCCTTTAAGAGGTTCGTGTAAATGCTGGACCCTAACTCAACATCCGAAAAAGTGTCCAAATGACCACTTCCTTCTCCAAACTGCACCCCTTGCAGTCCCAAACCAGATTCTGTTGTTTAAGGGATCATGAGGGCAAAGCCCGTTGTCCTAGTGTTCCAGGAAAGGCTGCACAGTAAAACACAACCTTTTAGTCCATAAATTCGGTAATCACATCTTCTTCGGGAATTCACAATAAAGAAAATTTACCTCCGGTCAAGGATGGTGCGGGTACAATGGGGAGTGTGCTCGTCGTATGACATAGTAAATCCAGTTTCTCCTAGTCCCGGATATTCGGGGTCATACTCAGTTGAGGCCAGAGCCAAAGTTGTGGGATTGTTGGTTCTGGCAGATTCGGGAGCAAACAACCGATAAGAGCTTCCTCCTGCAAATTACTCTGCTACAACCACACTCTCAGTAGCAACAAACTTCCCCTTCTCTGCAGCAAGCCTCGTCGGTCTTTCATTCTCTGCATCCTCATGCAGCCACTTACTCCCTTGCTCCAGCTTCTCAGCTCCTCATCGATCAGGAGCTTGGTCATCAATTGACACTCATCCAAGGTTCCCACGTCCATGCGGCGCAAATGAGCCTCATATGACACCAGTGTCTCCCATGTCCAGGCCAGCACTCGACAGTAATTCTCAACCCACGAGAGTCCGTGGAACTTTGACATACATATTCTGACTATGTTCCGCTAGGGATGCCTCTACCCGAAACTTGGTATCCTTGGCCTCCTCTCTCAGTTGTTCCACCTACCTTAGGTGCTCATCCTTCAATTCCTCCGCTGAGCTTAACACATCCCAATTGCTAGCCTCGACATCCTCCTTTTTCTTTCTCATCGCCTTGAGCTGCCACCTTCGCACAATGACCTCCGCATTCTCAGCACTTAGCCTCTCATTCCCTGTTCTCAAAGCATCGTTGTCATTCTAAAGCTTTGTTACTCATTCATAGTCCTTTTCCAGTTTAGCGTACGCTTTCTCCATCTTGGCCTTGTCGCTTCTTAAGGCCGTGTTTTCAGTAGTTAGGGAGGCCGCGGTGTCTTTAAAAGTTGAACAGGCATGCTTTGCCACCTTCTTCAGTATCTCGTACGTGTGCTTCATCTCCGCTGCAACAGCAACACTAAAAATTAACATTCGAAGGTATAAAGATGAACGAATAAATTCTTACAGCACAAGGGGCAGACTTACCTATTTCCTTCTCTAAGTTACCGATGGTGGTCTTCTCAGCGTCGATAGTCAGCCCCTATTTCAGAAGCTCCAAGATTTTCATCTTGATCATTTTCAAGAGATGGAAGGAATACCTAGTAAACTTATCGGCCTGGTGATACACAACCCTCACATGCATCCATGCTTCCCCATTATCCCTTATAGGAATCGGACTAAGATCTGGGATGAATACCAACTCATCAAAATGATGCTGAGGGAAATTCTTCTTTAATAGCGCCTTCCTCTCATCAACAGAAAGCTCTCACCTCTCAAGCACGACTAGATCTTGCCTCCTTATTGTGGTTGTCCCCTTCGGCCTCGAATGGCTAAGCGACGAATCCTTCCCCTTAGTAACCTGAACAGGAGCCAAAGGCGCTGTGTGTAAAGGGGTTGTAGATGACAAATGCCTCGAGCCTGATACATCGGGCTGGGAATCTTCTCCGAATAGGAGGAGTTGGAGATCACCGAGATCGATCTATATGACGTTGCTCATCGCTTCGATCTTGTGGAGGAGGGGATTCCCTATATAAGCTAGATCCTCTCCTAAAGCTGTCAAGAAAAGCATTCCTAGGAAGTCGGCGACCTCTATACCCATATCATCGTCCTCCACGTCCTCTTGCCATTTAACTTGACAGAGAAACAAGGTCGAAGTTAGAAACTTTGGAGATACGGGAAATCTCTATGATTGGGTTGTGTTTATGAGTGTATGTCCTAAATGTTCTCTCAACAAACCAGATGATGGTCCGCGCGAAGGAGTTAACCCCTCTGCAGCTAAAGCTAGCCCTTCCATACTTATTATGCCCAACCACGAAGTCAAGTCTAGAGTGAGTTTATTAAGACCATCAAACTGTCCCTCTTCCTCAAGTGAAATGGTGGTCTCCTAAGAAGTCACATGAGACTGTGGTCTGGTCGATGCTCCTACCCTGCCTCTCCTGTCGGAGACAGGATAGGAGCACTCAACGGACCCTCGTCTGTAACAGCCCGCATTATACATATTGGAAGATCATAAAATATTTTTATTTTACTCCCTGAGGGTTGGATCATTCTCGTGTTTTTATATGTTTCTTATGGGGATCTGATTTGCCTTTCCGTAGAGTGGTTACAATAAAGATTTGGCTCAGCGGTTTGGGAGGAATCGCAGTTTTAAGTTTTTTCAGTTGGCTGTTCAGATTTGGAGATCCACAATTGGCTGATTTGGGAAGGCCAATTGGTGGGCTAGTGGAAGGGTATAAATAGGGGGTGGGAGATATGAGAAATGTTTTTACTTTTTCTATTCGCTCATTATGTGACCTATGTTCATCCTTCTTCTAACACCTTTCCACCATTAAAAATCAAAATCTAAGGAGGGAAATCATATATCTACACCATTGGAGGCTAGATCTACATCAATTGAAGCGGGAATTCATCGGATCAAGGGGTTTGGTTTGAATTGCTTGCTGTCTGGAATCTTCTTGCATTGATTTTTGCTTTTTTTGGGAGAATTGCTAATTGATTTGCATCTCTTACATAGATTCAATGAAGTATATGAATGTTTGGTCATGTTTTTCATCAAATTCAAGTGTTTTACCATAGATATATACCTTGATAAGCCCATTTTCGTATGAATCAATATAGAATCCAATTTAGTAAGTTTAAACTGATAATTACTATGACATTTCATATGATTATGCAAGTTAGATCTGCAATCTAGTTCATATGTTCATTTATCAAGATTTTTGGAGTGATTTGCAAAATTTTAGTGATAATCATCATATTCACGTTTTTAGTGACTTCATAACCTGAATATGATTGTGTTGAATGAATTGGATGAGTTGGTTTTGTCGAATTAGTTGTTTGGCGATGTTTTGGTTGAATTCGGGGAAGAATTGGATCTTTCCAGGTTTTGGTTCGTGCAAGACAGGGTCGGTCGAGCCAAAGGAGGGGTCGGTCGTGGAAATGTATGGCTTGGAGAACAAGTCAAGGTTAGGGTCGATCACACGTAGGAGATCGACCGTGTAGAGGTGTAGGTCGAGCAGGGTGCGGGTTGTACAAAGGTGTTGGTCGAACAAGAAATGGGTTCGGGCTAGTCAAGATAAAGGTGGTCGGGTCGGTCGTGGGTTGGGTCGGTCGAGCACCCAGGGGACTGGGTCTGTCAGTGTGTGAAGAAAATGGGTCGACCAAGGTATATGGGTCAGGCTGAACATGTGTAGGATGGTCGTGCAGGTGGATCCAGAAGTAGGGGCTCGAGCAGCATGGTCGGTCGAGCAAGGGAAAGGTCGGTCGATCTCTGGTCGGTCACACAACATCATTTTCTGAAAAATTACATTCTCGGGTACGAATCAGATTTTAACAACTCAAAGGTCGTGAGTTGGTGGATAATGGTTGCTCGTGAAGGTTGCTTGGGCTTTGAAAAGTCATCGAGTTGGATGACTAGATATGAGAAGGCCGAGAGATTATCATTGTGGTAAGTTCTAGCAGACTCAAAGCAAGGGTACGATAGGGTGCCTGTAACACCCCGAAATTTTAACGACACTAAAGATGATGAAATAAAGATTAATTAGTGTGAAATACACTGTTAACAATGAATCAAGGAAAACTTAATTAAATATTTATAATCAAGTAAAACGGACTGCGCCATTGGGTCCGTCTCGAAATTCTGGTCAAGATAGACAACTTGTTTGCATAAATCGGATATCGTATGAAGAAGTTATTAAGGTTTGAAGTTTGCATGCATATAGGAAAGATATATACACATATAAAATTCACAAATATTCAAAAATCAACAAAACTAGAAATCCTGTGCGCAAATCGAGGAAGAGCCAACACTTTGAAGTCGACCACCGACCCTAATGGGCCGACCTAGGGGTCGACCCAGGCTCATAGGGGTCGACCCAGGCTCATAGGGGTCGACTTAGGGGTCAACCCCTGGGTCGACCCATCTGAAGAGAGGTCGACCCACCCAGGGATCAGGAACCTTCTCTGACGCGGACGATTATGATGGCTTCTGCTCCAATCTGAAGGTCTTGGTTGCTCCACTACTCCTATATAAAGGACCTTTGACGTAGATTTTAATCATCTAAAAACAATGGTGACGGCGAAGCTCCGCTGCAACGAAGATTGAATGGCCTAATCTACTCCAAATCTAATTCAGCAAACATTATACAAATTCAGCGATGGCTACAACAACTTATTCAACATGTTCTTCGCAGTAATTTGGATCCATTTTCTTAGATCTATCACTGTGAGTTCAAGTTATTTTTAGATCTAAATACTTAAATAGTAATCTCGATATGTGTATAAAAACAAAATCTTGAATCGGTGCCTAATCAGTTCTATTATGACATAATTATCAGATCTGCTTTTATATGTTCATGTTGCCACCATGATAAATCTTGTTAAGTATATGCTTATTCTGTTTTTGCCTATTTCTACCAGTTTATTATTGATTCGTTATTATGCCTATTCTTGATTCCCTTCTCTCCATCTGTTTCCCTTTTTATTTTTATATGGCCAGGCTACCTTCGAGCCTAGGCCGAACGCTGAAACATGTGAACATGCGAAATTGAGAACGATTAGGAAAGACATAATTTGGGGCATAATTGGTATTGGAAAATATGGATCTAAATTTGGGCATAAAATTTCGAAATATACGAATATGAATTTGGGGGCATATATTGTGTTGGATAGTATGAATATGAATTTAGGCATACATTGGAAAATATAATTTGAGCATAAATTAGGACATGTGTAAGTACTGATTTGGGACATAAATTGGGATGTATGTGAATATAAATTTTAGGCATACATTGGAAAAAATGCGAATATGGATTTGGGTATAACTTGTATTGAAATGGGTGAATATGGACTAGGGACATAAATTGGAAAATATGTAGATTTGGGTTTGTGCATAACACACACACACACACACACACACACACACATATATATATATATATATATGTATATGCCTTGACCTATAACTTGGGAAAAAGAGCAAATGGTGCATAATTAAAAGGTGAATTGAAAAGGGGTGTAAAAGTCTATGATTTAAATAGTGAATTGGGCATATAATTAAATATGGGGAAAATAGAAATAATCACATATAATGACATATGTAGATTTGGATAAAAATGGAATGTCTAGTAATTACAATTAGGAATTGTAATTGCGCTTGTGACACGAGGTTAGGTTGCATTAGTGGTGGAAGTCTGTCCGGACCCGACCGGCACATCCAGCAGCTACTAATGTTGAACCTAATGTGAGAGGTCTAAGTGTGCAAATACGAATCGGGCTAAGACACAAGGTTAGACCCAACTGTGGAATAAGACTGCCCGGACCCGACCGGCATATCAACAGCCACATGTTGTAGGCCTAACGTGGGAGGTCTAGCCTATTATAACCATAATTGGACATGGTAATGAATTGGACTACTTAACCTAATGTAATACATAAGGATTGTATGATTATGAACTTAAGTTCGGGTTAAGTAAAATTGGAAGAGTAGTGGGTTAAGTAAAATAGAGGGGGTAGGTATATTTACGTATAGGCCCACGAACTTAACCGAATAAGGTTATGTATTTAAAGGCACCTAGTGGTATACATAACCAGTGGAAAATATAATCAAGTTATGTAATTAAAAGACACCTTGTAGGGTAAACATAACTTGTAGAAATGATAGAATTAGATATGCATAATAATCTGCTAAGTAAACAATGATGAGTTGTAGTGATGGTGTAAATTGAATTTATGACTAAATGAGAAAGAAGGAGGAAAACTTGTAAAATAAATAAGTTCTATTTAATCATAAATGGTAAGTGACATGTTAATTAGGAAACATGTGAATTGAGATATACTTAACAACGTATTAAGGAGAACAAGTAATTGTAATGATGTAACCAAGCAAGAATATAAAATAGATTTTGGATTACAAACCTTGGGCCATAATCTAGAGAATAACATGTTGTGGGCTTATTAATAAACTTAAATGGATTAAGTTATATGACTGAAATTATTAAGCAAGAGAAACTTGGTAATTTGAATAAGAATCCAATATGATTGGGAATAACAACGTTAAATGAGAAACTGGTGAGGTAAGGCAAGTGCGTAAAAGAATGTTTAGACATATGGTCTGGCAACATATTAAAGAAAGGCGCTTGGACCAGTCCATACGTTTGAGGGTGAATAACCAAATAGGGTAGATCATCGAGGTGTTATAAGACACGAGGGGAGCACACATTCATCTGATTGTTATGATGGCTCCAAAGGAATGGGAAGGGGAAGCACGCGGCTTCCTAAAGTATGTAAGGTGCTCATATTTGTCCTCTATGTGATAGATGTCTTAGGCTGTACTCGCAGAGGTTGGGTCTGCACGTAACTACTAGGTGGGTGGGCCTTAACTGCAGATGTAGCTATGCAGTCAAAATGCTATGACGAGGTGACACCAAGGTGATTCGACGGTTGCCTCACAAGGAGGTAGAGAGGGTCACGACCAACAAGGATAGTAGACCATCGGATATCCGTCATCGACAGCCAGCCAGATGCGAAAAGACTAGAGCTAAACCCAAGATACCATTTCACCTTTCACTATCGAGGTACGGGGTGGAGGGTAGACGCCACATGGATGTTTAGATTGGTTGTTATTAGGGGCGGTCGCTTAACTCTTGTAGTCTTTACTAGTTGAAGGAGGGGCCGAGGTGGGGCCATAGGCACCACGAAAATAGACCCTAGATATATCTGTATATAGAGACTCTTTAAAGACGGGCCTGTACAAATATGAAAAAGCTCCCGACTGAGTTCCGTGTTTCTTGTATCGTCCTGCCGCGAAACTCGGTGCACATTAGAGGACATGCGATTGAGGCATCGAGCTACAATTACAGTACATATGAGGGACAGTCTAGATACATGCATATCTTCTCTGGGTGGTATATCATAGACTAGAGGGCTTTATTCTGATAAGGAATCTTATTCAATCGATGGGGGCAGTCCATACGCTTACGTAGCATAGTAATGATAGATATATGTGGAATATAACATTGTTATATAGCATACGTCACTCCGGCGTAGGATTAGGGACTACGTTCATTACGGTGGAGACCGTGCTAGTGGGTTACCATGCGGCGTATCTCAATATTGAGAGATAGCTACATATATTGTATTAGGTGAGTCCATGGGAAAGTAAATGGGTACAATGCACGTATAAGTCTTGAGTGTTATTAACCCAAGTAACCTAATAATCAAGGAAATGTAATGGAATGGTATTAGTAGGGATCATTCTATTTTTGATATATTAGTATCTGCGCGGTGCAGAGAAATGTACTTAAGAAGCGCAATATATCTTGTTCATCTTATCATGCTCAGTTCACACTTGTTATTGTTATTGGTATCTTGTTCTTCCAGTTTTATATATACCTTCCATGATACTTTTATTTATTCATATTTAAAAGTAACTAGACTCGCCAGACTTTATGTTTGACCCATTTTGTTTCCTCTTCTCTCTCTTCCGTCCCCCCTAAAAGGTTCTCTGGGTGGAAGTGCTTAGAGTTGATTGGATTCTTTCTGCTTTGCTTGGATTTTTGATATAGTTGTACTAATTTGAATTCTTGTCAACTCTCTTATGGCTTTGCAAGGGAAATATGGTTTTATGATTTTGTACTCTGATATTTTTGGTAAGACAGATTATTTATGTAATTGGTTACTTCAACTTACGATGTAAACTCAGTATTTGGGACCATGATGTTTTGATTTAAATAAAGTTTTTAATTCCACTGCTATTTCACATGTCTGTCTTGTGCTATTATGTTCCTATTTACCTATAACGCTTCACGAAACTTAATGCATTCCCTTAATGAGTGACATTAACGGACGTTTGTTGTCACATTTGGTATCAGAGCATATGGTTATAAGATCGGATAAAATATTTTGAAAATGGTTTTAAAAAAGGTCTTAAAAACAAAGCATTTTAAAATAAAAAGTCTATTTTTGAAAAGCATATTTCCCAAAACCATAAATATCTTCTCGATTCTCCGCTTGATTTCTTTTCCTTCTTTGAACGGGGAGCCGTTTTCTCTCGAAAGGGTATCCCTATTTCGGCATGGTTCCGTAGGCATGTTAAAACTATGGTACATGTCGAAGGGTAAAGAAGTCCTCAACCTCCATCTTTAGCCACAGTGGTTTCACCTGCGTCTTATTTTCTCGCAAGCCTCGAAAGGATTCCCATGCGATGGAGGCTGCTTTCAAGAGACTTGTTAGCATGTTGCACAAAGATGGTAAAAAGGATAATAAGGGAATTGGGGCTAAGAAGCACAGCCCAAAGATGAAAGGAAATGGTGTCTTAAGAAGGGAATACAGATAAAAGAAGAAAAAAGGAAATACTATAACTTCGGAATGGTGGGTTATCTAGAAAAGGATTGTAGAAAGAGAAAAGGCATTTGTTACCTCTTTGGTAAGGCAGGACACCTCATTAAGGAGTGCCCGAAGAGACAAAGACAAGGCCAGAGGGCAGGAACTTCTAGGGGGCAAGTTAATGTTCTCATAGTTGGTGGACAGGATAGGGGTAGGAAAGTTTCCATCGACGTATTGATTTTTATTTCTGATCATCCTATTAGGACTCTTTTTCTGGCCCTTCGCATTCTTTTGTATCTGATCTTTTTGTTGAGTCTCTGCACCTAGATACTAGTATGGTTTTGGATCCCGTTATTGCCTCAAACCCTAGTGGAGGTATGGCTCATTTATCGATGATTTGTAGGGGTTTGAAAATCTCTGTGTTAGATGTTGAGTTTGATTGCGACACATATGTTCTTGATTTCATAAGATACGATTTGATTCTAGGATGGATGTGTTAACCATATACGGATCCATTCTAGATTGTGAGAGGACGGTCGTTAGACTTCTGACTTGCTATAGAAAGAATGTCAAGATTTCTTATGACCCCAAAAGAGTCTGTCATGCTTAGTCTCCTAGAACCTCTTGATATATCTATCGATGATTTGCGATATGTGACTCCTAAAAGAAAAGAGGGAACTTGATAAGCAATTAGGGGATCTACTTGAGAAGAGGTTTGATAGGTGAATCATATCGGGATGAGAAACCTATTGAAGACAGTCCTTGAGGAAGCCCATCATTCTAAGATGATTATTCATTTAAGCGGCAATAAAATGAATAAAGTTTGAGGTAGTGAAGCCAAACTTGTGAGAGGAAATGAAAGTAGAGAAGGAAGCAATGATAGGACGAGTTCCGACTTGCATACTTGGATCGGAGGTTAAGAAATGGGGGAAGAGCCATGAGAATGCTACTTGGGAGGCTGAAGACAAGATCCGCGCTTCATATCCTTTCCTTTTTGAGAATATGTCCTTAACTTCTTTTTCCAAGCTTCAAATTAATACTTGTATCTATCGCTTGAATATCTCCTATCGATCGAGTCTTTTGGTAGAAAACTAGTGAATGTAAACATGTGTTTGAGACATGTTATGTTTGATGGATGCAAGTGGTTGCTAGTGATTGCTCGTGGATGCATATACACACACAATAGGCACTAGATCGTTTCAATCACTTACATTTTGCATATCGATGTGTGTGCATTTTAAATTTTATGGATGAAAATGGATGTATTGTTGCATTGATGTTGCATTTGGATGGATGATTGTGCACACATATAGAGCTTACATGTTATACTAGGATGATTTGCATACAGTTTGGTTCCATGGCACAAACATACATTGCATTAAGGAGGTCAACTTAATTAGTAGACCGCCTGATCTTTCGCATTAGTATACGGACGTATACACACACTATTGCATATGTTCATATAAGCATTAGAAATTCCTTAAGGACAATGGATGCCTGTGATTGCTAGATGGATGTATTATTGTTGGATGTCAGGATATATGTTCTTCTTAACTTAGAGATTTTAGGGACAAAATCCTTTGAGTAGGGGAGAATGTAACACCCCGGAATTTTAACGACACTAAAGACGATGAATTAAAGAATAATTAGGGTGAAATACACTATTAACAATGACTTAATGAAAACATAATTAAATATTCAGAATTAAGTAAAACGAACTGTGTCACTGCGTCTGTCTCGAAATTCTGGTTAAGACAGACAGCTGGTTTGCGTAAATCAGACATCGTATGAAGAAGTTATTAAGGTTTGAAGTTTGTATGCATATAGGAAATATATATACACATATAAAATTTAAAAATATTCAAAAATCAGCAAAACCAGAAATCCGGCGCATAAATTGAGGAAGAGCCGACATTTTGAAGTCAACCCGATACCCTACTGGGTCGACCTAGGGGTCGACCCAGTCTCATGGGAGTCGAGCCCGGGGTCGACCTAGGGGTCGACCCACCTAAAAGGGGGGTCGACCCACCCGGTGATTTGGAAGCTTCTTTGACGCGAACGATTCTGATGACTTCTGGTCCAGTCTGAAGGTCATGGTTGCTCTGCAACTCCTATATAAAGGACCTTAGACCTAGGTTTTATTCTTCTAAAAACAATGGTGATGGAGAAGCTCCGTTGCAACGAAGATTGAATAGCCTAATCTACTCCAAATCTAATTCAACAAACATTATACAAATTCAGCGTTGACTACAACAACTTATTCAACATGTTCTTCGTAGTAATTTGGATCCATTTCCTTAGATCTATTCACTATCAGTTCGTTTTATTTTTAGATCTAAATATAAAATAGTAATCTTGATATGTATATAAAAACTGGATCTTGAATCGGTGCCTAATCAGTTCTATTATGACATAATTATTAGATCTGCTTTTATATGTTCATATCGCCACCATGCTAAATCTTGTCATAATATGCCTATTCAGTTTATGCCTATTTCTATTAGTTTATTATTGATTCGTTATTATGCCTATTCTTGATTCTCTTCTCTCCCTCTTTTTCCCTTTTTATTTTTATATAGCCAGGCTACCTTCGACCCTAGGCCTAACGCTGAAAAATGCGAACATGCGAAATTGAGAATGATTGGGAAAGACATAATTTGGGGCATAATTGGTATTGGAAAATATGGATCTTAATTTGGGCAAAAAATTTGGAAATATACGAATATGAATTTGGAGGCATATATTGTGTTAGATAATATTAGTATGAATATGAATTTAGGCATACGTTGGAAAATATAATTTAGGCATAAATTGAGACATGTGTAAGTACTGATTTGGGACATAAATTGGGATGTATATGAATATGAATTTTAGGCATATATTGGAAAATATGCAAATATGGATTTGGGTATAACTTTTATTGAAATGGGTGAATATGGACTAGGGACGTAAATTGGAAAATATTTAGTTTTGGGTTTGTGCATAACATATATATATATATATATATATATGCCTTGACCTATAACTTGTGAAAAAGAGCATATGGTGCATAATCAAAAGGTGAATTGAAAAGTACCGTAAAAGTCTATGACTTAAATATTGAATTGGGCATATAATTAAATATGGGGAAAAAGAGAAATAATCACCTATAATGACATAGGTAGATTTGGATAAAAATGGAATGTCTAGTAATTAAAATTAGGAATTGTAATTGCGCTAGTGACACGAGGTTAGGTTGCATTAGTGGTGGAAGTCTGTCTGTACCTGACCGACACATCCAGCAGCTACTAATGTTGAACCTAATGTGAGAGGTCTAAGTGTGCAAATAAGAATCGGGCTTAGACATGCGGTTAGACCCAACTGTGGAATAAGACTGCCCGGACCCGACCGGCATATCCAGCATCCACACGTTGTAGGCCTAATATGGGAGGTCTAGCCCATTATAATCATAATTGGACATGGTAATGAATTGGACTACTTGATCTAATTTAATACATAAGGATTGTATGATTATGAACTTAAGTTAGGGTAAGTAAAATTGGATGGGTAGTGGGTGGGTTAAGTAAAATAGAGAGGGTTGGTAATGTTTACATATAGGCCCACGAACTTAACCCAATAATGTTATGTAATTAAAGAAGCCTAATGGTATACATAACCGATGGAAAATATAATAAAGTTATGTAATTAAAAGACACTTTGTAGGGTAAGCATAACTTGTAGAAATGATAGAATTAGATATGCGTAAAAATCTGCTAATTAAACAACGATAAGTTGTAGTGACGGTGTAAATTGAATTTATGATTAAATGAGAAAGAATGAGGAAAACCTGTAAAATAAATAAGTTATATTTAATCATAAATGGTAAGTGACATATTAATTAGGAAACATGTGAATTGAGATATACTAAGCAACATATTAAGGAGAACATGTTGTTGTAATGATGTAACCAAGCAAGAATATAAAATAGATTGTGGATTACAGACCTTGGGCCACAATCGAGAGAATAACATGTTGTGGGCTTATTAATAAACTTAAATGGATTATGTATATGACTGAAATTAATAAGCAAGAGAAACTTGGTAACTTGAATAAGAATCCAATATGAATGGGAATAACCAAGTTAAATGGAAACCCAGTGCGGTAAGGCAAGCGTGTAAAAGAATATTTAGACATAGGGTCTGGCAACATATTAAAGAAAGGCACTTGGACCAGTCCATACATTTGAGGGTGAATAACCAAATGTGGTAGATCATCGAGGTGTTATAAGACACGAGGGGAGCGCACATTCATCTGATTGTTATGACGACTCCAAAGGAATGGGAAGGGGAAGCACGTGGCTTCCTGAAGTACGTAAGGTGCTCATAGTTGTCCTCTATGTGGTGATAGATGTCTTAGGCTGTACTCGCAGAGGTTAGGTCTGCAAGTAACTACTAGGTGGGTGGGCCTTGACTGCAGATGTAGCTATGCAGCCAGAATGATATGACGAGGTCGCATCAGGGTGATTCGACGGTTGCCTCACGAGGAGGTAGAGAGGGTTACGACCAACAAGGATAGTAGACCGTCGGATAACCATCATCGATAGCCAGCGGGATGCGAAAAGAATAGAGCTAACCCAAGATACCATTTCACCTTTCACTATCGAGGTACGGGGTTGAGGGTAGACACCACATGGATGTTTAGATTGGCTATTATTAGGGACGGAAGCTTAGCTCTTGTAGTCATTACTAGTTGAGGCAGGGGCCGAGGTGGGGCCATAGCCACCACGAAAACATACCCTAGGTATATCTGTATGTAGAGGCTCTTTACAGACGGGCCTGTACAGATATGGAAAAGCTCCCGACCGAGTTCCGTGTTTCTTGTATCGTCCTGCCGCGGAACTCGGTGCACATTAGAGGACGTGTGATTGAGGAGTCGAGCTACTATTACAGTATATACGTGGGACAGCCTAGATACATGCATATCTTCTCTGGGTGGTGTATCGTAGACTAGAGGGCATTATTCCGATAAGGAATTTGATAGGATCGATGGTGGCAATCCATACGCTTACGTAGCATAGTAATAATAGATATATGCGAAACGTAACATTTGTTATATATAGATCCTTGCGTCACTCCGGCGTAGGATAAGGGACTGCGTTCATTACGGTGGAGACTGTGCGAGTGGGATACCATAGGGTGTATCTCAATTTTGAGAGATAGCTAATTATATTGTATTAGGTGAATCTATGGGAAAGTAAATGGGTATGATGCGCGTATAAGTCTTGAGTGCTATTAACCCAAGTAATCTAATAATCAAGAAAATGTAATGGAATGTATTAGTAGGGATCGTTCTATTTCTGATATACTATTATCTGCGCGGTGCAGAGAAATGTAATAAGAAGCACAATATATCATGTCCCTCTTATCTTGCTCAGTTCACACTTGTTATTGTTACTGTTATCTTGTTCTTCCAGTTTTATATATGCGTGCCATGATACTTTTATTTATTCATATTTAAAAGTAATTGGACTCGCCAGACTTTATGTCTGACCCTTTTTGCTTCCTCTTCTCTCTCTCCCATTCCTCCCCCAGGTTCTCAGGGCAGAAGTGCTTAGAGCTGATTTGGATTCTATCAGCTTAGCTTGGATTTTTGATATAGTTGTACTAATTTGAATTCTTGTCAACTCTCTTATGGGTTTGCAAGGGAAATATGGTTTTATGCTTTTGTACTCTGATATTTTTGGCAAGAAAGATTATTTATGTAATTGGTTACTTCAACTTACGATGTAAACTCAGTATTTGGGACCATGATGTTTTGATTTAAATAAAGTTTTGAATTCCGCTGCTATTTTACACGTCTTTCTTGTGCTATTATGCTTCTATTTACCTATAACGCTTCACGAAACTTAATGCATTCACTTATTGAGTGACATTAACGGACGTTGGGTGTCACAGTGCTTAAAAGTCCGGTTGTAGGTCGAGTACCCTGGGTATCGTTGAAAGGCCTAGTTATCAAAGTTGAACGTACATACATATCGTTGAAAGGCGTATGGAGTTAAATCTAGAATTGGGGTTACCATTAGCCCTTGACATATGGCAAGGTTGGCTGTCATACGATTAACGATGGTTTCAAAGAAGGATTGGCAGTGATAGCCAGAGTCAGTCATGGATGTTTGATTTTTTGGATGCTCTTTTTGTTCCGTCTCATGTAGACTATCCAACTCGAAGCAAATATTCCTCGGGGGCTTGTTTAATATTGGTTTGGGCCTCTGGGGATTGTGCTTGAGGGATGTTGAATTCGATTAGGATGATTTACATTAGATATATAATTTGGATGTCATGAGTGCTTTTCCATGATAGAATGAGTGTTCTGGTTTTCATGGATGTATGGTTGAAATGTTATCGTAAAGGCTATCACTGTCCAATGTGGGAAAGAAGGGAGTTGAGTTATTCTCTGATATTTTGGGTAAATTAGTATGGTTATCGATCCATTCTCATATATTTTATTGATTAAGTTTGTTAGTAGTTTATCGCTCACTAAGACTATTGTCTGACTCAAGGTTTCATATTTCCTCTTATTACTTTGGGTTGTTCATCTGGTTGTGGATGGGCAGACTAGTTAGCAGGTGATAAGTGATTAGTGAGGATGATGGTGCTGTGAGAAGGCAAGCAGGTGGCTGGCATATTGCTTTTATTACTATCTAGTATTTCTGTTTCCATTGTTTGAGCTACTCTTTAGTTGTTGTAGTGAGGCATTATGTACATACTTGATATTTCCTATGATGTTGGGATAATTTTCCAAGATGTTGTGAAAGTTTGAAAATTTTCTATATGATGATTCATTGTTATTACCTGTTGTATATGTTCTATTATATTTTATCCTTGCGCTGTGAGTTCTACGACAGGTTTCGATGTTGTTTACTACTCTGATGATCGTCCATTGCTTCCTGGCACACCTTTCAGCACATTATTCCTCTTGTTTAGTGCTGGGGTTATGGGCGGTCGTCACATTTGGTATCAGAGCTCTGGTTAACGATTTTAGCTAAAGTTATAAGACGTAATTACATAAGAGAGACATACTTGTTGTTTTCAGTTGGATGCTTACTATATATTAGCATATATATAGTAGTAGCGGTTGTATTCCTTTAGCAATTTTTCTTGGAGGGGGGATAATTCTTCTAAATTGCAGATTTAGAATGAGAAGACGACCATCAGGACACGCTGCTAGGGGAGCTAATACTGGAGGGGAAATGGCAGTGTACTAGACTACCATACCATGTTTGAAGCCATAATGGAGGCATTCATGTGAAGGGTCCCCGCTCAAGTGGCGGCTACAGTAGACATAGGAGTCCAGTTGCCTATAGTTGTGGATTTTGCGAAGGTATGCAAAGATTATACATCTCTAGGAGGAAAACCATTCAATGGGTCTGAACCAGCTAAAGAGGTTTAAAGGTGGATGGATTCCGGTGTTCGTATCATTGGAGATTTAAGCTTGGATGGTGCAACCAAGAGAAAGCTTGCATCAAGTCAACTGCAATGCAAGGCCACGGAATGGTGTAATTCATTCACGCTTAACACTCCGGAGGAAGAGATCTCATGGGAGCAATTCCAGGCTAAGTTTGAAGCAAAGTTTATCTCCACAGCTCAGAAATCTTCTCTATTCAAGAAGTTCATAGAGCTTAAACAGAATGGTCATTTTGTGCTTGACTATGTTTCTGATTTCGAGGCATTGTCAAGATATGCTCATTCCTACATTGATACACCTTATCAGAAGAACAAGAAGTTTGTTATGGCTCTGGATACCTATATTGGAAGGCCGTTGGAGGATCACCTTGATGATTCACTTGAGAAGATTGTGGAAAAAGTTGTTCGCAATAAGAGCTTGTTTCCTAAGGAAGCAAATGTTGTCGCTGCAACCAAGGAAGTTCAGAAAGCATAGCAGGGTGGTAATAATAAGAAGAGGAAGCAGCAACATCAAAAAGGAAAGGATGGCTAGAAGAAGCCTAAGAGTGAGGTGGTTTGCATTAACTGCCAATAGAAGGGTCATTACTCGAATGAGTGCAAGAAACCCAAAGCTGAGAAGAAGTGCTTCAAGTGTGGAAAGCATGGGCATGAGAAAAAGGACTGTCTAGAATCAGCTATGGGCAAGCAGGTTGTGAAGGCATATGCTTTGGAATTCATGCCATCTTCATCAAGAGCTCCTACTGCAGAGGAAAAGTGAAAGGGTGTCGTTTTTCAAGGTACTCTTTCAGTTAATGGTGTTTCTGTTCGTGTGTTGTTCGGTATTGGAGCATCACATTCTTTCATTTGTAATGAGCTTGTGTGCCTCTTGGATTTAGAACCCTAGATTTGTGATAGACCATTGATCATGACTAATCCAATTGGGGATTCATCCAGTTTATGCATGTTGTGTCATGGTCTAGTGTTGCCGAGTCATGGTTGCTCTTTGCGTGTGATTGCTTTGTTCTTAACTTCACTGGGTTTGGGATCATCTTGGGCATGGATTTGCTCAAGAGGTATGTAATAAGGGTGAATTGCGAGAAGCTAGAGGTGAGAGTCGGGGATGTGGAAGGGCGAAAGGTGTTGATTAGATGTAAGCACGAAAAGGGTATCTTTCTGAACTATCTATATTCGCTTGAGATTCTATAGGAAGACTTGTCATCTGTGCTGATCGCTAATGAGCATGAGGACGTCTTTGATGAGGTCAAAGGTTTTCCACCGCATCATGAGATCGAATTTAGGATCGATTTGGTCGAGGGTGTTAGACCAATCATTATGCCTCTTGGGCGGATGGCGCTTAAGGAACAGTGAGAGTTCGAGGTGCAAGTACGTGACCTTCTAGGAAAGGGATTCATTCGGAGAAGTGTTTCTGAATGAGATTCACTAGTAGTATTTGCAACCAAGGCAGATGGCTCGTTAAGATTGTGTGTGGACTATCGTGATCTGAACAAGGAGACTAAGAAGAACAAGTATCCGTTGCCAAGGATTGATGACTTGTTCGATCAACTTCATGAAGTCAATGTGTTTTCTCAAATGGATTTGGCAATGAGATTTCACCAGTTAAGGGTGTCAAAGGATAGTGTGCCAAAGACTGCTTTTAGGACACAATCCGGGTCCTTCAAATGGTTGGTAATGCCATTTGGGTTGACTAATGCGCTAGCATATTTTGTGGATCTTATGAATAGAGTTTTCAGAGATCAGTTGAACAAGTTAGTGCATGTGTTAATGGATGATATTCTGGTTTATTCTCGGAATGAGGAAGAGCATAAGATACACTTGAGAGTTGTGTTGGAAATCTTGCGAAAGCTTCAGCTGAGAGCTAAGTTTTCAAAGTGTCACTTCTGGAAGAGTGATGTGAGGTTCTTAGGCCATGTTGTTTCTGGAAATGGGACAGCGGTTGATGCCGCTAAAGCGGCAGCAATCCAGGACTGGGATAGGACTAAGAATGCGGCGGATGTTTGGAGTTTCCTTTGGTTGGTTGGTATTACCGATGGTTTATCAGAGATTTCTTCAAGGTAACTACACCGTTGACAGGATTGACGAAGAAGAACCAAGTGTTCACATAGGATGCAAAGTGTGAACAAGCGTTAGGAATCCTGAAAGAGAGACTGACGAGTGCACCTGTGTTGACCATTCTGAGTGGGAATGAAGAGAATGGTATATACCAATGCATGTGGTAATGAACTTGGAGCGGTACTGATGCAAAAGTATAAGGTTCCGGCCTACGTGAGTCGACAGCTAAAGACACATGAGAAGAATTACCCAACTTATGATTTGGAGTTGGTGGCGATTGTGTTTGCTCTGAAGATGCGAAGACATTACCTGTTGGGAGTTCAATTCGAGTTTTTCACGGATCATAAGTCGTTGAAGTACCTTTTCTCCCAAAAGGATTTAAATCTTCTGCATTAACGATGGCTATAGTTTCTGGAATCGTAGCATTTTGGTATAGTGTATATCCTGGTAAAGGTAACGCAGTTGCAGATGCATTGAGTCGAAGATATACAAGTTTGGGAGCGATGTTTTCGGAATGGAAGAGTCTTGAGTAATTGGCAAGGTTCGATTTCAGGTTCTGGTGTGAGTTGGAACCTGAAATGTTGGCAAGCTTGTCGATAAGACCTACTCTTATCGAAAGGATTGGCGAGAGCCAAAAGCGTGATGAAAAGCTTATCGAGTTTATCTAAAGATTGGAACCAGAGAATAAAGAGTTCGAACGAGAAGGTTGGCTTCGAAAGCAAGGACGATTAGTTGTTCCTGATATCGACAAATTGAGAGATGAGGTTCTGAGGGAATGTCATAATTCAAAGTTGATGATTCATCCCGGTGGTAATAAGATGTATCAGGACATGAAGCGAGTCTACTACTGGGAAGGGATGAAGCGTGATATTGGAAAGTTCATTTCCAAGTGCATGAACTGTCAGTTAGGGAAAGCTGAATAGAAGAAGCCGAGTGGTTTGCTTCAGCCATTGGAAGTTCCTATGTGGAAGTGGGAGCAGATATCGATGGGCTGCAGGAAACGAAGGAATTTGGGTCATTGTGGATCGTTTGACCAAAAGTGCACGGTACATTCCTGTCAAGCCAACTAAGACGACATCGAAATTGGTTGAACTTTATGTGAAATGGATAGTTATATTCCATGCGAAAGAGTATAGTGAGTGACCGAGATCCATTGTTCATGAGTGGAATTTGAATGAGTTTTCAAGAAGCTTTGGGAACCAAGTTGTGTTTAAGTATGGCATACCATCCCCAAACCGATGGTCAAACTGAGAGGGTTAATCGAGTTTTGGGAGATCCCCTGAGGGCTTGTGTGTTAGACACCGGAGGATCGTGGGAAAACCATCTGCATCTAGTTGAGTTTTCAAATAATAATAGCTACCAATCTAGCATTGGGATGGCACCATACGAGGCATTGTATGGAGACCGTGCAATTCTCCAGGATGTTGGTTAGAAACTAGAGATAAGTTGGTACTTGGGCCAGAGATGATTAGAGAGACCTTGGATTGTATCAAGATTGTTCGGCAACGTATGAAGGCGGCCCAAGATCGTAAGAAGAACTATGCTGAGAGATGTTGAAAAGATTTGGAATTCGGCGTTGATGTCATGGTTTTCGTGAAATTTTGCCATTGAAGCATGTGGTTCGATTTGGAAGTAAAGGAAAGTTGGCTTTTAGATTCGTTGGACCATTTCCGATAGTCGGGCGAATTGGAATGCTCGCGTATAGATTGGAATTACCCAAAAAGATGTCGAGTGTGCATAATGTTTTCCATGTGTCGTCACTATGGAAGTTCGTGCATGATTCGAATGTAGTGATATCTCCAGAGCAGCACGAAGTCCTAGAAGTAGAGACTGTAGTTGCGAAACCTCGTAAGCCATTTCGTGTTATGGGAAATGACATGGAACATCTTAGGAGAAAGACGGTTAAGCTAGTCAAGGTACAATGGAGTGAAGATGGAGATAATTGTACGTGGGAGATGGAAGAGTGCATGAGGGTGACTCATCCAGAACTCTTCATCGTTAGGACCCTATGATATCGTATCATCGTTATATCGTTGTATCGTGTTGTCGTTTGATAGAATTCCGCATGCTAGGATAAGGGTACGGATGCATAGCTTAATGGTTGCTAGTATGGATGATAGAATTGGCTTCTCATGGATGATAGGCATGCAGAATTATTGTGGTTGCTTGTGTTGCCTGGAATTTCAGGAATGAAATTCTTAAGGGGGCAGAATATAACAGCCCGCATTTTATGTAACGGAAGATCGTAAAATATTTTTATTTTATTCCCCGAGGGTTGGATCATTTTGATATGTTTCTTATGGGGATGTAAGACATGTCCATAATTTTTACCAATTTTGTTTGTGACCATTTTCCCTTGTCAGTCTTGTACAAAACATAAATTTTGACCCAGGTCAATTCAGGTGGTGAGACCTGTGCCATTGGAAAGGAAATGATGATTGCCTTTCGTAGAGTGGTTACATTAAAGATTTGCCTCAGCGGTTTGGGAGGAATCGCTGTTTTAAGTTTTTTCAGTTGCCTATTCAGGTTTGGAGAGCCACAATGGGCTGATTTGGGAAGGCTCATTGGTGGGCTAGTGAAAGGGTATAAATAGGAGCTGGGAGATATGAGAAATATTTTTAGTTGCTCTATTCTCTCATTAGGTGGTCTATGTTCCTCCTTCCTCTAACACCTTTCCACCATTAAAAATCAAAATTTAAGGAGCGAAATCATATATCTACACCATTGGAGGCTAGATCTACATCAATTGAACCATGAATTCATCGGATCAAGGTGTTTGGTTCGAATTGATTGCTGTCCGGAATCTTATTACATTGATTTTTGCTTGTTTCGAAGAATTGGTGATTGATTTGCATCTCTCACATTGATTCAATGAAGTATATGAATGTTTGGTCTTGTTTTTCATCAAATTCAAGTGTTTTACCATAGATCTATACCTTGATAAGCCCATTTTCATATGAATCACTATATGATTCAATTTAGAAAGTTTAAGTCGATAATTATTATGCCATTTCATATGATTATGCAAGTTAGATCCGCAATCTAGTTCATATGTTCATTTATCATGAATTTTGTAGTGATATGCATAATTTTAGTGTTAATCATCAAATTAATGTTTTAGTGACTTCATAAAATGAATATGATTGTGTTGAGTGAATTGGATGAGTTTATTTCATCGAATTCGTTGTTTGGAGAAGTTTTGGTTGAATTCGAGGAAGAATTGGATCTGTCCAGGTTTTGGGGCATGCAAGATAGGGTCGGTCGACCCAAAGGAGGGTTCGGTCATGGAAATGTATGGCTTGGCGAACAAGTCATGGTTAGGGTCGGTCACATGTAGGAGATCGATCGTGCAGAGGTATGGGTCGAGCAGGGTGCAGGTCGTGCAGAGGTGTGGGTCGAACAAGAAACGGGTTCGGTTCAGTCAAGATAAAGGTGGTCGGGTCGGTCGTGGGTTGGGTCGGTCGAGCACCAAGGGGATCGGGTCAGTCAGTGTGTTAAGAAGATGGGTCGACCATGGTATAGGGGTCGGGTTGAACATGTGTAGGATGGTCGTGCAGGTGGATCGAGCAACATGGTCGGTCAAGCAAGTGAAGGTTCGGTCGATCTCTGGTTGGTCGCACAGCGTCATTTTATGAAAAATTATATATTTGGTTACGACTCAGATTTGAACAACTCAAAGGTCGTGAGTTGGTGGATAATGGTTGCTGGAGAAGGTTGCTTGGGCTATGAAAAGTCATCGAGTTGGATTACTAGAGATGAGAAGGCTGTGAGATTATCATTGTGGTAAGTTCTAGCAGGCTCAAAGCAGGGGTACGATAGGGGCACCTAAAAGACCGTTTGTAGGTCGAGTACCCTGGGTATCGTTGAAAGGCCTAATTGTCAAGGTGGGACATACATACGTATCGTTGAAAGGCGTATCGAGTTTAAGGTAGAACTGGGGTTACCATTAGCCCTTTACAAATGGCAATGTTGGCCATCATACCGTTAACGATGGTTTTAAAGTAGGATTGGTGGTGATAGACTGAGTCAGTCATGGATGTTTGATTGTTTGGATGCTCTGTATGTACCATCTCATGTAGATTATCCAATGTCGAAGCAGATGTTCCTCGGGGGCTTGTCTAATATTGCTTTAGGCCTCTGGGCTTGTGCTTGAGGGATGTTGAATTCGATTAGGATGATTTACATGACTTTATAATTTGGATGTCATGAGTGATTTTCCATGATTGAATGAGTGTTCTGGTTTTCATGGATGTATGGTTGAAATGTTATCGTAAAGGCTATCATTGTCCAATGTGGGGAAGATGAAAGTTGAGTTATTCTCTGATACTTTGGGTAGATTAGTATGGTTATCTATGCATTCTCATATATTTTGTTGATGAAGTTTGTTAGCTGTTTATTGCTCACTAAGACTGTTGTCTGACTCAAAGTTTTATGTTTCCTCTTGTTACTTTGGTTGTTCATCCGGTTGTGGATGGGCAGAGTAGTTGTTTAACAGCCCACATTTTACGTATCGAAAGATCGTGAAATATTTTTATTTCATTCTCTAAGGGTTGAATCATTCTCATCTTTTAATATGTTGCTTATGGGGATGTGAGACATGTCCATAATTTTTACCGATTTTATTTGTGGCCATTTTGCCCCTATCAGCCTTGTACAGGGCATAATTTTGACTCATGTCGAATCAGAGGGTGAGACATGTGCCATTGGAAAGGAATTGATGGTTATCTTTCTGTAGAGTGTTTACATTAAGGATTTGGCTCAGCGGTTTGGGAGAAATCTCCGTTTTAAGGTTTTTCAGTTAGCTATTCAGGTTTTGGAGCCTTGGTGGAATCCTATAAATAAGGGGTGAGAGTGGAGGAAAAAGGTTTACTTTCCCATTCTCTCATTTGTAGGCATTGACCTCCTTCTTCCTCTAACATCTTTCCACCATTTAAAATCCAAATCTAAGGAGGGAAATCATAGATCTATACCATTGGAGGCTAGATCTACATCATTTCAAGTGAGGATTCATCAAATCAAAGGGCTAGGAGCTATCTCTTCGCTGTCCAGAATTCTATTTCTTCAATTTTGCTTTGTTTTGCCTAATTGGAAAGTGATCTACATCTCCAATGTGAATGCAATGAAGTATATGAGTGTTTGTGCATGTTTCTCATCAAATTGGAATGTTTCACCATAGATTTACACCATTACATGTCCATTTTCATATGCATCACCCTATGATCTAATCAAACAAGTTTTACTCATTAATTTCATGTCATATTACATGTTTTTGTTAGTTAGATCTCTCATTTTGATCATATGTTCATTTTAATTGTTTTCGGTGAGATTTACATCATTCTTGTGATAATCGTCATATTCATGTGGTTAGTGACATTATGATATGTTATGATTGTGTTTGATGATTTTGGTTGAGTTGGTTTCATCGAATTCGTCGTTTGATGAAGTTTTGATTGAAATCGGAGTTGAATCGCAAAAAGCAGAAATTGGCTCGGCCATAGATTGAATTGGCCAGAGATTTGTTCGGCCAGGAATTGGATTGGATCGGTTATCATGGATCAGATCGGGAGGTTGTAAATGGATCGGTTCGGGTAGTGGGAGGCTGAATCGGGTCGGTCAGTGGGAGGCTGAATCGGGTTGGTAGGTGGGAGTTTGGATCGGGTCGGTCCGTGGGAGGTTGAATCAGATCGGTCAGTAGGGGTTGGATCGGGTCGGTTACAAGGGTTGGGTCGGCCTATATTCTGTTTGGTCAGGTTTTTAACAGTGCTTTTAAACGTTGTGGTTGACAGTGATGATGCTATAGTTTGTTTTCAATAGGGTCACTTTCTGAAAAAAGTACGTTTTTCGGGTACAACTCAGATTTGGAGAAAAGGTCTGAATTTTTTTTTTTTGGGGGCAACCCCCCGAACCCTAGCCGCAGCACAGTGATGTACTTAGCTCAGTGATGGTGTGACTTCGAAGTAAATTCAAGCAGGAAGATTCGAAGTGTTGAAAGGTGTTCGTTGATCGGAGTAGAACACCGAAGTAACAACTCAAGGGTCATGGGTGTGTGGATAATGGTTGATCGAGAAGGTTGCTTGAGCTATGAAATGTCGTCAAGGTTGGATGACTGGAGATGCGAAGGCCGAGAAGTCATCGTTGTCGTAAGTTCTAGCAGGCTAAAAGTAGGGGTATAATGGGGGCACCCAATAGACCGAAAGGTTGTTGGTCGAGTACCTTGGGTATCGTTGAAAGGCCTAGTTGTCAAGGTTGGACGTATGGAGTTTATGCTAGAACTGGTGTTACCATTAGCCCTTGACATATGGCAAGGTTGGCCGTCATATGATTAACGATGGTTTCAAAGAAGAATTGGCGGTGATAGCCAGAGTCGGTCATGGATGATTGGTTTTTCTGTTTGTACTACCTCACATAGATTATCCAAAGTCGAGAGAGATGTTCTTTGAGTGCTCAATTGATATTGGTTTAGGCATTGGGAAGAGTACTTGGGGGATATTAAACTCGATTAGGGTTATCTGTTTGAGACTTATATAATTTGGATGTTATGTCTGTTTTCCATGATTGAATGGTTTTTCTAGTTTCCATGTATGAATTGTTATTCCTTTGGTTGAATGGATTATAAAGGCTATTTTTGTCTGATGTGAAGATAATTTTGAGTTCTTCTTTGGTGCCGTGGGTAGATTAGTATGTTTATCTATCCCCTCTCATACACTTTATTGTTGAAGTTTGTTAGCTGTTTTATCGCTCACTAAGACTGTTGTCTGACTTAAGGTGTTATGTATCCTTTTATTACCTTGGGTTGTTCATCCGATTGTGGATGGGCAGACTAAATAACAGGTGATAGGTAATGCTTTAGTGAGGAGGACGATGTTGATCGATGGCGAGAGGGAGGCTCACGCACCAGTTTTACTACTAGCTAATAATTGGATTTCCGATGTTTGCTCTTCTGAGTGATGTAGTGAGGCAACTTTGTATAAACACTATTTCCAAGTTTGTGGATCTTACTTTCTAGTTGTATGGAATTCCAGTGTTTCTGCTTAACAACCTGTTGTATATGTTCTATTATATTTTATCCTTAGGCTGTGAGTTTTACGACGGGTTCCGCTTGTGTTTACCTACTCTTATGATCGTCCATGACAGCCTTGCACATCTTTCAACGCATTATTTCTCTTATATAGTGCGGGGTTTTGGGCGGTCGTCACAAGTTAGCAGGTGATAGGTGATTAGTGAGGACGATGCTGTTGTGCGAAGGTGAGCAGGAGGCTGGCGTATTACTTTTATTATTATCTAGTATTTCTGTTTCGGCTGTTTGAGTTGCTCTATGAGTGTTGTTGTGAGGCCTTATGTACATACTTAATATTTCCTGTGATGTTGGGATAATCTTTCAGGATGTTGTGAAAGTTTAAAAAGTTTGCTATACGATGATTCACTGTTATTACCTATTGTATATGTTCTATTATATTTTATCCTTACATTGTGAGTTCTATGATAGGTTCCGATGGTGTTTACCTACTCTGATGATCGTCCATAGTTGCCTGGCACACCTTTCAACGCACTATTCCTCTTGTTTAGTGCATGAGTTATGGGCGTTCATCACATTTGGTATCATAGCTTTGATTAACGATTTTGCCAAAGTTCTAAGACATAATTACGTATGAGAGACGTATTTGTTGTTTTCAGTTGGATGCTTACTACATATATTTGCATATATATAGCAGTAGTGGTTGTATTCCTTTAGTAATTTTTCTTGGAGGTTGCTAATTATTCTAAATTGCAGATTTAGAATGAGTAGATGACCATTAGGACATGCGGCAAGGGGAGCTAATACAGGAGGGGGAAATGGCTGTGAACCAGACTACCCTACCATGTTTGAAGCCATGATGGAGGCACTCATGCGAAGTGTCCCCGCTCCAGTGGCGACTACGGTAGACATAGGAGACCAGTTGCCTAGAGTTGTGGATTTTGCGAAGCTATGCAAAGATTATACATCTCTAGGAGGAAAACCATTCAAAGGGTCTGAACCAGCTAAAGAGGTTTAGAGTTGGATGGATTCTTGTGTTCGTATCTTTGGAGACTTGAACCGGGATGGTGCAACCAAGAAAAAGCTTGCATCAAGGCAACTGCAATGCAGAGACATGGAATGGTGGAATTCAGTCACGCTTGAGACTCCGGAGGAAGAGATCTCATGGGAGAAATTCCAGTCTTAGTTTAAAGGATAGTTTATCTCCACAACTTAGAAATTTTCTCTATTCAAGAAGTTCGTAGAGCTGAAACAGAATGGTCGTTCTGTGCTTGATTATGTTTTTGATTTCAAGGCCTTGTCCAGAAATGCTCGTTCCTACATTGATACACCTTATCAGAAGAACGAGAAGTTTGTTATGGCTCTGGATACCTATACTGGAAGGCCGTTAGTGGATCATCTTAATGATTCATTTGAGATGATTGTGGAAAAAATTGTTCACCATGAGAGCTTGTTTCCTAAGGAAGCAAATGTTGTCGCTGCAACCAAGGAAGTTCAAAAACCATAGCAAGGTGGTTATAATAAGAAGAGGAAGCAGCAAAAGCAGAAAGAAAAGGATGGCTAGAAGAAGCTAAGTTGAGGTGGTTTTCATCGACGACCAATAGAAGGTTCATCACTCGAATGAGTGCAAGAATCCCAAAGCTGAGAAGAAGTGCTTCAAGTGTGGAAAGCCTAGTCATAAGAAGAAGGACAGTCCAGAATCAGCTAAGAGCAAGCAAGTTGCGAAGGCATATGCTTTGGAAGCCATTCTATCTTCTTCAAGAGCTCCTACTGCAGAGGAAAAGGGAAAGGGTGTCGTCGTTCAAGGTGCTCTTTTAGTTAATGGTGTTTCAGTTCGTGTGTTGTTCAGTATGGAGCATCACATTCTTTCATTTGCAATGAGTTTTTGTGCCACTTGGGTTTGGAATACGAGATTTGCGATTGACCATTGATCATGACTGATCCAGTTGGGGGTTCGTCCAGTTTATGCATGTTGTGTCATGGTCTATTGTTGTCAAGTCATGGTTGCTCTTTTGTGTGTGATTGCTTTGTTCTTAACTTTGCTGAGTTTGGGATCATCTTGGGCATGGATTTTCTCAAGAGGTATACAGCAAAGGTGAATTGTGAGAAGCTATAGGTGAGAGTCGGGGATGTGAAAGGCGAAAGGTGTTGATTAGATGTAAACGCGAAGAGGGTTTCTTCGTGAGCTATCTATATTAGCTGGGGATTCCACAGGAAGACTTGTCATTTGTGTTGATCGCTAATGAGTATGAGGATGTCTTTGACAAGGTCAAAGGGTTGCCACCGCATCGTTAGAACTAGTTTAGGATCGATTTGGCCTAGGGTGCTAGACCAATCATTATGCCCTTAGGCGGATGGCGCCTAAGGAACAGCGAGAGTTCGAGGTGCAAGTACGTGACCTTCTAGGAAAGGGATTCATTCGGAGAAGTGTTTCTAAATGGGGTTCACCAGTAGTATTTGCAATCAAGGCAGATGGCTCATTAAGATTGTGTATGGACAATCGTGCGATGAACAAGGAGACTAAGAAGAACAAGTACTAGTTTCCAATGATTGGTGACTTGTTCGATCAACTTCACGAAGCCAAAGTGTTTTCTCAGATGGATTTGGCAATGGGATTTCAACAGTTGCGGGTGACAATGGATAGTGTGCCAAAGACTGCTTTTAGGACGCCATCTGGGTTTTTCGAATGGATGGTAATGCCATTAGGGTTGATTGATGTGCCAGCGTATTTTGTAGATATTATGAATAGAGTTTTCATAGATCAGTTAAACAAGTTCGTGCTTGTGTACATGGATGATATTCTGGTTTATTCCCAGAATGAGGAAGAGCACAAGACACTTTAGAGTCATGTTGGAAATCTTGCGAAAGCGTCAGCTGAGAGCTATGTTTTCAAAGTGTCACTTCTAAAAGAGTGAAGTGAGGTTCTTAGGCCATGTTGTTTCTGGAAATGGGATAGCGATTGACCCCGCTAAAGTGGCAGCAATCCAGGACTGGAATAGGCCTAAGAATGCGACAAATGTTTGGAGTTTTCTTGGGTTGGCTGGTTATTACTAACGGTTTATCAAGGATTTCTTCAAGGTAGCTGCACCATTGATAGGATTGACGAAGAAGAACCAATTGTTCACATGGGATGCAAAGTGTGAACAAGCATTCAGGATCCTCAAAGAGAGACCGACGAGTGCTCCCGTATTGACCATTCCGAGCGGGAATGAAGAGAAGTTGGTATATACCGATGCATGTGGTACTGGGCTTAGAGCGATACTGATGCAAAAGGATAAGGTTGTAGCCTACGTGAGTCGCCAGCTAAAGCCGCATGAGAAAAATTACCCAACTCATGATTCGGAGTTTGCGGCGATTGGGTTTGCACTGAAGACGTGGAGACATTTCCTGTTGGGAGTTCGATTCGAGTTGTTCAAGGATCACAAGTCATTGAAGTATCTTTTCTCGCAAAAGGATTTGAATCTTCTGCAGCAATGATGGCTAGAGTTTCTGGCATCATATGATTTTGGTATAGCCTATACTCCTTGCAAAGGTAATGCAGTTGCAGATGCGTTGAGTCGAAGACACACAAGTTTGGAGCGTTGTTTTTGGAATGGAAGAGTCTTGAGTATTTGGCAAGGTTTGATTTCAGGCCACGGTGCGAGTTGGAACCTGAAATATTGGCAAGCTTGTCGATAAGACCTACTCTTATCGAAAGGATTGACGAGAACCAAAAGCATGATGAAAAGCTTGTCAAGTTTATCCAGAAATTGGAATCAAAGAATAAAGAGTTTGAAGTCTATCGAGAAGTTTGGCTTTGAAAGCAAGGACTATTAGTTATTCCTGATATCGACTGATTGAGAGATGAGGTTCTGAGGGAATGTCATCACTCAAAATTGACGATTCATCCCGGTGGTAATAATATGTATCAGGACAAGAAGCAAGTCTACAACTGGGAAGGGATGAAGTGAGATATCGGAAATTTCATTTCCCAGTGCATGAACTGTCAGTTAGGGAAAGCTGAACACAAGAAGCCGAGTGGTTTTCTTCAGCCATTGGAAGTTCCTACGTGGAAGTGGGAGAAGATATCGATGGGCTACCTAGGGATAGGGCATGAAACAAAGGAATTTGGATGATCGTGGATCGTTTGACCAAAAGTGCACAGTTCATTCCTGTCAAGTCAACTAGGACGACATCGAAATTGGTTGAACTTGATGTGAAATGGATAGATATATTCCATGGTATTCGAAAGAGTATAGTGAGTGATCGAGATCCATTGTTCACGAGTGGAATTTGGAAGAGTTTGCAAGAAGCTTTGGGAACCGAGTTGTATTTAAGTATGGCATACCATCCCCAAACCGATGGTCAAACCGAGAGGGTTAATCGAGTTTTGGGAGATCTCCTTCGGGCTTGTATGTTAGACTTTGGAGGATCGTGGGAAGACCATCTGCATCTAGTTAAGTTTGCATGTAATAATAACTAACAGTATAGCATTAAGATGGCACCATACGAGGCATTGTATGGGAGACCATGCAATTCTCCAGCATGTTGGTTAGAAACTGGAGTTAAGTTGGTACTTGGGCTAGAGATGATTAGAGAGACCTCGGATTTTTTCGAGATTGTTCGGCAACGAATGAAGGTGGCCCAAGATCGCCAAAAGAGCTATGCTCATAGGTGTTGAAAAGATTTGAAATTCGACATTGGTGACATGGTTTTCGTGAAGATTTCACCATTGAAGCATGTGGTTCGATTTGGAAAGTTGGCTCCTAGGTTCGTTGGACCGTTTCCGATAGTTGAGCGAATCGGAAAGCTCGCATATAGGTTGGAGTTACCCGAAAAGATGTCGAGTGTGCATAACCTTTTCCATGTGTCGTCCATACGGAAGTTCGTGCATGATTCGAATGTAGTGGTATCTCCAGAGCATTACGAAGACCTAGAAGTAGAGAATGTAGTTGCGAAACCTCGTAAGACATTTCGTGTTGTGGTAAATGACAAGAAACAGCTTAGGAGGAAGATGGTTAAGCTAGTCAAGGTACTATGGAGTGAAGATGGAGACGATTGTACGTGGGAGACGGAAGAAAGCATGTGTAACAGCTCGTATTTTCTGTGAACATAAGAATAATAAATCAGTGAATAATTAAATAGTAACTAAATAATTAAGGGAAACGGGTTACGCCATTGCGTTCGTCTCGAAATTCTGCTTGGGATAGAGTCCAAGTTTGCGTAAATCGGACTCCGTATGAAGAAGATATGGCCTTCAGAAGTTTCAGTAAAAACCAGGCCGAGATTCAAAAATCAGATTTCGAAATTCAAAAAAGACACCCGGGCTGGGCGGGAAAATTCCCGCCCAGGACCCAAGTCGACACTAGGGTCGACCTATGTAAACAGGTCAACACTAGGGTCGACATTAGGGCCGACCTCCCCCCTATTTCCAGATCCATGGACAGATGCATTTTCCTGTATTTAGACGCCTGTTCTTACCAGATTCATGACCCCTATGCTATTTAAACACCCCAAACCTAGCTTTCTCTCCACACAATTTCATTCTTCCTTTACTCAGCCTCTATTCTAATTAAAAATAAAAATGGCGTCGCTACTCTGCTGGAATCAAAACTAGAACAAGTGCATCTTATTCCAATCTGAATAGAGTTAAAAGATAATAACTATTTTCTAATCTAATTGATAGTCTACGCCAAAGGAGCGCCATTCAGTGTCAGAATACAGATTCCAGAATACAAAAATCATTCCCTATTTTTGAGTACAGTTATTTTCATATATGAATTTAATAATTATCTTGACATTTTTGTGAATCTGGATCTGAGGTTATGCATACTTTTCTGTGGATCTATCTTGACTGTGACTGTTCTGTATCTGTTCCCTCTTTTCTTCCTTTTTGTTTATAGCCAGGCTACCATGAGCCTGCGCCAAATCTCATAAGAGATTAACGCACAAACTCTAAATTTTGGGACAAATAATGGATAATGCATAATTGGACAAGACTGATCTTTGACTGATTTGAGAAATGGACATATGTTGTAAATTAGATCTAGATCTGTGTATACTCTGTAATTTGGAAAAAGAAAAATCATTGTATGATAACATGTGACTTGAAACTTAGGGACATAATGCATATAAAAATTAAGATCTGATTTTGAGATGTTTTAATTTAAAGATCTAGACTTTTGAGGTAAATTTTATATAACGATTGATGACTTGAAAAAGGAATATGTGACTTAGGTGTAGAGACCTATATTATAATAGGATAACTATCAATGTGAATCCGCCTAAAAGTGGATTTTTGGATATTTGGCATTAAAGGCTATAATTTGGCATAATTCACATGGTATATCATGATTTGGGCTTTTAGAGAATATTCTGTACGGTGCAAAATTTAACTAAAAGTTTGGGCATATGTTATGAATTATGACCGTGAGTTAGGCATGTAAGTTTAGGCTTAATTTATGATTAGGAAAAAATATGTAAATAGAATTTTAGAAATATATAATCTGTTGAATTTCCTAATCTGCTAAATCTGTTACTTGCTAAATCTGTTGAACTACCTAATCTGCGAATCTGTTGAATTGCCTAATCTGCTAATCTGTTCAATCGCCTAATCTGCTAGATCTGTTACCTGTTGAATTGCCTAATCTGCTAATCTGTTGAATTGCCTAATCTGCTAGATCTGTTATCTGTTGAATAGCCTAATCTGCTAATCTGTTGAATCACCTAATCTGCTAGATCTGTTATCTGTTGAATTGTCTAATCTGTTGAAAGCTAAATTGTTGTAATTTGGGTATGAAAATACGTAGGCTCGATCTAAGAAATTTGATTAATCCGTTGTAACCTGTAAGGAAGTTTAATTTGTTAAATGAACAGAATTAGTCTGATATCTGTATAATCTGTATTGGGATGAAATTGGCTATGACACGAGGTTAGACTCTGTTTGCGGTAGAAGCCTGCCCGGAACCACCGGCTTAACCAGCAACTGCAAACTGTCAGTCTAATGTGAGAGGTCGTAGGCATAAATAAAATTTTCTTAGACACGAGGTTACGTCTGGCTTATGGCCGAAGTCCGCCTGGAACCGCTCGGCACATCCAACGGCCACAAGCTACCGACCTAATGTGAGAGGTCTATGCATTAATATTTAATTAATGCAGATTTAAGTGAAATGTGGTGTCTAAAAACATGTTGGGTGGATAGGGTTAAGCCAACTGGACTGATGAATCTAATAAACCCATTTCGTGAATCTGTAGGCCCAATACAAAGTTAGAGAATCTGCAAGTCTATTAAATCCGTACATCTGATCTGTTAATCTGAAAACATGTTTGCTTGATTGTCCGATCTGTGAACCAGTAATCTGAACTTTGTCTGAAATCTGAAAACAAGTATATCTGAAATCTGTTAGTCTGGAGACACAAGGTTAGGAGGGGAATTACTTGTGTCATCTGTTGTGTGGAACCCATATTAGTCAGTAACCCTTTCTGGTATCAAAACTTTGACCCCACGCTATGTAGGGTTCCGAGCACACTTACAGAACTAATTATAAGCGGTTCATTCTGATAATGGCGAGGGGTGTTGATGGCGCGTTCCAACCGGGTCATGTGCGTGCATGGATCCGGTCTGCTCTGAGGATGTTAGACATCGTGACATCTGTAAATAAGTCTGTGCCAATATGTTGCCACTTTAGGGAGTAATACACCCTATTGTGAGGCCGACACAGGGAATTTATTTATTAGGGAGTCGATCGCTTGGAGGTAGGACTTAGGGTACACTAAGTTCTGTTTGTTTCTGTTGTTACCGTCTATTTCTGTTGGGTGGTAACACATGTCTGTTTCTGCATGGTACCGTCTGCTCGGGTGGTAAAGGCCCATTACTAGTGTACACCTAATTCTAGCATTCTGTTTCTGTAGAGATTATTCTGTTTCCGTTTCAGTTTAGACATTAGGGTACACCTAGTTCTATTTGTTCTGTGGGTACTGTCTGTTTCTGTTGGGTGGTAACACTTGTCTGTTTCTGCGTGGTACTGTCTGTTCAGGTAGTAAAGGCCCATTTCTAGTGTACACCTAATTCTAACATTATGTTTCCATTGGGATTATTCTGTTTCCGTCTCTGATTCCGTTTCCGATTCTGTTTCTGTACCGTCTGTATGTTGGAGTGGTAAAGGCCCATTAGTTGGGTGGCAAAGGCCCGTTATTAATATTCTGTTTCCGTACCTTCTGTCTGTTGGGGTGGTAAAAGCCCATTATTAGTATTCTACTTTATACCTTCTGTCTGTTCGGGTGGTAAAGGCCCATTACTAGCATTCTGTTTCTGTAGAGATTATTCTGTTTCCATTTTTGTTTCAGTTTAGATATTAGGGTAACACCTAATCCTGTTATACTAGTATTAGTGCAGAGAAGTGAAAAGCTTAGCTTAGCCTATATCATTCCGTTCCTTCTGTTAACCTGCAATTTCTGTTATGGTTATCTCTCATCCAGTTTTATTTACATGTCATGATACTATTATCTGTTTATATGCTGAAAGTCACTGGACTCACCAGATTTATGTCTGACCTAGTTTGTTTCCCCTCTTTTCTATCTGTCCCCCCCCAAGGTTTTCAGGGTGAAAACATAGGAGCTTGATTCAGATTCACTCTGCTGTAAGTGTTGAAGTCTTGCTTGGATTTGGCTCTATCCTTCCATGGCAGTTTATATTGGGGATTATGGTTTTAAAAACTATGCATTCTGAAGGCTTTTGTACGAGACTGATATAACTTGAATTTTGATGTGGTGATTTTGAAAGATGTAACCAAAACTTATTTTTGTTTCAGTTGTAAATAAAGTTATAAATTTTTCAAGTACTACTTTATCTATCTTGTAAATTTCTGTTCTGTCTACTAAAGACGCTCCACCAAAATTAAGGCATTCCCTTTGCGAGTGACCTTAACGGAGGTGGGGTGTTACACTTGGTATCAGAGCTGAAGGTTACCAGATTGGATAAAAAGTTTTTGAAAACTATTTTCAAAAAGGTTTAAAAAGGAAGTATTTTCAAAAGTAGAGTTTATTTTGAAAAACATAATCCCCAAAGCCATAGCCTATCTTTCTATCCTTTGTTTTGAATTTGTCCTTTTCTTTCTTTTTAGCATGTCTAGGGATCTTAACCTTCCGAAGGGCGTACCGATACCTGGCTGGTTCAGGAGGTACCTAGAAGCTAGGGCTAATAATGTGGGCCCAACAAACGTCCCTCCTCCCCCAGCTGCAGCGGTTCCTCCTCCTCCTCTCATTAATACTTTCCCGAAGATATGTAGAGACTTTCGAGCCATGGGTGTGAAGAACTTTAATGGAACTAAATCTTTCGTGGAGGCAAGGAACTGGCTCAAAGAAACTGAGGATTTGTTCGTTATCTTCGAGGTGGACGATAGGTAGAAAGTGCAGTTGGCGGTATGGTTGCTTAAGGACGAAGCTTCTTTTTGGTGAGAGGTCACAAATGGAGAGCATCCGGTAGAGAGATGGATGGATTTCAGGCATAGGTTCGAGATGAAATTTCACTCGTGAGCGGAAGAGAGTCTATACATAGAGAGGTTCTTGGCATTGAAGCAGGGGAATTTATCAGTGAGAGAGTACGTCAAAAAGTTTAATCAGTTGGCAAGATTCGGCTTAGATTTGGTAAATACACCGCATAAGAAGGAACTAAGGTTTGCTAAAGGTTTGAACGAGCCGCTTCACGGATTGGCAATGTCCCACATTCCTATGGGGGCTACCTTCGAGAAATTAGCTGACATGGAATTGATGCATGAAGAGGAAACCAAAAGTGAGAAGAAAGAAGAAAAGCTTGAAGGACCACAGAACAAGAAGGCGGGGCCCAAAAAGGAAACGCAAAAGAAGGATGAGAAGTCTGAAGACAAAAAGGAGAAGAAGTGCTTTACTTGCGAAAGCTCGACCCATCTGAATAAGGATTGCAGAAAAATGAAGGGTACTTGCTTCAAATGTGGAGAAATGGGGCACTTCACTAGGGACTGCCCAAAGAAATGAGGACGAGGGCAGAGGGCAGGACCAATTCTAAAGGGGAGGCGAATATCCTCGAGGCTCGTGGCTGGGATAGAAATAGGAAAACTTTCTGTAGAAGATTTAATTTCCTTATCTGATTGTGGAGTTAAAAACTCTTTTTGATTCTGGCACTTTGATTCTGTAATTGAAACTCTGCACTTTAATACTAGTCTTGTTTCTGATTCCACTATAATCTCAAACCCCATGAGGGTTACGACTCATCTGTTTGTGATAAGTTGGGGTTTGAGGGTATCTGTGTTGGGCGTTAAGTTGACTATGACGCATATATTCTGGGTTTTTATCATGCTTAGTTTCCTAAGAATCATTTGGTAATCTGATCTGTATCAGTAGTCTGTATGTATCTGAATATTTCTAAACAGAATAGGGGTTTTTACTCAAAGCGTGAAGTAGATTTTCTGTTGGACATTTGTTTAATGGGAGTGATTCTCTGAGTGTCAATCTGATGTTGATTTCAGTCTTCGGGGTTGATACTTTGGGGGTTATTCTCTTAAACCGATGTCTAATGGGAACCTAGTTTTGCTTTAATTGTACTTGCTTCTATCACTCAACATTATCCTATCGACCAAATCTTCGATCTTTAGGTATAAACTAATAGGTGTAAATATGTGTTTGAGACATGTTATGTTTGATGGTTGCAAGTGGATGCAAGTGGTGGCTCGTGGATGCATATACACACACTAGGCACTAGATCGGCTCAAAAACACTCTCATACTGCATATGGATGTGTGGGCATTTTTCAATTTTGTGGATGAAAATTGGTTGACTCAGCACATGGATGTTGCATACAAATGAACGGTTGTGCACTCATATAAAAATGATATGTATCAAATAGGAAAATTGCATACATGTTGGACTCATGGCACTGACATAATTCGCATTAAGGAGGTCAACTGAATCAGTGGACCGCCTGATCTTTGCATTAGATGAGGAACATATACATACACTTTTGCATATGTTCATACAACGTTAGAAGTTTCTAAGGACAATGGATGCTTGTGGATGATGGTTGAGTAGATGGGTGACTGGATGGTAGGACACATTCTTCTTAACTTGAAGATTTCGGGGACGAAATCCTTTAAGGAGAGGTGAATGTAACACCCCGTATTTTCTGTGAACATAAGAATAACAAATCAGTGAATAATTAAATTGTAACAAAATAATTAAGGGAAACGAGTTACGTTATTGCGTTAGTCTCGAAATTCTTCTTGGAATAGAGTCCAGGTTTTCATAAATCGGACTCCGTATGAAGAAGATATGGCCTTAAGAAGTTTTAGTAAAAACCAGCCCAAAATTCAAAAATCAAATTTCGAAATTCAAAACAGACACCTGGGATGGGAAGGAAAATTCCCTTCTAGGACCCAGTTCAACACTAAGGTCGACCTGTGTAAACAGGTCAACACTTGGGTCGACACTAGGGTCGACCTCCCCTATTTCCAGATCCGTGGACAGATGCATTTTTCTGTATTTAGACGCCCGTTCTAACCAGATTCGTGACCCTTATGCTATTTAAACACTCCCAAACCTAGCTTTCTCTCCACACAATTTCATTCTGCCTTTACTTAGCCTCTATTCTAATTAAAAATAAAAATGGCGTCGCTACTCTACTGGAATCAAAACTAGAACTAGTGCATCTTCTTCCAATCTGAGTAGAGTTAAAAGAGAATAACTATTTTCTAATCTAATGATAGTCTACGCCAAAGGAGCGCTATTCAGTGTCAGAATACAGATTCCAGAATACAAGAATCGTTCCCTTTTTGTGAGTACATTTATTTTCAGATATGAAATTTAATAATTATCTTGACATTTTTGTGAATCTGGATCTAAGGTTATGCATACTTTTCTGTGGATCTATCTTGACTGTGACTGTTTTGTATCTATTCCCTCTTTTCTACCTTTTTGTTTATAGCCAGGCTACCACGAGCCTGCGCCAAATCTCATAAGAGATTAACGCACAAACACTAAATTTTCGGACAAATAATGGATAATGCATAATTGGACATGACTGATCTTTGACTGATTTGAGAAATGGACATATGTTGTAAATTAGATCTAGATCTGTGTATACTCTGTAATTTGGAAAAAGAAAAATCATTGTATGATAACATGTGACTTGAAACTTAGGGACATAATGCATATAAAAATTAAGATCTGATTTTGAGATGTTTTAATTTAAAGTTCTAGACTTTTGGGGTAAATTTTATATTATGATTCATGACTTGAAAAAGGAATATGTGACTTAGGCGTAGAGACCTATATTATAAAAGGATAACTATCAATGTGAACACGCCTAAAAGAGGATTTTTGGATATTTGGCATTAAAGGCTATAATTTGGCATAATTCATATGGTATATCATGATTTGGGCTTTTAGAGAATATTCTGTACGATGCAAAGTTTAACTAAACGTTTGGGCATATGTTATGAATTATGACCGTGAGTTAGGCACATAAGTTTAGGATTAATTTATGATTAGGAAAAAATATGTAAATAGAATTTTATAAATATATAATATGTTGAATTTCCTATTCTGCTAAATCTGTTATCTGCTAAATCTGTTGAATTGCCTAATCTGATAATCTGTTGAATCGCCTAATCTGCTAGATCTGTTATCTGTTGAATTGCCTAATCTGCTAATCTGTTGAATCACCTAATCTGCTAGATCTGTTATCTGTTGAATAGCCTAATTTTCTAATCTGTTGAATTGTTTAATCTGCTAGATCTGTTATCTGTTGAATTGCCTAATCTGCTAATCTGTTCAATCACCTAATCTGCTAGATCTGTTATCTGTTGAATTGCCTAATCTATTGAAAGCTAAATAATTGTAATTTGGGTATGAAAATCCGTAGGCTCGATCTAAGAAATTTGATTAATCTGTTGTAACCTATAAAGAAGTTTAATCTGTTAAATGAACAGAATTAGTCTGATATCTGTGTAATTTGTATTGGGATGAAATTTGCTATGACACGAGGTTAGACTCTGTTTGTGGTAGAAGCCTGCCCGGAACCAACTGGCTTAACCAGCAACTGCAAACTGACAGTCTAATGTGAGAGGTCATAGGCATAACTAAAATATGCTTAGACACGAGGTTAGGTCTGGCTTGTGGCAGAATTCTGCCCGGAACCGCCCGACACATCCAGCGGCCACAAGCTACCGACCTAATGTCAGAGGTCCATGCATTAACATTAATTAATGCTAATTTAAGAGAAATGTGGTGTTTAAAAACGTGTTGGGTGGATAGGGTTAAGCCAACTGGACTGATGAATCTAATAAACCCGTTTTGTGAATCTGTAGGCCCAATACAAAGTTAGATAATCTATAAGTCTGTTAAATCCGTACATCTGATCTGTTAATCTGAAAACTTGTTAACCTAATTGTATGATCTGTAAACTAGTAATCTGGACTCTGTCCGAAAACTGTAAACAAGTTAATCTGAAATCTGTTAGTCTTAGGACACAAGGTTAGGAGGGGAATTACTTGTGTCATCTGTTGTGTTGAACCCATATTAGTCAGTAACCCTTTCTGGTATCAAAACTTTGACCCCACGCTAAGTAGGGGTCCAGGCACGCTTACTGAACTAATTATAAGTGGTTCATTCTGATAATGGCGAGGGGTGTTGATGGCACGTTCCAACCGGGTCATGTGTGTGCATGGATCTGGTCTGCTCTGTGGATGTAGGACACTGTTACATCTGTAAATAGGTCTGTGTCAATAGGTTTCCACTTTAGGGAGTGATACACCCTACCGTGGGGCCGACACAGGGTATTTATGTATTAGGGAGCCGATCGCTTAGGGGTAGGACTTAGGGTACACTTAGTTTTGTCTGTTTCTCTTGGTACTGTCTGTTTCTGTTCGGTGGTAACACCTGTCTGTTTCTGCATAGTACCGTCTGTTCGGGTGGTAAAGGCCCATTACTAGTGTACACCTAATTCTAGCATTCTGTTTCTGTAGAGATTATTCTGTTTTCGTTTCTGTTTCAGTTTAGACATTAGGGTACACCTAGTTCTGTCTGTTCTGTGGGTACCATCTGTTTCTGTTGGGTGGTAACACCTGTCTGTTTCTGCGTGGTACCGTCTGTTCGAGAAGTAAAAGCCCATTTCTAGTGTACACCTAATTCTAACATTCTGTTTCCATAGGGATTATTCTATTTCCGTCTCTAATTCCGTTTCCGATTATGTTTCTGTACCTTCTGTCTATTGGGATGGTAAAGGCCCATTAGTTGGGTGGCAAAGGCCCATTAATAATATTATGTTTCTGTACCTTCTGTCTGTTGGGGTGGTAAAAGCCCATTATTAGTATTCTGCTTCTGTACCTTCTATCTGTTCGGGTGTTAGAGGCCCACTACTAGCATTTTGTTTCTATAGAGATTATTCTGTTTCCATTTTTGTTTCAGTTTAGATATTAGGGTAACACCTAATCCTGTTATATTGGTATTAGTGCAGAGAAGTGAAAAGCTTAGCTTAGCCTATAACATTTCGTTCCTTCTGTTAGCCTGCTATTTCTGTTACGGTTATCTCTCATCCAGTTTTATTTACATGTCATGATACTATTATCTGTTTATATGCTGAAATCACTGGACTCACTAGACTTATGTCTGACCTAGTTTGTTTCGCCTCTTTTCTTCGCCCCCCCTCCCCCCAGGTTTTCAGGGTGGAAACATAGGAGCTTGATTCAGATTCTCTCTGTTGGAAGTGTTGAAGTATTGCTTGGCTTTTGCTCTATCTTTCCATGGCAGTTTATATTGAGGATTATGGTTTTAAAAACTATGCATTCTGAAGGCTTTTGTACGAGACCGATATTTATGTACTTGAATTCCGATATGGTGATTTTGAAAGATGTAACCAAAACTTATTTCTGTTTCTGTTGTAAATAAAGTTATAAAATTTTTAAGTACTACTTTTTCTATCTTGTAAATTTCCGTTCTGTCTACTAAAGTTGCTCCACTAAAATTAAGGCATTCCCTTTGCGAGTGACCTTAACGGAGGTGGGGTGTTACAGCATGAGGGTGGCTCATCCAAAACTCTTCATCTGTAGGACCCTATGATATTGTATCATCGTTATATCGTTGTATCTTGTTGTTGTTTTATAGAATTCCGCATGCTAGGATAAGGCAATGGATGCATGGCTTGATGGTGGATATTTTGGATGATATAATTGGCTTCTCATGGATGATAGGCATGCAGAATTGTTGTGGTTTTTTGTGTTACCTGGAATTTCGGGGACGAAATTCTTAAGAGGGGCAGAATGTAACAGCTCGCATTTTACGTATCGAAAGATCTTAATTTTTTTATTTAATTCCCTGAAGGTTGGATCATTCTCATGTTGTGATATGTTGCTTATAGGGATGTGAGACATGTCCATAAATTTTTACCAATTTTGTTTGAGACCATTTTTCCCATATCAATCTTGTACAAGGCAAAACTTTTGACCGAGGTTAAATCAGGTGGTGAGACCTGTGCCATTGGAAAGAAAATGATGACCGCCTTTCTGTAGAGTGGTTACATTAAAGATTTGGCTCAACAGTTTGGGGGGAATCGATGTTTTAAGATTTTTCAGTTGGTTGTTTAGGTTTGGAGAGCCACAATGGGATGATTTAGGAAGGCCCATTGGTGGGCTGGTGGAATGGTATAAATTGGGGGTGGAAGATATGAGAAATGTTTTTAGTTTCTCAATTCTCTCAATAGTTGGCCTATATTTCTCCTTCCTCTAACACCTTTCCACCATTAAAAATCAAAATCTAAGGAGGGAAATCATACATCTACACCATTAGAGGCTAGATCTACATCAACTGAAGCGGGAATTCATCGGATCAAGGGTTTTGGTTCGAATTGCTTGTTGTCTGGAATCTTATTGCAATGATTTTTCCTTGTTTGGGAGAATTAGTGAGTGATTTGCATCTCTCACATGGATTCAATGATGTATATGAATGTTTGATCATGTTTTTCATCAAATTCAAGTGTTTCACCATAGATCTATAACTTGATAATCTCATTTTCATATGAATCACCATAGAATCCAATTTAGTAAGTTTAAACCGATAATTACAATGCCCTTTCATATGATGTGCAAGTTAGATCCGCAAGCTAGTTCATATGTTCATTTATCATGATTTTTGGAATGATTTGCATAATTTTTGTGATAATCATCATATTCATGCTTTTAGTGACTTTGTAACATGAATATGATTATGTTGAATGAATTGCATGAGTTGGTTTCGTCGAATGGCGAAGTTTTAGTTAAATTCGAGGAAGAATTGGATCTATCCAGATTTTGGGTCGTGCAAGCCAGGGTCGGTCGAGCCAAAGGAGGGGTCCATTATGAAAATGTATGGCTTGGAGAACAAATCATGGTTAGGGTCGGTCGCACGTAGGAGATCGATTGTGCAGAGGTACGGGTCGAGCAGGGTGCGAGTCGTCCAGAGGTGTGGGTCGAACAAGAAACGGGTTTGGGTCAATCAAGGTAAAGGTGGTCGGGTCAGTCGTGGGTTGGGTCGGCCGAGCACCTTGGGGATCGGGTCAGTTAGTGTGTGAAGAATATGGGTAGGCCATGGTATAGGGGTCGGGCTGAACATGTGTAGGTCGGTCGTGCGGGTGGGTCGAGTAGCAGGGGCTCAACAACATGGTCGGTCGAGCAAATGTAGGGTCGGTCGATCTCTGGTCGGTCGCACAAGGTCATTTTCTAAAAAATTATATGTTTATGTAGGACTCAAATTTGAACAAAAAGGTCTGAAAAATATATTTTTCGGGGGTGATGTGATTGGCTAGGTGATGGTGTGACTTCAAAATATAGGAATGTTTTGAAGTGTTGAAAGGTGTTCGTTGATTGGTGTAGAATAACGAATGATGTGATAACTCAAAGGTCGTGAGTAGGTGGATAATGGTTGCTCGAGAAGGTTGCGTGAGCTATGAAAAGTCGTCGAGTCAGATGACTAGAGATGAGAAGGTCGAGAGATTATCGTTGTCGTAAGTTCTAGCAGGCTCAAAGCAGGGGTACGATAGGGGCACCTAAAAGACCGGTTGTAGGTCGAGTACCTTGGGTATCGTTGAAAGGCCTAGTTATCAAGGTTGGACATACATGTGCATCGTTGAAAGGCATATGGAGTTTATGCTAGAACCGGGGTTACTATTAGCCCTTGACATATGGAAAGTTCGGCCATCATACGATTGACGATGGTTTCAAAACAGGATTGGCGGTGATAGCCAGATTCAGTCATGAATGTTTGATTGTTTGGATGCTCTGTTTATACCATCTCATGTAGATTGTCCAATGTTGAAGGACATGTTACTCGTGGGCTTGTCTGATATTGGTTCAGGCCTCTAGGGCTTGTGCTTGAGGGATGCTGAATTCAATTAGGATGATTTATATGAGATATATAATTTGGATGTCATGAGTGCTTTCCCATGATTGAATCAGTGTTCTGGTTTTCACGGATGTATGGTTGAAATGTTATCGTAAAGTCTATCACAGTCCAATGTGGGGAAGATGGGAGTTGAGTTCTTCTCTAATATTTTGGGTAGATTAGTATGGTTATCTATCCATTCTGATATACTTTATTGATGAAGTTTGTTAGCTGTTTATCGCTCACTAAGACTGTTGTCTGACTCAAGGTTTTATGTTTCCTCTTATAACCTTGGGTTATTCATCCAGTTGTAGATGGGCAAACTAGGTAGCAGTTGACAGGTGATTATTGAGGACAATGTTGTTGTGCAAAGGCGAGCAGGAGGCTGGCATATTACTTTTATTACTATCTAGTATTTTTGTTTCCACTGTTTGAGTTGCTCTATGAGTGTTGTAGTGAGGCCTTATGTACATACTTGATATTTCCTATGATTTTGGGATAATCTTCCAGGACGTTTTGAAAGTTTGAAAAGTTTGTTATATGATGCTTCACTATTATTACTTGTTGTATACGTTCTATTATATTTTATCCTTATGTTGTGAGTTCTGATGTTGTTTACCTACTCTGTTGATCGTCCATATCTTCCTGGCACACCTTTCAGTGCATTGTTCCTCTTTTTTAGTGCATGGGTTATGGGCGATCGTCACATCGTCCTTAGTAACTATCTCATCAGCACTAGTCTCATCCCCGCTAGTTTCTTCCTGGGCTTTAGCAGCCTTTCGCGATTTAGGCCCAGTCAAGGGCATCTTTCTCTTCCGACTAGGAGCTCCTTTGTCTTTCGTCACCTCCTCTTGCCATCCACCGCCTGCGACAACGGTCCGGATTATAGATCGATTGTCGGGGAGTAGCCCTGCACGACGAAGGCAATCCTGACTTGTAACTTTATTGTTAGAACAAAACTCTACCGGAATCGCTGGCAGAGCCTTAAGGCGTTGTTGATACTCGATGTCGGTAGGCGCCTTCGGATTTCCTGCCATATCGAAACAAAGTCGAATTTTAGATGTCGAATCCGCAAATTTTATAGTAAAATGCGGAGTTCAAGAATACTTACTTCCTTCCAATAATCTCCTCGTAAATCCAGGAGGACAATGCTTGAAGAATCATTCATATTTGTATATGGTCGGCTTGGACTACGTCTCGATGAAAATTTTTTATTGGGCAAAGCTTCAAGAAAGTACAGAGATGGAGATATATTAGCCCTCCTCTTTAGTTGAAACGAGTACCGAATGTCCTCTTTGGTAGGCTCTAACTGCAAATGCTCCCGGTAAAGAACGTAGGTGCCTAAGAGGGAAGCGTATGCATTTGGATGCAACTGCGATGGCTTAATGCGGAAATAATACAACATGTCCCCGAATGAAATTGTTGGTCGGGGACACACACTCAGTAATGTAAACTTGTATGTTCCAAGCATTATAAACCTTGGGCAGTGCGTGAGCCCTACCATCCTCTCCTGGTGCACGGACGTGATCTATAGGAATGTGAAACCGCGACACCATTTTCCTAACAGGCGTGTCATCCATGCGTGATGGCACTAATTCTGATAGAATTTCTAGAATAACTGCATCAACCAACATATCTGGTGCCATCGGTGCATCCCCCTCGACAATTTCCACATTTTCTTCCTCTTCGTGTGTAACCAGAGAATGTTGTCTTTTTATTTGTCCCTCATGCTCGGGCATCTCTGTCAAATTTATGGCCTGGGAAGGTGATGATCTCTAAGAAGTCTCAAGCTCGCTGGCCGTTGAGTTAGCATTGCTAGTGGAGTCAGATGTGTGTGACGACGGCACGGAACTTTTGGCTTCCGAAGTATTTTCTGTCATGGATCTTGTCTGCATTGCTAGTTATACTTTAACACACTAGTGTTAGACATCATAGTTGAATAACCTGTACCCTCGTATTGGTGCAAACTAACATGCATGTGCAGTGTTATGCAATATCAAGATAATACAGTTTACAAGTTATGAACGTGGAGCATGACGACGACCACAAGTATTTAAAACCTATTTGTCATCGCGATTAGCCCGTTTTCCTGGGGTCATGTCAAGTCACGATTACGGCGCGATCGGAGTCGGGGAACAAGAATAATGGTTCAGTAAGTTCGGTCATAGTTCAAGTTTATATGTTCGAATCCTATGTTCTAGACACAATCACCAACCGTAGGGCAACCAACATAAGCACCAACCCGATCACATAGTGTCGCGAGACCAACATAGGTCCCGGGGATAAGAAAGATCAAAGTCCCAAGCGAGAATTTTAACGAGGCATGACGTGAAGAAACCAGGCCATTCACGGACTCGTACCCCTTCGAGGTTCGAAATTCGGACCCCAATTGGGGTCTGAATTTTCGAACCCCACTCGTGGTACGAATGCTCGAACCCTTCTCGGGGTCCGAATATTCGAGTCCCACTAGGTGTTCGAATACTCGAACCTCATTTAGGGTTAAAATAGTCGAACACCATTCAGGGTTCGAATATTCGAATCCCACGCAGAGTTCAAATACTGAAACCCCATTCGGGGTTCGAATACTCGAACCCCATTCAAGGTTTAAATAATCAAGCCCCAATCGGAGGTTCGAATCTTCGAATCCCCTTCAAGGTTCGAGGACTCGAAACCCCCTGGGGTTCGAGGATTCGAAAGCCCTTTTGGGTTCAACAATCCACACCCCGTGTGGGGTGCGAGCTCGCCACTAGAAGCACAGGGCTTTAGCCCCATTTTCTCTCCCTCTGCATCACATCTCTCCCTCAGCTGGAACACTTCGATCTCCTTCCACCTTTTTACCCAACTCTCCTCTCTCTCCCATCCCGTGCTCCACCGCACTCGCCTATTTCAAGTCAGAGACTCAAGGCACGATGGTCGCAGTGGCCACTGCGGAGCTCGCCGAGGAAAGAAAATGGAGGTTGTCCCCTTCGAATCCTAACTGGGTTCGGTGTTAGGGTTTTCGAGTGCAAGGGTTCGTAGCTCAAATTCCAATGGTGGCCGAATGAAAACAATAAGGAGAAGAAGAAAGAAAAGGTGGGGGAGCACCTATTTATAAAAAAAGGATGTCTCCTCATATTTCTAACTGTGGCTCTTCGTATCCCAGCGGGGTATGAAAATTCGTACCTTACCAGGGTACGAATTTTCGTGCCCAGTAGGGTATGAAAATTCGTGCCCTGCCTAGGTACGAAATTTTGTACCCAGTGGGGCACGATAATTCGTTCCCCACTAGAGCACGAAATTGCATAACCTATTTGGGGATACTAGATTCTCGTTCCCTAAACCGGGGTACGAGATATAATATATATATATTTATGTTATGTGTATAAATATATGTGCACAATGCACGTATGTACACAAATTTACGAGCGCGCAAGCGCAATGTAATGTGTGTACTTAATGGCGTAAACACATCGTCGCGCTAACAATGACTCGTTTACAATTCTACAACAAACAAGCTCTACAACTAACGCCTACTTTCATAAGCTTACAAGAAAAATCGACGACTCATCAACTACTTCAATCAACACAAAGCACATCATTTGAAGACAAGATGTACTCTAGGGGGCAAACGTTAACCGACCTTTTGGTCCAGTTCCCAAAAGTATGCAAGGCATGCTCGACTCAACGTATTGCATGAAGCTAAAGCCTGGAGCGTCGCCAAGGAGTAAAGGAAATGTGCCGAGAAGGGATCATGCGGACAGGAACCTCGCCACTCCTCCAAACATCGCCAAACCAATGTCTCAAACCCCAGGAAGACATAAGCTCCATTAACCTCGATCTCCCATGCACATTCCAGCATTCTTCGTACCCCTCGAGGTACGAATTTTGTCCAAGAGTCGTGATAGCAGTTTTGGTGGGAATTCAATCCTCTGCAGTTTCCCTCATTTCAATCCTCTACACCTTGGTTTCCTTGTTGATTTTCTATGTTTTTTTGTCACTGCTATTGAAAAGTGAAGTGTGTTATCTATTCATGTTCCTATTGGACTGCTTGCATCCAGAACATAGTAATATTGCTTGGATTTTAATGTAATATATCTGTTTTTGCTTACTGTTAATTTTCTATAACAAACTCACCCTGGCAGTGATAGATGATTGTTTTGGTAGTAGTCGGAGAGAAACATGTCTGTAGAAGACAGGAAATCTACCTATCTCCTGTTTTTATTATGTACTCATTACTTGTTACAGTGAAAAAGTGGTACTGTCCACAATAAAAACTGGCTGGCTATGCCTAAAAAACATGGAAATTATGTGTTTGTTAAAATAAAAAAGAATGGATGCTATTTAAACTTCATGTATGAGACTTATGTGTTTAAATTGAGTAACTATAGGTACTTGGAGCTGAGTGGCTCAAATTTTCTTGCGTAGATTGCATAAATATTTAGCGATCTCACTTGATAACACTTATATAAGGTACGCGTACGCAAAATATAAAATGGGATATATAGAAACTGTCAAATATTGTGTTTTTCGAACGTGTGAGTCCATATATACGTATTTATCACCCTTGTTACATTGCAAAAGTCCCTCCATGAATGGGAGTCTTTTCCAAAAAAAATTGAAAACTTAGGGAGTCAGAAAAAATTTCAAAATTTTTGAACCTTTGTAAGCTAAAGGGATGATTTTTTAAATTGGGTACAATTTAAATAATTTTGAATTTCAAATGGGAAATTAATTATTTGCATGGAAACTAAAATTTTTGTACTGAACTAAAGTTGTAGAAATGTGAAGTGTTGGATTTCAACTAAGTAGATTTTCGAGAAGTTAATAAGTTTGAAGCATTTTTCCTGTCTTAGTAATTTTGAGGACAAAATTCTTTTAAGAGAGAAGATTGTAATGACTGGGATTTTTCAGTTATTTATCTTTGAACATTTTAATTTTGTTTTAAATGTTAAACTAGAATTTTAAACGGTTTATCAAATTAATAAGAGGAATACGATTTAATATTGAAATAATTGAATTACCATAATATGAAAATGAGAAATTAAAAAAATTTAAGTAAAAAATAAATCAAAAGTGATTTTAACAATTAAAATAAATTATATTTGAATTAGTATAATGTTAATAATTTATTTTGGAGGCGTTCGATTGTTTAAAAATCAATTTATATTTTATCGACTTTATTTAACACATAGAAATAGCCATTTTTCAAACGACCTCGTATTTTGATGAAACTAATTTTATAAAATCCATAATGGTTAATTAATGTAAGATTCCTGGTTTCGTACAAACTGTAATTATTATGTGATCGTGCACGATATAAACGCCTATCGATTTACGTTTTGAATTAAAATAGGCTTTTTTCAAAAAAAAAATCAGAATTCAACGAAACCAGTTCCATCGGTTCAAGAATACTAAGTTATTATACGGTTTCGAATTTCGTCTCAATCGGACGATATATATGGTCGTGCAAGCTTAAAACACTTGACTCAAATAAAATTGAATATTTTAATACGACAATATCCAAAACCCTTTATCTATAGATACACCTTAAACCTATTTCTTGTGCCTCGACAAGTCAAAGTAACAGCCGCCTCACTCTTATATTTCTATAATTAAATCTTGCGTTTTACTCAATAAAATCTTATGATTTCACATTGGTTAACCTCCTTGAATCGAGAGCTTTATAATGGTACATTTTATTAAAGGCTTAATCGGTTTTCATTAGAACCCATAACATCAACAGTAAACTAGGGTTTGGTACGTGGCGAGCTAGGGGGATTTCGACGTCAATGGGGTGGTGATGTCTGGGTGCAGTTCGAGAAGGGGAGTTCGATGCAAGTGTCGGTTCATGTTTTCATGGAAGAATGAGGGAGATTTGGGTGATGCAATGGCTGGTCTTGGGTTTGAAAATTTGACTGAAGCGAGAGTTTTTAACGAAGGAGGGGAAAGGATTAGTGGCTAATTATGTTTAAAAGGGTAATTTGATTAGAAGGGAAATTAGTTTAAAATGGTAATTAATGAATACTTAATTTTCGTAATCTTATAAAAGGCATATTTCCTCATACGTGATCGGATTTTGACGAAACAATGGGTTGGATTCGTATAGACGAAGGCTACATGTTCGAGCTGGATTGAAATGATTCAGAGCAAATTGGATTTTTATATAATTTCAAATGCTTGTTTGAAATTATATAAACTGGCCTGATATTGTCGATCGAAAAATGGAAGGTAGGTTAATTCTCACGATTTCTGAGATACTATAATGCAATTAAATTCGTATAATTATACTTCATCATTGTTAGTATAAATTGTGTGTTTGAATGCTTTGGATGTTTATTGTTTATTGGATGATTGTTGATATTTATATTTCCATCATCTTAAGTGAATTAGAACAAAATTTCATTTGATATGCATATATAAAATGATATTATGAGTTGTGACGCAAGTATAAAAGTTTGGAGGGATCCAACTGGATTCCTTAAATAATTTATGTTATTTGTTTACATATTATTCATATATGAACTATTTAACCAAGTAACATAAATATTTGGTTGGATGTTGATTTGACATTGATGTGATATTATCAATAACAAGTATTGATTAAATGATTGGCAGCAGATGACGTAAAATCCTTCTTTTTATCATGTTTATTCGCAGTCAGGTGAATTGACCGAGCTAAAGTTATAAAATTTAATTTTATAACTAAAGAAAGATTTTTAATCAAAATTTATATCAATTTTTATAAATAAATTAACACTTTATAATTGGTTTTTATAGATTAATTATAATATATTTTAAATGGCAAATTCTTATGTTTTAATAAGTTTTGTAAGCAAATAAGTTAGAAAATAACCTAAGGGTAAATAGTTTAGAATAATTATCTTCAAGAAACAATTGAGTGGTATTTTTAAATTAATTAAGTTATTCATTAACTTAAAAGGGAGGATTAAAGGAAATTAGTTAACTGTGTTTTCAAGTTGACTGAGTTGCCTGTTTTTAATGGGAATTGGTTATTAAATTAATTTATTTTCAATTAATTTAATAGACATACTTTGAAAAACAGTGTTTAAAAGTTAATAAGATTTCATAAAATTTAATAAATTCCCTAATTAACTATGTATAAAGATAAATATCAAGTTGTTAATTATAAATGAACTTAGTTATTATTCTTATATGGTTTTGAAAGGGATTAACTATTTTATTGTGCTGAATAAAGAAGTCAACAACTTCTACTTTAGTTAATGTTGAAGTTATTTATTATTTTGATTAATAATAAATAAAGTGATTACTTTTTAATTGGCAATAATTTTGGGAAGTAATCAAGTTTGTAAAGTGATTTTAATTAAATTTTTTGAAGGGATTTATAAAATGATTTTATAATAAATCCAAGTTTTATAAACAAAGTTTATAAATGAGGTTTAAAGCTAATGTGATGATTTTAAACAAGCTTTTACTTAATAATTGGATTAACTAAAATGATTGAAATTGAAAGAAGATTTCAAAATGCAAAGGAAAGATGTTTAATGGGTATGTGCAAAGGATTTGATAAATGGATTTCTGTAATAAATCCAAGTTGGAAATGAATTGTACTAAAGTAGTTTAAATCTATGGGTTTGTGTTTTGGTAAGAGTTTACTTAATCAATGAATTAAGTAAAAGTGATTATAATTGAAAGAAGATTTTTCTAAATGTAAGGAATAAAGAATAAAACTGTATTTAAATGGAACAGTAAATGAGATTTTGTGTGATATTATAATTAATATTAGCTTTTGAGTTACAAACTTTTTTCTATCTGAAGATAAGATTGTTGTCGAATCAAGCTCTGAGAGGTAAATAAAATACCCCAACTTGAACGACTTCACTATTATCCAAGCGTTGATACTAGTTTGAAATGGTTGCAATGTTAGAAATAGTTTATTTTCTTCATAAGAAATATTTCAAATTTATTTTGTAAAATTTAGAAATTTAATAAAACTATTGGGTTTTATAGTAATTAATGTATTATTGATATTGTTTGCCTAGGTACGAAGTGTGATCAATATTTATACCATTTGGTTAAGTATATCGCGCAATTTTCTGAGTAATGAAAATTGTATATGGTTTTAGGAATACACTTATTCTAAGAAATAAGGGATGATACAAGAGATTATATTGGTTAAAAACGAAAGTGAATGTTGAAATTTTAATTAATATTTTCATAAGCATTATGGTAAACTAAAATCTACGAAGTTTTGAAGATAAATAAAGCGTTAGTTTATATAATTGACAATGGGGAGCATGACATTGTATTGACCTATATAAAATTAGGCGATTTGACATATACCATTGGGTTGAATATATATAGCAATATTTTCAAATAAAGGAAATAAAGAGGTGTTTTGTGAATACACTTATTTTGAAGAGACAAGTGTCTAGTTATCATTTTCAAAGCAATGAAACAAGAGAGATTTGTTGAGATAAGTATAATGGAATAAATTTTAGGAATTGATGAGATGATTTAATGAATGGTTTTAATTTAAAAAGGGTCTGAGTTGCTGATGTACTTTATTGTACTGTGTGATTTGGATAGTTAAAGAATTGACTATCAATGAATATCCATTTTGAAATTTAGTGTGTTAGTTCGAGGAGACCTGGATGGGAACTGCTTTCCGTGTGGCTTTTACATAATAGGGGGTTCTTGCTTCATGTTCGGTAGGGAGAAGGAGACTCTTTTTTTGTGCAAGGCTTACGGGGTTGAGTAGACCCCTACCACTTTTATTAAAGAACCGGAGAAAAAAAGAAAATACAACACACACAAGAAAACGAAGACACATGGTTCTTTAAGCATAAGAAGATAACACAAGAAACACATAGAATTACATAAGCTTGATAAGAATTCCTAGGTTGAAAGTAAAATTTAAAACTCTGACTCCCTCCCTAATTACTCCCCTTACAGGGCTCGTTAGTTGAGCACCATTCTTCGCTTTGTCTCTGTTAAACAGATGATTGTTTCTTTCTCTCCTAACCGTGTAAACAAACTTTTTGAGAACAAAATTGAGTAACCTTCCTCTCACTCTTCTCCTACTAGTTTGATTAAGAAAAATTCTCCACTGAATTGCCACATTTTGACATGCGTCATTTCTCCCAATATTGGACATTACTTCAACCCAAATGTTAAATAGAACACTGCATTGGAAAAATAGGTATTCAATATTTTCATTTTCAGCATAGCAGAAAACACACACCTGGTCGCATGTTACTCCACGTTGAAGAAGCTTGTCTTTAGTGAACAATGAGTTGTTTATAACCTTCCACAACATAAGATTTTCACATGCAATATTATCTTTCTTATAAAATTTTAAACTCCAACTGCAGGTCGACAAATCACAATTGGCAGTAAAGAAGTTATACAGTTTGCTAATGCGAAATTTATTACCTTGATCACACCATAAAGTCACGCTGGAATCTGCACTAATGGGTTTTACCTGATGAGATTTATTCCATAAGGCGTTAATGCTAGCACCTGGAGACTGAGGAAGACAGATCCTTCCCTCATGCACGAAGTCAATGATCTTAGCATTATCATTAATACCAGTCAATAATTTTTCCAAATGAGTGAGTGTTCTCCTTAAAATCAATCTGTTCTCTATCCAAGGTTCCTCCCATAAAAGGACTTTAGAATTCTCGGCAACCGCATATTTGAAGCAAGGCAGGACTATTGCTCTTAATTTAAAAAGGCTTCTCCAAGTCCAGCTTAATTTCTGAGGCTGAGTTATGGTCCAAAAGCATCTACCTTTTATTATGTTGTTTGTAGACCAGATGATACAAGTGCTTTTAGTATCATTTAAAAAATCATCCAAATGTTTAACAAAGGCATCCTTATTCAACTATTTTAAGTTTAAAATACCCAGTCCTCCTTTATGAATAGGACATTCAATTTTAAAGAAGGCAACATGCGTCAAATAGCTCCCTTCAGTTTTGCCCTTTCATAAAAATTTCATTATTGCTGTCTGATTGTAACAACCCGAAAATCTGGGCCAGTTTAAAATTTTTATTTTGGCAATTTTAGCGAATTTTGAACATTTAAAATGAATTATTTTAAATAATATCAACGAGAAATTTATTTTAAATAGAATTCGACGTATATAATTATATACGTCGTCGTTAGAATATAATAATTATATATAATTATAAATAGAATTGAAAATGGCGTGGTAGTTCGATAATTCGATTTCAAATTTCAATTGAATGTACCGGGTGCAAAACAAACCGGATTTTAGTGAAACTAAAAACAATAGGATCTAATTGATGATATCTTTCCAACGAATCTGAAAAATCGAAAATTCATAGCGGGAATCAAAAGATATGTCCAGATGAAAATTCTGAATAGTCGCTATGGAATTCAGGCCCTTAAAAATGGGAATTTTGCAAACGACCTCGGATTTCGACGAAACCACTTTTGTTGGGTCCGTGATGTCAAATTATTGCTAGATTCCAAATTTCATAATTTTTCGAATCAATATGTGAGTGGCAAAGGAAAACGCGTTTGACCAGTTTCAGTTGATTTTAATCGACTGGAAAATGACCATTTTTCAAACGGTCTCAGAATTCGACGAAACTAGTTTTGTTAGGACCGTATCGTCAATACGAAGCTAGAAAATATTTTTCTGGGATTTATAGAGTTCGTATGTGACCCCTGTAAATTGAAATGCGCGTTCAAATTCAATATATAAAGTTATATGTTGATTTTGAGGTAAACTGATCGAAACAGTCGAATCAGCTTATGGTACATATCCCATTGTGTTCGAAATGGGGGTGAAACGCTATGGACGACAGGCGGTGGGCCTCGTTTAGAGGTCGTATGTAAAAGTCAACTTTTAGAAATTAAATAATATAAAATAATTAACTTCCTCTCTCCTCCCCTTCAAAACCGTTGGCCCCCCTTTCTTCAAAATCGATTCAGCAGAAGGAAAAAAAGAGAAAGGAAGAGGACGGACGGAGCCGCCCTCCCTCCCTCGCGATCGACGCCGCCTCCCCTTCATCTGTCGCGCCGCCACCTTCTTCTCCTCCTCCGTCTTCCTCCACCTCGCAGTCTCCCCTCTCCTCCCCTAGCCTCTTCGATCCACGCACAAACCCCCACCTCGATCCCCTCTTCTCCTTTCACCGCCACCCAAACCCTAACCGCAACCACCACCCGCCGTTCAACCCCCTGGCGCGCCACCCGAGAGCACCCCCCCTTCTCTTCCGATTTTAAGCACAGCAAGTTCGTTTTTTTTAATTTTATATTTAATTAAAATACGTTGTTTCATTTTCTGATTTTTATATAACCAAAAATCAATTGGTTATTTTCAGATTTTATATAAATAATATAGGAATGTTAATATTTTTATTGTAGGAAAGTTAATATTTTTATTATAGGAAAGTTAATATTTTTATTATAGGAAAGTTGATATTTTTATTATATAGAAAAGTTAAAAATATATTTTTTATCGCATGTAAAGGTTGAAAATATAATTTTCATATTATATAGATAATAAAGATGTGATCTTTATATGGTAGGATATAAAAAGACGATATTTTTATATATAGAAAAGGGGAAATCTTTATATAGAGAATAGCGTGATAAAAATAGAATTTTTATCTATATAGTAGCAATGTAAAAATAGAATTTTTATCTATATAGTAGCAATGTAAAAATAGGATTTTTATCTATAAAAGCGAAGTGAAAATGGGATTTTTATATATTGAATAGCGAAGTAAAAATTCGATTTTTATATATTGCATAGCGAAGTAAAAATACGATTTTTATGTGTTGAATAGTAAAGTAAAAATTCGATTTTTACATATGTAGAGAATACGGGCAACGAAAGTGACAAAGGGAGAGAACGACGAAGATTTCTAGATAGGAAGAGTCGTGGAGTTGGAATAGCTATTGGTTAGAACTTCTCACTCAAATTTCTCTTTTTCTAGTTATATATATATATACACTAGGATGTAGACGGTGCTTAGCAGCACTCGACACCCGTCATCCACAGACCATGGATGGCTTGTATGCTTGTTTGATGTGTTGTGAAATTTGTTTGTGTTGTTGATGTGAAATCGATAATATAAATTAATGTGTTGAAAGGAAATAAAATATTTATATAGTTAAAAATATTTTATCGTTAAAAATATAATTTTTAACGTGAAAATGAATAAATAAATATTTATAAACAAATCGGCCGATTTGTTTATATACACTGATTTGACTGATATTGATTGGGTCGATAAATTTTACACATCGCCCAACTGCACAAACAAAAATCCGTGTTTGTTGATTTGAAACCCCACACGGGTGTTGGGATGATATTTGGGTACACTAATCACAATTATTTAATTGTATGTCGATCGATTGGTCGACAGGCTGTGTAAGCGTTAATTATTTATATTTAATGCTTATGCAGTTGTGTGGTGCACCTTGGATGAAGGTTGATTGTTTATCGTTGCTATTATATACATGTGTTGTATGGAATCCATATAATTAACGTTATATGGTGATTGATTGGGCCTCATTCCAATCGGGGAAATAATGAATATTATAAAAGAAAATTCATGTGTTGAATATAAAAACAGTCATGTGTTGACGATGTTCATGTGTTGAAATTATTCATGTGTTGAGTAAAATATTTTATATAATAAAATTTACATCTTTATCATATTTAAAATTAGAACTACTTCACGGTGGAGTCTAATTGAAAATCAAACGATAGATACCCTAATTTTATAAAATATTTTACATAACAAAAATAGATGTGTGTTGAAAGAAATATAGTTCATCTGTTGAATAGAATAAATATTCATTTGTTGAATAGAATAAAGAAGTTTTTGAAAAATATAAAGCCGTGTTGATTAGAGATGCGTTATTTTGACACGAACGATATTTATATCGATTTTATTCGTTTTATAATGAATATTGAAAAGTGATTTCAAAATTTAATATTTTGAAATGAAATTCAAATTTAAATTAGATAAAAATCAAATTGAAATTTTATTGAATTGAATAGAAAATGAATTCGAATCGAATAGAAAATGAATTCGATTCGAATTGAATAGAAAGTGAATTTGAATTCGAACTGAATAGAAATGAATTCAAATTGAATTAAATTGAAATTGAATTAAAAACGAATTGAAATCGTTTTGAATGAAATTTAAAACTAACTGAAATTGAATTGAAATCAATTTGAAATGAATTCGAATTGAAGTAAATAGAAGGTAAATTCAAATTGAATTGAATTCAAATTAAATAAAATTGAAATGGATTCGAACTGAATTGAAATCAAATCGATTTTAAATTGAAATAGTGTTGAAATGATTTCGAAAACGAAGTTCAAACAATTTATAAAATACGTTTAAAAGGAAATCGACGAAATATATATAATATATAATATATATATATATATAATGGCCTGAATAGAACGCGCCGCGTCGCGGCAGTTCGTGAATTTCGACCATTGACTTCGAATTGATGTTGCGAGAGATCCGACCGTCGGATTCTCCTAAAATCGGAACCGTTGGGTTCGTATCGAAAAGAGCTTTCCAAAGAGTATTAGAAATTTTAAATCTAATGGTTGGATTTGGAATCATGTCCAAATCAAATTTGGAAAAGGTCGCAGTAAGTGCAGTTCGATGGCCGTTGATGGAAATCGACTGTGCGGGCCTTGATAAAATTATTGAAAATATCTATAATTTGTGAAAAATCATAATGTATGAATTGAAAAGAACTGGGATGAAAATTCCACATTTGAAAAGATAAAAATAGATTTTTATCGAAATGAACTAGTTTTGAACTAGAATTAAAATCAATTTATTTTTGAAATAAATAAATTGAATTTGAAAGTGATTTTAAAAATAATCAATATTCCCAATACGTGGATTGGACGGGAGTTGAATCGAAATTATCTTCGGAATATTTCGATGTTGGATTTCGTGACTATACAGATATTGTTATGGGAATTTGAAAGATATATTTTATATCGTTATTTCCAATACGATATTTGTTGGTTTTAGAATTTGATATTGAATATAAGCCGGTATATTTCTATTCAGAGCCTTGTATTTAATATCAAATGTGATTTGGGTTTATCGTGAATCGTGTTTATGATGACATTAGTTCTTTAACCCAGTTAAAGGCAAGATGTTGATTTTTGAAAAGATTAAAACTAAGTGGAGCTTTAATGATTCTTTAATTAGATTAAAATATGAATTGATAATTTAAATTATCAAATCCGATAGGTGATCAAGAATGGAGTACCACCAGTTTTGCTCCAAAGCGATAGTTAAATCTTTAATTAGATTTGAACGTGAGATGGTAATTAATTTTACCGATAACACCGTGGTGTTAGATATGGAGTATTACCAGTTTTCTCCATGGGATATATAGGTTGGGATTGGGAAATAAAATAAATAATTACTTCGGTGTGGTCCGCTAATGCCGACTAGTTTGAAATGATATCCGAAGGAAGATTAAAGAATAAATTTAGAAGAATTTATCTTGGATAAAATTAATGGGAACCTTTCCCTAAGAATGTGATTTTGTGAATAAAAGAATATTCTGAATTGGAATGAGGCGTTTGTTGTGTTTGTATAACATTCGTTTATTATATACGTGGGTTATTCAGAAAGGCCGGGTTTATCCCATTCTGAATAACTGATTCGACGAGATGTCAAAGATGAAGACGGTGGTTGAAGACCGGAAGTCTTCACATCGTTTGGGTGATTACTGATGATCTCGATTGGGCTGTACACCCAAGATGAGGGAAACCGTTGGTGATCGTCCAGACGTACTTGGAGATCGATGGATATGCGAGGAAAGTGCCTCCGGTTTCGTTCAGACCCAGAACGAACTTGTAAATGGATTGTGTGTCTGACATTGGATTTTATTCTATGTTGATTGATCTCTATTAAATATACATCTGTTTGGCGGCAGAAAATTTATTCTCTTGCTTAACGCCCTTCTCTGAGACGTACGAGCTCAGAGGTTGTATATCGATGGACATCAGTCACATGGAGTGAATTGCTAGTGTGGCACGCGAAAGTGGCAATTGATCAAGGCTTCTGTTGAAAAGCAAAGTCTTGTGGTTTATGATCAAAGCACGGCCTGTGTGGCATAGCTTTGTGTATAATGTGAATTCGCGAGCCTCACACCTCGGTATGAGTCAAAAACGGGATATTGACTGCAGGGAGAGCACGGCGTTTCTTTCTAGCTAGGGTGGTGTCAGTGACCTACCAGCCCTGACATTTATATACTTTTCACCTGTGTGGTTGTTGGAATGCGAGGCGCCTCGGATATAGGTCTGTAAGGACCGGGAAACGTGTGTTCAGGAATAATTAATCCTCAAAAGTAAGAGAGGACCGGCCCTGAAGATCCAAGGATCATAGTGGGGTCCTGGGACATTTGCTAGAGTGTCTCGAATGCGGAGAGGAGCTTGCCCCTTGCCTCGACTCATGACGGAAATCCAATTTCCAATACATGATATTGCGGTTTTAATTGTAGAACTAGTATGGCGACATGATAGATGGTACCCATGCCGCCTATGATTGATATTTATGATTTGAATTGTTTTGACACTATACACTTATAATAGTATCAAATGATTTGTTTTAAATGTACCAAGCATGTTTGGCTATTATATGGGAAAACCCTATCCTCCGGCTTGCGTTGCATTGTGTGATGGGACCTGGGTCTTATAATAGCTTCATTTTTCCAAAAAGCATTGCGTTGTTTTGTTATATGCACTAGTATTCTTGGGAGGAAACCCGTTCCGTGTTATACGGCGTGGTCCCTTGAATTACTATCCTTTAAAGTAAAGTTTTAAATAACTGTTTTAGTTCTCACACCAGTCACATGTCTGACCTGGAGTTTATTGTTTTAACCCAAACTCTGGGTGCCCCTATTTCCACACGGGCAGCTAGTAGTTTTGGTTTTGCAGATTTATATTCACAGGATCCTGATTTACAGCTGGAACGATGCTCGGAAAGCTCTGTATCCGTGTATCACTTTCAGTTGTGCTTTTGTATATTTTTCCGCTGCTATGTAATTTATTGTAATCTCTGATATTTATTGAATGTAATTTATTCATTTATACTCTGTATATTCTTGTATCTGATGGAATTGTTGTAATAACAATGAAATGTTCTTCTGTTTGCGTTCTATTTTGTCCTGTTCTCAAAACGATCAGGGGTCTTCGAACGGTCTTAGTCGGTTTAACGATCGATTCGGATCGAGCGAAATTCCTTGCCGTTACACTGAATCATGGAAACCAGCTTTGTTGGGAAAATGAACACCCTGGACTAGTACACTTGCATAGAGAAGAGGACAGACTTAACGATAGTTAATCTTCCTGCTTGGCTTTACAGTCTAGTTGTCCATGTGTTAAGTCTTGCGACAATTTTATCAAAAAGAGGTAAGCATTGACTTACAGTAATTTTAGAAGTGGTTAGAGGAAGTCGAAGGCAAGATAGAGTTTCCATACTACTCAATAAACCTAATCTCGTTTGAATTGCTTGAGTTTGTAGTAAATGCCGACAGCTCTCATGTTTGATTTTTGTAGATTTACCCTCAAACCTATCATTGCATAGAATTCATCCAGGATTTCAAATATTGCATTGATGGTTTGCACAGTCCGAGAAGGAGACTCTTACCCCTACACGTCAGTTCCAAAACCATTTTGAACTGACTTGATGTTCGAAAAGTAACTTACTGTAACAACCTATCCGGAATGGGTCTAAATTTCGATCCAGAAAAGGCCCATTGAAACTTAGAACCATTTTAAATGGGTCGTTGGTTCCTGCATGGATTACATTTGCACAAATAATATATATACACAGATACTTCGAATGGAAGTCTCACACAGCGGAAAGAGAAAATATAATACTGAAAAAAGATGTACTACTTACTTAAAAATCACAGAAATACAACAGTCAAAGTTACATCTGTTCAATTGTTACATCGAATAATTCATTCTCACAAGTTTCCAAAAGAATAAAAGAAATGACTTCTAATATTAGCAATAATGACTTCGTCTTCAGCTCCTGTAATGCATTCATACATAAACTTTACTCCATCTACTGACCTGTTGGATATGTTAAGGAGAGAGGTCGAAACATAAAGTTCTGTGTGACTGAAATATAGTGTTAACTTAATGTCCATACCCTATATTTTTAGCAGATTACATATTTCAAGGTATGTCTATGCAGCACACAACATTCACACAAACCAAGTATCAAACCAATGAGGTGGATATCCAAGTCAATCATTCATTGGTGTTTTTAGGGTAAAGACCCAACGAGGTAGGCATCCTCGATCACTTATAGCCATATTATAGGTGTATTCGTTGCTCTCTTATAACCCTGAGGCGGACCCTAGCTCCTTAACACCCTATCCTAATACGTCAACCTTCTTAAAGTCTATACTCCCAATTGTAATATGATAACTAGTTTTGCAAACATTACTACTTAACTAATATTATGGTAGAACACTTATGTCGCTTAAGACTTCCCTTGGACAGTTGGTGAGCATGCAATGGCCACATATCTTTTATATACCAATTCTGTCCCTAGTTGAGCCCTTACAAGCTTCTAGAGGAAGTGGACATCCCCGTGAACTAACCTACTCTATTACCACTTATGCCTAACCATTTTAGAGAAGGAGGACCCAAAGACTTACTTTGAATCTAACAAGGGTGGATCCCATGAATTTGGTCCTTCTCCAAGGAATAAACCTTCGGAGGGACCCTAGTCCTAACCACTTGAGATCTAAATTAGATAAGAATAAATTCAGCCACCTAAGACCTTCTGAAGGTGTAGTAAAACCTACTTATTTTCACACATAATAGAGTTATATATATACATACTACGCCTTTCACATTAAACCGTATACTTGTAGATGTTGTATATGCCGGTGGTTTCGGTCAGGCTTCTACTACAAGTTGGTTTGACCTCGTGTCTAGTGTACTAAGTTTGAATGGCTAATGGCACCCAGGCCTCTCACATTACTTGGACCTACTTGTGGTTGCTGGATTTGCCGGTCGATTCCGGGCAGACTTATACCACAAATGACAACTATCCTCGTGTTTGTGTGTCATTATTTATATATGTAAAGCCATTCTATACACACACAAGAAATCAAATATATTTATACATATGGGGACATTTCAAATTCGAATTCTATCCTAATCGCATTTATTACGTAAATATAATGTTAATTACATTGATTACGTTTATAGAAGTATAATAATTATAACACCAAATTAACGTAAATCTTCGTAATGAGAATTTCCAATTAATGAATATAATTGGAATTAAATGAAGTGATTTTTGGTTCTTCGTGAATTATGTTTTAAATCACATTAGTTCTTAAACTCAATTAACGATGAAGTTACGATTTGGAATTTATTATCTTTTAATTAAATTAATATAATTTTCCGAAGTAAAGTTTTTCCAATTTAATATATTAAATTGGAATTGAGTGGAACTCGATTTAGTGATAATCGAAATAAGCTTCTTTGAAGGAAGGTGTTTACTGCTTATGGAATTCAAAAGGCCCTGTCATTATTCCACTTATAATATTAGTCTGATACGGAAATTTATATCGATTACATACTGTTATGATTTCCGTGAAGGTTCCATTTTTCTGGAAGATGAAACTGGGTCTATAGTGAACTTGTTTTAAATGACACTGGTTCTTTAACCCAGTTAAAGCCAGGATTAATTTTCCTAAAGTTGAATAATCATTAAGTAATGATTTTTGAGATTAAAAACTAAGTGGAGTTTTAATGAATCTTTAGTTAGATTGAAATGGGAATGAGGTAAGTAAGTTTACCAAATTCAAGAAATGTTCGAGATGGAGTATCACCAGTTTTGCTCCATGCAATAGCTAAATCTCTAATTAGATTTGAAATGTAAAATGTTAATTAATTTTACTGATAACTTAGTAGGTGTTAGATATGGAGTACTACCAGTTTTGCTCCATTGGATGAATGGGTTGGGGTTGGGATAATAAAATAAATGATTACTTCGATCAGGCTCGATAATCTCGACTAGTTTGATAAACCTTAATTTGGTTTGAATTGAGAAATGATATTATAAACTATATACATTCTAATTCTATTCAAAATAAATTTCTCGTCGTTTTTATTTAAAATAATTCATTTTAAATATTAAAATTCACTAAAATTGCCAAAATAAAATTTTTTAATTGGCTCGGATTTCCGGATTATTACAATCTCCCCCACTTAAAACTTTTCGTCCCCGAAAAGGAACGAAGCCGAAAGTTGTTTAACTAATACTTTCATCATTTTCAGTACGGCTTAAGTTCTCCAACTTTTCAGTTTCTAAAAACATTTCAAATTTTTCAAAAATTTGGCTAACACCCTAAATTTTCGAAAAATTTCGCGATAACCTCCCCTGTACTGGGGACTTCAGGATATTTCAAATAGCCTCCCATGGCTCTCACAATCCAAAAAGAAAAAGAAACAGCCAAGCGGCTAGCCAAACGGCTCATAAAATCATCAAAAACCCAAGAAATACAATAAACATGTACCTATTTATCGGGCAAACAATTTTATTCCTCTTCTCTAGCCTCCTTGCTATGACCTGTTCAATGTAAGTACATGTATATGCATGCAAATGCGACTAATTTTCAGTACAACTCAATATTTGGTACAAATGGGCTAAAGGTTCAACTTTTAATTAATCAAACAATAATCAAACATCACAACCATCAATCAATTAGTTGATTATCTTTTCAATCACATAACTTTAGTACATATCCCAAAAATTAGATTTTTGATGCCAAATCACAACAATAAGACCTATCTAATTTTGGTTCTCACACCAGTCAAATAGGGAAATATATAAATATCACACCTTCGAACTCGAACCCAAACGACTGATGCTGTACAATCATCAATAGTTTCATCTCTGGGCGACTAGAGTGTGATTCTTTATCTACCCAATATACTAAAACTTCGAATACATGCGGATCAGACGTATCTTTATATACTGGATAGTCCAAATCAGCATAAATAAATATTCAAATACGAATAATTGAATTAAATCTTCAAAACAAAACTTGTTTTCAATTTTATTTTTCAAAACAACACTCTTTACACTCGTTCTAGGATACTACTGATCCTATCTCTAACGAGTCATTCCCATTGGATATTACAAATCCAATTTCTGATGAATTCTTTCGTATGGTTCTAATGTGTCCTATTGTCCGAGCTCTGTAAACCAAAGCTCTGATACCAAAATGAAATGACCCGAACTTCCCCGGTAAGGAAAGCCCGGATTGATTTGAGAACAAGCCACATCGGGACGAAAACAGAAGAACATTTCATTGCTTATTAAAACAATTCCATCAGAATACAAGAATATACAGAGTATAAATAATTATTACACAAAAAATATCTGAGATTTAAATTACATTTAAATACATAACAGCGGAAAAATAATACAATACACAGCTAGAAGTAATACACGGATATAGAGCTTTCCGAGTATCGTTCCAGCTGTAAATCAGGATCCTGTGAATATAAATCTGCAAACCCAAAACTACTAGCTGCCCATGTCAAAATAAAGGCACCCAGAGTTTAGGTTAAAACAATAAACTCCAGGTGAGTCATATGACTGGTGTGAGAACTAAAACAGTTATTAATTTTTATTTTAAAGTTAGGTAAATCAAGGGACCACGCCGTATAACACGGAACAGGTTTCCTCCCAAGAATACCAGTGCATAAAACAACAACGCAATGCTAGATAAAGAAAAATGAAGCTATTATAAGACCCAGGTCCCATCACATAATGCAACGCAAGCCGGAGGAAAGGGTTTTTACCTTATAATAGCTAAAGAATGGTTGATACACTAAAAACAAATCATTTGATACTATTATAAGTGCATAGTGTATAAAAAAATTTCAATCAAAAGTATCAATCATAGATGGCATGAGTGCTCCATACCATTATGTCGCCATATATAGTTTTACAACTAAAACCACAAAGTCACGTATTGGAAGATGGATTTCCATCTGTGAACTGAGGCAAAAGATAGTCCTCACCGAATTCGAGACAATCTAGCCCATGTCTCAGGCAAGTACCCAGTCAAGCCTTTGGATCGTCAGGGCCAGTTCACCGATGTGGATTAAAATGCCTGAACACTGCGTTTCCCCGCTCTTTGGGGCGTAAATGAGCCCAATGACTCCATTAGCTCCACAAAGTCACCGATATATCCGAGGTGCCTCGCAACAGCAACAACCACATAGGTCAAACTCGTCAGGGCGTGTAAAACCACTGATGCCACTTCTAGCTAGAAAGAAACGCATGTCCTCCATGAGGTCCCCCTCCCGTTTCTGGTTCACAACCGGGGTGTGAGGCTCGCGAATCAACGCTACATAAAGCAATGCCACACAGGCCGTGCTTTGATCATCAACCACAAGACTTTGCTTTTCAACAGAAGCCTTGATCATATTGCCACTTAGGCATGCCACTCAGGCAATTCACTCCATGCGTTTGATATCCATCAATATATAACCCCTGAGCTCGTACGTCTCAGAGAAGAGCGTTAAGCAAGAGAATAAATTCTCCGCCGCCAAACAGATATATATTTAATAGAAATCAATCACACATACTAAAATCCAATGTCAGATACACAGTCCATTTACAAGTTCGTTCTGGGTCTGAACGAAACCGGAGGCACCTGGTACCTCGCATATCCATCGATCTCCAAGTACGTCTGGACGATCACCAACTGATTCCCTCCTCTTGTGTGTACAGCCCAATCAAGATCATCGGTAATCACCCAAACGATGTGAAGACCTCCGGTCTTCAACCACCGTCTTCATCCTTGACACATCGTCAAATCAGGAACAGCCGCAACTGGTAATACTCCATATCTAACACCACGGTGTTATCGGTAAAATTAATTACCATTTCACGTTCAAATCTAATTAAAGATTTAACTATCGTTTTGGAGCAAAATTGGTGATACTCCATTCTCGATCGCTTTCAATCTAATTAAAGATTCATTAAAACTCCACTCGGTTTTAATCTTCCCAAAAATCAATATCCTGTCTTTAACTAAGTTAAAGAACCGATGTCATTTAAAGCACGGTTCACTATAAACCCAAAATCACATTTCATTCCAATTCAATTCTTGAAACTTCTGGTTACTTTTAAAACCCTTTCAAATCCAATTTATTTATTTAAAAATAAATAAATTATTATCCTAGTTCAAAACTAGTTCATTTCGATAAAAAACTATTTTTATCTTTTCAAATTTGGAATTTTTCATCTCAATTCTTCATAAATCATTTCTTATGATTTTACACAAATTATTACTATTTTTAATAATTTTATCAAGGCCCGTATAGTCGATTTCCATCAACGGCCATCGAACTGCACTTACACCGACCTTTTCCAAATTTGATTTGGACATAATTCCGAATCCAACCGTTAGATTTTTAATTTCTAATATTCATTAGAAAGCTCTTTTCGATACGAACCCAATTGTTCCGGTTTTAGGAGAATCCGACGGTCGGATCTCCCGTAGTATCCATTCGAAGCCAACGGTCGAAATTCGCGAACTACCGCGGCGCGGTGCGTTCTATTCAGGCCATTATATATATAATATATATATTATATATATTTCGTCAATTTCCTTTCAAACCTATTTTATAAATCGTTTTAAATTTGTTTTCGAAATGATTTCAACTTCATATTCAATTTCGAATCAAAATTGAATGTTCCACATCATCGATATACAAATGATAATATTTTCAAAACGTTATATTTTGAAATCACTTTCTTTTCTATATTCATTATAAAAACGAATAAAATCGATATAAATATCGTTCATGTCAAAATGGCGTCAATCTAATCAACATGGCTTTTATTCAACACATGAATGTTTATTGTATTCAACACATGAATATTTATTCTATTGAACACATGAATATTTATTCTATTCAACACATGAATTTTTATTATTCAACACATGAATTTTTATTCTATTCAACACATGAATTTAAACATATGAATTTTTATTTTATTCAACACATGAATTTATTTCTATTCAACACATGAATTTATTTCTATTCAACACATGAATTTATTTTCTATTCAACACATGAATTTATTTTTATAATATTCCTTATTTTGCAAATTGGAATGAGTCCCAATCAATTACCATATAATGTTAATTATATGGATTATCTACAACACATGTATATAACAGCAACGACAAATAATCATCCATCATCCAGAGTGCACCACACAACTGCATAAGCATTAAATATAAATAATTAACGCTTACACAGTCTGTCAACCCATCGATTGACATACAACTAAACAATCGAGATTAGTGTACGTCAAATATCATCCCAATACCCATGTGGGGTTTCAAATCAACAAACACAGATTTTATTTGTGCAGTTGGGCGATGTGTAAAATTTATCGTCCCAATCAATATCCGTCAAATCGGAGTACATAAATAAACCGTTCGATTTGTAAATGAATATTTATTTTACTTCAACACATGAATATATATTTTACTTCAACACATGAATATATATTTTATTTCACAACCAACAGTCAATTTTCACAACACATCAATCAAACAAACAAGCCATCCGTGGTCTGTGGGACGACGGGTGTCGGGCGTCTACATCCTAGTATATATTTCAACTAGGAAACAAGAATTAAAGTGAGGACTTCTCACCTTGAGGTTCCACTCCGCCATTCTTTCAAAATGTAGAAGACAAATATCCCACTGAACATTCAAGCAAACTCGATATCCTACACGATTAATTTTCATCAATAAAACTCACACGATAAAAATTATATTTTTATCTAACTAGAAATCATATTTTTAATTCGGTACATATATAAAAATTATTTTTTATATTCTCTACTATATAAAAATTATATTTTTATTGTCTCTACTATATAAAAATTATATTTCTACTTCGCTATGCTATTATAAAAATCATATTTTTCTAAAAATATTCTCATACATATGACAAAAATCATATTTTTATACAACTAAAAATATATTCTTTTATGCGATAAAAATCATATTTTTATTCTCTTCATTATATGAAAATTATATTTTTATTCTTTACATCATATAAAAATTATATTTTTAATACCTCTATAATGTAAAAATCATATTTTTGATTCACTACCTATATAAAAATCATATTTTGATTCACTACTTACATTATAAAAATCGCTTTTTTATTATAATGGAAACGTGATAAAAACTAAATCTTTATCTTCATGAACACATTATAAAAAAAAGAAAATCAAATTTTTATGTTTTATATATACATAAATAAAATCATTTCTTTCTATATAAATAAAACCCTAGATTTATATATATATATATATTAAAAAAATCATCAGATTGTATCTTACAATGCTACCACATTAAACTGAAAAACAAATCAATAATAAAAGGGAAAAAATATGAAGAGACTCACGTTTTCAATTCTTGGAGGTTAGCGAACCACACGAAGTAATCATTTATTTTATTTCCCAATCCCAACCTATTCATCCTATGGAGCAAAACTGGTAATACTCCATATCTAACACCACGGTGTTGTCGGTAAAATTAATTACCATTTCACGTTCAAATCTAATTAAAGATTTAACTATCGCTTTGGAGCAAAATTGGTGATACTCCATTCTCGATCACTTTCAATCTAATTAAAGATTCATTAAAACTCCACTCGGTTTTAATCTTCCCAAAAATCAATATCATGTCTTTAACTAAGTTAAAGAACCGATGTCATTTAAAGCACGGTTCACTATAAACCCAAAATCACATTTCATTCCAATTCAATTCTTGAAACTTCTGGTTACTTTTAAAACCCTTTCAAATCCAATTTATTTATTTAAAAATAAATAAATTATTATTCTAGTTCAAAACTAGTTCATTTCGATAAAAAACTATTTTTATCTTTTCAAATTTGGAATTTTTCATCTCAATTCTTCATAAATCATTTCTTATTATTTTACACAAATTATTACTATTTTTAATAATTTTATCAAGGCCCGTATAGTCGATTTCCATCAACGGTCATCGAACTGCACTTACAGCGACCTTTTCCAAATTTGATTTGGACATAAATCCGAATCCAACCGTTAGATTTTTAATTTCTAATATTCGTTAGAAAGCTCTTTTCGATACGAACCCTATTGTTCCGGTTTTAGGAGAATCCGACGGTCGGATCTCCCGTAATATCCATTTGAAGCCAATGGTCGAAATTCGCGAACTACCGCGGCGCGGTGCGTTCTATTCAGGCCATTATATATATAATATATATATTATATATATTTCGTCAATTTCCTTTCAAAACTATTTTATAAATCGTTTTAAATTTGTTTTCGAAACGATTTCAACTTCATATTCAATTTCGAATCAAAATTGAATGTTCCACATCATCGATATACAAATGATAATATTTTCAAAACGTTATATTTTGAAATCACTTTCTTTTCTATATTCATTATAAAAACGAATAAAATCGATATAAATATCGTTCATGTCAAAATGGCGTCAATCTAATCAACATGGCTTTTATTCAACACATGAATGTTTATTATATTCAACACATGAATATTTATTCTATTCAACACATGAATATTTATTCTATTCAACAAATGAATTTTTATTATTCAACACATGAATTTTTATTCTATTCAACACATGAATTTAAACGTATGAATTTTTATTTTATTCAACACATGAATTTATTTCTATTCAACACATGAATTTATTTCTATTCAACACATGAATTTATTTTCTATTCAACACATGACTTTATTTTCTATTCAACACATGAATTTATTTTTATAATATTCCTTATTTTGCAAATTGAATTATATGGATTATCTACAACACATGTATATAACAGCAACGACAAATAATCATCCATCATCCAGAGTGCACCACACAACTGCATAAGCATTAAATATAAATAATTAACGCTTACACAGTCTGTCAACCCATCGATTGACATACAACTAAACAATCGGGATTAGTGTACGTCAAATATCATCCCAATACCCATGTGGGGTTTCAAATCAACAAACACAGATTTTATTTGTTCAGTTGGGCGATGTGTAAAATTTATCGTCCCAATCAATATCCGTCAAATCGGAGTACATAAATAAATCGTTCGATTTGTAAATGAATATTTATTTTACTTCAACACATGAATATATATTTTACTTCAACACATGAATATATATTTTATTTCACAACCAACAGTCAATTTTCACAACACATCAATCAAACAAACAAGCCATCCGTGGTCTGTGGGACGACGGGTGTCGGGCGTCTGCATCCTAGTATATATTTCAACTAGGAAACAAGAATTAAAGTGAGGACTTCTCACCTTGGGGTTCCACTCCGCCATTCTTTCAAAATGTAGAAGACAAATATCCCACTGAACACTCAAGCGAACTCGATATCCTACACGATTAATTTTCATCAATAAAACTCACACGATAAAAATTATATTTTTATCTAACTAGAAATCATATTTTTAATTCGGTACATATATAAAAATTATATTTTTATATTCTCTACTATATAAAAATTATATTTTTATTGTCTTTACTATATAAAAATTATATTTCTACTTCGCTATGCTATTATAAAAATCATATTTTTTTAAAAATATTCTCATACATATGACAAAAATCATATTTTTATACAACTAAAAATATATTCTTTTATGCGATAAAAATCATATTTTTATTCTCTTCATTATATGAAAATTATATTTTTATTATTTACATCATATAAAAATTATATTTTTAATACCTCTATAATGTAAAAATCATATTTTTGATTCACTACCTATATAAAAATCATATTTTGATTCACTACTTACATTATAAAAATCGCGTTTTTATTATAATGAAAACGTGATAAAAACTAAATCTTTATCTTCATGAACACATTATAAAAAAAAGAAAATCAAATTTTTATGTTTTATTGTTTGCGAACTAATTATGCAGTTGTAAACAACTGTAAAATCCGTTCGATTTTCCTAAACAACAAGGATTGTTGTAGAGGGTGTCGAACTCTGGGACCAAAAATATTTTATTTATAAATCCAATCAAGTTATCCTTAACTTTTGATGGGTTGAAAACAAAGAAAATAGCAAAATTAAATAAAAGAGAGTTTTAACAATAAGTGAAAGCAATTAGGGGATAATGACATAGATCAGATTCATAATCATCAATAGCCAAAAGATTAACCAGATCTAATACATGTTTCTGTCACAAACATGAATCAACGATAATAGGTTTTTAGAAACAAATATGTAAATAACGACAAGCATAGCCTATGCAGGAGCTCAGCTCTACAACCATAGGCTATCAGGACAGATTCACTATTTTATTTCTAAAACCCTAAATATTAAATCAAAGTCTGATAAACGTTAGATCGAACACGAATATACCCTGTGAAGGAGCATAGCTCTTAAACGACACAGGATATTAAGGTTCAGTTCTAACCCTTGGTTCAGCTCTAGATCTATATACATGAATTCCTCATCCTTTGGCTATGTGATTCATATTGAATCATACTATCAGCGTCATCACCCCCTAATCAAAGGGGATTAGCTAGACATAGCTAAAGAAGAAGAAAAACAGAAATTAAATAACAAGAACATAAATAAAACTAAAACTAAATAGAAAAGAGGAAGAAGAATGATTTTATTCCAAGAAGAGAATTACAGAATAAAACCCAATGTGTCTTACAATGAATGAGATACAAGGTATTTATAGCTGATATGACAAAGGCTAGCTAGCTAATTACATAATGTGGGACTAAAGAAATAACCCAAATAACACATAAGCCAGTGTGAACGCAGCTTTAGAGTGAGTGGTTTAGCAAATAGGCTAGTGTGAACGCAACATGAGTAAGAGGCCTTCCTAATGAGCTAATGTGAATGCAGTTTGAGTCTTTATTGAGCCAAATCTTCTTAACTGAAATATAATTGCAACCGTTCTTCAAGCTTCAGACTCTTCAAGCTTTAGCAATTTTAAACTTCACTCTTTTTAAGCAAATTCTTCATGCTTTATTCATCAAGTGTTCTAAACCATGCTTCTTGTCAACAATCTGAAAATACAGCTATAAATACAAAGTATCAATTATTTTAAAGGGAAAATAAGATAAATAAGCGGATAAAATATACACATTTACGTGTATATCAAATACCCCCACACTTATCTTTTTATTCGTCCTCGAATAAACTAAACTAAGATATGTCACACTTTCGTAGGAAACACGAATGCATTTAGCGTATGCAACAAGCCTTTAAACCCCTGGGTGTCCCCAGTAGGACGAGTGTTGTCTCGTGAGGGTTTTCAGCGGATACTACCCACAAAATCCAAAGCGTCTTATGTACGCGGATTAATCAAACAATATATTTAAGGTCTTTCACATTCCAAGGATTTCACCTAACTTCAATAATAACGGTTTAGTCCCAAATTGTCCATCCCACAATTGGTGCAAAAATGAATAAAAATTTTCAAGCTGAATGGTAATTCCTTGATAACACTGTAATTGTCTTGAAGGTTAAGAGCGTGGTGTCAACCAAAGTTCTACACATCGACAACGTACACCCAATCATATATTTAACCTTTTTTTTTTTTTTTTTGAATAATTTTGCACCAATGTAACTGTAATGTATTGGATGTGAATTATGCATAGATGAAGGAAAATTTTGTAAGTTCTAAAAATGTTAAAGATAAGAGGGCAAGTGTATTAGTTGAACTTCAAGCTACAAAAGATAAAGTAATACTAAGGCACATATAGACATTTTGTTTCCTTTCATCTCCTCTACTGCAATCCTCGCTTCCAAGTACGGTGTGATGGATGTGGATGGAATGGAAATGGATGCTTCATAGTCAAGAATGATGAAGACTATTTTATTCAGAGAGACTCTCTCTTTATTTCTTTTTTCTTTTTTTTCTTTTTTCCTTTTTTCTATTTTTTTTTCTTTCTTCTCTTTTTTTTCTTTTGCATGATGAATGATGAATGGGGATGGAATGATGACGTACATGATTTCATTTGATTCCTCCTTTACTACCAATACTTCATGAAAGGAAAGTTTTGTGCCCTAGTTACTATACTTCTATAACCTTAATTCAACACACAAGTCTGGATTGATGTTATACAAAAAGCTGAAAGGAATGATAAGCAAAGTTTCGTAAGATAGATAACCCATATAAAATAAGATGTGGTATATGGTTATCCTACCTTAAAACAAGTACGGAATGGGTAGTGTAATATTGGTATAAAAAGTGATGTTTTTTTTTTTTGACCTTTAAACAAAGGTTCTTGAGTACACCAATATAAGATAAACTTGTCGAAACATGGATGTAAATCGACTAAAAACTTGGGTTTGAATAATGTGGGGTATCGAAGAAGAACGCTACAATGAGTCATTTCTCCTTAATTGGGCCAAGTGGATTTTAGAACTTACAATTTTGAAAATTTTGAGCGGAAAGAAAATATTATGCATGAAAACGAACTCAGAAAATCCAACAAATGTAGGTGCAAAATCATATTTATTTCTTGATTTTTTTTTTTTTTGATTATTTTTACTTGCACATTCTAACATGTATAACAAAGGTTGACACGCTTACTCCAGAACACGACTAACGTCTGCACAGTCTCAAGCTAGCATCTTAAAAAGACACATTACGATTCAATGAATAAATAATGTTCATTCCCATCACCCAACAATTCAACTTATCAAACAAGAACCAAGGTGTTATTTATGAATTTAAGTTAATCCTTGTTCAATGAATGACCTACTTCATAAAATTTGATTGCTGATGTAATGTAAATTCCCCCCCACACTTGAGTGTGACTGTGTCCTCACAGTCTTAATCAGACATATCTTAGTGAAAGGGAAAAACAAATAAGAGAATATTTACATATGTACAAAAGAGGGTTAGTGCGTCTTACCGGATGTAATGTGGCTCATGGAGGACCATGAGCTCTTCCTCTTGGTTGGGTATTGGTTCCAAGTAAGGTTTAAGGCGTTGACCATTGACCTTAAAGGATGATCCATCAGTTGGATTCTCAATTTCTACCGCACCATACGGAAAAACAGTCCGTACAGTATAAGGTCCTGTCCATCTAGATTTTAGCTTACCCGGAAATAGATGCAGTTTTGAGTCATACAACAGAACTTTTTGACCTGGCATGAAAGTTTTACGTAAAATTGATTTATCATGAAAAACTTTTGTTCTGTCCTTGTAAATTCGTTCATTTTCATAGGCATCATTTCGAATTTCATCAAGTTCATTAAGTTGAAGCTTCCTATGTTCTCCTGCTTGCTCTAAATCAAGATTCAAAGTTTTTATTGCCCATAACGCCCTATGTTCTAGTTCAACTGGCAAGTGACATGGTTTACCAAAAATCAACCGATAAGGGGACATACGTAAGTTTGTTTTAAAAGCAGTGCGGTAAGCCCAAAGAGCGTCGGTTAACTTTAGGGACCAATCTTTACGATTTCGATTCACAGTTTTCTCAAGAATTTGTTTAATCTGCCTATTCGATACTTCAACCTGCCCACAAGTTTGAGGATGGTAAGGAGTGGATAACTTATGGGTTATCGAATACTTTCTCATCAGAGCTTCAAAAGAACGATTACAGAAGTGTGTACCATTATCACTAATTATTGTGCGAGGTGTGCCAAACCTAGAAAAGATGTTTTCTTTCAAGAAGCGCACAACAACCTTGTTATCGTTTGTTTTGCATGGTACAGCTTCTACCCATTTAGAAACATAGTCAACAGCCAAGAGAATGTAAATGTTCCCAAAAGAACTAGGAAAGGGTCCCATGAAGTCTATACCCCACACATCAAAAATTTCGACCTCTAGAATGGGGTTTAGGGGCATCATATTCCGTTTAGAAATTTTCCCTAAGAATTGACATCGATCACAAGTTTTGCAAAATTCGTATGCATCTTTGAAAAGGGTGGGCCAGTAGAAACCCGATTGGAGAACCTTTTCGGCTGTCTTTTTGGGACCGAAGTGACCACCACAGGCTTGGTCATGACAGAAAGAGAGGACACTGTGAGTTTCAGTGTCGGGAACACACCTTCGAATGATTTGATCGGGACAATACTTGAAAAGATAGGGGTCGTCCCAATAAAAATGTTTCACTTGAGAAAAGAATTTGTGTTTATCCTGCTTAGACCAAAAAGAAGGGGTCTGCTTGGTGACTAAGTAGTTAACAATGTCAGCAAACCAAGGATCAGTGGATAGAGAAAACAGCTGTTCATCGGGGAAATTCTCGTTGATCGGAAGAGAAGAAGACGGGGCATTTGGAAGACGAGACAAGTGGTCCGCAATAACGTTGTCGGATCCTTTTTTATCCTTAATGGTAAGGTCAAATTCTTGAAGTAGAAGGATCCAACGAATGAGACGAGCCTTAGCATCCTTTTTAGAGAAAAGGTACCTAAGTGCGGAATGATCGGTATAAACCGTGATGTGTGAGCCAACTAGATAAGGCCTGAATTTTTCTAGAGCAAAGACAACTGCCAAGAGTTCCTTTTCAGTGGTAGTATAATTGATTTGAGCGTCGTTCAGAGTTTTACTCGCGTAGTAAATGACATGAAGAATTTTATCAATTCGTTGTCCTAAGACAGCGCCTACAGCGAAGTTCGAGGCGTCACACATGATTTCAAAAGGCATCGTCCAGTTGGGAGAGCAAATGATAGGAGCAGAGACAAGTTCATTTTTAAGATGCTCAAAAGATGAAATGCACTCAGAATTGAAGTCGAAAGGAACATCCTTACCAAGAAGGTTAGTCAGAGGTCGAGTGATTTTGCTGAAATCCTTTATGAAGCGACGATAGAAGCCAGCATGACCTAAAAAGGATCGGATGTCCTTAACTGATTTGGGAATGGGAAGATTTGAAATAACTTCAATTTTGGCTTTGTCTACTTCAATTCCTTTGTTAGAGATGACATGTCCCAAAACAATGCCATGTTTAACCATGAAGTGACACTTTTCCCAATTAAGCGTTAAGTGTTTCTCTTTACAGCGATTAAGAACAAGATCGAGATGATGTAAACACTCAGAGTAAGAATCACCAAATATGGAAAAATCATCCATGAACACTTCCAAAAATCGCTCGATCATATCAGAAAAAATGCTAATCATGCACCTCTGAAAGGTTGCAGGTGCATTACAGAGACCAAAAGGCATACGTCGGTACGCAAATGTACCAAACGGACAAGTGAAAGTGGTTTTCTCTTGGTCCTCAGGAGCGATAGGGATTTGATTATAGCCCGAGTACCCATCAAGGAAACAGTAGTACTCATGACCAGCTAGTCGTTCTAACATTTGATCGATAAATGGCAGAGGGAAATGATCCTTACGTGTTGCAGCATTAAGTTTCCTATAGTCAATGCAAACACGCCAACCGGTCTGGGTGCGGGTTGGGATAAGCTCGTTAGCTTCATTTTGGATCACGGTAATCCCTGATTTCTTAGGTACGACATGAATCGGACTAACCCATTGACTATCAGAAATCGGGTAGATGATTCCATTGTCAAGGCATTTAAGGATTTCAGCACGAACTGCTTCTTTCATGATAGGGTTTAGTCGACGTTGGGGATCACGAGTGGGTTTGGCATCATCTATAAGGTGGATTCGATGCTGGACAATCAAAGGACTAATCCCCTTAATATCAGCCATGGACCAGCCAATTGCCTCCTTATTTTTCTTAAGGATGGGAAGGAGCAATTGTTCCTGCTCTAAAGTAAGGTCAGAAGCGATAATGACTGGAAAAGTTTCATTTTCTCCTAAGTAAGCATACTTAAGATGACAGGGCAACACTTTGAGTTCAGATTTTGGGGATGACTCAACCGAAGAAATTGGTTGAGGAATAGGCTCAGTTATGAGCGGCTCGACAGGAATTGAGTCAGAGACATTTTCAGAGATATCTTGAAACAAATTTTCGTAATTAGACTCAATGTCAGTGTTCAAATGGTCGAGCTCAGGTTCATTATCGTGGACAGCATGGATTTCAGAAAATTGGTCCACATAAGAGGCAGGAGAGTTTTCGGTTCTAAAGATGTTTAGCTCGACGGTCATGTTACCGAAAGAAAGTTTCATCGACCCATTTCTACAGTTGATAAGAGCATTAGAGGTGGCTAAGAAGGGTCGTCCTAGAATCAAAGGGATTTGGTTTGCAGGATTGCTTACCTGTTGAGTTTCTAGGACAATGAAGTCAACTGGAAAGATGAATTCTCCTATTTTGATCAAAACATCCTCGATTTCGCCCACAGGTTTCTTAATTGAACGGTCGGCAAGCTGAAGAGTAACCTTGGTGGGTTTCAGTTCTCCTAGCCCTAATTGGCGATAGACGGAATATGGAAGCAAGTTAACACTAGCACCTAAGTCTAGCAAGCATCTATCGATTTTCTTGTCCCCAATAGTACATGATATTGTGGGGCAGCCAGGATCTTTGTATTTCACTGGCATAGATTGGGACAAGACTTCGCTTAGAGTCGCCGCTAGAAACACTTTCTTAGGTACATGTGTATGACGTTTCTGGGTGCACATATCTTTTAGAAATTTAGCGTACTGTGGAACTTGTTGTATAATATCTAAAAGAGGAATGTTCACTTTAACTTGCTTAAATATTTCAAGGATCTTTTCTACCTGGTCCGTCTTTTTTCTAGGTCGGAGTCTATGAGGAAATGGAGCAGACAACTCAGTAGGTTGGGCTACTTGAGTTTGAGGATGGGCCTGATTAGAACTGGGCTCGATGTTTTGATCCGAAATGGTCGAATTTTCTGTTGGGTTTTGAATATCGTTTGGTAAATCATTTGGGTCGACCACATGGTTGTCAATCTTCTTGCCAGATCTAAGAGTCGTGACAGCATTCAATTGACTAACGTTTGAGTCTTGAATGATGTGAATTTGGTTAGGGTTTGAAGTCTGTCCTCTAGGGTTTTGGATGGGTTGACTTGGAAACGTACCCTTTTCCTTTTCACTTAATCTAGTGTTAAGTTGAGACATTTGTTTTTGAAGTTCACTCATTTGTTGAGTCGTGGTTTGCATGTGTGAAGTCAGTAAGTTATGAAGATTGGTATTTGATTGGACATTTTGAATTGTTGCTTTACCCAATTCTTCGAGAGTTTTCTCAAGTGATGTCAATCGTTTATCATCTTGGGGAACAAAAGATTGTTGCGCTTGATTTTGAGGGGTTGGCGCAGGATTTTGGAATTGACTTTGTTGAAAGGGAGGATTCGAGGTATTATTCGAAAATGGTTGAAAAGGAGGTCGAACCAAATTCGAAGTTGCATTGTTTTGGGCCCAAGAGAAGTTAGGATGGTTTCTCCAACCTGGATTGTAAGTTGGGGAGAATGGATCGTTCCTAACTTTATTAAATGCGTTGAGTTGTTCTAACGAATGTGGGCATTGGTCAGCAATGTGGTTAGGATCGTTACATTTGTAACATGAGGGCTGAGACGCTTGAGCTTGGTTTGCTTGAGTTGATGAAAGGACATTATCAAATTTGGTTAACATTGCGTCTATTTTTGCTTCTAAAGCCGTTGAGGATCCTACCGAATGAGCGTTTGATCGGGAATAAATTGATTTCTCATTAGATCTTTCCCATTGAGCTGACTTTTCGGCCAAATCTTCGAGAAATTTCCAAGCGGCATCGTGATGTTGGGCTAGAAAATTTCCTTGGCACATTGATTCGAGCATAGTTCGAGAGTTATTTTCTAGTCCATCGTATAAAATTTGACAAAGAGTCCATTTTTCGAAATTATGATGTGGACATTTGACTAGAAGCTCTTTGAATCTTTCAAAATATTTTGCAAAGGATTCACCCCCAAATTGACGAAAATTGACGATTTCATTTCGAATTTTAGATGTTTTTTCCAGAGGGTAAAATTTCTTTAGAAAAATGTTAACAAATTCACCCCAAGTTCCAATCGTATTTGAAGGCAAGCTATACAACCATTTCTCAGCATAATCGGTAAGTGCAAATGGAATTAACCTAAGTTTGATTCCATCGTCACTTAATTGTTGAAATTTCATGGTTGCACAAACTTGTTCAAATTTGGTCAAGAAAATATAAGGATCATCACGTTCAAGATTGCCAAATTTTGGAAGAGTATTTATGTGATTCGAATGAATTTCAAAATGGTTACCCGTTGGGGCGGGCAATATGATGCAGGAAGGAATAGAAACTCGCTCGGGAAAGTACCTATCCATAAGAGTTCGAGGGGGAGTTTCTTCGGCCATGGTGAAAGGGGTGTTTGTTCGGACTAAACGGTTAGTAGAAGGATCACGGATCCAACTACGCATGCACTAGCGAGAAGAATAAGGGAAGACGAGAAAAACAAATTTGGGCGATTTTTTATTTATTTGAACCTAATGCAATTTACAATTTCTAGAATTATATAATGACGGTTTGATTTATTTCAACAAAAGACTTCTCAGCCAGTTAACGGACAGGAGTTATCGGTGCACCAGGAATCACCCTAGCAATGCAGCCGAAGGTTTAAGTACCTTCAGAGGAACAACCGATATAATATTTACGAATCACCGTAATATTTATAAACAGTTATTACTCTGCCGTAGTCTAGACACCGAGAAATAATCCGTTAGAACTAAACCAAATTGTCAAAATATAATGAAGTCCTTAGAAAATAAAAACAAAGCTAAGATGAATGCAATTTTTTTTTTTTTTTTTCAATCACAGAATGAACAGTCACAGAACAGGCAATTGCAAAAATAAATAAAAGAAATTTTACAAGCAAGCCGATGCCCTGCAGAAGATTTTTACAAGCAATGTCTATATATATTTTTTTTTGCAGCAGCGGTCCCTGTAGAGTTAGAAAATACTCACTTTGATCGGCAGTCCGTCCAGTGCAGTTGAGTCGCGCTAGCGCGTTCACACCCCACTTGGTGTGCAACCGCTCGAACACTGAATAGTCCGCTGCTTTCTGTTGTTGTCGCCTCCTATTATTTGCTTGACTGCGCTGCGGCACGGGTTCGGGCTAGGAGCCCGAAAAATTTTTTTTTTTTAAGACCTTTTTCTAATTTCCACTGTACCCGCTTTTGAAAAATTTTGCCTTTTTTTTCATTTTTTTTTTTTTTTTTTTTTTTTGGGTAAAAGAAAAACTAGAATTAAAACAAATTAAGTACAAAAACAGGCTCAATGCAAAGCAACCAGCCCAACAAAATAGTTCGAGCCCAAGAACAAGAAATAGGTGCGAGCCCTACAATCTCAAAATCACAGTCGTTCTCGAAAACACCAGTACCCCTACTTTTTTTTTTTTTTTAAGATCACTTCAGAAAACAACTCACGAGCGAAAGGAAATACTTCAAATTTTTAGATTTCAGATTTTGGGTTTTTAGAAACAAAATCTCAGAAGAAATAGTCAACAAAGAAATCAGGTATCCTTCCTCTACTACACGCACCTTAGTCACGATTCACGAATCAAAGCAGTAAAACAATTCCAGAAATCACAAGGCTAAACAATTCCTTTTTATGAAAAGGATGCACCAACTCACGGCTAATATATCCACCAGGTTAATTCTCAACAAGTGTTCAAAGAACTGACCAGAATTGAATCACATCCCTTATTATAAGGGATCAAATCACCCTTTTTCTGGAAAAAAAAAGTCCAACTTCCCTAAAATTAAAAGAAGCGCCGCCCTTAATCAAAGTCACTAATGCCCTCGTGAACCGAAAAATACAAACAGCGCTCGCCCCCCTTTTTTTTGTTTCACAAAACAATTGTCAGAAATTCCGAGTTGGGTTAGCTGTTTGGGGTTCGATGTTGTGGTATTGCGATTGGGTCTCGGTGAATTAGGGTCTCAGGTCTTTGTGCTTTGTCAATAGGGTTTCGTTGAGGCTGATGGATTTAGATTAGAGGTTGTGGGTACTGACTTTTGGGGTATGTGTTTGCTATTGATAGAACACAGAAGTAGTGGATGAGAAGAAGATGGGTCAAGCTGTGAATTGGTTGCAAGTTTGGTGGTGATGAAGTTTTTGGTCTGTGTAGTTGTTTAGTTTGATGGTGGACGTGGAACTGTGTTATTTGGAGGAGGGCGCAAGGCAATAAATGTGAGGAGATTGGTGTAGTTGTGTGCTCGGCGTTCTGAGTTGCGTGATGATCAAGTAGAGGGACTTGGTGAAGTTACTGTGCGTCTGTTTCAGATGGTCCTGGGAAGTTGTGGTGAATTTTGGGCGATGATTTGCGATGCGGAGTTCTGGCTTGGGCAGGAGGGATTAAGGATGATAGTTTGATGAAGGGGGAGTGGATGTATGGGTGCTTGTGGATTTGGATGTGAGAAGTTGCGTGAAAGCAAGGGGTTCGGTGATGGCAATGGTGATGTTGAGATGTTATGGAAATTTTGTTTGTCGGGGACGAGAAGGATGGTGGTTGTAATTGATGTATCGGTTGACAATCCCGAGCGAAGAAAAGAAGCAGACAAGAAATTATCAAAGAAAACCTTTTTTAAATAGTGTGAGAATTGTCAACAAGAAAGGAAAGAGAATGGTAGAGAATTGGAAAGAAATGAATAAAAGACTGAGAAGGGACTTGCAATGAGATTGGGAAAGAAATTAACGAAAAGGGAAAAGTATCAAAGAAGGAAAATTTGCAAAAGGATTTTTTTTTTATTTAAAATAGAAAAAAGAGAATTTGTAAACAAATGGAGGAAACTAAAAAAAAAAAAGAATAAAACAAAAAGTGCAATTTTTTTTTTCTCTTAATCAGCAGTACTAAATCAAAAAATAATCAAGAGATATTTTTTTTTTGTCTTGTTTTTTTTTTTTTTACAGAAAGTTGGAAAAGAACAAATATGGTGTAGTAGGAAAAGACAAAATTGAAAATAGGGAAAGAAATTGAATAATCAGGCAATTTTTTTTTTTTAATATGGAAAAATAGGAAAAAAAAAATTATAACCCGAAAGATTTAAAAATAAAAATTATCTTGGTCCCCGGCAACGGCGCCAAAATTTGTTTGCGAACTAATTATGCAGTTGTAAACAACTGTAAAATCCGTTCGATTTTCCTAAACAACAAGGATTGTTGTAGAGGGTGTCGAACTCTGGGACCAAAAATATTTTATTTATAAATCCAATCAAGTTATCCCTAACTTTTGATGGGTTGAAAACAAAGAAAATAGCAAAATTAAATAAAAGAGAGTTTTAACAATAAGTGAAAGCAATTAGGGGATAATGACATAGATCAGATTCATAATCATCAATAGCCAAAAGATTAACCAGATCTAATACATGTTTCTGTCACAAACATGAATCAACGATAATAGGTTTTTAGAAACAAATATGTAAATAACGACAAGCATAGCCTATGCAGGAGCTCAGCTCTACAACCATAGGCTATCAGGACAGATTCACTATTTTATTTCTAAAACCCTAAATATTAAATCAAAGTCTGATAAACGTTAGATCGAACACGAATATACCCTGTGAAGGAGCATAGCTCTTAAACGACACAGGATATTAAGGTTCAGTTCTAACCCTTGGTTCAGCTCTAGATCTATATACATGAATTCCTCATCCTTTGGCTATGTGATTCATATTGAATCATACTATCAGCGTCATCACCCCCTAATCAAAGGGGATTAGCTAGACATAGCTAAAGAAGAAGAAAAACAGAAATTAAATAACAAGAACATAAATAAAACTAAAACTAAATAGAAAAGAGGAAGAAGAATGATTTTATTCCAAGAAGAGAATTACAGAATAAAACCCAATGTGTCTTACAATGAATGAGATACAAGGTATTTATAGCTGATATGACAAAGGCTAGCTAGCTAATTACATAATGTGGGACTAAAGAAATAACCCAAATAACACATAAGCCAGTGCGAACGCAGCTTTAGAGTGAGTGGTTTAGCAAATAGGCTAGTGTGAACGCAACATGAGTAAGAGGCCTTCCTAATGAGCTAATGTGAATGCAGTTTGAGTCTTTATTGAGCCAAATCTTCTTAACTGAAATATAATTGCAACCGTTCTTCAAGCTTCAGACTCTTCAAGCTTTAGCAATTTTAAACTTCACTCTTTTTAAGCAAATTCTTCATGCTTTATTCATCAAGTGTTCTAAACCATGCTTCTTGTCAACAATCTGAAAATACAGCTATAAATACAAAGTATCAATTATTTTAAAGGGAAAATAAGATAAATAAGCGGATAAAATATACACATTTACGTGTATATCATTTATATATACATAAATAAAATCATTTCTTTATATATAAATAAAACCCTAGCTTTATATATATATATATATATATTAAAAAAAATCATCAGATTGTATCTTACAATGCTACCACATTAAACTGAAAAACAAATCAATAATAAAAGGGAAAAAATATGAAGAGACTCACGTTTTCAATTCTTGGAGGTTGGCGGAAAGGTTGACGGCATTTCTCTGGGGTGCGGCGGCTTTCTGGCGATCGGCTAGGGGGTAGCGGCGGTCTCAGGGGATGGGTTTCGGGAGGTTTGGGGATTCGCGCTGTGGTGTCTCGCGACTGCTGGAGGAGGGGAAGAGGAGCGGGAATCGAGCTTATCGGAGAAGGGGGATAAGGTGAGGAAGGGGCGGAGGTCCGGCGAGAGGGACACGACGGACGTCGGTGGCAGGCGACAGGGCTAGGGCGTGGGTTTTGTTTATTTTTTTCTTTTTCGATTTCTGGACGGTGAGGGAGTGAGTGAGAGAAAGGTAAGGGGTTTTTTATATATATAATATTAATATATTATTATTTTCAATTTAAGTTGACTTTTCATACGATCTCCAAACAACACCCAACGACTATCGCCCCTAGCTAATTACCCCCATTCTGAACACAATGGGATATGTATTGCAAGATGATTCGATCGTTTCGATCAGTTTTCGTCAAAATCAAAATATAAATCTATATATTGAATTTGAACGCGCATTTCAATTTACAGGGACCTCGTGTGGACTCTAAAAGTTCCCGAAAAATATTTTCTAGCTTCGAATTGACGATACGGTCCTAACAAAACTAGTTTCATCAAATTCTGAGACCGTTCGAAAAATAGCCATTTTCCAGTCGATTAAAATCAATTGAAACTGGTCAACCCGTTTTCCTTTACCACGCTCACATATTGATTCGAAAAATTACGAATTTTGAAACCTAGCAATAACTTGACATCTCGGATCCAACAAAAGTTGTTTCGTCGAAAACCGAGGTCATTTGCAAAATTTCCATTTTCAAGGGCCAGAATTCCATAGCGACTATTCTGAAATTTCAACTGGGCATAACTTTTTATCCCCGCTATGAAATTTCAATTTTTCGGATTCGTTGGAAATATATTCTCAAATAGATTCTACTATTTTTGGTTTTGCCAAAATCCGGTTTATTTTGAATCCTGTACATTCATTTGAAATTTGAAATCGAATTTTCGAACTACCGCGCCATTTTCAATTCCTTTTATAATTATAATTAAATATTTATATTAAAACGATGATCAATATAAACATATACGTTCTAATTCTATTAAAAATAAATTTCTTGTCGTTTTTATTTAAAATAATTCATTTTAAATATTCAAAATTCACTAAAATTGCCAAAATAAAAATTTTAAATTGGCTCGGATTTCCGGGTTATTACATTATAAATCTTTTGAAATGATTTCCAAGAATATTTGAATAAAAGAATATTATGGATTGGAATGAAGCACATGACGTGTTTTTATAGCACTTGATTATAAGATACACGAGTTATTCGGAAAGACCGGGTTTAACCCATTTTGAATAACTGATACGACGAATAAAAGTCAAAGACTTCAAGACGATGGTTGAAGACCGAAGATGTTCACATCGTTTGGATGATTACTGATGTTTGAATTGGGTCGTACACCCAAGGCGGGGTCTTAAGTATTGATCGTCCAGTCATACTTGTAAATTGACCGGATATGCAAGGGCCTCTCTCTTGTATTGGACATATAGGACAAGGAATAAGGTGCCTCCGGTTTTGTTCAGACCAGAACGGACTTGCAAATGGATTGTATGTCTGACATTCTATTTCGTGCTATATTCATTGATCTCTTATATATATATATATATATATATGTGTGTGTGTGTGTGTGTGTGTTTGGTAGGGGAGAATTTATTCTCTTGCTTAACACCCTTCTCTGATATGTATGTGCTTAGAGGTTATATATTGGTGGAAATCAACGGTACGATATGGATAGACAATGTGGCATACTGAGTTGCATGGATCAAAGCTTTTGTTGAAAAGCAGAGCTTTGTGGTTGATGATCAAAGAATAGCTTTAATATAGCACATCTTTTTGTAGCGTTAATTCGCGAGCTTCACACCCCGGTATGAACCAAAATGGGATGAGGAACGTGTGGAAATGGACATAAGTTAGTTTCTATCTATGTGTGATGTCATGGTATGGAGCCCAAACATTTACTTATGTGAATGTTGGATATTACTTGATGCAAGGCGATGTACCTCGGATTTGATTTGGGTCGCCAATGGCCCTTTGATTTGGTCGACATACTGACCTTATGAGAGGTTCAACAGAACCGGCTAACGTATAGTTTATGGTATAACCAATCAGCGATGATTGACCGGCCATGCGGTTAACCTAGGGCTCACTAAAGTCTGAGTCCTAAGGCATTGCTGTGTGTCTCGAAATCGGTGAGGAATACAACTTGCCTCGGTTCATTGATGGAAATCCAATTTCCAATACGTGACTTTTCGGTTTTAGTTGTAAACCTATATATGGCAACATAATATATAGTACTTATGCTGCCTATGATTGATACATTTATATTTGAAATTAGTTTCTTCACTTATAGTAACAATAAAAGATAAATTTCGCGTATCAAGCATGTTTGGCTATTATAAGGTAAAACTCTATCCTTCGTCTTGTGTTGCACTGTGTGATGGGAACTGAGTCTTATAATAGCTTTATTTTTCCCTTTAGCTTTGCATTATTTGTTTTATGGTATTCTTGGGAGGAAACCAATTCCGTGTTATACGGCGTGGTCACTTAATTTACCAAACTTTAAAATAAGGTTAATAACTGTTTTAGTTCTCACACCAGTCTTATGACTGGCTCGGAGTTTATTGTTTCCCACCTAAATTCTGGGTGCCTATATTTTCCACACGGGCAGCTAGTAACTTTGGTTTGAAAATATTTATTTTCATAGGATCCTAGACTACGGCTGGAGGTATATTCGGAAAGCTATGTATCCGTGTATTTCTTTCAATTGTGGTAGTTGATGTTTTCCACTGCACATTATATTCATGTATTATATTTTCTGCTATTTTGTAAATTATGAATCTCTGATACTGTATTTCTACTGTGTAATATTTATTTGTACTCTAATGTAAATTGTTGTAATAGCAATGAAATATTCCAATGTTTGGATTCTGATGAGTTGTGTTCTCATTGCAATCCACTTTTTCCCGTCTATTAGGAGGCCAGGCAAATTCGGGGCATAACAAATGGCTAGGGTTTTATGGTGTGATATGAGGGCCTATATATAGTTGCCCCTGTGAATGTAGGCCGTTGAACTACTTTTATTTAATCCAGGCTTTTATTTATGTATATTCCTTTAGAAAATCCTAACCAAACATAAATTTATTGGGCTCCTCAGCCGCCAGGCGGTCCATTGGAACGGTCGATCGGTGGTTGACACCCCTCTTAAGAGGGCCATCGACCCCCTGGTCACTGAGACGCTCAATAATTGTATGTTTGCTGAGGTGTTAATTTAACTAATACGTTGCTTTATTTCTTAGTCTTATTCCTTATATAAAATATCCTTTGTCACCATATCTTATCCTCATTTCAAATTTCAATTCTCCCTCTTATTTTTAAATATATTTCGGACATACATATATATACGATCTAATTGTATGTATGTATATATATATATATATATATATATATTTCTGCGTTTTACTGTCCAAATTCATTTCTTTGTAACTTCATCAAACATTAAGCGTTTTCAGCATATTACATATGAAAATGATACAGATTTCGCCACGAATTCATATAAAAGATTTTTGTAGCAAAATTCCTAAAGCTGCAGAATCTCATTTTCAAGACTTATTATTTAATTGGTTATTTTTGGTTATTTATTTAGTATTATTACTTATGTATTTTACGGGTCTTACATCCCCCCCACCTTAAAATAGATTCCATCCCAAAATCAATTTAAGGGGCGAAAAATACAACATGCTTGAAACATCCATGTAATTTTAATTCAACAACAAGAATCCATGACTCGTGATGATTAGAACTACAGACCCACTGTAGGTGTAATATGTGATGCCATATGTATGTAAACAACCTAATTACGCATAAATTTCTATATGGATGCGCTTGTGTTATGGCGTTGCATCCATTTCCTAACATCCAATCTAGCAACCACGATGCATCCATAAACGTTATTTTAAGGAAAAATTACTCGAGAAAAGCTTTGGGTGAGTCTGTCTCATCTTATCCTCGGTCTCCCATGTGCTTCCCACATGATCACTTCCCCATTGTACTCGGACAAGGCGAACGGTTTTGTTGTGGAGTCTCTTGATTATGTGTTCTACAATCCTTGAAGTGGCATGGGGCACCCTGGACTCATACTCGAGTTTTTCTATGTCCCCAATTTTATCAAGCTCGAGTCTGATAGCCGAATTAAGAAGGCATTTCCTTAGATGAGATACATGAAAAACATGATGGATTCCCGAAAGATGCTCCGAGAGATACACTCAATAAGCCAAAGATCCTATTTTCTCGATGACATGAAAATGCCTAATGAATCTGGGAGTCAACTTCCTAGTCTTCCCAAACTGAACAGTCTTCTTGAGAGGGGATACTTTTACAAATACTAAGTCTCCAACATTAAGCTCAAGTTCCCTCCCTTGTTTATCAGAATACGATTTCTGATGGTCTTGGGCTTCCTTTATCCTCTGCCTAATCAAGGAGATCTTCTCTGTGGAATCACGGACGAAGTCCAGTATGAGTATAACCTTGTCGGTAGTTTTCCACCAACAAGTTAGTGATTCGCATAGCCTCTCGTATAATGCTTCGAAAGGGGCCGTACCAATCTTCGTTTGAAAACTATTATTATATGTGAACTCCATAAGCGTTAGGTGATGCTTCCAAACTCCTCCAAAGTCGATGATGCAAGCTCTGAGCAAGTCTTCCAAGATTCGATTCACTCTTTTCGTCTAGCTGTTAGACTGCGGGTGATAGGCTGTGCTTAGATTAGGGGTCGTTCCTAATGTTGCTTGTAGGCTTCTCCAAAACTTGCTTGTGAACAAGGGGTCCCTATCACTTATAATACTTGATGAGATGCCATGTAATCTGATTATCTTTTTGACATATAATTGGGCTAATGAGGCTGCGGTCCTTGTCCTCTTAAGAAGTATAAAATGGGCACTTTTTGTTAAGCGATTTACCACAACCTAAATGGCCTCATTCCCTTTTGGCTTCTAGGACGTCCATCTAGATAGTCAATCGAAATATTTTCCCACTTCCACCTGGGGATCTCTAAAGGTAGTAAAAATCCTCCGGACATTCCTTGCTCTACTTTGACTTTTTAGCATGTCAAACATTTGGCTACGAACTCGGCTACATCTCTATTCATTTCTCCCCAGTGGAGATTACTCTTCATCTCTTTATACATTTTACCCCCACCGGGGTGTATGGTCATTTTTGTCCTATGGCACTTCTCTAGAAATTCTTTCCTCAACACTTCATCCTTAGGCACGTAAAGTCGTCTATAATAAAGTAAACTCCCACCTTTGCCGATCGAATATCTAATTGAATGGGGAAAGGTCTCCTTCTTTCCCACTTTCCCTCTAAGGTTCCTTAATTCTTCATCAAGATTTTGTGCATTTCGAATTCTCTCCTTTAGAGTAGGTCTGATAATTATGGCTCCAAGAAAACCATTAGGAGTGACTAGTAAGGGTTGCATATTAAAATTAGGGAGGAACTCTAATTATTTCCATTCTAGGATTGCATTCAAAGTCGCATGTTTCCTACATAAAGCGTCCGCCATAACATTTCCATTTCCTTGGGTATACTGAATCATGAAATCAAATGAGGCAATATATTTCATCCACTGTCTCAAATTTAGGTCACGTAGAGGAAATAACCACTTTAGGGATTTGTGATTGGTAAAACATTCAAATTTCTCCCCTAAAAGATATTGCCTCCATATCTTAAGGGTGAATACTACTGCAGCTAACTCAAGGTCATGTACTGGGTATCTCTTCTCCGGATCATTGAGTTATCTACTAGTGTAAGCAATTACTCTTCCTTCTTGCATAAGGATTGCTCCTAAGCCGGTCCGACATGCATCGGTGTAAATTGTGAATAATTTTGAACCATCAGGTATAATTAGGATTGGCATGCTAGTTAATACTTCTTTTAATTTCTTAAAGGCTATATCACTTTTATTACTCCAAGAGAACACTAAATTCTTCTCTGTTAATTGGGTTAAAGGAGTAGCAATCTTTGCAACGTCCTTAATGAATTTCCGATAATATCCGGCCAATCCAAGGAAGCTTCTTACTTCCATAGCATTTCGAGGAATTCTCCACTCACTGATTGCCTCGATCTTTGCAGGGTCTACAGCCAAGCCTTCACTTGACACAATATGTCCTAAAAATCTAACTTCTTCCCTCTAGAAATGGCACTTCGAGAGTTTTGCTTTCAATTGGTTCTTCCTTAATATCCCTAAAACTTGTCTTCAGTGATTTTCATGCTCTTTGCGATGTTTTGAAAATATAAGGATATCATCTACAAATATTACCACAATATTATTTAGAATGCCCATAAATACCCTACTCATGAGGTCAACAAAGAAGGTGGGTGCATTCTTTGTTCGAAGGGCATAACTTCCCAATGGAACAATCCATCAGGCGCCCTAAATGTAGTTTTGTCCTTATTGTCCTCCGCAATTCTTAATTGTTGAAATCCAGTAGAAAGTTCTAACTGGGAAAATACTCTGGCTCCTCCCAAGTGGTCAAAAAGGTCATGGGTTCTAGGTAATAGGTACCTATTCTTCTTGGTCAACTTATTTAGTTCCCTATAGTCCACACAAAGTCTTAAAGATTCATCCGCTTTGGTAAAAAACACAACAGGTGCAACCTATTTTGAAGTACTTCGACGAATGAAACCTTTTAGCAACAACTCTGAAATATTCTTATCTAACTCCCCTTTTTCCTTAGGTGCCATATGCCTCAAGTGTAGGGCTACAGGTCTAGCGTCTTTCTCTAGGTCAATACGAAAATAGATTTCTCTGTGGTGTGGAAGTCACATGACTTCCTCAAAATCATCCAAGAACTCACAAACTATAGGGACGGAAGATGGTCCTTCAGAACTATGAGACACGGAATATAATGCGGCTTTATCCTTGTTCCTAACATTACAAGGAATATTTAGGCTACGTCCTCTGCAACTTCTAAGACGAATGATTCTCTTGTCACAATCTAGGACGGCCCCGTGAAATGATAGCCAATCCATACCTAGGATAAGTTCACACCCCATAAAATCCAATGCATACACTTCGCAATGGAACTCGACATTGTCGATCTCCAATACTAGGTATTTGCAATACAGCTCGAGAAATTTAGACCTCCGATTGGATTGGCCACCTCTGTCAGACCATCGGAGATATATATGGGAAGGTTCAACAGATTGACTAGTATCTTAGAGATTAAAGAATGAGTCACTCCGGAATCGAACAAGGTGTTTGCAGAATTTCCTAAAACTGAAGTTATACCTATAAGCGCAGGTTGTCCTTGGTATTTTGGGGGTCGGCTTTGAATTGGTGTTACCTCTATTGCATAGTTCTGGCCATTTTTGGTAACTTGGGGCTTTGGGCAATCCTTAGACATGTGTCCCTTTTTATGATAGTTTAAACATTTTCCTTTGAATTTCTTCTTTGCCAATGAGGTCCTATAATCTTTTGCCTCACGGCCCTTGCAATTGTGCCTCATACAAGTCTTTGCTTCCTTTTTGAATTTTCTCCCCTTGTTCTTCCACCATTCCTTTTTCTTATTCTCGTTGGAACTTCCTTCTCCTTTTTCACCTTATTTCTCCACCTTGGAGCCTTCAATTGTGCATAGGATAGTTGTCTCTACTAAAGTTTCAAAAATTTCCCCAAACATTACTTAGGCTAATAAAGTTTCCTTCAATGGAGAGTTCAATCCTTTTACAAACTCAAGGCTCTGTTCATGTAGGTGTCTACCAATCTTCTCCTAAACTTACATAACTCGGCAAATTTGTCTACATACCCTTGCAAGCTCAAGCTTCCTTGCTTGAGGTGGGTGAATTTCTCCAATTGGAGAGTCATTTCTTCCCTTGGCTAAAACTTTGCTTCAAAACGGGTTTAAATTGGGCCCATGTAAAAATCCGGCCCTCGTTCTCTCCAAACATTAAATTCCACCATTCAAGTGATTCATCTTTCAAGTGTCAGGCCGCTATTCTTCTTTTTACTTCATTGGCCCAGCAAGTAGCTTCGAAAATTCTTTCACATTCCATTATCCAAGATTGGGCATTAGCTTAACCTTCCTTTCTAGAGAACGATCTCCCTCCAAGATTCGTGAAAGTCTTATAAAAGCGAGAAAAATCAAAGGCTACCTCAGCGTTAGGAGGTACAGGCGCCGCTGAGGGAGGATTAGCCTATGCTCTGATACAAATGTAACAACCCGCCCGAAATGGGGAAAATTTGCGAACCAGAAAAGGCCATCGAAATTTAGAACCATTCTAAAGGTCGTCGGTTCCTGTAAGGATTACATTTGTACAAATAATATATATACACAGATATTTTGAATGGAAATCTCGCACAGCGGAAATAGAAAATATAATACTGAATTAAGATGTATCACTTACTTAAAAATCAAAGAAATACACAAGTGAAAGCTACATATTTCCAATGGGTACATCAAATAATTCACTCTCACAAGTTTTCAAAAAAAAAAGTAAATCAATAACTACTAATAATAGCATAATGACTTCATCTTCAGCTCCTGTCACGACTTCATTTATAAACTTTACCCTATATACTGACATGTTCGATATGTTAAGGAGACGGGTCAGAACTTAAAGTTATGTGTGACTGAAATATAGTGTTAAATTAATGTCCATATCATATATTTTTAGCTGGTTACATATGTCCAGGAATGTCTACGCAGCGCACAATATTAACATAAACCAAGTATCTAATCAATGAGATGGATATCCAAGTCAATCATTCATTGGTGTTTTTAGGGTAAGTACCCAACAAGGTGGGAATTCTCAGTCACTTATGGCCCTATTAAAGGTGTATTCTTATGCTCTCTTATAACCCTGAGGTGGACCCTAGCCCCTTAAGACCCCATCCTAATACGTCAACGTTCTTAAAGTCCATACTCTCAATTGTAATATGAGAAGTAGTATTGAGAATGTTACTACTTAACTAATATTACGATTGAACACTTATGTTGCTTAAGACTTCCCTTAGACAGTTGGTGAGCAAGCAATGGCTACATATCTTTTATATACCAAGTCCATCCCTAGTTGAGCCCTTACAAGCTTCTAGAGAAAGTGGACATCCCCATGAACTATCCTGCTCCTTTGATGCTTATGCCTAACCACTTTTTGAGAAGGAGGACCCAAAGACTTGCTTCAAATATAATTAGGGTGGGTCCCATGACTTTGGTTCCTCTCCAAAAAATAAACCTTTGGAGCGATCCTACTCCTAACCACTTAAGACCCAAATTAGATAAGAAGAAATTCAGCCACTTAAGACCTTCTCAAGTGTAGTAAACCTGCCTATTTTCATACATAATAGACCTATATATATAGTTATATATACACACACACTAGACCTCTCACATTAAACCGTATACCTGTAGATGTTGGATATGTCGGGCGGTTCCAGACAGGCTTCTACTACAAGTTGGTTTAACCTTGTGTCTAGTGTACTATGTTTGAGTGGCCCATGGCACCCAGACCTCTCACATTATTTGGGCCTACTTGTGGTAGCTGGATTTGCCAGTCGGTTCTGTGCGGACTTATACCATAAATGGAAACTAACCTCGTGTTTGTGTGTCATTATTTATATATGTAAAACAATTCTATACACACACAAGCAGTCAAATATATTTGTACATATGGGGACATTTCAAATTCGAATTCTATCCTAATCTCAATTTTTTTGGTAAAGCCAGCCGATTTTATAGTGGTCGTGCAACTTTTATTAGAATGAGGAAAAAGGAAAAAGGGTTACTGCACAGGCACAATAACCCCACCAGGTTACCCAGGACACTTTAGCAATACAAGACAGGAGAGAAACTGGGTTTTTCTACTACTACTACTAAAGGATGACTTGCAATTAGTCCCCAATAGTGGACCAAGTGGAGTTATCACCAATCCTATAACATTGACATACTCAGAAAAGAGTACGGCAAGCTTAGCATCGAAACAAGGGTTAGGACTACGAAATTCGCATTCGCAATCCCATGTAGATTCATAGAACAATGTCTTGTTCATCTCACCTAGCTCACCCTCTTCATTGAGCACAAAACCATCATCTACAACTTTATATACCAATCTTCTGAAGTCATCTTCATTATCATTAATATAGATATAATAGTCATCAGAGAGCCAATAAATAGCATCATCCACAACAGAAAGACAAACGTCATCATCTACATCATCACATACATCACCATCATATGGGGTACTCGTCTCCTATACTGGGTCCGGAGTGGCGACAACTTTTTGGACCCACTTCACAACAGGCGGTCATGGGAGTGTGACTCTCTCAGATGGATGAACTGGAGCTGGAGAAGAGGCTGTAGGTTTACAAGAGAAAGAATCATGAAGATGGCTAAAGGAGTGACATGAAGTGCAAATGGTAGGTGTCCATCCATAACCCACTTGTACTTCAACTACCTAGTCCTCAGATACTCTTACTTTTATTGTCTGCGATAGCGGTTTATCATGGGTTATTTCAATTAGGGCTTTAGCCTAAAATAATTTGTCTCTAGCAGCAATGTTAGAATCAAAGCACCGAAGCTTTCTAATATAGTTGGATAGTCGATTCAGTCCAATTAACGATTTCAACAAAGTAGGAATATGAGAAAAGTAGGTCCATATCGAGATGGATAGGACGTGTTCTCTGGCTCTATTACAGTTGGATTCCATGGGGTAACTATGAATGGGTTCGCTCTAGTAAAGTAGGCTCTTAGCTGAGGACCCGAAGACGGTCTTCTGAAACTATAAATTTCATGAAAAACATTGTGCGGTCAATCAGACTTGAAGGCTACCACGAAATTGCCACGCTTTACCACAATGCTCCTTGACTGCCGTATATGGAGGAGGATTGGTATTTAGGAAGAACCCTACAAAACAATCCTTCCAAAATTTGGCTCCAGCATCAATTATCTCCAAGGGCAAAGCACTAATTCCATCTGCTGCAGTCTGTTCAAAAAACTGAGGCTCATATGCACCCATGTTACATGGCGTGCTCTCAAATTGAGATGACCATTTGATAGTTTTAGAATAAGCCTTTGTTTGCGTAGCACTTCCATTTCTAGACTTCATTTGCCTCAGCTATTCCAGGCCCATCACTAACATACTCAGTTTTTTTTTCATTTCCAAACTATCTTTGTTCGTTTTAGTATTAAGTTTACATACTACTTTTGCTTTAAAAATTGCATAACTATCTAAAGAATACAATTGGCACTCACGACTTCCAATGACATTATCTTTAGCCACATTTTCATTTTCTCCTAGACCTACATTTGTTTCAATCCATCTAGATGCATTGGTTTTGGCATCTAATTGATGTGTAATGCTATTACCTAACGCTGAGATACTTGTGGTTTCTACGCATAAATTTCCAGCTTTATGACTCGGCACGTTAGGCGGCTGTGCTTCTAGATCCGAGAGGATATCATGTAGAGACTTAGCAGCAAAAATGTTGACCACATCAGGAACTGGGAGCCTTTGCGCAGGAATCGTTGACTTCGGATCTAGTGTATGGAAGCAACCTTTTTTGGAGAACATGGCTTAGGCGCTGCAGCTGATTGTACAGAGTATTTCGTCCCAAATCTCGTCCACTTCAGATCTAGAGAAGATGGTTTAGGTTTTCATTTGGGCCCATAGATTGAGAAAGAAGAGAGAGGGGGGATAACAAGGGAGGAAGATGCAAATATAACTATGAATGGAAATATAATCGCATTTATTACGTAAATATAACATTAATTGCCATGATTACATTTATATAAGTACAATAGTTATAACGCCTAATTAACGTAAGTATTCGTATGATCGAGGGAACGTTCTAACGGGATAACAATTGCCAATTTGTCTAAATCAAGATATACAAGTTAGTTTTTCCATATCTTTATCGCTACAATTTAGGCATTATAGAATAATAACAAAATAACAGATAGCATGAATGGAAAATATTCATACATACAAAATTCAACTTGCATCCTAGGCTTGTTGGAATGATTTCAATACTGGATCAAAAATATAGTATTACATACGCTTATACATGTATTTTTATAATTTCCAATTTACCTAATTCACCCTGGTGTTATGCACATAAAAGCTTTTACATTTGATATATTTCAAGTATGAATACTTTTGGATTCAAAATATAATAAAAACCTAATCAAATCATGGAACGATCAAATCAAAACCCTTTTAGGTTACAATCAAATGTTTAATAAATGTGAATTACGCAAAGTAGAAACAATAGTAGAAACACCCATTTTTCATCCTTTGTCCAATATTAAAATCAAAAGTCCACAAAACCCAAATAACATGACAATTCTTACGCAAATATAAAATAGAGGATTTGGGGTTTTAGTTTTTATGTTATCGATTTCCAAATCCTCCTAGCATAACTATCAACATGTTAATCTAATAAAAATATGAATATGCCTAAGAACACGATATTCCATTCACATATCTAGGGAAGAACAAAGAGAATTTTGTATTAGATTTGGATCTGTGCTTAATCTTAGCAAAAAACGTGCTATAATAATCCTCATAATATATATGTAAGAAACACGTTTTAGAATCTTATATATATACACCAAATTCCAAAGTTCATTCTAAAAAAACTGTATGAACAAGAATAGAGAGGAGATGATGTTGTATATAACAATGCTATGATTTTTGTTTGATGATAACAAACAAATATATATTATTTCAAATGTGTTTGTAATTGTACTATTCTACTACATCACAGATAAAATTAAATTTTTATATTTAAATTAAATATTACTGCACAAGAATTTAAATATTCAAACAGTATTTTATTGAAATATAATATTTTATTTCTACGTTTGAATAGTACAAATTTATAACTCCACTATTTGTACATTTCACTGAAGTATAACACATTTCATTTCATATTCAATTTCATATACAATGTTTCTCACTACAACACTCAGCCTCTCGTATATAGTCAGTCACTCGGTTTATACATACAACACTCAAACTATACAGTTACGCAGTCTTATATTCTGTCTTCTGCAAGCTTCATAGTCAATCCTATCTTCTTCTTACATATCATAGAAGAAACACATAGTAAACTGGAACAAAAATATTTTAAATTCTAACAGGTATAATTTTATTTTTAAAATTCATTTTCCTCATAATTTTGGTGTGTTTCTTATCGTTTTTCATGAACTGATCTAATTTATATGGACATCCATCTATGTCTGAACAGCTTGTGATATTCACAGTGATACACTGTAAATACCACAAGGTACACAAATCCTCTAGTACTCACATATATAAACTGCATGTGCATTATACATGCATACACATACATGTGTATGTATATACACATATTTCTGTGCAGGGACAATACGGTCAAACATTGAATGTACATCAACCAAGAATTCTAGTTCAAATGCAAACAAAAACATATATATACACACATTTGTGCATACATGTATGTATGTATGTATGTATGCATATACATTGAATCAATAGTGGTTCAGCATGATCAAGGATGATTTTTGTTAGGTGGCAAAGCACATAATAGTGGAGCCAAAATCAATAAGCAAAGCCAAACAGCATGGACAAAAAGTCAAGCTTGGCAATCATTTTTGGCAACAATCATTTTCAGAAATGTCTACATGGAATGTAAAGGAAAAGGACAAGTTGTAAAACCAGGCATGCAAGTATTTATTCATACATGGAATTATGGAAATATTCAAATTCAAAATAGTATGTTTCCAAAATTCACATGTACAAGATAGTGATTCATATTGTTTTCAGAAATGGCAATGCAATTTTGGGCAAGTACAAATTGCGATCACTGTTCCATAAGCTCGTTGATGGGTCAAACATATTTGGAAAGATATAGTTTTGAAAATACAAAATATATCCAACATTCAATACTCAACTAATCTTGGAAAATACATCTCCAGGATCAAAAGCATTCAAGAAAGTCATTTTTGGGTAGAAATATTTTTCCAGAAATACATGTTTGGCAAGAAATTATTTCAAAGCACCAGGTTTAAAGAGGAGGATATAAACATGTCCAGATTCATCACATATGTTTGGCAAGAATACAATAGTGAAATCGAGGGGAATATATTTGGCAAGATATCACAATTTTTTTTCTAGAAGTCAAACAGGTGATCCATGACTTTAGTATCATTCCATAAATAACAAGTATCAACCACGCAAGGGAATTCTCAAGAGGGCCACAATTTCAGTTCTATTTGTTTCCTATTTTCATCACAAAACTCACGACAACAAGTATTTTATCATTCCAGGCAATCACACAACCAACAGAATCAAAGCAAGTCACGTACGAAATCAAAGACAAAATAGGGTTTCCTATAACCCTATATAAACCATTCATTATCGGAGAAGGGGAAGTATCGAAAAACCACAAGCATCAATTTGAGAGAAAAAAAGAATTCAGAAGAACTAATAGAGATTTGAGTTTTTCAATCAATTAATAGTCCAAATCATTCGACCAAGGCGATCAACTAATCAGAGCATCAGGTAAACCATGAGCAATTAATTCGAAGTCGAGATTTGGGATTTCAGAAAAACCCTAAACTGATTTAGATTCAGCTGACATTTTTGTGAAGAAAAAGGATATAAAAGGAAATAAGGGGGCCGACCCCTTTTACTAAGGGCTTAGGGGTTTTGGTTTTATTTTACATTGTTTTATTTTAAAATTTCTTTGTATTCATTCAATCAGTTTTATAGTGTCTGTAATAACTAGAGTTTACTAGCTACGTGTTTGTAGCTAGGGAAAAATTTGGTTTTGGGGACAGAAATAAGTGCACAGTTTTGAGCATAGGATTAGAACAGCAGCAGATTTTGAGAGTGTGCAAAACTATATAGGCGGTTAGCGAGGTGTTTGCGAGTTTATAAGTTTTTGTATGCTGGTGCTTGTTTAATACCTAGTAAAAACCTTAGGGAATGCAGCAGTAGGTAGGGTTTTCCGAAGCTGGGTAAAATCTGTGTTATTTACTTTTTGCATTTATATTATATGGTGAAATATGTGTCTTGATATTTTTAGTATTCCATAAAAATCCAAATAATCCTATTCACCTCCCCCCTTCTAGGGTTAATCTAGATCCAACAAGTGGTATCAAAGCAGGTAATTCAATAACTCTAGAATCATGGTATTCCCTAGTTGTCAACCCAGTGAGAGTCAGTCCAGTCGTATTCCCACTATTTTTAATGGTGTAGATATTTTAAATTGGAAATCAGAAATGGAATCGTATTTAAAATCTGTTAATATTAAATGTTGGGATATTGTTGTTAATGGTTATGATATGGTCGATAGAAATGAAATTGTATTTAATTGTCGTGCCACTCATATTTTATATTCTTATATTGATGATGACCAATATAACCATATCTCTCATTGTTTGTCTGCATAGGAAATCTGGAAAACTCTCAATGTGAAGTATGGAAGAATTGACGACAACAACAACTCAAAACCCTAGAAGGTTAACTTAGATTCAGATCTAAGCTTGAAAGGAGAAAGAGAGGAAAATTCAAGTAGATGAAACGACGGAGACTCAACAGACAATGAGACAGGAAATTTCTAATACGTAGATTTATTTTATATGTGTGCTTATTTAACTAAATCTGTTGATAAACTCCAACGGGAAAATAAAACTCTGAAATCAAAAAAAATCTTGAGTTGATCAGCAAAAAATCATGGTTTGGAATTAAAGCTTCAACACGTCAAGAAATTTGAAAATTTTGATTGTAAAATTTGATCGAAAGTAAAATCCAATCTCATTCATCTCAATAAAAATAATTCAAAAGCTTGAGAATGAAATTCTAATCTTAAAAGAGAACGAGATTGAGTTATTAAGTTTGAGAAATTTTCTACAAAAGGAATTTAATATTTTTAAGACATTTGAATATTCCAAACTTGAAATTTTTGAAAGGAAAATTTGTTGAAAATGGAATCTATTTTGAAAGAGCTTGAAAATGAAATTGATAAATTCAATAATTTTTAAAAACGTGAGTTTGAAAAGAAAAAACATTTTGAATTTGAAATCTCTGAGTCCCAAGCCGAAATTAAATTTTCTAATGTGGAAAAATAGTTGAATATGTTGTTGCAAAACCAAGTTTCTGTTGGAAATAAATAAGAACTTGGCTTTAGGAAAATAAATGTTTTTGAAAACAATTTCAAATAATTTTAAAAATCCTTTAAACTTCTTTGAAAAGAATTGATCTGAAAATTTGAACTCTAGTAATTTCAAAGGATTTGTAAATCATATACGAGATGTGAACTTATTTTGTAACAAACTATTTAAACAGTTTTGGATCCCAAAAGGAAATAAAATGAATTCTGTTAAATTCAAACAGATTTGGGTTCCTAAAGGTACAAAGATAAGTTCAAATGGTTTTTTATATAAATATGTTTGGGTACCAAAAGTCGTGAACACATTTCAGAGTGGTTTTACAGATTTTGTTAGACCACTCATCCCCTAAATTGTAAAGTACCGGAGAAGGCCATGGAACTGCTTCGGAAAAGAGAAAATGAAATGAATATATTCCTCATCTTTGAGTTATTCATAGTTCCTTAGCCAAGTTTGTTAAGTTAGAGATTCATTGGTTCACCTTGATTACATATATGATCTCTAAACTTGTCTCTGTTAATATTTTTTGGTTTTATTCGTCTTTGTTTATTACTTTTTCTACCCCGTCAATTTATTTTTCTTTTAATTATTTTGATTTAATTTGCCACTGCTATATTTTTTCTCTTGAGCTTTCTTAACTTCAAATTGCAAAATTTATGATTTTATAGAAATATGCTTCATTTGTATAAACTCTCATGTTTTTAATCCTTTCCATATCTTGAATTTAGATTTGTAACTACAATTATTTTGAAGTTTAATTCTTTTCTGATTTTTGACTTCCTAATTGTTCTGAAATATTATCGTCATATCTTGTACACTGTTAATTTGAATTCTAAAATTTTAAAGATTTGAAAAATTAATGAAATTTCACAAGTCTTTGCTATTTTGAGTTTCTTCTAATTCATTTTAGAAAGACTTGAAAATTTATACTCATTACAACATACTATTATTTTTCAGTTGTGATAATTTCATTTGTTTTTGGATTCACTTGGATATCTCTGAACTGAAAATCACTTAACTTGAATCATTGTGTTGCATCTTGAAATTCATTTCTATTCATGATCATTTGTGTTGTATATTTTATTTTTTGAAATCATTTGAATTTTTTGATATTTTGAATCTCACAGACTTCTTATATTTCAAATCAATAATCTTGTGTGGTTGATTAATTGGATCTCAAAATTTACACATTTCTTCAAGGGATTTCAAATAAGCTGTTTTTGGATCTTGAATATCTCTCAAACTTGATGTAAATATTCTGAAGTTTTCTCTTGTTCTTGTCAGAAATAATTGTGAAAAAATCTTTAAAAAACTGGTCTTGAAACTCAATGTTATTTCATGATCATTTGGCTTGAATATTTCATTGTTTGATAATCATTTGAAATTGTTTAATATCTTGAATCTCATACACCTCTTGGATTTGAAATTATTAGTCTTGTGTGTTTGATTCATTGAATCTTGAAGTTTTATTGTCCCTTCAAGTGATTTCAAATAAACCGTTTTCCTAAAACTTGGATCATGATTTGTCTTCTTGGACTGGTTGTAAGTTTTCTGAAAACTCTCTTGTCAAACGTGTTCTGAGATTGAAGTTTGCTGCTATGATAAAAGGAATTGTTTTTGGAAATGTTTTTATGACTGCCTGTTTTGGTAAATATTGATTGTTGCTCTGATAGATGGAATTTGAGTGCTTATTTTGCTTGCTCTAGGTGATTGGATATTGTTGCCTGAGATACCTTGTTAGCCACCAATGTAGTATTAAAATCCTCATTAATGGAGATAACAAGTGGTATCTGTTTAGAAGTGCTGAATTTTTTTTTTGATTGATCTGATTCTCATCCTATATATTTTTTTAAATCCCTCTTGTCTTGTATAAATCTTTCAGTTCCTCTTATAATTGATTTTTCAATTTTTAAATCATTTACTGATTATTTATTCTGAAATTGAAATAATAACCGAAATTGTACTGTATTTAGAATTCATCAAAATTATTATCAGAATGTTTGAAATTGTGATGAGTTGTGACTATAGTATATTTCACAATTGAGAGGAGATTTTGTTTTAAATTTTTATGATAATGAAATAGTTATCATAATATGTTTGAATCGGTGTTTATTTCACCAACATCTTCTTAGTCTATCATCATTCTTCCATCCATCATGATTTTTATTAATGTGGAGAGTTTAATATTTTTAAAATCATCTTAAATAAATAGTGGAAATATTTGTTATGGAATTATGATTATATTATTTTTTAGAATTAGTGATAATTGAAAATTTTCAAGTATCCCAGTAGAGTTGTGCATATTTTATAATATGACTAATTTAAAAATATGTTTCACATCCATTTCTATGCCCACCACATTTCTATCATCCATTTAGGTTTTATATTCTGTCGAGTTTTACTTTTGGAACATAAAACGATAAATATATAATATATATAAGTGTTTCTCTAACCTCATTTAAAAATCTAAGCTCTCTTTATGCATGATTATAAGATTACTTGTAATTTAAATTGCAACTGATCTCATTTAAAAATCCAAGATCTGGTTAAGCGCGGTTAGTGTGCTCTTAAATAAAAATAAAAGTAGAAGATATTTGAAATAAATATTTTTCAAAAATTCTCCTTAGTGTCTAAAAATTGACCTATCAATCCATTCTTCTAATCTGTGAAATGTGTTAATATTTTATGATATATTATTATTTGTTGACTGATAGTTATTGAGATTTGAGATTATCTGATTGAGTCACTAAAATTGAATTTATAATCGTAGTGAAAATCCATCACTGTTTTTGTGTTCATCTTTTTATAAAAATTCTTTTGAAAATAACTGGAAATCATTTGTTTTAAAACTCTCTACATCTATATAAATTTCATCGTATATCCATCATTCTACAATGTGAAATTTGCCACTAGTTCTTAGAATATTATGATTTTTGTTTGATTGATTAAGATTTATGATGAACGCTCTTCCTCTTAAGCTGATGTTATATTTTTTAGTCAATTATTCATCACTTTAATAAATTATGTATCCTTTTGAGGATAACAAAAGGGGGAGAATGGGTTAAGATTTTGACCAATGAATGGATATTCTTTGAGTACTTTAATATTGTAATTTCAGTTATTGTTTTTCACTCATGCACATATTTAGAAGGAGTTTTGTTGTAAAGGGAGCATACATATAGGAGAGTTTCTATATTCACTGTCAAACACATTTATTATATTCAAAATCTTATTATTTGTTTGTCATCATCAAAGGGGAGATTGTGGTACATAACAATGTTATGATTTTGGTTTGATGATAACAAAAAAAAAAATATTTTAAATGGGTTTGTAATTGTACATTCTACTACATCATAAACAAAATTAAATATTTATATTTAAATAAAATACTACTGCCCAAGAATTTCAGTATTCAAACAGTGTTTTATTGAAATAAAATATTTTATTTCTACATATGAATAGTACAATTTATAACGCCACTATTTGTACATCTGAAATACAATACATTTCATATACACTGTTCTTCACTACAACACTCAGGTTCTCATATACAGTCAGTCACTCTGTTTATACATACAACACTCAATACTTAGATGATACAATTACACAGTCTTATCTTCTATCCTCTGCAAGCTTCACAGTCAATCCAGTCTTTTGCTTACCTATCATAGAAGAAACAACTAGTAAACCGGAACAAAAATATTTTAAATTCTAATAGATACAATTTTATTTTTAAAATTCATTTGCCTCGTAATTTTGGTGTGTTTCTCATCATTTTTCAAGAGTTGATTTGATTTATACGGACATCCATCTGTGTCTGTACAGCTTGTGATATTCACAGTGATACACTATAAATACCACAAGTACACAAACCCTCTAGTACTCACATTTATAAACTGTATGTGCACTATACATGTTTATGCATATACACATATTTCTGTGCAGGGAAAATACGATCAAACATCGTGAATGGACATGAACTACGAAATCTAGTTCAAATGCAAACACAAACACACACACACATATATATATACACATTTGTGCATATATATTTATATACATAAGTGTGTGTGTGTGTGTATACATTGAAGGAACAGTGGTTCAACATGATCAAAATAGGAATTCTCAGCATATGCAAACAGCTCGAGTATCATAGCTATGACATGAAAATGTTTCAAGTTCATGACCAAAGAATCAATCTCATTTCAGATCAGAAATGTACAGATGCAACTAGCATACAAATGCATGCTTCAAGCTTCAGGTTCAACAAGTCGAGGCAACACAATGGAGAAAACATGCATGGCCGAGCAAAATTTCAAGCCAAGTACGACAGTGCACAAAATCAATGCATGTATAAAGAGATAACTCAAGCCAGCATGAATACACAACAGTTCAAGCCATGGACAAGGCATGTACATAGCAACGAACATGGGAGCAATAATGGACAGCAATGCGGCATGGTGGAATAGCATGAAGATAAACAACATGAAGCCAATGTGCAATGTGCACTACATATATATATATACACACTCATTTTTGTATGTATACACACACACACACACACACATATATATATATATGTGTGTGTGTGTGTGTGTGTGTGTGTGTGTGTACTTTCATTTAACCGGGCATGCAAATTCATGATTCATAAATCAAATATATTCATGCAGCAAAAATGGTTCAGCACGGATATTAAAATACTCAATATTTCTTTTATGAACTTAAAGAAAACATGCCATTTTTGACAAGTTCAAAAGATTTCCAAAATTAATAAATGCAATGTCAAAGCAAAATTTTGTTAGGTGACAGAGCACATAATGGTGTAGCCAAAATCAATAAGCGAAGCCAAACAGTATGGCCAAAAAGTCAAGTTTGGCAATCATTTTTTACAACAATCGTTTTCAGAAATGTACACATGGAATGCAAAGGAAAAGGACAAGTTGTCAAAACAAGCATGCAAGTATGTATTCATGCATGGAATTCTGGAAATATTCAGATTCAAAATAGTATGTTTCCAGAATTCACATGAACAAGAAACCGATTCATATTGTTTTCAGAAATGACAGTGTAATTTTGGGCAAGTACAATTTGCAATTACTAGTCTATAAGTTCACTGATGGGTCAAACATATTTGGAAAGGTATAGTTTAGAAAATACAAAATATGTCCAACATTCAATATTCAACTAATCTTGGAAAACACATCTCTGGGATCAAAAGCATTGGAAAAAATATCCATTTTTGGGAAGAAGTATTTTTTAGAAATACATGTTTAGCAAGAAACTTTTTCAAAGCACTAGGTTTACAGAGGAGGATATCGAAGGGAATATATTTTGCAAGATATCACAAAATTTTGCTCTTGAAATCAAACAGGTGATCTACGACTTTAGTATCAATCCAGAAATAGCAAGAATCAATCATGCAAGGGAAATTTCAAAAAGGCCACAATTTCAATTCTATTTGTTTCCTGTTTTCATCACGAAACTCACGACAACAAGTATTTTATCATTCTAGGCAATCACGCAACCAACATAATCAAAGCAAGCCACGTATGAAATCAGATACAAAAATAGGGTTTTCTATAACCCTATATAAACCATTCATCATCGACAAAGAGAAAGCATCAAAAAACAACAAGCATCAATTCGAGAGTAAAAATAAATTTAGAAGAACTCATAGAGATTCGAGATTTTCGATTGATCAAGAGTCCAAATCGTTCGACCAAGGCGATCATCTGATCGGAGCATCAAATAAACCAAAAGCAATCAATTTGAAGTTGAGATTTGGGATTTCAGAAAAAACCCTAAATTTATTTAGGGTCGGCCGACATTTTTGTGAAGAATAAAGGATATAGAAGGAAATAAGGTGGCCAGCTTGTTTTGTTAAGTGCTTAGGGGTTTTGGTTTTATTTTTCATTATTTTGTTTTTTAATTTCTTTTGTATCCATTTAATCAGTTTTCTAGTGTCTGTAATAACCAGCGTTTACCGGTTATGGGTTTGTAGCTAGGGAAAATCTGGTTTCGAGGACAGAAATAAGTGTAGAGTTTTGAGCTTAGGATTAAAACAGCAGTAGGTTTTGTGAGTGTACAAAACTATATAGGTGGCAAGCAAGAGGTTCACGTGTTTATACGTTTTTGTATGCGGGTGTTTGTTTAATACCTGGTACCCCTGGGAGAATGCAGCAGTTGGAAGCTTGGTAAAATCTGTGTTATTTACTTTCTTTATTTATATTCTCTAGTGAAATATGTGTCCTATATTTAAATATTTTGTAAAAATCCAATAATCCCCTATTCACCCCCTCTAGGGCTAATCGAGATCCAACAAATAAGAATAAAGGTTGGAGGAATAGAAGAAATTCCTAACCTTTTTCTAGAATTTAGTAATGGCAGAAAGGCAACATGGAGGCAGGGATAAGAGAATGGAAACGGTTTTTTGGTGTGATATAGGGTCTATATATAGTTGGCCCTTGCGAACGTAGGCCATTGGATTACTTTGATTTAATCCGGGCCTTTTATTTATGTATATATATCCTTTTAGAAAACTCTAATCAACCATAGATTTATTGGGCTCCTCAGCCACTAGGAGATCGACCCCTGGTTGCTAAGACGCTTAATAAATATGCATTTGATGAGGTGTTAATTTAATTAATACATTGCTTTATTTCTCAATCTTATTCCTTATATAAAATATCCTTTGTCCGCAAAATCTTATACATGTTTCAAATTTCAATTTTTCCCTCTTATTTTAAAACATATTTTGGACATATATATATATATATCACCCAATTGTGTTTGTGTATGTATGTATGTGTATATATATATATATATATATATATATATATATATTTCTGCGTTTAAATATTAAAATTCATTTGTTTGTAACTTCTTCATACATAACCGTTTCAGCATATTATATATGTAAACGATATAAAATTTCGCCACGAATCCAAATTAAAGATTTTTGTAGCCAAATTCCTAAAGCTGCAAAGTCTCATTTTCCATCCTTATTATTTAATTGCTTATTTTTAATTATTTATTTAGTATTAATACTAATGTATTTTATGTGGTGTTACACTTGCAGGGATGCTTATGCGTACGGATATGATTGAAAGACATGGATCTTTGGAGCAAAAGAGTTGGTCGTTGATGCCTCTGGCTAACTGAGATTATACTTGTATAATTCCTATGTTATGGGGTTTCTTCGGTTTCATTCGGTCCCAAAATGAACTTGTATGGACAAATATCTAATAGAGTATTTCCTAAAATCATGTACGTTATATTTTGCAAATATTCCGAGTATGGTGGTAGAGAAGGCAACTTCTTTTAGCTTAATACCCCGAGTATATTTGTGTAAATCAATTAGTGATTTGGTGGATCTGACAATGTGCCATTCAAAATTGAATGTGATGTTTCTAAAAAAGGTAATTGTGACCTAAAGCCTCATCAACCAAGAAATTACCAAAATTAGGCAGGCAACAGAGCTACATGGGTCATGCCCATTATAATGTATCATCAATTGATCTAGAGAGATTGGTTGTCCCTTTTGTATGCTTTGGAATTGTATGGTTACTGATCCCAACCGTGGTGATGATATTTTTGGTACATTCAACTTGAATGAGTGGTTGGTTCTATGTGGCTTGGTTGCAAGATGTTTCTACTGAATCCTAGTTTTATATCTCTAGAGGACACTGATCGGAAGGCAGTTCCTTAACTAGTCATGTATGGAAATCCAAACTCCAATATGAGCCATACGGTTTAGACATAAACTAGCTATGTCAAAAAGTGAGATACAAGCTTTTTGGCTATATTCCTATTTTATTTGTGATTTAATATATATTATTATAATATCACTATATTTGATATAAAAAGTGATTATGTTGTCATAGGAGAATAAAATGTGTCATATTTATGTGCGGTCGTGCCTTACAAGAGTTCCATTCTTTCAAAGGATTTTTAAAAATTAAGCAAGTTGTTTGTGATGCAAGTTTATCAGTGAATGTATTCTAGACAGATTCGGGTGATTATGCTTTCCTCAACATGTACTCGGTTCAGATCGAGTATATTTTCCAGATTGCATCTGGTTTTACTAAAGCTTCAGGAGAGGATCCGGAGTCAAGATGTAATCTCGTATTTAGTGGTATTAATTTATTTCAGCTGTGCATGTTGTATTTATCAGCATTGTATAGATTAATCTAGTTGTATGCTCTTATTTTATGATCATATATATATACACACATTTTTTTGTATAGAGTATTGAGATATTATATTTTATTCGTAATTCTGTGAGATTCTATTCTTCTTTGATTCTTTAGTATTGATGTTCTTCTTCTTCTTCTATTCTAACATTTCTTTCTCCTTCTCACCCACCAACTTATTTCATCTAATTATTCGCTTTCCTATGCCTTTTGAGTCTAACAGCCATCGTTAAATGTGAGCTTAAAAATTTACGGAAAAAGTTGGGTCCTTACAGGTCATCTTAGATCTCTATTTATGGAATCCTTAAAATTAGTAAGTTTATTGATTGTAATAAGACTTCTTATTTTGCGGTTTGTAAGCCTTGCATTTTTGTTAAACATATTAGATTACCATTCCATGATTCCATTGATCATATATTCACTTGCCATTTGATGTTTGTTATAGAGACTTATAGACTTCGCATGTCTTAAGTTTCGCAGAACACAAGTATTATATTTTGTTGTTGGATGATTTCACTAATTTCCTATGGATATTTCCTTTAAGTGCTAAATCACGAGTTTATTCTATTTTCTGCAATTTATTGCTGGCACCCAAACTCAATTTTAGCGAACTATCAAATATTTTCAATGTGATAATGGAAGAGAGTATGGTAAAGATTCATTTAATTTAGTTTATGCAAAAATGGAGGTCTTCCGCTACTCTTATCCACTTACCTCACCATAAAATGGAAAAGCCAACCATAAAATCAGTCTAGTCAATAACTTTATTGGAACACTTGTAGCTCATCCATCCCACCTCTTTTTTTGGGCATCATGCTTTATAAATGGAAAAATACTTACTTAACATATTGCCAAGTAGGCTTTTGAAAAACAAATAACTCATAAAATTTTATTTTTACCAAAATGAACTATTTTATTCTCATCTTTGTGTCTTTAGTTGTTTATGTTTTCATTTGCATCCATCTACTAAAGTCAATAAACTTCAATCTCAATCCACACCGTGCATCTTCTTGGGTTATCCTCAAAATCATAGAAACTACAATTTTATGATCATTCAAGTAAAAGGAATCATAATACCAAGGCATATTATTTTTAATGAGTCAACATTTCTGCTCTCTTCAATATGTAGCAACCCAAATTTTAACAGTAATTTATTAATAAATTGATTAATTAAAGAATATGTTGAAAAATAATGGGAATTTGGCAACAAGATTATGCCATTGGGTCCGTTATGATTTTCTGGTTCAAATATATTTTTGGTTTCGAGAAACAGACTTAAAACATAGAAGTTATCGCCATCCGAAATTTAAAATCAAGTCATAAATTTAATAGAAAAAAATATAAAATAGCATGCGCCGACCCAGATTTCACCTAAGTAGACCAATGGGTCGACCTAGAGGTCGATTGGGTCGACCCATGTTTGACCCACGTGGTGGGTGGGTCGACCTAATCATGCTCAGCACTTTTCGTGGTCGACATGGAGTATAGAGAACGATAAAGATTTAACTTGTAATTTTTATGCTGATGTGGGTTGTTTTTATATGCTTATGTGGCTAATCCGGAATGATCCAAGGACATTAGCAATTCAGATTTATAACCTAAATCTAACTACTGAGGGTCTTCAGCTTCACCTATAAATAAATCCCTATCCTCTTCCCTTTTCCTTACAGCACATCTCTTCGCTGACTAAGCTAGTCTTCTTTTTGAGACAGACCACCCTAATTCTAAATTTTTTGCCTAGTCTTCTTTTTGAAGATAGACCACCTTAATCTAAATTTTAGGGGTTGAGATAAAATTAAATTATTTTCTATTTTATTTACTTCTAGGGGGGGTTCTGCCAGATCCACATGTGGGAAAGCTTTGAGGTGATTTTTTATGATTATTTAAATTTTTTATTTAGTTCCGGGTTAAATAGGGATAATATTAGTTGTAGTTCATTTACAGTTCTTTTTGCTTACAGTTATTTATAGTTTATGTTTATTTTTACCTTTTGTAATTTCTTTCTATAAGTAGTTTCTATATTTTCTTTGTCTTTTCTTATAGTTTCAGTACAATTAATTTTTAGACTACTGTAAATTATTCTCACTCTTCTTCCCTTATTCTTCGTCGAATTTTTACAGTTTATTTGTGGTTATGCCCAATTATGCATACAAGATATATATATATATAAGTGTACGATTAATTTAGTCATAGATTGATATGACTAATTACATACGATTAATATATAATCCTTTATTATGCGCACGCTTGAAAAATTTAATTGAATTGAGATAATTAAATAAATCTAGGGATAATTAAACATATGTTATAAAATTGTGATAAGTAGGGAACCTTGGACTGATAGTAGGCAAACTTCATTGAAGTTTGTAAAATGACTATGATGCTGGATTGGGATTGAAAAATAAACTATAACTCACGTTTGCACAAATATGATAATTGGGCAATCAAAATAAACAAATATAGTTTACTTGCAAATATAAATTTGACAGGAAATGGTTAAGTATTAAGCTTTAATATGAACAATTGATTTACAAGGATGTAAATTACGAGCCTAAAAAGGCATTAGGCTTTAATATGAACATAGTGACTTATAGGGGTTAAGTTACGAGCCTAAAACTAAAATTCTATTACGGCCTTAAAATTAGGTGTTAGACTTTAATATGTGCATATTGATTTACAAGGAGGTAAACTACGAGCCTAAAAAAGTGTCAGGCATTAATGTAAATTACAAGGAGGTAAATAACGAGCCTAAAAAGGCGTTAGGATTTAATATGAACATATTGACTCAAAGAGGTTACGTTACGAGTCTACATTTAGCACTAGGCTTAATACAAACATATTGACTTAAAAGGGTTACGTTACGAATAGAAGGCTTTGAAATGGACATGTTTACTTATAGAGGCTAAGTGACAAGCTTAAAACTAAAATACTACGGGAGGTCAAATCAAGGTGGATTTGGGCCAAGCATAATTTTTTTACTAGGGATCCATACCATGAAGCATAGCCTTTTCTTTTTTGTCACATGCGGTCTTAGTTAGGAGGCGAGGGCACGCACCAAGTTGTGAATTGGTAGTAAGTTTGTCCAATAGAGGTGGGTACGGGTGCGTTTTGGTGGTTCAATGTGTGTGCATTGACCTGATTAGGGAATATAAGACACTGTGACACCTGTGATAATAGCTATATCTTTGGGTGATGGGTTGGGCATTATAAGACTAAGGTGCACTATGGGCATAGGTTATCACTTTAGGTATAAGCAACCAATCGATGGGTAGTATTAGGAATATTTTTCCTTATTATGTTTAGAATTCATAGTTGTGTAAACAATCAAAAGTTGAAAGTGAATGAGAACAGTCAATCCAATTGTAACCTTTTTGTCATCCTATATGTTCACTTTAGGTGTACGCATACACTTATCCTATATGACACTAGAACTACTATTATGTCTATTTTCCCTTGCTTATTAATCGTGTAAGTAATCATGACAACTCATCAGAATTTATATCTGATTCATTTTTCTTTCTTCTTTCCTCTTTTGTCTTTTACTCCGCTGAGGGACTGTTCAGTTGATTCTTTTTTGGTGGATTTGCTTTTTTATAAACGTATTGTTCTTTTCTTTAGTTCATTTCTTTTCTATGGTTTGGTTGTATCCGTGACTACTGTTTTTGGGGATTATTATCTATGTACTTTGATTTTGTGATTGAGATTAATCTTCATGAGACAAGGTTTTTTATGTCAGTTGGTTTATTAAAAATAAATGGTTTTTTCATTTATATAAATTTTCCTCTTCTTCCGTTGTGTTTAAATATTTCAATCTTGTTAATCTTAGTCTCTGTGTTGTTTTATGCCTTTATACATATTACGCTTCATATTATTTAGTGTTGTTGAAGCGTACGGAGCGTTACATTTGGTATCAGAGCCTAAGGTTATAAGATCACTCGGATTTTGTTTTAAAAGAAAACTTTTTAAATGAAAACATATTTTTAAGAACCAAAGTTATTTCAAAAGGAAATCCCTCAAGTCAGTTACAACCTTTCTTTGACTCTCTCGAACTTTAAAATCTCTATCTTCTCTCTCTATTGTAGTATGTCAAGCTCCCTTAACCTTCCTGAGGATGTCCTTATTCTTAATTAATTTCGTAGACACTTAGAGGAAACAGCACCAGTCGAAGGACAGGAACCTGTGTAGGCTTAGGCATCAGCTATGGTGGTTCCTTCTAATCCACCAGTGGCTCTTGACTTTTCCAAACTTTGCAAGGATTTCACGAATTTGGGAAGTAAGACTTCGATGGGCAAAAAAACTTTTGTAGAGGCCCGTGCTTGCCTAAGAGACACAAAGCATGTCTTTGAGTTGTTAGAGTTGGAGGATCACTATCGAGTTCGGTTGGCAGCTTGGTATCTTAAGGGAAGGCATCATTTTGGTGGGAGTTTATTGAGGTCAATGGAAGACATATGGATTGGGTTGGATTCTGAGTTAGATTCGATAGGAAATTTATATCACAAGCAGAAGAGGGTACGTGTAATGACCTGCTTTTTACATATCAAAGGATCATGAAATATTTTTATTTAATTCTCTAATGGTCGAACCATTCTCCTCTTTCGATATGTTGTTCATGGGATTGTGAGACATGTCCATGATTTTTACCAATTTTGTTTATGACCAATTTTCCCCTATTATTTTTTTTGGCATAGATTTTGAATTAAATTGATTCAGGAGCTAGGACCGATCTCATTGGGTCGGGAATGGTTTCTCCATTTCCGCAGAGTTGTCACATTAAGGATTTGGCTGAGCGCTTTGGGAGAAATCATGGTTTTAGTGTTGCTTCTTTTATGGATGGGCTAATTAGTCATTAGTGGGCTGATTAGTGAGGCCCATTATAGCTACGGTCTGATGGCTACGAATAGGAGGGTAGGAGCAAAGGGATTTGTTTAGTCTCTTCACTTTCTCATTTGGTTGGGTGCCTGTGATTCTCTTGCCCAATCAAACACACCTCCTTTCCATTTCAATTCATAGATTTGTGAACTAGGATTGAAGATCAACATCGATGAAAGGTAGATCACATAAATGGATAAATTCGAAGGTCGTTCTTCATTGGTCTACACAGTCTGGGATTAGAGATTAGAGATTGTAGATTTATGGCTATTTTTGTGATTTGTGAGCGATAATCGTATCTCACACGGATTCAATCGAGTATATGGGTTTGTTTGATCTTAATTTCACGCATACAAGTTATATTCACCTAGATCTAATCAATGTAAGTATATTTTGAATTCAAATCACACCATAGGATTTAAATTAGTTAATTATAATGGTAAATTCATATGTTAATATTGAAATCATACGTTCATCATGTATTATATGCAATTTTAGATCCAAATAATGATTTATTTATCGTTTTGCCATGGTTTAGTGAATTTCATATGATTGCACGATGATTAAGCCGGCCAATCCGTTCTTGCAGTTTATTTTACTCTCTCTAAGACCAACAACGGAGCATTGCGAGTTAGCTATTGGGAAGTAGGGTCCAATGATTCACGCAAGCACCTCGCCAGAAAGAGGGGGTTGGAGACCCCGGTTATGAAAGATACTATGCTACTCGATTAGCTACCACACCAGGTGCCTCTTTGTTAAGTGTGGGAGTCATAGGCAATTATCACATTTGGTATTAGAGCCAGATTAATCGACTTTTCCAAAGTTCATGGGCGTAATAACGTATGAGAAACGTATTTGTACTTTTATAATGGATGATTTTTGTATTATAGCGTATAGTATAATAGCGTTTGAAATTCATTGTAGTTTTTCTCATGTATGGACTAATCATTCTATTTACAGATTTAGAATGAGTCGTCGATCTTCGAGACATACTATTATGGATGAACCAGTCCACGGAGGGATATTAGGAGGAGATCTACTCGATTACCTAGCTATGTTAAAGTCCATGATGGCAGTGATCCTGAGGAGGGTACCTGCTTTAAAAGTAGTTGCAGTAGATGTTAGCGTTCAAATGAAGGTACCTAGGGTGGCTGGTTTCGCTAAGCTGTGTACGTATTACACCTTTCTTTATGGGAAGCCGTTTTTGAGAATGGTTCTGAGTGTCAAGGTTCAATGGTGGCTTGATACTTGTGTTCGAATATTCAGAGATTTTGGTATTACTAACGCAACTAAGAGAAAGCTTTCATTGAGGTAGCTACAAGGAAGATCTTTGAATTGGTGGAACTCTATCACTTAGAGACTCCTGAGAATGAGGTCACTTGGGATCAATTCTGAATCAAGTTTGAGACGAAGTTCATTTCTACCGCTTAGAAGTCGGTTCTGTTGAAAAAGTTTGTTGGGCTAAAGCAAGTGGTTGGCCAGTGTTGGAGAACATTTCAGAGTTTGAAGCCTTGTCCAAGTATGCTGATTCGTATATTGAGATCCTTATCAGAAGAACGAGAAATTCATCATAGGATTGGATGCATACCTTGGTAAGCAGTTAGCCGGTTGATCATTATGAAAAAAATTGTTGAGAAAGCTTCTAAGCACAAGAGTCTATTTCCTAAGGAAGAAGTTGTTGTTGCAACTAACGAGGATCTGAAACTAAAGGAAGGTAGTTATAAGAAGTGGAATGGAAAGAGGAAACAAAAACAACAATAGAAAGGAAAGGATGACCAAAAGAAGCGGAAAAGCGAGGTGACTTCCTACAACTGTTAGCGAAAGCGCCATTATTCCAAGGATTGTAGGAATCTGAAAGCCGAGAAGAAGTGCCTTAATTATGGTAAGCTTGGGAATTTCAAGAAGGACTGTCCAGAAATGTTAAAGGTAAGTAGATAGTGAAGGCGTATGCTTTAGAGGTTATTACAACTTCTTAGAGATCTCCGACGATGGAGGAGAAAGGGAAGATTGTTGTTGATCAATGTACGCTTTCTATCGGGGATGTTTCAGTTCGAGTGTTGTTTAATACTGGAGCATCGCATTATTACATTTCCAGTTAGCTTGTTTGCCAATTGGTTTCAGAACCCGAGATTGTTGATAGGCCATTGATTGTGACTAATCCAATAGGGGTTCGTCTAGTCTTTGTATGCTTTGCCGTGGTCTTGTGTTATCAAGTGACAGTTTCTTTTTTATGTATGATTGTTTATTTTAAACTTCGTTGGGTTTGGGATTATTTTAGGTATGGACCGGCTCAAAAGGTATGCGGCTAAAGTGGATTGTGAGAAGCTCAAGGTGACAGTCAGGAATGTGGAAGCGCGAATGGTTGTGATTCGATGTATGCCAGGAGATGGAGTCATTGTACGCTTTTTGTATTCGCTTATGATTCCATGAGAAGGATTGTCATCGGTGTCGATCGTTAGTGAGTTTGATGAGGTCAAAGGTTAGCTGCCGCATCACTAGACCGATTTCAGGATCAATTTGGTTTATGGAGCCAGACCCATCGTTATGTCCCTCAAGCGGATGGCGCCAAGAGTATAGCGAGAGTTAGAGGTGCAAGTGAGTGACCTTTTGAGAAAAGGATTCATTCGGCGGAGTGTGTCCGATTGAGGTGCACTAGTTGTGTTTGCAACCAAGGCTGATGGAACTTTGAGATTGTGTGTGTATTATCATGAGCTGAACTAGGTGATTAAGAAGAAAAAGAATCCAATGCCGATGATAAAAGAATTGTTTGATCAGCTTCATGAAGCCAAGGAGCTTCCCAAAATGGACTTAGCAATGGGATTTCACCAGTTGAGAGCGGTAAAGGATAGTGTGCCAAAGATCTCTTTTAGGACACCATCCGGTTTCTTTGAGTGGCTGGTGATGCCATTTGGATTGACCAACACACCAGCATATTTCATGGATCGTATGAATAGGGTATTTAGAGATTAGTTGAACAAGTTCATGCTTATGTTCGCCGATGATAACCTGGTTTACTCCTGAAATGAGGAAGAGCATAAGACGCACTTGTGAATTGTTTTGAAAATCTTGTGAGAGCATCAGATGAGAGCTAATTTTTCGAAGTGTCACTTCTAGAAGAATGAAGTGAGGTTCTTAGGCCATGTTGTTTCCGAAAACGGAAAAGTGGTTGATAATTTTGGATTAGGATAGATCTAAGAATGTGATGGATATTAGGAGTTTCCTTGGGTTGGCGGGATATTATCGTCTATTTATCAAGGAGTTCTCCACGATAGCTGCACCATTAATAGGGATGACGAAGAATAATCAAGTGTTCACATGGGATGCGATCTGTGAGCAAGCTTTTGGAATCCTAAAAGAGAGACTAACAAGAGCTCCGGTGTTTTCACCAAAAATGGTTCAAACACCAAGGGTACAATGAATGTACTTCACCAATCTGGTTAGAAAATAAGAGGAGCCGCACTCAACTACAATTGAAAGTAAAAAATGCAAAGGAAGCAAAATGGAGACGAGGCTTTAGAGTGGTTTAGCCTTGTGTTAGGCCTACATCCACCGTGAATGGAGTTTGCATTATCATGATGATGATTACAAGACATATCAGCCCTTGTTCTTTATGCATCCTCTTATTCGCTCAATACATTCTCAATTTACATACAAATTCAGCTTAGATTCATGACATTCGATGCGGGAATGGCAGGATCAGTGATGAAGAAGGACGGAGAGGTGACGGAGGAGGAGGATGTCTTGGATCTTTCGCATTTATCAGATTTTGACGGATGCCAGGGCCAAATGATGAAGGATCTTCGGATGGTGATGATGATCATGGCTGAAAATGTTTAAGGGATGGCTGAGAATGGAATTTAGTAGCACTTCGTGGCGACCAGAGGTCCCCCCGTTCCAGAGGTAACTATGGCTATTTATAGGTGTTTCCCCCTCTCAATAAATGAATTGGAGTCCCTCTTCGTAGGATATGGATCACACGTCTTTCTAATTATGAACACGCCACTGCTTAGCTATAGCCAACTGGCGACAACTGTTTTCAGCTATCCGGCGGGAGCGACTGCATAGGAACGAGTGATGTGTTATCACGTTTGAGACCTTCGCACATTTATCAATTGATTGAAGCGCTCATATCACGGGAAGAGCGAGAGTTCGAGGTTGTAATCCCATGAGCGGATGTGCGAAACATGGATGGTTTCGTGGTCGAACATCTGCGGAATGGATCATGTGACTAAAGCCGGTTCCCTTCTTTGTCTTGTATGATCGATTTCTTTGATGTGAGAATAAGCGACTTTCTTGATACGAGGGATCTCTATAGAATGTGCGGGCCTCACAGTTTTAGGCAGTACCATTATTAATGTGTGACCTCTCTGCATAATTGTGTTGCACCTTATAACTACCCTTTGCTCTCATGTTCGAGCTGTAGTCCATGTTTGACTTTGTTTCGCACGAACGATCTTGGTTGAGGCATACATGTACAAATATTGTGAATGCTCGTCCTATGGTTCTAGTGTGGACTTAATTCTTTGATGCGTATATGAACCTTAAGGGATAAACATTTTCCCCTCGAAGTTTGTAATTCTCAGCTTGCGATGATTACATGTTTCGAAATAATGAAATGTAACATTAATCGTCGGATTAAGTCCAATTCTTCGTGAGACGCTCTTAGCGTTCTGTGCTTATTGAATATCCTTATGATCATTCGTGCAGAGACATAATTGTTTTGCTGATTAGGTCTAACGGGCTGTTTTCTGGGATGGGCCTGACGAAGTTGTCGCATCAGTTTAATTTGAAAGGACCTTTTAGTCTTCTTAAAGTACTATCTCTTCGTTTTCCCGCTCTTTATGTATTTTAATTTTTCTGAAGAACTTGCTTTAACGGCGGCTCTGCTGTAAGAGATTCCTTATTTCATTCGATTATTACCTTTCTTAATTTGCTTTCTCGCCTGGATCCCCTCAATTTCGAAATTGGTCAGAGCGCTTCTTCTTCCTAATCGAACTTATTTGCTGGTATGTAAATAAATTTCTTCTTTAACTTAATCTAGCTTGCTTCATAAAAGTTCCGGATCGGTAAAAGCCAAATTATCTGACCATGCATTGAAGCCTTAATCAGTGTGGCTTATAATGTTCAGGAGTTTGAACACAATTGTTTAACAGACTCGATTTGCACAACAACCCCTTCTTGTTCTTTGGTTGCAACGAAATGTTTATAGGTTGCTTATTAGAATATTTCCAAAACAATGATTTTAATTTACCCTACCTTTGCCAAATACTTGATGAAATGTCTGTTTCATATTTAATATTGATGTCATTGCTTTATGTTCTATTCGTTGCTAGCAGTATTTATTTGTTATGAGCATCCAATAGCCATTTAATAAGCGACTGGGCCAGAACCTTCATATATGTAAAGGTTATGAGCGACCAGTTGAACCTGGTTTTCTTTTGTTGGCTAAACTTTCCTTGTAATACTGTAATGGTGAACCTTACCACAAACCTTTGATCTTGTTTGTATTGCTGGTAAGTCTTAGGAACTAGGTATGTTTGATGGAATGCTTGATTTGAAGGGCGCACTTGCTTAAATGTTGCTCTTCCTTTACTATTAACAACCTGTCTGAAGCTTGTTTCATGTCTATCCGTGTAGAAATGAAAATCAAAAACCAACCTAGTCAAAGCCTCAATGAAAGTACTATGTCTGAAGAAGTCGAAGATTCCGGTCAGGTGGTTGAGTTTGCCTCGACTATCGGCTTTGTTAGACAAATTTATCCTCAACCCCAACTCCTTAAATGGGTGCCCTCTGCCAGTCGTAAATCGACGCTCCCATTCGACTTGTATCTACAAATGTGTGCTTGTTTTAAATTCTCAAAAGATGAAGCTAGGTTTCCCAGGAAAGAAGATTTGGCTGATCGTCCTCCCCCGGGTATATAGCAGTCAACCCTCGTATGTTGTCCATTGGAGTGGTTCCTCCTTTTAACCCCTATTTAGAGTTCGTCTTGTGGTATTTGTCTATTTCCCAGATATCAATTGCATCCCACTGGGTACCACATTTTACTGGGGCTATACATACTTTTTATGAGAGTCAGGTAACGAGTGCCTACGTTTCAGGACATCTGTTCCTTATATGCTTTCAAAAGAAGGGAAGAAGACGGCCCTTCTTTCATTTCTATGGAAGGAAGATATTGTAGGATTATCACAGGCCTAACAGATGGTGTTAAAGGATTTCGAGACCAATACTTTTATGTTCGATGTCCTCCGAGCTTCTATGGCCGGTGGATGGAAGGAGGTAACTGCCCTATGCTTGAAGTTTCTTTTTTCTTCTTTTTTAATGGTTCCCTTTCTATCTTGCAGCAATTCCTTCCAATGAAGGCCTCCTTCTTGACCAAGCTCTCTTTGATTCTTTGGTCGCTGTTGACAAAGCTGAGAGAAGTAGACAAGATTCTAATGTAGGCCACCACAGAGAATCTCTTCTCGATGTTGTGTAGTCGGCAAAAGGTTTTGAATTCGACACTCTCGAGCTACGTTCCGTTGTCAGAAATGATAGCCTGGGGGACTCCATACTGAGTGATGATGTTGCGGATGAAAAAGTTTATTACCTTCTTAGTGGTGATTGTGGCGAGGGCCTCGGCCTCTACATATTTGGTAAAGTAATCGATTGTGACGAAGGCATAACATGCCCCCATCTATTCCCCACATGGCGGATGGCTAGGGACTGACCATTTGTATTAGCTCGTTAGGCAGGGCTCTTGGAATCTTGGAAAATCTATGGCATCTATGGCACTTGCTGGCATAGTATACCGCGTCTTGGTCGAGTGTCAGCCAAAAATAAACGTACCTGAGGACCCTTTTTACTAGAGTTAGCCCCCCCCCCCCCCCGTGCGATCTCCTACTCTCCTTCATGTATGTCAAACAATACACATTTGGCGTCGTCGAAGGCCAAACATCGAAGCAACCGAATAGAGAATCCCCTACGGTAGAGAAACCCATCCAGAATGATGTAACGAGAGGATTTTTGACTGAGGCACATTTGTCCTAGCAGCGCTCAAGGAGGATTTTTAGTTTTCCATCATTGCTACCGAATCAGTCTGCATCTGATCGATGCTCGGAGATTTAAGTACTTTGACGGGGGCAAGTCCCATAAGTTGCGCATCCCCGGAGCTTGCCAGTTTGTATAAGGAGTCGGCCTTTTCATTTTGTCCTCGAGGGAAGTACATAGTGAGGTAGTACTTGAAGTTGGTGAGGAGTTTGCGAACCCGAGTGAGGTAGGGAGCGGGTCTTGCCCCCTAAGCTTGATACTCCCCCAATACTTGACGTACAACGAGAAGTGAATTCGAGTATATTTGGAGTGCCTTGACATAGTTCAATTACAACTTTAAGTTCGGCTATCAAGGCTTCGTACTCGGTGTCATTGTTGGTAGCAAGAAAGTCGATTTTCAGGGCATAGCATATCGACTGGGCCTCAGAAGCGATGAGCATGACCCCGGCTCCAGAACACTAGTCGTTAGAGGATCCGTCTGCATAGAGTTTCCATTGGAGTTATGGAGTGTCGGTGTCCTCCAAAGTAGGTTCTTCCGGGATGGTGAATTACACAATGAAGTCGGCGAGGGGCTGTCCGAGGATGGCCCGGCGAGGGAGGAAGGTGATCTCGAATTGGTTTAGCTCTATGTTCTACTTTAAAAGTCGTCCCGATGCCTCACGTTGCTGTAGGACCTATTGTAGCGACTGGTCAGTGAAAATCTTGATGGGGTGAGATCGGAAGTAAGGGTGTAGCTTTTGGGAAGAGATCAACAGATAGTAAGCCAACTTCTCGAGCTTAATATAGTTCTTTTCTGCCTCCGTCAGTCTCTTTCTAATGTACTATATGGGTCGCTGGACACAATCTTCAATGCGTATGAGTGCTGAGTTGACGACCTGCAAAGAAACGGCCTAATAAACGTATAAGTCCTCGTGATCCATGGGTTTGGATATGATAGGTGGTCGCTCTAAATGATTCAAGAGGTCCTGGAATGCAGCAGCGCATTCCAGTGTCCATGAGAAGTTGTGCTTCCCATTTTGAGCAAGTCATAAAAGGTGATGCATATTTCAATTGCCTTTGAGATGAATCAACTTAGAGTGGCGACCATCCAGTTTAAATTTTTAACATACTTGATACTCTGAGGCGCCTAGATGTCCCGGATAGCTTTGATTTTGTCTGGATTGGCTTCGATGCCTCGCGAATTGACAATAAAACCTAAAAAAAATCCCGATGCAATGCCAAAAGAGCATTTCAAGGGATTAAGCTTCATGCAATATTTGCAGATGACACCAAACATTTCGGAGAGGTCAGGATGTGGTCATTCGATATCCTTGATACCTCCATGGAACGCCTAGTTTGATTTTTGAAAATGAAGGTTACTAGCCATTGGTATGTTGCTCCAGCGTTCTTGAGGCCAAAAGGCGTGACGAGGTCGAAATAAAGTCCGATGTCGATTATGAAAGAAGTGTGATCCTGGTCAAGAAGATACATCAGAATTTGATTATAGCCCGAGTTGGCGTCCATAAAGGACAAGAGCTGGTAACGTGCGGTTGAATAGACAAGCTGGTCGATCTTCGAAAGCGGGAAACTGTATTTCGGGCGTGTTTTGTTTAAGTCAGAGAAATCGATACATGTTCGCCACTTACTATTTGCCTTCTTGACCCAGACTGGATTGGAAAGTCATTCAGGTGATAGGATTCATGGATAAAACCGTTGTTGGGTAGCCTATCAACCTCTTCTATGAGTGCTGTCGACCTATCGCCCCCCAGGATTCGACACTTCTGCTTGATTGGAAGTTGCAACAGATTTATGGCAAGCCTATGGCAAGGGAATCCTGGGTCGATGCCACACATGTCGTAGTGTGTCCAAGTGAACACATCAAGGTTGGCCCTTAAGAATTCCACAAGCTCTTCCCTTATTGCGGGGTGGATTTGCGATCAAACTTTCAAGGCCATTGCTGGGTCCTCGGCTGACCGGAACATCCACCGTCGGTTATACCGAGGTATCCCTTTCGGAATCGGACTCTTCGTCCTTTCATGGATCGAGATCGTTAGAAAGAAGAAAGTGGCGACTAAGCCAGGACTGAGACGCCTTTGATTTCTATGCGGAGACGGTCTTGGCGCAAGAATGCAAAGGCACGTTCTTGTCCTTGTCCTTATGCACACGTTCCTCCATTCTATGAAGTAGCCATCCTTGGTTGTGGCTTGATCGCCTGTGACGGTGTCGATGCCATTCTCTATCGGGAATATCATCAGCAAGGGCCATGATGATAGGCAAACCCAGAATTCTATGAGGAAAGGTCATCTAAAGAAAGCGTTATATGGGGAGACGCCATCCATGACCACAAAATTGAGAATACGGAATCTGCTAGGTCCGCTTCTTTAAGTTCTACGGGTAAGTCAATCATAGGTGGATCCATTAAAGCCATGGATCATCGAATTGTGGAGCCTCAAGTCATTGTCTTCCAATTTCATTTTGTCGTAGGTCGCCCTGAATATGATGTTTACTGTGCTTCTTGAGTCAATAAGGATCCTTCGGGCGAAAGATAGGCCAACTTGAGCAGAGATGACGAGAGGGTCTATGGTTGGAATCACGATCACCATTAACTTCCTCTTACACAAGACGACATCGTCTTCTAAAGTTTGGCGGGGACTGATTCGTCCATGGTAGAATAAGACTTATATGTGGCGTGCTTTATGGAGTTGGCGTACTCCTCCATTTAGCAGAAGCTATAATGTATGGGACGAGACCCACCACAAATGGTGTTGATCACGATGACACGTGATCTCTGATTGGACGACCCTAGGGCCGCATTAGTAAGAGCCGGAAGAACGGGAGTCGGAGGACCAGTGGCCTCTTCAGGAGGAGCGGGATCCTGAACATACTTCTCTAGACGTTTCTCTTGGATGAGTTTTTTGATTGCATCCTTGAGACGGTGGAAATCGTTGGTTTTGTACCCATACATATCGTCGAACCCGCAGTACTTTCCAGAGTTCTCTCGGTTAGTCGATTCCCTTGTGTTGGGCTTCTTATGCTTGAGAGTGTTGCAGGTTTTTAAATAGATGGTCTACATGTCATGATACAGAAGAGTTTAGTTCCTATAATTTTGATAGTGGTCGCGTTTCTTAGGGTCCGGCGGAGTCGGATCACTGTTGCGGCCACCTAGTTTGCTAGGGTTCGGCTTCGGTTTGTAGGGGATTGCTCCTACCCATGTCGGAAGATTCCCTAATTTGTTTTTCTTTGACACCGTTGTTGGCAGCGTTGGCGTGTGAGTTATTGGAGTGGTTAGCCCGTGAATCTCTGTTATGCCTGGCTTCCTCTTGGCTGCTTTTCGTAGAAAGCCTCTAAACTCTTGGGTTGTTTTCTATCTATCCATGCCCCAAACTCGGAGGTCGGTAGGACACCCTAAGCTAGTTGGAACAGCATTGTATGGGGCTCGGGATCATCAACCTCGGCGAGGGCGGTATTGAATCACTCGAGGTAGCTTTTAAGAGACTTAGAGGGACCCTAGAATAAGTTGGATAGGGTAAGCGCATTCTTTGGAGTTGGCACGTGCATCTTGATCTGTTTAACTAACTTAGTGGCTAGTTGGCCAAAGGTATAAGCCAAAGGTATAAACTGAATGTAGCGGAAGGCGAGAGAACCAAAGCAAAGTTGTGCCTGCTAAGAAAACTGGGAAATGTTTTCATTTCATAGCGTTGGTGGCTCGTCTAGAGTCCATCTTCCATTCGTAGAGGTTCAAGAAAGCACAGGGATCGGTCATGCCTTCATATAGCATCATTTGTGGCATGTTAAAGCGTCAAGGCCATTAAACTTTGTGGATTGCTCTGGTAAATAAGTTACGCCTTAGGTGGGTGTCCCACGAGTCATTGACGTTTCCCCGCATATCTCTCATGATCCTTCGGATCATGTCGGGTAGATATGTTGCATGTACATCCTATGGCGGAATCCAGTTTCGGCGAACTTCGGGAGTCTTGTTCCTTGGACGTCTTCTATGCTGAATGTCGGGATCATCCTCTTCCATATCGTCGACATCAATTGCCTAGTTCCGTTAGGGCTAATGAGGGTGAACGGGCTGACGTTCATTTTGATCTTGAGGGACTTGGGAGGTGGACACTAGCTCTTATCGTCACATTTTTTGCTTAACTCAAAGAGTTTGTATCCTACACCTGAGAAGGTACCTCTTTCATGGGATTTATCAATTTTTATCTATGGGAAATGTTGAGTTGTTACCAATCCTTTTGCTGGAGGCTTGCAGAAAAGGGGATGGTGTTTTTGTGATGAAATGCAGAATTTTCTGGCTCAGTGCCCACTTGCTGCTCGTTTGCCAACACAAAGAAGCTAATTTTAGTAGAAGTTTGTGAATACATGACTTGTGCATGCAAATGGGGCTCCTTACTCATTTCACATGATTTGTGCATGCAAACAGGGCTCTTTACTCATTTGTTTTTTTTATATATACATAGCTTTTAAATGCGAATTTTGCAAATATCTACAACTTTTCTTTTCAATAAATTGGTACAAAGCATTACAGAAAATAATGATGGAAGTGGTCGCTATTCCAAGCTCGAGGAATTTGGACTCCATCTGTCGTGGTCAACTTGAAAGTACCATCCCAAAGTTTTTGGTTTATAATATAAGGCCCTTCCCAATTTGGCCCAAAAACTCCGGTTCCAGTCATTACTTTTTCAGTACAAGATCTCCGATCTCGAAAGTCCTGTGTCTGACTTTTGAATTAAAATGTCTGCTATTCTCCTTTGATGTGCCGCCATTCTAAGTTTGGCTTCCTTTCATTTTTCGTCTATTAGGTTGATGGCCTCGAGTTGTAACCTCTCATTTTCCTGCTGGTTAAAGTGAGTCCTCGTGTGAGTAGGAACTTCCAATTCCACGGAAATCATAGCTTCAGATCCGTAAGCTAAGGAAAAGGGGGTGTGCCCAGTCGTAGTTTTATGAGTGGTATGGTATGCCCATAATGCTAGTGGAAGCTCATCTACCCAACCACCTTTAGATTTCTCTTACTGCTTCTTAATAGTTATCTTAATGATTTTGTTTACCGCTTCCACTTGCCCGTTCGATTGCGGATGGGCAACTGCTGAAAAGCTTTTCTGGATTTTATACTTGGCACAGAAATTTTGGAACTCTTCGCTCTCGAATTGAGTTCCATTGTCTGTGATTATCTTTGTGGCACCCAAACCTTCATATGATATTTTTCAAGACAAAGTTAATAACTTTCTTTGAGGTTATGGTTGCCAATGGTTTTGCTTCATCCCATTTTATAAAATAATCAACAGCGAAAATGGAATATTTGAAACCAGATCTTGCAGTGCGAAGTGTCCCTATAAGGTTAATGCCCCAGATAGCGAATGGCCATGGGCTGACCATATGGGTTATGTCTGTGGATGGCATCCTTGGGATCTTAGCAAACCTTTGACATCTATTGCACTTCTTAGTGTAGACCGCGGAGTCTTTATTTATATCTAGCCAAAAATAACCGTATTGCAGAATTTTCTTATCCAAGGTTTGACCCCCAGTATGACCTCCGCATTCACCTTCATGTAATTCTGTCATATTGCTTTCGATTCTCTTTTGGTGACACAGCGAAGCAAGGGCGTAGAAAACCCTCGTCTGTACAACCATCCATCCTGAATAAGGTGCATAGGAGCCTTTCGTAGGACCTTCTTTCTATTCTTCATTTCTGTTGGGAGCGCACCAGTCATGAGATATTCTTTGGTTGGTGTCATCCATGAGTCTGGCTCATAGAACGTTTCCATGATCGAATCCATCACAATCTGTTACGTGCTGGGGCCGGAAAGGACTTCTACTAGAACCAATCCTATGAGTTGTGCATCTCCTGTGTTATTTCGCCAGCGAATCCACCTTGGTATTTTCTTCCCTTGGAATATGGGATATGGCGTAATGTTCGAAAATTTCCAGTAGCTCCAATGCCTTAGTTAGATAAGTCGGCAGATTACCCATTTTGGATTGGTACTCTCCTTTGATTTGACACACCAGTAGCTGGGAATCACTAAAAATTTGAATGGTCTTTAACTGTAATTCTCTCGCTAGCCCTATCCGTGCAATGAGGGCTTCATATTCAGCTTCGTTATTTGTTGTCGGAAATTCTAGTCTTAGTGTGTAACATATAGATCTTCCTTCAGGGGTTTCCAGGACCACTCCTGCCCCAGAGAAATAATCCTTTAATGCTCCATCAACAAATAATTTCCATTGGGTGTTGGTTTCAGTATCAGATTCCTCTTTTATTTCTCCCCGGTCGGTAAATTCTACGATAAAATCAGCAAGTGCTTGTCCATTGATTGCCTTTCGGGGGTGGTATGTAATATCATATTGGCTGAGCTCAATAATCCATTTCAGCAACCTCCCGGAAGTCTCTGGTCGAGACAAGACTTGTCTTAGAGGATGATCCATGAGAACTTAATAGGGTGAGCCTAAAAGTAAAGCTGAAGCTTTTTTAAGGCAATAAGTAAACAATAGGCGAGTTTTTCAAGCTTTGGATAATTCAGTTCTACCCCAGTTAACCTTTTACTGATTTAGTAGACTAGCCTCTGAATCTTCGAGTCGTCCCTTACCAATGCCGCGCTTAGAGCATGGGTAGACACGGCCAGATACAAAAACAATTCCTCTCCATCATTAGGCTTTGACAACATTGGAGGTGTTGCCATGTGTTGGATTAATTCTTCGAAAGCTTTTTGGCATTCAGGGGTCCATTGTATCTCTATCTTCCCTTTCCTAAGGGCATCGAAAAATGGAAGACATCTGTCGGTTGCTCTGGATATGAAGCGATTTAAAGCTGCAACCTTTCCATTCAAATATTGAAGCTCTTTCTTGGTTTCTGGGGCGTGCATTTCTCTTAAGGCTGATATTTTAGCCGAATTGGTCTCTATGCCCCTGGCGTTGACCATAAACCCTAAGAACTTGCCTGAGCCGACCCCAAAAGAACACTTTAAAGGATTCATCTTCATGCCATATTGGCATAGAATATTGATCATCTGGGTCAGACTTCCAAGTGATCTTATGCTCATTTTGATTTTACCAACATATCATCGACATAAACCTCCATTGTCTTGCCAATCTGTTTTTTAAACATAGTATTTACCAATCGCTGGTAGGTTGCCCCGACATTCTTTATGACAAATGGCGTTACCTTGTAGCAATATAAGCTAAGATCAGTAATGAAACTTGTGTCTTCTTGGTCCAGTCTGTACATCATAATTTGGTTGTAACCAGAGTACGCATTCATAAAAGATAGCAATTCATGTCCAGCCGTGGAATCCACCGGTTGATCTATTCTGGGAAGAGGGGAACTGTCTTTTGGGAAAGCTGTGTTAAGATCTGAATAGTCTACGTAGACTCGCCATTTACTATTTTCCTTCTTCAATAACACAGGATTGGAAACCCATTTTGGGTAAGTAGATTCTATGATGAAATCGTTCTCCATCAACCTATCGACTTCCTCCTTCAAGGCGCGTGATCTTTCTGGCCCCTGAGTCCTACTTTTCTGCTTGACATGAGGTACTTGCAGATCAATGTTAAGTTTACGGACTGCGATATCTGGAGATATGCCACACATGTCGGAGTAGTTCCATGCGAACACATCCAAATTTGCATTCAAAAAGACAACCAACAGACTTTTTAGTTCTGGGCTCAATTTAAAGCCAATATTTAGCACACGGTTTGGATCTTTTGGATTAACAGCTATGGGAATTGTGATCTCAGCTGGAGATGCACTTTCGTCCTCCTCTGAACTAGTCTTCCTAGGGTCGATCTCCTTTCGTGCTCCGCTGTGTTCTCCAGTGGACGGACCCTTCTTTAAATGCTACAAAGGAAGTTTGAGAATGCGGAGCGTAGCCTCCGCATCCTTTCCCAAGTCTTTTCACCTAGCCCCACGCAGCTCTGTTACGTAGCAATCCTTTGCAGAGATCTGGTCGCCTTTATTTACACCAATTTCCCACCCAGTTGGAAACTTCATGGTCAAGCACTATGGAGCTAAAGCGAACTTAAAGCCTGCGAGAGACGGTCTTCCAAGGAATGCCTTGTTGGATGAAAATTCATCTACCAGGACAAAGGTCTGCACCATAGAAACCTGGAGCTCCATTTGCCAGTTCCACGAGTAGGTCTATTGTACCGAAGGGTTGTATGGGTTGTCCAGTAAACACGTGGATTTTATTCGGATAGGCTCATATTTCTTCCATAGAGAGATTCATCTTCTGGAACGTATTGATGAAGATCACATTAACGGATGTCCCTATATCAACTAGGAATCTTTTCACAACTGCAGACCCAGACCAATTGTAATCACCAAAGCATCAATAGTTGGGGTAATTAATCCATCAGCATCCCTATCTTTGAACAACATATCATTAGCTGAGGTTCTAGGCATCTTCACTGGTAATTCATTGTTTAGGATCATGTATCTTTCTTCTTTTGAAGCTCCTTTCAGCTCATCAGCATGCTTTTCCATGTTTTCCCAGCTGCTTCCAGCCGTATGAGGCCCTCCAAATATCGTATTGATTACTGATCTCGAATCAACAGATACTTGAGCTTTCTCTCCTGAATCGGGTTAGCTAGCGGTATTACCGTGTCCTTGTGCAGCTGGAGGGTTTTGGGGATTTTTGACATACAGTTGGAGTTGATTCTTTCTGATGAGCTCCTCGATTAAAATCTTCAGGTGTCGACATTCATTAGTGCAGTTGTAGTTTTACTGGATTTGTTATTTTTCTTTGAACCGGCCATAGATTTGAGGAAAGTGAGCAGCTCAGGATTTTAAAGATAAGCTACTGAAATTTAGAGGAAATGGCGAGGGAAGGACACGAGAATTGGCCCCATGGTGGGCGCCAAAATGTTTTCACCAAATATGGTTCAAACACCAAGGGTACAATGAATGTACTTCACCAATATGGTTAGAAAATAAGTGGAGCCGCACTCAAAAACAATTGAAAGTAAAAACAAAGGAAATAAAATAAAGACAAGGTTTTATAGTGGTTCAGTTTGTGTTAGGCCTATATCCACTGAGAATAGATTTTGTATTATCATGATTATGATCATAAGACATATCAGCTCCTGCTATTTATACATCTTTTTATCCACTCAATATAATTTCAAATTTACATAAAAATTCCTCTTAGGTTCACGAGATTCGATGGAGGAATGATAGGATCAATGATGAAGTTGGGCGGATAGGCCACGAAGGAGGAGAATGTCTTGAATCTTTCACACTTATCAGATTTTGATAGATTCCATGGCTGAATGGATAAAGGATTTACGGATGGTGATGATCATGACTGAAGATGGAATTTAGCAGCACTTCGTGGTAGTCGGAGGTTCCCCCTCTTGGTGGGGGGAGGTGTCCTATTTATAGGTGAGCCCCTGTGGATATTTGAACTTGAATTCATCAGAGTCGCTCGTCCCATTTATTACAAACGTGCCAACGCCTAGTTATAACCAGCTGTTAGTGACCGTCCCCAGCTGTTCAAAGAAAGTGACTTTACAAGTGCGGGCGACTCTGTGAGAGTGAGCGACTTCCCAAGTTGCGAACAACTTTAGGTGAGTGATCCTTAATTGGAGGAAGATATCCGATTGAAATAGGAACAACAGATTGAGGAGCGAACGATCGAGGCTGTGATCTGTAAGTGGACATAGAGCGCGTGCGCAATCCCTGGTATCTTTGAACTCTTGTCTGACTGTTGTGGCGGTTCTTTTCCTTGCTTCGTTCAATCAGACTCTTTGATACAAGGACGAGCGGGGCGACCCTTCCATGACATGTGAGTCTATGTGTCGCGCTGTTCTTGGAACGGTATTGCATGCGTGACTTCTTTGTAAATTTTAAGTTATGTCGCGCGACTAACCCTGGCTGTGTTTGAGCAGACCCTCTGTTCGTTTTAGTATGTGTAACTTTTCTAGTCGTACTTACCCTTCGTAGTGTGTAGTCGTGTTTAACCTTTCACAGACCATCTAAGTATATTGAGAAGTATTTTGCATGTCCGATCCTAATGACGCCCGATCCATAATATTAACGCAGAATTAATAAACCAATATATGTGCGGTTTTTTAAGGGATAAACACAACCTAGATATACTTAACACTCCCACTATTTCAACCAAGTTTACTTAACCCCTGTTCAAATTCATGTTCATACAATCCCTATGGATTCAACTAGGTTAAATATTCAACTTTATTACCATATTCAAGTATGGTTATAATGTACTAGACCTCCCACATTAAGCTGACAACTTGTGGGCTCTGGATATGCTGGTCGGTTTTGGGCAGACTTCTTCCACAAGCTGTCTTAGCACGTCTTGTGTTTATGAACTTAGACCCCTCACATTAGATTCAACACTTACGGTCGTTGGATATGCCGAGCGGTTCCGGGCAGACTTCCACTACAAGCACCATCTAACCTCGTGTTTATGTGCGATTACATTTCTAACTATTGTAATTCTAGGCATTTCAATTGTTAACCAATTATTCCAATGTCGTTATAGGTTTACATGCCCCTTTTCCCTAGTTGTGTTTACAATAAACTATATACCCTAAATTCATATTATGTACATTACTCAAATTATGCCAAATTCCCCGTTTACAAGTTATACCCCAATTTCTACCATTTCCCCCCTCATCCCAATCTAACGCATTCGCATATTTTAGCGGCATGCCTATGCTCGAAAGTAGCCTGGCTATATATAAAATAAAAGGGAAAGGATGAAGGGAAGATGAGAGAAATGATTATACTAATAAGATTGACATAAACACATAGTGGCATATTGATAAGATGGGCATATAAGAACAGTTCTGGTGAACATGAGATAATCGAACTGATTCTAACATAGTAGAGATGTCATAACAGGCATGATAAGATCTAAACAATAATTTAGATGTCCAACTACAAACAGATCCAATTTAACCACAAACATGATATGTATAAGGTGATTTAAACAGTGAATTAAATTTATAATCAAAGGTGCATCTGACATGATAAAGGTTAAGATCCAAGTCATAGTCATGTCAGAATATCATAGGTTCATAAGTTATAACAGTTTTGATATGATTCAAGCAGTCACAGGCATAGATCCAAATTATAGTCATATCATGCCTTACTTTTTAATTATTTAAATCTAAAATAACTCAAACTCAGAGTGTTTGGATCCAGAAAAATAGAAAAGAATAGAAGATGTTGAATCGCATATCTACACTTGAAAAACACTAAACTTGATTAACTCGATTGCAGAAGAAGAAAAAGGTTTGATTCAATACGGGCAGCGACAACATCTTGTCCTCCATTATTTACAGTGTGAAGAAACTAGAGAAATGGGACCGTATTTATAGCCAAAAACCCCTGAAACCCTAATCTTCCCAGTCTGCCACAGGGGGTCGACCCACCCCTTTGGGAGTCGACCCATGGGTCGACACCCCCTTGAGGGGTTGACCTAGGGGTCGACACCCATGGGTGGGATTTTTGTCGGTAACCCAATTTCGAATTTTGAACCGAATTCTGGTTAGGTTTGAATTGATATATATATATATAATTATCTTCCGCGTATACAAACTTCAAAACTTAATAACTTCTTCATACGTTGTCCATTTTATGCAAACAGGTGTCTATTTTGGCCAGAATTCTGAGACGGATGCAATGGTGTAGTCCATTTCACTTAATTCTGAATATTAAATTAATTATTCTTTAATTTATCCTCTTTAGTATTGTTAAAATACGGGGTGTTACACATCGCATCCTGTTGGATGCGATGGTATCACATCTTGAGGGTTGCGATGTAATCGCATCCTGATGGATGTGATGGCATCACATCTTGTTTGTTGTGATGTAGGGTGCTATGAAGTGATGCGAATCGGTGTGAGGCGAGCTGGAGTGAGGCGAGTTGGAGTGATGCGAGGCGGTATGAGGTGAGTTAGAAATATGCGAGGCAGTGTGATGCAAGATGGAGTGAGGTAAGGCGGTGTAATGCACGTTGGAGTGAGGCAAGGGCTTGTAAGGCGAGGCGAGGGTTCGTGAGGCGATATGAGGAGTTATGAAGTTATTCCTCACTCTACCTCTTCTCGGCCCAAACCCTCAACAACTTGGCAACTCCTCGAGCTTTAATACTACATTATGTGTTGAGTTGAGTGGGTCTTATGTACTTTTGGCAATCAGACAAAAATAACACTACTATTTGTTTCTTTTCTAATTTTCTGGGAAGGCTATCACTGTAGGTTGTGGAAGAGAAGTGGGATTGGGAATCCAATTCTGTTGATGTATTGGGCAGGTCAGATGATTGAACTGCCTATTATCCATGTTCTTTATTGTTGACATTGATAGTTGTTTTATCTCTCATTAGGACTGTTGTTTGACTCAAGTTTTTTGTTTCCCTCTTACTACCTTGGGTTGTTCATCAATGTTGTTGATGGGCAGACTAAGTGACAGATATAAGATCTTGATGAGGACGATGCTGCTGAGTGACAACGAGCAGGAGGATGGCATATTACTATATACTGTATCTAATTGTTGTTTCCGTTGATGTTGATGATATGTTACTCTGAGTGAAATTGCATTGAGTCTCTTTGTACAGATTTAATGTAATACAGCTGTTTGGTATTGGATATTTCCATGGAGAATGGAAAGTTGAAATTTTGTTCTGTGAGTTATACGACAGGCTCCGTTGGTGTTATTCTATCTTGATGATCGTCAATAGCCGACTGGCACGTCTTTCTGTGCACTATTTCCTCTGTTTAAGTGTGGGGGTTATGGGTGATCATCATAGTACGCAGTTAGAATAGTTCCTTAATCTAAAGCAAGGAAACCTTTCTGCTGAGGAGTACATCAACCTGTTCAATGAGTAGTCACAATATGGGATGGATTTGATCAACAAGGCTAATAAGAAGGCGATTATGTAGGATCTAAATTAACCCTATAGAGGGGTGAATTGTGCTTATTAGAGTTTTACAAGATATTAAAAAAAATCACAACACAGATCGTAGTAGAGAAAATAAATTCAGAAAGTAAATGACATAGATTATACCCAGCTTCGGCAAACCCCTGTCTTCAGCTGCATTCCCCCGGTTTTTTTACTAGAATTACAACAATCTCTACGCTTACAAAATCTCTGTAAACTCGCAGTACCCACTACCAACTGTATTAATCCTACGTTCAAAACCCTTTACTGATCTTTACCCCCAAGATCAAAATTTCCCTAAGTTACAAACCCATAACTCGAAAACCATAGTTTAAAGTAAACTAGAAAACTACAAGGATTGGTTAAAAAAACAAAAAAATAAGAACAATGAACAAAACCCGTAGTGTAAATTGAAAAATAGTCAGTCTCCTTTTTTATGTAACTTGAAAAAACCCGCCTTTATTTCTTCAATGGCCACCGAGATGCAAAAATAGGGTTTTGTCTTCACAAAATCAGACTGCGATGCCTGTAGCTTGATTCATTTGATTCTTTGACCACTTGGAATGATTTCTCTACTCTTGCTATTTGATTTGGACTTGCGATCGAAAATATGTGAGTATTCTGATTTGATTTTTCTTTTAGCTCTCGAATTTTCGTTGCTTTTCTGCAAGTGATAAATTGGTGTATAAATAGGGTTTAGAAACCCTTTCAATTCTCCAATTCCACTATATGTTGATTTGATTGATTTTTGTTGATTACATGCATGAATGATACCTTGCTGTGAATACTCTCCTGTGAATATGTTGATAAACTCTTGTCTGTTTGAAAACCATTTCCAAAAGTTGTTTTGCCAAATTTAACACCATTCAAAACTGGAAACAATATATTTGTGGATTTGAACACTTTCCGGAAATTCTTGCATGATTAAATTTGTCCTTGCATGCCAGATTTACCACTTGCCTTTTACAGTGAATATTTGTTTGAAATCGAAGGTCCATGCATCTGTTAAAAAGAACTTTTTTCCTGTTTTTTCATTAACCACTATTGATAAGAACAGATTGCAATGAATTTTTTCCTATATTTACATTTTCCAAGATTGCAAATTTAATCTCTTTCCTAATTTCAAGCATGTCGATTTTATCATACTGCGTAAATTTGGAAACATTAACTTGGCAATAACAAATATCCAAATATATTTGATGTAGTTTATCCCTTGAAAATCCTTGATTTGCTAGGAAACATATTCTTGCTTAAAAAAAACTTTCCAAAGCATTTCCATTCCCAGTATTCACTTCTTGCTTAATTTTTGCCAAAAACGAATTTGTTTGTACTTAAACAAATGCCAAGTTATTTGCATGCTGTCAATTTTGAGAAAATAACATGCAATATTATCTTCCCAAATATTGATTTACTAGGAAATGAACATTAGAAAATCTCTTTCATTTTTCTTGCATGCTTGAATTTATTTCTGTTTCAACATCTTCCATTGATATTGCTGATTGGAAAATATGCTTGCATGAGAAAAAAGTTTTCCCAAGTTTTTGCATGTTGTTCCAAATTAAATATCATATTTTCAACATGTTTGCTATAGATTAATTCTGGAATTTGTACTAGGACTTGTTTGCTTGATTCCTAGCTTCACATGCCATGTAACACTGATAAGAACAAATACTATCACTTGATCAAGTGTTTTCTCTGGTATCTATGATCATTGTTGTTCCTTACTTCTGGTATTGATAACCATGCCATTGGCACTATGTACATGCATGTTGTTGTCCATCCAGTGCTATGTATATTCTTGGCCAAGCTTCTCTTTTGACTTGTTGCACATTTGCCTATGTACACAGCCTTGTTTATTTGTGTATGAATATTTTGGTATTTTAACTTGAATCTTATGCCATTCCTTGTTTGTTGCTCGGTATTCATCTATGTTGTTCTACCCTTTGATTTCATATTTGTGCAAACTGTTTTGCTACGTGCACATGAAACTTCTTCCTATACACTATTTGCACAGTTTGACTAAATATTGATTGATGTTAATTTTATGGCTAAAACATGGGTTTTTTTTTTAAAACTTCGAGATATTAACATTAAATAATATGGGTAGTAATGTTTAATATTTTACTATCAACTCTGAATTGATGTTTAAATTATATGAATAGGAGACTCGGGTGGCACAGAAAAGTATTTTGAAATTGTATATAAACTATGTGAAATGCATATATGCGATAACAGACCCGAATGAATATATGTTGACTATTTTTGGAGCAAGGGACGAAGTACTATGATTTTATATATTTATATGTGTCACCATGAAGTACAGGCATGCGATATGTGTGTGTGTATATATAGCGGGATCGAATACATGATAATTTGATTTAAAAATTAATAATATTATAACACATATAAGCCAGTATATTCATGTGAACTGAAAGCAAGCCATACTTTAATACCTTGGAAGTGGCATAACCTTTTTTTCATTTTGAAGGAAATATTTGGGTTAAAAAAAGAATTGGCTTGGAAAATGTAAAACCAGTGTATGTCTGTTGGGGAATGGAGCATACATGATAAAATATATATTTTTGTTGAGAAGATCCAAGTATTTTTGGGGTAGGAAAACAAAATACCCTAAATATTTGGGAAATGGATGAAATTATATTAGAGAATTTCATATTAACTTAAGTATTAAATGCCATTGTTTTATTTTGTGAAATCATGAAATACCCCACGTTTATTAATGTCACTCACAAAGGGAATGCATTAACTTCAGTGAAGCGTTATAGGTAAGAGATGCAGATAAATTCCAAGATAGACAAATAAAGCAGCAGAGAATGAAGTCATTTTATAAGCAACGTAGTTCAGTCAAGCTTTTACAACAATTGACTCAATCGTACTTAAAAGTATTACATAAAACTTCTGTCTTGATTCAAAAACTTCCAAGTATATAAGAAGCATAAAACATAACAAAGTAGCATAAGTCCCCAAATTAAAGTGCAATCGCAGCCATAGCTAAAGATAAGAGGTTCCAAGCCATACATCACAGAATCTTCGAGCTTGGAAAGGGAAACGGTCCAAACTAAGCTGAGCTATTCCCTCCCTGACTATCTGGGGGAAACGGAAGAAAAGAAGACGAAAGAAAACAGGTCATACATAAGTTTGGTAAGTCCAGTGATTTTTTAGCATGTAAACAAGATAAAGGATCATGACATGAATAAACTAAAAATAGGACAATACCATAAAACAAGATAACTTAAGACAAGATAAGGCAAGGTAAACTGAATGCGCTTCTACTCTTTCTCTGCTTCGCTACTACCTTGTTATTCTGATTTTTATATCTCTGCACCACCTAACTAGTGTCCCAACTAGTAATCTGTATAAAATGATAATATTACAATGTGTTCCCAATCCCCGCAGTTGTGGTAGCCTTGAGGTGTACATCTAGTAGGAGGATCTTACCTCAATCAGCCTAATTGCCATGAAGATGTTAGATGTACCCTTACTACCCTATCGATCAGCTCCCTATTTGTATTAATGTTCCATGTGTCTGTGTCAACCAGCCCTCTCTTGCGTGTAGATACCCTGTGCTGGTCCCACCATAAGGTGGATCAATCCTTATGATAGCAAGATGCACAGTGTATAGCTACTGGTACCTAGTGCCTATTTTTTTCCTACTACGGAGTACGTGCACGCCCGTAAACCATCGGAACCTACACTGACGTGCCCCCTGCCGTTATTTTGACCGCTTATAATCAGCCTAGTAACCGTGCCCCACCTTGCGTAGTTCCGGGTACCATGATACATCTATGTGGGTTGCTGCTGAAATGGGTCACTGTTACTAGGGTTTCCTACTGGTTAAGTTTATAAGCCTATATATACAAATATTACACATCTACACGAGATGTACTTAACTCTCCCACCAATTCAAGCACGTTTATTTAACGGTTAAGTTTATGGGCCTATATATACTAATATTACCCACCTACACGAGATGTACTTAACCCTCCCACCGATCAAGTCAATACGTATTATTGGTTAAGCTTGCCTTAACCCTATCCGCTTTGTTCATGTAATATTGGTTAAGTGTTGCCCATTCATGTTAACTAAACCCACCCACACATCATGTTGTATTGGTTAAGTGTTTTCTATTAACTTAAACCCACTCGTTCATCATGTTATATTGGTTAAGTGTTGCCTTCTTGTGTTACTTAACCCTACCATACATCATGCTATATATTGGTTAAGCGTTGCCTTCTTGTGTTACTTAACCCTACCATACATCATGTTATATCAGTTAAGTGTTGCCTTCTTGTGTTACTTAACCCTACCATTTGTTTAATTAACATGTTGTACTGGTTAAGTGTTGCCTTAGTTAACTTAACCCTACCATTCTTAAAATGTCCTGTTCATTAGCATTAATTGATTTATTAATGCACCAGCCTGTAACACCCCGTATGTTGAAATAACTTATTATAATATAAATCAGGGCAGAATTAAATTCTAAAATCTGAATCAGGGGAAACGGGCTGTGCCATTGCGTTCGTCTCGGAAAAATACGCAGAATAGAGTCCGAAATTTTGTAAATCGGAGTCCGTATGACCCAGTTAAGGCCCAAAGAAGTTTTCAGAAAATTCAAAGTTAAAAACAGATTTCAAAACAGTGGAAATGGGGCTGGGCGGGAAATTTCCCGCCCTGGCCATGTCGACATGGCTGTCGACAGGCCTGTCGACAGGGCTGTCGACATGCCTGTCGACTTGCCTGTCGACATGGGCGCGGCGTCCAGAGAACCTGGGTGCACCAGGTTGGGTTTCAGGCTGGCTTGGAGGGCTGGTTTCTGGAAGCTTCTTGGATCTGACGGATCTAAACCAATTTAGGGCTAATCCTATGGTCTAAAACACACCCTAATCCTATAAATACACCCTAAGACTACCCTAATCCATACTAAAAATAGATCTTATGCCATCATGCCGTCAAATTAAATCTTGAAGGAGCCTCCACCAAAATTAGAGAAGGGATAGCATTCCAAATCAACTTCTAGCCTCTTAATCTTCTTCATTAGTTTGCTAATCTTGTTTTGGTGAGCTTCTATCCCCTTAATAATCAATTGTTAAATTGATTAAGATAGGATATGATGATGTATGGTTATGTTTGTGGATCAATGTGTTTATGCAAGCTTAGTATAGTGTATGTTATGTGTTTTGCAAGTTATATGCTATATGTCATGCAAGTTTAGTGTATGTGTTCATGACATTTTTATGCAAGCTTAATGTTATATCTCTATGCAAGTTTGGTGCTATGTTTCATGATGATTATGATGCAAAACACTAAGTTGAACATTGATCTATTATGCAACATGTTATGCAAGTTATGTGAATGCTTATGCAAGTTATGTGTATGCTTATATGTAAGTTTAACATGTTATGCAAGTTATGTGAATGCTTATATGCAAGTTTAACATGTTATGTGAATGCTTATATGCAAGTTCAACATGTTATGCAAGATATGTGTATGATAATATGCAAGTTCATATGCAACATGTTATGCAAGATATGTGTATGATAATATGCAAGTTTGGGTTAAATGTAGTTGGGTTAATATATGCTCATATATGCAAGTTGACATCCTCTTAACCCATGACAAAGTTATATGCTAAGATGTGGTTACCCCCATGATATTTGTGATGAATCTTCCCTTTATTATGTCATGAAATGAGAACGATTTACGTGGGGAACGATGGGGTTAAAAATGCATATTAACAAAATAAAATGAATGAACATAAGTGGGAATTTACCTATTGAGTTAGGTCTACCCCATGGGAATTTACCTATTGAGTTAGGTCTACCCATGCTATGGAATTGGGAATTTACCTATTCGGTTAGGTCTGCCCATATTCTTTAAATTTGATATTAATTAGGGATAATTAATATGGGGAGTGATTAATTAGGAGTAATTAATCGACTAAGACACGAGGTTGGACCCTTTTGTAGCATAAGACTGCCCGGAACCGACCGGCAAATCCAACAGCTACAAATGATTGGCCCAATGTGAGAGGTCTTAGGCATAAACTAAATACGTGACAAGTGTAAAGACACGAGGTTAGACCCTGTTATGGTGTAAGGCTGCCCGGAACCGACCGACAAATCCAGCGGCCATAAAAGACGGTCTAATGTGAGAGGTCTTTACAAGGGTTACGTTCTTAATCAATTAAGAAACACTTAACCAGATAAGCATGTAGTAGGGCATGAGGGGTTAAGTGGGTGCCTTGGGTGGCATGTGGAAATCTAGTGGGTTGCCTTGGGTGGCAATAGAAAATACGATTAGAATACTTAACCAAGTGGAAACATGTAATTAAACATGATAAAGGGTTAAGTGGGATGCACTAGAAAAGAGACAAGCTTAGGTGGGTAGCTTGTGGGGGGCCCATTTCAACCAATATCCCAAACGTATCTTAGTGGGCTCGACTCAAGTCGAGTGACGGGACACGCATATTGGGCTTGACTATAAGAGGCCAAAATGGGGTAGCGGTGGCAACGCGAGTCCAACGGGTTTCATATGCGTGTGTGGACCCGGGCTAGTAGATAAGTCGTTGTTGCATCGTGTAGGTATAAGCCGTGCACCGTTGATAGTATTGGGTTGCCACTTTAGGGGAGTGATACACCCCACTATGGGACCAGCACGGGTATCTACGTTAGGGAGCCGATCGCTTGGGAGAAGTAGGGTACACCTAGTGGAGATAGGGGCAGACGGCACCTATGTGGTCAGCTAGGGGTACATGAAACTACTAGTTATATCTTTCTTTTAAGTCCTTGGGTGGGATCAATCTTTGAATAGGAATGACTGGTGTGGTGCAGTTAGTAATTATCCTTGGGTGGGTAGATGCGTCTTTACGGTTATCTTAGTTCATCCTATGTTTGTTGGCTACTTAGTGTAGTCATTATCCCCAAAGGTACCGTACCGAGTTCATATCATACCCTAATTACTTTTATAATTGTATTGTTAAGGTTATAGGGCTCACTCAGGCTTATGTCTGACCCCGTTGTTTTTATCTTTTTCCCCTCAGGTCCTCAGGTTGGGCCTAGTGCTAGTGGGCCTTGATCAGTTTGCTTTATCTATCTCTTGGAGTTTGGACCGTAGATGTAGAGCTCAGCTTACCCTTTTCTTTTATGGCTATCAGTTCATGTATTGGGATTATGTATTTTTATTTAGCAAGAATGGATATGTGTACTTAACTCTTATTATGGTTTTGTGATGTAACCAGACATGTTTTACTTTCCGCTGCATTGAAATGTTGTTTTAAATTTTCAAGTATTACTTATATCTGTCTTGCTGTAATTTCTCTGTTCTATATTCACTAAAATACTCCGCCGATGTTATGGCATTCCCTTATGAGTGACCATAGCGGGTGTGGGGTGTTACACGTGGTATCAGAGCAAAGGTTACTGGAACAGATAAATTTTTAGAAAACTATTTTTCTAAAACATTTTTGGAAGAGATATTTTCAAAAACATGTCTTTAAAGAGAAAAGTTTTTGAAAGAAAAGCATAATCCCAATAGCCATATCTTTATCTTTCGAATTCCCCATTTTGAATCTTTCCTTTTTCGTTTCAGCATGGCTGAGGATCTTAACTTTCCGGAGGGTGTGACGGTACCAGTATGGTATTGGAGATTGATGGAGGCTAGGGCCACCACTGCGGGTCCAGCAAATGTTCCTCCACCAACCGTAGCACCCGATCTTCCTCCTCCCCCTCCTCCTCGCACGGATACTTTTGCTAAGACTTGTAAGGAATTCAAAGCTATGGGAGGAAAACCTTTTCAAGGATCTGAAACTTTTGTGGAGGCTAGAGATTGGCTTAAGGAGGTGGAAGAGTTGATAGATATCTTTGAGATGGAAGAAGGAAAGAAAGTCAAGTTAGCTGCTTGGTTAATGAAGGGAGAGGCCTCATTCTGGTGGGAGGTCACTAATGGAGAACGCCCCGTTGACTCTTGGGCGGATTTTAGGCAGAGATTTGTGGCAAAGTTTCTCTCAAGGGCGGAGGAAAACTTGTATATGGAAAGATTCTTGACTCTTAAGCAAGGAAATCTCTCAGTGAAGGAATATGTCAACAAGTTTAATCAATTGGCAAGGTTTGGCCTAGACATGGTGAATACATCGGAGAAGAAGGCTTTGAGGTTCGTGAAAGGCTTGAATGAACCGATGCATGGGTTGGCTATGACTCATATCCCTATGGGGGCCACCTTTGAAAAGCTAGTTGACATGGCACTCATGCATGAAGAAGAGAAGGGTCCCAATGCTAATAAGGCACCCGAGAAGAAGGGAGATCAAAAGAGACCTCAGCAACAACAGCAAAACAAAGGTGGGAAAGGCAATGGTGGCAAGGGCAAGAAGAAGAAGTGTTTCAATTGTGGGACACCTGGCCACCTAAGCAAGGATTGTCGCAAGAAAAAGAAGACTGGCTGCTTCCACTGTGGCGAAGCAGGGCATCTAGTGAAAGACTGTCCTAAGAAGGGGCAAAGGATGGGATCTACCTCAGGAGGTCAGGTACAAGCTCTAATGGCACCAGCTCAGGCAGGGGGGCAAGCTCAGGCTCTCTCAGTTCCACCGATTCAGCAGAGAGGTAGAACTATTTCCGTTGAAAGTCTGGTTTTTCTGTTTGATCATCCAGTTCGTACATTGTTTGATTCTGGCGCATCGCATTCGTTTATCTCTTCATCATTAGTTGAGTCACTGCACTTGGACACCAGTCTAGTTGATGATCCCTTGGTTGTTTCAAACCCAATTGGGGGCTCCATATATCTGTCTATGATATGTTTGGGTTTGAAGATTTCTATACTTAGCATTGAGTTTAGATGTGATGCTTTTGTTTTGGGCTTCACGGGCTATGGGTTGATTTTGGGCATGGACTGGTTATCCAGTAATGGTGCCGTTCTTGATTGCGAAAGGAGAGTTGTTAGGCTCATGACCCGCTTGGGTAACACTCTCGAGATCTCTTGTAATCCCATGGATTCGGTTATGCTAAGTTATCTTGAATCGCTTGACGCTTCGGTCGAGAGTTTGCGATCTGTTAGGGTGGTCCGGGAATACTCGGATGTGTTTGAGGAGGTGAAGGGTTTACCTCCGAAGCGGGAGATTGACTTCCGAATATATCTGGTGGATAATGCTAAACCCGTATCTTTACCAGTGCGCCACATGGCTCCTCGTGAGAGGAGGGAACTCCATAAGCAAGTAGGGGAGCTGCTTGAGAAGGGGTTCATAAGACGAAGTATATCGGAGTGGGGTGCTCCGGTAGTTTTTGCTACGAAGGCGGATGGGTCCCTCAGACTTTGTGTAGACTATAGAGAACTCAACAAGCTCACAAAGAAGAATAGACACCCATTGCCGAGGATTGATGATCTTTTCGATCAATTGGTTGGCGCTTCAGTATTTTCTCAATTGGACTTAGCCACGGGGTTTCATCAGTTGAGGGTGGCTGAGGATAACATAGACAAGACTGCCTTTAGAACTCCGGATGGTTTCTATGAGTGGCTGGTAATGCCATTTGGGTTGACGAACGCCCCTGCATACTTTGTTGATTTGATGAGTAGGGTGTTCAGGGAGTTCCTTAATAAGTTCGTGGTGGTCTTTGTGGATGATATCTTAGTATTTTCTAAGAGTGAAGAAGAGCATGCCCTACATCTTCGGGAGGTGTTGAAGACTCTTCGAGCACATAGCCTTAAGGCGAAATTCTCTAAATGTCACTTCTGGAGGAAGGAAGTGCGATTCTTGGGGCACGTGGTCTCCAAGGAAGGGATAGCTGTGGATCCCGCAAAGGTAGTATCAATTCAAGATTGGAAGGTTCCGAAGAATGCTACCGAAGTAAGAAGTTTCTTAGGGTTGGCGGGTTACTATAGGAAGTTTATCAAAGACTTCGCGAAGATATCAGCCCCATTAACCCGCTTAACGAAGAAGAATCTTGTTTTCACATGGGACGTAGATTGTGATGATGTGTTCCGACGGTTAAAGAGAGCTTTAACCACTGCTCCAGTTTTAGTGTTGCCAGATGGGAGCAAGCCATTTGTTGTCTATACCGATGCTTGTGGGACAGGGCTAGGCGCAGTCTTAATGCAAGAGGGAAGGGTGATAGCCTATGGTGGAAGGCAGTTGAGAGTGCATGAGAAAAATTACCCTACCCATGATTTAGAGTTGGCCGCGATTGTTTTTGCGCTTAAGATTTGGCGCCATTATCTTCTTGGTGAGAGATTTGAATTGTTCACTGACCACAAATCATTGAAGTACTTGTTTTCTCAAAGGGATTTGAATTTGAGACAGCAAAGGTGGATGGAGTTCTTAGCATCCTATGATTTCGAGATAGCGTATACCCCTGGCAAGGGTAACGTGGTGGCGGACGCCTTGAGCAGAAAAAGGTTGTCCTTGAGTCCATTGTTCGTGGAACAACGAAGCTTGGAATTTATCTCGATGTTTGATTTCAGACCTTCCATTGACTATGTACCCGGTTTGCTAGCATCCTTGGAGGTCAGACCTACTCTTTTGGGGCGGATTGGAGAAGCACAGAGGGACGACCCACAGTTGGTTGAGATGGTAGAGAAGCTCATAAGGGGGGAGTCGTCCAGCCATCTGAGTAGGTACACCCTAGACGATAGGGGGTGCTTGTGTAGAGACGGTAGACTTTGTGTACCGCAAGACGAGGGTTTGAGGAAGGCTATTCTTGATGATGCACACCGTTCTAGGATGACTATTCATCCCGGTGGGGACAAAATGTACCAAGACATGAAGCGGGTTTTCTTCTGGGTCGGTATGAAGAAAGATGTGGCCAAGTATGTCGCCTGATGCTTGGTGTGCCAACAGGTGAAAGCGGAGCAAAAGAAACCAGGTGGGCTGCTTCACCCATTGGAAGTTCCGCAATGGAAGTGGGATAGCGTCTCGATGGATTTTATTGACGGGTTACCCAGATCAAGAAAGGGTAATACGGGAATTTGGGTTGTGGTAGACAGACTTACTAAAAGCGCCCATTTCATACCTGTGAAGAGCAAGAGGACTGCTCCATGGCTAGCTTCAGTATATCTTCGAGAGATAGTTCGATTGCATGGGGTACCCTCTAGCATAGTGAGTGATCGAGATCCTATCTTCACTAGCGAGTTCTGGAGAAGTCTGCAAGAAGCAGTGGGGACTCAATTATGTCTGAGCACCGCATATCACCCTCAGACGGACGACCAGACTGAGAGGGTGAATCGTGTCCTAGAAGACCTTTTGAGGCTTTGTATCTTAGATTTTGGAGGTACATGGGAAGAGCATCTTCCATTGGTGGAGTTCGCATATAATAACAGCTTTCAGTCCAGTATTGGTATGGCTCCTTTCGAAGCTCTTTATGGAAGGCCTTGTCGATCACCTACATGTTGGTGGGAATCTACAGATAAGATCTTGCTTGGGCCTGATATGGTTAGGGAGACTTCTGAGAAGATTGACTTGATTCGAAGAAGGATGAAAGCAGCGCAAGATAGGCAAAAATCTTATGCGGACAAGAGGAGGACGGACCTTGAGTTTGAAGTTGGGGACATGGTCTTTGTCAAAGTATCTCCGTTACGGAATGTGGTTCGCTTTGGATCCGTGGGGAAGTTAGCACCGAGGTTTGTAGGACCGTTTCCTGTTAAGGAAAGGATTGGACGGATGGCATATAGAGTGGAGTTGCCTGAGAGACTTAGTGGTGTACATGATGTATTCCATGTGTCACATTTAAGGAAGTGCCTACATGAGACCGCAGAAGTGGTAGAGCCGAGCTTGCTTAGAGAAGTGGAAGTAGAGCGTGATGCTACGATTCGACGAGCTCCTACTCGCATCCTTGGGTCAGAGAGTAGGAAGTTGAGAAACAGAGAGGTTCAACTAGTCAAAGTACAATGGGGAGAAGACGAGAGTAACGCAACTTGGGAAATGGAAGCGAAGATGCGTTCATTGTACCCGTTCCATTTTGAGGGTATGTCTTTTAACTTCTCCTTTATCGTTTGTCTAGTACCTATCTTATCTTTAGTATGTCCTCTCATTTGTATCTTTGACCTTTAGATAGGGTAAACCTATGGTTGAAACATGTGTTTGAGACATGTTATGTTTGATGGATGCATGTGGATGCAAGTGGTTGCTAGTGGTTGCTCGTGGATGCATAGACACACACTCTAGGCACTAGATCGGCTCAGTCACTCCATATTGCATATTGCATATAATTGTGTGTAGATAGCTATATTTATGGATGTATAATGGTTGTGTTATCATATGGATGATGCATTTCGGTGAATGATTGTGCACTCATGTAGAGATAGTATGTGTCGATAGGGTTCTTTCGCATACATATTGGATGCATGGCACTATCATGGTTTGCATTAAGGAGGTCAACTGAACCAGTAGACCGCCTGATTTTGCATTAGACAGCGAACATATACACACACTTTTTGCATATGTTCATACAGCATTAGAAACTTTAAGGACAATGGATGCCAGTGTTTGATGGTTTAGTAGATGGTTGTTTGGTTGGTAGGATACGTTCTTCTTGACTTAGAGATTTCGGGGACGAAATCCTTTAAGTAGGGGAGAATGTAACACCCCGTATGTTGAAATAACTTATTATAATATAAATCAGGGCAGAATTAAATTCTAAAATCTGAATCAGGGAAAACGGGCTGGGCCATTGCGTTCATCTCGGAAAAATACGCAGAATAGAGTCCGAAATTTTGTAAATCGGAGTCCGTATGACCCAGTTAAGGCCCAAAGAAGTTTTCAGAAAATTCAAAGTTAAAAACAGATTTCAAAACAGTGGAAATGGGGCTGGGCGGGAAATTTCCCGCCCTGGCCATGTCGACATGGCTGTCGACAGGCCTGTCGACAGGGCTGTCGACATGCCTGTCGACTTGCCTGTCGACATGGGCGCGGCGTCCAGAGAACCTGGGTGCACCAGGTTGGGTTTCAGGCTGGCTTGGAGGGCTGGTTTCTGGAAGCTTCTTGGATCTGACGGATCTAAACCAATTTAGGGCTAATCCTATGGTCTAAAACACACCCTAATCCTATAAATACACCCTAAGACTACCCTAATCCATACTAAAAATAGATCTTATGCCATCATGCCGTCAAATTAAATCTTGAAGGAGCCTCCACCAAAATTAGAGAAGGGATAGCATTCCAAATCAACTTCTAGCCTCTTAATCTTCTTCATTAGTTTGCTAATCTTGTTTTGGTGAGCTTCTATCCCCTTAATAATCAATTGTTAAATTGATTAAGATAGGATATGATGATGTATGGTTATGTTTGTGGATCAATGTGTTTATGCAAGCTTAGTATAGTGTATGTTATGTGTTTTGCAAGTTATATGCTATATGTCATGCAAGTTTAGTGTATGTGTTCATGACATTTTTATGCAAGCTTAATGTTATATCTCTATGCAAGTTTGGTGCTATGTTTCATGATGATTATGATGCAAAACACTAAGTTGAACATTGATCTATTATGCAACATGTTATGCAAGTTATGTGAATGCTTATGCAAGTTATGTGTATGCTTATATGTAAGTTTAACATGTTATGCAAGTTATGTGAATGCTTATATGCAAGTTTAACATGTTATGTGAATGCTTATATGCAAGTTCAACATGTTATGCAAGATATGTGTATGATAATATGCAAGTTCATATGCAACATGTTATGCAAGATATGTGTATGATAATATGCAAGTTTGGGTTAAATGTAGTTGGGTTAATATATGCTCATATATGCAAGTTGACATCCTCTTAACCCATGACAAAGTTATATGCTAAGATGTGGTTACCCCCATGATATTTGTGATGAATCTTCCCTTTATTATGTCATGAAATGAGAACGATTTACGTGGGGAACGATGGGGTTAAAAATGCATATTAACAAAATAAAATGAATGAACATAAGTGGGAATTTACCTATTGAGTTAGGTCTACCCCATGGGAATTTACCTATTGAGTTAGGTCTACCCATGCTATGGAATTGGGAATTTACCTATTCGGTTAGGTCTACCCATATTCTTTAAATTTGATATTAATTAGGGATAATTAATATGGGGAGTGATTAATTAGGAGTAATTAATCGACTAAGACACGAGGTTGGACCCTTTTGTAGCATAAGACTGCCCGGAACCGACCAGCAAATCCAACAGCTACAAATGATTGGCCCAATGTGAGAGGTCTTAGGCATAAACTAAATACGTGACAAGTGTAAAGACACGAGGTTAGACCCTGTTATGGTGTAAGGCTGCCCGGAACCGACCGACAAATCCAGCGGCCATAAAAGACGGTCTAATGTGAGAGGTCTTTACAAGGGTTACGTTCTTAATCAATTAAGAAACACTTAACCAGATAAGCATGTAGTAGGGCATGAGGGGTTAAGTGGGTGCCTTGGGTGGCATGTGGAAATCTAGTGGGTTGCCTTGGGTGGCAATAGAAAATACGATTAGAATACTTAACCAAGTGGAAACATGTAATTAAACATGATAAAGGGTTAAGTGGGATGCACTAGAAAAGAGACAAGCTTAGGTGGGTAGCTTGTGGGGGGCCCATTTCAACCAATATCCCAAACGTATCTTAGTGGGCTCGACTCAAGTCGAGTGACGGGACACGCATATTGGGCTTGACTATAAGAGGCCAAAATGGGGTAGCGGTGGCAACGCGAGTCCAACGGGTTTCATATGCGTGTGTGGACCCGGGCTGGTAGATAAGTCGTTGTTGCATCATGTAGGTATAAGCCGTGCACCGTTGATAGTATTGGGTTGCCACTTTAGGGGAGTGATACACCCCACTGTGGGACCAGCACGGGTATCTACGTTAGGGAGCCGATCGCTTGGGAGTAGTAGGGTACACCTAGTGGAGATAGGGGCAGACGGCACCTATGTGGTCAGCTAGGGGTACATGAAACTACTAGTTATATCTTTCTTTTAAGTCCTTGGGTGGGATCAATCTTTGAATAGGAATGACTGGTGTGGTGCAGTTAGTAATTATCCTTGGGTGGGTAGATGCGTCTTTACGGTTATCTTAGTTCATCCTATGTTTGTTGGCTACTTAGTGTAGTCATTATCCCCAAAGGTACCGTACCGAGTTCATATCATACCCTAATTACTTTTATAATTGTATTGTTAAGGTTATAGGGCTCACTCAGGCTTATGTCTAACCCCGTTGTTTTTATCTTTTTCCCCTCAGGTCCTCAGGTTGGGCCTAGTGCTAGTGGGCCATGATCAGTTTGCTTTATCTATCTCTTGGAGTTTGGACCGTAGATGTAGAGCTCAGCTTACCCTTTTCTTTTATGGCTATCAGTTCATGTATTGGGATTATGTATTTTTATTTAGCAAGAATGGATATGTGTACTTAACTCTTATTATGGTTTTGTGATGTAACCAGACATGTTTTACTTTCCGCTGCATTGAAATGTTGTTTTAAATTTTCAAGTATTACTTATATCTGTCTTGCTGTAATTTCTCTGTTCTATATTCACTAAAATACTCCGCCGATGTTATGGCATTCCCTTATGAGTGACCATAGCGGGTGTGGGGTGTTACACAGCCTCTCACATTAGATCTGTGTTGTTGCAGTTACTGGATGTGCTGGGCGGTTCCGGGCGGTTTTACACCATAACTCAATCTAACCTTAGATTTTTCTTGGGCATAATGCACTAACCTCTCACATTAGATAGGTGCTGTTGCGGTTACTAGATGTGCCGGGTGGTTCCGGGCATTTTTACACCATAGCTCAATCTAACCTCGGGTTTTTCTTGGGCATGATGCACTAACCTCTCACATTAGATAGGTGTTGTTGTGGTTACTGGATGTGTCGGGCGATTCCGGGCAGTTTTACACCACAACTCAATCTAACCTCGGGTTAGGCATATTCATCCTTTATTTAATTTACATATTCATCATCATTTATGTCAAGTTTATATATAAATTATCAACAAGTGTTGTCATGTCACATTTACTATTTAAATTATGTTCATAATTAATGGTATACAAATTATACCATTTCATGTTATTTATCATTTACATGATTATGAGCCAATCTATGCCATTAGCATGTAATTTAATGTTTTATCCCAATGTTTCTCCCCGTTATTCGTTCGCATTATTTACATAGAACGTTAGGCTCGCAAATTAGCCTAACTCATAAACAAAAGGGAAAAGAAAGGAACATGTAGCATTCCAACAGCACAAAATTAATAACATGAATCTAACTAAGCATGTGTAATACAATTTTTTCATGAACAATACAAACTTAATCAAGCATATCAATATGAACTTGTACTTGAGTTAGATCCAATTAACATAGATCTTAAGCATATGAACAGGAATTTACATAGATCTTAAACATTTGTATTAACTTGGATCTAAACATGTAAGCATGTAGATATAAACATATAAGCATATATGAACATGACTTAGTTTATGAACATGTACATAACAAAACATAAAATCAAGCATGTAGATCTAAACATATAAGCATATATGAACATGGCTTAGCTTATGAACATGTACATAACATAACATAAAAGCAAGCGTGTAGATCTAAACACATAAGCATATATGAACATGACCTAGTTGATGAACATGTACATAACATAACATAAAAGCATCACCAAATTAATATATAACATGATTGGTTCAATTGTACAAATCACAATAGTCTCATAGGCATAGTTAATTTTATATTTGTCATAAGGATAAACATGAATCAGAATCACAATTAGGCATAATTCTAGATTCGATTTATTTCCAGTCATGACTTTTATACTTTTAAATATGAAATATAACTGAACTTACAGAAAAAGAACAGTTCTTGTATTCTGGAATCCGATTTCTGAATTTGTTAAGCGATTCCTTTGATGTAGACTATTGATGTTCCTCTAATTGATTTCTAGTTGAAGAAGTTATTTTAGTTTTAAGAAGTTTGAGGCTACGCTAGTTCAGAGAGAGACAGCATGACGGCTTCATAGAATGTGTTTATGTGTTTTAGGTTTAGGGTTTGAGCTGATTATATAGAAGTCTAGGATTAATTCTAGCCTTTGGATCAGCCTAGGATCCATCCAAACCATCCAAGTCATCATGACACAAAGACACCTCACTAGACCAATCAAATAAAGCCACATCAGCCCTAATACAAGAAAAATCATCACCCAACGAACCAGAAAAATCCATGTTAAAAAAAACAATCCTTGACCAACAAAAATGCGCCATGTGTGCCACATGATGCGTACATATATTTATTTTTCTTTTTAGCTATCTTCCCAATTAACCATTTTCACACTAAACCACTTTTTGAACTACGTTCTCACTAAGCCATTCTTCCGCCATTCCCCTAAAACAAAAATATTGTGCTGGTGGGGATCGAACCCTGTACCTCTTATATGCAGGTCACATGTTCTAACCAAATGAGCTACTAAGTCTTTTGCTTACAAACCTTAGAATAATGTTAAACATTATTCTTTTCTCATTCCTCTTTTTCATGTTTTGCTGTAATATTTAATATAAAAATATCTTCTTCATTTTAAATCGGTCTTCTGCAAATCATAGGTCTAAATTGATCAGAAAATTGCCATGAACACAATGACTCTAATTTCGTGACCAAATTCCTTAAGCTCTTCAAATTTTTCTTTTTTATTTAATTGTTCGCATGCATTTCTTCGCATTTCATGTATTGCACTTAATTTTTCCTTCATTTCACTGCATGAACTTATTACATAAAATATTTATTCTCATTATTTATTTTTTCACTTAAATATATCTGCGTATATAATATGTATATACATATTTCAACATTTTTAATTTAATTAAAAATGCGGGGTGTTACATTCTCCCTTACTTAAAGGATTTCGTCCCCGAAATCTCTGAGTTAAGAAGAATGCATCATACCATGCAATCATCAATCTACTCATCCATCATCCACAAGCATCCATTGTCCCTAAAAGATTTCTAATGTTTTTCATGAACATATGCATAGTGTGTGTATATGTTCTTACTCTAATGCAAAATCAGGCGGTCTACTGACTCAGTCGACCTCCTTAATGCAATTCATGATAGTGTCATGCGTCCATTATGTATGCAAAAGAATCCTAATGATACATATCATTTTTACATGCATGCACAATCATTCATTCAAATTCAAAATCCATATGATAACACATTCAATATACATCCATCAAATTAATTATGCACACTTATTCATATGTAATATGAAAGTGATTGAGTTGATCTAGTGCCTAATGTGTATGTAAATGCATCCACGAGCAACCACTAGCAAACACTTGCATCCACTTGCATCCACCAAACATAACATGTCCCATACACATATTTACAACCATAGGATTTTCCTACCTAAAGATCGAAGATGTAATCGAGAGGACATACTGAACGATAGAACAAGTATAAACAAAGCGATAGAAAAAAAAGAGAAGTTAAGAACATACCTTCCAAAAGGAAAGGGTACAGTGTACGCATCTTGTCTTCCGTCTCCCAAGTCGCGTCTCCTTGATCATCTCCCCATTGGACTTTAACCACTTGACCTCTCGGTTGCGTAACTTCTTGACCTCTGATCCAAGGATGCATGTAGGAGATCGTCTAATCGTGGCATCTTGCTCCGCTTCCACTTCCCTAAGCATGCTCGGCTCCACTCCTTCCGCGGTATCATGTAAACGCTTCTTCAAGGATTGTCTTCCTCAAGCTCTCTTCTTATGAACACTTCCTCAAGTAGCTCCCCTACTTTCTTACTGAGTTCCCTTCTCTCTCTCGGAGCCATGTGTCGTATAGGTAATGCAACTGGCTTTGCATTGTCAACAAGATATATGCGGAAGTCTATCTTGCGTTTTAGGGGACAAACTCCTAAACATCTGTGTACTCATGGACTACTCTAACGGATAACAAATCGTCGATTGATGCATCATGTGATTCTAGATAGCTAACCCTAACTGATCCCTTAAGATCGCACGAGGGTGTTCCCGAGGCAAATCAAAAGTCTAACTACTCTCCATTCACAATTACTAGCTAACCAATCAATGCCTAGAATCAACCCATAGCCCATGAAACCAAAAACATAAGCATTACACTTAAACTCAATACTTAATATTGCTATTCTCAAATCCTTACAAACCAAAGATAAATGAGCCGAGCCACCAATTGGATTTGAGACGATAATGGGATCTTCTACTATACAAGTACTAAGGTGCAGAGCCTCAACTGTGGAAGCAGATATAAACGAATGTGAAGCGCTAAAATCAAAAAGATTACAAACAGGATGATCAAAAAGAAAAATTAGACTTTTTCAACAGAACCTCTACTACCTCTCTCTCAGGTATGCTGGCGGTGAGAGCATGCACTTGCCCTCCTGAAAATCCTGTCCTTTGTTCTTGCCCTTGTCCTTAATTATATGACCCGTTATACTATAATAACGACACTTCCTCTTGTATTAAATTTTTCTATTTGTTCCCCCTTTGTGAATTAAGTCCATATCCATCATCGTTGGGTTGTGCTCCTTAGCCAAACTCCCTTATTCTCATCTTTTCCATCTTTGTGTAACTTGTTGACAAGTCTCTTGAAAGCTGCCTCCATCGCCCGGAAAACCCTACAAAACTTGAAAGAAAATTAGTCGCAGGTGAAACTACTGCGACTATATGGAAGTTGGGCGCTTCTCCGACCTTTGACAGTTGTCGTAGTCTCATCAAGCCTACGGAACCATGCCGCGATGAGGTCACCTCCTAGAAAGCCTGGAGCCTCGGGGACTTAGTAAAGAAGGAAAACAAGGATTCAAATAGAGGATCAAAAGATAATGCATATGACTTTGGGGAATATGCCTTTAAAACAAAACTTTTCGTTATAAAATGCTTCTTTTAAAACCATTCTGAAAATAATTTTTCAAATCTTTTATCTGATCTAGTAATCTTCATTTCTGATACCAAGTGAAACACCCCACGTTCATTAATGTCACTTCCAAAGGGAATGCATTAACTTCAGTGAAGCATTATAGGTAAGAGATGCTGTTAAATTACAAAATAGGCAAATAAAGCAGCGGAAAATAAAGTCATTTTATAAGCAACGTAGTTCAGTCAAGCTTTTACAACAATTGACTCAATCATACTTAAAAGTAGTACATAAAACTTCTGTCTTAATTCAAAAACTTCCAACTATATAAGAAGCATAAAACATAGCAAAGTAGCATAAGTCCCCAAATTAAAGTGCAATCACAGCCATAGCCAAAGATAAGAGGTTCCAAGCCATACATCATGTTATATATTGGTGAAGTGTTGCCTTCTTGTGTTACTTAACCCTACCACACATCATGTTATATCGGTTAAGTGTTGCCTTCTTGTTTTACTTAACCCTACCATTTATTTAATTAACATGTTGTACTGGTTAAGAGTTGCCTTAGTTAACTTAATCCTACCATTCTTAACATGTCCTGTTCATTAGCATTAATTGATTTATTAATGTACTAACCTCTCACATTAGATTTGTGTTGTTGCGGTTACTGGATGTGTCGGGCGGTTCTGGGCAGTTTTACACCACAACTCAATCTAACCTCGGGTTTTTCTTGGGCATGATGCACTAACCCCTCACATTAGATAGATGTTGTTGCGGTTACTGGATGTGTCGGGCAGTTCCAGGCAGTTTTACATCTAACCTCGGGTTTTTCTTGGGCATGATGCACTAACCTCTCACATTAGATAGTTGTTGTTGCGATTACTGGATGTGTCGGGCGGCTCCGGGCAGTTTTACACCACAACTCAATCTAACATCGGGTTAGTCATGTTCATCCTTTATTTAATTTACATATTCGCCATTTATGTCAAGTTTATATTTAAATTATCCACAAGTATTGTCATGTCACATTTACTTTTTAAATTGTGTTCATAATTAATGGTATACAAATTATACCATTTCATGCTATTAACCATTTACATGATTATGAGCCAATCTATGCCATTAGCCTGTAATTTAATGTTTTACTCCAACGTTTCTCCCCGTTATTCCTCCGCATTATTTATATAGTACGTTAGGCTCGCAAGTTATCCTAACTCATAAACAAAAGGGAAAAGAAAGGAACATGTAGCATTCCAACAGCACAAAAATAACATGAACCTAACTAAGCATGTGTAATACAAATTTTTCATGAACAATACAAACTTAATCAAGCATATCAATGTGAACTTGTACTTGAGTTAGACCCAATTAACATAGATCTTAAGCATATGAACAGGAATTTACACAGATCTTAAACATATGTATTAACTTGGATCTAAACATGTAAGCGTGTGGATCTAAACATGTAAGCATATTTGGACATGACTACAAAACATAACATAAAAGAAAGCATGTAGATCTAAACATATAAGCATATATGAACATGACTTAGCTTATGAACATGCACATAACATAACATAAAAGCAAGTATGTAGATCTAAACATATAAGCATATATGAACATGACTTAGTTGATGAACATGTACATAACATAACATAAAAGCATCACCAAATTACTATACAATATGATGGATCAATTGTACAAATCACAATAGTCTCATAGGCATAGTTAATTTCAGATTTGTCATAAAGATAAACGTGAATCAGAATCACAATTAGGCACAGTTCTTGATTCGATTTATTTCAAGTCATGACTTTTATATTTTTAAATCTGAAATATAACTGAACTTATAGAAAAAGAACAGTTCTTGTATTCCGGAATCTGATTTTCGAATTTGTTAAACTATTCCTTTGATGTAGAGAAGAAGATATTCTAGTTTTAAGAAGATGGAGGCTATGCTAGTTCAGAGAGAGACAGCATGACGGCTTCATAGAATGTGTTTATGTGTTTTAGGTTTAGCGTTTGAGTTGATTATATAGAAGTCTAGGATTAATTCTAGCCATTGGATCAGCCTAGGATCCATCCAAAACATCATGACACAAAGACACCTCACTAGACCAATCAAATAAAGCTACATCAGCCCTAATACAAAAAAAAATCGTCACCCAACCAACCAGAAAAAGCCACGTTCAAAAAAACAATCATTAACCAACAAAATTGCGCCACGTATGCCACATGATGCATACACTTCATATATATATATATATATATATTCCTTTTAGCTATCTTCCTAATTAACCATTTTCACACTAAACCACTTTTTGAACTGTGTTCACACTAAGCCACTTTTTAGCCATTCCCCTAAAACAAAAATATGGCTCTGACGGGGATCGAACCCTGTACCTCTTATATGCAAGTTACATGTTCTAATCAAATGAGCTAATAAGTCTTTTACTTACAAATCTTAGAACAATACTAAACATTATTCTTTTCTCATTCCTCTTTTTGATGTTTTGCTACAATATTTAATTTAAAGATATCTTCTTCATTTTAAATCTGTTTTCTGCAAACCATAGGTCTAAATTGATTAGAAAATCGCCACGAACGCAATGATGCTAATTTCGTGACCAAATTCCTGAAGCTCTTCAAATTTTTCTTTTATATTTAATCGTTCGCATGTGTTTCTTCGCATTTCATGTATTGAACTTAATTTTTCCTTCATTTCACTGCATGAACTTATTAAATGAAATATTTATTATCATTATTTAATTTTTCTCTTAGATATATCTATGTATATAATATATATACATATTTCCACATTTTTAATTTCATTAAAAATGCGGGGTTTTACAAATCATACAATGGAATTCGTTGCAGATTTAGTTATAAAACCCAACTTTTTGATAATTAAATGTTTCAAGTTTTAAGCAACATAGCATAATTTAGAAAAAGAATTGCTTTTGCTAGTACAAGTGCTAGCTTTTCAATAGAAAATTACCTGAATATGACTTTCAACTTTATGAAGGAAGTGGTGTAATGTCTGAAAACTTGTAGTATTGATGGATCTTATAGATGATTTGCTAGGTATTTACACTCAATATAACATATTTGAGTTTAATTTGTATATGTATTCATACATGAGTATGAAAGTTTGTGCGTGCTCATTTAACTTTATGAACTTAGCTCCACATATTTCTCAGGTTGATTATATAAACATAAATATATAAGAGAGGCTTAGCATTAATAGGTATAAACTAATGTGCATGGTTAGCACGGTTTGAAATATTCAAACTTTAGAGGTTTTATAATTTAAAAAGACAATAAAATGCGACTTGTTTGGGTTGAACAATTATGTTCTGCAAAGTGTTTGCATTTATGCCAGATGAGTTTGCTTCAAAGAAGAAGGATATTTTTATAAATAGTCTAAGTAACCTTGGGGGTATCAGTTTAAGGTTTAGATTGTAAAAACCTAAAAAAGAATCTTGGTAAGTAACCTATAATTAAATGCATTTCCTTTCCATTAATGAATTTGTTTTAAAATAGTCACTACTACAAAAGTGGGCAAATTCGACACTAGTTTTATGTGGCTTAGATCGAAAAAGCATTGCGTTTAACTGTTTTTTCAAATAGACAACACAAGAGGGGCATGGCATCCGCGGTCGTTGCTTTAGCCCTCTAAGGAAACGCTTTTGCCATCTACTGCCAGAGAAAGAAAGTGCTGCATTATAGCCATAATGCAACACTATTTGCATGTAATGTAACAATATTCAGCGTTACCTTAAGCATTAGTTAGAGCATGGCTTCTAGGTCATGATAATGGGGCCATGTCAGCTTTTCATGTCAACTGCCTATGTGTCACACAACACGTCATCTCTCCACGTCAGTTGCCCACGTGTCACATGCTATGTCAGCTGTAGGGTCCATGTGCCATATGGAATTAATAATATTATATGTAATGCAACACCACTCTATTATGGAATGCAACATCATTATCTTGAAATACAACATCAGGAAAAAAAGTAAATGCAACAGTAAAAGAAGGCAAATGCTATATTAGAAGAAGGAAAATACAATGCTTTAGTTATAAATTTTGCAATACCAGTTTCGTACATAGAATAAACACATCCAAAGTATTCAGCATCACATTCAAATCATCCAAAATATTCTACATACCATACCAATTCTTCAAATATACCACTAGTGCCAACACATACGATCAAATACATAATTTTAAAGTACAATTCAAATATTCTACATATCACAAGTGCCAACACATACCACCTTCAATAAAAGTGCCAACACATACAATCGAATGCATTCTACCAGAACCTGTACCTCCTGATCCAGAACCCACCACGAAAATATCTACCTTGCCGGCTGTATCTGTCCATATTTTAGGTCCTGCAATTTGATTTACACAAGTCATTTGAGAAGTGCATGTATCATGTAAATATATCATAGCAATGAAATAAAAATTCTGTAAACAATACCAGTGTGGCATAATTTTAGTCGATCCAAATGCATATAAGAACCATCTGGCCATCTTAACTTAATGTTATGCATACAATTACAAAAATTGACCATTGGTCACTCGTGCCAGCGATGCGCAACAAATAAGAACATTTAGTATGCTTCGTCTTTTGTGCATTAACATTTCCAATTTGCATATTGGTGCCAATGTACAGTGGGTCCCTCGCATATCGTTTCAAGCTTTAGAACCATCACCATCAACATCCCCTAAACCTCAAGCTTCAAAAGTTTCAAAAAAAAATTCAATGGAGGACTCGTCGCTATACATCACTGCAATTGTTCTTAACGGACATTGTAATGTTGAATCTTTGCATCGCACGCTTGAGATGACTCTGAATCATAATGCGTGGCATATGCAGGTTATATTCAATAACTCTTTTCTATATAATGCCCAACTTATAGTAAGCGTGATCATGCACTAATGTTGAGAGTCTTAATAAAACCCGGATGTACTATTTACCTGTAAGAATGGTTTGGTGAAGAATTTGAGCCTGAACCAATGTTCGAAGTGGAATCATAGGCTAAAGTTGATGGCTTTCCGGAGTTCCTAAAGAATAATGTTCTTGCGGTTAAATAAATAATGAAGCCAATGGGACATATGCTTGCAATTGACGACTGTGACTGGTCTCATTTTGACATAGATCTTTCTACCTGAAAATGTAAATTTATGAAGGTATTGGCTCTATCAATACTTTTACTGCTCGATCCAATAACAAGGTTCACCTCATTAAGGTTTAGTGTTGTATCCATGCTCATCCTGGAACAAGGTATGAACTTCTTTTTCTAGGCAATATGGAGGAACGGGTTGCTCCATGTTTGTGTGATCACAGAGTGGAAATGGATTCAGATGAAAGATTTGACGCGATGATTAATGAATCTACTTTTCTACCCCCTTGCCAAGATTATTTCTTGAAGCTAACCATGACATGCATGGTGATAACCAAGCACCAATGAACAAGATGAATGATCAGTGGGTAGATAAGGAAGTTGATCAAGAAGTAGAGATGGATTTACCAATGAACCAACCTAACCTAACACTACAAGAGGATATTCCAATGCCTTCTGAACTTCTCCAACTTGCTTCGATCCAAGCTCAGCCTGCACCACCACCTCTCCTTCTTCATCATTCGTCACCTTTGCTTCCTTTAAAGAATCTTTCTTTTAGATCTTAATGTAACAATGATTGCATTGCGACTATTGATTATTCCAACTATATTCTCTTTTTAGATCAAATAGTATACTACTATATCTATTATCTATTATAGTATTTTTTTTCTACGACCAATCAATTACTTAAAATAAATGAAAGTATTCGAAAATGAAAGCCTTATATTATAATTATAACCTCCTCAATTGGATAGGGACATGGAATATGATTGGCTAAACTACCTCACCCCTTGTCCTGATGTTGTGGGTCCATCACATGTTGTTGCTCACTTCAGACTGGCTCTCTCACAGCCGCAAAGCCTTAACAAATGTGTTGGAAGTTCCAACCCTGATTTGGTTTAAACTGATGCTACTAATGTCATTGTTTGGGTGTCTATGTATGTATTAAGCCATGTTTTATGTATGACTACTTTATGATAATTTTTGCTACCTTTTGATGCTCGCTACCAACTGGGCTTGTCAATTTGGCTTATTACTACGTATTATATAAATTAATCATCCGTGTAGCACCACTCTACACAACCATTCTACTAAAAAATAGACAATCATAGCAGCAACTGTATCTTAGTTAGAATAAAGCCTTGAAGGCATTTCTGGAGCATTTTTCTATAGCTCAAATTGAAGTCTTATATTTCATTTTTGTAACTTGCAGTTGGAAAATACGTTAACTAAATTCAAGAGTTATAGTATAATGTAAATTTGCACTAGTAGAATAAACATCTCACATAATTTCTTTGGATCAAACTCCCACAACATACCTTTGTCCAAAGCAGGACTAATACACCATAAGGAATGTAGACATTGTCAAATCTTATAACAATATTTTTGAGGGGTCTCGGTTGAATTTATTGTTTCAGTTGTTTCTTTTACTTGTTAATATCTACAGAGCAGAGAAAATGAAAACAAGGCATAATATGGATGCATACCCTAAATTCAATGAAAGATGTTTCTATGAATACTAGGACCTAGCCCTACGACAAGGGCTATAATGAAGAAAACAATAATCGTAGACTTGATTTTGAGTCAGAAGAAAAAACTCAATGAAAATTATGTACTATTCCAATAACAAAACATATGAAGCACTAAAGACAACATTGCTTACCAACTAATTCGGATGCTGAAGTGAGCTCAGTTTGCAAAACTGAGCGTTCGTCTAATTCGAGTTACACAATGATAATAAGGCTAGTACATGTTTAGCATTTGAAAGCAAGAGATCCAGGTGGAAGACTTTCAGTAAATAATGCTTACAACTGACTTACTTTTGAATTCATATTTGGACTTCATGATCATGCCTCCTCCCAACTAACTTACACTAAAAAGTAATTTTCAAACCCAAATATAACTATCCAAGTACATAACTGCTTATGGCGTAGTGGCTCCTCCAATCTTGAGAAATACACACAATGAACAACCACACTGAAAGCAGAGGTAATCCTAGGATATACTGCTTTAAAACATGACAGGTAAACCTCAAAAGAAATGGTTTTACCTATTTGATCCTACCTAATATTCAATGGACAGGGTGTCCATGTTTCACAGCTCATATATACATAAATGCTTTAGAAAGAATACAAACAAATTCATAGTAAAAAAAAGGACACAATGCTATCTCATACTTCAAAAATGACTATACCACCGTCTACTTCGATGTCATTTCATATGGATTTGTAGGATAAATACGCAAGGGAGAAAGGCCACAACAAATCCATGCCGATACTCTTCAAATCGAAACACTGAAATTAGTAGTTTCCAAAATTAAATGGAAAATACCTGTACGTGCAGCAGATTAGATACGGGTGAACGACTCGTCAGGATCGGGAAGAGATTGGAGGGAATTGATGTGATGGAATGGGAAATCGAAGGTGACATGAATTAAGTTTAAACTTTGGGGGCAAAAATTCATGTAAAATTTCACATAGTGGAAGAATACAGTGAAGTGGCTGTCACTGATTGGATGATGGAGTAATGTTTTAGATAGAAAGCAATGATTGGTTTGAACCATTGGATTAAATCATCATCTACGGTTATTTATTTGTTTATTCTAATAACGCGGATCGCTGACCTGGATTGTATTTGTGTAAAGTTACGCTTTGAAGTGGTGTTGCACGTCACAGCACTAGAATTCCAACCGCAACAGTGCATTCACATCTAATGCAACAACATATGAATATTGTGGCAGAAGATCAAAGAAAGCATAACTTTCTCCACACTTTCCATGCAACGCACACACATTAGTGTCGAATATCCCACTTTTGTAGTAGTAAGTTAAATAAATGCCTAGGGTTTGCATTAAAACTATATATAATCCATAATTGACTTATCATGACTTGAATCTGATTCTTGATTTATGAAATGAACATGTGATATGCTTTCACTTAAAATATATTTATGTGCGTGTGTGGATGAGTCAGGGGGACTGACTTGAGAATGGTTTGAATAAATTTGAGAAATTGATTAGGTTTGGTTAATACTTATATTGAATTGTGGGACACAATTCCTAAACAAGGGGTATATGTGATAATCCTAAATTTACACTTACATTAATTATTATTACTAAAGTAATTAGGCACGTTAGAAATGAATGTGTGATTAAATAAAGATATTGGAGGTGCATGTGCACACTGTGTATGTGTACAGTAAAAATTCTTAAAATAAATATACACTTAAATTATTGATGAAAATAAAGCACGTAGAATTAAGGAAAAGTAATAAACAAGTAAAGGGCATTTAATGCTAAAATCATAAGCAAAGAAACTAACATGTACAAAAACCTGGGCAGGTGCACATACGTTGTGAAAGAAAATTTATTAAGCCGAGGTATAAAAATATATATTACCTTTGGCAGCAAAATATATGTAAGTATTAGGATTTCTAAAAATGAATGGGAAAATATGTGTATGCCTGGGTAAGCATATGCACATTGGGTAACCGTTAAAAAGGCAAGGATGCATATAAATACAAGGACATTCATCAGATTTTTATATAAACACAAGGGAATGGGCTATTTAGAGTTTTCCCTATACCTTAGAAAAATTATACACACATACTTCTTCTAGCACGTGAAGTAAAGAGAGTGAGACATGTAATTAGCATGCTCTGGGGATAGAAAAGGAAAGAATAAAGCAAGCTTTTTCCTGGTAATACCACTTTACAAGCAAGTATATCTTTATCAACATATAAAAGAAGAATGGATAGACAAATGAGTGTTAATTTGGTAGCTTTAACTTTTAAAAAAATACTCGAGGAAAATTTCACATTATTTAGCCTTTGTGGTCACATGATTAGGTAGTTATATAAAGCATTGAAAAAAACAAATACTGGTCACTTCACGTACACATATATAAAAAATTTGTATGTATACATGACCTTTCACTTTGCCATATTACTTAGCATGCTGCACCATCTTCCTGAGCGTGAGCCTGAGTTTTATTGTTGCATATGTTTGGATCTGCCATGTAATTGTACTAAGCTTATACACTGTACCATGTTTCCATTTTACTTGAGCTTATCTGGGTGTTGTATTATTGTGCACTCATCTGCTTTTGCACTTGAGATGATGGTCTGAACAAGTTTGTACATGTGAATAGGACCATTTGATTTTGTCCACTCTTGATTGTCAAGCTTGACTTGCTTTGACCACTTGCACTTGAAGTTGCCATGATTAAACCTGTACATGCTTCCATTTATACATGCATGCATATATATATATATATATATATATACATATATACATACATACATATCTCTACTAATAAAGAAAATCTTTTAGGCGTGGTGAAGCTTTTATTCATTTCCATAAATACCCACTATCCTCCCACTACTATCATGATAAAACATTAGGGTTTCAGGGCAAAAATGTCATCCCGCGTGCCACTTTGTTTTCTTTTATTCCACGATTTGCAGTTAGTCAACCCCCTTTCTCAATCCCACCACCGCTTTGGCAATTTTTCAACCTGTCCATTTTTGTTTTATTTCCTTCCATTCTTCACTGCATTCTTCACGTTTTCTCTTTTTCCCATCACCTTTCTTCCCCACTCTTGGCCATCACTTAATTCGATCTCTTACTCAGCCTTTACCAAATCCGACCTTTAACTGCTTCCATCATCACCTCTGGCTACCTTCATCTTCTTCTCAGATCAACAAACTTCTTTCTGACTCCTCTAAGCTTACGATCCCTGCTTAAACATCTTGTTCAATTGTTGCTTTTCCTTAGATCTGCTGCTACTCCTCATATCTACCAGTCGATGAACCGTGTTCCACCTCCAAAACGACATCAGCGGTAAAACTTTTAATATTTACTTCGATTTTTGTTTTATGGGTTCTATTTGCTATTAAATTGCGATCTTCCTCCTTCAGTGTCTATGGCAAAACTAAAATCACGAGCCTAAATTATTGATATGACATTCGATGGAATTGAATTCATGACTGGAATCCACTGCTCTTATTTTTCTTGAAATAGGTACTATCTTCAATGGTTGTTAGAATTGTTAAATTCCCTCACTTTTTGAACTGAAATGAATTCTTCCTTTCAGCATTTGCTCTCTCATTCCACCCAACCTGGTAACAAATATATGCATTGATGCTGATTTATTTCTATCACTTTTAGATTGGGGTTATATGGTGTCAATTTTAGGGAAAAAGTAAGCAAGGGTTTGTACTGTCAATTAAGAACCAGTAATTAGGTAAACTACATCCTACTCTTATATGCCTAATTTTTCTTATTGATTTTACTATTAATTTACTGTTCCTATCTGTAACTAAATAGATACCTGCACTCTACTCTGATTCGTTTATGTCTCTTCCAAACTGAGGGTCTATAGTGTCATTTTAAAGAAAAAGTAAGCTAAGATTTATGTCATCAATTATGAAGAAACGACAGCTGGGTGCACTACAGCCTATTCTGATAGGTCTAATTTTTCTTTTGATTAATTAAGCTATGGACAAAGCCCTGTTTACTCCCTGTTTTCAGTTCTATTTACTACATACCAAAATGGATGCAATTTGTTTTCTTAATTTCCTTTGTATAAGGATTTACAAATTTCAGTTTTGGGTTGTTTTTCAGTCATTTTTAATGATTTAGTTCAACTTTAGGTTCATAGTCGGTGATTTGTTGTACACTATTCATATCTTGTTTCAAGCCGTTAAAACAGAAAATATGAGCTTACATAATAATTGGGTTTCCCAATTTTTTTAACGGGATCAAGTAAAATAAAATATTCAATTATTGAAGACAGAATGGTTTTTTAAGTCTTTGTATATTTTCTTAATTTGTTATTATAATTTTCTCCCTCTTAACAAGAGCTATGTTATGTCCATGAAATCACAATTGATTAGACTTAAAAACAAGAATTTGAGTTACTTCTATAGTATAACAAGATGGCTTTATAAATCATATTTATTTTGTGATAAATTAATTGATTGCTCAACATTTGCAGGAAAAGGTATATGAATACAAAATGAAAAGACTCCACAAATGACAAAATCAATTATCACTGTGACTACATCAACAAAGAGAATGATTGCTCAATTTTATGCGCAGGCATTTAATGGTATGTTCAAAGAAATTTCTATTGTTGTTCTCATGATTTTTATATCCAAAATTGTCATATGATGTAATAAATATCAATGATGGATTATCAGACCAATATAATTCACTTTTTAAAATAATATTGCTTAATTATTTGACCTACGTAAGTTAGTATTTGAGCATGATTAACATTTTTTTGTTAGTGTAATTACTATATTGGTTAGCGTAAAAAAAATTGGAGTTTTTATCAACAGTTGCATTACTTATGAACCTCTCTTTTGATCGCTAACTACACAACTATGAGTCATGGGCCCATGGCCATGATTTTTTCTTATTTCCGTATTATTGTTTTTTAAGTGTAACACAAATACTGTACACACTACTGATGATCCCTACAATTTTAAAATGTTCTTACTCCTAAATTATTGTTTTTAGATGCACAACTAATGTTTAATGAAAATTCCATTCTAACTAAACTGGTGAAAATTTGGTACTAATTTTTTTATGTGTACATATTTGTGCTCTTTTATTTAGACAGAAGCTGAGAGTCCTTTTTTTTTATGACTCTTTGTAAGATTCTACACCTTTTCCATAAATTCAAACTTTTAATATTATTGTTATGTTCTTTGCTCATTTTTAGCCATTTGGATAAAGGGATGGTGAAACCAAAAAATGAAGAGCGTAGAGCTTCAACGTAGATTTACATGAGTTATATCTACAATTTCAAAGGATGTTAGCTCAACCTTCGCCGCAGATAAGCTCTACAATTTGATGTGAGTTAATCTTTAATCTCTTTTTATGTACCACATTAGTACTACTTGGAAAGGCATAGATTTTGGGAAGTAGATAGGTAGCATAAGTTGAACCAAGTTAACTAAATTATTTAAGGTTAATGTTCCATTTTTGATCATGTTACCTAATTCAAGGTTGGAAAAGAATTTACTTGATGTTCTAAGTTTAAATTTCAAGACGTGATATTGTGACCTTTTGTTGTTATAATTTTATCCCTATTAACAAGGGTTTTGTTCTATCAATGAATTCACAATTGATTAGACTTAAATATAAGAATCTTGAATTACTTCTATAGTAGAACAAGATGGCTTTGTACATCATGTTTATTTTGTGATAAATTATTGATTGCTTAACATTTGCAGGAAAAGTTATATGAATGATAAATGAAATGCCTCCACAAATGACAAAATCCATTATCACTGTGACTACATCAACAAAGAGAACAATTGCTCAATTTTATGCGCAGGAGTTTAATGGTATGTTAAAAGATTTTTTTTACTATTGTTCTCATATTTTTAAATCCAAAATTGTCATATGATGCAATAAATATCATTGTTGGATTATCAAACCAATATAATTCATTTTTTTTTTAATAATACTGCTTGATTATCAGACCTACATAAGTTAGTATTTGAGCATGATTGCCATCTTTTTTGGTTAGTGTAATTACTATATTGGTTAGTGTTATTTTTTTGGACTTTTTATCAACAATTGCATTACTTATGAACCTCTCTTATGACCGCAAACTACACAGCTATGAGTCATGGGACCATGGACATGAGTTTTTTCTTATTCCCATATTATTGGATTTTAAGTTAACACAAATACTGTACAGACTATAAACGATCCCTACAACTTTAAATTGTCCTTACTCCTAAAATTATTGTTTTTAGATGCACAACTAATGTTTAATGAAAATTCCATTCTAACCAAACAGATGATAATTTGGTATTAAGTTTTGTGTGTGTACATATTTGTTCTCTTTTATATAGACAGAAGCTGAGAATCCTAATTTTGTTTATGGCTCTTTGCAAGATTCTTCACCTTTTCCATAAATTCAAACTTTTAGTATTATTGTTCTGTTATTTGCTTATTTTTAGCAGTTTAAATAAAGGTAAGGCAAAACCAAACAATAAAGAGAGTAGAGCTCCAACGAAGAATTACATGAGTTGTATCTACAATGTCAAAGGATGTTAGTTCAACATGTCGCATTTGTGGCCCAATTGTTTTGGCCGTAACCCATTATATGGTAATAGCCCATTTATTCCCTTAACCACCCACTAATCTGTTTCACGTGGTAACCGCTCAATGATGGTAAAAAGCGGTATATGCAAAACGTGAGAAAAATTCTGATTTAACGGTTCACTAAACCTATTCTCAAAATCGACAAACACCATCTAAATTTGAGAAGAAGGATTTGGAAACAAAATCAGAGACAAAGAACGGAAATTGGGGAAGAAGAGCATATAAGTTCATCCGATTTCGCTTAGCAATGGCTGGAGGTACTCCTTAATTACAATTTTTGCTTCCGCCTTTTGATTTATGCCGTAGTCAGAAATCTAACATTTGGTATCAGAGCACTAAAATTGCCTCTGCCTTGCTATAATAATGATGTTTCCATCTATTTCTGAAATTCCCCTTGCCGATTTCGTGTTTGATTGAGGAAATAATGAGTCTTTGTTGAAATTTCTCTGCCGACTTTGTATTCGCTGAGAAAAAATAATCAGCCTTCTTTTTCGTGACTGAGAAAATATTGGATCTGCCTCTGCCTTGCTTTAGTTGGTATAGTGGTTTCTATTGTTGCCTTTTGTTAATAATATAATATACCATCACTTGGCTGGAGACTTTCATGCTACGGTTTGCTGGTTCAATTAATTGTTGCTTTTGAAGGACTAGAGCATTCCTGCATAGTTTTTTTTTTTTTCATGAAGCATAATATATGCATAGCCTAGTACAGACGTTACTTTATGGTTTGCACTCATATGACACATTGTTTTATGTGGACCTAGCATACATAGTCTTACATATTGTAACCGTAGACTTGCTCTTCTTTTCAAGTATACCTACAGTTGTTGTTTGTACTGATTATTTAAAAAAAAACGACTGTGTGCTTTATATATTGCAAGCTAGGTATGTGTGTATAAAACAATGTGAAATGTCAAGTGATTGTGCAAATTTTTATTAGTTAGGGAGTAGCCACAACATCTCTAATTATTTAAATTTTTGATAAACTGAAATCACATGTGGATACTAGACATTGATTGTAATTAATCATGTGTAACATAATAAGATTTTGCCCACAGGAAATTTTATTGTTTTGCATGATTAATTAGGGTGATGTATCATATTGTGTTTCTTAATCTACCCACAGGAGTTAAGAAATAATGATTTGATAGTTTCACTATAAGATTAAATTTAAGAATCTGATTTGAGTAGACTTTAGCCCACAGGCAAGTTTTATGTCACCGGATTCATATGTGCATAGTTTACATTGGTAAATTATGATAAAATTACAGTCTCGGTTTATTATGTTAATAAGCATATTTTATTTTATTTGCAGTAATTTTACCTGGAAATATTTCTGATGTTAAATGTGACATTCCTGAATTAAGAGGTGATAACTACAAGGTATGGAAGGAGAGAGTGTTACTGCATTTGTGATGGATGGATATTGACTATGCTATTCGGAAAGACGAACCACCTAGCATAACGGAGGATAGTACTCCTGAAGCTATTGATCTTTATGAAAAGTGGGAGCGATCTAATCGTCTTTCAGTTATGTTCATAAAGACCAAGATCTGTGCTAGTATTAGGGGTTCGGTCGAACAGCATGTTAAAGTCAAGGATCTTCTTGAAGCCATCGATGAGCAGTTTGCATCATCTGATAAGGCTCTCGCCAGTACCTTGATTATGAAGTTCTCATCCATGAGGCACACTGAAGTTAAGGGAGTGCGTGATTATATCATGCGCATGAGGGATATTGCGGCTCAACTAAAGGCTTTAGAAGTTACCATGTCTGAATCTTTCTTGGTCCATTACATTCTGTGCACTCTACCTCAACAATATGCCCCATTTAAGATCTCTTACAACACACATAAGGACAAATGGTCAATTAATGAGCTTATGACCATGTGTGCTCAAGAGGAGGGTAGATTGTTGATGGAACAGGGCGAAAAGGTGAACCTTGCTACGACTTCTTATTCAAAGAAGAAAAAGGATCACAATAAGGAAAAAGAAAAAGGAAAGATTCATGCGAATCAAGTCGTGAAGAAGGAGTCAAAGTGTTACTTCTGTAAAAAGAAGGGACATATTAAGAAGGACTACATTAAGTTTAAAGCATGGCTTGAGAAGAAAGGTAATTTTCCAGCATTTGTTTGTTATGAATCTAATATGGTTAATGTTAATCATGATACATGGTGGATTGATACTGGGACTACAATCCATGTTTCGAATACCTTGCAGGGTATGACAAACCTAAGGAAACCAGTGGACAGTGAAAGACTTATCTATTCAGGCAACAAGATAGCTTCACGTGTGGAATCCGTTGGGACATGCAGTTTGGTTTTAAGTAGTGGTTTTACTTTATGTTTAGAAAAGACATTCTATGTTCCTAATTTTGCAAGGAATTTGATTTCTGTATCAAGACTTGTACCTTTTGGATTTTCCTTTAATTTTTCAGAATCTGGTTTTAGTATTATCAAAAATTCTGAAGTTATTGGCTATGGTACATTGTCTGATAATTTATTTCATCTTGACTTGAAAAATGATACCACTCATAATTTTATGCATGTTAATGTTGGTTTAAAAAGATGTATTATGAATGAGGATTCTTGTATGTTGTGGCATCGGAGATTAGGACACATCTCCATTGATAGAATTAAGAGGTTAGTAAAGGAAGGGGTACTTGGTACTCTAGACTTTACTGATTTCGACACTTGTGTTAGTTGCATTAAAGGAAAGCAAACTAATAAACACAAAGTTGGTGCCAAGAGGAGTTCTGACTTATTAGAAATCATACATACGGACATTTGTTGCCCGGACATGAATGCTGATGATCCAAAATACTTTATCACCTTCATAGATGATTATTCGCGATATATGTATCTCTACTTACTTCGTTCCAAAGACGAAGCTTTAAGTGCCTTTAAATTGTTTAAGGCTGAAGTAGAGAATCAATGTGGTAAGCACATTAAGATCGTGAGATCAGATCGAGGTGGAGAGTATTATGGTAGATACACTGAAAACGGACAAGCGCCTAGTCCATTTGCTAAATTTCTTCAAGAGCATGGGATTGTTCCCCAATACACTATGCCTGGTTCTCCAGACCAGAATGGTGTAGCTGAAAGAAGAAATCGGACATTAATTGATATGGTGCGTAGCATGAGAAGTAATGTTAAACTTCCATCATTTTTGTGGACTGATGCTCTAAAGACGGCATCATATATATTAAACCGGGTTCCATCCAAGGCTGTCTCTAAGACGCCCTTTGAGCTTTTCAAAGGTTGGAAACTGAGTTTGCGACATATACGCATTTGGGGATGTCCGTCTGAAGTGAGAATCTACAATCCACAAGAGAAGAAACTTGACCCTAGGACTATTAGTGGGTATTTCATTGGATATGCCGAGAAGTCAAAGGGTTATAGATTCTATTGTCCGTCCCATAATACCAGGATTGTGGAATCAAGAAATGCTAAATTTCTTGAGAATGATTTGATCAGTGGGAGTGATCAATTTCAGAATATTATTCCTGAAAAAGACCACTATGAGGTTCCACCCTCTGATTCAAGTGATAGATTGATTGTCATTCACACTCCTCAAGTTAAGCCGAGTGTTAGACAACCAATTATACAAATTCCACAAATTATTGATCAAAATCCGATAGATCATGTTGTAAATGAGGATTTGGTTCATAATGAGAATGAACAAGATTTGGTTCATAATGAGAATGAACAAGTCCCATTAAGAAGATCTACTCGAGAAAGGCGATCAGCTGTTCCTGATGATTATGAAGTGTATCTACAAGAATTGGATTATAATATTAGAGTCGATAATGATCCTTTGTCATTTTCACAAGCCATAAGTTCTACAGATTCAAACTTATGGATGGATGCTATGAAAGAAGAGATGAATTCAATGACTTCTAATCGAGTTTGGAATCTTGTCGAGTTGCCTGATGGTGTAAAAATCATTGGATGCAAGTGGGTTTTAAGACAAAAAGAGACTCACTAGGCAACATTGAAAGATATAAAGCGAGACTCGTTGCTAAAGGGTTCACTCAAAGAGAAGGAATCGACTACACGGAGACCTTTTCTCCTGTATCAAAGAAAGATTCTCTTCGTGTAATTATGGCATTAGTAGCTCATTTTGATTTCGAGTTACATCAAATGGATGTGAAAACGGCATTCCTTAATGGTGATTTAGAGGAAGAGGTTTATATGAAACAACCTGAAGGATTCTCCTCTAAGGATGGTGAGCATTTGGTTTGTAAGCTAAATAAATCCATATATGGGTTAAAACAAGCCTCCCGCCAGTGGTATAAAAAATTCCATGAAATAATTACTTCATTTGGTTTCGAAGAAAATATCATGGATCAATGTATATATCTTAAGGTCAGTGGGAGTAAAATTTGTTTTCTTGTGTTATATGTGGATGATATTTTGCTTGCAACCAATAATAAAGGGTTGCTACATGAGGTAAAATAATTCCTTTCAAGAAACTTTGATATGAAAGATATGGGAGATGCATCTTATGTCATTGGCATTAAGATCCATAGGGATAGATCTCGAGGCATTTTGGGATTGTCTCAAGAAGCCTATATCAACAAAGTACTTGAAATATTTAGAATGAAAGATTGTTCACCAACTGCAGCACCCATCGTGAAGGGAGACCGGTTCAGTTTGGACCAGTGTCCTAGGAATGACTTTGAAAGAGAACAGATGAAAAATATTCCATATGCTTCAGCTGTTGGTAGCATAATGTATGCCCAGGTCTGTACCAGACCTGATATTGCATATGCAGTTGGGGTATTAGGAAGATATCAGAGTAATCCAGGGATCGATCACTGGAAGGCTGTAAAGAAAGTGATGAGGTACCTTAAAGGTACTAAAGATTACTTGCTTATGTATAGAAGAACCGATAATCTGGAAGTGGTAGGCTATTCAGACTCTGACTACGGTGGTTGCAGTGATTCACTTAAATCCACATCAGGATATGTGTTCATGCTAGCTGATGGTGTCGTATCGTGGAGAAGTGCAAAGCAAACTTTGACGACTAGTTCCACTATGGTCGCAGAGTTCATTTCTTGCTTTGAGGCTACCTCGCATGGTGTTTGGTTGAAAAGTTTCATATCTGGACTTAGAGTTGTTGACTCTATTGATCGGCCGATAAGAATGTATTGTGACAATTCAGCTGCAGTCATCATGGCTAAGAATAATAGGAGTGGAAGTCAAAATAAACACATTGACATAAAGTATCTAGTCGTGAAGGAACGTGTTCAAGAAAGAAAAGTGATCATCGAGCACATTAGCACTGATTTAATGATTGCTGATCCCTTGACTAAAGGCATGCCAATTAAGACTTTTAGGGATCATGTAGTGAAAATGGGACTTGCACCCATTATGTAGTACATTCATTATGTTGTTATTGAACTTTATTATGTTAGATATTTTCTCCTTTTGGATTTATGCGCATATTTATGTTATTATGTTGAGAAATATCATTTGTTTGAACCTAGAGTAAACATGAGGTTTACTCATTAAGTTAAGTGTGCGTGTGGTTGTTGAGAATTTGATATATTGTGATACATGGAAGATTAATTCTCGTATTAAGAGATTTCGTCGCTATGATTCGTATATCATATCTCATTTCAAATGGGCCAAGTGGGAGAATGTCGCATTTGTGGCCCATTTGTTTTGGCCGTAACCCATTATATGGTAATAGCCCATTTATTCCCTTAACCACCCACTAATCTGTTTCACGTGGTAACCGCTCGATGATGGTAAAAAGCGGTATATGCAAAATGTGAGAAAAATTCTGATTTAACGGTTCACTAAACATATTCTCAAAATCGAAAACACCATCTAAATTTGAGAAGAAGGATTTGGAAACAAAATCAGAGACAAAGAACGGAAATTGGGGAAGAAGAGCATATAAATTCATCCGATTTCGCTTAGCAATGGCTGGAGGTACTCCTTAATTACAATTTTTGCTTCCGCCTTTTGATTTATGCCGTAGTCAGAAATCTAACACAACATCCACTGCAGATAAGCTCTACAATTTGATGTGAGTTAGTCTTCAATCTCTTTTTATGTACCACATAAGATCTACTTGGGAAGACATAGGTTTTAGGAAGTACTTAGGTATCATAAGTTGAACCAAGTTAACTAAATTATTTAAGGTTGATGCTCCATTTTTGATCATGTCACCTACTTCAAGGTTGAAAAAGATTTTACCTGATGATATAAGTTTAAATTTCAGGATGTGATATTGTGACTTATATGTAGATTCCCAAGGTGGTTTGGATTCATTGTGCTTCCATTTATTTATGATTAGTGCGTGGTACATAAATGGTATACATAGATATTTATATTCATTTTCTTTGTTTGACCTTTGCTTCAGATTACGTCATTCAAGAAAATGGCAGCGAAGATAGCTAGCAGGCAGAAGATATATATTGGTTTGAGGATTCATAATCTGGCAAGAAGATACTAGCGTAAGATTACAAATAATGTGAATGAGATTGTTAAGGAATAAATAAGCATTGGTCATTTCCTTTTTTTCATTTGTAAAGAACTCTGCTTTCGTATTAACTAGTGTGAACTCATGCTTCGCACACAGTTATAGCGAAATTATTGTAGTTGTAGTCATTATTGAATTAAAATAATTTTTAAACAATATGAATGTTCTATTAACAAAAAAGTAATGTGAAATATTATTACCATATAATATTAGCATAAGTAAACAATATGCAGTAATAAGACTTAATGTTTTCAAACATATGTATTTGTGAAAAGTTCGAATGGCCACGGAACATGCCGATAGTTTAAAAGAAAGAAACACATGGACTATGGTGAATTCGCAAGTTTGACCCACTAAAATACGAAGGCATATCATAAAAAAATATGAGTGTGTGGTCCGTGCTACGCACATGGGTATCGTCAATAACTAAATTGATGTTCAAAGTTGTTTATAATATGATATTGAGAATAAGTTTTTTCTAGAATAGACGAATGTATATTTTTAGTTTATTATGATGTGAATGAGCAATCATTATGGACACATGTATATATTCACACTCACACATATATACACACATAGACGCACACACATGCGTGTGTGTACATATCAAAATATAGAGGTTGGTTCTGTAATGTAAAAGATTCGGTAATTTTATCTTTGTTTAACTTGGATTTTAGCATTTTATTTGAATTTAATATTCAAAAGCTTTTTTATACAATTTGAAATCATCTTGGAGTGGAAAAGTGAAATGTAAAGTACAAAAATGCAAAGGCTTTTCAAGATCAAGTCTCAATTTAAATGAACAAAAAGCAATGGTGGTAATTGTATTATCTGGGAATGAGCCTGTTTTCAAAACATCAAATTGCTAAAATTGACATACCATTTTGTATGCAATACATATAGTTAGAGAGTAGAAAATTATAAAGAACACCATGCTTGAAACACACAAATTTTAAAAATTTCATTAATACTAATGCATTTTTAAACAAAATTGCATAAATATTCCATTTTTGGGAATATGCAATTATGTTAAAATAAATGGTAAATTCGTCCTAAAAGTGCAAAATCTGGAATGCAAATCGATGCTACCTTATTTACGTTGGAAATGTATAAACTATACTAAATTAATTAAGATAGTGCAAAATTTGCACATATTTATTTAAAAAGTTATAGCATATGCACCGCTTGAAATCGTATGTAAAAAACAAACATGAAAGGGTAGATTAATAGAAGGAGAAAATTACTATACACCAGTTTGCACGAAAGCAATACAAAAAGGAAAATTTGAGCGACTTGTAGAATGTAAATCCATTAATCAATTCTCAGAAATACAAAATAATATGAAAAATGGAATGGTCGGTAATAAATTAGTCTAATACAGTGTTTACATCTAATACACGAAAACCGTAACAGTAAATAAAAGAATAAATTTTGAAAATTGGATATTATGGACATTATAAGAAGCAAAAGTCTATGGTCACATAATATAGACATCATTGGCGATACAGTTAATATCCACTATTGGATTTCCCACTAATTCTCACCTGCCATATAGAAATAAAAAGATATAATGGTTAATATTTCTTATATCACTGGTTCTGTCTATTTTTAATCCACATAGTCGTTCTGTTGAAAAAATACATAAAAGGTGAAAATGGAAAATCACCTAAAAAAAAGTCAAACCATATAATATTTGCAGTTGAATACCTAAATTTTTTACCTTCAAATATTCAAATGAAAATTCAAAAAAAAAGTGCAGGATATAACTCTTAAAACTACAACTTGTCTAAAATTCAGTGGAACTCTACAAATTTTTGTAGTTATCAATTTTATATTGATCTACGTAGTTAATTTTAGTTAGAAACATCAATTTTCGTAATTTTAAATCAAAAGAACTATTAGCTAAGATTAAAAATATCTTCAAAGAAAATAAGATATTATATTTTTAGATTAAAGAGGTATTTTCTAAAAGATATAATATTATTTTATCATTTGATTAGGAATGTTATTACAACCAATGAAATGTGATTTTGACGACACTCTTTCAGTAATATGTTCATATGAACAACATGAGTTGCACAAAATGATTAGTTCCAAGCGTAGAGTTGTCTTAGCAATGAATTATAATTTTCTAAAATAAGTAAAATAATATATGAATGAAGTATATCTCTGTTAAATAGCGTTCAATTTAGTAATGGCCTCAAGTAAAATAATGTTTAATGTTAGTAATGATACTTGTAAATGATATTTTTAAATTAATTAATATTAGTTGAGCATTACATGGGTTTTATGCTTAGTATGCGGATCAAATCTTCAGTTCTAATCTTATCTGTTGTCCATCTGTATCTTTAAAGATATCTGTTCTTTATAACAACAAACTTAATGAATTTATAAGCCGTCACATTTGATGAAGGATTGTTAATAACAAATAATGGCTGAGGTTATTGTACTACATGGGGACATGCTAGAGGAAGATAATGCTAACACTTATGAAGTTAATCTTTTATGGTGAAGGCTGTTAATTGTTAGCAATGGTTCATATAACAAATAAATTTATATTAATTATGACCATTGAATGGGACATCGTCCATAAAGCATAGGTGACTTCGTTACACACACATATTTTAATTGAAATGCAATCAGTCAAGGGATAAAAGAACATCTTTCATCAAACTCATTTACTGCTAAGTAAAGCTGAATAAATGAATTTTTTAAATAAAATATATTCAAAGCAAAACATACTTTTTCAGCCGACTCAAACAAATAATAGAAATTAATATTAAAAGAATTATTATCTTTGTTTCCTTTCAGATTATTTGTGTTGAAAAAAGTTGGCATGGTAGTAATTAACCCATTACTATGACCGTTTCCTACCAAAACTCAATACTCAAAGCATTGAATTCAATAAAGCCATTGTGTATGACAGTATCCAGTCGGAACTCAATAGCATCGAAGTCAACAAAGTTAAGAGCAGAGAGTTTACACATGCAATATGCAAAAAGAATTTATTACTTCTGTAAAGGTCAATTTTTTTTATATTTATCATACATTGTGTATGCCAGTCTACAACATTTCACATGAGCTATGAACATTAATTTCAAATTCATGTACATCATCCACTAAAACTAATTTACGTACTCTAAATAACTACATCTTATGAATAGAATTTCCCTAGCAAATTATGGTAAGATAAAGCTTAGAACTTGGAAGAACAAAAACAGCTTCATTTATTCAATCTGCCTCTGGGTTCATAGCAAGATTCCTTTAGGTTGGAGTGTGATTTTAGCATCAATGTTACCATATGCACTGCATTGGTCAGCATCCTCATCCCATTTCTCTGTAAGAACTGATCATTAAGCATCTTTTATATGAAAAAACTTGGATACCAAAATACTGCAGTGTTCAATCAAAAATATTCATTGTGTAACGAAAACTTTATTCCCTTTTATAACTTGATGCATTGTTTTATTTACTGGCTAAATTGAATACCAGGTTTCACCTCCAAGATTTAGTAGTTTTATTTCAGATGGCTATTATGTTTCATTTTATGAAATAAACAAATATTTTGTTTGTAGGACCATTTTTCAGTTGCTAACAAAACCTCACAAACAATTCTTTAACACACAGTCCAAGTGTCCAACATATAGCAACCTCATTTATACCCTCTAACTTAGTGTGGTGCTAAGGGCACCGTGCTTTTGCTAAGTGTATCGCGGTTAGTAAACAATCACCAACCAAATATTGGTCGATTGGTGGTTGTTCGTTGACCACGGTATTGAATTTTTTATCAGAAAATTGGTAGTCCCTAGCATAAGTTATAATGTCCTTACCATCATAATATATATTAAGTAATTTAATAAGTAAAGGATACATATTCATAATTTCTATAGTTACAGCTACCCCCTCCCAATATTTGAAGACATCTAATTGCATATGGTGAATTGTCCTGTATAAACTACTGTAAATAGAACAGAAGAGGATCCCATATTTTTAATTAAATTAGACTTATTTATGCATGTAATAGAACCAACAATTTCTAAAATTATTTTAAAAAAAATACTATATTCACCTAAAATAAATAATGTACCCAAACTTTTTGTTATATAGGAGTTGTTTAAATTCACAAACGGAAATGAAATAGGGGACATATACAAAATACAAATGCTTTTCTGATCGATTTGAAAGGTTACCGCATAAATCATAAAGGCTGGTTTTGACGAAAAAGAAATATGGTTAAAATTTAAAAAACAGTATAGCAATACTAAATTTTCACGTATATTAGCTGTTATATTTTAGAACTACATGGCAAAAGTAGGGCCGTGAATTATTTTTTAAATAAAATTAATGTCACAAACTAATACGTCGGACCATAGAATAAATATATTAATCACAAAGCTTTATCATTGTGATAGTTATAATATGATGATTCAATTTTGTATATAGACTATACCCTTGAATTTGCCAATCCCACTATACATCAGAAATAGAAAAAACATATGCAACGATACTTGAACCGATAAACCATTAAGCGTAGTGTTGTGTTGTTTCTCATATGAATATTTATAAGTATAACTGCAAATTTCATTTTTTGTATGTTACTACTTCAATTTCAGAGGATTGCGTCGAGGTTCATTCTTCTTTAAAATTGATATTACTCCGCGGTACGGTATAATACGACTAAAAATTGTTTATAAATTCATACACAGTTGTATATATCTTTGAAAAAACCGCAATTGTAAGTTAAGATTAAAATTATTTCTTCTTTTCCATTATTGAAATAATATTATACTTGTCTCGATACAGTCATCAGTAAGAATAAAATGAGATGTATTAGTTTTGAAAATTTAATTTGTTAGCTGGTTACATTTATGTAATATAAGTAGTATAGCTCTATGTTCTATTTTATTTGATATATAATCGTTTAGGTATATACTATATTTTTTGTTTATTGAACATTAAACAAAGACAAAAGGCATATTATGTCTCCAAACTCATGTTACATGAAAGTTACACCACTTAGTTTTGTATAGTAACATCATACAAAAATGGCTACTTCTCTAAGGATGAATTTATAAAGGTGACATTGGGTTCAAAGCTCCTCTTGATAGGATATCTAAATACTTCATTGATTGGAGAGGAATATATGATAGAGGTTACTTCAATACTATTTGTAGACCTCTTGATAGGATATCTAAATACTTCATTGATTGGAGAGGAATATATGATAGAGGTTACTTCAATACTATTCGTAGACTTTAAATTTCAGTTATCAATGAATCAATCCTTCTTTCCTTTGAGGTTGGTGATGAAACAGAATTAGAAGTCAGAATTTGTATCCATTAAAGATTCAGGACTAACAAAAATAAATATTTGTACCTTCAAGCACTTTAGAAAAAAAAACACGTCTATTTTTAAGAAATTAATTATATTTATTCAAATAAAAGCCGATGAAGTTTTCACTTGAATTTAGAGAACAACTGTATCCTAAAATACTGCAACAGAATCTTCCAGAGGGCTTAGCTTTTGATGCAGCGGATTTAATTGCGGTGCATAAAAACTTATTACATTTTAAGCAGCGCATTCAACCATGGTATTAAAAGAATGGATGATGTTTGAATATATTTTTGTGGCATTTAAAATGGACTCCTTTTGTGCTTAGCATTTGAAGCAATGGATTCAGAATTTTTTGGCATTTGCTCCATATTCATGATAATCATTAGACAAATTACAAAAAATTTATGCCTATATAGTCAAATAGGCTTCTAATTTATCCTTGACCAAATCATGAGTCCTTACCAAGGATTAAATGCTAAATGCAATAAAATTATACTTCTTTTGTGTAAGTGCGGAGATGCCTCACCCTCATATCTAAATCGTAGATGGTACGTAATTGGTGAAACAATGGTGAGAATGATGGAATAAGTGTAGTAATTGGTTTAAAAACAGACCTCGCTATCCAAAAACTGCATGTTGAAGCCGAACACTTCATTGCTTCGTAGGTTGATGGAATCCCAGACTCTGCCAACCCACACTCGTACCGTTGCTCCAGCAGTGTCAAGAGTAAGTGATTGGAGAGGTAAACATACATCATCCATTGCAGAATCTGAATGAAAAAAGAGAAAATTGTAAATGAGCTCGTTTATTAGCATGTAGAAGGCAGATGTCGTGAGAAAAGAGAGTGGACTTATTATGACATTATACCAAGAGACTTGAAATCTACTCTGAATTATTGTCAGATAGCACCAGTAACCGATTGATGGTATGTATTTATATCAGAGTTATCAAGTGATAAATCATGACCTTTGCTTATCCTGCAAATTTAATGACATTCAGTTTAATATGTAATGTAAACTATTCCCCTTTGTATTCTATCGTTGCACCCAATATGTTGGTTAATATATTAATGAGGACTAAAAGCAGTCATTAATGTATACCAGGCTGTTAGCATGCTGAGTACTTATAAATGCTAAACATGAGAAGGCGAAAATGCATTGTAGAATCAGTTATTAAATAGAAGGTGGAAGGTATTATGGAAATATAGACAGATTTAGAAAGTAAGTATGATAAAGAACAAATTCTTAAGAGTGGTATGACGTAGTAGGGGAAAGAAATAAGGAAACGAATAATAAGAAAACTTCATACAAGTGAACTGTAAATGAACAGCTTAATGGAAATGCCAAACAACTTAGTTCAATCAATAATCAGTGCATTAATTAATTGATAGAAATAAAAGATATATCATAGTAACATCCACATCAAAGTAATTAATCGTTACGTAATTATTATTGTAAATTTCTTGAAATAACTTATTTTCTATTGGTGCAGAAAAAGTAGAAAAAATTGGATTGTTTCGAATTTCATTGCAGGTAATTAATTTTGTATATGGCATGGAGGAAAAAGATGTAAAAAGTTCTGACGTTGAAGAAAGAAATGGCCGTTAATTGTTCATCATGGTCAAATTAAAATCATACGGGTGAGTTTTCTATAAATGATGCATTAATACCATATTAGTTGTAAATGAACATGCATGTACACAACTTATATGACAGCAGTTGCATTCAAATTAAATGTAAGGCTGGGCACGTGGTTGCATGAATTAACGCTTGAAAACTTATAACATGAAAACTTATAACATGAAAACTGAATGACGACATTAATGCATGTCCAAGTAAATGAAAGAGTAAGTGTAAGCTTGTAAAGAAAGCAAACTAAATTAAATATAAAACCACCTTAAAAACATGTAACAGTAATTGCATGTTGGAAAATATATCATCATAAAGAGGATTCACATATATATACAATACCCAAATAAAGCAGTGTGATAGTACATTATCTTTTAGCAAGTAACATATTAGGAGTGGTGTCCTAATTACAATTCAGTGCAGTGTAAAAATTGCAAACCAAACAGAACAAATGTAAAAGGTTTTGTACTTAGATATCTCAACCTTATGAAGTTTAAAGCAAAATAATGTCACCGATATGGAAGTAGATTAGGTACCAACATTTCAAAAAGAATGAAGAGTGAGAAAAGTATACAGTTCTGTTGACTAAATTTCCATCGAGCTTAAGTTACAAAATCAATCCAGTTTTCAAGGGAAAATAATTTCATTTAATGTTTGTTATGTTCCAAATAAATGCTACAGTGAGTTTTCGATAACTGGAGCATGAATACCATAATTAGTTTCTCATGTTTCATACTTTATATTCCAGCAGTTGAAGAACAAATAAAATGAAGCTATTACACATTGTTAATTAGACAAACCGTTGAAATTTTGATATGTTAAAATTGGATGGCATCATCAATGCATTGTCAACATAAAAATTGAGTAAAAGTTTGTAACCGATGGCTGATGTGTACTATAAATTTCGGTGTCAACGAATTATATTATCCTGCTATGCGTATGGTGCAATCAACTGTTGCAATGAAGAAGATAAATCTGAATTTATCTCTCTTGGCATATCCTTATGGGCTGTGCAGTATTTGAGGTAGTCCAAAAGAGATAATTTAATCATGGAAAGCCTGCACTTGAATAAATCTGGTAAAGGTAAATACGCCAAATGAAATAAACACATGCAGTGGCGGATCTAGCAATTCTTTTCAGGTAGGGCAAGTTTTGTCCCACACCAGTAAAAATTTTTGAGTCCTACTGCATGTATACCAAGATATTTTTTACCATTGCAAATCAGCCAAAACATGGCTTATGCTGACTTGAAACAATGAGTGTTGGCTTGTTTGAGAGTTGAGGTAGGGCATTTCTTGTCTACCCAGGTAGGGCAATTTGCCAAAACCCATAAAATTTTGCTACGCTGACAACTTTTCAGGTAGGGCAGTGGCCTTTGCTGGCCACTGAGTAGATCCGCCCCTGAACACATGGTAGAAAATTAACATCCGCTTCCCTAGATTCAGTGCATTGAGACAATATTTAGTTATTCGATTATCGGAAAGTAAACTGAAATTCAAGAAAATGAAGAGAACTAAAAGTTCGATGATACTTAAAAAACTAACAAAGAGACATACATCTTCACGTTTGTTTGTAGTAGTGAGATCCAAAGGCCACCTAACCTGCATTTGAACGTGGTCTCAGTAACAAGTAATATAAAAATTTATAAGGCGCCAGGATTTGATGTGCAATGACAGCATGCAGCATAGTTAGTAAATGATATAGTCAAAACTAATACCTAATTATTTCAGAACGCGTTAGAGAATAGTTTATTCAACGTTCAGGATTCAGTGAGAAGGTAGACAATGAAATTGCAGCACTGGTAAAAATTTCAAATGAATAAAGTATGGATACCTGTGAATAAAAGACAAAAATAACCACAAAATCAAATCAAGTGGAAAACCGACATAAATATTATCTACATGTCTTTTTTTGTATCAATGTAGGTTTATCTTTCTTGTCATAAATTCGAAAGCTGACAACCCATTGGTATTATAATGAGTTACAACTGAAAGCTATGAACTTTTATTTTTTCTCACCGTATATGTTTGTACTTGGGCCTTCAGCCCATTATCTTTATTTTTCCTTTTCTTGCACGTATGAAGATTATAAATACGTGCACTTCCATTGTACAATAGAACTACATTTTCATAAATAAAATTTTTGTTTCTTCTCTGCTATCATCAACACAATTTACATCAAAACATTTATATGGTATCAGAGCTGCCAAGCTTAATAGCTATCAAGAATCCTGAAAATTAACTTTCTGGGTAGCTTCAATTCTGGGTTTTTTTAAAACAGAAGATTCGTCAGTATTGCTTCATCATCCGAATCCCTCTCATTAGAGATAATAGTTTATCTCCTCATTTGAGAGTTGCTACCTGAATTCAACAATTTGTGCCTCGCCATACTTTGCAAGCAGGCTGCATCAAGCTGTTGAATCAAGTCTACCCAAGAAACTGCTGAAACAGTTGAAAACCGATCAAGAAACTCCAAAAAAATTAAGATAGCTGAAGTAAAAGTGCCATACCAGGGAGTTTTATCAGGAAAGAATTGCATAAAAGTTTTTTTTTCTTTTGAAATCATCATTTAAAGCTCTTCAGGTTGCAACAGACCCAGCTATAATAATTCTTTCAAGAATTTCTCAATTCTTGATCATCAAAGTATCAGAGTTTCAAACCTTCTTGCCGTCAAGTGTTCACAATTGTTGTCACCATGGTTGATAACAACAATTCTACCTCAAATTCCTCTGGAAATTCATCTGCAAATCAAAATCAAGCAACTTCAGTCAATCAGAATGCTTCTAATGTTGAATCTTTAGTCAAAACAGGTATAAACCCTCAAACCCAATTAGTTACTATTTATCTTGAAGAAAATAACTACTTGCTATGGAAACTGCAAGTAGAGACTGCTCTACAGGGTTATGGTCTTGAAGGGTACGTTCTTGGTACTATTGCTATCCCACCAAAATTTATTACTGATGCAGACAATAGAGTAGTTAGTAATGATGAGTATGCCAAATATTATAGGCAGGACAGATTAATTTGTGCATGGTTATTATCATCCATAAGCGAAAAAATCCTATCTCAAGTTATTGGATGCAAGACAGCTAATGATATTTGGACATCTATAGAAAAATCCTTTAACACTCAATCATCTGCTAAAATAATGTTCTATAGAAATCAACTGCAAACTGCTAAGAAAGAAAATTTGTCCATGAGAGAGTACTTAACTAAAATCAAAGGCATATGTGATCATCTTGAAGCAGCAGGACAAAAGATAAATGATTCTGAACATATATTAGCCATTTTAAATGGACTTGGTGAGGAATATGAAGCTGTAGTGGCTGTTATTACATCTCAAAAGGTTACAAGTTCTATGGAAGATGTGTATTCTATACTTCTTGCTCATGAAGCAAGAATTGAAATCAAAAGGTCTCAGCTAAATGAATTGTCTGCAAATATTGTTGAATCTAAAAACAAGAATCAAAGCAGAGGAGATTCTATCAGTCAAAGAGGAGGTCCCTCTAATAGAGGAAGAGGAAGAGGGAGATGGAATAACAGCAACAATAGACCTAAGTGTCAAATTTGTGAAAAAGTGGGTCACACTGCAGTAAAATGTTATTTCAGGTTTAATAACAACTATGTAGCTGGTCAGTCGCAAAGCAATCAAAGAAAGACTAATCCTACAACAAATCTAGCAAATCTTGAAACTGACAGTCAAAGCAACAGTTCAAGAAACAATCAAACTGATGATATTAGTGATGATAATTGGTATCCAGATTCAGGTGCCACGAATCATATCACAAACAATCTCAATAATCTCAATCTTGGTCAAAGAGAGTATAAAGGTACGAATTCTCTACATATGGGTAATGGTGATAGTGTAAATATTACACATATTGGCTTTGGCAGCATCAAAGATAAAAAACAACTGTACCTTAACAATCTACTTATGGTTCCTCATATAAAAAAGAATCTTCTCAGTGTATCACAGTTTGCTAAAGACAATAATGTGTATTTTGAATTTCACCCTTATCATTGTTTAGTTAAAGACTTACTGACTAATGAAATTATTTTGCAGGGTAAATCAAGCAAGGGATTGTACAAATTCAGTGCTGTAAATTCTGCAAATAGTGATCTAGAAAGGAATAGTTGTTACCTATCTGAAATTGATGATAAAACTAGTGTGTTTGATCTATGGCATATAAAACTTGGCCATGCTAATGTGAATGTGGTTAAAAAAGTATTAGCTACCAAAAATATTTCTTATGATGATGTTTCTATGCCATATGTCTGCACCTACTGTCAAATGGGTAAAAGCCACAAGCTACCCTTTTCTAATTCTCAAACTACCTACACTAAACCACTTGAACTTGTTGCTGCAGATCTATGGGGTCCAGCATCAACAAATTCTGACTATGGTTTTAACTACTATATCTCTTTTGTTGACTCATACTCTAGATACACCTGGATATACTTCCTAAGATCAAAATCTGAGACTAGTAAAGTTGTCATTCACTTTGTTAATCAGGCTGAAAAGCAAACAGGTGAAAATCTGAAAGTTCTACAAACAGATGGAGGTACAGAATTTAAACCTCTAAGTGAATTCTTTTATAAGAAAGGTATAATACACAGATTAAGCTGTCCATACACATCTGAGCAAAATGGCCTAGTTGAAAGAAAGCATAGGCACATTGTAGAAAGTGGTCTAACTTTATTAGCTCAGAGTCATTTAACCATGAAGTTTTGGCTTGATGCATTTAATACTTCAGTATATTTGATAAATAGACTGCCAACCAAGATTTTGAATAACAAAAGTCCTCTAGAAGTCTTATATAATATTAGGCCTGATTATGATAGACTCAAAGTCTTTGGGTGTTTATATTATCCTTATTTAAGGCCATACAATACTCATAAGTTAAATTTTAGATCATCTGCTTGCACATTTATAGGATATGCTAGTGATCAGAAAGGCTACAAATGTCTTGATGAAAGAGGTAAAGTTTATGTTAGCCGACATGTTGTGTTTAATGAAAGGGTATTTCCTTTTAACAATAAAAATATTATCACTACACAAAAAATATACAATCCAAAGAAATCAATACCAGGAATACCTCTTTACTCTGACAAAATAACTGAAGATACTGGTGATGGTAGCTCAGAGTCTCATCAAAAGTTTATGTCATCATCAAGCAATGAGTCACCTGAGCCTTCCAATCAGTCCAGTAGCAATCAATCACAACATGAGAATCTGCAGCTTGACTTAAGCACTGAAATCAGTAGTGGTCAAGAGAATATTAGAAATGACAACACTGAAAGCCATGAACAGCAAAGGGAACAAGCTCAAACAGGACATCCAATGATTACTAGATCAAAAAGGGGTATTTTTAAGCCTAAGGTCTACAATGTTATTAATGATTTTGAAGAACCAGCAAATTACAATCAAGCTGTCAATGATCAAAACTGGAGACAGGCTATGGATGAGGAATATCAAGCACTGATAAGAAACAAAACATGGACACTTGTCAAAGCTCCAGCAGACAAAAATATAATTGACAGCAAGTGGACATATAGATTAAAGAAAAATGCTGATGGATCTATACATAGGTACAAGGCTAGACTGGTTGCAAGAGGCTTCACTCAGCAATATGGGTTTGATTTTGAAGAGACATTCTCTCCAGTTGTTAAACCTACCACTATAAGGATAATTCTTACTATAACTCTTCACAACAATTGGAAAATTCAACAACTAGATGTTAATAACGCATTCCTGAATGGTGATCTTAAAGAAGAGGTGTACATGAGCCAACCACAAGGATATCCGAAAAATAAGGAGCTTGTTTGCAAGCTCAATAAAGCAATTTATGGGCTTAAGCAAGCCCCTAGGGTCTGGTTTGATAAATTGAAGCTTGTATTAACAAGTTTAAAGTTTCAATCTACCAAATCAGATCATTCACTGTTTATTAAAATTACTGACAATATTACTATTTTTGTTTTGATATATGTAGATGATTTAATCATTACAGGAAACAGTGAAACTGAGATAAGAAGACTTATTCAAATTCTGGACAAACAGTTTTCAATCAAAGACCTGGGTGAACTTAACTACTTTCTGGGCATTGAAGTGATAAAAGCATCTAAATCAGATTTATTTCTCAGTCAGAAGAAATACATCAATGAAATTCTTGTTAAAGCAAAAATGGATGGTGTAACGACCCGCATTCTACGCATCATAGGATCGTAGAATATTTATTTCTTTCACATACGAAGTCGTATGGTCATGTAACCTTTGGGGAACGACTATTGGGGTCATTTCCCATGTTCATGATTTTTCCCGATTTTTAAATGACCATTTTACCCCTAGTTATCACTGTTTTGGCCATAACTTTTGACTGAAAAAGAATTTTGACCTGAAATCACTTCCATTGACTTCGGATGATGGTTTCTCTTTCCGTAGAGTGGTCATAATAGCCAAACGGACTTACCGTTTGGGAGATATGGCTGAAACAAGTTTCAGATGGTTAGAAACAGCTTAATTGGGCTTAACCGGGTGATTAGCAGCTAGGCCCAAGGGGAGTTTCGGGTTTAGGGGTATATGGAGGCTGGTTAGGGTTAGAAAACATTTCTTTAGACATTTTCCAGCCGCCACTTTCATTTCTCTTGACCTAGCCATGGCCTCCACTCTCTAAATCTCTCTAAAACACCCAAAATCACTTCCTAATCAATGATTAAGGCTTAGAGGCATCAAATCAAGGAGGATTAGCACAAGGACCGAGGTAAAGCTGCTGTTATCTATTGGAATTCGTGCAAATCAGAGGTTCACTTCAGATCTGAAAGTTTTATTGTGGCAAAGGTGAGTGATTTGCATAGTTTTTGCACTAATTACAGTAATTAAGGGTAATTAGTGAAGATTAGCGAATTTATACACTAATAAATTCTGGAGAAATGTTTAGAAATTCGAAAATAATATTTTATGCCTCTGTTAGAAATTTGGTTCGATTTGATTAAGTTTTGTTAACCCTATGATTAGATTTACTTAGAAATGTTTAAGGGAAATTTGGGGTAGGACCATGTTTGATCCATTTTATATGCTATGATTTGTGTTTTGGGTGTTGTAGTCGATACTATATGTTGCTATGACTGTATGATATGTTTTGTGATTGTCTAGAAGTGTTAGTTTGGTCAAAAACGCCGTCGAATGGCGAGAAACTGTCGCTGGAACGAAGTGCAGGAATTTATCCGGATCGGATCGCCCCCATGCCCACGAACCGACCCGCCTTCTCGAACCGCGCCGCGTGCCAGAGCTCGGAGCCACGAAGGGAAGACCACGATCCAACTTGGAGAGGAAGCACCACGAGCTGATGAGGCGCCACGATCCAGATGGGTAGCTCGACCCGAACCAGTGGATTGCCACGAACCGATAAGCCCGAACCGACCCGACAAGGCGCCACGAGCTGACGAGGTGCGATCCATATGGTGCGACACGATCCGACGCTGGCGAACCGAACCAGGAAGGCTTCCACGATCCGACCAGGGCGTGAAGGATGATCCGAACCGATCCGAGGTTGATGGCTACGAGCTGGTGACTACGAACCGAACCAGGAAGTTACGAACAGAATGAAGACCGATCCGGAGGGTGATGACTGAGAACCCGAGATGCAAAGGTAGTCCAAAGGGAAGTTAGAGCTCAGGATCCAGATGGGAACCAACGAGTTCACTTCATGAGTTGGGCTTTGCTGCGGGACGTGTGCCAAGGAGTTATCGACGTCTATAGCTTTGGACCACTATGGTAGGAGGTACGAAGGCGGATTCAGGGCCATTATGGCATCGGTAGAATCGAGGGCTACGACCAATGAAGTGGGTCATTGAAATGTTTGGTCATGACTCCAAGTGTTTGGCTTGGTCACAGCAGGGTTTCTACAAGTCGGGATTCGTCGTTGCCTCAGTTTTGTCTAGTGTTCCAAAGTGGTAGATGTCGTACGCTTTACGCACTTAGTGAGAGATGTGAGGATGGTTGCTATGGATGATTTGCTTGCTATCATTGTGACATGCACACCCCACCCCCGTATTCTTACACCATTTATTATGGCACCTTGGAGTATTGTACGGTATGTGGTACTAACTCTTTGGTTGCAGGTCCAGGTTCAGGTATGGTTTAGTATACCTGTTATTATTCTGTTTAGATGCTTATCGCTCATACCAGGCTTTATGTCTGACCCAGAGTTTTATGTCTCCTCTTATTACTCTGGGTGCTCACACGAGCAGACTAGAGACAGGTTAGCTGGTGATGCACGGGTAAATGATCCGGAGACGAGCAGGAGGCTTCCATGTAATATACATATATATAGTATTCTCCCTGTGTTGTTGAAGATCACTACTTGGGCATTGTTGGTATATCTTCTACTTTAGCTTTCTTTTGCTTAGAGACAGTAAATTTGGAAAATTGTAATAAGCTGTATATGGATTTCCGCTGCTTAGAGATTGATGTTGGTTTTTGTTATCAGCTTATGCACTGTCTCGCCTGTTTTATGTCAAGTATGTTATTATTATATTTTATTCCATGCGCTGTGAGACATTCTACAGGTTTCTTGATTAGTTCATCCTCTTCTTTCCTTTCTTATGACGACCGTCTTGTGCTAGCCGGGCATGTGTACAGCGCACTTTTGGAGGAAATGCAGGCTGGTGCGGGGCGGGCCGTCACACTTGGTATCAGAGCTCTAGGTTGCGTAGTTAACCTAGGGAAGTTATCAGGGAGAGATATTATACGTATACGAGAGAGCGTATTTGTGATTACTTTGGTTTTCAAAAAGCTATATATATATACTATTAGTAGTATAAGGATGAAGTCGTACTGCACTAGCACCACTATGGAGTCGTTAATCATTTCCTTTTTCAGATTGACGATGAGCCGATATACTAGAGGTGCTGGTAGGGGAGCCAATAATGGGAATGCTGCTGACATGAGGACGATGTTTACTGACCTCATGAGAGAGATGCTTAGAGATGTGCAGAGGGCAGCTCCCAATGGTGGAAATGGTGGTGGTCCAATAGTGCAGGCGCCAAGAGTCGACTTCGCCAAGCTGAATAAGGATTATACTAGCCTTGGTGGGAAGCCGTTCCACGGAACGGAGTCGGCTACGGATGTTCAAGATTGGGTGGATAGTTGCGAACGTATCTTCGAGGATTTGGGTATCGAGGATGCGATGAAGAGGAAGCTAGCGTCCCGTCAGCTGCAAGGGCGGGCAATGAATTGGTGGAATGCTATAAAAGCAGCTACTCCCGAAGATCAGATTACTTGGGAGCAGTTTAAAGCTCGCTTTAGCGAGAAGTTCATTCCCGCTGCTCAGAAGTCAGTGCTGTTTAAGAAATTCTTGGAGCTCAAGCAGAATGGCAGAGCTGTCTCGGAGTACATTGCTGAATTTGACACTCTGTCAAAATATGGGTTATCTCTTATAGATACTGCCGAGAAAAAGAATGAGAAATTCATAACTGGTTTGGATCAATACTTGGGGGAAAAACTTATTAACCACATCGATGAGACGTTTGAATCGATTATGGGGAAAGCGTTAAGGTCAGAAAGTCTCTACCCTAAGCCGAAGACTGAAGTTGCATCCGCAGATGAGCCAAAGCCACAAGCTAGTGGTGGAGGCAAAGGTGGTTCTCAGAATAAGAGAAAGCAGAATCAGGCTAAGGATGGCCAGAAGAAAAAGAATAAGCAAGATGTGGAGTGCTTCAGCTGTGGTAAGAAGGGCCATTATGCTAGTAATTGTCGGGCCAAGCCAGCGGATAGGAAGTGCTTCAATTGTGGCCAATTGGGACATCACAAGGACAAGTGTCCGCAACCCCCTAAAGAAAAGCAAATGGTGAAAGCATACGCTCTCAATGCTATTCCTTCTTCGTCGAATGCCCCAACTGCGGCGGAGAAGGGAAAGAATGTCGTCATTCAAGGTATGCTTTCTGTTTATGATGTTCCTGTTAGAGTTTTGTTTGATACCGGAGCTTCCAGTTCTTTCATATCTAGTGACCTGGTAGATAGGTTGGGATTGGAGCCCGAGATTGTCGATAGACCTTTAGTAGTGACGAACCCGATTGGTGGTTCGACTAGCCTTAGCATGATTTGTCGTAATGTGGTCTTATCGAGTCATGGATGCATGTTTGTTTGTGATTGCTTTGTTTTGGGCTTTACTGGGTTTGGCATTATATTGGCAGTAGATTGGCTCCAAAGATACGGGGTGGTGGTAGACTGTGAGGGCTTGTTGGTGACAGCTAGAGCGGATGATGGGCGGAGGATAGTGTTTGGTGGTCTACCCAGTAAGGGGGTATTGGCTAGTTTTCTAAACTCCCTCGACATTCCGCATAGTGAGTTGTCAGGTTTGCCCGTGGTTGGCCAGTATCCGGATGTTTTCGAAGAAGTGACCGGACTTCCACCACACCGAGAGATTGAGTTTCGTATTGATTTGGTAAAGGATGCCAGGCCTATAGTGATGCCACTTCGTCGTATGGCACCAAGGGAGCAGCGAGAGCTCGAGGTGCAAGTCAGCGATCTTTTGAAGAAGGGATTTATCAGAAGGAGTGTTTCTGAATGGGGAGCACCAGTTGTGTTTGCTACTAAGGCGGATGGTTCCCTTCGTTTGTGTGTAGACTACCGCGAGTTGAATAAAGTGACGAGGAAGAACAAGTATCCTCTACCGCGGATAGATGATTTGTTCGATCAGTTGAGTGGCGCGAGAATATTTTCTCAGTTGGATCTCGCGACAGGTTTTCATCAGCTTAGAGTGGAAGCTGAGAGTATAGCTAAAACGGCATTTCGAACGCCGTCTGGGTTTTATGAATGGTTGGTTATGCCATTTGGGCTGACTAATGCCCCGGCATATTTTGTGGATCTTATGAATAGGGTATTCAGAGATCAGTTGAATAAGTCTGTTCTTGTGTTCGTGGATGATATTTTGGTCTATTCGAGGACAGAGGAAGAACACAAGAAACATTTAAGAGTAGCGATGGAGGTGTTGAGAAAACACCAATTGAAAGCGAAGTTTTCTAAGTGTCACTTCTGGAAGAGGGAAGTGAGGTTCTTGGGCCATGTTGTATCAGAGAACGGTATTGCCGTGGACCCAGCAAAGGTGGCTACGGTGCAAGATTGGCCTACGCCCAAGAACGCAACAGATGTAAGAAGTTTCTTGGGGTTAGCGGGATATTATCGTAAGTTTATCCAAGGTTTCTCCAAGATAGCAGCACCATTGACCCAGTTGACCAAGAAGAATCAAGCTTTTGTCTGGGATGAAAGGTGCGAGGATGCATTCAAAAGTCTAAAGGACAAGTTGACAAGCGCACCAGTGTTAGTCATTCCTAAGGGGGATGAAGAGATGACGGTATACACGGATGCCTGTGGTACCGGACTGGGTGCTGTATTGATGCAAGGCGGTAGGGTTGTAGCTTACGCAAGTCGGCAATTGATACCGCACGAGAGAAGATACCCTACCCATGATTTAGAATTGGCAGCAATCGTGTTCGCATTAAAGATGTGGAGACACTATCTCTTGGGAGAAAGATTTGAGCTGTTTACAGATCATAAGTCGTTGAAGTATCTATTCTCCCAGAAGGATTTAAATCTCCGTCAGCAGAGATGGTTAGAGTTCTTAGCTTCCTATGATTTTGACATCGCATACACACCAGGAAAGGGCAATGCGGTGGCTGATGCATTGAGTAGAAGACATGCCAGCTTAGGGGCTATGTTCCTTGAATGGAAGCAACTGGAGTTTATCGCGGGGTTTGATTTCAGACCAAAGTGCGAATTGGATCCAGAAATGTTAGCGAGTTTGACGATCAGACCCACTTTGATTGAGCGGATCGGCTCTAGTCAGAGGGACGATCCTAACCTGTTGGAAATCATCTCCAAGTTAGAGATGGGTGTCGATGAGGAGGTGAACAAGTACGGGCTTGATCGAGATGGATGGCTTAGAAAGAATGGAAAGCTTGTTGTACCCAATGTCAATGGATTGAGGGATGAAGTGCTTAGAGAATGTCATCACTCAAAACTGACTATACACCCCGGTGGTAATAAGATGTATAGAGATATGAAGCAGGCCTACTACTGGGAAGGGATGAAAAGAGACGTTGGGAAGTTTATATCCAAATGCATGAATTGCCAGCTAGTTAAAGCCGAGCAAAAGAAGCCTAGTGGGTTGTTGCAACCATTAGAAATTCCCGAATGGAAATGGGAGCAAGTCTCGATGGATTTCATCGATGGTTTACCAAGGACTAGATCGGGATATGACGGCATTTGGGTAATTGTAGATCGACTGACTAAAAGTGCAAGGTTTATACCAGTCAAATCGACCAGAACGGCAGCCAAGTTGGCAGAATTGTATATGAAGTGGGTAGTGAGATTTCATGGAGTACCCAAAAGCATTGTGAGCGACCGAGACCCGTTGTTCACCAGTGGGTTTTGGAAGAGCTTACAAGAGGCTCTAGGGTCAGAGTTACGTCTCAGTACCGCATATCATCCTCAGACCGACGGTCAGACGGAGAGGGTGAATCGTATTTTGGAAGATCTCTTGAGAGCATGTATATTGGATTTTGGTGGATCATGGGATGACCATTTGCATCTAGTAGAGTTTGCATATAATAATAGCTACCAATCCAGTATCGGTATGGCTCCGTTTGAAGCTTTGTACGGAAGGCCATGTAACTCACCATCATGTTGGATAGAGACTGGCGAGAAGTTTATGCTTGAACCAGATGTGGTGAGGGAAACTTCAGATAGGATCAAGATCATTCAGCAACGAATGAAGGCAGCCCAAGATAGGCAGAAGAGTTATGCTGATAAGAGGCGAAGAGACTTAAAATTCTCCGTGGGTGACTTGGTGTTTGTCAAGATTTCCCCGTTGAAGAGCGTAATACGATTTGGCAGGAGGGGTAAGTTGGCACCAAGATTTGTTGGCCCATTCCCTGTTCTAGAACTAGTCGGGAATTTGGCATATAGGATTGACTTACCAGAGAAGATGGCGGGAGTTCATAACGTATTTCATGTTTCCCAACTAAGGAAGTTCCTTCACGACTCAGATATGACTATTTCACCTGATCAGTTGGAGGACTTCGAAGTAGAACCCGAGGTGGTTGGGAACCGCAAGCCGGCCCGTATTGTCGAGTACGACATGAAGCAACTTCGAAGGAAGGCGGTGAAGCTAGTCAAGGTACAGTGGAGTGAGGACGAGAATGATTGTACTTGGGAAACAGAGGAGAACATTAGGAAGTCACACCCAGAACTCTTTGCCTGGTAAGATTTTGACTTCGATTTAGTTTTCCGCATGCTAGGATATGCTTGTTTGCTTGTTTTGCATGTTTGATTGTTGTACGTGGCTGTTAGGCATGCGGGATCCTTTGTATGTTTTGGGTTAAGGAATTTCGGGGACGAAATTTCTTAAGGGGGGGAGAGTGTAACGACCCGCATTCTACGCATCATAGGATCGTAGAATATTTATTTCTTTCACATACGAAGTCATATGGTCATGTAACTTTTGGGGAACGACTATTGGGGTCATTTCCCATGTTCATGATTTTTTCCGATTTTTAAATGACCATTTTACCCCTAGTTATCACTGTTTTGGCCATAACTTTTGACTGAAAAAGAATTTTGACCTGAAACCACTTCCATTGGCTTCGGATGATGATTTCTCTTTCCGTAGAGTGGTCATAATAGCCAAACGGACTTACCGTTTGGGAGATATGGCTGAAACAAGTTTCAGATGGTTAGAAACAGCTTAATTGGGCTTAACCGGGTGATTAGCAGCTAGGCCCAAGGGGAGTTTCGGGTTTAGGGGTATATGGAGGCTGGTTAGGGTTAGAAAACATTTCTTTAGACATTTTTCAGCCGCCACTTTCATTTCTCTTGACCTAGCCATGGCCTCCACTCTCTAAATCTCTCTAAAACACCCAAAATCACTTCCTAATCAAGGATTAAGGCTTAGAGGCATCAAATCAAGGAGGATTAGCACAAGGACCGAGGTAAAGCTGCTGTTATCTATTGGAATTCGTGCAAATCAGAGGTTCACTTCAGATCTGAAAGTTTTATTGTGGCAAAGGTGAGTGATTTGCATAGTTTTTGCACTAATTACAGTAATTAAGGGTAATTAGTGAAGATTAGCGAATTTATACACTAATAAATTCTGGAGAAATGTTTAGAAATTCGAAAATAATATTTTATGCCTCTGTTAGAAATTTGGTTCGATTTGATTAAGTTTTGTTAACCCTATGATTAGATTTACTTAGAAATGTTTAAGGGAAATTTGGGGTAGGACCATGTTTGATCCATTTTATATGCTATGATTTGTGTTTTGGGTGTTGTAGTCGATACTATATGTTGCTATGACTGTATGATATGTTTTGTGATTGTCTAGAAGTGTTAGTTTGGTCAAAAACGCCGTCGAATGGCGAGAAACTGTCGCTGGAACGAAGTGCAGGAATTTATCCGGATCGGATCGCCCCCATGCCCACGAACCGACCCGCCTTCTCGAACCGCGCCGCGTGCCAGAGCTCGGAGCCACGAAGGGAAGACCACGATCCAACTTGGAGAGGAAGCACCACGAGCTGATGAGGCGCCACGATCCAGATGGGTAGCTCGACCCGAACCAGTGGATTGCCACGAACCGATAAGCCCGAACCGACCCGACAAGGCGCCACGAGCTGACGAGGTGCGATCCATATGGTGCGACACGATCCGACGCTGGCGAACCGAACCAGGAAGGCTTCCACGATCCGACCAGGGCGTGAAGGATGATCCGAACCGATCCGAGGTTGATGGCTACGAGCTGGTGACTACGAACCGAACCAGGAAGTTACGAACAGAATGAAGACCGATCCGGAGGGTGATGACTGAGAACCCGAGATGCAAAGGTAGTCCAAAGGGAAGTTAGAGCTCAGGATCCAGATGGGAACCAACGAGTTCACTTCATGAGTTGGGCTTTGCTGCGGGACGTGTGCCAAGGAGTTATCGACGTCTATAGCTTTGGACCACTATGGTAGGAGGTACGAAGGCGGATTCAGGGCCATTATGGCATCGGTAGAACCGAGGGCTACGACCAATGAAGTGGGTCATTGAAATGTTTGGTCATGACTCCAAGTGTTTGGCTTGGTCACAGCAGGGTTTCTACAAGTCGGGATTCGTCGTTGCCTCAGTTTTGTCTAGTGTTCCAAAGTGGTAGATGTCGTACGCTTTACGCACTGAGTGAGAGATGTGAGGATGGTTGCTATGGATGATTTGCTTGCTATCATTGTGACATGCACACCCCACCCCCGTGTTCTTACACCATTTATTATGGCACCTTGGAGTATTGTACGGTATGTGGTACTAACTCTTTGGTTGCAAGTCCAGGTTCAGGTATGGTTTAGTATACCTGTTATTATTCTGTTTAGATGCTTATCGCTCATACCAGGCTTTATGTCTGACCCAGAGTTTTATGTCTCCTCTTATTACTCTGGGTGCTCACACGAGCAGACTAGAGACAGGTTAGCTGGTGATGCACGGGTAGATGATCCGGAGACGAGCAGGTGGCTTCCATGTAATATACATATATATAGTATTCTCCCTGTGTTGTTGAAGATCACTACTTGGGCATTGTTGGTATATCTTCTACTTTAGCTTTCTTTTGCTTAGAGACAGTAAATTTGGAAAATTGTAATAAGCTGTATATGGATTTCCGCTGCTTAGAGATTGATGTTGGTTTTTGTTATCAGCTTATGCACTGTCTCGCCTGTTTTATGTCAAGTATGTTATTATTATATTTTATTCCATGCGCTGTGAGACATTCTACAGGTTTCTTGATTAGTTCATCCTCTTCTTTCCTTTCTTATGACGACCGTCTTGTGCTAGCCGGGCATGTGTACAGCGCACTTTTGGAGGAAATGCAGGCTGGTGCGGGGCGGGCCGTCACAGATGGCGCCAACGCCTTGCCAACACCAATGATCACAAGTCATCAGCTATCCAAGCACAGGGGGGAAAACATTAATAATACTAAACAGTATAGAAGTCTAGTAGGAGCATTACAATATGCTACCATTACTAGACCTGAAATAGAATATTGTGTTAATAAACTTTCACAATTTATGCAGGAGCCAAAAGAGGATCACTGGAAGGCTATGAAGAGAGTGTTAAGATACTTAAAAGGCACAACTAACTATGGGTTACACTTCAGACAAGGCAGTCATCTAAATATTACTGGGTACAGTGATGCAGACTGGGCAACTGATCCTAATGATAGAAGATCAACATCAGGATATTGCATATATTTGGGAAATAATCCTATATCTTGGTGTGCTAAAACACAACCTACAGTCTCAAGATCAAGCACTGAAGCCGAGTTCAGAAGTATTGCCAATGCCACTGCTGAAATTATGTGGGTACAGTCCTTACTCAGAGACTAAAAGTGACAAGTCAAAACCCCCCAATTCTATGGTGTGACAATCTAAGTGTTGTGTCATTATCGTCTAACCCTATACTACATTCTAGAACCAAACACATGGAAATCGATCTGTACTTTGTTCGAGAACAAGTAATCAAAGGAAGACTACAGATAAATCATGTTCCAGCAACCTATCAGATAGCAGATATTCTTACAAAGCCATTATCAAGAATTTTTTTTACCAGACTTCGATCTGAACTTAAAGTAAGGGAAAGATCAGACCTGGGTGAAGTAGCTAAGCATACATGCTCATATTCGAAACCCGTAGTATCAGAAAACCCCAGCAGCGAACCAAAACCTGCTACAAATCCCAGCTCTGAAGAAGTAAAGAATCAGAGAGAATCCAAAGCACATTCAAGGCAAAATTCCTCCAACCGAAGCAAACTTGAGCCTCTAATGTCCAAATTCACGCCATTAATCATCGCTTAAGATGCATCAAGGCTGATTTGAACTCAGTTATGAAGATTTCTTGCAGTTGTATTTCTGAAGTTTTATGGCGGCGGAGCAAGCAAACCCTAGCTTTCATTTGCGGGGAGATATAATGAGTTACAACTGAAAGCTATGGACTTTTATTTTTTCTCACCGTATATGTTTGTACTTGGGCCTTCAGCCCATTATCTTTATTTTTCCTTTTCTTGCACGTATGGAGATTATAAATACGTGCACTTCCATTGTACAATAGAACTACATTTTCATAAATAAAATTTCTGTTTCTTCTCTGCTATCATCAACACAATTTACATCAAAACATTTATAGGTATGTTTATTGATGATCAAACTGGAAATCATAGTAAAGTGGACAACCAAAATAGAAACTTGTTAATATATTAGTTGAGAATATAATAATCTAAAAGGACTGATGGTACATGGCATAAATATATCTAATTAAACGAATTCCTTATATGAGTTATAGAGTAAATCAATAAAAATTTATGATTAGGAGAACAAACGATGAAGAATTCTTAATAGATGTTCATATCTACTGGAATATTTTATTTCTTGTGAAGTCTGAATGTTACTACTCCTGTGTAGCTAATTTAGATTTCGTTGACAGGAAGCTTGCAGGTGGACATCATGGCAGTCTACAGCTTATAATAAATGTTTCCTTTTTTTGTAGATATGTGTTCCAATTTGTAGTCTATTTGTACATAATCATAAATTCTTTGTCGTAGGCTAGTTCATCGTGATCCTATGAATTTCTATTATGTTCATGATTTTGGAAGGTTAACCACAATTGGTGGTGTCAATGATGGAAATTTTGCTACTACGTAAAAGTTGCTTGAAGACCAAGGATCATTCATGAGCAATTCTCTTGTCAATTAACATTTGCAGCTATAAGAAGTTATAAAGAACTTACTTACTTGTTTCAGCTAAAGCTATTGGACCACTATATGGAACGAAGCAAGATAATGGAGATTTCTTTTATGCTAACATTGTTTGGAAATGGAAGTAAAGTTGCAGTAGTCATACAAAGTTCAACCTAGTTAGTATTAGGTTTCATCACACTATTTTCAGTCTCCCTACGTAAATTCCTTAAAACTGTAGTAAATAAGATAAAACACTTTTTTCTTCCAATAATCAAATATGTACTCAGCTGGAGAGAAATTTAAAGGGTAGGTCAACAAATGATACTTTGGATCTCAGCCCTTGCCAGTTTGGCGTAAATTGCTATGCACACGGGTTATGTTAAACCATGTGAATATTTCTATTTAGATATATTAATTGTGTTATCATATTCAATGTACTTTATTTCATGCATGCAAATCCATTGTACCGCACTCGGTGTGAACAGTGTGATAGATAAATAATAATAAGGTTCTAAAAGGTTTAAAACTTTATGTTGGTCAGATATATTGTTGTCTTATTTGGCTATTGAATCAAATGAATATATAAGTAAATTTAGAAAGATATGGAAATATAAGCATTGAAATATTTTATCATTGAAATTACAAAGAAAACTCTGGATTGTGCACTCACAATAACTATCATATGTAAAATAGGTGTAGTGGTTTATGCAACCAACACCAGCTTCTACCGCTTCACATCCTTTTTTTGTTAAATAGATAGATATCTTCTATTGTTAGGGAAGCATGTGATAGTAGTGTAAGCAAAAGACCTATATTCACATTACAAAGAATACAAACACAAAATATCTCTTGACATATCAATTAATATAGTATCATACAGAAAAGGAAGTTCTAATTGTACAATATAAATGCTGAGGATCACCTTATATGCATGTAGGAATATGGACTATCCATATTCTCGGTAATGTCAATTAAGAAGCGGGCAATCCTAAATTCTTCATCAAACTATTGACATGGAAGACAAACGATCGGTCCTTATCAAATTAGAATAATTTATACATTTTGTTGTCATGATATATTTGCGCATATGGTCTAGGTTGCAAAATCTATGAATGAAGATCAACATGTAGGAGTAAAAATATCCAATATCAAAAATAAGCACAAGACTCCTGATGAAACCAAAAAAAAACATATTTGAGAAGCTTTGCTAACCTCAAAATTACTTGCTAGATCCAAATGTTGTTGTCCAAAAAATATATCCTTTCGAACAGTGTACAGTACTATAATAAATAACAGTGGAAGTCAAAATTCAGACTACCAATAGTGAAAAAGCTATTGAAATAAAGCTAAAAAAGCTGATGAAATAATGAACGATTATATACTATATTGGAAATTCATACTTACAAAAGGTTCGACACAACAATTATATTGTGAAGAATTACAATTTTACAATAGAAATTTATTCCAAGTTTAACACTTTCTGTTCACGCATACATTTATTCGGAATTTGATGGTTATCTACAACATAATTTTTGCATGTCTGAGCAATGAGGAATATAAATCTAAATCATTTGAAATATAAGAACTTTTTTTTATGACAGCTACAACATAATGTAGAAAACAATCATCATATCACGTGAATGAAGAACATAAAAAGATTCAACCAACACATAAGAAAAGAAAAGGAGGGAAAATGTATCGAGATTAGACTTAACATGGGTGTAATATATAAGTACCACTAAGTCATCATAGCATAGATAAAAAATTAGCAATGGCATAACATAGAAGTCTCCATGTTATAGAAATTGTACTTGAGATAGAATTAGAAGGCAATGGACAGGGACAGTAGAAAAAAATACAAAAGTCGAAAAGAAACATAGTCTAACACTCATATACGGGATTTCCATTATACTATGCGACGTAAGATTACATGCATATATCTTCCATTAAAATGACTATTTTGCAATGTAAAGTATTCCAGCAAAAATAAGATAACATAATAATATAGTTCTGGAAAGTTTCAAAGCTAATATCATTAGAAGTCATGTATAAGGAAAAAAAAGTGATCTTGAACCGAATATCCACTACAACAAATTACAGAATATTAAAATAATTGAGCATACATTGAAAACAAAGTGTATTAGAAGCGCTATTTAGCAACTAAAATAGATTAAGATACGGTATTACACAAATTATATAAGTAAAATGTAATGAATTTTATGTGCAAAAGTTGTATTATGCAGCGCATGTACACTTCATCAATCACACCCTCAATCTACAACACAGATTCAAAGCTTCAAAGTAAAGAAAATATTTGTTTATTTATAAAAAACAACGAAAGTGGCATGTTTATTAAGAGTAATAAAAGATAGTAATTAAAAACAATTGGCGACCCGCTTACATACAAACATAATGATACATATAAAGTCAAGATACGCTTAATTATTAGACAAATGCGGTATTCATAAGTCCTGTTTTATAGATGTGCTAAAATTATATTTTAATGAAAAGATAATCACTTACAATCACCATAAATTGAAGCGACCCGAACTTCCCCGATCTCCGAAGAGAAGAGAAAGAACGAATTACTTTGAGAACAACACACATCGGAACACAAACAGAAGAACATTTCATTGTTTATTACAACAATTCCATCAGAATACAAGAATATATAGAGTATGAATAAATATTACACATTTCACAAATATTAGAGATTTAAATTACATTTAAATACATAGTAGTGGAAAAATAATACAAAGCACAACTAAAGGCGATATATGGATACAGAGCTTTCCGAATATCATTCCAGCTTTTAACCAGGATCCTGTGAATATAAATCTGCAAAACCAAAACTACTAGCTGCCCGTGTAGAAAGTAGGGGCACCCAGAGTTTAGGTTAAAACAATAAACTCCAGGTCAGTCATGTGATTGGTGTGAGAACTAAAATAATTATTTAAACTTTACTTTAAAAGAGAGTAATTCAAGGGACCACGTCGTATAACATGGAACGGGTTTCCTCCCAAGAACTCTAGTGCATATAACAAAACAGCGCAATGCTTTTTGGAAAAATGAAGCTATTATAAGACCCAGGTCCCATCACACAATGCAAGCCGGAGGATAGGGTTTTCCCTTATAATAGCCAAACATGTTTGGTACGTTCAAAACAAATCCTTTAATACTATTACAAGTGTATAGTGTCAAAACAATTTCAATCATAAGTATCAATCATAGGCAGCATGGGTACCATATATCATGTCGCCATACTAGTTCTACAATTAAAACCGCAATTTTACATATTGGAAATTGGATTTCCGTCATGAGTCAAGGCAAGGTGCAAGCTCCTCTCCGTTCGAGACACTCTAGCAAATGTCTCAGGACCACACATAGCGATCCTTGGAATCAGTTGGGTCGGTCCTCTCTTACTTTTGAGGATTGGCAATTCCTGAACATACGTTTCTCGGTCCTATCAGACCTATATCCGAGGCGCCTCGCATTCCAACAACCACACAGGTAAAAAGTATATAAATGTCAAGGCTGGTAGGTCACTGACATCACCCATAGCTAGAAAGAAACGTCGTGTTCTCCCAACGGTCTTTATCCCGTTTTTGACTCATACCGAGATGTGAGGCTCGCGAATTAACGCTATACACAAAGCTATGTCACATAGGCCGTGCTTTGATCATCAACTACAAGACTTTGCTTTGAAACAGAAGCCTTGATCATTTGACACTTAGGCATGCCACACAAGCAATTCATGTCATGCGATTGATATCTATCGATATATAACCTCTAAGCTCGTACGTCTCAGAGAAGGGCGTTAAGCAAGAGAATAAATTCTCCGCCGCCAAACAGATATATATTTAATAGAAATCAATCACACAGAATAAAATCCAATGCCAGACACACAGTCCATTTACAAGTTCGTTCTGGGTCCGAACGAAACCGGAGGAACCTTATTCCTCGCATATCCATCGATCTCCAAGTACGTCTAGAAGATCACCAACTGATTCCCTCCTCTTGGGTGTATAGCCCAATCAAGATCATCAATAATCATCCAAACGACGTGAAGACCTACGGTCTTCAACCACCGTCTTCATCTTCGACTTATCGTCGAATCGGTTATTCAGAATGGGTATAAACCTGACCTTTCCGAATAACCCGCGTATATAATAAACAAGTGTTACACAAACACAACATACACCTCATTCCAATTCAGAATATTCCTTTATTCCAATATTCACATTCTTAAGGAAAGGTTCCCATTAATTTTATCAAAGATAAATTCTTCTAAATTTATTCTTTAATCTTCCTTTGGATATCATTTCAAACCATGTTAAGGTTTTCCAAACTAGTCGGGATTAGCGAACTACACCGAAGTAATCATTTATTTTATTTCCCAATCCCAGCCTATTCATCCCATGGAGCGAAACTAGTAATACTCCATATCTAACAACACGGTGTTATCGGTAAATATTAATTACCATTTCACGTTCAAATCTAATTAAAGATTTAACTATCGCTTTGGAGAAAAACTGGTGATACTCCATTCTCGATCACTTTAATCAAGATTCATTAAAACTTTACTTAGTTTTAATCTTCCCTAAAATAATATCATGTCTTTAACTGGGTAAAAGAACCAATGTCATCTAAAACACGGTTCACGATAAACCAAAAATCACTTTCCATTGTTAATCGGGTTAAAGAACAGGTGTTATTCAAAACATCGCTCACGATAAACCCAAAAACCAATTCAAATTCAATTCCAATTAAATACTAATTAACTAGACAATTTCACAAAATCTTAATTAAAAGATTTATTCTTTTCTAAACTGGGTCTAAGAACAGTGTTATTTAAGACACCATTCACGACGAACCCAAAATCCCATTTGCTATTAAATATAAGGCTCTGAATAGAAAATATATCAGCTTATATTCAATATCAAATTCTGAAACCAACAAATATCGTATTGGAAATAACAATATAAATATATCGTTCGAATTTCCACCACCATATCTGTATAATCACAATATCCAAAATCGAAATATTCCGAAGATAATTTCGATTCAAATCCATTCCAATTCGTAAATTGGAAATTCTGATTATTTTTAAAGCCACTTCAAATCTAGTTCAAAACTAGTTCATTTCGATAAAGACCATCATCCAATGATAAATAATCAACCATCATCCAAAGTGCACGACACAACTGTCTGTCAACCTATCGATTGACATACAACTAAACAATCGGGATTAGTGTACGTCGAATATCATCCCAATACCCGTGTGGGGTTTCAGTCAACAAACACAGGTTTTTATTTGTGCAGTTGGGCGATGTGTAAAATTTACCGTCCTAATCAATATCAGTCAAATCAGTGTACATAAACAAATCGTTCGATTTGTAAATGAATATTTATTTATTTACATTCACGTTAAAATTATATTTTTAATAATAAATATTTTATTTCAGCACATGAATATATTTCCATCTATTCCACATCACAATCAATTTTTCACCACACAACAAAATCAAACAAGTCGTCCATGGTCTGTGGACAACGGGTGTCGGGTGCTGCTAAGCACCGTCTGCATCCTAGTATATAACTTTAACTAGAAAACAAGAATTAAAGTGAGAAGTTCTCACTTTTGGGGATCCACTCCGCCATTTCATTATTTCTGAACGGTTTGAATTTGTTCGAAATTCCAACGCATCCTTTTCACGCTGTTCATATATAAAAATCACAATTTTAATAACGCTACATGTACATAAAATCATATTTCTATTTCCACTTCATTTATATAAAAATCGAATTTTTACCTTCACTTCATATATATAAAAATTGAATTTTTATCTTCACTTCATATATATAAAAATCGAATTTTTATCTCTCTACATAAATAAAAATCATATTTTTATCATACATCTATAAAAATCATATTTTTATAATGGCACTTCATATATAAAAATCATATTTCTATATCGTTTCTTTCTATATAAAAATTATATTTTTATATCTCTACTGCTTATATAAAGATCACATCCTTATCTCGCCTTCATTTATGTAAAAATTATATTCTTACTTCTTTAAAAATCCTAACTTTACTTCTTTAAAAATCAAAGCTCTTTAACTATAAAAATCAAATCTTTTTTATTTATAAAATTCTAAACCTTTCTATTTTTAAAATTGAAATTAAAATCAATTTATAAAAACTCACTGTTTTTGGCTTTTGAAGTTTGAGGAAGGGGGGAGTGTCGGCATCGAGGTAGTGGCCAGTAGGGGCGGCGTTGGGCCCTCAGTTGATCGGAGGCGCTAGTTCTTCACGATTTGGGGGTAGGGGGTAGGGCTTCGGGAGGGTGCGGTTTTCACGTCGAAGAGGGAAGGGGTCTCGCCTGAGTTGGATCGGAGGAGGGAGGAGGTGCCACCGGCGGCGCACAGGCAAGGGGTGGTCGGAGCAGTGGGGTAGGCGGCGATTTCCAGAGGGGTTAAGGGGTTCGGTCCTCGAGATCGAGAAGGGGGAAAAGAAGAGGAAGAGGAGGCTAGGGGGCGGAGCGGTTCACTAAAGTGACGGTCGTCCGATAGGGGGGTGCGGCGTCGAGCTCCTCAGATCGGAGGCGCTTTCCTTTTTTATATATATCTAAATTTTTTCGGGGAGAGAAAATGTATGCTGGAGGGGGCGTTGACTTAGTTTTATAATTTTATATTTAATCATTTTAATTTTTCAAAAAGCTGGTTTTTCCTTTGAACCCCAAACGAGGCCCAACGACTATCGTCCCTAGCGTATTACCCCCATTATGAACCCAATGGGATATGTATCGTGAGCCAGTTCGGCTGTTACGATCAGTTTCTGTTGAAATTAAAATATAAATCTATATATTCAATTTTAAACCTACATTTTAAATTACCGGGATCACATACAGCCTCTAAAACTTTCAGAAAAATTATTCTTAGCTTCGTATTGACGATACGGTCGTAACAAAACTAATTTCATCAAATTCTGAGACCGTTTGAAAAATGGTCATTTTCTGGTCGATCGAAAGTGACAGAAACTGTTAAAATACGTTTTACTTCGCCACGCTCACATATTGATTCAGAAAATTATGAATTTTGGAATCTAGCAATAATTTGACATCCCGGATCCAACAAAAGTAGTTTCGTCGAAAACCGAGGTCGTTTGCAAAATTTTCATTTTTAAGGGCCCGAATTCCATAGCGACTATACTGAATTTTCAACTGGACGTAACTTTTGATCCCCGCTATGAAATTTCAATTTTTCGGATTCGTTGGAAAGATATTCTCAATTAGATTCTAATATTTTTAGTTTCGCTAAAATCTGGTTTATTTTGAATCCTGTACGTTCATTTGAAATTTGAAATCGAATTTTCGAACTACCGCGCCATTTTCAGTTCCTTTTATAGTTAAAATAAAATATTTATATTCTAACGACGATTTAAATATATATATATAAACATTCTAATTCTATTCAAAATAAATTTCTCGTCGTTATTATTTAAAATAATTCATTTTAAATATTCAAAATTCATTAAAATAGCCAGAAATAAAAATTTTAAATTGGCTCAGAATTTCCGGGTTGTTACAATCTCCCCCACTTAAAACTTTTCGTCCCCGAAAAGGAACGAAGCTGAAAGTTGTTTAACTAACCAACTCAACTTTCATTATTTTCTTTACGGCTTAAGTTCTTCAACTTTTCAGTTTCTAAGAACTTTCCAAATTTTTCAAAAATTTGGCTAACACCCTAAATTTTCGAAAAAATTTGCCATAACCTCCCCTGCATCGGGAGCTTTGGGATATTTCAAACAGTCTCCCATGACCCTCACCAATCCAAAAGAAAAAGAAAAAGCCAAGCGGCTAGCCAATCGGCTCATAAAATCATCCAAAACCCAAGAAATTAGTAAACATGTACCTATTTGTCAGGCAAACAATTTTATTCTTCTGCTCTAGCCTCCTTGCTATGACCTTTCAATGGATACACATGTATATGCATGCAATTGCGACTAATTTTCAATACAACTCATTATTTTTTTCAATTTGGCCTAAATGGTTCAAAATATTAAACCAATAATCAAACAACTCAACCATCAATCAATTTGTTAATTAACGTTCGAATTCACAATTTTGATATATATACAGAAAATCATATTTTGGATGCCAAATCACAGCAATAAGCCCTATCTAAGTTTTGGTTCTCACACCAGTCTGATGGAAATATATAGATATCTCTCTTTTGAAACCCTCACATAAATATTGGTGATGGAGCTCCATCATCAAAATCATCTCCGAGCGACTAGAGTGTGATTCAATATCTATCCAGTATATTAAAACTTCGAATATACGTTCATGACACGTATATGCAAAATCTTTATATACTCGATTGTCCAAATTCAATACAAATAAAATATTCAAATACGTATAAAATGGTTTAAATTTTCAAAACAAAATCTCTTTTCAATTTTATTTTAAAAATACACTCTTCACACTCGTTCTAGGATACTACTGATCCCATCTCTAATGAGTAATTCTTATTGGATATTGCTAATCCAATCTCTGATGAATTCTTTCGTTTGGTTCTAATGCGTCTTTTCTCGAGCTATGTAAACCAAAGCTCTGATACCAAACGAAGCGACCCGAACTTCTCAGATCTCCGAAGAGAAGAGAAAGAACGAATTACTTTGAGAATAACACACATCGGAACACAAACAGAAGAACATTTCATTGTTTATTACAACAATTCCATCAGAATACAAGAATATACAGAGTACGAATAAATATTACACATTTCACAAATATCAGAGATTTAAATTACATTTAAATACATAGCAGCAGAAAAATAATACAAAGCACAACTAAAGGCAATATACGGATAAGGAGCTTTCCGAATATCATTCTAGCTGTAAACCAGGATCCTGTGAATATAAAACTGCAAAACCAAAACTACTAACTGCTCGGTAGAAAATAGGGGCACCCAGAGTTTAGGTTAAAACAATAAACTCCAGGTCAGTCATGAGACTGGTGTAAGAACTAAAACAGTTATTTAAACTTTACTTTAAAAGAGAGTAATTCAAGGGACCACTCCGTATAACACGGAACGTGTTTCCTCCCAAGAACTCTAGTGCATATAACAAAACAACGCATTGCTTTTTAGAAAAATGAAGCTATTATAAGACCTAGGTCCCATCACACGATGCAACACAAGCCGGAGGATAGGGTTTTCCCTTATAATAGCCAAACATGCTTGGTACGTTTAAAACAAATCATTTGATACTATTATAGGTGTATAGTGTCAAAAAAAATTCAATTATAAGTATCAATCGTAGGCGGCTTGGGTACGATATATCATATCGCCATACTAATTCTACAATTAAAACCGCAATATCACATATTGGAAATTGGATTTCCGTCATGAGTCGAGGTAAGGGGCAAGCTCCTCTCTGTTCAAGACACTCTAGCAAATGTCTCAGGACCACACACAGCGATCCTTGGAATCGGTTCGGCTGGTCCTCTCTTACTTTAGAGGATTGGCAATTACTGAACACACGTTTCCCGGTCCTATCATACCTATATCCGAGGCGCCTCGCATTCCAACAACCACACAGGTAAAATGTATATAAATGTCAGGGCTGGTAGGTCATTGACATCACCCATAGCTAGAAAGAAACGTCGTTTTCTCCCAATGGTCCTTATCCCGTTTTTGACTCATACCGAGGTGCGAGGCTCGAGAATTAACGCTATACACAAAGCTATGCCACATAGGACATGCTTTGATCATCAACTACAAGACTTTGCTTTTCGACAGAAGCCTTGATCATTTGACACTTAGGCATGCCACACAGGCAATTCATGCCACGCGATTGGTATCTATCGATATATAACCTCTAAGCTCGTACGTCTCAGAGAAGGGCGTTAAGAAAGAGAATAAATTCTCCGCCGCCAAACAGATATATATTTAATAGAAATCAATCACACAGAATAAAATCCAATGTCAGACACACAGTCCATTTACAAGTTCGTTCTGGGTCTGAACGAAACCGGAGGGGCCTTATTCCTCGCATATCCATCAATCTCCAAGTACGTCTGGACGATCTCCAACTGACTCCCTCCTCTTGGGGGTACCGCCCAATCAAGATCATCAATAGTCATCCAAACGACGTGCTGGTCTTCAACCACCGTCTTCATCTTCGACTTATCGTCGAATCGATTATTCAAAATAGGTATAAACCCGGCCTTTCCGAATAACCCGCGTATATAATAAACAAGTGTTACACAAACACAACATACGCCTCATTCCAATTCCAATAGTCACATTCTTAGGGAAAGGTTCTCATTAATTTTATCAAAGATAAATTCTTCTAAATTTATTCTTTAATCTTCCTTTGGATATCATTTCAAACCATGTTAAGGTTTTCCAAACTAGTCGGGATTAGCGAACCACACCGAAGTAATCATTTATTTTATTTCCCATTCCCAGCCTATTCATCCCATGGAGCAAAATTAGTAATACTCCATATCTAACACCACGGTATTATCGGTAAATATTAATTACCATTTCACGTTTAAATCTAATTAAAGATTTAACTATCGCTTTGGAGCAAAACTGGTCATACTCCATTCTTGATCACTTTAATCTAATTAAAGATTCATTAAAACTTCACTTAGTTTTAATCTTCCCAAAAATCAATATCCTGTCTTTAACTGGGTTAAAGAACCAATGTCATCTTAAACATGGTTCACGATAAACCAAAAATCACTTTCCATTGTTAATTGGGTTAAAGAACAGGTGTTATTCAAAACACCGCTCACGATAGACCCAAAAACCAATTTAAATTCTACTCCAATTAAATACTAATTAAATGGACAATTTCACTAAATATTAATTAAAAGATTTATTCTTTGCTAAACTGGGTCCAAGAATAGTGTTATTTAAGACACCATTTATGACGAACCCAAAATCCCATTTGATATTAAATACAAGGGTCTGAATAGAAAATATATTGGCTTATATTCAATATCAAATTCTGAAACCAACAAATATCATATTGGAAATAATGATATAAATATATCTTTCGAATTTCCACCACCATATCTGTATAATCACAAAATCCAACATCGAAATATTCCGAATATAATTTCGATTCAAATCTATTCCAATTCGTAAATTGGAAATTCTGATTATTTTTAAAGCCACTTCAAATCTAGTTCAAAACTAGTTCATTTCGATAAAAATATATTTTTATCCTTTCAAATGTGGAATTTTTCATCCCAGTTCCTTCCAATTCATATATTATGATTTTACACAAATTTTTAATATTTTTAATAATTTTATCAAGGCCCATACAGTCGGTTTTCAATAACGTCCACCGAACTGCACTTACAGCGATCTTTTCCAAATTTGATCTGGTCATAATTCCAAATCCAACCGTTAGATTTCAAATTTCTAATATTCATTGGAAAGCTCTTTTCGATATGAACCCAAAGGTTCCTGTTTCAGGAGAATCCGATGGTCGGATCTCCCACAACGTCAATCCGAAGTCAATTGTCGAAATTCGCGAACTACCGCGGCGCAACGCATTCTATTCAGGACATTAATATATAATATATATATATATATATTATATATTTCATCGATTTCAATTCAAAACGTATTTTATAAATTGTTTTCAAAACAATTTCAACTTCATATTCAATTTTAAATCAAAATTGAATTCCATATCATTAACATATAAATGATAATATTTTCAAAACGTTATATTTTGAAATCACTTCCTTTTCTATATTCATTATAAAAATGAATACAATCGATATAAATATCGTTCGCGTCAAAATGACGCATATCTAATCAACACGGCTTTATTTATTTCAATAACTTCGTTATTCTATTCAACAAATGAATATTTTCTTCAACATATGAATATATCTTTCAACGCATGAATATTCTCAACACATGAGCATCGTCAACACATGACTATTTATTCTATTCAACACATGAATATTTATTTTATAATATTCTTTATTTTCCAAATTGGAATGAGGCCCAATGAATTACCATATAATGTTAATTATATGGATTCCATACAACACATGTATATAATAGCAATGATAAATAATCAACCATCATCCAAAGTGCACTACACAACTGTCTGTCAACCTATCGATTGACATACAACTAAACAATCGGGATTAGTGTACGTCAAATATCATCCCAATACCCGTGTGGGGTTTCAGTCAACAAACAGAGATTTTTTATTTGTGCAGTTGGGCGATGTGTAAAATTTATCGTCCCAATCAATATCATTCAAATCAGTGTACATAAACAAATCGTTCGATTTGTAAATGAATATTTATTTATTTACATTCACGTTAAAAATTATATTTTTAACAATAAATATTTTATTTCAACACGTGAATATATTTCCATCTATTCCACATCACAATCAATTTTTCACCACACAAAAAAATCAAACAAGTCGTCCATGGTTTGTGGACAACGGGTGTCGGGTGCTGCTAAGCACCGTCTGCATCCTAGTATATAACTTTAACTAGAAAACAAGAATTAAAGTGAGAAGTTCTCACTTTTGGGGATCCACTCCGCCGTTTCATTATTTCTGAACGGTTTGAATTTGTTCGAAATTCCAACGCATCCTTTTCACGCTGTTCTAATATAAAAATCACAATTTTAATAACGCTACATGTAAATAAAAATCATATTTCTATTTCCACTTCATTTATATAAAAATCGAATTTTTACCTTCACTTCATATATATAAAAATCGAATTTTTATCTTCACTTAATATATATAAAAATCGAATTTTTATCTCTCTACATAAATAAAAATCATATTTTTTATTATCATACATCTATAAAAATCATATTTTTATAATGGCACTTCATATATAAAAATCGTATTTTTATATCGTTTTTTTCTATATAAAAATTATATTTTTATCTCTCTACTTCTTATATAAAGATCACATCATTATCTCGCCTTCATTTATGTAAAAATTATATTCTTACTTCTTTAAAAATTCTATTTTTACTTCTTTAAAAATCTAAGCTCTTTAACTATAAAAATCAAAGCTTTTTAATTTATAAAATTCTGAACCGTTCTATTTTTAATACTGAAATTAAAATCAAATTATAAAAACTCACTGTTTTTGGCTTTTAAGGTTGGAGGAAAGGGGGAGTGTCGGCATCGAGGTTGTGGCCAGTAGGGGCGGCGGCGGGCCCTCAGTTGATCGGAGGCGCTAGTTCTTTACGATTGGGGGGGGGGGTAGGGCTTTGGGAGGGTGCGGTTTTCACGTCGAAGAGGGAGGGGGTCTCGCCTGAGTTGGATCGGAGGCGGTGCCACCGGCGGTGCGCAGGCGAGGGGTGGTCGGAGCAGTGGGTAGGCGGCGATTTCCAGAGGGGTTAAGGGGTTCGGTCCTCGAGATGGAGAAGGGGGAAGAGAAGAGGAGGCTGGGGGAGCAGTTCACCGGAGCGACGACCGTCCGATTGGGGGTGCGGCGTCGAGCTCCTCAGATCGGAGGCACTTTCATTTTTTATCTAAATTTTTTCGGAGAGAGAGAATGTATGCTAGGGGTGGGGGTCGACTTAGTTTTAAAATTTTATATTTAATCATTTTAATTTTTCAAAAAGCTGGTTTTTCCTTTGAACCCCAAACGAGGCCCAACGACTATCGTCCCTAGCGTATTACCCCTATTCTGAACCCAATGGGATATGTATCGTAAGCCAGTTCAGCTGTTACGATCAATTTCCGTTGAAATTAAAATATAAATCTATATATTTAATTTTAAACCTACATTTTAAATTACTAGGGTCACATATGGCCTCTAAAAATTCCAGAAAAATTATTCCTAGCTTCGTATTGACGATACGGTCCTAACAAAACTAATTTCGTCAAATTCTGAGACCGTTTGAAAAATGGTCATTTTCTGGTCAATTGAAATTGTTAAAACACGTTTTACTTCGCCACGCTCACATATTGATTCAGAAAATTATGAATTTTGGAATCTAGCAATAATTTGACATCCCGGATCCAACAAAAGTGGTTTCGTCGAAAACCGAGGTCGTTTGCAAAAATTTCATTTTTAAGGGCCAGAATTCCATAGCGACTATTCTGAATTTTCAACTGGACGTAACTTTTGATCCCCGCTATGAAATTTCAATTTTTTGGATTCGTTGGAAAGATATTCTCAATTAGATTCTAATATTTTTGGTTTCGTTAAAATCTGTTTTATTTTCAATCCTGTACGTTCATTTGAAATTTGAAATCGAATTTTCGAACTACCGCGGCATTTTCAGTTCCTTTCATAATTAAAATAAAATATTTACATTCTAATGACGATTTAAATATATATATATACATTCTAATTCTATTCAAAATAAATTTCTCGTCGCTATTATTTAAAATAATTCATTTTAAATATTCAAAATTCATTAAAATAGCCAAAATAAAAATTTTAAATTGGCTTAGAATTTCCGGGTTGTTACATAAATTAAAAAACGTAATTATACTTTATATCTTTTAAGGTCAATTAGTCACATTTTGATGTAGCAAAATAATGTTTTAATAATTCAAAAAACATGCTTTTCTCAAAAAAAAAAAAGAAAATAAAAAAAAGCGCAAAAAAGTTAATGAATAGAAAAAACAATTGAGATATTAGAAAATGTTTTTAACTTGAATAACCAACACAATTAAGCAACTATTTGGATTGAAGGTATAAGAGGTATGCTGAGTTGGTAACTACATTGGCAGTCTCTCGTAAAGTATCACTGAGCGTAACATGCATGATTTAAAGAAACCATTTGATCAATACGCCATGGTAGCGTTCCCCAATTCACAACCAAAGAAAACTTTATTTTTAGTTTTTTCTCTACCGAAATCAAATAAATGAGAAGGGGTAGCAAATAAGAAAAGAAATATATATCATGTTACTCAGTTATATTGTGCTGCCCCCAAAATATTTCAAAATTCGGATCTTTCAGCTAACAATCAAAACAATTATAAATTCAAAATTATATTATTTATCATATTAAATTTGCATGACATGCGCAAAAGGTTGCCGGTTTACCAATTCATATCAATGACTCAGGTAAATGCTTATAAATATAGGCAAGGACTCAAGCTTTTGTACCATAGTCAGTGGGTCAAGGGAAAATCTAAATATACAGGAATAAAATTTGTCTTAAAATAAAAAATATGAGTACTTCATCTTCCTTTCTAACCAAATATAAAAGAAATAACATAACATAAGCAAAGATGTAATCCACTTTTAGCTATAGTTGCACATAAACGAATAAATTATTTAAGTGATTGATATTTTTCTATGAGTGGACGAACATGATGAGAAAATCAAATTCCAGCTGAGTGGGGATAACAGAGTATTCATCTTCAAACTTTAACATCATAGTAAACAAACATTAATAACATTTAGAAGAAGATTACCAAAATGAAAAGTTACATTAATTTCTATGTCTTACTTTTCAAGGAGGGAACCCAACTTTATAGTAGTTCTAGTATTGCCACAAATTATTTAAGTGGGAGAAATGAGGAGAAGAACTGAAGACGTGAGACTATGAATATTAACTCGCATATTCATCAAACACAGGCGACCAAAATTACAGAAATGGCCTCCAAATGGTTAACTTTGTTGAAATTAATGATTGAAATATTTGAGAGAAGGAAAGAAATTAATTGATTGTCAATCAATTAACTGGCTCATATAGGGGAAGATATAAGAGGAAGTTTGTGGACAAAAAATAAAAGGCCAATCAATCAATTAATGAAGAATCAATTTACTTAGGGAAAGAGGTTGGGACCATAATTGCATCATCCATTTATGCTCCAATCAAACCAAAGAAAATATTGTTTCCTTAGTATTACGATTGAAATCGCCATGGATTCAAAAACCTGAGCTTTCAAGAATGGAGGAAATTTTATCTTCTTTTTCTTTGAATAGATCTCGTCCGAATCCCTTATTCTATCAATCTTTTTCTGGTAAATCTAAGACTTTTGTGAAGGAGAAAAAGTCGAGTTTTATCTCTCGCCCTGATTTGGTAAATTTTAGATTTCAGTCTCGTTGTTTTCGGTGTGGAGATTGCAATCATCTTGCGAGGAACTGTAATAACCAAATTAAGTGTTTTAATTGTGGTCGATGGGGTCACCGGAGTGGTAATTGCAAAGTTCCTTCTAATTCAGGGAGTTCGCAAAATTCCAGTTGCGAGAAGAATAATGGAAATGATAGGAAGCAATCTCAAATTCTGGGTTCGGGTATGGTGTTGCTAAAGAATTTTATAAGCCTTCATGATCAGGTGAAAATTGTGAATAGATGTCAAGAATTAGGGATTGGGGAAGGTGGTTTCTACAGACCCGGGTATGAGAGTGGGGCTAAATTGAATCTCTACATGATGTGTATGGGAAAGGATTGGAATCCACAGTCAAAGCAATATGAGGATAGGCGAAAATGTGATGGGGCTTTACCCCCTGAAATTCCATATGATTTTAAAAGGATGGTCAGGGATTCCATTATTGTAGCACATAAAGAAATTGGGGTAAAAGGTGGAAGAGCTGATGAACTTCAGCTAATGTCACCTGATATTTGCATTGTTAATTTGTACAATCAAGATGGGAAGCTTGGTATGCACCAAGACAAGGATGAGAGTAAAGAAAGTATCATGGCTGGGATTCCTGTGGTATCTTTTTCATTGGGAGACTCTGCAGAGTTTGTTTATAGGGATGAGGGAGGCGATGGTGTTGTTAAGAAAATATTGCTTGAGTCAGGGGATGTTCTAATATTTGGTGGAAAATCAAGAGAGATTTTTCATGGCATTTCTGGCATATTCATTGGTACGGCTCCGGAATCACTAACCAAAGAGACCACCATGAAATCTGGTAGGCTGAACTTAACCTTTCGACAGTGGGGGTTCTTAAGAACATATGAAGAGGGAAATCGGAATCTTACAACAAATGCTGTTCATGATAATAGTCGGTCCTATTCCTCAATACATAAGAACTCATATGCTGATGTAACTCGGAGGTATATCCCGATGGGTGCTCATATCTCAAGTGAAGGTTCTCTTAGGAAGAGGACTGTCACAGGTTTTCTCCCCAAAAATAGATTGTGTTTCAGATGTGGGGATTCTCGCCATTTTGCGAAGGATTGCAGGAATGCTCTTCGGTGTTTTCATTGTGGGGTTATTGGTCATAGGAAGGAGCATTGTTCAGAGATGTTTAGAGGAGGATCGGTGATGGACTTAATGCGCTTCAACTGTTTGCTTTTTTGTCGGAAACTAATCTCTCTATCGAATTTATTCAAGGAAGATTATTCTAATCAAAAGAATGAAGTGGCTTATATGTTGCTTTTGTTGGGTTGGCATATGGAAGGAATAATAGATGGACTGTTGTGGAATAAACGGGCTCATGTTGATTCAAATAGAGCGGGCTCCCCTCCATTACCAAAAGCATTGGGAAGAAAGGAGCATGCTTTCTTATTTGGCCTTAACCTATTAAAGTTACAAAGATTCTATGCGGATTCTGATTCAATTAGAAAAGGTAAGGCTTTACATCTTTTGAATGAGATTCTACTTCATTTCGATGCCATCAATACCATATTTAATGTTGAGCACTGTGTAAGAGACACACATATCTTATCAGTCAATGATAATGGTAATAGTATGGGGGTCATGGATGTGATCAAAAGCAGGGGCTTTTCAAAGGTCATGGAGTTTGAATCTTCTGGGAAGAGGAGATTGTCGGATTTAAGTGTAATTGATGATCATGGAAAGGAGCTTATTGTGGAGGAGATGGTGGGTGATGTTGGGAAATATTTGAATTCTCTGAAGTTTGATCCCATGTATTATGATCCTTCGGTCTTGTTATGTTATGGTTTTGATAGTGAAATTTGGGTTAATTTTGGAAAGAATGTAACTTCTGGTAAGGGCAAAGAGGTGATGATTTAGTGGATATGAAAGAATATGATGAGGTTGATTCAGCTAGTTGCATTCAGACCAAAGGGATGGAAGAAGTGGGAGTTTGGCATGTGGCTGAGGATGTTGGTTTATCTAATTCTTTTGATGTATTGTTGGAGGAGGTGATCGTAGAGAGTGATGAAGAAGTAGGAGTTTGGCGTGTGGCTGCGGATGTTCGTTGTTCTTTTGATGTGTTGATGGATGATGTGAACGGAGAGAGTGGTGAAGAGATTCAGATATCTGGAAAATTGAATGCTTTTTCGAAGTTTAGAAAGGGGTGTAAAGTAAGAAAAGTTAGAATAGTAAGGAAGCCGAAGCAGCTGTCGGTGTTTGGGTCTAGTATAGTCAACTGTGTGGTGGCTGATAGTGTGAATTTGGATGTAGTTGATTACAAATCAGGAAATTACGGGCATTCAGCTTTGGGTAGGGATGACTGGGTGGTGAATTTTGGTTGTTTGGCAAGTGGGATGGAATGTAATGCGATGCTTAACAGGCGAGATCAGTTGATTGGGAAAGGCTGGAAGTGGTTAATGTCATTGGATTGTTGTAGTTTGAATGGGTTGATGGTGAGTTTGGGTAATCCTGGCTGCATGATATGGTCGAAAGGGTCATTTGAGAGAGTCTTTTCTTTCGTCTGGAGTCCGGGTTTTTGCGAGTTACAAACGTTTTTCGCCATGCCTTTCTTGGAGGATGTTGATGTGGTTCAGTCCAGAGTTTCGTTTTCGGTAGGAGTGTCTGAGGATTGTGATAGGTCCCCTACAGTTGGTTCTTCATCCAAGAGGGGGAAGTGGAGGAGAGCAGTGCTCAACTCTGGATTGGTTAGACGTAGTGCGAGGATAAGATCCAGATCCGCTTCATCTCATGGTAGGTCCCCAAGCTCGTTAGCTAGTAGTAGCAATGCGAGCTCGGGCTCAGGTATGGCTCCTGTTTATGGTAGTGACTATTCTCCTTTTGCATTAGGCAGTCTTTCGACTAGTCAGTTATTTCAGTTAGCCAGTGACACAGCTTTTATTTTTACGGACATTGAGCTAGATTCTGACTTTATTAGGAGTAGGGAATTAGAGAGAGTTTCTTCCTTGAGTAGATGAGGATTGTTAGTTGGAATGTTAGGCGTTTAAATGAACTTAAAAAATGTGCTAAAGTTAGGACCTTCTTTGTAGATTATCATATTGACATCGCTTTGCTTCAAGAGACTAAAATCGAAAGTCCTGACTTGAGTTTTTATGCTAGATTAGGTGGATCCCATTTTCGTAATTGGGCCTGCCTACCGTCAATCGGCAGTGCAGGAGGGCTTATGATTGGTTGGAAAGATAACCAATATAGGCTTGTACAGGAAATTTCTAAGCTACATTCACTACACATTATATTAACTTCACTTAGTGATAATTCTTTATTGGGCATTACGAATGTATATGGCCCTCACACCAAGATTGAGAGGAGACGTTTGTGGGATGAATGTTCCGAATTTAGGAATCTTGCCCCAAATTTTTGGATTGTAGGGGGAGATTTTAATGTTACTAGGTTTTTAGGGGAGAGATCTCCTAGAGAAGGAGATTTCTCTGATATGGAAAAATTTAACGATTTTATTTTTGATAATAATTTGATTGAGATTCCGCTTAACAATAGATCTTTCACTTGGTCTAGGTCTAATATTGGTGATAGCCAGTCTTATGCCGTATTAGATAGGTTTTTTGTAAGTACGGAGGTTGATGAAAAATTTCCAATTTGTAAAGTAAAAGGGTTACCTTTTTTATATTCGGATCACTGTCCTTTGATCCTTTCGTGTGATTCGAATATGTTAATTAGTAGTAATTTTAAATTTGAGAAGATGGGGCTATTAGACACCAGTTTTATTAAACTTGTTACTGTTAAGTGGAACTCGTTATTCTATTTTAATAATTTGTACAATGGCAATTCGGCTAAGATTTTTGTTGCAAAATTAGGTAAATTAAGATTTTTTCTTAAGAGATGGAATAAATTTGTTTTTGGTAATGTTAGAATTAAGAAAGATAAGATTTTATGTGAGATGCTTGACTTAGATAAGTTAAGTGAATCTAGGACTCTTAATCTAAGTGAGAGAGATAGGCTTTGCAATCTCAGAAATGAGTTCAAATTGATTTTGGAAAAAGAAGAAACAATGTGGAAGCAAAGATCACGTGTTCAATGGATTAAGGAAGGGGATAATAACACGAATTTTTTCATAGTATGGCTAATAAGAGGAGACGTGATAATTTAATTCATTCTATTTTCTTCAATAATGAGGAATTGACAGTTCAGTGTGATTTAAATGAAGCTTTTACCAATTATTACAAACAAATATTTGGGACTAGGATCAAGAGAAGAATTAATGTTAATTGGAAGGATATCTACCCTATTGGTGATAAGGTAGAATTATTAGATTTAGATAAACCTTTTTCTGAGAAGGAGATTTGGAAGGCTATTTGCGATATGCCTAGTGACAAAGCTCCGGGACCTGATGGTTTTTCTGTTTTATTTTATAAACAGTTTTGGGAGGTCTTGAAATCTTATGTTATTAAATTATTTAACGATTTTTATAGCGGTGATTTGTGTCTAGGTAATTTCAATTTTGCTAATGTTATCCTTATTAAAAAGAGAGAGAATGCTAAATTTTTAAAGGATTTTAGACCTATTTCTTTGATAAATGTGTCTATTAAGATTATTTCAAAAGTTTTAGCGAATAGGCTTAGCGGCAAGATGATTGGTCTTATAGATCATTCACAAACTGCGTTTATTAAAGGTAGACAAATAGTGGATGGAGTGGCAGCTGTACAAGAGTACATTAATGTATGTGTTAAAAATAATTTTACATGTGCCAATTTGAAATTAGATTTCGAGAAGGCGTTTGATTCTATTGACTGGGATTACGTATGTGAAGTATGTCTTGCTAGAGGTTTTAGTGCTAGATGGATTAACTGGATAATGCTTTTACTCAAGTCTGGTAGTTCTAATATTGTTGTCAATGGGGTTGTGGGAAAGAAGATCCAATCTAAGAGGGGTCTTAGGCAGGGAGATCCCTTGTCTCCTCTATTATTCAATTTAGCGGTAGACGTTTTTTCTAGAATTATTAAAAGAGCCGGGGGATTAGGTGTTTTGGGCAATGTCGGTAACGAGGAATTTAACAATGAGTTATCTATACTTCAATTCGAGGATGATACTTTGTTATTTTCTTCACACCTACCTAAACACATTATTGCTCTCAAGTTTATTTTGTATTGTTTTGAGATGTTGTCAGGTCTTAGGATTAATTTTGATAAGAGTTCAGTTATGGTCATTTACGATTTTGGTAATGTATAGGCTATGGTTGCTAACACTTTAAACTGTTCTGTAATGAAATTTCCTCTGGATTATTTGGGCTTTAGGATTAGGCCTACGAAACTAAAGAAGGAGGATTGGTTAGTCATAATTGATAAGATTAATAGTAGACTATCTAATTGGAACAATAGATTTTTATCTAGAGCAGGTAGATTAGTTTTGGTTAACTCGGTTTTATCTTCTATCCCGGCTTATTGGATGTCTGTACATAGATTTCCTCAATGGGTTATTGAAAAAATCGATAGAATAAGACGTAATTACCTATGGAGTGGGGGTAGTGATCCTATTTGTAGGGGTTTCAAATGTTTAGTAAACTGGGAAATGTGTTGTAAGTCTAAGAAAGATGGGGGACTGGGGATCATTAATTTAGTTAACTTTAACTCTTCCTTATTAGCCAAATGGTTGTGGAAATTTAGGTGTCCTATAGTGTCGACTAGGTGGAAGGATATCATGTTGAAATTTTACTATTCAGAAGGAGAGTTCATTGTAGGTTCTAGGGATAGTTGGTATAATAGATTATCTTGCTTTTGGAAGTCAGTATTAATGTGCTTTGATTTTTTTAATTTAGGTTATAAGGTAATTGTTCATTCGGGTGATATGGCTTACTTTTGGCATGATATGTGGATTTCTCGTCTACCCCTTAAAATCGAATTTAGGGAACTCTTTAATATTTGTAGTTTTAAAAATGCGTTGATTAAAGATGTTTTCAGAAGTGATTTGGACCCCCCATGGGAGTTCTCTTTTGATCATATCGTATAAGGGTATATGTTAAGACAATTAGCTTTACTTTATGCTAAGTTATCATTATATCACATTGACGAGCATAGAGACTTTATTAGTTGGGGTTTGGATAAGAGTCAAGTTTATTCGGTTAATTCTATGTATAACTTTATAAATTTTTCGGGAATCTCATTTAGGCCTTTTAAGTTTATTTGGAAATCTAATTCTCCTCCTAAAGCCAAATTTCTTATGTGGTTAATCATTCATAAGAAACTTAATACGGTTGAGCTTCTAAAAAAGAAGAATATCAATTTTGATGTTAAGTGTTGTTTTTGTAATCTTCTGTTCGAGGATGTTGATCATTTATTTTTTGCATGTAAAATCACAAATTTAATATTTAATATGGTTTTAAGGATATTTGTATTTGATTGTCCTAATTCTTATAATAGTTGTGTTGAATATTGGGATTCTTATAGATTTGCTTTTAATAGTAGTAAAAGATACATTTTAGATTCTTTAGTCATTATCATTAGTTGGTTCATTTGGTATGAGAGAAACCAGAGATTTTTTCAATCTAATCATGTTTATACGGATAATTTAATTGTTAAAATAGTGTATTTTTGTTTGGAATGGATGTCTAATTCAAATTACAAGCTTTTCGGGAAATGGGGCTTCGAGAGTTTTTTGATTAAGGTTAGATTTAATTGGTATCTGTTTATTAGAATCAGCAGGTTTTTTAGTAATAGATATCGTATTGGCTGTTAATTTCTTTTATTAATTTTTCCTTATATTCTTATTCCTCACATATATGTATGGTAGATAAATATGTATGAATATGTATAAATATATATGTTCATACAATATATACATATATATTTATACATATATTCTCTCATATATATATGTGTGCTAAATTACTAATAGTTTGTTGAGCTTTTTGCAGATTCATGTTGTTGATTAAGAGTAAGCAATTAGCGGATAGTATTGTGGAGCTTTGAAGAGTGTTGTTTGGATTGTAGACTTGCATTTCATTTGTAGTCTTTTGGGCTTATTGTGAGAGTGTTTTTGATGTTGTACTTCATTGTTTTTGCTATACGCAGAGAGTTTGGGTTATAGTAGTGGAGTAGACATACTTCAATATCGGGTGGTGGCCTTGCCGGAATTCGATATTGGAGTAGATGGGCGGTGGTTTATCCGGGGCTCATCTATCTACGATCCTCTACATTCCTAGAGTCGTGTTGGGTTTTATCACGTATTCTTTGTTTTATAGTCGGACTCTGTATCTTTGTTTTTATTATATATATATGTGTGCTCTCTTCTTTTCAGAAGATCACACATTTTTGTTTTCAAAAAAAACCAAGGAAAACATTATTTATTTTCCATTCATGTCCAAGCAATCTAGAAGCTTCTCTTCTTTATCCCCAAGAAATCCCTCTATATAAATAGGGGTCATGTTATTGTATGAAAAAAAACAAATCCACCATTAGTCTTCTCTCTATTGTAATCTTTCGTACTCATCTCTTCATTGAGAAATAAAAGTTGTTGGGTCTCCGTGGACGTTGGCAAAGCCGAACCACGTTAAAAATTGGTGTGCTCTTTCCTTTATTTTCTATTTTTGTTCTCTCTAAAATTTGTGCCACTTGTTTTTATTTTTGGCGTTGTTGAAATTGTTGACAGACTAGATCATTGGGTTTATTTGTATTCCACTGCCCAGACCTCTAATTTTGCACTACAGATTGGTATCATAGCTAGTTGTCCTGTTCAAAGACTTTTCAACCATGTCAAATTCCGCAAAGAATAGCGGTGGTAGAAGCGCTACAAATTATGGAGTCGCTAGGTTTGATGGAAAGGGGGATTTTTGCACATGGAAGATGAAGATGGAAGCGGTGTTGAAGAAAGAGAGGACATTTAAAGTTGTCTCAGATCCAGAGAAATTGAAGAAATTAGCACCTAAAGAGTTAGAAGAATTGGAAGAGGATGCTCTTACTACCATCCAGCCTAGCCTTTCTGATGAAGTACGTAGAGAGTTTTCTCTTGTGAAAACTGCTAAGGAATTGTGGGATGCTCTTCATAGAAAGTTCTACGACAAGTCTCTCACCAACCGCATCATCTTACAGCAACAACTTTATTCTTTCAAAATGAGGCCCAGAACAGATGTATTTGCTCATATAGATGTCCTCAACACACTTGTCATGAATCTACGAGCAGTTGATGTAAAGATTGAGGATGAGGCGCAAGATGTTATTCTTTTATGTTCTTTACCTGCAGAGTATAACACTTTTGTTAACTCTATGATCTATGGACGTTCGTCTATTTGCTTGGAGGATGTGAAGACAAATTTGCATAACGAGATGTTGAGAGGAAAGTTAGCAAGCATGAGCACGGAGAATGATTCTGAAAGCCTTGTTGCACAGAGAGGAAGAAGTAAAAGTAGACCCAATCATGGTGGAGATAGAGCAAAGTCCAGATATCAGTCAAGAGGAGCCCGGAAAGGAGTTTGTCATTATTGCAGAAAACCTGGACATTATATTGCAAGTTGCCCCAAGTTGGAGAATAAAAACAAAGCTGTTCCCTAGAAGGCTTCAGCATCTACAGCAGATACATCATATTCAGATAATGATCATGGCATTTTTACAGTTTCCGCCTCTCCTATGAAGAGTACTTTGTGGATTATTGACTTGGGAGCATCCTATCACATGACACCTGATAGGCACTCTTTTTCCACTTATCGTCAACTTAATGGAGGAGAGTTTCTCATGGGAAATAATGCTTCTTGTCGCATGATTGGTATTGGAACAGTAAAAATCAGGATGTTTGATGGTGTTGTTCGTATTTTATGTGATGTCAGGCATGTGCCTGATTTAAGGCTTAGTTTGATCTCCATTGGAGCATTGTGCAATTTTGGATTAAGGTGTGTAATAGAAAAAGATTCATTAAAAATTACAAATGGCTCATTGATAGTAATGAAAGGGGTAAAAGCTAGAAATCTATATTTGCTGAAGGGTACAACTGTTGTTGCGGAGTCTGCTTCAGTTATTGATTCAGTTGATTCCAATTCTACCAGATTGTGGCATTTTCGTATGGGCCACATTGGAGAGCGCAGTTTAGAAGTATTGAGAAAGCGAGGCTTGATTGACGGTGTTCATCATTCAAAACTTGCCTTTTGTGAAGGATGTGTACTTGGAAAGCAGACGAAGGTTCCATTTGGCATTGCAGAGCATAAGTCTTAAGATGTTTTAGAGTATGTTCATACTGATGTTTGAGGTCCCGCACCATGCCTATCTTATGGAGGAGCCAGGTATTTCGTTTCATTTACTGATGATTTTTCTAGAAAAGTATGGGTTTACTTATGAAGTCCAAAGATGAAACTTTTGATAGGTTTCAAAGTTGGAAATCTCTTGTTGAGAAGCAGTCTGGAAAGAAAGTGATGGTTCTTCGTTCAGATAATGGTGGTGAATTCAGTTCTCAAAAATTCATCAAATTCTGTGAGTCCGAGGGAATTAAAAGATATTACAACACACCAGGAGACCCTCAGTCAAATGGGGTTGCAGAGAGAATGAATCAGACTTTGTTGGAAAGAACTCGTTGCTTACGGCTGACTGCGAGATTAAATAAGAAATTTTGGGCAGAAGCATTATCTATGGTGGTTTTCCTTATCAACTGCACACCTTCTACCGCCATAGATATGAAGATTCCTAAAGAAGTATGGAAGGGAGGGCCTATATCATATTCCTTTCTCAGAGTGTTTGGTTGTCCAGCTTATGTGAATGAGAGCAAAGGAAAGTTGGATCCAAGATCGCGCAAGTGTACTTTTCTTGGATATAATAAAGGAATTAAGGGGTATAGGATGTGATGTCCTACAACCCAGAAGATCGTTACTAGCAGGCATGTTACATTTGATGAGAAGGCTATGTTGAAGATGGAGCCTTCTTCTTCAGTTAATGATGATGTTGAGAGGACAAATTCAGAATACCGAACACAAGGCAGATCATCAGACTTCCATACGAGTAAAAATGGTGATTCCGATGACACCGTGGTTGATAGGGAAGAGACAGAAGATCAACCTCAAGGTGGAGCTCAAATTCACACTCGACCAACGAGAGATAAGAAAATACCTACATGGCTCGATGATTTTGTGGGATTAAGCATTGAAGATATTGATTTTGATGACATGACAGCTTATGCATTAAGCATATTTCATGATGAACCAAGAGATTACAGAGATGCCATTAGTTCAGTTGATAGCTCCAGTTGGCTAGTAGCAATGGATGAGGAGATTGAGTCTTTGCACAAAAATTTCACTTGGGATTTAGTGCCACTTACTTTTGGCAAGAGAGCAATTGGATGTAAATGGATCTATAAGGTGAAAGATGGGGGCAATGGTGACTTGAGGTATAAAGCAAGATTATTGGCGAAGGGATATATTCAGAAGAAAGATGTGGAGTTTCATGATATTTTTTCTCCAGTTGTTAGACACACTTCCATTCGCATTTGTTTTGGCATTAGTTGCTCACTTCGACATGGAGTTGGAGCAACTAGATGTCAAGACAGCATTCTTGCATGGTGACCTTGAGGAGGACATTTACCTACAGCAGCCAGAGGGGTTCAATGATAGCAGCATGCCAGGTCATGTTTGTAAACTTAACAAATCTCTTTATGGCTTAAAACAGTCTTCTAGACAGTGGTATAAAATTTTTGATAAGTTTATGATCTCACATGGTTACTCTAGAAGCTTTAAGGACCAATGTGTCTATTTTAAAAATGTAATGATGACATCATCTATTTGTTACTTTATGTTGATGATATGTTGATAGCTTCTAAGAGCATGTCTAAAATTTCGGAGTTGAAGATGGAGCTCAGTAAGGAATTTGAGATGAAAGATTTGGGAAATGCACAGAGAATTTTGGGGATGGAGATTCAGAGGGATAGAAAGCAAAGAGTTTTGAGGCTCACTCAAACTCAATACATCGAGAAAGTCCTATCTCGATTCGGTATGGAGAATGCTAAACCGGTGGCTACTCCATTAGGCTCTCAATTCAAGCTATCCAGAGATATGTATCCCACATCGGATGAAGACAAAATGGATATGCGTAATATTCCTTATTCTTGTGTGGTTGGAAGCCTTATGTATGCTATGGTATGCTCAAGGCCCGATTTAGCTCATGCAGTTGGAGTTGTCAGTTGATATATGTCTAACCCAGGTAAAGAGCATTGGCAAGAAGTGAAGTGGATACTCAGATATCTTCGTGGCACTTCTTCAGTTGGCTTGTTATATGGTGGAGTAGATGGAGACATCTCTCTTAGAGGATACTGTGATTCAGATTACGCTGGGGATAGAGATGGACGGAAGTCGGTGTCGGGCTATGTTTTTACACTTGGCATAGGCCCGATTTCGTGGAGATCAAAGTTGCAGTCTATCGTAGCTTTGTCAACTACTGAAGAAGAGTTGATATCGATTGTGGAAGCAACAAAGGAAGGATTGTACTTACTTCAGTTGTTGGATGATCTTTCAATGGCGCAGCAGACAGTGGAGCTATTTTCAGACAGTCAGAGTGCGATTCATCTTGTTGAGAACCAGGCTTATAGTTCACGGACGAAACACATTGATGTTAGAGGCTTCTTTCTCATGCTTGAGGAAGAACGAAGCAAGATCAAATTGTTGAAAATGGGTACTTCAGATAATCCTTTAGATATGATGACGAAGTCACTTGCAAAGGACAAGTTTGAGCATTGCTCAAACTTGATCAGTTTGCTTCCTATTACTTGAGCGCTATGGGGCGCTGGGCCCAACAACTTCTATGATGAATGTTGAAGATGAGATAATGAAGAAAGATTGTCATATTTGAATCAAGGTGGAGTGTTGAAATTAATGATTCAAATATTTGAGAGAAGGAAAGAAATTGATTGATTGTCAATCAATTAATTGGCTCATATATGGGAAGATATAAGAGGAAGTTTGTGGAAGAAAAATAAAAGGCCAATCAATCAATTAATGAAGAATCAATTTACTTAGGGAAAGAGGTTGGGACCATAATTGCCGCATCCATTTATGCTCCAATCAAATCAAGGAAAATATTATTTATTTTCCATTCATGTCCAAGCAATCTAGAAACTTCTCTTCGATATCCCCAAGAAATCCCTCTATATAAATAAGGGTCATGTTATTGTATGAAAAAACAAATCCACCATTAGTCTTCTCTCTATTGTAATCTTTTGTACTCATTTCTTCATTGAGAAATAAAAGTTTTTGGGTCTCCATGGACTTAGGCGAAGCCGAACCACGTTAAAAATTGGTGTGCTCTTTCCTCTATTTTCTATTTTTGTTCTCTCTATAATTTGTGCCACTTGTTTTTATTTTTGGTGTTGTTGAAATTGTTCACAAATTAGATCATTGGGTTTATTTGTATTCCGCTGCCCAGATCTCTGATTTTGCACTACAAACTTGTTATCTCGAAGAAGATGTGTTGGAAACTGTAAAAAAAATGCTTCACTACTAATGACTTAGATTTTTCTTTATAAAATAGTTTATAGTAAAACTGAGTGTTATCGTTAAACAATGGCTGCAAGGATGAAGATAGGACATATAACAGAACCAATGTTCGACGGTTTTGTATTGTGTAGAATAAATATGTAGTTGTGAATTTAGCAAACTAAGAAGGCAAAATCCACTCATTTTTCTGCATGTAAACATTCATTTATAAGTTTGAAGAAAATATATGTCGACATTATGAATTTGTTTATTACGTATAGCAGCAAAAGAACATATACATTGATAACATGCAGATATGAATTCTTGATCAAATGACAGTGAAATAGTAATGGATATATGATAAGAAATAAAATTTAATTTAAAAGACATCGCAAAACGTAGTACAAAATTATTAAGCTCACCAGGAGTTGAGACTGATAGGATTATCAACCAAAGATACGATAGTCATTATTGCACAGCAATCCTTGTAGCCTTAAAACTGCAAGTAAGAGCAGAATGTAATAGATAAAGGAAGTGGAACATGGAAAGGATTAATAACCTGAAGTAAAACATAAGTTGATCCAAACAATTCATCAAAACTGAAAGCCCATCATCCGTAGAGAGTCATAAAAATCAAATATTATTGCCTTTCCAAATGCACCTTGTTGTATGGAACTCTCTAGTCATCTTAATCTAACCAATCAACAATGTCAAAAGTGCCTACAAAAGCTCTTATAGTTACAATAGCTCAACAAATAACAGATCATTGTAAATTTCAGCTGCAGCAGAATAGATGACAGGGTCGACTAAAATTTTCAGATTCGACTTATAATGCGTGTATGCTGCAGAATCACCTAATTTAAAGACAGGCACGAGTTTAGGTGGGGGTTGGAAGAAAACCGTAAACTGTTGTAAAATCAGCAAGTCAACTCGATATTCCCCAGTTGAAGTAAAGCAAGCAAGAGAAAAAATCGAACAAAGGAGTTAATAAAGTTAAAGAAGACATTACCTAATCGTATGGTAGCCGATCAACTGGTTGAAGACGGTGATGATAGCCTTAATTTAATCTAGGGTGCACGAAGGAAAACCTGTAGGGAGCGACAGAGTGGGTGGAGAGCTTATGGAGAAGGGAGATGTATGGCAGAGACGGGAAAAACGAAGCCTGGGAGGAAGCAGGGGACAGGGGAGACAAAGGTGCACAGCGCAGGTAAGGGGAAAAGAATCAGGTTTAATGAGAGCGCGTTTGGGTAAAAAAAAGGGAAAGAAATTCGTAATGGGGGAAAAGGACGGTTGAGTGCACAATCAGACGTGGCATGCTCACGTTCTGTAAAATTGGAGGGGGTTTGAGAGCCATCTAAAAGCAACTCGGCTTTAATAGTATAGTATAGATTTCTCATAACCATTTGCATGTAACAGAGTGCTCAGCTATGATCTCATAAAGTCATATGATTTTTTTGTATTTTCTTTGTTTTGTGATTGTATGGTAATAGGGAAACTAATAAATGAATACTTTGTATTAGCCATTTTCTTCTTTTTCTAGATGTATTATAAATTTGATGTACATCTAACTTTCCTTATCAAATAAAAGGAGATTTAGGTTATATTATTAAAGGGTAAAAAAATAACTTTGAAATGGTAAATTATAAAATTGTCTTTCTGCACATTGAATTCTTGGTACGTTTATTTTTTATTGACTTCTAATGCGTGCGATTATACATTATTGTTTCTGCACAAAACAAATTGTGTGGCCCTAATTGTGTCTTTAGGATGTACATTTACAGTAATTGTGTGGATCTATTGTATACAGTGTTTCGCTTTTTTTAAAGTTGTTTTCCTGCTACATGAATATGCACATCTATCTAATTGTGTAGTCCCGTTGGCACAAAACAAAGTTTATGCACAAAACCAACCTTGTTTCAAACAACCACGCACATGTCCAGTGCATGAGCCTAAGTATTGGTGTGTGCATGTGTGTGTGTATATATATATATACGCACAGATGTGTGTGTTTATACATACATACATACATACATATATATATATGTATATGTATATGTATATGTATATATACTTGTGTCTTGTTGATGTTCACACTTGTATATTTGACCTTTTTTTAGTTGTTGCTCCTTGTTGGTCTGAATTGCATGTCCACGCATTCTGGCTTGTGTTGATTCATGTGTGCTTTGCCACTTGCATTGAATTTCTTGGTTCATGTCCACTCACTGATATTTGACCATATTGCCCATGCAAAAAATATATGTGTATATACATACACATATATTTGTATGCATGCATCGTGCATGTGCAGAATATATATACATATACATATATACATATTATATATATATATGAGCAGTAGAGACATTGGCTACCTTGTGGTATTTATGGTGAACCACTGTGAATATCACAAGCAATCTAGACACAAATGGATGTATATACATATCAGACCAAGTCATGAAATATGATGAGAAACACACCAAAATTCTAAGGCAAATAAAATATAAAATAAACTTATATCTGCTAGAATTTAAAATTACTTTTGTTCTAGTTTATGTGTGTTTCTATGACAGGTATACAAGTCATTGGACTGACAGAAGCAGACTGAAGACAATGAGTGCCAGTGAGTGAAACTTGTATATGAGCGAGTCTATATATGAGTTTGAGAATGCAACTGAGTGAAATATAACTGAGTGATTGAGTGCTTGTAGTGAGGAACAATGTATAAGAAATTGAATGAATTGTATTGCAGAGGTGTATGATAGTGGAGTTGTGAAATTTTTTACTATTGAAATGTTGAAATAAAATATTATATTTAATGAAATATTGTTTGAATATTTAATTTTTTGTGCAGTAGTGTTCTGTTTAAATATAAATATTTATTTCTGTATGTGATATAGTAGAATAGTACAATTGCAAAAACACTAAAAGTTATATATATATATATATATATATATATGTTTGTTATCATTAAACAAAAATCATATTGTTATATATAACATTCTCCTCCTTTTGATGATGACAAAAAGTAATAAGATTTTGAATACAATAAATGTGTTTGATAGTGAATTGTAGAACCCCCTATACATATGCTCCCCCTACAACAGAACTCCCCAAAAATATTGCATATGAGTGAAAAGAATAAATGAATGAAATTCCAAATATTGAAATATTTATGAAATAGTCATTCATCAATCAAAATCTTAACGATTCTTCCCTTTTTGTTATCATCAAAAGGATACAAAAATTAAATAGAGATGAATAATAGACTAGTAATATAAAATCAGTTTAATAGAGAGAGAAAATACATTATAAATCTCATTCTATTAAACAAAAATCATAATATTCTTCAAACTAGTGGTAAATTTCACATTGTGGAATGATGGATTTACGATGAACATTATAAAATGGAGAGAGTTTTAAAACATACGATTCTCGAATAAAAAAATTAAAAAAAAATGAGCATAAAAGTGATGGATTTGGACTACGATTATAAATTCAAATTAAGTGATAAAGTCAAATACTCCCGAATCCCAATGATTATCAATCAAAAAATCATACTATATCATAAAATATTAACACGTTTCACAAATTAGAAAATGGATTGATAGAATGGTTTTTACATAACAAAGGAGGATTTCATATATATATATATATATATATACATATATATGTATGTATGTATGTATGTATACATATAACTTTTATTCTTTTTCTCTTTTATTCTTTTTCTTTTCTTTTGTTTATATTTTAAGAGCACACTAACCATGCATAACCATATCTTGGATTTTTAAATGAGGTCAGTCGCAACTTAAATTATAAGTAATCTCATAACCATGCATGACCAGATCTTGGATTTTTAAATTAGGTTAGACAAATACTTATTATATATAAAATCTCCTTTATATATAAAACCAAAATGGATGATAGAAATATGGCAGGTACATGGTTATGAAATAAATTTCAAAATTAATCATATTATGAAATATGCTCAACTGTACTAGGATCTCTGAAAATTTTCAACTATCTCTTAATCTAAAAAATAATATAATCACATTTCCATCACAAATTTTGAAATTGTATATTTGTAACACCCCATATTTTCTGAGAATATTAAAATAACAAATTAAAGAAAAATTAATTTGAAAAAGAAGAAAATGGTGAAATAGGTTGTGTCATTGCGTTCATCTCGGAATTCTGCTTGAGATAGAGTCAGAGTTTGCGTAAATCAGACTACGTATGAAGAAGATATCTTTAAATTAAATATTGCAGTAAAACATGAAAAAGAAGAATGAGAAAAGAATAGTGTTTAGCATTGTTCTAAGGTTTGTAAGAAAACGACTTAGTAGCTCATTTGGTTAGAACATGTGACTTGCATAAAAGTGGCTTAGTGTGAATGCAGTACAAAAAGTGGTTTAGTGTGAAAATAGTTAATTGGGAAGATAGATAAAAAGAAAAAGAAAAATATATATAGAATATATATATAAATATATATATACACACACACATATATATATATATGACGTGTACGCATCATGTGGCGCATGTGGCGCATTTTTTTGTTGGTCAAGGACTTTTTTCTTACGTGGCCTTCTCTGATTGGCTTTGTGACAAATTCTGAGGTGTTAGGGCTTATGTGTCATGCTATGATTGGCTAAGTGACACATTGCTTTAGTTGGATGGCTCTGATTACTCCTTGACTGATCTAATGGCTAGAATTAAACCTAGACTTCTATATAATCAAGTCAAATCCTAAACCTAAAACACATAAACACATTCTTTGTAGCCGCCATGCTATCCAATTCAAATCTTGTCTAGCCACCTTCTTCATAAAAAAAATATAATCTAATTCAACTAAGAGAATTCAACGTCTACAACAAAACAGAGCTATTCAATTTCAGAAATCAGATCCCAGAAAAACAAGACTTTCTTTTCTTTGTAAGTCCTGTTATTATTTAGATGTGAACGATTAAAAGTTTTGATTTGTAATAAAATGAAAACTAGAGTAATTCCTAATTGTAAGATAACGACAATGCTGACTTATGCCTATTCTTGTAATGATTCTATCGTATATGTTTGTGAGATTATTGTGGTTATATGTTGATGTTAAACCAATCGTATATTATGTAAATATGATGACTTTTTCATGTTACGTAACATGCAAGTTGTTTAGATCTAAATTTAGATCTATGTTTATTGAATAATGCAAGTTGTTTAGATCTACATTTAGATCGATGTTTATTGAATCATGCAAGTTGTTTAGATCTACATTTAGATCTATGTTTATTGAATCATGCAAGTTGTTTAGATCTATGTTTATTGTCATGCAAGTTGTTTAGATCTATGTTTATTAAATCATGCAAGTTGTTAGACTAAGACATGTATTATGATTAGATTCACATTTAGATCTATGAAAAGTGGATCCAAGATAAAAGTTCATATTTACATGCCTTGTTAAATCTATGTAATTCCATATGCATAAGATTCATGATTATTGGATCCAAAATAAAGTTTACATTCACATGTCTAGTTGAACTTGTGCAATTCTATATGCTTAAGGTTTATGTTCATTGGACCCAAAATAAAAGTTAGCATTTACATGCCTAGTTGGATTTGGGTAATTTCGTATGTTTAAGAGCCATGATAATTAGATCCAAAAATGCAAATTCACCTTTATATGAATAATTGGAATTGTGTAGTTCTACATAAACTCCCATCCATATGCATATGGTTCATGTTGATTAGGTTCAAAATTGCAAGTTCATAATTAAACATATATTTATTCTATGCCAAATTTATGTGACATATGTTGGATCCATATTATGCTTGTCTTGAATGCTACGTGTCTCTTCCTTTTTCCTCTCTTAATTTTGAGTTAGGCTAAATTGCAAAGCCTAATATTCTATGAAATTTATGCGAACGTTTAATGGGGGTAACGTTGGAAAAAACGTGAAGTTACATGTTATTGGCATATTTTAAATGATTAGTGGCATTGAAATGGTATAATTTATAAACCTAAAATTATGAACATGATTTAGAGAGAAATTGGGCATGACTTGAATGACAATAATTTACATATAAATATAGAAGGTAAATGTGTGAATTTAGAAAAGACAAATATGCCTAACCCGAGGTTAGATTGAGTTACGGTGTAAGACTGCCCAGAACCGCCCGACACATCCAGCAACTGTAACAATATATATCTAATGTGAGAGGTTAGTGCATCAAGGCCAAAAGGACCCGAGGTTAGACTGAGTTGCGGTATAAAACTGCCCGGAATCGCCCGGCACATCCAGTAACCACAACAATATCTGTCTAATGTGAGTGGTTGGTGCTTTAATGAATAAATTAAAGCTAAGACATGAATGATAGTGTTATGTTAATTAAGAAACACTTAACCAATATAACACGATGAATGACTAGGGTTAAGTTAATAGGAAACACTTAACCAGTATAACATGAAGAATGGGTAGGGTTAAGTAGTAAGAAACACTTAGCCAATGTAACTTGATTTGTGGTAAGGTTAAGTTAAAACAAAAGGGCAACACTTAACCATTATAACTTGATTTGTGGTAAGGTTAATTTAAAACAAGAGGGCAACACTTAACCAATATAACTTGATTTGTGGTAAGGTTAAGTTAAAACAAGAGGGCAACACTTAACCAATATAACTTGATTTATGGTAGGGTTAAGTTAACACAAGAAGGCAACACTTAACCAAAGTAACATGACAAGTAGGTGGGTTAAGTTAACTTGAATTGATTGATGACACTTAACCAATACAACATGATGAACACGTGGGGTTAAGTTAAAAAGAAAACACTTAACCAATATAACTTGATGAACAGATGGGGTTAAGTAAATAAGAAACACTTAACCAACATGACATGATTAATGTGTGGGTTAAGTTAACATGAACGGGCGACACTTAACCAATATGACATAATGTGTGGGGGGGTTAAGTACATATTGGTTTGGTGGGTAATATTAGTGCATATAGGCCCACAAAACTTAGCCGTTAAAAAAATATGCTTGGATCGATGGGAGGGTTAAGTACATCTCGTGTAGGTGGGTAATATTTGTAAATATAGGCCCACAAACTTAACCGTTAAATAAACATGCTTGAATCGATGGGAAGGTTAAGTACATCTCGTGTAGGTGGGTAATATTAGTAAATATAGGCCCACAAACTTAACCGTTAAGAAAATATGCTAGAATCGGTGGGAGGGTTAAGTACATCTCGTGTAGGTGGGTAATATTTGTAAATATAGCCCCACAAACTTAACCAATAGGAAACCATAGTAATGGGGATATGTTTCAGCAGTAACCCACATAGATGTATCATGGTACCCTGAACTAGGCAGGGTGAGGCATGATTACTGGGCTGATTGTAAGCGGTCAAAAGCAGAGGAAGGGGGTACGTCAGTGTAGGTTCTGACGGTTTACGTCCGTGCACGTACTCCGGAGTGGGAAAAAGCAGGCACTGGGTACCAGTAGTTATACACTTTGCATCTTGAATCGTGTCGGGTCGCCATCATAAGGACTGATACTCCTTATGGTGGGACCAGCACTGGGTATCTACACACAAGAGAGGGTCGATTGACACAGACACATGGAACATTTATGCAAGTAAGGAGCCGATCGATAGGGTAGTAACGGTACATCTAGCATGTTCATGGCAATTAGGCTGATTGAGGTGGAATCCTCACGATAGATGTACACCTGAAGGCTACCACAATTACGGGGATTGGGATCATGTTATCATATGATCATTTTATATAGATTACAAGTTGGGACACTAGTTAGGTGGTGCAGAGAAGTAAAATGGGTGTGATAGCATATTCAGCCTTATTATCTTATTTCTAGTTGATGTCCTAGATTCAGTTTATTTATGTCATAACCATTTTCTTGTTTACATGCTAAATAGTCACTGGACTTACCAGACTTATGTCTGACCCATTTTCTTTCGTCTTCTTTTCTTCCCCCCCCCCCAAGTCCGCAGGAAGGGAATACTTCGGCTTAGATTGGATCATTTCCATCTTGAAGAAAGTAGATGTATTGTTTGGAATCTTTTCCTTGGTCTATGGCTTTGAATACTCTCTTATTGTTGTTTTAATGCTTCTTTATGTTTTAATTCAAGACAGAAGTTCTATGTATTACTTTTAAGTATGATTGAGGCAACTGTTGTAAAAGTTTGACTGAACTGCATTGTTTATAAAATGATTTTTATTTTCCGCTGCTTTATTTGTCTGTCTTGTAATTCATCTGCATCTTTTACCTATAATGCTCCACCAAAGTTAAGGCATTCCCTTTGTGAGTGACCTTAACGGAGGTGGGGTATTTCACTTGGTATCAGAGCTGAAGGTTACCGGATCAGATAAAAGATTTGAAAAATTATTTTCAAAACGATTTTAAAAGAGGCATTTTCTAAAGAAAAGTTTTGTTTTAAAGGCATATTCCCCAAAGCCATATGCACTATCTTTTGATCCTCTGTTTGAATCCTTGTTTCCTTCTTTCCTGAGTCTCCGGGGCTCCTGACTTTCTGGGAGGTACCCTCATTGCGGCATGGTTCCGTAGGCTTGATAAGACTACGTTATCTGTCAAAGGGCGAAGAAGTGCCCGACTTCCATCTATAGCCGCTGTAGTTTCACTTGCGGCTAATTTTCTTTCGAGCTTCGTAGTATTTTCCATGCGATGGAGGCAGCTTTCAAGAGGCTTGTCAACGTGTTACACAAGGATAGTAAAGATGAGACTGAGGGAGTTTGACTAAGGAGCACAACCCAAGGATGAGCAACTCATGGATATAGACTTGGTTCACAAAGGAGGGGAAGAAAGAATAGTAAAACCTAAGACAAGAGGAAGTATCTTTATTATGATATAACTGGTCATATAATTAAGGATAAGGGCAAAAAAAATGACAGGATTTTCAGGAGGGCAAATACATGCTCTCACCGCTAGCGTACCTGAAAGAAAGGTAGTAAGGTTTATGTTGAGATAGTTTAGTTTTTCCTCTTTGATCATCCTGTTAGTACTCTTTTGATTTTAGCGCTTCACATTCGTTTATGTCTGCTTCCATAGTTGAGTCTCTGCATCCTAGAGCTCGTATAGTAGAGGATCCCATTATTGTCTCAAATCCAGTTGCTAGTGCGGCTCATTTATCTTTGGTTTGTGAGGATTTGAGAAAAGATATATTAATGCTTATGTTTTTGGTTCCATGGGCTATGGGTTGATTCTAGGCATGAGATGGTTAGCTAGTAATTGCGAAAGGAGGGTAGTTAGACTTTTTACTTGCCTCGGGAATACCCTCGAGATTTCATGTGATCCTGAGGGGATCAGTTAGGCTTAGCTACCTAGAATCACTTGATGCATCTATCGACGATTTGTGATTCATTAAAATAGTCCATGAGTACGAGGATGTTTTGATTAGGTTAGGGGTTTCCCCCTAAAACTGGAGATAGACTTCCGCATATATCTAGTTGACAATGCGAAGCCAGTTATGCGATCAACGATAGTTTTAGAACAAGATTGGCGAGGATAGCCAGAGTTGGTTTAGTGCTCAATTGTTTGGTTGTTTTGCTAGTATCATCTCACATAAATCGCCCAAATTCTGAGGAGGTATTCCTTGTGTGCTTGTCTGATATTGATTTAGGCCTTTGGGGCTTGTACTTGAGGGATGTCGAGTTCGACTAGGATGGTTTGCGTGAGAAATAAATGGTTGTGGCAGGCGCCCTAAGTAAGATGGACCTTAAGAGAGGTAAAAAGTACATAGCAACCTTTAGCTTTAGACCCTCAGAATTGTGACATGATGGATAAGCTAAGTTGAAAAGAGACCTCTAATCATCTTAGTATATACACTTGGTATCTTGGCTCACACCTGTTTATCTTGGAAAGATGGTTCGACTACATTGGATACCCTCTAGCATAGTAAGTGATCGAGGTCCTATCTTTACTAGTGAGTTTTTGAAATGGAGGTTAAGAAGCTTCACAACTGTGAAGTTAAGTTAGTTAAGGTACAGTGGAGTGAAGCTCAAGAAGATGCGACAGGGGAGACTAAAGATAAGACACACGCATCATACCCTTTTCTTGAGGGTATATCCTTGATCTCTTTTTCTAAGAATTCTATGCATGTTTGGTTCTATTTTTTTTTTAGGTATATCTTTAAGTCATATCTTCGATCCTTAGGTAGAAGCCAATGGATGTAAACATGTGTTTGGAACATGTTATGATTGGTGGTTGCAGTTGGTTGCATGTGGTTGCTAGTGGTTGCTCGTGGATGCATATACACACATTAGACACTAGATCGGCTCAGTCACTTTCATATTGCATATGCATGAGTGAATTTTTATATATATGAACTAAAACTTGGTGTGTTATCATATGGATATTGCGTTCGTATGAATGATTGTGCACTCATGTAGAAGTTGTAAAGTACGATTAGGAATAATTGCATACATGATGGACTCATGACACTGACATAATTCGCATTGAGGAGGTCAGCTGAATCAGTAGACCGCCTGATTTTGCATTAGATAAGGACATGTATAAATACTATGCATATGATCATGAAAGCATTAGAAATCTTTTTAAGGACAATGGACGCCTGTGATTGAATGGTTGAGTAGATGGATGTTAGGATATGCATTCTTCTTAACTTAAAGATTTCGGGGACGAAATCCTTTAAGGAGGGGAGAATGTAACACCCCGTATTTTCTGAGAATATTAAAATATCAAAATAAAGAATAATTAATTTGAAAAAGAAGAAATAGGTGAAACATGTTTCTCTATTGCGTTCATCTCGGAATTCTGCTTGAGACAGAGTCCGAGTTTGGGTAAATCGGACTCCGTATGAAGAAGATATCTTTAAATTAAATATTGCAGTAAAACATGAAAAAGTAGAATGAGAAAAGAATAATGTTTAGCATTGTTCTAAGGTTTGTAAGAAAAATACTTAGTAGCTCATTTGGTTAGAATATGTGACTTGCATACAAGAGCTACAGAGTTCGATCTCCGCCAGCGCCATATTTTTGTTTTAGGGGAATGGCTAAAAAGTGGCTTAGTGTGAATGCAGTTCAAAAAGTGGTTTAGTGTGAAAATGGTTAATTGGGAAGATAGACAAAAAGAAAAAGAAAAATATATATAGAATATATATACATACATACATATATATATATATATATATGACGGGTACGCATCATGTGGCACACATGGTGCATTTTACATGGTGCATTTTTCTGTTGGTCAAGGATTGTTTTTTTACGTGGCCTTCCCTGATTGCCTTTGTGACAAATTCTGAGGTGTTAGGGCTTATGTGTCATGCTATGATTGGCTAAGTGACACATTGCTTTAGTTGGATGGCTCTGATTACTCCTAGACTGATCTAATGGCTAGAATTAAACCTAGACTTCTATATAATCAACTCAAATCCTAAACCTAAAACACATAAACACATTCTTTGTCGCCGCCATGCTATCCAATTCAAATCTTGTCTAGCCACCTTCTTCTTAAACAAATTATAATCTAATTCAACTAAGAGAATTCAACGTCTACAACAAAGGAGAGCTATTCAATTTCAGAAAACAGACCCCACAAAAACAAGACTTTCTATTCTTGGTAAGTCCTGTTATTATTTAGATGTGAACGATTAAAAGTTGTGATTTGTAATAAAATGTAAACTAAAGTAATTCCTAGTTGTAAGATAATGACGATGCTGACTTATGCCTACTCTTGTAATGATTCCATCGTATATGCTTGTGAGATAATTGTGGTTATATGTTAATGTTAAACCAATCGTATATTATGTAAATATAGTGACTTTTTTCATGTTATGTATCATGCAAGTTGTTTAGAACTACATTTAGATCTATGTTTATTGAATCATGCAAGTTGTTTAGATCTACATTTAGATCTATGTTTATTGAATCATGCAAGTTGTTTAGACCTATGTTTATTGAATCATGCAAGTTGTTTAGATCTACATTTAGATCAATGTTTATTGAATCATGCAAGTTGTTTAGATCTATGTTTATTGAGTAATGCAAGTTGTTTAGATCTACATTTAGATCTATGTTTATTAAATCATGCAAGTTGTTAGGCTAAGACATGTATTATGATTAGATTCACATTTAGATCTTTGAAAAGTGGATCCAAGATAAAAGTTCATATTTACATGCCTTGTTAAACCTGTGTAATTCCATTTGCTTAAGGTTCATGATTATTGGATACAAATTAAAGTTTACATTCACATGTCTAGTTGAACTTGTGCAATTCTATATGCTTAAGGTTTATGTTCATTGGACCCAAAATAAAAGTTAACATTTACATGCCTAGTTGGATTTGGGTAATTTCGTATGTTTAAGAGTCATGTTAATTAGATCCAAAAATGCAAATTCACCTTTATATGACTAGTTGGAATTATGTAGTTCTATGTGAACTCCAATCCATATGCTTATGGTTCATGTTGATTAGGTTCAAAATTGCAAGTTCATAATTAAAAATATATTTATTCTATGCCAAATTTATGTGACATATGTTGGATCCATATTATGCTTGTCTTGAATGCTACGTGTCCCTTCCTTTTCCCCTCTTGATTTTGAGATAGGCTAAATTGCGAAGCCTAATATTCTATGAAATTTATGCGAAAGTTTTGCGGGGGTAACGTTGGGAAAAACATGAAGTTACATGTTATTGGCATATTTTAAATGTTTTGTGGCATTGAAATGGTATAATTTATATACCTAAAATTATGAACATGATTTAGAGAGAAATTGGGCATGACTTGAATGACAATAATTTACATATAAATATAGAAGGTAAATATGTGAATTTAGAAAAGACAAATATGCCTAACCCGAGGTTAGATTGAGTTACAGTGTAAGACTGCCCGGAACCGCCCGGCACATCCAGCAACCATAACAATATATATCTAATGTGAGAGGTTAGTGCATCAAGCCCAAAAGAACCCGAGGTTAGACTGAGTTGCGGTGTAAAACTGCACGGAACCACCCGGCACATTAAGTAACCGCAACAATACCTGTCTAATGTGAGTGGTTGGTTCTTTAATGAATGAATTAAAGCTAAGACATGAATGATAGGGTTAAGTTAATTAAGAAACACTTAACCAATATAACAAGGAATGACTAGGGTTAAGTTAATAGGAAACACTTAACCAGTATAGCATGAAGAATGGGCAGGGTTAAGTAGTAAGAAATACTTAGCCAATGTAACTTGGTTTGTGGTAAGGTTAAGTTAAAACAAGAGGGCAACACTTAACCAATATAACTTGATTTGTGGTAAGGTTAAGTTAAAATAAGAGGGCAACACTTAACCAATATAACTTGATTTGTGGTAAGGTTAAGTTAAAACAAGAGGGCAACACTTAACCAATATAACTTGATTTGTGGTAGGGTTAAGTTAACACAAGAAGGCAACACTTAACCAAAGTAACATGACAAGTTGGTGGGTTAAGTTAACTTGAATTGATTGATGACACTTAACCAATACAACATGATGAACACGTGGGGATAAGTTAACAAGAAAACACTTAACCAATATAACTTGATGAACGGATGAGGTTAAGTAAATAAGAAACACTAAACCAATATGACATGATTAATGGGTGGGTTAAGTTAGCATGAACGGGCGACACTTAACCAATATGACAAATTGTGTGGGAGGGTTAAGTACATATCGGGTTGGTGGGTAATATTAGTACATATAGTCCCACAAAACTTAACCGTTAAAAAAATATGCTTGGATCGATGGGAGGGTTAAGTACATCTCGTGTAGGTGGGTAATATTTGTAAATATAGGCCCACAAACTTAACCATTAAATAAACATGCTTGAATCGATGGGAAGGTTAAGTACATCTCGTGTAGGTGGGTAATATCAGTAAATATAGGCCCACAAACTTAACCGTTAAGTAAATATGCTAGAATCGGTGAGAGGGTTAAGTACATCTCGTGTAGGTGGGTAATATTTGTATATATAGACCCACAAACTTAACCAATAGGAAACCCTAGTAACGGGGACCCGTTTCAGCAGTAACCCACATAGATGTATCACGGTACCCTGAACTAGGCAGGGGGGCACGATTACTGGGCTGATTGTAAGCGGTCAAAAGCAGCGGTAGGGGGTACGTCAGTGTAGGTTCCAACGGTTTACGGGCATGCACGTACTCCAGAGTGGGAAAAAGCAGGCACTGGGTACCAGTAGTTATACACTGTGCATCTTGAATCGTGTCGGGTCGCCATCAGAAGGATTGATACACCTTATGGTGGGACTAACACATGGTATCTACATGCAAGAGAGGGCCGATTGGCACAGACACATGGAACATTTATGCAAGTAAGGAACCGATTGATAGGGTAGTAAGGGTACATCTAGCATGTTCATGGCAATTAGGCTGATTGAGGTGGAATCCTCACGATAGATGTACACCTGAAGGCTACCACAATTACGGGGATTGGGATCACGTTATCATATGATCATTTTATATAGATTATAAGTTGGGACACTAGTTAGGTTGTGCAGAGAAGTAAAATGGGTGCGATAGCATATTCAGCCTTATTATCTTATTTCTAGGGTGACGTCCTAGATTCAATTTATTCAAGTCATAACCCTTTTCTTGTTTACATGCTAAATAGTCACTGGACTTACCAGACTCATGTCTGATCCATTTTCTTTCGTCTTCTTTTCATTCGTCCCTCCCCCCCGGTCCGCAGGGAGGGAATATTTCAGCTTAGATCGGATCATTTCTAGCTTGAAGAAAGTAGATGTATTGCTTGGAATCTTTTCCTTGGGATATGGCTTTGGATACTCTCTTATTGGGGATTTATGTTGCCTTACTGTTGTTTTAATGCTTCTTTATGTTTTAATTCAAGATAGAAGTTCTATGTATTACTTTTAAGTATGATTGAGGCAACTGTTGTAAAAGCTTGACTGAACCGCATTGTTTATAAAATGATTTTTATTTTCCGCTGCTTTATTTGTCTGTCTTGTAATTCATCTGCATCTTCTACCTATAATGCTCCACCGAAGTTAAGGCATTCCCTTTGTGAGTGACCTTAATGGAGGTGCGGTGTTTCAATATTCGTTAATGAGTTTTATAAAAATAAACTCTCTACATTAGTATAAAATAATGATGGATGACAGAAGGATGGTAGTAAAAGAAGATGTTCGTGAAATAAGCACCAATTTAAAGATATTATAAAAATTGTTCAGGGAACATGAGAATTTTACATAATTTCCTCTTGTTGTGAAATATACTATAGTCACAACTCATCACAATTTCAAAAATCTGATAATAATTTTGATGAGTTCCAAATATAGTTCAATTTAGTCAGTAATTTCAATTTCTGAATAAATAATCAAAAATGATTTTAAAATTGAAAATAACAATTACAATAGGGATCCAAAAAAGATCTTTACAAGAAAAATAACTGAATCGAATGAAGGTGAATTTTTTTTAACACTTCTAAGCTGATACCAGTTGGGGTTCCTAAATGATCATAGAATTCAATGAAAAGATTGTACACTAAATTTTCAGAATAAATCACCAACCCCAAGAAAGCAAATCTAGCACATCAATTCGATTTGTCAAAGCAGCAAACTAAAACAAAAATCACAAGATAGTTTTTCACAATTATCTGTAACAAGCACAAGAGATGATTCATGATCCAAGATTAACAATTTATTTGAAATCACTTGAAGAGATGTTAAACTTCAAGATTCAATGAATAGATCACACTAGATTATTAATTTCAAATCCAAGAAGTGTGAGACTCAAGATATCAACAATTTCAAATGATTTCAAACAATCAAATATTTAACCCAAATGATCATGATTTAAAAGTGAATTCAAAGATGCAACGCAACAATCCATGCCAATTGATTTTTAATTCAAAATGTCAACCCCGAATGAACTTGTCATAACTGGAAAAAAAGTAATATGTTGTAATGAGTGTAACTTTTTAAGTCTTTCCTAAGTGAACTAGAAGAAAGTCAAAACAGCAGTAATGTGTGAAATTTCATTTGTTTTTCAAATCATCAAAAATTTAGAATTCAAATTAAAAGTGTTCATAATATGGTAAGAATGCTTCAGCACTATTAGGAATCCAAAAACAAAACATCGAATTGCAGATATTTACAAATTTGAATTCATAATCTGGCGATCATTAAAACATGAGAGTTTTATACAGATGAAGTGAATTTCTAGAAGATTATGAATATTGCAATTTGAAGTCAGAAAACTCAATAAGAAAAATATGGCAATGTCAATTCAAAGCTGAATTATCAGAATGAAGAATAAAAAGGGAGAAGAAGGAGAAACAAAAAAGGGAGAAATAATTAAGAAAAACAGAGAATATAAATAAAAAATATGAGTCTAGATATACCTGATTTACAGCAGAATTTGTGTATCTTCAGCTCATCAATCTTGGCTAAGGAACTCTGAATGTTTCAATGATATGAAGCAACTTGAATTCAATTTCTCTTTCGCAAAGCAGTTCCTCAGCCTCCTTCGGTACCTAAGAATTTATAAGATCGAGTGGTCTAACAAAAGTTGTTTTACCACTCACAACTGTGTATGTGACTTTAGGTACCCAAACTTTTTATATAACAATCCATTCAAATCTATCTTTGTGCCTTTAGGAACCTAAATCCGGTTGAACTTAGTCAGAATTGATTTTATAGTTTTGGGAAACTTCACTTGTTTAAATGAATTGTTATTAAGCCAACATTTATCATGATTGTGATTGGCTTTTGCACAATACAAAAAACTTGAAGAAATCGAGAATTTTTAGAAGTTTGATTTTCAGTTGAAATTCAAAATCCAAGTCCTTTCTTGCTTTCAAATATGAATTTATCTTTTAGTAAAGAATTAAAAGAATTATGACTATTTAAAAATTCCTAAATTTCAACTCAAAATCATTGGCTTTGAATTTCAGCAAGTTATTCTCTTTAATTAGGTTCTCAATTATGGCTTTAGATTCAGAAATCTCAAAATCAAAATGATCACACTTTTCAAAATCAAGTTTTTCAAATTCCTTGAGGTTTTTAACTACTTTTTCCAAGTAAAGATTTATTTAAGAAATGTCATTCTCATTTTGTTTCAAATGCATTTTTTTCATTTTCAAGGAACTTAAAATTCTCTTTTATTTTAGTTAACTCTTTTTGAAAAGGCGTGCACTTATTGCATTTGAGATTTCTGATTCTCTCAATTTCAATTTCAAGTTCATTCAAGATTGATTCTGATTTCAACAAAATTTCTTGATCAAAAATTTTATATTTAAAATTAAACTTATCCAACTCCTTTTGCAAAGCATTGTTTTTAAAGATTAGCTCATCCTTATTTTTATAAAACTCATAATTCCTTTTTCAAGATTTTGAAAGTTTTCATTAAGATGAGCTAAATCAGTTTTCAAATTTATACAAATTTTGCAATCAGAGTTTATAAATTTTAGTTACAACATATTATATTTGCGAATCAACTCATGATTTTCATATTTTAGAAGTTTGTTCTTCCGATGGAGATTATCAACGGTTTTAGTTAAATCAGTACGCTTACAAACTAAATCTCCATATGAGAAATTTTCTGTCTCATTGTCTGATGAGTCTCCATCGTCTGATCCTTATGAATTTTCATTTGTAAGGCCTGTTAAGCACAATTATGAATCTGAGTTGACTTTTTGGGGTTTTGAGCAGTTGTTGTCACTTCGTCCATACTTCGCCTCTAGAGTTTTCCGAATGTCCCATGCAGTTGAACAATGAGAAATATTAATAAACTGGTCAATACTAATGTATGAATAAATAATATTCATAGTAATATCACTCAGATCTACGTTATCACCTCCATTCATAATAATATCCCAATATTTAATATGAACAGATTTTAAATAGGATTCCATTTCTGAATTTCAATTTAAAAAAATTTGTACCATAAAAAATAATTGGAATACGAGTGGACTGAATCTCGCTAGATTAACAACTAGGGAACACCAGGACTCTTGAGTTAATAAAAAAGACCTTCTCAAATACCAATTGTAGGATCTAGATTAACCCTGGAAGGGGGTGAATATGGTTTATGGAGTTTTAAAAGACATTTAAAAAACCACAACACATATTGCAATAGAGAAAATAAATGCATAAAATAAATGACACGGAATTTACCCAGCTTCGACAAACCACTGCCTACTGCTGCATTCCAAATATTTTTTACTAGAATTAAAACAATATCTATACTTACAAAATCGTTGTATACTCGCAATACTCGCTACCAACTATTTTAATCCTATACTCAAAATCCTAAACTGAACTTTATCCCCAAGATCAAATTTGGTCTGATTTGTGTTGATTACATGCATGAATGATGCCTTGCCGTGAATTCTTTCCTATGAATATGTTGGTAAACTCTTGTGTTTTTTAAAACCATTTCCAAAAAATATTTTTCCAAATATAACACCATTCAAAACTGGAAACATTATATTTGCGGATTTGAACACTTTCCAGACATGATTAAATTCGTTCTTGCATGCCAGATTTACCACTTGCCTTTTACCGTGAATATTTGTTTGAAATCGAAGGTCCATGCATCTGTTGAAAAAAATCTTTCTTCCTCTTTTTTGCATTGACCACTATTGATAAGAACAGATTGTATTGAATTTTTTCCTGTATTAACATTTTCCAAGATTGCAAATTTAATCTCTTTCTTAATTTCATGCATGCCGATTTAATCATACTTGTAAAACTGGAAACATTGATTTGGCAATAACAAATATCCAAATATATTTGATGTAGTTTATCTACTGAAAGTCCTTGATTTGCTAGTAAACATATTCTTGCATAAAAAAATCTTTCGAAAGCATTTCCATTTCCCATATTCACTTCTTGCTTAATTTTTGTAAAAACCCAATTTGTTTGTATTTAAACAAATGCCATGTTATTTACATGTTGTCAATTTTGAGAAAACAACATGCAATATTATGTTGCCAAATATTGATTTGCCAAGAAAGGAACATTAAAAATCTCTTCCATTTTTCTTGCATGTTTGATTTTAACAAAGGCCATATATGCTAGAATTTATTCATGTTACAACATCTTCCATTGATATTGCTGATTGGAAAATATGATTGCATGAGAAAAAAGTTTTCCTAAGTTTTTGCATGTTGTTCCAAATTAAATAACATATTTCCAAATATGTTTGTTGTAGATTAATTCTAGAATATGTACTAGCACTTGTTTGCTTAACTCATGGCTTCAAATGCCATGAAACACTGATAAGAACAAATACTATTTCTTGTTCAATTGTTTGCTCTTGTACTGTTCCTTGCTTCTTATTGACAACCTTGCCATTGGCACTGTGTACATGCATGTTGTTGTCTATCTAGCGCTATGTATATTCTTGGTTGTGCTTCTCTTTTGACATATTTTACATTTTCCTATGTACACAGCCTTGTTTGTTTGTGCATGAATATTTTGGCATTTTAACTTGAAGCTTATGCCATTCCTTGTTTTTTGCTCGGCATTCATCTATGTTCTTTTCCTAATTTCTTTCATATTTGTGCAAACTCCTTTGCCACGTGCACATAAAACTTCTGCCTGTACACAATTTGCATAAATGTACACACATATAAAAAAAATGTTTGTGCACATGACATTTCACTTTTCTATATTACTTAGCATGCTGCACCATCTTCCTGAGCTTGAACTTGAGTTTCATTGTTGCATGTATTTGAATCGTCCATGTCATTGTACTTGGCTTGTACATTGTGCCATGTTTCCATTTTACTTGAGCTTATTTGTGTCGTTGCATTGTTTTGCACTCATCTGTTTTTGCCTTTGAAATGATGGTCTAAACAAGTTCGTACGTGTGAATGAGACCATTTGATTTTGTCCACTTTTGATTGTCAGGCTTGACTTGCTTTGACTACTTGAACTTGAAGATGCCACGAATAAATCTGTACATGTCGCCATATATACATACATGCATACATACATACATATATATACATATATATATATGCATAGATGTGTGTGTGTATATATATGTATGTTTGTGTCTTACTGATGTTTACACTTGTATACTTGTCCCTTTTTTTAGCTACTATTACATGTTAGTCTGAATTGCATGTCCATGCATTCTAGCTTGTGTTGATTGATGTTTCTTTTGCCACTTGCATTGAATTTCTTGGTTTATGTCCGCTCATTGATATTTGACCATATTACCCCTGCACAAAATATATGTGTATATACATACACATATATGTGTATGCATGCATCGTGCATATGCAGAATATATATATATATATATATATATATATATATATGAGCACTATAGACATTGTCTACCTTGTGGTATTTACAGTGAATCGCTATGAATATCACAAGCAGTCTGGACATAGATGGATGTATATACATATCAGACCAAGTCATGAAATATGATGAGAAACGCACAATTCTGAGGCAAATAAAATATAAAATACATTTATATCTGCTAGAATTTAAAATTACTTTTGATCTAGTTTATGTGTGTTTCTATGACAGGTATACAAGTCATTGGACTGACAGAAGCAGATTGAAGACAATGAGTGTCAGCGAGTGAAACTTGTATATGAATGAGTCTGTACATGAGTTTGAGAATGCAACTGAGTGAAATATAACTAAGTGATTGAGTTTTTGTAGTGAGGAATAATGTATAAGAAATTGGATGAATTGTATTACCGTGGTGTACGATAGTGGAGTTTTGAAATTATGTACTATTGAAATGTTGAAATAAAATATTACATTTAATGAAATACTATTTGAATATTTAAATTTTTGTGCAGTAGTATTCTATTTAAATATAAATATTTATTTCTGTATGTTACGCAGTAGAATAGTACAATTACAAAAACATTTATAATAATATATATGTTTGTTATCATCAAACAAAAATCATATTGTTATATACAACAGATTAGGTTTGCGAGAAGGTGGTATAAACCTCTCCAAGGATTGTTATGGCTCATATTTTGATGGGAGCTACTTATGACTCTCTGGTATATATGACTTTGATGCATGATGACAAATAGGAAGAGGTCAATGACGCTAAGGAAGAAGTACCAAAGGTTGCTAATTATAAGAAGAGATTGTGTGAAAACAAGAAGGGAAAGAAGAAACAAGATGGTGGTTCTCAGAAAGGGAAGATCGAGACCGAGATCATGTGTCATGGATGTGGGATAACAAGACATTTCGTGATTGATTTCTAATAGATGAGAGGGAATTTTTTTGCTAGAGGGCAATCAGGACATCTTAGTAAGGCATTTCCATAGAGGACTGGATAGGGTACTGGTACATTGACAACTTAGGTTCATTTGTTGGAGGCGGTTCTGACTAGCGGTGGTGTAGATAGAGGTATGAAAATGGCAGTGGAAGGTTTGATTTCCATTACTGACTTTTTATATGTATGCTTTTTGATTTGGGTGCTTATCATTTATTTATTTATAATACCTTGGTTAACTTTTTGCACTTAGATACCTCTTTGTCACTTATCCCATAGTAGTTCCAAACCATATAGGTGGTTCGACACACTTAGTGTAGGGGGTTGAAATTTTCTATTTTTGGCGTTGAGTTTGATTGTGACGCCTACATATTGGTATTTGTTGGGTACGAGATGATCTTAGGATGGACTAGTTAACCATGTGCGGGGCTATCCTTGACTGCGAGAGGAGTGTCGTTAGATTAATGACTTGTAGTGGTAGGACCCTCTAAATTTCTTGTGACTCGCATGGATTAACCATGTTGAGTTTCTGTGATAACAGCGGGACTCGAACCCCGACATCTCGGAAAGGAACACCGTGCACTAACTACTGTGCTAAAAGATCTTTTGTGTTAGCTTTCCGAGAGGGGTGTTACAGACTACCTCCTTAAAGAGCCCAATGTCGTCGTTGGCTCATGTCACTTAACACCTAAGTGTTGTTCATGTAACTCGCATCAGTACCGCATCGACTGACAACTGCAGCATATAATGCACACTTCCAATTGGGTATCGGCTCTGATACCAAATGTGGCAACGGTGGGACTCGAACCCCCGACCTCTCTGAAAGGAACACCATGTGTTAACCACTATACTAAAAGATTTTTTGTGTTAGCTTTTCGAGAGGGGTGTTATAGTTTCCTATACTCCTTAAATTCTTCTGTTGGCGACATAGATTATAGACTTATTGTTCATGAGTATTCAGACGTGTTTGAGAAAGTTAGGAGACTACCCTCTAAGCGAGAGATTGTTCTCCGGATCTATCTTTGTGAGAATGCAAAGCTGGTTGCATTTCTTGTTTGTCATATGGCTCTAAGGGAATGCAGGGAGCTTAGTAAGCAAGTGGGTGATATTTTAGAAAAAGGATTTATCAGACGTGGTATATCTGTGTGGGGAGCATCCGTCGTCTTTGCTACAAAATGGATGGGTCCCATCGACTTTGTGCGGATTACAGAAAATTGAACGAGCTCACAAAGGAAAATCGTTATCCATTCCCTTGGATAGATGATTTATTTGACCAGTTGGTAGGTGCATCCATATTTTCTCAGTTGGATTTGGGCACTGTTTTTCATCAGTTGCGGGCGGCAGATGCTAGTATTGATAAGACAACATTTCAGACTCCTGATGATTTCTTTGAGTGGTTGGTTATGACTTTTAGGAATGCACTTGCGTATTTCATGGACTTGATGAGCAGGGAATTCTGGAATGTCCTGAATAATTTCATATTTCTCTTTGTAATGATATTCTTGTCTTCTTAAGGAGTTAGGATGAGCACGCCTTTCATATGGGAGAGGTTCTCTATACTCTTTAGGCTCATCAGCTCAATGCGAAATTCTCCAAGTGTCGTTTTTTGTAGAGAGAGGTAAGGCATATTGTAACGACCCAGAATTTTTGACCGTTCAAATCGACAATAAACTACACATGTCGACCCAAACAAGTCGTAAATACAGGCAGTTATTGGGAAAAGAAGAAAGAAGAAAGAAGAAAGAAGAAAGGAGAGAAAAACAATAAAAGACTTCTAACAGCGGAAGGGAAAACATATAATAAATAACTATCAGTTTAAAACAGTTGGAATATATACATTTGATTAGAATATACAGCGATTATCAGAGTTACACATTTACAGATATACATAACAAGACAGCGGAAACACAGTGCAGAATATATACCAAATCTTCGTCTCCATCCTCCAAGCTATGGAAATCTTCGCAAACTGCAACATCTACAGACCCGAGCGTATTGAATAAAAAGAAACACAACAAATACTCGAATCAGCACTAAATCATTCTCATATTAGTCAAATTAAATTATGAAACAACTTGAGTGTCATGGGTGTAGCAATTCAAGAGATGTTACGGGATTTTCCATCTCTCGAGGATCCGTTAAACTAATACATACATAGTATAATACGCAATTATGATAGCATCTATCCAGTAAAGTAAATATCATAAAAATAGCGTAAGCGGGATTACCATATTACCCTTACGCCGTTTACAGGCATCAACAGTCTATACAGTACCGTAAATTCACGTACTGGTGTTATCAGAGGGCACTCCATAGAAGGCAATGCTAAACCAAAATCGTATGGGGCTCGATATGGATAAATATGACAAGGCACTCGAGGCAATTCCTAGGGTAGGATTCTACCATTTGCACTCCCGGACCAGTGGTAACGCATAGCAGCCACTACCGACCACCTCGAAACACACCTCCAAAATCATAAAGGGCCCAAATCATCATCATCATTATAGTCATAGAAATAATATCAAAGAAGTGTGTCCGATCAAAGATGCTACCTCAATTAGTCACGGTATAGTTCCTGTTTTAGTCATTTCAATTCTGACCCGAAGGTCAGGGCTATTTAGTCATCGTTCATCTTCTTCGATTCAATAATCGCCTCCAAGTCATCATCTTCCATTCTGGATACGTCAAAATGTTCACATTTGTTAAAGTAGTATCGACACATACAGAGAGTATGCCAGTTGTCGATTCTGGTCTCTTTAACAACCAACGCTTACATTTTCCACATCGGCTGGTTCTTTTACTTTTCACAAAGGTTCATTTCATATCAAAATATCATATTTCGTTTCGAACCAAGTTTTATACTCAAAAGAATATAATTTCATATCAACATGTCATAATCATTCCCAAACCTATTATATTCTAAACTAGAATATATTTCCATATCCATACATTAAAATCATATAATATTTCAAACAATCGATTTACATACTCAAGTAGAATATATTTCATATCAAAGCTTTTAGTTATTCCAAATCGATTTATGTTCGAAATCCATTTATATTCCAATAGAATATATGTTTCATAACAACTCATTGCAATACCTCGGGAGACAAATTTATATTCTAGTAGAATAAAATTCACATTCCATATTAAATTGGTATAGAAATCACTTCATATTTAACGAGGACATAACTTGTCTCAACTCCGTTTGAACCACAGTTTAAACCCAAACACTTTCCATTTGGAAGAAATTTACGATCATTTAATATAACTTGAAAAATAGATGCTTACAAATAAAAAAATCTTTATATAAAATACTTACATATATATATATGTATATATATATATATAGGATATAATGGCTAGAATAAAATACGATAATTTAAAACACTATGTATATACACAATTTAAAAGTTTTACTAATTAGTTTAAGTAATAAAATATAAGGAAAAATCCAGTTATAACAAGAATAGTTTTAAGGTAAAAGTTTTAATAAATAAAATTTTAAAAAGGAATAGTTGTTTGAAACCAAACAGTGTAAATGTGTATATATATATAATTCCTTTAACCATAATCGTTCCTTTCTTTCGAACTTCAACACTTGGATCTATACTACAGTCTCAATGGAGTTAACATAGTTAAATCCCTTGATGCAAACACCATTCCAAAACCATCTTTCAATTCAGCGGATACAAACCATATTTGTATTATGTTTAAACAACTCCAAATGTCCTCGATTATCTTTATTCCAAATGAAATTCAATAAGAATTTATTAAATTCGAGTCCACCTAATCATTGGAGTGAATCCCAAATCGTATTTGAATTCAAATTTAAAAACTTCCAAATTTATTTTGGGAAAATTTCCTTAACCATTTCAAATAACATCCAAGATTCAGGTCTTAAAGGAAAAATAAAATTTTATCGAAAATCGACACATTTCCTTTAAATGAAATTTTCCATCAAATAAAATTTCGAATATAGAAAAAATATCATTTAACCAACCGATGTCCATATATAATTTCCTATCCTATGGCCAAGTGATTTTAATTTTTGATATTTCAGGGATGGATATATATCATTTCAATCCAAATCAGGGTCACAAGTGTTTATCATTTCAACATGTGTTCTTAATTTATTTTAAATCGATTAATCCCGGGTTTATTAGATGCCTGTAACATCAAGGGTGAAAATGGGATTAATCATAAAAATAAACATACACATTCATATACTGAATAATGGAACATGACAATATCCATTCAGAAATCAAACAACCAATTCATCCAATCAATCAGTATTAAAACTGTTTCATAGGTTTGCAGGGATCAGAATTTCCAATTAGAAATCTAATTAAATTAAATAACTAGTATCTGCATGTTAACACACTTCTATATCAAATTTAAGCAACCAATTCAACAGTCAATCACAATCATGCGACCAAACTCATTTCATAATTTAATTCAATAAATATGGGAATAATTCAGTTCATTGTGAGCGATAAAATCACTCACCTTTGCATCTTTAGTGGGTCGAACATCCAACCAAAGCCCAAAATTTCATAGTCTCCAATTGCAGCCAAACCAACGTCAAAACATCCGCAATTCCGCCACGATCCCAACGCACCCAACCGCATTCAAATCCGAGTCAATACATAAAAGTTATCAGTGTTTTACCATTTGAATTTAAATATATATAAAAATTAATTAAAAATTCCTTACCCAATTAGAAACTGACACGTCAGCTCCCTCAATAGCTCGATCCCGCTCCTCCTACACGCTGCAGGAAACCCCGTTGCACGAATAACCCTTTTGCACCAACTTTGACCAAGAAATTCGCCCAACTCCGGCCATCGGAGAACCTCCTACCACCTGCGTTCGAACCCCCTTGACGAGTCGCACCTTCTCATATTGGACTGGTCGACCACGGTGGCCCACAGCTCCGCCTGGCGACTGCCCTAAAACCGCCGTTCCGAGCATCAAAACCCTAAATTCCTGCGTCTCTGACCATTTCGAGCCCTGCGACTTCACCGTACCACTCACCGACCCCATTGTGACAAAACCCAGATGTCCATTCCTTCGATTAACCTTTAAATCGAAAATCCCCAATTCTAGCTTTAGGGTTTCGATTCCAGCGAGCTTTGACCGCGAATTCCGTCAACTTTGAGCATTGCATGTCGAAATAAATGGTACCGGCAGCTTCGTATCATCGAGGCCCTCGATTTGGTATATAATAAGCTAGGGTTTGGAGAAGTTTTATTTTGAAGCTTGTATGTTTTTTGAGCTAGGGTTTTGAAACGGTTTCAGCCATTAGAAGAAAGCTTTGGTTGAGAAATTTTGTACCAATAATGAAAATGGCTGATGGGTGGAAATAGAGTTGGTTTATATATGTATATATAAGGTCCACTATAAGAAACAACCAATTATCTTATTACATTGATTCCATTCGCGTTTTCTCTAGTATGGCCAAACGACAAGTCCAATTACAACGAAATTTGAAACTCTACAATAATTCACTGTTCCATATCCAATGGCGTCAGTTTCATCGAATTCCGAGACAGTCTCCAAAACAGTTAAATTTCACAGCAAATTATTCAATAAAATACTCAAATTTTTTCATTTAACTGTTTAATTCAATTTAAATATTTATAAAATCCCATTTAAATCAATTTATAACTTAAATATTTTATAAATCAATTTCACATATTCTAAGTTCTCAAGTTTGATTATTTAAATTTTTGATTTGAGTTTCAATTATAATTAACAACTTAGCATTCTCCATTTTAAATTAAATTTGAATTCCCAATATAAACTAAACATCTCAAATTTATTTAATTTATAAAATAGAATTTTCAAATTTCAACCATGCTAAGTACAAACTAAATTAAAAATCTATTTGTACTCGATTCAACCAACCTTCAACATTAAAAATCAACAAAATTTGATTTTTATCTAATTTTATTCCATTTTATTTATTTTAAATCGAAATTTAAATATACAGAAAATATGGGATGTAACATTCTCCCCCACTTAAAAATCTTTTCGTCCTCGAAAAGAGAACGAAATACGATATTGACCATATTCATACTTCCAAATCCATACTTATAAAATAGTATTTATAAAATAAGTTATATGATTGAAAAATCTCATAAATTTTCTAACTCCCAAAATCACGGAAAATTTAGGCAGCATCTCCTTTGTACGGAGAGGTCCGGAAAATCACAACATATATAAAATTCAAATATACATCTCATCGTTCGATGAGGCATCCCAAAAATGGGGAAAACACCATATATATGTAACTACAAAACTATATAACTCAAATACGTACCTTCTTAGCGTTTATTTGCATTTTTATTTACCTTAGCATTTAGCGCAAGCGAGCTCCGAAATGTAGCGCTACTTCCCTACACCTGCTACATACTCACATATACATGAGACTTGAACATATATACATTACATAGCAAAGGTATACAACTTACACAACACATATTGAACATTTCAACTATAAAACCAAAATGTTAACGACAGACCAGCAAAAAAATTATGGGTTATCGCCCCTTAGATGATGGAATTTGACCAAAAGACACTAGCAAACATTGTAGCATTTGTTTCAGGCTTCCCGAATTGTCCGAATTCGTCAAATTCGGATAATTCGTTCAAAAGTTTTGACTGTTTAAGTGAATGCGAATGCTTCAGCCCTTACACCAGAAAAAAGGAAGACCTGAATTGTTCAACCCAGTTTTTAACCCTTTAAACATTGAAATTACACCCAGAATAGTAAGGAAAATTTTTAGTTCAGATTCTGGCCTTTCCAAATTGTGCTCGCACATTAAAATCCGACGTTCTGTTAGGAAGTTATGGTCAAAACAATATAGGTATCCGCTTCAGATTTTTATTTTCTACGTGCTGAACTACAACTAACGCTTGGATTTCAACCTAATAAACATGAAAATTAGACAGGGCCCCATTAAAAAAATTTTAGTTCAGTTTCCGAGGTTTCCAAAAAGTCCGGAACCGTCAAATTCCGATTATCCATTCAAAAGTTATAGTCATTTTAATTTCAGCTTATTGACTGTTTCAGGTTTCGTATAGCATCGGTTTATTTTCTTTGAAGTTTCAATCTTTCGATTCCAAAATTTTGGTAATTCTTCAAAACTCTAAGATTTTTATCACTTCGTTACTCGAGAAACGGATTCACATCCGATTGCTTACTCTATTTCGATATTTCTATTCATTTCTCGTTTCATTCAAGTATTTAATTTCAAATAAACTTGAATTCATTCTAACTTCTTCCAACTATCTTGAGTAGGATAACCCATTAACTCATTAACATGGTTTAACTTGACAAATTTCATGACCCTTTTCTTTCTCTAAGTACTTAATTCTAATCGGTCTTCATACGGTCTTTTAACTTAACTTTTATTGGTTCAATTCATTCGACTCGGCTAAATTCAGCTTCATTTCCTAGTTCATTTGCCAATTCCATTTACATTCATTCAACCATTTTCCTATTCTCTTATTCTTATTTCCATTTCCACTTAAAGTTTATTCCAATTACTGAATCTATTTATTCGACTATCAAATCATGAATTGGGTTAAAGATAGTTTATATTCAGATTTACATTCGATATATTATACTAATGAGATTTACCCCCATTAGCTTTTTTTTTGAAATTTCTCATTGTTACCTAAAGTTTATTCCCTTAACTCAATTCATTTATTCGTCTCTCAAATCCTGAATTGAGTTAGGGATGGTTTATATAGCTCAATTTTATATTCATCTCTCAACTCTTATTATTCGATTCCTAAGTTAATTTATCGAATTCAATTCATTTACTCAACTCAATCTATATTCTATTTGACAAAAGTATTACATTCCATTCATTTCATTTATATTACCCATATTTACATTCGACATCTTGTCCTAAATAGGTTTACCCATTTAGATTTCTATGTCTTCATTTCATATGTACATTACATCACCACTTAATTTTCCCCATTTTAATTTATCGACGGTTCACATTTCATCAATCAACATAAATTTCTTCAACTCTTTCTTAATGTACTTATTAATTACTCAAGCCATGAGTGGTCATCTTTATTATACAACCAAAATTTTCCAAATTCATTTTAGTCGGCTTAGTTGAATTATATTCTGCGGTTAATTTCAATTTCTTTTAACATCATTATCGACCAATCTTGGAATTAATTTGAACTTAATTATCACTCATGCTTATGTATTTCAATGACCATATCTCTCCTCTTAAAACTTAAGTCAATTTCCTGGTTTTAAAGTCAAAAATTCTAATGAATCGAGTTACCTTAATATTTAAATCCATAGTATTAGTTAAGATAAACTTAAATACCTTGATTCCGAGTTTTTTAAACCAAGTATAAAATAACCTATATATTTATACTATTTTATAGAAAAACATACCATATAAAAATTTTAAATCTAAATCTTTAATTCACAAAGAACATAGAAATTTTCAATTCCGGTTTAATTTAAATTCAACCTTAAATAACATAAACTATTACTTTTATAAACATTTATACCATATGGAATTTGAATCCAAAATCCTTTGTCAACATATTATAATAAGCATTGAGTGGTCTCTCCCCCACTCAGACTCTTCAGAATAAACATCGATAATGCGTGCACTCATTACTGAAGTTATTTCTAAGGTCCAAAAAGGGATCACACTCATTTCATTTAAAGCTTTTGGAAACCATTTCCTTTTCAGAAACACTTACCAAAATATCATATTTCGCAAAAAATCCTGGAAAATTTATTTTCAAAGTACCGGAATAAGGTTCCCGAGTCCACTTCTATCCTATTTCCAAGGTATATTTACTTAAATGTCTTTTATACCTTTTATTTTTAAACCTTTTTAACTATTCAATTTGTCCCGTCCATTAGATTTATTATTTAATCAACCATGTAATGACCCAGAATTTTTGACCGTTCAAATCGACAATAAACTACACATGTCGACCCAAACAAATCGTAAATACAGGCAGTTATTGGGAAAAGAAGAAAGGAGAGAAAAACAATAACAGAGTTCTCACAGCAGATGGACAAACATATAATAACTATCAGTTTAAAACTGTTGGAATATGTACATTTGACAAAAACATACCGCGATTATCAGAGTTATACATTTACAGATATATATATAACAAGACAACGAAAACGCGTGCAACGAAATTATAATTATAAAATAAATGAGTACCAAATCTTCGTCTCCATCCTCCAAGCAATGGAAATCTTCGCTAACTGCAACATCTACTGACCCAAGCGTATTGCATAAAAAGAAACACAACAAACACTCGGATCAGCACTAAATCATTCTCATATTACTCAAATTAAATTACAAAGACTCAAGAGATGTTACGGGATTTTCCATCTCTCGAGGATCCGTTAAACTAATACATACATAGTATAATACGCTATTATGATAGTGTCTATCCAGTAAAGTAAATATCACAAAAATAGCGTAAGCGGGATTACCATATTACCCTTGCGCCGTTTATAGGCATCAACAGTCTATAAAGTACCGTAAATTCACCATACTGGTGTTATCAGAGGGCACTCCATAGAAGGCAGTGCTAAAACAAATTTGTATGAGGCTCGATATGGATAAATATGCAAGGCACTCGAGGCAATGCCGAGGGTAGGATTCTACCATTTGCACTCCCGGACCGGTGGTAACGCATAGCAGCCACTACCGTCCACCTCGGAACACAGTCCCAAAATCATAAAGGGCCCAAATCATCATCATCATAGGCATGTAAATAGTATCGAAGAAGTGTGTCCGATCAAAGGTGCTAGCTCAATTAGTCACGTTATAGCTCCTGTTTTAGTCATTTCAATCCTGACCCGAAGGTCAGGGCTATTTCGTCATCGTTCATCTTCTTCGATTCAATAATCGCCTGCAAGTCATCATCTTCCGTTCTGGATATGTCAAAATGTTTACATTTGTTAAAGTGGTATCGACACTGACAGAGAGTATGCCTCTTGTCGACTCCGGTCTCTTTAACAACCAACGCTTACATTTTCCACATCGATTGGTTCTTTTACTTTTCACAAAGGTTCGTTTCATATCAAATATCATATTTCATTTCGAAACAAGTTTTATACTCAAAAGAATATAATTTCATATCGACACGTCATAATCATTCGCAAACTGATTACATTCTAAACTAGAATATATTTCCATATCTATACATTAAAATCATATATAATATTTCAAACAATCGATTTACATATTCAAGTAGAATATATTTCATATAAAAGCTTTTAGTTATTCCAAATCGATTTATGTTCGAAATCCATTTATATTCCAACAGAATATATGTTTCATAAAAACTCATTGCAATCCCTAAGGAGATAAATTTATATTCTAGTAGAATAAAATTCACATTCCATGTTAAATTGGTATAGAAATCACTTCATATTTAAAGAGGACATAACTTATCTCAACTCCGTTTGAACCACGGTTTAGACCCAAACACTTTCCATTCGGAAGAAATTTACAATCATTTAATATAACTTGAAAAATAGATGCTTATAAACAAAAAAATCTTTATATAAAATACTTACATATATATATATAGGATACAATGGCCAAAATAAAATAAGATAATTTAAAACACTATTTATATACACAATTTAAAAGTTTTACTAATTAGTTTAAGTAATAAAATATAAGGAAAAATTCAGTTATAACAAGAATAGTTTTAAGGTAAAAGTTTTAATAAATAAAATTTTAGAAAGGAATAGTTATTTGAAATCAAACAGAGTAGATGTGTGTATATATATAATTCCTTTAACCATAATCGTTCCTTTCTTCCAAACTTCAACACTTGGATCTATACTGCAGTCTCAATGGAGTTAACATAGTTAAATCTCTTGGTGCAAACACCATTCCAAACCCATCTTTCAATTTAGAGGATTCAAACCATATTCATATTATGTTTAAACAACTCCAAATGTCCTAGATTATCTTTATTCCAAATGAAATTCAATAAGAATTTATTAAATTCGAGTCCACCTAATCATTGGAATAAATCCCAAATTGTATTTGAATTCAAATTTAAAAACTTCCAAATTTGTTTTGGGAAAATTTCCTTAGCCATTTCAAATAACATCCAGGATTCAGGTCTTAAAGAAAAAAATAGAATTTTATCGAAAATCGACACATTACCTTTAAATGAAATTTTCCATCAAATAGAATTTTGAATATAGAAAAAAAAATCATTTAACCAACCGATGTCCATATATAATTTGCTATCCTATGGCCAAGTGGTTTTAATTTTCGATATTTCAGGGATGGATATATATCGTTTTAATCCAAATCAGGGCCACAGGTGTTTATCATTTCAACCTGTGTTCTTAATTTAGTTTAAATCGATTAATCCTGGGTTTATTAGATGCACATAACATCAAGGGTGAAAATGGGATTAATCGTAAAAATAAACATACACATTCATATACCGAATAATGGAACATGACAATATCCGTTCAGAAATCAAACAACCAAAACATCCATCACAACCAATTCATCCAATCAATCAGTATTAAAACTATTTCATAGGTTGCAGGGATCAGAATTTCCAATAAGAAATCTAATTAAATTAAATAACTAATTATCGATCTAATCTGCTTGTTAACACACTTGTACATCAAGTTTAAGAAACTAATTCAACATTCAATCACAACCATGCAACCAAACTCATTTCATAATTTAATTCAATAAATATGGGAATAATTCAATTCATTGTGAGCGATAAAATCACTCACCTTTGCATTTTTAGTGGATCGAACATCCAACCAAAGCCCAAAATTTCACAGCCTCCAATTGCAGCCAAACCAGTGTCAAAACATATGCAATTCTACCATGATCCCAACGCACCCAACCGCGTTCAAATCCAAGTCAACACGTAAAAGTTATCAGTGTTTTACCATTTGAATTTAAATATATATAAAAATTAATTTAAAATTCCTTACCCAATTAGAAACTGACACATCAGCTCCCTCAATAGCTTGCTCCCTCTCCTCCAACACGCTACAAGAAACCCCGTCGCACGAATAACCCATTTGCACCAACTTTGACTGAGAAACTCACCCAACTCCGGCCATCGGAGAACCTCCTACCACCCACGTTCGAACCCCCTTGACGAGCTGCACCTTCTCATACTGGACTGGATGACCACGATGGCCCACAGCTCCGCCTGGCGACTGCCCTAAAACCGCCGTTTCAAGCATCAAAACCCTAAATTCCGACATCTCTGACTATTTCGAGCCCTGCGACTTCACCGTACCACTCACTGACCACATTGCGACAAAACCAAGATGTCCATTCCTTCGATTAACCTATAAATTGAAAATCTCCAATTCTAGATTTAGGGTTTTGATTCCAGCAAGCTTTGACCATGAATTCCATCAACTACGAGCATTGCATGTTGAAATAAATGGTACCAGCAGCTTCGTATCGTCGAGGCATTCGATTTGGTATTTAATAAGCTAGGGTTTGGAGAAGTTTTATTTTGAAGCTTGTATGTTGTTTGAGCTCGGGTTTTGAAATGGTTTCAGCCATTAGAAGAAAGCTTTGATTGAGAAATTTTGTACATATAATGAAAATGGCTGATGGGTGGAAATAGAGTTGGTTTGTATATGTATATATAAGGTCCACTATAAGAAACAACCAATTATCTGATTACATTGATTCCATTCGCGTTTTCTCCAGTACGGCCAAACGACATGTCCAATTACAACGAAATTTGAAGCTCTACAATAATTCACCGTTCCAGATCCAATGGCGCCAGTTTCGTCGAATTCCGAGACAGTCGCCAAAACAGTTAAATTTCACAGCAAATTAATCAATAAGATATTCAAATTTTTTCATTTAACTGTTTAATTCAATTTAAATATTTATAAAATTCCATTTAAATCAATTTATAACTTAAATAAAAAAATTATAAATCAATTTCACATATTCTCAGTTCTCAAGTTTGATTAAATTTTTGATTTGAGTTTCAATTATAATTAAAAACTTAGAATTCTCCATTTCAAATTAAATTTAAATTCCCAATATAAACAAAACATCTCAAATTTAATTGATTTATAAATATTTTCAAATTTCAACCATGCTAAGTACAACCTAATTTAAAAATCTATTTGTACTCAATTCAACCAACCATCAACATTAAAAATCAACAAAATTTGATTTTTATCTAATTTTATTCCATTTTATTTATTTTAAATCGAAATTTAAATATATAGAAAATATGGGATGTTACACACATGGTTCTTGAGGCTGGATTAGCTATGGATCCCACTAAGGTGGCAGTGACGGCACATGATTGGAATACCCCTAAGAATGTGATAGAGGTGAGGAGTTTTTTTGGTTTGGCGAGCTACTATAGGAAATTCATCAGGGACTTCGCACGGATTTCGGCGTCGCTTACTCGTATAACCAAGAAGAACTTTGTATTCTATTGGTATGTTGATTGTTAGGATTCTTTTCAGAGGTTGAAGAAGGCTCTCACCAGTGCATCAGTATTGGTACTTCCCGACGGTTCTAAGACGTTCACATACCGTCTCTGTTAGGAGGCGAGGGCATGCACCATGCTGTGAGGTGGTAGTAAGTTGGTCCAACAGAGATGGGAACCGGTGTGCATTCCGGTGATTCAATGTGCGTGCATTGACCCAATTGGAGAAAATAAGACACTATGACAACATTGATAATAGCTATGTCTTTAGCTAGTGGGTTGGGCCTAATTAGCCCAGGGCACACAGTGAGTATAGGTTATCACTTCGCGTATATGCAGCCGATCGATAGGTATTAGGAATATTTTTCCTAATTATATTATGTTCTGAATTCATAGTTGTGCAAACGGTTAAAAGTTGAAAGTGAAAGAGAACAGTCAATCATATTTGTAGCTTTCATATCGTCCAACATGTTCACTTTAGGTATACGCAGACAATTACTCTGTATGACACTAGAACTACTATTATGTAAGTTTTTCCTTGCTTATCAATCATTCTAATAATCATGACAACTCACCAGACTTTATATCTGACCCATTTTCCTTTCTCCTTTTCTCTTTTCTTCTCCCTAGGCTCGTACGGAGAAAGTGTGTAGTTTGGACTATTCAGCTAATTCTATCTTGGAGGATTTGTTTTGTTACACATGTATTGCTCTCTTTTTAGTTCATTTCTTTTCCATGGTTTGGTTCTGTCTATGACCATAGTTTTTGGGGATAATTATCTATGTACTCTGATATTCTATGACAAAGATTTATCTTCATGAGACATGGTATTTTATGACAACTGATTACTATCTTCTACTTCCGTTGTGTTTTAAGTATTTCTGTCTCGAGAATCTTTGTCTATATGATGTTTTATGTCTTTATGCCTATTGTGTTTATATTCTTTAGCGGGACCCTACTTTGGGTAACGTTGAGGGATGTGGAGTGTGTGATAAATACTCTAACTTTACCCTTAGGATTTTCTAGATTTTGGATTTGCTCCTAATTTCAATTCACCAACACCAAATTTTATCACTCCAGTCCAACCCAAATAAACCCAAATATTGACTACTCAAACTCCTCCTCCAAATCCGCCTCGCATGGTTCCTCTGTCACTTCCTCAAAATATACGTAAATATCTCGATAAAAGGAATAAACCCACTGCTCAAATCATCCTAGTTAGCAGCCCAACAAGCATAGTTAAACAACCTAGCAACCTGCTCACCTCTCCAACCTATCTTCCTGATCCAGTAGCTTCTCTCTGAAGTCCACCTCACAAGCCACATAGTTTATCAACCCAACCCACTCCATCTTCAAGTCCACCTTACATGGAACATCATTCATCAATAGAGGTGCAATCCCCCTTCAAGTCCACATCACGTGGCACTCATATTCCAGCTAGCCTAAATTCCAATAACTTCCCAATTGGTCTACATTACTTGTTCCCAGCGTGGGATCTTCAAGCCCAAACATCCTTTAAATCTACACACTTCGGTTGCTCCTTTTCTAATTCCTCATAACCGAAAGGGACTTTATTTGACCTAGATTGGTATGATGCCATATTTGATGAGTATAATGCTCTTATTAAAAATAAGACGTCGGAGTTGGTACCATGCCCTGTTAGTGTTAATGTTATTCAGCCTTCATGGATTTTTCGTCGTAAATGCAAATCTAATGGTTCTTTTGAGAAGTATAAAGCTCGTTAGGTAGGTGATTGAAAATCTCAATTAAGCATGCTACTACTCGATTTGTACTCAGCATGATCTTATCTAAATCTTGGTCCATCCATCAGATGGATGTTAAAAATGCTTTTCTCCATGGGAGTTTGCATGAAATTGTTTATATGCATCACCCAATAGGATTCAGGGATACATCAAATCCAGATTATGTTTGTTTGCTCAAGAAGTCTCTATCAAGCTCCATGAACATGGTACTAAAGTTTTTTTGATTATGTTCGACTACTGGTTTTTCTCACAGTAACTCTGATCATCCTCTATTTGTTTATCATTGGGGTAACCAAACTATTTATATCTTGCTTTATGTTGATGTTAATATTCGTATTGCTTTCTTTGAAGATTTATGTCGTCGCATCATTTCTCTTCCCAATTCTAAATTAGCCATGAAAGATTATAAGACCCCTTAGTTATTTTCAATGCATTATGTAGTAACTTGACATCCTAATGGAATATTTCTTTCACAATGTAAATATGCCAACGTGATCATAGAGAAAGCAGGTATGTCATCTTGTGCAATGGCTCTTATGCCCATGGATATTAATTCTAAATTGAGTGCATCTTCAGGATCTTCTTATAAGGATCGTAAAAAGTATCACAGTCTCGTAGGTGCCCTACAATTTCTCACTTTTACGAGACCGTATATTTTATATGCTATTCAACAGATCTATCTACAAATGCAGGCTCCTCGAGATGAACACATGCATGCACTAAAATGCATTGTTCGGTTTATTCATAGAACTCTTTCTTTTGGCTTACATATGTATAAGTCATCCTTTTCCAGTCTTGTCTCTTGCAGTATTGGGGATTATGGTGGGTGCCCGGACACTAGACGATCTGTAGAATATATGAGGAGAAAGATGAAGAAAGGTTGGAGGAAGAGAATATTTTATTGCTTTTATTCTCACTTGCTTGATTGCATACATTGCAAATATATATTCTTATTTATACATGCTAATTCTTAACCAAAAGATAATTCAAGATAAGATTTGGGTTTAATACAATACCAAATATAAATCAAATAAGCAAATCATGCAACATATATTGCAATTAACATATGCAATATATAATTACATTTAATGCAATTTAATTTATTTTCAACAGTGCTTCCCCTAAAGTAAACTTGCTTTTTATTCCCAAATTTTCCGCACTTCTTTGGAAGACTTGCCCGCTAAGTGCCTTTGTCAAAATTTCAGCCATTTGATCACCTGTTTTGCAATACTCAACATTCATGTCACCATTTTTCACAAGCTCCCTTAAAAAATGATATCGAATGCGGATGTGTTTGTCCTTCATGAAGTACTAGATCTTTTATGACTGAAATAGTAGAACTATTATCACAAAATAGTCTTGTTGGTTTACCTTGTTGTTGTTTAAGACTTTCCAAAATTCCATGCAACCAAATTAATTGACATCCTGCATAAGATGTTGCAATATACTCTGATTCTGTAGTAGAGAGCGCAACGATTGATTTCTTCTTAGAGCTCCATGAAATTGCACCACTTCCAAGATGAAAAACATAACCCGAAGTGCTTCTGTTATCATCAATACTTCCTGCTAAGTCGCTATCTGCATAACCAATAAGATTGACTGGAGTGTTAGGTTCATAAAATATTCCATAGTCGATGGTTTCTTTCACATATCTCAATGTTCTCTTTACAGCTTCCCAATAGTTAGATTATGGTTTTCCCATGAATCTGCTCACCAAGCCAACCGCATACATAATGTCAGACGCTGTAGAAGTTAGATATATCAAATTTCCAACAAGGCTTCTAAACTTAGCAGGATTAACAAGCTTTCCTACGCCTAATTCTCTTGATAGTTTCAACCCCGTGATGCATGAAGATGAAACTAGATTAGCGTTCTCCAATTTTGAACTTTTTTAGTACTTCTTTTGCATAAGCCTCCTGTGAAATGAATATTTCTTTCTTAGATCTGTGAACTTCAATGCCAAGAAAATGATGAAGTTCTCCCAAATCTGTCATTTCAAGCTCTGTCATCATTGAATGCTTAAAGTTTTGCAACATCTTCTCATTATTTCCTGTGAAATTTAGACATCAACGTAAAGCTGACAATCACTAATTTTCCTTCTGAACTACTTTTGATGTACAGTGTGCTCTCGTATGTACAATTTTGAAAGCCATATTTTTCAAAATATGAATTAATGCGGCTTTACCAAGCTCAGGGTGATTGCTTCAACCCATACAAAGTCTTTTTTAACTTGTATACTTTATTATCTTCTCTTTTCTTCACGAACCTAGGTAGTTGATCAACATATACTAATTCCTTAAGGATGTAATTCAGAAATGCTGATTTTACATCCATTTGAAACAACTGAGCAACTAGAGAAATAAGAAAACGAACAGTCTCAAGTCTTGAAACGGCAGTAAACACCTCTGTAAAATCTTCTCCCTCTTTTTTTTTGTACCCTTTTGCGATTAGTCTTGCCTTGTGCTTGTTAATGGAGCCATCTAGATTCATCTTTGTTTTGTACACCCATTTTACTCCAATAGAGTGCTTGTGCAGTGGAAAATTTGTAAGCTCCCATGCATCATTGTTTTGAATTGAGTCAATATCATCTTTCATGGCTTTTCCCTTTTTTCTTCATGGTTCACATCATTAAAAGAAATTGGATCTTCCCCTGCAAAAAAGGCAAAGAACACAACATTATTTGATTCAACTTCATCAGTGACATCATATAAATCCTGAATACTTCTCATCTTTTTTGGTGCGCTTGGTAACGAATATTGGCTAGATGAAGGATGAGGTGAAGGGGGTGGTGTAACATATTCTTCTATGGTGTCATTTTCCACATTTTACAAATCCGGAAAAATAATTTCCTCGGTTTTAGAAAAAGGAATGGACGTGTTATTGTTTTCAACTTCCAAATTCTCAAAAAAAAGAACCTTCATCAAAACGACATCTCTGCCAGTCACAATCTTCTTTATAGTTGGATTATACAATTTATATGCCCTGCTTTGCTCACTATAGCCAATGAAAATACAATTTTCTGACTTTTCATTCAACTTTTTTCTTGTTGCATTTGGAACATGAGAGTTAGCAACACTCCCAAATATCCTTAGATGCTGAACATTTGGTTTTATACCCTATCATGCTTCATGCGGTGTGCAATTTTCTAGACTTCCTGTTGGTGACCTGTTAATCAAATAAATAGCACAAGAAATAGTTTTCGCCCAAAATGTTTTAGGTAGCCTCTTCTTCTTGAGAAGACATCTAGCTATCTCCATGATTGTTCTTTTTTTTCTTTCGCACACCCCATTTTGCTGTGGAGTGTGATGGACTATCGTTTCATGCCGAATGCCATTGTTCAAACAATACTTTTCAAAATCATTTGAAAAATATTCTCCTCCACGATCAGTTCGTAAAGTGTTGATTTTAAGCCCTGTAAAAGTCTCCACTTCTTTCATGAAATCTTTAAACTTACGAAAAGCTTCAGATTTTTTTTTAACAAAGTACACCCAAGTTTTTCTTGAATAGTAATCAATGAAAGAAATAAAGTACTGATTACCTCCCAAAGATGTCACTGGCATTGGACCACAAAGATCTGAATGAATAAGCTGCAATGGTCTTTTTGCTCCCCAAAAAGATTGTTTAGGAAATGGATATCTGTGTTCCTTTCCAAGTTGACATTCTTCACAAACTTCATCAAGGTGATCGATTTGCGGCAATCCTTTGACCATCATCTTTATTTAGAGCATCTTCAAGTTGTCATAATTTAAATGACCATATCTATCATGCCATAACTTAGAGATGTTTTTATCGACGCCAAAGAAAGAAGATATGTTTCGGATTTGAAGGGTGAGTGAAAAAAAATTATTTGAGGCTGCTCCAACTCTAGCAATGACCTGATTATTCTTTAACAAGTGACAGGCCATATCATGAAAATGAATATTGTATCCCTTCTTTAAAAGATAACCCACGCTAAGTAAGTTATTTTTCAAACCAGGAACAAGGTAAACTTCAGACATTTTCCCCATTCATCCGGTTTTGGTTGTGAATTCAATTTCACTAATGCCACGGACTTTGCATGTTTTTCCATCTCCGACTTTAACTTCTCCATAATTATTTTCATACAACTTTGAAAATAATTTTTTGTTGCCTTTCGTATGTTTGCTAGCACCGCTATTTATATACCAAGCATCATCAAAATCTCCACATTCAGATACAAGCAACAAAGTTTCATCAATATTTTGCTCTTGGTTTTTGTTTTCATATACCAAGTTAGCATCATGTTTTTCATCCTCCTTATACGAGCAATCATTTGCCATATGACCAGGTTTGTGGCAATTAAAACATTCAAAATTGCCATGGCCTCTTCCTCTTTGATTTCCATGTCCTCTCCCTCTTGATTTATGATTATACCAACAATTGCCTCTTCCATTTTCCATACTTGAATAATCACTTCTTCCACGAGCATGTGTTCCTCTTCCTCTTAAATTTCTTCCATGACCACGTCCTCTACCTCTTTGATTTTTAAAATCTTCTTTTTCTTCATTCAAAGTCAATTTTGATTGAAGTGCTTGATCCAAATCGATATTTTTGTTTTTTCTGTTGAGTCTTTCTTCATGAGCTTGCAATGAACCTGTGAGCTCATCAATGGTCATGGAATTTAGATCTTTGGACTCTTCTATGGCTACAACAATATAGTCAAATCTAGAGTCCAAAGAACGAAGAATTTTTTCAATGACACGAACATCATCCATAGTTTCACCATTCATTTTTAATTGGTTGACTATAGATAAAACTCATGAGCAATAATCTGAAACAGGTTCAGAATCCTTTGTTTGTAGACCATCAAACCCTGCTCGAAGTGTTTGCAATCGAACCCTTTTTACTTCATCGTCTCCTTTGAATGAGCTTTGCAAAATCTCCCAAGCTTGCTTTGTAGAATGGCATATTGTATTTTGTCAAAAGCAACATCATTTGTTTGTATTCCCTGATAAATGTAAAGCAAAGCTTTAGGTTTTTGATTCCAGCAAGCTTTGACCGTGAATTCCGTCAACTACGAGCATTGCATGTTGAAATAAATGGTACCAGCAGCTTCGTATCGTCGAGGCATTCGATTTGGTATATAATAAGCTAGGGTTTGGAGAAGTTTTATTTTGAAGCTTGTATGTTGTTTGAGCTCGGGTTTTGAAATGGTTTCATCCATTAGAAGAAAGCTTTGATTGAGAAATTTTGTACATATAATGAAAATGGCTGATGGGTGGAAATAGAGTTGGTTTATATATGTATATATAAGGTCCACTATAAGAAACAACCAATTATCTGATTACATTGATTCCATTCGCATTTTCTCCAGTACGGCCAAACGACATGTCCAATTACAACGAAATTTGAAACTCTACAATAATTCACCGTTCCAGATCCAATGGCGCCAGTTTCGTCGAATTCCAAGACAGTCGCCAAAACAGTTAAATTTCACAGCAAATTAATCAATAAGATATTCAAATTTTTTCATTTAACTGTTTAATTCAATTTAAATATTTATAAAATTCCATTTAAATCAATTTATAACTTAAATAAAAAATTTATAAATCAATTTCACATATTCTCTGTTCTCAAGTTTGATTATTTAAATTTTTGATTTGAGTTTCAATTATAATTAACAACTTAGAATTCTCCATTTAAAATTAAATTTAAATTCCCAATATAAACAAAACATCTCAAATTTAATTAATTTATAAATATTTTCAAATTTCAACCATGCTAAGTACAACCTAATTTAAAAATCTATTTGTACTCAATTCAACCAACCATCAACATTAAAAATCAACAAAATTTGATTTTTATCTAATTTTATTCCATTTTATTTATTTTAAATCGAAATTTAAATATACAGAAAATATGGGATGTTACACACATGGTTCTTGAGGCTGGATTAGCTATGGATCCCACCAAGGTGGCAGTGACGGCAAATGATTGGAATACCCCTAAGAATGTGATAGAGGTGAGGAGTTTTCTTGGTTTGGCGGGCTACTATAGGAAATTCATCAGGGACTTCGCACAGATTTTGGCATCGCTCACTCGTATTACCAAGAAGAACTTTGTATTCTATTGGGATGTTGATTGTTAGGATTCTTTTCAGAGGTTGAAGAAGGCTCTCACCAGTGCATCAGTATTGGTACTTCCCGACGGTTCTAAGACGTTCACATACAATCTCGGTTAGGAGGCGAGAGAATGCACCATGCTGTGAGGTGGTAGTAAGTTGGTCCAACAGAGATGGGAACGGGTGTGCATTCCGGTGATTCAATGTGCGTGCATTGACCCAATTGGAGAAAATAAGACACTATGACAACATTGATAATAGCTATGTCTTTAGCTGGTGGGTTGGGCCAAATAAGCCCAAGGCACACAGTGAGTATAGGTTATCACTTCACGTATATGCAGCCAATCGATAGGTATTAGGAATATTTTTCCTAATTATATTATGTTCTGAATTCATAGTTGTGCAAATGGTTAAAAGTTGAAAGTGAAAGAGAACAGTCAATCATATTTGTAGCTTTCATATCGTCCAACATGTTCACTTTAGGTATACGAAGACAATTACTCTATATGACACTAGAACTACTATTATGTAAGTTTTTCCTTGCTTATCAATCATTCTAATAATCATGACAACTCACCAGACATTATATCTGACCCATTTTCCTTTCTCCTTTTCTCTTTTCTTCTCCCTAGGCTCGTACGGAGAAAGTGTGTAGTTTGGACTATTCAGCTAATTCTGTCTTCGAGGATTTGTTTTGTTGCACATGTATTGCTCTCTGTTTAGTTCATTTCTTTTCCATGGTTTGGTTCTGTCTATGACCATAGTTTTTGGGGATAATTATCTATGTACTCTGATATTCTATGACAAAGATTTATCTTCATGAGACATGGTATTTTATGACAACTGATTACTATCATCTTCTTCCGTTGTGTTTTAAATATTTCTATCTCGAGAATCTTTGTCTATATGATGTTTTATGTCTTTATGTCTATTGTGTTTATATTCTTTAGCGGGACCCTACTTTGGGTAACGTTGAGGGATGTGGAGTGTGTGATAAATACTCTAACTTTTACCCTTAGGATTTTCTAGATTTTGGATTTGCTCCTAATTTCAATTCACCAACACCAAATTTTATCACTCCAGCCCAACCCAAATAAACCCAAATATTGACTACTCAAACTCCTCCTCCACATCCGCCTCGCATGGTTCCTCCGTCACTTCCTCAAAATATACATAAATATCTCGATAAAAGGAATAAACCCACTGCTCAAATCATCCTAGTTAGCATCCCAGCAAGCATAGTTAAACAACCTAGCAACCTGCTCACCTCTCCAACCTATCTTCCTGGTCCAGTAGCTTCTCTCTGAAGTCCACCTCACATGGCACATAGTTTATCAACCCAACCCACTCCATCTTCAGGTCCACCTTACATGGAACGTCATTCATCAATAGAGGTGCAGTCCCCCTTCAAGTCCACATCACGTGGCACTCATAGTCCAGCTAGCCTAAATTTCAGTAACTTCCCAATTGGTCTACATTACTCGTTCCCAGCGTGGGATCTTCAAGCCCAAACATCCTTTAAATCTACACACTTCGGTTGCTCCTTTTCTAATTCCTCATAACCGAAAGGGACTTTATTTGGCCCAGATTGGTATGATGCCATATTAGATGAGTATAATGCTCTTATTAAAAATAAGACGTCGGAGTTGGTACCATGCCCTGTTAGTGTTAATGTTATTCAGCCTTTATGGATTTTTCTTCGTAAACGCAAATCTAATGGTTCTTTTGAGAAGTATAAAGCTCGTTAGGTAGGTGATTGAAAATCTCAATTAAGCATGCTACTACTCGATTTGTACTCAGCATGATCTTATCTAAATCTTGGTCCATTCATCAGATGGATGTTAAAAATGCTTTTCTCCATGGGAGTTTGCATGAAATTGTTTATATGCATCACCCAATGGGATTCAGGGATACCTCAAATCTAGATTATGTTTGTTTGCTCAAGAAGTCTCTATCAAGCTCCATGAGCATGGTACCAAAGATTTAATGATTATGTTCGACTACTGGTTTTTCTCACAGTAACTCTGATCATCCTCTATTTGTTTATCATTGGGCTAACCAAACTATTTATATCCTACTTTATGTTGGTGGTAATATTCGTATTGCTTTCTTTGATGATTTATGTCGTCGCATCATTTCTCTTCCCAATTCTAAATTAGCCATGAAAGATTATAAGACCCCTTAGTTATTTTCAATGCATTATGTAGTTACTTGACATCCTAATGGAATATTTCTTTCACAATGCAAATATGCCAACGTGATCATAGAGAGAGAAGGTATGTCATCTTGTGCAATGGCTCTTATGCCCATGGATATTAATTCTAAATTGAGTGCATCTTCAGGATCTTCTTATGAGGATCGTAAAAAGTATCGCAGTCTCGTAGGTGCCTTACAAATTTTCACTTTTACGAGACTGTATAATTTTTATGCTATTCAACAGATCTATCTAGAAATGCATGCTCCTCGAGATGAACACATGCATGCACTAAAATGCATTGTTCGGTATATTCAGAGAACTCTTTCATTTGGATTACATATGTATAAGTCATCCTTTTCCAGTCTTGTCTCTTGCAGTATTGGGGATTATGGTGGGTGCCCGGACACTAGACGATCTGTAGAATATATGAGGAGAAAGATGAAGAAAGGTTGGAGGAAGGGAATATTTTATTGCTTTTATTCTCACTTGCTTGATTGCATACATTGAAAATATATATTCTTATTTATACATGCTTATTCTTATCCAAAAGATAATTCAAGATAAGATTTGGGTTTAATACAATACCAAATATAAATCAAATGAGCAAATCAGGCAACATATATTGCAATTAACACATGCAATATATAATTACATTTAATGCAATTTAATTTATTTTCAACAGTGCTTCCCCTAAAGTAAACTTGCTTTTTATTCCCAAATTTTCTGCACTTCTTTGGAAGACCTGCCCGCTAAGTGCCTTTGTCAAAATGTCAGCCATTTGATCACCTGTTTTGCAATACTCAACATTCATGTCACCATTTTTCACAAGCTCCCTAAAAAATGATATCGAATGTGGATGTGTTTGTTCTTCATGAAGCACTAGATCTTTTATGACTGAGATAGTAGAACTATTATCACAAAATAGTCTTATTGGTTTACCTTGTTGTTGTTTAAGACTTTCCAAAATTCCACGCAACCAAATTAATTGACATCCTGCATAAGATGCTGCAATGTACTCTGATTCTGTAGTAGAGAGTGCAACGATTGATTTCTTCTTAGAGATCCATGAAATTGCACCACTTCCAAGATGAAAAATGTAACACCCCACCTCCGCTAGGGTCACTCGCAAAGGAATGCACTAGCTTTGGAGGGGCGTTATTAGTGAACAAGGTAAACATGCATAATGATATATCAAGGCAGAACAAGAACATATGTATATATGTAAACAGAGTAAATAACATGGATAAAACAGCGGAAGATTTTAAAACCATTTCAAAACACAAGTCTGGTACATCAAAATGTCATTTTCCCAAAATTACAAGTCTAGACAAAAACATCATCTGATAAACTGAAATACATAAGTACTATCCCCAAATAAGAGTGATAAACCATAGCGAGCTCAAGTCCAAAGCATACATGAGCTATCCAGAAAAGCAGCAAAGATCCAAGCTAAGCTCCTGTATTCCCTCTCTGAGAACCTGGGGGGGGGGAACGGAAGAAAAGAGGCGAAAGAAAACAGGTCAGTCAAAAAGACTGAGTAAGCCCTACTACGATCAATGTAAACTGATAAAGTTAACTGACATGAGCAGCAAGTATGAACATAAGGATAACAAACATACTAACATGCTGACTGACTAACAAGGCAGATAACAGTGTCATCGCATAATCAGGTTTAAGGTTTTTCACCACGGGTGCACCAACATTCTAACATGTTATGTATAATCCAGAATTTATCCCTTGGCCTAAACTTGGCCCAGTATCAGGTGTTTGACTCAAATCAAGATCCAATCTCTTGGTACCAATACTTAGTATAACCGTATTAGGTGTTACCCAAAACAGAACGGAACAGAATGGTCCATACAGAAGTAGGGTTTGGGAAAAATGGGCTTTTACCTCTCCTAACAGGTAAAGTACAGAGACAGAGTGTTGACAATAATGGGCCTTTAACACCCTAACAGAACGGAGTTCAGAAACAGAATGCTAACCATAATGGGCCTTTACCACCCTAATAGAACAGAGTACAGAAACAGAGTACTAACCATAATGGGCCTTTACCACCCTAACAGAACAGAGTACAGAAACAGAGTACTACAATTAGGTGTACACTAGTAGTGGGCCTTTACCACCCAAACAGACGGTACCACGCAGAAACAGACGGGTGTTACCACCCAACAAAACAGACGGTACCTACAGAGTCAGACAGAGTTAAGTGTACCCTAAACCCTACCCAAGCGATCGGCTCCCTAATACATAAATACCATGTGTCGGTCCCACGACAGGGTGTATCACTCCCTAAAGTGGCAACCAATTGGCACAGGCATATTTACAGATGTCACGGCGTCTTACATCCTCAGAGGCAGACCGGAACCATGCACGCACATGACCCAGTAGGAACGCACCATCAACACCCATCGCCATTATCAGAATGAACCACTTATAATTAGTTCAGTAAGCGTGCCCGGACCCTACCTACAGTTGGGTCAAAGTGTTGATACCAGAAAGGGTTACTGACTAATATGGGTCCCAAACAACAGATGACACAAGTATTCCCCCTTGTGTCCCCAGACTGTCAGATTCAGATTAACTTATTAACAAAGTTCAGACATACAAAGTCCAGACGATCAATCTTCAGATTAACGGGTCAGATAACAGATTACATACTTGTCTAACTTGATGTGGATCCTACAGATCCGCAAAACAGGTTCGTTTAATTTTATCAATCAAGTTAGTTTATCCAGACCAGATATCTAATTGGTTCTCAGCCTTATCAAATTACTGAGTTGGATTGGTTAAGTTCAACTTAACCCCGTTAATTTACCGAGTTCAGATTGGTTAAGTGTAGGGTAACTTAACCCCGTTAATTTACCGAGTTCAGATTGGTTAAGTGTAGGGTAACTTAACCCCGTTAATTTACCGAGTTCAGATTGGTTAAGTGTAGGGTAACTTAACCCCGTTAATCCCCCATATCCAAATTGGTTAAGTATTCCAGCGGTCCATGACTTAACCCTAATCACGAGGCATTAATTAATTAATGCGCCTTAACCTCTCACATTAGACCTTATTGTGGTTACTAGTTAAGCCGGGCGGGTCCGGGTAGCTTTACACCACAACTTGGTCTAACCTCGGGTTCAAGGTACAATATGACCAACTTCTCACATTGGGTCCTATTGTCTGTAGCAACTAGTTAAGCCGGTCGGTTCCGGGTAGGTTTACGCTACAAACTCAACCCAACCTCGAGTTGGCCACACTTATCTTTTCTAAGTGTCATGTCCATCATGTTTTCAAAACATATTACACATTTTCAAGCAATTGGGTAGACCTAACTTAATAGGTAAATTCCCAATGGGTAGACCTAACTTAATAGGTAAATTCCCAAGCTCATATTTTTATGTCTTATTAGTTTACCCAACCCCAAACGCAATCCCATCGCTTACATATCGCAATAGCGCATAAAGGATTTAAAGAGGGAACTTGGTATAATCATGACATAAAAGGGTTAGAGCCACAAGTTCAACATGGTGGCATATGAAATGTTCATGGGTTCATAAACTTGCATAATATATTTTTGGCCCAAAAAAAACATGCATAACATGATAACATGAACCATATGTCCATCACAAACTTGCATAAACAACTTGCATAAACTATGACAACTTTGCATATCATATTTGCATAAACAACTTGCATAAACTATGACAACTTTGCATATCATATTTGCATAAACAACTTGCATAAACTATGACAACTTTGCATATCATATTTGCATAAACAACTTGCATAAACTATGACAACTTTGCATATCATATTTGCATAAACAACTTGCATAAACTATGACAACTTTGCATATCATATTTGCATAAACAACTTGCATAAACTATGACAACTTTGCATATCATATTTGCATAAACAACTTGCAATTCATACATTTAACTTCAAAAGTTCAAGTATGAAAGGAATAGGGCTTACAATCAAAATGAAGTCACAAATCTACAAAATAAGATGAAGAAGCCCTTTGAAAACTCAAAACCAAGCTCCAAATAAGAAAACCCTTTTGCGAAAATCCCAAAAACACAAACTTAGCAAATCAAACTTGCAACTTAATGAAGTATGCAAGTTATTAAGCATTCATACAACATAGAAAAGGTTGTATGATCATCATATCTTCATAGGATTAAACTTTGAGGAAAGTGGAGGCTAGGGTTTTTAGGTGGAGGCCATTTGAGGATTCAATTTGACATAGTTTAGTTGCTAGATTGATTAATGAGGCTTTAGGGTAGGATTAGGGGTATATTTATAGGGAATTAGAGTGTTTTAAGCCCTAGGATTAACCCTAGGTGAATTTTGGCTCGTCAGATCTCGGAATGCTCTAGAACCAGGCCACACAACCAAGCCCAAACCAAAATGGTGCACCAGGCAATTATGCCTGGCTACCCCCTGTCGACAGGGCTGTCGACAGGGCAGTCGACTCCCCTGGGGACCCTGTCGACAGGCCTGTCGACATGGGGCCCCTGGCGGGAGTTTTCCCGCCTAACCCAGATTAGCCTTAATCCTGGTTTTAATTTGAAATTTAAATCTGTTTTTAATTATGGAAATTTCTGAAAACTTCCATGGGCCTTAACTGGGTCATACGGACTCCGATTTTCGAAAACTCGGACTCTAATTCGCGTATTTTTCCGAGACGAACGCAATGGCATAGCCCGTTTCCCTTGATTCAGATTTTTAAATTAAATTCTGCCTCGATTTACATTATTACCCGTTATTGAAAATACGGGTTGTTACATTCTCCCCTCCTTAAAGGATTTCGTCCCCGAAATCTCCAAGTTAGGAAGAACGTATCCTACCATCCAATCATCCATCTACTCAAAGCATCATCCACGAGCAATCATTGTCCTTACAAGATTCTAAATGCTGGATGAACATATGCAGAGGTGTGTGTATATGTACCTATCTAATGCAAATATTATCAATGCGAATTATGTTAGTGAAATGAATCCATATGTATGCAGTTCCTAACATAATGTATATCATCTATATGTGTGCACATAACATACACCCATATGCAACATCCATGTGATAACACACAATTTTCATCCATGAATAAGCATAAACACTCATGCATATGCAATATGAGGAGTGTGCGAGCCGATCTAGTGCCTAACCGTGTATAATGCATCCACGAGCAATCACTTGCAAACACTTGCAACCACTTGCAACCACCAAACATAACATGTCTCAAACACATGTTTGCATCCATAGGATTCCTATCTCCATAAGGTACAATCGAGTGATGGGAGCGAGTACAGATAAAACAAAACTTGGCACATATACTTACAGAATACCATTACAGATCAGATTTTTCCCCTAAATGATTCTTAGGAAACCAAGCATGGTAGAAACCCAGAATGTATTCGTCATAGTCACAGATACTCCCAATTTATCACAAACAGATGAGTTATAACTCTCAGGGAGTTTGAGACTATTACCAGATCAGAAGCAAGACTAGCATTAAAATACTGAGTTTCCATTACAGAATCAAAATACCAGAAAAAGAGTTTCATACTGAAAATCAGACAAAGAGAATTAAACATCCTACAGACAAATCATTCTAGCCCAAATCTATTCGCCCGCTATGCGAGTATTCATCGTTCCTTCCGATGTAGTCCCTTTCTTCTTCGGGCAGTCCCTAGTGAAGTGCCCCATCTCTCCGCAGTTAAAGCAAGTGCCCTTCCTCTTCCTGCAATCCTTGTTTAGATGGGTTGAACTCCCGCAAGTAAAGCACTTCTTTTCCTTTTTATCTCCAGACTTCTCGTCCTTCTTTTTCTTGCTCTGGTTCCCCTGACTGCCTTGACCACCTTGATTGCCTTTACCCTGAAAATCAGTCTTCTTTACTTGAGTGTCACTCGACTTGACCTCTTTCTTTCCCTCTCCCTGAAGTAGAGCCATATCGACCAAACTCTCGAAAGTAGCTCCATGCGGAATATGCGACATGGCCAAACCCTGCAGCGGCTCATTCAACCCCCTAGCAAATCGGAGGGCCTTCTTCTCAGGAGTGTTTACTATATCCAGACCAAAACGGGCCAGCTGATTAAACTTATTCACATACTCCTTGACAGTCATATCATCTTGCTTTAATGCAATGAACTTCTCCATCTGTAAATTCGCCTCAGCAGAGGATAGAAACTTGGTCACAAATCTAGCCCTCAAATCGGCCCAAGTCTCGACGGGCCTCGTCCCATTGGTGACCTCCCACCAATAGGCTGCTTCGTCCTTCAAAAGCCACACTATCAATAAGATCTTCCTCTCGTCATCAATCCTAAAGATAGCAAACAAGTCCTCCGTGTCTTTCAGCCAATTCCTAGCTTCAACAAAAGATTCCGTGCCTAGGAAATTCTTGCCTCCCATCGCCTTGAAGTCCTTACAAACCTTCGTGAACTCAACTTGAGGATGCTGAGGGGGAGGAGGGGGAAGAGGAGCCTCAGCAACTGGCGGAGGAGGAATAGGAACCACCGGAGGAGGGACATTAGGGAGAGGATTCTCAATTACAGGAGGAGGAGTGGGAGTAGGGTTTGCGGGGCCAGCTGCCGCCCTAGCGTCTAGAAGTCTCCTATACCAGAGTGGTACGTTCACTCCATCTGGGATGGCAAGATTCTCAGCCATACTGAAACGAAAGATAAGATAAGATTAGGTCAAGGGAGCGAAGGATAACGCTAATGGCTTTTTGGGGAATAGCCTTTTTTAAAATACTAGACTTTTCTTTGGAAAATACTTTATACTTGTTTTGAAAATAGTTTTCAAAAAGTTTTCTAAATACCTTTTTGTTCCTTCTCGTAAACCATATGCTCTGATACCAAATGTAACACCCCACCTCCGCTAGGGTCACTCGCAAAGGAATGCACTAGCTTTGGAGGGGCGTTATTAGTGAACAAGGTAAACATGCATAATGATATATCAAGGCAGAACAAGAACATATGTATATATGTAAACAGAGTAAATAACATGGATAAAACAGCGGAAGATTTTAAAACCATTTCAAAACACAAGTCTGGTACATCAAAATGTCATTTTCCCAAAATTACAAGTCTAGACAAAAACATCATCTGATAAACTGAAATACATAAGTACTATCCCCAAATAAGAGTGATAAACCATAGCGAGCTCAAGTCCAAAGCATACATGAGCTATCCAGAAAAGCAGCAAAGATCCAAGCTAAGCTCCTGTATTCCCTCTCTGAGAACCTGGGGGGGGAACGGAAGAAAAGAGGCGAAAGAAAACAGGTCAGTCAAAAAGACTGAGTAAGCCCTACTACGATCAATGTAAACTGATAAAGTTAACTGACATGAGCAGCAAGTATGAACATAAGGATAACAAACATACTAACATGCTGACTGACTAACAAGGCAGATAACAGTGTCATCGCATAATCAGGTTTAAGGTTTTTCACCACGGGTGCACCAACATTCTAACATGTTATGTATAATCCAGAATTTATCCCTTGGCCTAAACTTGGCCCAGTATCAGGTGTTTGACTCAAATCAAGATCCAATCTCTTGGTACCAATACTTAGTATAACCGTATTAGGTGTTACCCAAAACAGAACGGAACAGAATGGTCCATACAGAAGTAGGGTTTGGGAAAAATGGGCTTTTACCTCTCCTAACAGGTAAAGTACAGAGACAGAGTGTTGACAATAATGGGCCTTTAACACCCTAACAGAACGGAGTTCAGAAACAGAATGCTAACCATAATGGGCCTTTACCACCCTAACAGAACAGAGTACAGAAACAGAGTACTAACCATAATGGGCCTTTACCACCCTAACAGAACAGAGTACAGAAACAGAGTACTACAATTAGGTGTACACTAGTAGTGGGCCTTTACCACCCAAACAGACGGTACCACGCAGAAACAGACGGGTGTTACCACCCAACAAAACAGACGGTACCTACAGAGTCAGACAGAGTTAAGTGTACCCTAAACCCTACCCAAGCGATCGGCTCCCTAATACATAAATACCATGTGTCGGTCCCACGACAGGGTGTATCACTCCCTAAAGTGGCAACCAATTGGCACAGGCATATTTACAGATGTCACGGCGTCTTACATCCTCAGAGGCAGACCGGGATCCATGCACGCACATGACCCAGTTGGAACGCACCATCAACACCCATCGCCATTATCAGAATGAACCACTTATAATTAGTTCAGTAAGCGTGCCCGGACCCTACCTACAGTTGGGTCAAAGTGTTGATACCAGAAAGGGTTACTGACTAATATGGGTCCCAAACAACAGATGACACAAGTATTCCCCCTTGTGTCCCCAGACTGTCAGATTCAGATTAACTTATTAACAAAGTTCAGACATACAAAGTCCAGACGATCAATCTTCAGATTAACGGGTCAGATAACAGATTACAGACTTGTCTAACTTGATGTGGATCCTACAGATCCGCAAAACAGGTTCGTTTAATTTTATCAATCAAGTTAGTTTATCCAGACCAGATATCTAATTGGTTCTCAGCCTTATCAAATTACTGAGTTGGATTGGTTAAGTTCAACTTAACCCCGTTAATTTACCGAGTTCAGATTGGTTAAGTGTAGGGTAACTTAACCCCGTTAATTTACCGAGTTCAGATTGGTTAAGTGTAGGGTAACTTAACCCCGTTAATTTACCGAGTTCAGATTGGTTAAGTGTAGGGTAACTTAACCCCGTTAATCCCCCATATCCAAATTGGTTAAGTATTCCAGCGGTCCATGACTTAACCCTAATCACGAGGCATTAATTAATTAATGCGCCTTAACCTCTCACATTAGACCTTATTGTGGTTACTAGTTAAGCCGGGCGGGTCCGGGTAGCTTTACACCACAACTTGGTCTAACCTCGGGTTCAAGGTACAATATGACCAACTTCTCACATTGGGTCCTATTGTCTGTAGCAACTAGTTAAGCCGGTCGGTTCCGGGTAGGTTTACGCTACAAACTCAACCCAACCTCGAGTTGGCCACACTTATCTTTTCTAAGTGTCATGTCCATCATGTTTTCAAAACATATTACACATTTTCAAGCAATTGGGTAGACCTAACTTAATAGGTAAATTCCCAATGGGTAGACCTAACTTAATAGGTAAATTCCCAAGCTCATATTTTTATGTCTTATTAGTTTACCCAACCCCAAACGCAATCCCATCGCTTACATATCGCAATAGCGCATAAAGGATTTAAAGAGGGAACTTGGTATAATCATGACATAAAAGGGTTAGAGCCACAAGTTCAACATGGTGGCATATGAAATGTTCATGGGTTCATAAACTTGCATAATATATTTTTGGCCCAAAAAAAACATGCATAACATGATAACATGAACCATATGTCCATCACAAACTTGCATAAACAACTTGCATAAACTATGACAACTTTGCATATCATATTTGCATAAACAACTTGCATAAACTATGACAACTTTGCATATCATATTTGCATAAACAACTTGCATAAACTATGACAACTTTGCATATCATATTTGCATAAACAACTTGCATAAACTATGACAACTTTGCATATCATATTTGCATAAACAACTTGCATAAACTATGACAACTTTGCATATCATATTTGCATAAACAACTTGCATAAACTATGACAACTTTGCATATCATATTTGCATAAACAACTTGCAATTCATACATTTAACTTCAAAAGTTCAAGTATGAAAGGAATAGGGCTTACAATCAAAATGAAGTCACAAATCTACAAAATAAGATGAAGAAGCCCTTTGAAAACTCAAAACCAAGCTCCAAATAAGAAACCCTTTTGCGAAAATCCCAAAAACACAAACTTAGCAAATCAAACTTGCAACTTAATGAAGTATGCAAGTTATTAAGCATTCATACAACATAGAAAAGGTTGTATGATCATCATATCTTCATAGGATTAAACTTTGAGGAAAGTGGAGGCTAGGGTTTTTAGGTGGAGGCCATTTGAGGATTCAATTTGACATAGTTTAGTTGCTAGATTGATTAATGAGGCTTTAGGGTAGGATTAGGGGTATATTTATAGGGAATTAGAGTGTTTTAAGCCCTAGGATTAACCCTAGGTGAATTTTGGCCCGTCAGATCTCGGAATGCTCTAGAACCAGGCCACACAACCAAGCCCAAACCAAAATGGTGCACCAGGCAATTATGCCTGGCTACCCCCTGTCGACAGGGCTGTCGACAGGGCAGTCGACTCCCCTGGGGACCCTGTCGACAGGCCTGTCGACATGGGGCCCCTGGCGGGAGTTTTCCCGCCTAACCCAGATTAGCCTTAATCCTGGTTTTAATTTGAAATTTAAATCTGTTTTTAATTATGGAAATTTCTGAAAACTTCCATGGGCCTTAACTGGGTCATACGGACTCCGATTTTCGAAAACTCGGACTCTAATTCGCGTATTTTTCCAAGACGAACGCAATGGCATAGCCCGTTTCCCTTGATTCAGATTTTTAAATTAAATTCTGCCTCGATTTACATTATTACCCGTTATTGAAAATACGGGTTGTTACAAAAAACATAACCCGAAGTGCTTCTGTTATCATCAATACTTCCTGCTAAGTCGCTATCTGTATAACCAATAAGATTGACTGAAGTGTTATGTTCACAAAATATTCCATAGTCGATGGTTTCTTTCACATATCTCAATGTTCTCTTTACAGCTTCCCCATAGTTAGATTGTGGTTTTTCCATGAATCTGCTCACCAAGCCAACCGCATACATAATGTCAGACGCTGTAGAAGTTAGATATATCAATTTTCCAACAAGGCTTCTAAACATGGCAGGATTAACAAGCTTTCCATCGCCTTCTCTTGATAGTTTCAACCCCGTGATGCATGAAGATGAAACTAGATAAGCATTCTCCAATTTTGAACTTTTTTAGTACTTCTTTTGCATATGCCTCCTATGAAATGAATATTTCTTTCTTAGATCTGTGAACTTCAATGCCAAGAAAATGGTGAAGTTCTCCCAAATCTGTCATTTCAAGCTCTGTCATCATTGAATGTTTAAAGTCTTGCAACATCTTCTCATCATTTCCTGTGAAATTTAGACATCAACGTAAAGCTGACAATCACTAATTTTCCTTCTGAACTACTTTTGATGTACAGTGTGCTCTCATATGTACAATTTTGAAAGCCATATTTTTCAAAATATGAATTAATGCGGCTTTACCAAGCTCAGGGTGATTGCTTCAACCCATACAAAGCCTTTTTTAACTTATATACTTTATTATCTTCTCCTTTCTTCACGAACCTAGGTGATTGATCAACATATACTTCTTCCTTAAGGATGTAATTCAGAAATGCTGATTTTACATCCATTTGAAACAATTGAGAAACTAGAGAAATAAGAAAACGAACAGTCTCAAGTCTTGAAACGGCAGTAAACACCTCTGTAAAATCTTCTCCCTATTTTTGTTTGTACCCTTTTGCGACTAGTCTTGCCTTGTGCTTGTTAATGGAGCCATCTGGATTCATCTTGGTTTTGTACACCCATTTTACTCCAATAGAGTGCTTGTGCAGTGGAAAATTTGTAAGCTCCCATGTATCATTATTTTGAATTGAGTCAATATCATCTTTCATGGCTTTTCCCTTTTTTTCTTCATGGTTCGCATCATTAAAAGAAATTGGATCTTCCCCTGCAAAAAAGGCAAAGAACACAACATTATTTGATTCAACTTCATCAGTGACATCATATAAATCCTGAATACTTCTCATCTTTTTTGGTGCGCTTGGTAACGAATATTGGCTAGATGAAGGATGAGGTGAAGGGGGTGGTGTAACATATTCTTCTACGGTGTCATTTTCCACATTTTCCAAATCCAAAAAAATAATTTCCTTGGTTTTAGAAAAAGGAATGGACGTGTTATTGTTTTCAACTTCCAAATTCTCAAAAAAAGAACCTTCATCAAAACCGACATCTCAGCCAATCACAATCTTCTTTGTAGTTGGATTATACAATTTATATGCCCTACTTTGCTCACTATAGCCAATGAAAATACAATTTTCCGACTTTTCATCCAACTTTTTTCTTGTTGCATTTGGAACATGAGAGTTAGCAACACTCCCAAATATCCTGAGATGCTGAACATTTGGTTTTATACCCTATCATGCATCATGCGGTGTACAATTTTCTAGACTTCCTGTTTGTGACCTGTTAATCAAATAAATAGCACAAGAAATAGTTTTCGCCCAAAATGTTTTAGGTAGCCTCTTCTTCTTGAGAAGACATCTAGCTATCTCCATGATTGTTCTATTTTTTCTTTCGCACACCCCATTTTGCTGTGGAGTGTGATGGACTATCGTTTCATGCCGAATGCCATTGTTCAAACAATACTTTTCAAAATCATTTGAAAGATATTCTCCTCCACGATCAGTTCGTAAAGTGTTGATTTTAAGCCCTGTAAAAGTCTCCACTTCTTTCATGAAATCTTTAAACTTATGAAAAGCTTCAGATTTTTCTTTAACAAAGTACACCCAAGTTTTTCTTGAATAGTCATCAATGAAAGAAATAAAGTACTGATTACCTCCCAAAGATGTCACTGGCATTGGACCACAAAGATCTGAATGAATAAGCTGCAATGGTCTTTTTGCTCCCTAAAAAGATTGTTTAGGAAATGGATATCTGTGTTGCTTTCCAAGTTGACATTCTTCACAAACTTCATCAAGGTGATCGATTTGCGGTAATCCTTTGACCATCATCTTTATTGAGAGCATCTTCAAGTGGTCATAATTTAAATGACCATATCTATCATGCCATAACTTAGAGATGTCTTTATTGACGCCAACGAAACAAGACATGTTTCAGATTTTAAGGGTGAGTGAAAAAAGATTATTTGAGGCTGCTCCAACTCTAGCAATGACCTGATTATTATTTAACAAGTGACAGGCCATATCATGAAAATGAATATTGTATCCCTTCTTTAAAACATAACCCACGCTAAGTAAGTTATTTTTCAAACCAGGAACAAGGTAAACTTCAGACATTTTCCCCATTCTTCCGGTTTTGGTTGTGAATTCAATTTCACTAGTGCCACTAACTTTGTATGTTTTTCCATCTCCGACTTTAACTTCTCCATAATTATTTTCATACAACTTTGAAAATAATTTTTTGTTGCCTTTCATATGTTTGCTAGCACCGCTATTTATATACCAAGCATCATCAAAATCTCCACATTTAGATACAAGCAACAAAGCTTCATCAATATTTTGCTCTTGGTTTTTGTTTGCATATACCAAGTTAGCATCATGTTTTTCATCCTCCTTATACGAGCAATCATTTGCCATATGACCAGGTTTGTGGCAATTAAAACATTCAAAATAGCCATGGCCTCTTCCTCTTTGATTTCCATGTCCTCTCCCTCTTGATTTATGATTATACCAACAATCGCCTCTTCCATTTTCCATACTTGAATAATCACTTCTTCCACGAGAATATGTTCCTCTTCCTCTTAAATTTCTTCCATGACCACGTCCTCTACCTCTTTGATTTTTAAAATCTTCCTTTTCTTCATTCAAAGTCAATTTTGATTGAAGTGCTTGATCCAAATCGATATTTTTGTTTTTTCTGTTGAGTCTTTCTTCATGAGCTTGCAATGAGCCCGTGAGCTCATCAATGGTCATGGAATTTAGATCTTTGGACTCTTCTATGGTTACAACAATATAGTCAAATCTAGAGTCCAAAGAACGAAGAATTTTTTTCAATGACATGAATATCATCCATAGTTTCACCATTCATTTTTAATTGGTTGACTACAGATAAAACTCATGAGCAATAATCTGAAACAGGTTCATAATCCTTTTTTTGTAGACCATCAAACCTGCTCGAAGTGTTTGCAATCAAACTCTTTTTACTTCATCGTCTCCTTTGAATGAGCTTTGCAAAATCTCCCAAGCTTGCTTTATAGAATGACATATTGTATTTTGTCAAAAGCAACATCATTTGTTTGTACTCCCTGATAAATGTAAAGCAAAGCTTTTTTGTCTTTTTTTCTTGATCTTCTTAAATTCTCCTTTTGAGCTTGTGTTAATTCACCCTCGTCTTCAACATCGATATACACACTTTCAACAATCTCCCATACTTCTTCAGATCTAAGAAGAACTTTCGTTTTAAAACTCCATTTACCATAACTTTCTTTGGTTACTAGAGGAACAAAAGGAATAGATAAAGAGTTGTTTATTTTAATCGAACAGGGCTCTGATAACAGTTTGTGGAATATTTGAGGAGAAAGATGAAGAAAGTTTAGAGGAAGAGAACATTTTATTGCTTTTATTCTTACGTGCTTAATTGCATACATTGCAAATATATATTCTTATTTATACATGCTTATTCTTATCCAAAAGATAATTCAAGATAAGATTTGGGTTTAATACAATACCAAATATAAATCAATTAAGCAAATCAGGCAATATATATTGCAATTAACACATGCAATATATAATTACAATTAATGCAATTTAATTTATTTCCAACACGATCTACATCAGAATACCGTGTTTTTCTTGGAAAAAAATCCCATTTGTTGGTCCCTAAATAACAATCAACTTTTTCACGCTCTAGTGTAGAGGTAGAATAAAGGAGCATGGCTAATGTTGTTTTTAAGTTTTGCTGGATTCATAATCTTCTCTTGTAGCTTCACCGTTTGATCAACAAGGCTACTTTGGTTTATTGTGATAATCTTAATGCGATATGTCCCTCCGGTAATTCTGTGCAACACCAATGCAATAAGCATATTGAAATGGATATACACTTCATACGTGAAAAGGATGCTAAAGGACAAGTTCGTGTCCTTCATGTACCATCCAGATATCAAATAGCTGGTATTTTTATGAAATGTCTTTTGTGCATTATCTTTGATGATTTCAAGGACAGCTTCGATGTACGGGATCCTCCTGCTTCGATTGTCGGGGTGTGATATATTATATAAATTGTTACTGTAAAATATATTTGATCAAATTTCTTCCTCGATTTTTAGTCTGCCTAATTCCTAGTAGTACGACCGCCAATGCAAACTTGTGTATGTATGTATGTGTGTATATATATATGTGTGTATATATATATGTGCAAAAATGAATAACAAAAGGTGGATAAATTTCTGCATAGTCTTCAAATCGTACTGCTTAATCACACTCAAAACCACTTGTACAACATTTTTCGAAAATTGGGAATTTTGTTTGTTTGGAAAACCAAACTTAATAGCCTTTTTTTATTTTCATATGACATATGTATTGAAGTGTGCCTTTCGTTCAAATATGTCAAAAGTATATAGTTTAGGGTTGAGCATTCGGTCAGTTCGGTTGGTTCGGTGATAACAAAACTCAAACCGAACTGGAACTGAAAATTTTCCAAATCGAACCGAATTAATTTTGTTAATTCGGTCGATAATCGATTTGACCGAACTTGAAGGATGTATTATTATTATTCAAATGATGGATTCACTCAAAAGAAAAACATAAATTCATGTTTGGAGAAATTTTATATAGTAAATTTTATGTTTATGATAAGGTATGATCTATCTGCAACAAATGCCTTTGTATTATACAACTAAACTAATTAATTAAAGTACTACAATACCGTAAAATTAGACAATAAATTAAAAGTTCGGCTAATTTGGTTAAACGATAACAAAAAAATTGTTTTACAAACCGAGTTCAAACCGATTTAGTTTTAAAACCGACTGGCTGAAATGAACCGGTTTATCGGTTAATTCAGTTTGAATCGAATATTTCTCATCTCTGATATCGTCAGTGTAGAAAATGCATTAAAATACAGGACAGTTTGGCCAAAGTCCCTTTTAAATTTCAAAATGTATCAAACATCATTACCAGAAAAAGTATGTAAATCAGGTCCCTAGAATTATATTACCAAAAAATCTATACAGTTATTCAATGGATAAATGTGGATGTTTATGCAATTACATATAAAAATTGCAGACATTTCCACTATTATTCAATGAAAATTTACGAGAGTTTCCGCATTTATTCACTGAAATTTTAGGGAAATTTTGTAATTTTTCGAAAAATTTACGGAAATATCTGTAACACCCCGTATTTTCTGTGAATATTAAAATTAAAAAATCTAAGAACACTTAATTTTAATAAGAAGAATTAAGGGAAATGGGTTACGCCATTGCGTTTGTCTCGGAATTCTGCTTGAGATAGAGTTCGAGTTTGCGTGAATCGGATTCCGTATGAAGAAGTTATGGAGTTCAGAAGATTTCAAGAATAAACAGAAAATAATAATTAAATAATAAATCCAGTTCCAAATTCGGACAGAACAGGCTGAGCGGGAAAATTCCCGCTAAGAGTGTCGACCCCCGCCCCCCCCCCTCAAAGGGGGAGTCGACATAGGTGTCGACCCCCTTATAGGGGAGTTGACATAGGTGTCGACCCCCCTGTAGGGAGTCGACCCCTTTGAGATCTGCTTCCTGTGACGAATTTCTGTAGTCCTGAGCTGATGTGGCCTTCTCTGATTGGCCAATGACTAATTTCTGAGGTGTTAGGGCTTATATGTTATGCTATGATTGGCTGGATGACACATCTCGTTGGATTGTTGGCTCTGATTTCTCCTAGACTAATCTAAAGGCTAGAATTAATCCTAGACATCTATATATACGTAGCCAAACCTAAACCTTAACCTCATAACCCTAAGACTATGGTGTTGTCATGCTGTTCATCTACAAGCTAGCCTAGCCTCCTTCATCTTCTCCTAACTAGAAAAATAAATCCAAACTAGTAATCGATTAGAAGAACTTCAAATCAAACGTCTACATCAAAGGATAGCTTTTCAAATTCAGAAATCAGATTCTAGAATACAAGATCCATCCTTTTTCTGTAAGTTCAGTTATTATTTAGATTTAAACATCTAATAGAAATCATGACTATAATAATCGGATTTAGAACGATGCCTAATTCTGATTTGTGCCTATCCTTTTTTCTAATCTAAATTGCTTATGCCTATGAGACTATTGTGATTTATATAATAGAACCTATCATGCCTATGAGACTGTTCGGCTGACATAATAGAACCTATCATGCCCATGAGACTGTTGGACTGACATAATTGAACTTATCATGCCTATGAGACTGTTGGACTGACATAAATGAACTTGTCATGCCTGTGAGACTGTTGTGATTGATATGATGGAACTTTTCATGTTGTACAACCTATGCCTATAGACTATTGTGATTTATCAATTGGGACTTATCATGTTGTACATTAAATTAGTAATCCTCTTAAGTCTAATTCTATCTAATCTTTATACCTATGGTGTGAATTGCTTAGCTTGTCTACACATAGTGTTAGTATACATCATTGAAACATGATTCTTGAATTTGGTACATCTTTACATGCCTACTTTTCATGTCAATTCTTATGCTCCTTCTCTATTTTTCCCCCTTTTTGCTTGCTTTTGTGAATACTAAGTTCATTCGGAACTTAGATTGAATCTCGTTGTACGTGCGATTATAACGCGGGGAAAATTGGGTATAATTTAATTTAGTAAATTTTGGCATAGCTTGGGTATGTGGCATAAACTTGTATTTACTAGACTTGTGGAAAATTTGACACATAGATTTGGACACATATGGCAAATATGTAAAGTGGCTAAAGATGAACATGCCTAACCCGAGGTTAGATTGAGTTGCGGTGTAAGACTGCCCGGAACTTCCCAGCACATCCAGCTACCACAATAATATAAATCTAATGTGAGAGGTTAACGCATTAAGCCCAAAAACCCGAGGTTAGATTGAGTTGCGGTGTAAGACTGCCCAGAACTGCCTGGCACATCCAACGACCGCAACAATATAGATCTAATGTGAGAGGTTGGTGCTTTAATGAATGAATTAAAGCTAAGGAACATACAAACTAAGAATGGTAAGTTAAATTAATTAAGGCAACACTTAACCAATACAACATGTTAGCATAACAGATGGGTGAGGTTAGGTAAATTTTGAGAACACTTAACCATTATAACATGTTGATTAGGAAACCCTAGTAACGGGAATCCGTTTCAGCAGTAACCTACATAGATGTATCACGGTACCCTGAACTAGACAGGGTGGGGCACGATTACTGGGCTGATTGTAAGCGGTCAAAATAGCGGCGGGTGGTGCAGCAGTGTAGTTCCGACGGAGTATGGACGTGCACGTACTCCGAAGTGGAAAAGCAGGCACTGGGCATTAGTATTATAAACTGTGCATCTTGAATCGTGTCGGGTTGCCATCATGGGAATTGATACACCCCACGATTGGGGCCAGCACAGGTATCTACACACGAACGGGGCTGAATGACACAAGTAAGAAATGCATGCGAGTAGAAGCCGATCGAAAAGGGATCACTTTGTTATGAACACATGATGGTAGTTGAAACATTCGTTAGTAGATGCAGAGAAATGGAAATGAGTGCAATAAGTATATTCAGTTTATCTTGTCATATCTTATGTTATCTTATTTCTATGGTATTGTCCTATGTTCAGTTTACTTATGTCATGATCTTTTTACTTGTTTACATGCTGAATAATCATTGGACTTACCAGACTTATGTCTGACCTATTTTCTTTCGCCTTCTTTTCTTCGCCCTTCCACCACCCCCCCCCCCTCCCCAAGTCCGCAGGGAGGGAATAATTCATCTTAGTACATACCTTTTCCAGTTTGAAGAGAGTAGATGTATTGCTTGGATTCTCTCTTCTTGGGCTATGGCTGTGGTTACACTTTTATTGGGGATTTATGCTGCATTACTACTGTTTTATGCTTCTTTATATACTTGGAAGTTTAAAAGCAAGACAAATGTTTTATTGTAATAATTTAGAAGTTGGACTTTGAGACAATGCTTGTAATGTTTTGACTGAACCACGCTATTTATAAAATGATTTCAGTTTTTCGCTCTTATATATGTCTGTCTTGTAAATTATCTATGCCTTTTACCTAAAATGTTTCACCAAAGTTAATGCATTCCCTTTGTGAGTGACCTTAACGGAGGTGGGTGTTTCAATATCCGTCTTTATTCATCAAAAAAATACGAAATATTCATGATTATTAATTGAATAGGTGGACATTTATGCAATTTTTGGATATAATTGCATAAATGTCGGCAACAATTGTTCACTAAATAATTGCATAATAGTATAATAGTATGTAGTTACTCAATATTTAAATTTAGAGACTTAGTTTACAATTTTTATTTTAAATGGATTTTTTGTGTGTTAAGTTCGATTTTAAGGATCTAAGTCTAATATACATTTAAAACATATCATTCCAAATTTGCTTGTATTTCGTTTGTTACGTGGTTGGGTGAAACAGAGTAGCCAAAGTTGGTTTAAATTAAAGCAAACGAAGAAATTATCAACTATAAAATATGTAGTGGCCAAATGCCACTAGGGCTGTTATGAACCTATGGTAATGGTAAATTTACCATTAGCATATCATTACCAATCGATCGATAATCATTTTTGATTGAAATCGGTATATAGTTAAAACAATATGATAACGATAAATTTATCATTTTTAACGGTAAATTATCATTAACGTTTCTTTAATACCAATGGTAATGGTAATTCTAACTGTTAATTCAAATCATAAGTATACACATCTGACATGCTTTATTACATAGAACCAAACAGATGTTATATTTATTTCAATATTCAAGTGAAATAATTCTAAATACACTTATTTATTTTCTTATTTATGTTTTTTTAAAATAAAATAACACTACATACAATATAATAAAGATGCACCATGTATAAAAAATATGTCAAAATATAAACTTTGATAGGTAAACGGTAATTTACCATTACCATTGCAACGGTTTCCAGAGTATCGATATATCAATCGATCTCAAACAGTATGTTAATCATTACCATAACAGCCCTGAATGCCACGAATTTAGCATGAAATTCTGAAAGCTTAAGGGTCAAAATAAAAAAACCATGAATGGAATGCTTAAAATAACATATCAAAAACAGATATTATTGGGAAAGCTTCGCTATCTTATCCGTGTATCTTCTTGTTCTCTTTGAAGAAAAGACCATACAAACCTTTGAAGTTGACATCTTATCAATAACGTAGGAGAATAATCAATTTGATCAATAAATTGTAAACAAGTGCAATGCACTCATTCCTTCACATTAAAAAAACGCAACACACAATCTTATAAAAAATATATAAAGAGGAATACAAGCATCTGTGCCAGTTGTTTTCACATATTTAAACATTATCTATCACATTCAATATGAACATAACAAAATGTTTTTCAGAATCACAATCTCTCTCTCAATCATCACTCTACTAATTACTGTACAAAACACTCAACAACAAAAAAAAAGGTTGAATATGTTTTTCGATCATTTCTCAAAAGTTAATTCAAATACAACAATAACAGAAAGTAAAATGAAACCAAAAATCAATCAAGACTCGTTAGCAAGGTCAGTTTCAACATTGCTGGCCTCACAAATGGCCCTTTCGGGCGTCGAAAGCCACTTCGCGCACATGTACTTGCTTTTCCTCCATGGAGCCATGTGCAAACCCTTCTTCTTCAAGCTTTGCTTAGCCGCTTCCGATATCAAGTTCACGATCTTCTCCAGTCGATCAGCGGTTCCAATGTAGATCGTTGGAATCAACTGGAGCAATGCTTTGTACCTCTTCGTTGATCTTGCTATCTCGAATTCCGATCTGAAATCGATTTCGATCAGCAGTCTTGTGTCTTCGACGATCACATCGATGAACTCGTGTTTTCCTACATGCAAAATATTCCCATATTCAATCTTTCGAAATTGATATGTCGATAGATTGTCTATCTAGAAGTCGTGTGCCGTGAGATCAAATCCTACATCAGCAGCATATGTTTACAACTAGCTTATAAGCTACTAATTGCTATTCATATGTTTAACAATAGTCTATAAAGAAACAAAATGAGTACTTTAGAAGTTAATAAGTCATGGTCAATAAATATGTACTTATGAATTGTTCCGAATTCATAACTAAATTTAATTACAACTTAACTGATTCAGTAGAACACTCTTGCATCTTACTACTCAGTCAAAGAACTGCTAAGAAGTTGCTATTCAAAACTACTTTTAAATAGTTGTTAACTATTGCTGTTCAAAACTACTTTTAAATAAGTGTTTCACCAACAGACTTAAGTAAGAGAATGATTTGCTAACCCTCACATATATCATTATTTAAAAGCATTCCATGGAGTAGACTATTGACTATGTATGAGTTACAACAATTACACATAATTTACAAAAAGGGTACTAATATTCTTTCCAACTAACGAGTGGTAAACTAAACAACTACCTACATAGATAAGTCAACCTATGTGTACAAGAAAAATTAGTTGCTTAGCTTTTTTTTGTATCAGTTGAAATTTTGGCGTTTTGGTAAGCTACAATTAGCTAAATGAACCAATGGGCAAAGACTGAAAATACAATTGATCTTGTTGGTTACTGCAGTAGAGTTAGGAAGATGAATGAAATGTTGGCTCTGAAGTTATCTTTTGCCACGTTGAATTGTTGTTTAACATAAAACAATCCCCAATGAGATGATTAAAGAAAATTTTACCAAAAATAATTTTGAATCCAGCCAGGTTCTTAAAATTTTGAACATCAAGGTTACGTATAAAATGAAAATTGGAGAAAAAACATACCAGCAGGATAAGCAGGCGATTTGTCCCACTTAGACGTGCAAATTTCAGCATCATATCCAATAACTTTCAAATTTTTAACTAACATCCTTCTTAACTCTTCTTTGGATTTTACATTCATAAACATCTCCATGGTTGAATTTATATCAGCTGTCAGATTCCATTCTGTGCTACTAGGACATACTACCAACCCCTATGATCAACCAAAGATAAAATAAAAATCAAAAACAAGTTTAGGATCAACGAATTTGAAGCAGGTATCACTACCTTCAGTAAGTCGCCTGCGTCGGAGACGGACGTACAGTTCCCGGAAGTGGCGTGATCGTCATCATCCGAGAGATCATCACAAGCGCCATGAAAACAATTATACCGGTTTCCCCTTCCATTGCTGTTGTGCTCTAAATAGCACCTAACCATCTTATCAAGCGCTACTGAGCTTGGATCTGCAAAATCGTCCCCACCGGTAGCGATCGGAACGTCTTTCAGATCTCCAGCGCAGTCAAGCTTTTCGGATGAGCTGCTCCGTCGGACGCTGGTGAACAGACGTTTTAGCATAGATTTTTGCTTTGATTTGTCGATCCTGATCGCTCCAATTGCCTCGATCGGCTGAATTTGAGTGGGAAAAGGCATCGTTGCTTGACAAATTGATTATTGATTTTGACCAATTTATCGATGAAAGAATTCACGAGAAAGCTAAGGATAACTTTAACTTGCGAATGAAATAAAGCAAATTTGAGCTGAAATTTTGAGGTTTATACAGAAGAAAGTGATCCGAAACAGAAGAAATGGATAACGCTTTATGCCGTCGGAATATTCCTTTCCGATTTAGTTGAGTTGGTTTGAGTAGGAGGACTAAAGAGAGAAAACGGGGAGTCATATATAGTAGAACTAGAAGCAGTGGATAAAGAGTGAAACAATGGGTTACAGGCTTACGTGGATTAATAAGTTGGATATTATTTTTGGACTTATCCATCCACTAATTTTGGATATTGTCAATAAAATTGTTATTAATTGATGATCCCTTCTGTGGGCTATAGCCGGATTAATTTGGGCAAAAGTTGAAATTTAAGTTTATTTCTCTTTATCCAACTCCAACAAATACTTACTCTTAGAATTGACGGAGTTGAAAGTAATAAGAAGTTACCGATGAATTACTATTGATAATAGGTTGGTCACTTCCTTGCAACGCAATTGATAGTGTTACGCTTCTCAAGATGAATATAACAATCTTACATTTTGCTCATTTATGATTGAATTATTTAAAGTTCGGCATAAACAATAACCTAAAGGGTTAGAGGCATATTTAGAAGACAATTGGTGAATAATATAAGAAAGATGATTTCATTAGTGACGATAATGCCTGAGAATATGATTTAATGAATTTAAGAAGGAAAAAAAAATTCTTATCATTCCCGGGGTATAAGGTTAAATCAAAACATTTCAGAAACAATAACAGTTTAGTATACAATAAAAAGAAGTTTAGCCATCAGGGAGAGAATATTTTAGTCATTACAGAGATTGTTATACATTTTTATTACGTAGGCTCCTTTATATATAGGTACTGTCAATAAAATTGCTATTAATTGATGATCCCTTCGGTGAGCTATAGCTGGTTTATTTTGGACAAAAGTTGGAATTTTAGTTTATTCCTCTTTCTCCAACCCAAAAAATACATTTTGTTAGAATTGATGGAGTTAAAAGTTTAAGAAGTTACCGATAAAACACTATCGGTAATAGATCAGTCACTTCCTTGAAAACGAAATTTAACAGTGTTTAAGGTACAATTGACAGTGTTACATTTCTCAAGATAAATTGAATAATCTTAAATTTTTGCTCACTTAACATTGAATTATTTAAAGGTCCGCATAAATAATAGCCTGAAGGGTTAGAGACATATTTAGAAAACAATTGGTGAGTAATGTAAGGAAGATGATTTCATTAAATGATGATAATGTCGTGAGAATGTGATTTAATGAATATGATAACAAAATGATTAAATTTCTTATCATTCCCAACAAATATAAGGTTAAAAAAACCATTTTACAAATAGTAACAGTTTATTATACAATAAAAAGAACTATAGCCACTAGGGAGAGAATATTTTAATCATTATAGAGATTGTTAAACATTTCTATTATGTTGGCTCCATTATATATAGGCACTAGAGCTTGATATTGAACTTATCTGATGATGTGAGACTAAATGGGAAAAACGCAAAAGCAAATTCATTTTTTAATACTAATATATATTACAACGTCGCCCTTGAATATGCGTCTTCAAAGTCTTGAATGCTCTACTACTTGAATTTGTTCATTTTGAAACATATATCATGATTGCTTCCCCCTCATTACTATCTTTCTTGCATACATTTATTCAGCCTATAAATATATTATTTATTCCCTTATTTGAAACCTCTATTAGAAATGCCTAATGGAAAAAACTTTAAATGAATAAAATAGTGAAATTTGTGAAATCATAGGTGTTAGCAATAAAAGTGACACTTACACCTAAAAGGGAGATTTAGAAGAAATTAATGAAGAAAATTAAAAGAAAAATGAGTAGAAGAGAAATAAAATCCCACACAGTCGTTTATACTAGTTCGGCGTTAACAAACCTACATCCGTTTTTTGGATTCTCAATCTTTTCATGATTTTTTTGATACAATAGAGATTCAAATAAGTGAAGATCCGGAGCATAAAAATAACTAAAAATTCTCAAGAGCCAAACTTCCCTAATGCTTCCAAGGTAACCTGTATTTATAGAGGAGGGTGAGTTTGGATCGACAGGAAGATCAATGGTGGTAGTTGTGTTAGTGGAGTAAGTGGATGTAGACAAGTTAGTGGTGTGGCCACGTTCGAGGTGTTCGGATCATATCTCGCATGGTTGAAGTTTAAATCGGTACTAATTCGATTGACTATCAATCCATATTCACACATCCACATGCGATGTGAATTAGTTTAACTCCATCCTTGATATCATCTCCGCATTATTTTTCAGTCTGAAGCTTTTGAGGTGGTTATTTCATCATATTGATCATGAATAATGGTCACTTTCCCGATCCTGATGCTGGGGACAAGAACTTGAACAAGTATGGGAGTGAATCGATCAGGGTATGCCAAATCGGATTTCTAAACAACCATTAGAGCGGATCGATCTGGATGTGACTCCAATTGATGAGATAGGTTGATCCGAATTCAAGTCTTTCCGGCCTTGATTCTGAACATTCCATGTTGCCATTTTCCTGAGTTCGACTGACCACTGTTCCATGGTTATTTTGGCCTTAACATTTCGGTCTCTGGATCATTATCTTGGATCAACCAGTCGATGATCACCAAGCCATATTTGTTTAGAATGATCTGGAGTAGCCAAGCCTAAAGGTTGGGTAACATTTGTCCCTCGAAAAATGTCTTGTTATAAACATGACGTGCTTTGAACTAGATCTAGCTTTGCTATCCGAAAAGGTGTTACTCTATCTCTGGGATACTAAAACAAATTGATCATATTACAACACTGGAAAACAGCTGTAAATCACTTTTTACAACGGTGCCGTAACCGTCGTATATTAAGAAGTTGTAATAGACTATGATCTTTTACAACTTTTTTACATCGTTGCAACACCGTTATGAGTTCGTACATTTTACAACAATTTCTCACCGTTGTAATAAACTTTATTACAACTATTATACTCCGTTGTTGTTAGCAGTTGTCGATATTGTAATATAATAAGATCGTAAGTATAACAACGGTTGAACAATAGTTGTAGTAATATCTACGATAACTGTTCATCACCATTGTGACTTCCCAAATATTACAATTCTTTCCAACCTTTATAATATGTTTTATTGCAACTTTTTTTTGCTGTTGTAACACATGCACAAATTATATACACATTACTAATAAAAGAATTCATATATTAATAATAATGATTCATATTTCAATGCAACAAATATAACTAAACAGAATCATTCATATATATAAATTAACATAATATTCGATCAGCAAAAACATACATATACAATACATGACCAACTAAACTAGTCACAATAAACAACCGTTTCAAAATATATACATCGATCTAACACAAAAGATACATAAGAAAGATAGAAGTTTTGTCCGCAAAAGATTGCATACTCTATGAAAGCACTCTAGTCGATGGCAACGTAATTTTTATTCCAAGCCACGGTTGATCCAACAGCTTCTCCAACAGTAGTCATTTCAGAATTTGGCATCCACAAGAAAGCTTCTGGATTCACCCTCACATCAATCCAAACTTTACAACTATGCGGTTCAAGTTTTTTTAAAGTGCACCAAACAATCAGAATCAGTGGATACCACCTTTCCTTCTGCAACAACTTGTTTTTCCCAGTTTAGTATTTTACATTTCCTGCCCTCATTTTTAGCTTACTTTTCAGTCTGTTTGGGCCGTTGTTGAATTATCAAATATTTCTTCCACGGTGTGACTGCAAAAAAAATGTAATTTTAATAAGTTAAGTAGAACAAGAAACTGATGTGAATGAAGCTAGTAACTAGCAGGTGCAAAACAAACTTGTTAAAGTAAAGCCATCAACAAGTCACAAGTTCAAAACTAGCAAGTGCAAACAAAAGTATTACAAAAATAGCAGGTGCAAATAAAGCCAGTAACTCACAAGTTCAACATTGTGTGTGGATGCACAATAGAAAGTAACAAGTCTGATGCACTTAAACCACAACAAGGGTAGCAAGTCAACAGCAAGTAACAAGTAACAAGTAACAAGTAACAAGTAGTAAGTAGGTTAGAATAAAAACCAGCCAGGTTTATATGGTGTCAGAATGTGCAACCCATCTTAGGGGCACAAAAAGGTAAATATATGTGCGTGCACTATTAAAAGGATATAAATGACTGCTCTACTGGTTATACAATAGAACATTCTTATATTGAATCGTATGACAATGTAATAATGATTAGTAAATATGACTGTATAAATTTCATGATATCAGTCAAGGTAAAGGTAAAACTCATTCGTCAATAAACAAATTCTCCATTCATGGATAGAATATGTTTGCAACTCAAGCACTTGACAAAATAAAAATTGATGCATTTTAACAATTATATTGGTTGTATGAACTTGACTTGATGAAGATATAATAGTTTTACTGCAGTTTTGGTGTACCCTGTGTAATATATGTTAAACGTGACAACTAGCTTGCATTGCAATATTCCAATCCTATAGATCATGAAATGTTACATCTTCCTAACAGTTATGCTAATAAAAAAGGGTACCTGAGGCGTATTAGGATGGGAGTTGTTGGATTTTCCGCATTACTTGGTTGCTTTCCTTTTAGTTCCTGTAAAGATTGTATGGACTGAAAAACTATACTCAACTATATATACATATATCAGTTCAATTATGAAAAAAAACCAGTGCACTAGTTTTGCTTTCTAGCCATTAAGAAACTAGTGATAAATGTTTCCCCGTAATATAAAATATGAGTCATACAAGTATAAACCAATGCACTTAGAAAGATTAATTTAAGTTTTGAATGCAAACAAAATATAAAATACCAAGATTAACTATTGATTCTAACTGAGATTCTTATGGAAAGCTTGTGTGAACCATATATAAAACTTGACAAACCTCATGGTTCACAATAGTTTTTATCAAATCATCTGAACCTAGTGTTTAACAATTCCCAAACAATATATCAACAAATTAATACTTGACTCCCTGACATGAACTATAAATCTTGTCTCATGTAGTTCATTTTTATGTTGAAGAATACAACTCTTAGAAAGGATTAGTAACTGACTGAGAAGAATCTACTAGATGACGCAATTTACCAACTTCATTCTTATGACTTTTATGCCATCTTAGTTGTTCTGATGTTCTTGGGGATGAAAACATTCTTTTCAGTCTTGGTATCAGTGGGAAGTATCTCAAAACCTTCTGTAACGACCCTAGATTTTCGACCCAGAAAATCAACATAAAACCCATGTTAATTATTCAAGCATCGAACATTCCAGATCATTAATAGAAAGAAGTTAGAGGGTGATAATAGATAAGATAGAAAATTAGAATAGAAGAAGAAGAACTCAACTACAAAAAAATCATAGTAACACGAATCTCACAGCAGAACGAATAAAATATATTATATAACATAACTTTGGAATAAAACAGTATCGGTATACAATACTATTATCAGAGTACAACACTTACAGCACAGCAGAAATAATAATAGCTATATAATCCTGAAGCCTCCTGCTCCAGCTCTCCAAGTATCTGTAAAATCCCGACTACTTGAGTGCCCGTACAAAATTTGGACACCCAAGAGTTTAGGGAAAACAAAACAAAATAAATTCTGGATTAGTTATATGACTACTGTGAGTAAACTCCAAACACTTGGTTTAACTTTTCCAATCCTTTTCAAAAGAAATGATAATAGTAAGACCGATTCACACATAAATACAGTTGGTTTTTACCTTAGGATAACCCAAAATATTTCTTAAGATCAATATTTTCTGATATTATAATAATGTCTACATCAAGTAGATAACAATCTAGAAGAACGCTTTCATCTTATGCTCTACATATATAATATACAATCAAAAACTGCGGAATAAAAAGTTATATCCAATTGAAAATTCAGAATAGTCGCTATGGAATTCTAGCCCTTAAAAATGGAAATTTTGCAAATGACCTTCGTTTTCGACCAAACCACTTTTGTTGGATCTGGGATGTCAAATTATTGCTAGATTCCAAAATTCGTAATTTTTCGAATCAATATGTGAGCGTGGAAAAGGAAAACATGTTTTGACAGTTTCAGTCAATTTCGATCGACCAGAAAATGGCCATTTTTCAAACGGTCTCGGAATTTGACGAAATTATTTTTGTTAGAATCATATCGTCAATACAAAGCTAGAAATTATTTTTTGGGAATTTTTAGAGTCCGTATGTAGCCCTAGAATATTGAAATGCGCGTTCAAATTCATTATATAGATTTATATTTTTATTTTGGCGGAAACTGACCGAAACAGTCGAATCAGCCTACGAAACATATCCCATTGAGTTCGGAATGGGGGTAATTACCTAGGGGCGACAGTCGGTGGGTTCGATTTCGATTTCGAATGAAATTTTAACTTTTAGGGAGAAAAAAATTAAATTATATATTCTCCCTCCCCCAGAATTCTCTCTCCCAGTCCACGTTATTTCCAAAAGAAAGAAAACAAAAACAAAAGCAAACCCTCGTCGTTCAAAGCCGCCGCCCTCCCCAACCCAGTCGCCGCCACCGGAGGACCGCGCGCCTCCCCATCTCCGGCACCCCCTCTTCCTTGCCCAATCACGAGTCTCCCTCCTCGCTACTCCCTCTCCCATTTCAGAAAACCCCCTTTTACCCCTGAAGACCGCGGGCTCCCGGACCTGCCACCTGAGACCGCGCCTCCACCAACAGCCAGTCGATGCCCACCCTTTCCCCATACTCGACCTGGCGCCAGCGAGCAAACCCCCATTCTAAAATTGAAAACTGTAAGTTTCTATTCTTTTTGTTTTTTTGGTTTTTGTTTTATTTTGTTTTTAAAATAACGTAGTTATTATTATTAATTATATATTATTCAGTTTGTTATATAAATTAAGAGAATTAGCTGAAGGAATTATTATTTTCAAAAATATGATTTTTATATTATAGCGATATAAAAATATGATTTTTATATTATAGTATAGATAATAAAAATATGATTTTTATATAGTAGAGATTATAAAAATATAATTTTTATAAGATAGAGAATATAAAAATACAATTTTCTATATATGTAGCATAATAAAATTATAATTTTTATTATATGAGAAGTGAAATAAAAATATAATCTTTACAGTATATGAAGTGAAATAGAAATATGAACTTTATTTTATCATGAAGTAGTGAGGATAAAGATTAGATTTTTATATGAGTAGCGGATTAAAAATATGATTTTTATATACTAGAGAATATAAAAATGTGATTTTTATATATGTAGTGGATTCGGGCAACGAGAGTGACAAAAGGCGAGCACGGCGAAGATTTCCTACATATGAAGAGTTGAGGTGTTTGGTTTAGCTTAATGGTGAGAACTCCTCACTTTTATTTTGATTTCTAGTTGAAATATATACTAGGATGCAGATGGTGCTTAGTAGCACCTGACACCTACAGACCATGGATGACTTGTTTGTTTGATTGTTGTGTTGTGAAATTTGATTGTGTGATGTGGAATGAAATAAAATATTTTATAGTGGAAAATATTTTATAGTTAAAAATATGATTTTTAACGTGTATATAAAATAAATAGTAATAAACAAATCGGACGATTTGTTTATATACACTGATTTGACTGATATTGAGTGGGACGATAAATTTTACACATCGCCCAACTGCACAAATAAAATCTGTGTTTGTTGATTTGAAACCCCACACGGGTATTGGGATGATATTTGATGTACACTAATCCCGATTGTTTAGTTGTATGTCAATCGATGGGTTGACAGACTGTGTAAGCATTGATTATTTATATTGAATGCTTATGCAGTTGTGTGGTGCACTCTGGATGATGGTTGATGATTTATCGTTGCTATTACATACATGTGTTGTAGAAAATCCATATAATTAACATTATATGGTAATTGATTGGGCCTCGTTCTAATTTGGAAAATAAAGAATATTATAAAATGAAAATTCATGTGTCGAATACAATATAAATTAATGTGTTGAATAAAATAAATATTCAGGTGTTGAATAAAATAAATATTCATGTGTTGAATAAAATAAATATTCATGTGTTGAATAGAATATAAATTCATGTGTTGAATAGAATAAATATTCATGTGTTGAATAAAATAAATATTCATGTGTTGAATAGAAGAAAACACTCATGTGTTGAATAAAGCCGTGTTGATTAGATTGACACCATTTTGACATGAATGATATTTATATCGATTTTATTCATTTTTATAATGAATATAGAAAAGGAAGTGATTTAGAAATATAAAGTTTTGAAAATATTATCATTTATAGAATAACGATATGGAATATTCAGTTTTGATTAGAAATTGAATATGAAGTTGAAATCGTTTTGAAAACGAATTTAAAACGATTTATAAAATATGTTTTGAAAGGAAATCGACGAAATATATATAAAATATTATATATATAATGGCCTGAATAGAACGCACCGCGCTGCGGCAGTTCGCGAATTTCGACCACTGACTTCGAATGGATATTACGGGAGATCCGACCGTCGGATTCTCCTAAAACCGGAACCGTTGGGTTCATGTCGAAAAGAGCTTTCTAATGAATATTAGAGATGTGAAATCTAACAGTTGGATTTGGAATTATGTCCAAATCAAATTTGGAAAAGGTCGCTGTAAGTGTAGCTCGACGGCCGTTGATGGAATTCAACTGTACGGGCCTAGATAAAATTATTAAAAATAGTAATAATTTGTGTAGAATCATAAGAAATGATTTGTGAAGAATTAGGATGAAAAACTCCATATTTGAAAAGATAAAAATAGATTTTTATCGAAATGAACTAGTTCTGAACTAGAATTATAATCCATTTATTTGTGAAGTAAATAAAGTGGATTAGAAATGGTTTTGAAAATAACCAGAATTTCCAATAGTTGAATTGGAATGGATTTGAATCGAAATTATCTTTGGAATATTTCGATGTTGGATTTCGTGATTATACAGATATTGTTATGGAAATTTGAAAGATATATTTATATCGTTATTTCCAATACGATATTTGTTGGTTGTAGAATTTGATATTGAATATAAGCCGATATATTTTCTATTCAGAGCCTTGTATTTAATATCAAATGGGATTTGGGTTTGTCGTGAATGGTGTCTTCATTAACACTGCTCTTAAACCCAGTTGAGAAAAAGATTAAATATTTTTATTTAGATTTAATGAAGTGTACCAATTAAATGGGATTTAATTGGAATTGATTTTGGGTTTATCGTGAACCGTGTTTTAAATGACATTGGTTCTTTAACCCAGTTAAAGATAGGATATGATTTCCCAAGTTAAATAATCATTGATAGTGATTTTTGGGAAGATTAAAACCAAGTGGAGTTTTAATGAATCTTTAATTAGATTGAAATAATCGAGAATGGAGTATCACCAGTTTTGCTCCAGGCGATAGTTAAATCTTTATTTAGATTTGAACGTGAAATGGTAATTGAGTTTACCGATAACACCGTGGTGTTAGATATGAAGTATTACCAGTTTTACTTCATGGGATGAATAGGTTGGGATAGGGAAATAAAATAAATGATTACTTCGGTGTGGTTCGCTAATCCCGACTAATTTGAATTGATATTCAAAGGAAGATTAAAGAATAAATTTAAAGAATTTATCTTTGATAAAATTAATGGGAACCTTTCCCAAAGTATAAGAATATTTAAATAAAAGAATATTCTGAATTGGAATGAGGCATATGTTGTGTTTGTGTAACACTTGTTTATTATATATGCGAGTTATTCAGAAAGACCGGGTTTATCCCATTCTGAATAACTGATTCGACGTGGTGTCGAGGATGAAGACGGTGGTTGAAGACCGGAGGTCTTCACATCGTTTGGGTGATTACTGATGATCTTGATTGGGCTGTACACCCAAGAGGAGGGAATTAGTTAGTGATCGTCCAGACGTACTAGGAGATCGATGGATATGCGAGGTACAAGGTGCCTCCGGTTTCGTTCACACCCAGAATGAACTTGTAAATGGACTGTGTGTCTGACATTGGATTTTATTTAGTGTGATTGATTTCTATTAAATATATATCTGTTTGGTGGTGGAGAATTTATTCTCTTGCTTAACGCCCTTCTCTGAGACGTACGAGCTCAGAGGTTATATATTGATGGATATCAATCGCATGGAGTGAATTGCCTGTGTGGCATGCCTAAGTGGCAATTGATCAAGGCTTCTGTTGAAAAGAAAAGTCTTGTGGTTAATGATCAAAGCACCGCCTGTGTGGCATAGCTTTGTGTAACGTTGATTCGCAAACCTCACACCCCGGTTGTGAACCAGAAACGGGAGAGGACATCAGGGAGGGCATGCGTTTCCTTCTAGCTAGGGTGGTGTCAGTGACCTACCAGCCCTGACATTTATATTATTTTCACCTGTGTGGTTGTTGCTGTTGCGAGGCGCCTCAGATATATCGGTAACTGTGTGGAGCCGATGGAGTCATTTGGCTCGTTTACGCCACAAAGGGCGGGAAAACGCAGTATTCAGGCATTTTAATCCACATCGGTGGACCGGCCCTGACGATCCAAGGGTCGATGCACTCTAACCCTTAGGCTCGGGCTAGAGAGTCTCGAAATCGGTAGAGGACTATCTTTTTCCTCGGTTCACAGATGGAAATCCAACTTCTAATATGAGACATTGCGGTTTTGATTGTAGAGCCTAGTATTGGCGACATGATATATGGTACCCATGCCGTCTATGATTGATACTTATGATTTGAAGTTGTTTTATACACTATGCACTTATAATAGTATCAAATGATTTGTTTTAAATGTACCAAGCATGTTTGGCTATTATAAGGGAAAAACTTATCCCCCGGCTTGCGTTGCATTGTGTGATAGGACCTGGGTCTTATAATAGCTTCATTTTTCCAAAAAGCATTGCGATGTTTTGTTATATGCACTGGTATTCTTGGGAAGAAACCCATTCCGTGTTATACGGCGTGGTCCGTTGATTTACTTTATTTTAAAATAAAGTTTTAAATGACCGTTTTAGTTCTCACACCAGTCACATGACTGACCTGGAGTTTATTATTTTAACCTAAACTCTGGGTGCCCTTATTTTGGCACGGGTAGCTAGTAGTTTTGGTTTTGCAGATTTATATTCACAGGATCCTGATTTACAGCTGGAACGATATCCGGAAAGCTCTATCTCCGTGTATTACTTCTAGTTGTGTATTGTATTATTTTCCGCTGCTATGTAATGTATTGTAATCTCTGATATTTTATGGTGTGTATTATTGACTCATACTCTGTATATTCTTGTATTCTGATGGAATTGTTGTAATTAACAATGAAATGTTCTTCTGTTTGCGTTCCAATTTGTCGTGTTCTCAAAACAATCAGGGGTTTCGAACAGTCTTGGTCGGTTTAGCGATCGATTCGGATCGAGCGAAATTCCTTATCGTCACAATTTTATTCCAACTAAATGTTAATTAACTGGAAAACTCTAATAATCTTAATTAAAAGTTTTATTTTGTTCAAACGGGGTTTAAGAACAGTGTTATTTAGGACATCATTCACGACAAACCCAAAATCCAATTCGATATTAAATATAAGGCTCAGAATTGAAATTATATCGGCTTATATTCAGTTTCAAATTCTGAAACCAACGGATATCGTATTGGAATAACGATATCAATATCTTCCAAATTCCCACAACAGTATCCGTATAATCACGGAATCCAATATCGAAATATTCCGAAGATTATTTCTACTCAAATCCATTATAATTTATATACTGGAAGTTTCTAGTTATATTAAAACCCTTTCCAAGTCCAATTTATTTATTTAAAAATTATTGGATTATTAATCTAGTTAATAACTAGTTCATTTTGATAAAATATATTTTTATCTTCACAAATGTGAAATTTTTCATCCAAATTCTTTCCAAATCATTTATTAGGATTTTACACAAATTATTGATATTTTTAATAATTTTATCAAGGCCCGTACAGTCAATTTCCATAGACGGTCATCGAACTGCACTTACACCGACCTTTCCAAATTTGATTTGGACATAATTCCAAATCCAACCATTAGATTTCAAATCCCGTATATTCTTTGGAAAGCTCCTTTCGATACGAACCCAACGGTTCTGGTTTTAGGAGAATCTGACAGTCGGATCTCCCGTAATGTCAATGATCGAAATTCGCGAACTACCGCGGCGCGGCTCGTTCTATTCAGGCCATTAAATATATATAATATATATTTCATCGATTTCCATTTAAAACGTATTTTATAAATCGTTTTAAATTCGTTTTCAAAACGATTTCAACTTCATATTCAATTTTAAATCAAAATTGAATATTCCATATCATTAATATATAAATGATAATATTTTCAAACCATTAGATTTTAAAATCACTTTCTTTTCGATATTCATTATAAAAATGAATAAAATCGATATAAATATCGTTCACGTCCAAATGGCACTAATTTAATCAACACGGCTTTATATATTTAAATATTTTCTTGTCCATCCCAAATCGGACATCAAAATCATATTTTGATCCATTACTGAATATTATTTTAAAATATTAGTTATTTTAAAATATTCTTTACTCGTCATTTTAAAATATCTGTTAATTTAAAATATTCATTATTTTCGAATTGGAATCAGACACAGTCAATTACATATAATTTTATTTATATGAATTTCAGTACACAACAATAATTAAACACAGTCAACCATCATCCAGAGTGCATTACACAACAACATAAGTGTTAAATATAAATTGTCAATGCTTATAACAGCCTATCAACCAATCGATTGACATACACCTAAACAATTGGGATTAGTGTACGTCAAATATCATCCCAATACCCGTGTGGGGTTTCAATAAACAAACACAGATTTTATTTGTGCAGTTGGGCGATGTGTAAAATATATCGTCCCAATCAGTATCAAGTAAATGAGTGTACATAAACAAATCGTCCGATTTGTTTATAAATATTTATTTCAACACATGGCTATGTTATACAGTTTATATATACAATAAAAATGATATTTTTATTGTTCAAATATTTTATATAGTTTATTTCACATCACAATCACAATCAAACAAGTCGTCCATGGTCTGTGGATGACAGTGTCAGGAGCTACTAAGCCCGGTCTGTAACCTAGAAAATATTTAACTAGAAAACAAGATTGAAGTGAGAAGTTCTCACCTTTGGGATCCACTCCTCCAATTATATTTCTGAATTTTGAACCGTTTGGATTAGCCCGAAATTCGAACACAATCTTTTCCACGCTGTTCATAGTAAAAAACACATCTTTAATATGATGTTTATATATTTGAAGATCGCATTTTTAATACACTGATATATATATATATATATCTATATTTAAAAATCACATTTTATAATGATGTTTACATTATAAAGATCACATTTTTAATACCATACATATATAAAAATCAAGTTTCTAATCATCACTATATATATAAAAGACCAAATTTTTATTCCAAAATTATATATAAAAATCATATTTTTATATCGCTACATACATTATATAAAATAAATCAGATTTTTATACCGCTACATATAATATAAAAATCATATCTTTATTACGCTACTTCATATATAAATATCTAATTTTTATAGCGCTATCACCTATATAAAAATCATATTTTTACATCGCTACTTCTAAAATAAAAATCACATTTTTATATCGCTATCTATATAATAAAAATCATATTTTTATCCCGTTTCTATAAATATAAGAATCATATTTTGCTATTTTTATTTTTTATAAACAATGCTAATTTTATTTTATAAACAATGCAAATTTTATTTTATAAACAATGCAAATTTTATTTTCAAAAGCAATATCATTTATATTCAAAAACAGTATTGTTTTATATAATGTACATTTATAAAAATCAGAAAATTTACCTTCTTCTTCATTGTTTAACATAGCCGTGCTTTTCAAAATGATCGTTCCAAACTAGGTTTTCAGTTTGCGCCTAAACTATAGCACTTGAAGACGATCCAACCTCTCCACGTCGAGGAGCTATGAAGGCCGCACCTCCTCCCTCAGCAATGGCGAACTCGACAGTGCCTGGGGCGGCGATTCTACACCGAACAGCGGAAGTTTGCGCGGCGGATTCGAAGAAAATACTGAATGAAAGGAAATCACTTCCGTATGCTCTTGAAGAGCTCTGAATGCTCTTGGATTTTTCTTTTATAATTTGTTGAAATTATTGAGTGAATTCAATGAATTTTTTTGTGAAAAATGTGTAACACCCCACGTCCATTAATGTCACACACAAAGGGAATGCATTAACTTCTATGGAGCGTTTTAAGTGAGTATAGAACAGAAACTTAACAACAAGATAGATATAAACAGTACTTGAAAAATTAAAACTTTATTTCAATGCAGCGTAAAATAATAAGTTTGATTACATCATTAAAACCAGAGTCAAGGTACATAATATCCATCTTGACCAACTCAAAGTACATAAATTGAAAGACATAATCCCCAATACAAAATAGCCATAAATAAAAGAGAGGCTAAACTTTACTTCAGCGATCCAAGCAATCTTCTAAAAGCAAGTGATACAGCTGTCCAAAATCAAGCTCCACTGGTGCTAGTTCCAACCTGAGCACCTGGGGGGGGGGGGAGGAAAAGAGGAGGAAACAAAGGGGGTCAGACATAAAGTCTGGCGAGTGCGATAACTTTAACAATATAATCACCAAAGTAACTAGGTTAAGACATAAGTTGGAAAATCAGGAAATGACCATGAACCATTGAGTATGGCAGAGTAAACAAGGAAACAAGATGATCAACGATATCGTTAAAGCGCACCTAAACCACTATAAGATAATTACTAAACTACACCAACACTATAAGATAACTGCTATACTGCACTACCACTAGTCACCCTAAGGTTGATCCCGCCTACAGACTTAAACAATGATAATGGTAGTTTCGTGCACCCCTAGCTGCCTTCATAGGTGTCGCCTGCCCCTATCTCCACTAGGTGTACCCACTACCCCCAAGCGATCGGCTCCCTAACTCGTAGATACCCGTGCTGGCCCCACAGTGGGGTGTATCACTCCCCAAAGTGGCAACGTGATACCACAACTAATGCATGGCTTATACCTACAAGATGCAACAACGTCTTACCTACCAGCCCGGGTCCACACACGCGTATGAACCCGTTGGACTTGCGTTGCCACCGCTAACCCGATTTGGCCTCTTACAGTCAAGCCCAGTATGTGTGTCCCGTCCTCGACTTAGGTCGAGCCCACAAAGATACGTTTGGGTTACTGGTTGAAACGGGCCCCCATTACTTGACACAAGCTATCCACCTAAGCTTGGTCCCCTATAGTATATCCCACTTAACCGACTTCTTATTCATGTTCACTTACATGTTTCAATTTTGGTTAATTGTTTCTAATCGTATTTCCAATGCCACTTAAGGCACCCACTAGATTCCACATGCCACCCAAGGCACCCACTTAACCCCCTCATGTCCCACTACATATTTACCTAGTTAAGTGTTTCTTAATTCACTAAGACCGTAACCTCATAAAGACCTCTCACATTAGACTGACATTTGTGGCAGCTGGATTTGCCGGGCGGGTCCGGGTAGTCTTACACCACAAAAGAGCCTAACCTTGTGCCTTTACAATTGTTACGCATTTAATTTGTGCCTAAGACCTCCCATATTAGACTGGCATTTGTGGCAGCTGGATTTGCCGGGCAGGTCCGGGCAGTCTTACACCACAAAAGAGCCTAACCTCGTGTCTTAGACGGTTAATTACTCCTAATTAATCATCCCCCAATTTGAATTACTTTCCCTATTTCAAATTATCATTTAATTCCAAATTTAACTATGGCCATAATTGACACAATTATGTCCATTTATTTATGGTATGTAAAATCATACCAATTTCGTCACAAATCTATTTTATGTCTTTTAAGGCATCTATGCCAATTAAATCTTTTAATATTATCCCCTTTTACCCCCACGTTGTACGTTCGTTCGTTTAACGTAAAATATACGTTAGACTCGAATAGTCTAACTCATGAAATAAAGAGAAAACATCACAACATACATATAATTAAAACTAGATCTAAACATAAGGGTGAACTTGCATGTGTGAATGTTGTTCTACACCTAAAACTTGCATAGGCCAAAATTACAACTTGCATAAAATTACATATGTCATAAATCCAAATCTAAAGGTGTGAACTTGTTAAGATAATGGTCACAAACTTGCATAAATCATGTATGTCATAGATCTACATCTAAAGGTGTAAACTTGCATAGGCAATAACCACAAACTTGCATAACTTGATTCATTTTCAAACACATGTATTCATATAAACTTGCATATGTGATTTATGCAACATGACAATGGTATAAACTTACATCTAAACATGTAAACTAGCATGTAGAATTTGGCATATAACTCACACATGTCATAGCCTAACTTTAGATCTAAAATAGATGTCATGAAGCATATAAGGTTATACATAATTTTTCCAACTTGCATATGATTCAGGTCTTAATAAAAATCTAAACTTGCATACATACTTATGGTTTATCATATGAATCAACATACCCAAACTAGCATATGAACAACATGGTGATTCGATTACAACATAGATGATCACAACTTTACAAGATAGCATCATAGAATTTACAACATAAACATCACAATTTTACTACATGAATAATAACATGCGGTCAACAATTCACATCATATCCAAATAGTCCACATCATAACTCAATCTAATTAATTTGCTAATTATTTTATTAAAATTATCGAACTCACAATTCAGAGAAAGTCTTGAATTCTGAATTCTGAGATCTGAAGTTGTAATAGCTTTCCCTTGAAGAAGAATCGTTGTTAAAGTTGAAAAGAATTGATTTAGGCTAGCTTTCTTCCTCTCTAATTGGTGGCGGCTATGCTGAGTTGCTAGGTGACGGCATGGAGGCCATGAATCTAATTTTGTTTTGATTTTAGGGTTTGAGTCTAGAGGTGTTTTTATAGAGTTTAGGATTAGTTTAAGCCGTCCGATCAACCCAGAATTAATCCCAGCCAATCAGAGCATATCAGAAACCCTAATGAGTCAGCATCTAGTCATCAACAGGTCATAAAACAAATCTGCCCGGGGGGGGGGGGGGGGCAGCTCGACCCTATGGTCGACCTGGCCCAGGCGGGAATTTTCCCGCCTATCCCATCTGACTCTGAAATTTGAAATTTTGAAATCTGTTTTGAATTTTCTGAAACTTCCGATGGCCATAACTTCTTCATATGAAGTCCAATTCACGCAAACTCGGACTCTATCTCAACCAAAATTCCGAGACGAACACAATGGCGCAACCCGTTTTCCTCAATTTTCACGTCTGAGATTAGTTATTCTTTAATTTGTGAACATTAGTGTTAACAGAAATATGGGGTGTTACATTCTCCCCTCCTTAAAGGATTTCGCCCCCGAAATTTCCAAGTTAAGGAGAATGCATATCCTACCATCCAAACAACCATCTACTCAACCATCAAACACAGGCATCCATTGTCCATAAAAATTTCTAATGCTGCATGAACATATGCAAGAAGTGTGTGTATATGTTCCTTATCTAATGCGAAATCAGGCGGTCTACTGATTCAGTTGACCTCCTTAATGCAAACCATGATAGTGCCATGCGTCCATTATGTATGCGAAAGAATCCTATCGATACATATTACCCCTATATGCGTGCACAACCATTCACCAAAATGCCGCATCCATATGATAGCACAACCATTATACATCCATTAGCTTAAATATGCACACATATTTATATGCAATATGCAATATGAAGTGACTGAGCCGATCTAGTGCCTAAAGTGTGTGTAAATGCATCCACGAGCAACCACTAGCAAACACTTGCATCCACATGCATCCATCATGCATAACATGTCTCAAACACATGTTTCAACCATAGGACTACCCTATCTAAAGGTCAAAGATACTAGCGAGAGGACATACTAAAGATAAGATAAGTACAAGGTAAGGAATAAAGGAGAAAATAAAAGACATACCATCGAAAAGAAAAGGGTATAATGAACACATCTTCTCTTCCGTCTCCCAAGTAGCGTTGCTCTCATCATCTCCCCATTGCACTTTGACTAGCTTGACCTCTCGATTCCTCAACTTCTTAATCTCCGACCCAAGTATACACGTAGGAGCTCGTCGAATCGTCGCATCACGCTCTATCTCCACCTCTCTAAGCAAGCTTGACTCTACCACTTCCGCGGTCTCGTGCAAGCATTTCCTCAAATGTGATACATGGAATACATCGTGTACGCCACTAAGTCTCTCGGGCAACTCCACTCTATACGCCATCTGCCCAATCCTCTCCTTAATAGGAAACGACCCTACGAACCTTGGTGCAAACTTCCCAACGGACCCAAAGCGAACGACGTTCCGTAATGGAGACACCTTGACAAAGACCATGTCCCCAATATCAAATTCAAGATCTGACCTTCTCTTATCTGCATAATATTTCTGCCTATCTTGCGCCGTCTTCATCCTCCTTCGAATCAAATCGATCTTCTCTGAAGTCTCTCTAATCATATCGGGCCCAAGTAAAATCTTATCTGTAGACTCCCAACAACATGTAGGCGAATGACACGGCCGTCCATAAAGAGCCTCGAACGTTGCCATGCCAATTAATGCTAGACTGAAAGCTGTTATTATATGCGAACTCCACCAACGGAAGATGTTCCTCCCATGTACCTCCGAAGTCTAAGACACACAACCTCAACAAGTCCTCTAAAATACGATTCACCCTCTCGGTCTGGCCGTCCGTCTGAGGATGATATGCAGTGCTCAAACATAACTGAGTCCCTACCACCTCTTGCAAGCTTTTCCAAAATTCGCTAGTAAAGATAGGATCGCGGTCGCTCACTATGCTAGAAGGAACACCGTGCAAACGAACTATGTCTCGAATGTATATGGAGGATAACCATGGAGCAGTCCTCTTACTCTTCACGGGAATGAAATGGGCGCTCTTGGTAAGTCTGTCTACCACGACCCAAATCCACGTATTACCCTTCCTCGATCTCGGTAACCCGTCAACAAAATCCATTGAGACGCTTTCCCACTTCCATTGTGGGACCTCCAATGGGTGAAGCAATCCACCGGGCTTCTTTTGCTCTTCTTTTACTTGTTGGCACACCAAGCATCTAGCGACAAACTCGGCCACGTCCTTCTTCATGCCAGCCCAAAAGTAAACTCGTCTCATGTCCATGTACATCTTGTCCCCGCCGGGATGGATGGTCATCTTCGAACGATGTGCATCATCAAGAATGGTCTTCCTTAGGTCCTCATCTTTTAGTACACAAAGTCTACCGTCCCTACGTAATCAACCCTTATCATCTAGGGTATACCTACGGAGATGGCTCGATGACTCCCCTCCTTTGAGTTTCTTTACTAACTCAACCAACTGTGGGTCATCTCGCTGTGCCTCACCAATCCATCCCAAAAGCGTAGGTCTGACCTCCAAGGATGCTAGCAAACCGGGTACAAAGTCAACGGAAGGTTTAAAGTCAAACGTAGAGATGAACTCTAAGCTTCGCCGCTCAAAAAGCAACGGACTCAAGGACAACCTTTTTCTACTTAAGGCGTCTGCCACCACGTTACCATTGCCAGGGGTATATGCTTTCTCGAAATCGTAGGATGCTAAGAATTCCATCCACCTTTGCTCCCTTAAGTTCAAGTCCTTCTGAGAGAATAAGTATTTTAGCGATTTGTGGTCAGTGAACAATTCGAATTTCTCGCCAAGACGATAATGGCGCCAAGACTTAAGCGCGAAAACAATAGCGGCCAATTCTAGGTTATGGGTAGGGTAATTTCTCTCATGCACTCTCAACTGCCTTCCACCATAGGCTATTACCCTTTTCTCTTGCATTAAGACTGCGCCTAGTCCTGTCCCACAAGCATCAGTATAAACGGTAAATGGCTTACTCCCATCTGGCAACACTAAGACTGGGGCTGTGGTCAAAGCTCTCTTTAAACGTTGGAACGCATCATCACAATCTACGTCGCATGTGAAAACTAGGTTCTTCTTCGTCAAGCGTGTTAATGGGGCTGATATTTTTGCGATGTCTTTGATAAACTTCCTTTAGTAGCCAGCCAACCCTAAGAAACTCCTCACCTCGGTAGCATTTTTAGGGACCTTCCAATCTTGGATGGCCACTACCTTTGCGGTATCCACGGCTATCCCTTCTTTGGAAACCACGTTCCCTAAGAGTCGCACTTCCTTCCTCCAAAAGTGACATTTAGAAAATTTAGCTTTAAGGCTATGCGCTCGAAGAGTCTCCAACACTTCCCTAAGATGTAGGGCATGCTCTTCCTCGTTCTTAGAAAAGATCAAGATGTCATCCACAAAGACTACCACAAATTTATTAAGGTATTCCCTAAACACCCTATTCATCAAGTCAACAAAGTATGCGGGGGCGTTTTTCAAACCGAAGGGCATCACAAGCCACTCGAAGAAACCGTCTGGAGTCCTAAAGGTAGTCTTGTCTATGCTATCCTCAGCCACTCTCAACTGATGAAAACCCGTGGCTAAGTCCAACTGTGAAAACACTGAGGCGCCAAATAACAGATCGAAGAGATCGTCAATCCTCGGCAGTGGGTATCTATTCTTCTTAGTAAGCTTATTAAGTTCTTTATTGTCCACACAAAGTCTGAGGGACCCATTTGCCTTTGTGGCAAATACTACTGGAGCACCCCACTCCGATATACTACGTCTGATGAACCCCTTCTCAAGCAACTCCTTTACCTACTTACTGAGTTCTCTTCTCTCTCTTAGAGCCATGTGGCGCACTGGCAATGCAACTGGCTTTGCATTATCTACTAGATATATTCGAAAGTCTATCTCACGTTTTGGGGGTAAACGCCTTACCTCATCAAAGACATCAACATATTCACGGACTATGGGAACAGAATGTAAATCATCATCAGATGCATCAAGGGATTCTAGGTAGCTAAGCATTACTGGACCTCTAGGGTCACAAGAAATATCAAGGGTCTTTCCAAAACGAGTCAACAATCTAACTACCCTTCTTTCACAATCTAGGATGGCCCCATATCTAGTTAGCCAATCCATACCTAGAATCAAGCCATAGCCCATGAAGCCAAGAACAAAGGCGTTGCATTCAAACTCAACTCCCAAGATAAACACTCTCATAGGTGTCTTCATAGGTGTCGCCTGCCCCTATCTCCACTAGGTGTACCCACTACCCCCAAACGATCGGCTCCCTAACTCGTAGATACCCGTGCTGGCCCCACAGTGGCAACCCGATACCACAACTAATGCATGGCTTATACCTACACGATGCAACAACGTCTTACCTACCAGCCCGGGTCCATACACGCATATGAACCTGTTGGACTTGCATTGCCACCGCTAACTCGGTTTGGCCTCTTACAGTCAAGCCCATTATGCATGTCCCGTCCTCGACTTGGGTCGAGCCCACAAGGATACGTATGGGTTACTGGTTGAAATGGGCCCCCATTACTTGACACTAGCTACCCACCTAAGCTTGGTCCCCTCTAGTATATCCCACTTAACCCACTTCTTATTCATGTTCACTTACATGTTTCAGTTTTGGTTAAGTGTTTCTAATCGTATTTCCAGTGCCACCCAAGGCACCCATTAGATTCCGCATGCCAACCAAGGCACCCACTTAACCCCCTCATGTCCCACTACATGTTTATCTGGTTAAGTGTTTCTTAATTCATTAAGACCGTAACCTCATAAAGACCTCTCACATTAGACTGGCATTTGTGGCAGTTGGATTTGCCGGGCGGGTCTGGGCAGTCTTACACCACAAAAGAGCCTAACCTCGTGTCTTTACAATTGTTACGTATTTAATTTGTGCCTAAGACCTCTCACATTAGACTGGCATTTGTAGCAGCTGGATTTGCCGGGCGGGTCCGGGCAGTCTTACACCACAAAAGAGCCTAACCTCGTGTCTTAGACGGTTAATTACTCCTAATTATTCATCCCCCAATTTGAATTATTTTCCCTATTTCAAATTATCAATTAATTCCAAATTTAACTATGGCCATAATTGACTCAATTATGTCCATGGTATGTAAAATCATACCAATTTCATCACAAATTTATTTTATGTCTTTTAAGGCATCTATGCCAATTAAATCTTTTAATATTATCCCCTTTTACCCTACGTTGTACGTTCTTTCGTTTAACGTAAAATATACGTTAGACTCAAATAGTCTAACTCATGAAATAAAGAGAAAACATCACAACATACATATAATTAAAACTAGATCTAAACATAAGGGGTGAACTTGCATGTGTGAATGATGTTCTACATCTAAAACTTGCATAAGCCAAAGTTACAACTTGCATAAAATTACATATGTCATAAATCCAAATCTAAAGGTGTGAACTTGTTAGGATAATGGTCACAAACTTGCATAAATCATTTATGTCATAGATCTACATCTAAAGGTGTAAACTTGCATAGGCAATAACCGCAAACTTGCATAACATGATTCATTTCAAACACATGTATTCATATAAACTTGCATATGTGATTTATGCAACATAACAATGGTATAAACTTACATCTAAACATGTAAACTAGCATGTAGAATTTGGCATATAACTCACACATGTCATAGCCTAATTTAGATCTAAAATTTATGTCATGAAGCATATAAGGTTGTACATAATTTTCCCAAATTGCATATGATTCAGCTCTTAATAAAAATCTAAACTTGCATACATACTTATGATTTATCATATGAATCAACATACCCAAAATAGCATATGAACAACATGGTGATTCGATTACAACATAGATGATCACAACTTTACAAGATAGCATCATAGAATTTACAACATAAACATCACAATTTTACTACATGAATAATAACATGCGGTCAACAATTCACATCATATCCAAATAGTCCACATCATAACTCAATCCAATTAATTTGCTAATTATTTTATTAAAATTATCGAACTCACAATTCAGAGAAAGTCTTGAATTCTGAATTCTGAGTTCTGAAGTTGTAATAGCTTTCCCGTGAAGAAGATTCGTTGTTAAAGTTGAAAAGAATTGATTTAGGCTAGCTTTCTTCCTCTCTAATTGGTGGCGGCTATGCTGAGTTGCTAGGTGACGGCATGGAGGCCATGAATCTGATTTTGTTTTGATTTTAGGGTTTGAGTCTAGAGGTGTTTTTATAGAGTTTAGGATCAGTTTAAGCCGTCCAATCAACCCAGAATTAATCCCAGCCAATCAGAGCATATCAGAAACCCTAATGAGTCAGCATCTAATCATCAACAGGTCATAAAACAAATCTGCCAGGGCAGGGGGGCAGGTCGACCCCCAGGTTGACCCTATGGTCGACCTGGTCAGGGCAGGTCGACCCCCAGGTCGACCCTATGGTTGATCTGGCCCTGGCGGGAATTTTCCCGCCTAGCCCATCTGACTCTGAAATTTGAAATTTTAAAATCTGTTTTGAATTTTCTGAAACTTCCGATGGCCATAACTTCTTCATACGAAGTCCAATTCACGCAAACTCGGACTCTATCTCAACCAGAATTCCGAGACGAACACAATGGCGCAACCCGTTTCCCTCAATTCTCACATCTGAGATTAGTTATTCTTTAATTTATGAACATTAGTGTTAATAGAAATATGGGGTGTTACAAAATGGGAGCTTTTCCACCGTGAATCGAAGGAGAGAGCTGCGTGTCGGAAGACGTTGACCAATGAGCTTTGTTTGACTAGGGCTTCACCTTTTTGAATATATATATATATTTTAATTCTATAATTATTTGTTAATCGCCACGAACTCCAAATCAAACCCAACGACTGTGACCTCTAGCCAAATACCCCCATTCCGGACACAATGGATATGTTTCGTAAGCCAATTCTATTACTTGGATTAGTTTTCATCAAAATTAAAATATAAATCAATGTATATTTAATTTAAACGTACATTTCATTTTACCATGGCCACGTACTATTTCCAAAAATTCCAGAAAAAATATAGCTAGTTATGTTTTGACTATATGGTCTTAACAAAACTAATTTCATCGAATTTGGAGACCGTTTGAAAAATGGCCATTTTCTAGTTGATCCAATTCAACTGAAATTGACAAAACACGTTTAAATCCGCCACGCTCACATATTGATTCCAAAAATTCTGAAAATTGGAAACTAGCAATAATTTGACATTCCAGATCTAAAAAAAGTGGTCTCGTCGAAAACGGAGGTCGTTTGCAAAATCACTATTTTTAAGGGCTATATTTTATACAAAATTCCATAGCGACTATTCCGATCTTTCAACTGGACATAACTTTTTATTCCCGCTATGAAATCTGGATTTTTCACATTTGTTGGAAAGATATTTTCAAACAGATTCAAATATTTATAGTTTTACAAAAATACGGTTTATTTTGAATCCTGTACATTCAATTGAAATTTGAAATCGAATTTTCAAACTACCACGCCATTTCCAATTCCTTTTGTAGTTAAAACAAATATTTATATTCTAACTTCGATTTAAATAAATTTATACGTTCTAATTCTATTCAAAATAAATTTCGAGTCGTTATTATTTAAAATAAATTATTTTAAATATTCAAAATTTATTAAAATTGCTAAAATAATTTTTTTAATTGGTTCTGATTTTCCGGGTTGTTACAATCTCCCCCACTTAAAATCTTTTCTTCCTCGAAAAGGAATGATGTTGAAAGTTGTTTAACTAATCAACTCAACTTTAGTTTGGCTTTCATTCTTCCACTTTTCAGTTTCTAAGAATTTTCAAGTTCTTCAAAAATTTGGCCAACACCCTACATTTTTGAAAATTTCGCCATAACCTCCTTTGTATGGGAAGACATTTAAAACCGCAACTAGCCACGCAGGGCCCTCATAAATCCAAAAGAAAAAGTCAATCGGCTCATAAAATCACCTAAAGCCAATAAATTAGTAAACATGTACCTATTTGTCGGGCATACAATTTTATTCTTCTGCTTAGCTTCGCTGTTATGACCTGTTCACGTATATATATATATATGTACACGCATGCAATTTTTCCAAACAATTTACAATTCAGTTCAAATTTGACTAAATTTACCTTATATTATCATATGGGTTTGAATAATATAATTAGTGAACTAATTATCAAACAACGCAGCCAGTAATCAAAATTATTATCGTTTTAAACACATAACTTTTATATATATACAAATATATTTTTGATGCCATGTCACAACAATAGACCCTATCTAGTTTTGGTTCTCACACCAGTCAATTGGAAATATATAGATATCCCACTTTTGAATACTCGAACATAAATGTTGATTAATCATCAAAATCATCTTCCGGCGACTAAAGAGTGATTCCATATCTATCCAGTTTATTTGAGGCTTCGAATACACGTTAATTACGCGTATATTTATAATCTCCATATACTCGATTGTCGAAATCAATCTAAAATAAATATTCAAATGCGTATTATGAGATTTAATTCTTTCAAAACAAAATTGGTTTTCATTTATATTTTAAAAAACACTACTCTTCACACTCATTTTAGGATACTACTGATCCTATCTCTAACGAGTCATTCCCATTGGATATTACTAATCCAATCTTTGATGAATTCTTTAGTTCGGTTCTAATGTGTCTTGTTCTCGAGCTCTGTAAATCAAAGCTCTGATACCAACTGAAATGACCTGAACTTCCCTAGTCTCCGAAGAGAAGAGAAAGAGCGGACTGAGTTGAGAACACGACAAATCAGAACACAAACTGTAATGTCCTGTATTTTTACGGTATAATAATTTATTTATTTAATTATTTAAATAGTGATTTAGAGATTTAAATGGTTGTTTAATTAAATAATATTTAATATTTAATTAATATAAATAATATTATAGTATATTATAATTTCCAAATGGTCCTTGATAGCTGAATTCACAATACTGTGTTAATTGGATCATTTAAAATATTTAATTCAGTTTAGAATTGAAATATAATAATAAATATATTTAATAAACGATGGTTGAATGTATTAATTATAATATAATTATAATCGAGCCCGTAATGGCACGACAATTCGTAATTTGACGATTCGAACTTTAAACAAATGTATAGAATCCGTTTTAAGTTGGATTTTTGTGAAATAAGAAACGTACGGATCTGTTGAACTGTATTTTTCTAATGAAAGAGAAAAATCGAGATTTCGTCATGTAGATTTTGATTTGTGATCAATTCAAATTTTCGAGAAGTTGCTATGGAATTCCTTTATAATTTATAACGATTTATTTATATTATAAATGGATTTTCAATATAAATTGAATATTGATTTAATCTAAATTTGAAATGTCGAGTTATAAATTCAGATAGGAATATTTTGGAGTGAATATATACGATAATATAAATTTATTTATATTAAATTAAATTGTTTTTAAATATATTAATGTTTAAATGGGTTTATTTAGAGCTTTAAAAATAGCCATTTTTACAAACGACCTCCGTTTTAGACGAAACTAATTTTGTTGGATCCGGAATATTAAATTGTTGTTAGATTTCAATTTTCGTGAGTTTTGGAGTCAGTATGCAACCGTACAGGATTTTAATGTGAAAAAAGTCAATAATTTGACTTTAAAAATACGCTGTGTGAGCAAACGAAGTCGGAGTTCGACGAAACAAGTTTCATTAGGTCCATATTGTCGAACTATAGATGCATGTCCATTTTTTACCGAATTTGGATATCGTATGTGACTACACAGATTTTTAAAGGACGAACGTAAACAGCGATAGCATAAATATTAATATAAAAATCAAATAAAAAAAATATATAATTCTACCTATAAATATTCTGTAATACCCGGTATTTTAATAACATGTTAAAACAATGAATCAAGGCAGAATTAATTTTTAAAATAAGAATCAAGGGAAACGGGTTGCGCCATTGCGTTCGTCTCGAAATTCTGCTTGGAAACGAGTCAGTGTTTTCGAGAAACGGAGTGCGTATGAGGGAGATATGACCCTCCGAAGTTTCAAGAATTTTCAGAACAGAAAAACAGCTCGAATTCGAAATTCAAATTCAAACCCCAATGCAGACTGGGCGGGAATTTTCCCGCCCAGAACCAGGTCGACCAGGGGGTCGACACTCTGGTCGACCTCCCAGGGACCGAGTCGACCCTATGGTCGACCTGGGGGTCGACCTGGTGCTGAAACCCAGTTTTGAGCCTGGGTTCATTCTGATGTTTCTGGTCTCGTTTTCAGTCCAGATTCGTCTGCCTAATCCTATATAAACAGCCCCCTAGCCCCATTCTCTTTACACCATTTTATTCTCTCCTTATGCTACCTCTGGAATAATTAAAATAAATAAATTAAAATAAAACACGAAGACTATTTCTTCAAGATTACGGCTAGGAATTGCATATTGAGTTTGTTCGACTAGAGCTTCGATTCTACTTTCTAAATTCTCGATCCGCGCACTGTAAGTTCTAGTTGCTTTTAGATTTAAATATTTAATTATAATATGGCCATGGAATAAAGTGGAATTGGATTTAAGTATGTTTATCGATTCAGAACTATTTCTGTTGCTTCTTGAATCTTGAGTTTTGAGACTTGTCTATCTTTTCTCACGAAAAGTTCATGATCTATTCAGCCTCTTGTAAATCAGTTTTCTTGATTCATGTTGATATATTATCAATTTGTAACCTTCACGCCTATGATGATGTTTTTCTCTCTTATCTTATTTTTATGCAAAATTCTATCTTCCCCTATTTATTTTCTTTTGATGAACCTTGGTCAATTTCGGACCTAGGCCTAAACCGTGATTTGCGTATGATTGAATACGGGGAAATATTGGGATAATTCCTATTTGGATATATGTGTTTGGTGGAATTGATGGCATAACATAAAAATTGGATATTTGGGTATTACTACCATTAATATGAAATTGGATATTTGGGTATGGTCATTATAATGGTAATTGCAAGAATGGGGATTGGCATATGTAATTTGACATGGATCTTGATATATGTAATTTGGCTAGAACTTGATATGTGTAAATTGGCATAAAATTGGCACACATGTAAAATGGTTTGAATTGAACATATGTGAATTCGGTATGAATTGGGCATATGTAAAACTGACTTGTAATCTAGAACTTGGGCATACTTTAATTATGTAAAATTTGGAGTAGAAACATATATGATAATTTATGACTTGGAAGAGGTTTAATATGAACGCGCCTAAGTTGGGTTTTGGGTAGTTGGCATGTATTGCAAATAAAAGGCTATAACTTGGCATAACTTTATAGTGAATTATGATAATACTTTGGGAATACGTTTGGGGCAAAAACATGAATTATGAACATGGTAATTGGCTTATAACTGGAAATATGAACGTGGTTGAAACGTGAACATGAATATGAATATGAACACGAACGTGAACATGGCTAACTCGAAGTTGGGTTAAGTTTGCAGTGTAATTCTGCCCGGAACCGCTCGACATATCCAGTGACTGCAAATAATAAGATCCAATGTGAGAAGTTAGTCATATCATGCATACACCCGAGGTTAGAATGAGTTGTGGTGTAATTCCACCCGTAACCGCCCGACATATCCAGTGACCGCAACAACAGGTCTAATGTGGGTGGTTGATGCATTAATAATCAATTAATGCCAATAAACAGACATGCTAAGAATGGGAAGGTTAAGTAATATGACTAGACTAATGACACTTAACCGATATGACATCATATACTGGTGGGTTAAGTTGGCACAAGGGAGAACACTTAACCAATGTAACAAGACGCGTGGCAGGGTTAAGTCAACTTGAACATATAGATAATGCTTATCCAACTTGACATGATACGTGGGCGGGTTAAGTCATGAACCGCTTGAATATACATAACCAATTTGACACGATGATTTGGTAGGGTTAAGTCATGAACTGCTTGAATATACTTAACCAATTTGACATGATGATTTGGTAGGGTTACGCCATGAACCGCTTGAATATACTTAACCAATTTGACACGATGATTTGTTAGGGTTAAGTCATGAACCACTTGAATATACTTAACCAATTTGACACATGATTCGTAGGGCTAAGTCATGAACTTGAACGACAACACTTAGCCAATTTGACATGACACGTAGGCGGGTTAAGTCACGAACTTGAATGACAACACTTAACCAACTTGACATGCTGGACTGATAAGGGTTAAGTCACGAACTTGAATGACAACACTTAACCAACTTGACATGCTAGACTGATAAGAGTTAAGTCACGAATTTAAATGACAACACTTAACCTGCTGGACGGAAACCCTAGTTACACGGTCCATTTCAGCAGTAACCCACTTAGATGTATCATGGTACCCTGGAACTAGGCAGGGTGGGGCACGATTACTGAGCTGATTGTAAGCGACTAGAACCACGACTGAGTTGGTGCACCAGCATAGGTAACTACATTCGTGATAGGGCCGTATGACAAAGACACATGAACCAGCTAGGACTTGTAGGGAGCCGATCGATTAATAGATCCTTTCGTGGGACCAAGTATTGGGTCATTTCATGACATTGGGCAAGGGATCATCTTATAGTCAACACATGACACGGGTTGGGATCACCTTATTATATAACACGGGCTACTAGTTGGGACACTAGTAGGTGGTAAGGATCCTTGTTAACAGGACACTAGTTGGAACACTAGTAGGAATACCAAACATTCCAAGTAAGACACTCGTGAGATGCTAGTACGGGTGGTGCAGAGCAAATGGATATCACTGAAATATTTTAATGATGAAACTTAGAAATCTTGCGATGTTATACTTGACAGAAACCTTGCGATGTGATACTTGGTAGGAACCTTGTGATGCTACTCTTGATAGGAATTATGGGATGTTATACTTGATTCATCGTGCCTGTAGCTAATCCTGTCATCATGCTTATGCTTATTTTTCAGTTTATTCATGTCTTGTTATCTTTACCTGTTTTTATGCTGAAAGCCACTAGGACTTACTCAGTCTTTATGACTGACCTGTTTTGTTTCGCCTCTTTTTCTTCCATTCCCCCCCCCTTCACAGGTTCCTAGGGTGGGAATACAGCTTAGTTCGGATCTTACCAAGCTCCAAGGCTCTTTCATGTACGGCCTGGATTTCTCTTTACTATGGCTTGCTTTGCTTTATTGGGTAATATCACAATTTATTTATATGCTTCTTTGTTTTGAGCAAGACAGATATTTTAGCTATGAAATTGGGTATTGGAAGTTGATGGGCTTTTATTGTAAATGATTATATTTAATAAATGATTTGAAGTACTTCTACTTTACTTTCCGCGGTTTTATATATGTCTGCCTTGTAATATTTCTGTTCCAGTACACATAATGCTCCATTGAAGTTAAGGCATTCCCTTTGTGAGTGACCTTAACGGATGTGGGGTGTTACATTTGGTATCAGAGCAGAAGGTTACCAGACTGGGCAAAAGCTTTTTAAAAAAATAAAAAACCTTCTGAAATTATTTTCAAAACAATTACAAAGAAGCATTTTTCTAAGAAAAGTTTTGTTTTACGAAAGGCGTATTCCCCAAAGCCATATGCACTATCTTTTGATTCTCTCTTTGAGTCTCTTCTCTCTTTCTTTTTCATAGTTTGTAGGCATACGACACATGTAGGAGGGCAAAGAAGTGACCAACCTCCATCAGTAGCCATAGTAGTTTCATCTGCGACTAATCTTATTTCAAGCTTTGTAGGGTTGCCTTGCGAGGGAGGTAGCTATCGAGAAACTTGTCAACAAGCTATACAAGGATAGTAAGAACAAGGATAAAGAACACAAGCCTAAGGATGAGAAACTTGTTGAAATGGATTAATCCATGAAGGAAGAAAAAGGTGAAAGGAAAGAGGCCAAAGTGAAAGAATAATAAAACCCATGACAATAAAGAGTATCGTTAGTATGGTAAAAAAGGACATGTAGTTAAGTGTTATAGGACAAGGACAAGGGCAAAGAACAAGATCGTCGAGAGGGCAATTGTATGCTCTCACTACTAGCATATCTAAGAGAGGTGGTAACGTTTCTATTAAAAGTTTAGCTTTTCTTTTCTATCATACCGTGGGAACTTTGTTTTTGTACATCGCATCCTTTTAATTCTGCTTCGATAGTTGAGTCTCTGCACCTTAGTACTATCATGGTAGAGGATCCCATTTTTGTCTCAAATCCTGTTGGGGAATCGACTCATTTATTCATGACTTGTTTGGATTTGAGAATGTCTATGCTAAGTGTTGAGTTTAGAAGAAATGCTTATGTTTTTGGGCTATGGGTTGATTCTAGGAATGGAGTGGTTATACAGAAATGGTACCATTATCGAGTATGAAAAGAGGGTAGTTAGACTCTTGACTTGCCTCGGTAATGCCCTCAAAGTCTAGTGTAACCCTTAGGGTTCTGCCATGCTTAGTTACCTAGAATCTCTTGATACATTTATTGATCCACTCGAGTATTGTTCGCCACTAAGGCAGATGGTTCATTTCGCTTATGCATGAGTTATAGAAAATCACCTTAGTAAGTACATTTGGCAACATGGTTGACATCTGTTTATTTTCAAGAGATGGCTCTTCTGCATGGAATATCTTATAGTGAGTAAACGAGATCCAGGATTCACTAGTGAATTTTGGAGAGCTTGCATGAAACCATGAGTACGCTGTTATGTTTGAGCCGAGTATACTAGAAAAGAATAAGTGAAAGTGGAACGAGAGGCGATAGTGAAATGAGTTCCAACTCATATTTTGGAAACAAGAATTAAGAAGCTATGAAATTGTGAAGTTAAAGACGGTCAAAGCAAATGGAGTTAAGCTCAAGGAAATGCGACTTAGAAGATAGAAGACTAGATACGCGCATCATATCTTTTTTTTAAGAGTATATCCTTGATCCCTCTTTTCCTGTAGAGCTTACATGTATGCTATCTTTTATGTATATCCTCTCGGTCCTATTCTCAATCCTATTTCTGTTGCAAACCCCATAGGGAATATAACTCATCTATTAGTAATACATGTTGGGGCTTGAGGGTGTTCGTTGGTTGACTAAACCTTTTGGGTTTTATAGGATATTAGTTAGATTTAGGAAGGGATTTCTTGTGACCTAAAAGGAGTCCATCATGCTTAGTATCCAAGAAACATATATATTGGTCGAGTTGAGTAATTCTTTGGTGTCAGTCTGATGTTGATTTCGGTCTTCGGGACTGGTGCTTAGGGAGTTCTTCTCCTAATTAGTACATATGTGACGTAGATTTCCAGTTTTTACATTGCCTAATGGGCATAAAGTTTTTATTTGCTTCTATCATTCGACTATATCTTTAGGTAGGAACAATTGGGTGTAAACGTGTGTTTGAGACATGTTATGATTGATGGTTGCAAGTGGTTGCTCGTGGATGCATATACATGCACATTAGATACTAGATCGGCTCAGTCACCTTTCATATTGCATATGCATGAGTGTTTATACTTGTTTATGGATGAAATTGAATGTGTTATCATGTGAATGTTGCATATGGATGGATATTTGTGCACACATATAGTGTTTATGTGACTAGGACTATTTGCATACATGTTGGACTCATGGCACTAAACATATTTTGCATTAAGAAGATCAATCAGGCCTGATTATTTGCATTATATAAGGAACATATACACACACTTTCTGTATATGTTCATATACCATTAGAAATCTTTTAAGGCAATGATTGCTTGTGGATGATGTTTTTAATGGATGTTGGATGGTAGGACACATTCTTCTTAACTTGAAGATTTCGGGGACGAAATCCTTTAAGGAGGGGAGAATGTAATACCCGGTATTTTAATAACATATTAAAACCATAAATCAAGGCATAATTAATTTTTAAAATAAGAATCAAGGGAAATGGGTTGCGCCATTGCGTTCATCTCGAAATTCTGCTTGGAAACGAGTCCGAGTTTTCGAGAAACGGAGTCCGTATGAGGGAGAAATGACCCTCCGAAGTTTCAAGGATTTTCAGAACAGAAAACAGCTCGAATTCGAAATTCGAGCGCAGACTGGGTAGGAATTTCACCCCCCCCCCCAGGACCAGGTCGACATAGGGATCGACACTATGGTCGACCTCCCGGGGACTAGGTCGACCCTATGGTCGACCTGGGGGTCGACCTGGTGCTGAAACCCAATTTTGAGCCTGGGTTCATTCTGATGTTTCTGGTCTCGTTTTCAGTCTAGATTCATCCGCTTAATCCTATATAAACAGCCCCTAGCCCCATTCTCTTTACACCATTTTATTCTCTCCTTATGCTGCCTCTGGAATAATTGAAATAAATAAATTAAAATAAAACACGAAGACTATTTCTTGAAGATTACGACTAGGAATTACATATTGGGGTTGTTCGACTAGAGCTCGATTCTGCTTTCTAAATTCTCGATCCATGCACTGTAAGTTCTAGTTGCTTTTAGATTTAAATATTTAATTATAATATGGCCATGGAATAAAGTGGAATTGGATTTAAGTATGTTTATTGATTCAGACCTATTTCTGTTGCTTCTTGAATCTTGTGTTTTGAGACTTGTCTATCTTTTCTCACGACAAGTTCATGATCTATTCAGCCTATTGTAAATCAGTTTTCTTGATTCATGTTGATATTATTACCAAGTTGTAATCTTCACGCCTGTGATGATGTTTTTCTCTGTGATCTTATTTTTATGCAATATTCTATCTTCCCCTATTTATTTTCTTTTGATGAACCTTGGTCAATTTCGGACCTAGGCCTAAACCGCGATTTTCGTACGATTGAATACGGGGAAATATTGGGATAATACCTATTTGGATATATGTGTTTGGTGGAATTGATGGCATAACATAAAAATTGGATATTTGGGTATTACTACCATTAATATGAAATTGGATATTTGGGTATGGTAATTGCAAGAATGGGGATTGGCATATGTAATTTGACATGGATCTGGATATATGTAATTTGGATAGAACTTGATATGTGTAAATTAGCATAAAATTGGCACACATGTAAAATGGCATGAATTGAACATATGTGAATTCGGTATGAATTGGGCATATGTAAAACTGACATGTAATCTAGAACTTGGGCATACGTTAATTATGTAAAATTTGGAGTAGAAACATATATGATAATTTATGACTTGGAAGAGGTTTAATATGAACACGCCTAAGTTGGGTTTTGGGTAGTTGGCATGTATTGTAAATAAAAGGCTATAACTTGACATAACTTTATAGCGAACTATGATAATACTTTTGTAATACGTTTGGGGCAAAAGCATGAATTATGAACTTGGTAATTGGCTTATAACTGGAAATATGAACGTGGTTGAAACATGAACATGATTATGAATATGAACTTGAATGTGAACATGGCTAACTCGAGGTTGGGTTGAGTTTGCAGTGTAATTCTGCCCGGAACGTCCCGGCATATCCAGTGACTGCAAATAATAAGATCCAATGTGAGAAGTTAGTCATATCATGCTTAAACCCAAGGTTAGACTGAGTTATGGTGTAATTCTGCCCGGAACTGCCCATATCCAGTGACCGCAACAGCAGGTCTTATATGAGTGGCTGATGCATTAATAATCAATTAATGCCAATAAACAGACATGCTAAGAATGGGAAGGTTAAGTAATATGACTAGACTAATGACACTTGACCGATATGACATCATACACTGGTGGGTTAAGTTGGAACAAGGGAGAACACTTAACCAATGTATCAAGACGCGTGGCAGGGTTAAGTCAACTTGAACATATAGATATTGACATGATACGTGGGCGGGTTAAGTCATGAACCGCTTGAATATACTTAACCAATTTGACACGATGATTTGGTAGGGTTAAGTCATGAACTGCTTGAATATACTTAACCAATTTGACACGATGATTTGGTAGGGTTAAGTCATGAACCGCTTGAATATACTTAACTAATTTGACACATGATTCATAGGGCTAAGTCATGAACTTGAACGACAACACTTAGCCAATTTGACATGACACGTAGGCGGGTTAAGTCACGAACTTGAATGACAACACTTAACCAACTTGACATGCTGGACTGGTAAGGGTTAAGTCAAGAACTTGAATGACAACACTTAACCAACTTGACATGCTAGACTGATAAAGGTTAAGTCACGAATTTAAATGACAACACTTAACCTGTTGGATGGAAACCCTAGTTACGCGGTCCATTTCAGCAGTAACCCACTTAGATGTATCATAGTACCCTGGAACTAGGCAGGATGGGGCACGATTACTGAGCTGATTTTAAGCGACCAGAACGACGGCTGAGTTGGTGCGCCAGTGTAGGTTCAGGCGGACTATGGTCATGCACGTAGTCCGGAGTTGAAAAAGCAGGCATTGGGCATCAGTAGGTTTACACTGTGCGTGCTTGATTCGTGTCTTGGGTTGGCACCCTAGGGCTTGATATACCCTATGGTGGACTCAGCACAGGTAACTACATTTGTGATAGGGTCGTATGACATAGATACATGAACGAGCTAGGACTTGTAGGGAGCCGATCGATTAATAGATCGTTTCGTGGGGCCAAGTAATGGGTCATTTCATGACATTGGGCAAGGGATCATCTTATAGTCCACACATGACACGGGTTGGGATCACCTTATTATATAACACGGGCTACTAATTGGGACACTAGTAGGGGGTAAGGATCCTTGTTAACAGGACGCTAGTTGGAACACTAGTAGGAATACCAAACATTCCAAGTAAGACACTCGTGAGATGCTAGTACGGGAGGTGCAGAGCAAATGGATATCACTGAAATATTTTAATGATGAAACTTAGAAATCTTGCGATGTTATACTTGACAGAAACCTTGCGATGTGATACTTGGTAGGAACCTTGTGATGCTACTCTTGATAGGAATTATGGGATGTTATACTTGATTCATCGTGCCTGTAGCTTATCCTGTCATCATGCTTATGCTTATTTTCAGTTTATTCCTTCTAACTTATCTTATTTTATAAGTTATAATTCCTACTTGTCCCTAGGATAAGCCTACCTATTATCTTTCTTATTCAAGTTTATTTATTATAGGTTATTATCATCATTCCCCATTTTGGCATTAATTAAGATTAACTTAACCTTTCTCATTTCTTTAGCAAATTTACTTAACCCCTACTCAATTGAACTGGTTCATAACACCACTAAAGATTTAATTAGGTTAAGTAATCCAATTTAACAAATTACCATGTTACCCATGTTACCCACTTAACCCCTTTTATTATATCCATGTCAACCCTCATGTGTCGTCTTAGTTAAGTGTTCATTATTATTTATTATGTCCGTAAACACGCAAGACCTCTCAAATTAGATTGTCGTTTGCGGTTGCTGGATCTGCCAGGCGGTTCCGGGCAGACTTCTACCACATCCGTATCTAACCTCGTGCCTTGACACCACTACGTGTCCAATTTCCACCTAAGACCGCTCACATTAGATTACCGTTTGCGGTTGCTGGATATGCCGGGCGGTTCCGGGCAGACTTCTACCGCAGACCAAACCTAACCACGTGTCTTAGGCACATAAGTTCTTATTAAAACTTATACTCATAATTCAAATCTTGGATTATAATATATGTTAATTACCCATAAACCCTCAATTCATATTTATGCTTATAATCCTATCAATAGATTATGCCTATAATCCTAATTCAACTTATAATCAATTTCTTGTTCATAATTCCAATTTGATTTATATACATAAATCCCACCCTAATTATATTCATAATTCAAGGCATAATTATGCCCAATTCCCTATGTACGTCGCATTTCTTCTTACATTTAATTAACTTCAATAAAGTGAAATTATTCCAATTCTACCAATTGTTCATATTCATTGAAGTTATGCTCCAAAATTCCAACCTATCAGTTTTGCCCCAAATTACCCAACCTTAAGTTGCGCTCAAATTACAGTCTTGCTTATTCATGTCAATTATTAATCCACGCACTTCCAAATTATCCTAACATACTTAATTGTTCCAACTTAATTTGCACATATTTTCACTAATGTCCCAGATTAATATTTATAGTTATGCACCAAATTATCAACCCACTTAATTTCAAGTATTTTATAAGTTGTACAACAATTCCCTAAATTTCCAATTTTGTCATAAGTTATGCTACAATTCTTTAATTATAGGTTATACCCAAAATTTAACATTAACTATGCCCAAATCAACCCAACATTAGCTAAATTACCATTCGTACATTCATCTCTACGAGACTTGGCCCAGGCTCGAAGGTAGCTTGGCTATAAAAATAAAAAGGGAAGGAGGATGGGAAGAGATAAAGAACATGCATAATAATAGAAGTTGTAACATTTTAATTAGGGCTGTCAATGGATACTTTCGGATACGGATAGTGCCATATCCGTATCCGCATCCGAAACCATTTTCGAATATCGGATATCCGTATCCGCGGATACGGACGGATATCGGATAATTATCCGCTCCGCTAACAATCGATAAATCAATGAACATAAATGAATTTTTTTAGCTTAATATTAATCTTTTTTAACCTAGTTGATTACTAAAGTGCTAAAAATAAATAAATATGATGATAATATATAATTTTGAGCAATTAACATGCGTTTAGTAGACTTTTAATTTTGCAAATTAATAAATTAATATACTTAATTATGTTAAAATACACATAATTTAAGCTATAATCGGGAAAAAAAGCGGACGGATAATTTTCGGATGCAGATATGCCTATATCCGCATCCGCATCCGCTTTCCCGGATATCGGATATTTATCCGCTTTTCGGATACGGATGCGGACGGATTTCGGATTTTTCGGGTATCCATTAACAGCCCTAATTTTAATTGGGGAATTGCTAAACGATATGTATACAATTATTCACAAGAATAATTTAAACCCACTCACCTTGCCAGGATTAAAAAAGAGATAAATCGTTCTTGTAACACTTTGATGTTGATTAACCTTATAAATTGATTATTGATGAAGAACTTGTCTCTAAAAATCTCTACTTTAATTTATGTTGAAGGTGGAGGCTAGGTTAGTTAAGAATTTAACAGCATGGAGGCTAGGGTTAAAGAGATAGATGAGATTTGGGTTAGGTTTGATGTTTATTTATAGCTGTAGTAGGTGAATTAGGGCCTTAGGATTAAAATAGAATCCATCTAAACCTTCCACCTCCCTAAAGAAAGGAGGTTCTAGAGTAGGCTAAACCAACCCAGGTGCGTTGCTCCCATATGCATGCGTGGACACTGATAGTGTTGACACCTTCCTATATGCAGTTTCTTTTCTTTTTGTACAAGAAAAATGTTAAACGCTCCTTAATATATGCAAAATACGTTTCTTTTCCATTAATGCATCCTTCTATGTGTCATTATTTTATATATAATATGAATTATATTAATTCTTTTGACATTAGCTTGCTTTAATTGAATCAATTTATGTTTATTTTCCAACTTCTTTCCATGCATTAAACTTTCCCATGTGACATTATTTCTTTGTTGCATATATTTCTAATATTCTTATTTAAATGCGTTAATGCTTTCCCGTTTCATGCACTTGATATGTTACTTCTTTTTAACGCATTAAATTGCTTGGTTCCTCTTTCTAAACCTTTTTTTTTTCTATGCATGCTTTAATTGCATAATTGACACGTTTGCATTCTATATTCTTTTTCTTTTATTTGCATGACATTAATTCGTTTTTATTTAGGTTCATGCATTTACACATTTCTATTATTTTTATTTAGGTTCATGTATCTACACATTTCTATTATTTTTAGTGCATGTATTATCTTCCTACAAAATTTTGAATTTCAAATAACATGTATACACATATGCCCCTTCTTATTTATTGTTGCATGAAATTTTAATAATTCACCTTTTTACCATTTACATTAATTACATTAATCTTTCTCTTTATTAATTGTTTTCTCTATCATAATTACCTGGATGTACTTCCTTTTCTATTTTAACATTATTACATGCGAAATTGTATTGCATACTTTTTTTCCTTGCATTAACTTCTTTTTAATTTATATATACATACATATACATATATATATACATATATATATATATATATACGTATTGCATGCAATTCATTTTCCTTCATTTCAATGCACTTATATTTTTTTCAATTTTTCCTTTAAATATATCTATGCATATAATATATACATATATGCATATTTTTAATTATCACTAAAAATGCGCGGTGTTACATTCCTTCATCCTTAAGAAATTTCGTCCCCGAAATTTGGGTAATGGTAAAATCAAATGATCCCTCACATATTATACATATATTTTGTGTGCATCCAATTTTTGCAAACATTGTGCACATGTGCAAAGTGAAATACATCATAGTACTGCATGTATGCCTAATTTGGTACCACCTATATGTATGCAAACTTTCAAAAACTCTTTCAAAACATGATGCTCGCATCCTAAATATACTTACAGCTCTATATGAATGCAATATTTTTGAAAATCAAAATGCTTTTTCATCCAAATTTTCCCACACTCTTACAGAATAAGAGCATAGTTCATCCAATTGTTTCATCCAAAATCCTACCAACCATCTTTAAATTTTGAATTATAGGAAAAATCTAATTTTCTAAATTCGATTTCTTATGTCACAAAAAGGTATAAAACGGAAAAATTTACATCTTCAGTTTTTCTTTTATGTTCCTTTTCTAATTGCATTTTGATTTCATGCAACTACTCCATACAAAGTTTCCTATTTTCCTATCCAAGCACAACTACATAAGAAAACTTCTTTTTTTCCTTTTTCTTTTCCTATCATGTTTTGTTGCTTCTCTGAATTTACTGTTTTCTTTTTAGTTAGGCTATTTTTCTTTCTTAGTTTATTTTACTTAACCCAAGGATTTATGTTTATTCTTTTCAAATAAGCCTTTCCATCCTACACAGCTACTACTAAGGGCTAAGAATCAATGACTATTTCACTAATGAAAAGTCCAACCACAAACTCTTAACGCTCACTTTCCCTTCACTATCTAGTAGTCACTACTAGTCCTTGCTATGCTTTACTAGCCTATACTTTTTCTTTTTCGAGCAACAGTTCTAGTCTTTACAATGCCTATGCATTCTACGGGAATTTTCTACTATTCCAAGATAACCTTCGTTATTTACTTTATAGCCTCAAATTTCTCCGTTCTTTCTAGGCACTAACCCTTACCTAATCCCTTAATTTTAAAACATGGTTTGTTCTTTTTTTTTTCAAACATCAAAAATACTTTTAAGATTAAAACTTGAAAACATCATAAACTCTTTTGCCAAAACTTTAACAATTTCAAATTCTTAAAAGTTAACAAGGGTTAGACTCATAGTGGGATTCCGACTTACACAGGCTTTCCGAGAAACCCCCACAAGGTCAATTCTCTCAACTATATATATTCCTAACCCATTTTCCTTTTTCTATTTAGCCGGCTCCACTATGGATCTAGGTTTATAAATATATAATATATTTATATTTTAAAATACAAATACAAATACGCTCACTCATTATCTAAATAAGGAATCCTAAACCTAAGCTCTGATACCAGATGTAATAACCTGGATTCTGACAGATCGAATTCTTTTTCAAAAATCCCAATCCGTCAAAACCAGAGTTGGTTTGCTATGGTATTCTGCAGAAAAGACAGATACATGAAACATGTCAGTGTTCGGAAAACATGTCACAACGGAAGGAATAAAATATAATGTAATTAAAACATAGTTTTACCTTAATAATAATAGTGCTAAACCAGTATCCAAAGCTATACAGTCTCTGTCATGAACCTAACCTGCGAATGTTGCGAGGAGGGGGGTTAGAGCATAAGTCCTCTGTGATCGGATTTAAATTATACTTCTGGATAATCCTACATATACCGTTCAATTACATTTTCTAATTTATTGGGTTATTTGTGTTGTTAGCATTCAAGGCTTACACACATCGCACCCATCTACTCCCTAGTTGATTAACTTGATACAGTGTATATGTAGCTACCCCCAACTAAGGTACACCCCATGGTACCCTATACGCACGGTCTCCACCATATCATCGCAAGAATATAGCAGTCCCTAATCCTACGCCTGAATGTCATACGGATTTCTGTATATATATCAATGCTATGTCTGCAAAAAAACCACTACTTCTATATTACGTAAGCGTTCAGACTGCCATCTTTGAACCATTCGATCGAATTAGGTTCCATCCTCGAATAATGCCCTCTAGTCTTATGATACACCACCCAGAGCGACATGAGTGTACCTAGACTTTCCCAGGTACGTATCGTCAATCGTTCTCGATGTCTATTGCACATGTTCTCTATATGTGCGCCCGAGACCCGTGGCAGGGCTAATCAAAAAACACGGAAAACAGTCGGGAGCTGTCAGATATCTGCCGATTGCAGATGCTAAGGTCTGCTTTTATAGTGGCTATGGTCCCACTAGACCCCTCCCTCAACTAATGAAAGGAACCCAAGAATATCAAGAACGAGAACTTAACCCCGGCCCCCTATGCACTTCAAACCTATTGACCAACCTCACCCGTAACTAGATAGCAAAGTATACGGTCTTTTGGAGTTCTCTGCCTTTCCACTTTACGTACTGATTGAAGATGGTAGGTAGACGGCGAGTTGCTATCATAGGGCACTAACTGGTCTCGCCGAACCACGCTGGTCCATCTTAATCTTTTGATTGCCCCTTATTATTGCAATCAAGACATACTCATTGGTTCACCTACGCAGACCTAACCTCTATGTGTACAGGCGGATCATCTGCCACTCACAGAGGAATACCAAGAGTACCCTACGTCCCCGGAAACCACGTGCATCTTAACCCAGTCCATTGGAGCCTACAAGAATATCTAGACGAACATGGGCTCCTCTTTGTGTCTTTTGACACCCCGATGATCTAACCCTTATGGTTATTCATCCTCTAACGTATGGACTGGTCCAAGCGCCTCAGTTTTATATGTCATTAGACCTTACGTCTAACCATTAATCACGCGCTTGCGCCACCTCGTGAGTTTTCTCATTTAACTTGGTTATTCTCCTTCACGTTGACTTCCTTTTCAAGTTTACCAAGTTACCCTCGCTTATTAATTCAATTTATTCATTTTTCCCTATTATTCCTTATAACTTATCTTATTTCATAAGTTATAATTCCCACTTGTCCCTAGGACAAGCCTACCTATTATCTTTCTTATTCAAGTTCATTCATAATAGGTTATTATCATCATTCCCCATTTTGGCATTAATTAAGATTAACTTAACCTTTCTCATTTCTTTAGCAAATTTACTTAACCCCTACTCAATTCAACTGGTTCGTAACACCACTACAGATTTAATTAGGTTAAGTATCCCAGTTTAACAAATTACCATGCTACCCATGTTACCCACTTAACCCCTTTTATTATATCCATGTCAACCCTACATGTGTCGTCTTGGTTAAGTGTTCATTACTATTTATTATGTCCGTAAACACGCAAGACCTCTCACTTCCATTTGCGGTTGCTGGATATGCCGGGCGGTTCTGGGAAGACTTCTATCGCATTCGAATCTAACATCGTGTCTTGACACCATTACGGGTCCAATTTCCACCAAGACCTCTCACATTAGATTACCGTTTGCGATCACTGGATATACCGGGCGGTTCCGGGTAGACTTCTACTGCAGACCAAATCTAACCTCGTGTCTTAGGCATATAAGTTCTTATTATAACTTATACTCATAATTCAAATCTTGGATTATAATATATGTCAATTACTCATAAAACCTCAATTCACATTTATGCTAAGAATCTTATCAACAGATTATGCCTATAATCCCAATTTCAGGTTCATAATTCCAATTTGATTGTTCATATTCATTGAAGTTATGCTCCAAAATTCTAACCTATCAGTTTTGCCCCAAATTACCCAACCTTAAGTTGCGCTCAAATTACAGTCTTGCTTATTCATGTCCATTATTAATCCACGCACTTCCCAATTATCCCAACATACTTAATTGTTCCAACTTAATTTGCACATATTTTCACTAATGTCCCAGATTAATATTTATAGTTATGCGTCAAATTATCAACCCACTTACTTTCAAGTATTTTATAAGTTGTACAACAATTCACCAAATTTCCAATTTTGTTACAGGTATGCTACAATTCTTCAATTATAGGTTATACCCAAAATTTAACATTAATTATGCCCAAATCAACCCAACGTTTGCTAAATTACCATTCGTACGTTCATCTCTACGAGATTTGGCCCAGGCTCGAAGGTAGCCTAGCTATAAAAATAAAAAGGGAAGGAGGAAGGGAAGAGATAAAGAACATGCATAATAATAAAAGTTGTAACATTTTAATTGGGGAATGGCTATACGATTTGTATACGATTATTCACAAGAATAATTTAAACCCACTCACCTTGCCAAGATTAGAAAAGAGATAAATCGTTGTTGTAACACTTTGATGTTGATTAACCTTCTAAATTGATTGTTGGTGAAGAACGAGTCTCTAAAAATCTCTACTTTAATTTATGTTGAAGGTGTAGGCTAGGTTAGTTGAGAATTTAGCAGCATGGAGGCTAGGGTTAAAGAGATAGATGAAATTAGGGTTGGGTTTGATGTTTATTTATAGCTATAGTAGGTGAATTAGGGCCTTAGGATTAAAATAGAATCCATTTAAACCTTCCACCTCGCCAAAAAAGAAGAAGGTTCTAGAGTAGGCTAAACCAACCTAGGTGAATTGCACCCATATGCACGCGTGGACACTGACGGTATTGACACCTTCCTATATGCAGTTTCTTTTCTTTTTGTACAAGCAAAATCTTAAACGCTCCTTAATATATGCAAAGTACGTTTCTTTTCCATTAATGCATCCTTCCATGTGTCATTATTTTATATATAATATGAACTATATTAATTCTTTTGACATTAGCTTACATTAATTGAATCAATTTATGCTTATTTTCCAACTTCTTTCCATGCATTAAACTATCCCATGTGACATTATTTCTTTGTTCCATATATGTCTAATATTCTTATTTAAATGCGTTAATGCTTTCCCGTTTCATGCACTTGTTATGTTACTTCTTTTTTAACGCATTAAATTGCTTGGTTCCTCTTTCTAAACATTTTTTTCTATGCATGCTTTAATTGCATAATTGACATGTTTGCATTCTATATTCTTTTTCTATTATTTGCATGACATTAATTCGTTTTTATTTAGGTTCATGCATTTACAGATTTCTATTATTTTTATTTAGGTTCATACATCTACACATTTCTATTATTTTTAGTGCATGTATTATCTTCCTAGAAAATTTTGAATTTCAAATAACATGTATACACATATGCCCCTTCTCATTTATTGTTGCATGCAATTTTATTAATTCACCTTTTTACCATTTATATTAATTACATTAACGTTTCTCTTTATTAATTGTTTTGTCTATCGTAATTACATGTACTTCCTTTTCCTTTTTAACATTATTACATGCGCAATTGTATTGCATACTTTTGTTTTCCTTGCATTAACTTCTTTTTAATTTATATATATTGCATGCAATTCATTTTTCTTCATTTCAATGCACTTATATTTTTTTTTAAATTTTCCTCTAAATATATCTATGCATAAAATATATACATATATGCATATTCTTAATTATCACTAAAAATGCGGGGTGTTACAAGATTCGTGTTTACTATGGTGTTGTTGTGTTCTTCTCCTTCTTCTATTCTAATTTTCTATCTTATCTATTCTCACCCTCTAACTTTTTTCTATTAACTATCCGGTATTTCCGATGCTTAGGTAGTCGACATTGAGTTTATGTCGATAACCAAGGTCGCAAATCTGCCTGGTCGTTACACAAACAGAAGAACATTTCATTGCTATTACAACAATCTTCATCAGAGTATACGAAATGCAGAGTGTGAACAAATAATATACATTTGATAAATACTAGAGATTTACAAATTACAATGCAGCGGAAAATAATACAAAACCCAACTGAAAGAAATACACGGATACAGAGCATTCCGAATTTAGCTCTAGCTGTAAACCAGGATCCTGTGAATATTATTTCTGCAAAACCAAAACAACCAGCTGCCCGTGTCGAAAATAGGGGCACCCAGAGTTTAGTATAAAAAAATAAACTCCAGGTTAGTCATGTGACTGGTGTGAGAACTAAAACAGTTATTTAAAACTTTACTTTAAAATCAGATATATCAAGGGACCACGTCGCATAACACGGAACGAGTTTCCTCCCAAGAGTATCAGTGAATATAACAAAACAGCGCAATGCTTTTTGAAAAAATGAAGCTATTATAGGACCTAGGTCCCATCACACAATGCAACGCAAGCCGGAGGATTGGGTTTTCCCTTATAATAGCCAAACATGTTTGGTACGTTTAAAACAAATCATTTGATACTATAATAAGTGTATAGTGTCAAAAACAGCTTCAAATATAAATGTATCAATCATAGACGGAATGGGTACCACCTATCATGTTGCTATACTGGTTCTACAATTAAAACTGCAAAGTCACGTATTGGAAGTTGGATTTCCATATTTGAACCAAGGTAAGGGATCATCCTTACCGCTTTGAGACGCTCTAGACTGTGTCTCAGGATCAGAACACGTTGACCCTTGGATCGTCAGGACGGTCCACATGAAGTAGATTAAAATGCCTGAATAATGCGTTTCCCCGCAATATGGGGCATAAATGAGCCAGATGACTCAATATCCATCGGCTCCGTAGTAATCGATATATCCGAGGCGCCTCGCTATCCATCAAATAATATGCAACATCCACATGAGTAAAATGTCTGGGTTCCATACCATGACACCACTCCTACCTAGAAGGAAATGCATGCCCTCCCTGAAGTCCTATCCCGTTTCTGGTTCACACCGGGTTGTGAGGCTCGCGAATTAACGCTATACACAAAGTTGTGCTATATTAAAGCCGTGCTTTGATTATCAACCACAAGACTCTGCTTTTCAAAAGAAGCCTCAATCATTTGCAACTCAGCATGCCACACAGGCAATTCACGCCATATGACTGATATCTATCGATATATAACCTCTGAGCTCATACGTCTCAGAGAAGGGTGTTAAGCAAGAGAATAAATTCTCTGCCACCAAACAGATATATATTTAATAGAGATCAATCAACACAGAATAAAATCTAATGTTAGATACACATCCATTCACAAGTTCGTTTCGGGTCTGAACGAAACCGGAGGCACCTTGTTCCTCGTCCCATATGTCCAATACATGAGAATCCAGTCAATCTCCAAGTACGTCTGGGCGATCACCACTTATTACCTCGTCTTGGGTGTATAGCCCAATCAAGACATCAATAATCATCCAAACGATGTGAAGACCTCCGGTCTTCAACCATCGTCTTCATCGTTGACTTATCGTCAATTCAGTTATTCAGAATAGGATAAACTCGGTCTTTCTGAATAACTCGCATATATAATAAACAAGTGCTATAAAACACAACATACACCTCATTCCAATCCAAAATATTCTTTTATTCAAATATTCTGATTTTTAGGGAAAGGTTCCCCTAAATTTTATCAAAGGTAAATTCTTTTAAATTTATTCTTTAATCTTCCTTTGTATATCATTTCTAAACCAAATTAAGGTTTATCAACTAGTCGGGATTAGCGCACCTTACCGAAGTAATCATTTTTTTTATTTCCCAATCCCAACCTATTCATCCCATGGAGCAAAACGGGTAATACTCCATATCTAACACCACGGTGTTATCAGTAAATTTAATTACCATTTCATGTTCAAATCTAATTAAAGATTTAACTATCGCTTGGAGTAAAACTGGTGGTACTCCATTCTCGATCATTTCCCAAATTTGATAATTTAAATTATTAGATTCACATTTCAATCGACTTATTGATTCATTAAAACTCTAATTTAGTTTTAATCTCCAAAACTCGTTACTTAATGATTTTTTGAAGTTAAGAAATTAATCTTATCTTTAACTGGGTTAAAGAACTAATGTCATTTAAAACACAGTTCATGATAAACCCAAAATCTCATTCCATTAATTATGGAATCTTCACGGAAAATAGATCAATATATAATCGATATCAATTTCTGTATCCGACTAATAATATAAATGGAATAATGACAAACCTTTTTAAATTCCATATATATTAACAGGCTTCCTCCACAGAAACTCACTTCGATTATTAGCAAATTGAATTCCATTCAATTCCAATTTTACATATTAAATTGGAAACTTTACTTTGGAAAATTCTCGTTAAATCGTAATAAAAAGATTTACAAATTTCGAATCATATTTCACTATAAAACGGGTTAAAGAACAAATGTCGTTAAAAACACAGTTCATAATAAACCCAATTTACATTCCATTTTATTCCAATTAAATGTTAATTAACTGTACAACTCTAACAATCTTAATTAAAAGATTTATTCTATTCAAACGGGATTTAAGAGCAATGTTATTTAAGACACCATTCACGACAAACCCAAAATCCAGTTCGATATTAAATATAAGGCTCAGAATAGAAATTATATCGACTTATATTCAATATCAAATTCTGAAACCAACGGATATAGTATTGGAATAACGATATCAATATCTTATAAATTCCCACCACAATATCCATATAATCACGGATTCCAACATCGAAATATTCCGAAGATTATTTCTACTCAAATCCATTCCAATTTATATACTGGAAATTTCTGGTTATCTTAAAACTCTTTCCAAATCCAGTTTATTTATTTAAAAATTATTGGATTATTAATCTAGTTAATAACAAGTTCATTTTGATAAAAATATAGTTTTATCTTCACAAATGTGGAATTGTTCATCCAAATTCTTTTCAAATCATTTATTATGATTTTACACAAATTATTGATATTCTTAATAATTTTATCAAGGCCTGTACAGTCGATTTCCATAAACAGTCATCGAACTGCACTTACAACGACCTTTTCCAAATTTGATTTGGATATAATTCCAAACCCAACCATTAGATTTCAAATCCCTTGTATTCTTTGGAAAGCTCCTTTCGATACGAGCCCAATTGTTCCGGTTTTAGGAGAATCCAACGGCCGGATCTCCTGTAATGTCAATTCAAAGTCAACGGTCAAAATTCGCGAACTACTGCGGCGCGACGCGTTCTATTCAGGTCATTAAATATATATAATATATATATATATAATATTTCGTTGATTTCCATTTAAAACATATTTTATAAATCATTTTAAATCCGTTTTCAAAATGATTTCAACTTCATATTCAATTTTAAATCAAAATTGAATATTCCATATCATTAATATATAAATGATAATATTTTCAAAACATTAGATTTTGAAATCACTTCCTTTTCGATATTCATTATAAAAATGAATAAAATTGATATAAATATCGTTCACATCCAAATGGCATTAATTTAATCAATACGGGTTTATATATTTTAGTATTTTCGTGTCCATCCCAAATCGGACATCAAAATCATATTTTGATCCATTACTGAATATTATTTTAAAATATTAGTTATTTTAAAATATTCTTTACTCGTCATTTTAGAATATTTATTAATTTAAAATATTTTTTCTTTCCGAATTGGAATCAGACACAGTCAATTACCATATAATTTTATTTATATGGATTTCATACACACGTGTACACAAAAATAATCAAACACAGTCAACCATCATCCAGAGTGCATTACACAACCGCATAAGCGTTAAATATAAATTGTCAATGCTTATAACAGCCTATCAACCAATCGATTGACATACACCTAAACAATTGAGATTAGTATACGTCAAATATCATCCCAATACCCGTGTGGGGTTTCAATCAACAAACACAGATTTTATTTGTGCAGTTGGGCGATGTGTAAAATATATCGTCCCAATCAATATCAAGTAAATGGGTGTACATAAACAAATCGTCCAATTTGTTTATAAATATTTATTTAAACACATGACTATGTTATACATTTTATGTATACAATAAAAATGATATTTTTATTATTCAAATGTTTTATACAGTTTATTTCACATCACAATCACAATCAAATTCCACAACACAATACAATCAAACAAGTCGTTCATGGTCTGTGGATGACGGTGTCAGGAGCTACTAAGCCCCATCTACAAACTAGCATATATTTAAATAGAAAATAAGATTGAAGTGAGAAGTTCTCACCTTTGGGATCCACTCCTCCAGTTTATTTCTGAATTTCTGAACCATTTGGATTTGCCTGAAATTCCAACGCAATCTTTTCCACACTGTTCATAGTAAAAATCACATCTTTAATATGATGTTTATATGTTTAAAGATCGCATTTTTAATACACTGCTATATATATATATATTTAAAAATAACATTTTATAACGATGTTTACATTATAAAGATCACATTTTTAATACCATACATATATAAAAATCAAGTTTCGAATCATCACTATATATATAAAAGACCAAATTTTTATTCCAAAATTATATATAAAAATCATATTTTTATATCGCTACATATATTATATAAAAAAATCAGATTTTTATACCGCCATACATAATTTAAAAATCATATCTTTAACCCGCTACTTCATATATAAAAATCTAATTTTTATAGCGCTATCACTTATATAAAAATCATATTTTTACATTGCTACTTTTAAAATAAAAATCACATTTTTATATTGCTATACATATAATAAAAATCATATTTTTATCCCTTTTCTATAGATATAAGAATCATATTTTGCTATTTCTATTTTTAAAAACAATTCTAATTTTATTTTAAAACCAATGCAAATTTTATTTTATAAACAATGCAAATTTTATTTTACAAATAATGCAAATTTTATTTTATAAACAATGCAAATTTTATTTTCAAAACGATGCAAATTTTATTTTATAAACAATGCAAATTTTATTTTCAAAACAATGCAAAATTTATTTTATAAAAAATGCAAAATTATTTTATAAAAAATGCAAATTTTATTTTATAAACAATGCAAATTTTGTTTTCAAAAACAATATCATTTATATTCAAAAACAATATTGTTTTATATAATGTACATTTATAAAAATCAAAAAATTTACCTTCTTCTTCATTGTTTAACACAGCCGTGCTTTTCAAAATGATCATTCCCAACTAGGTTTTCAGTTTACGCCTAAACCGTAGCATTCGAAGATGATCCAACCTCTCCACGTCGAGGAGCTACGAACGTCGCACCTCCTCCCTCAGCAATGGCGAACTCGACAGTGGCCTGAGGCGGCATTCTCTACCGAGCGATGGAAGTTTGCACGGCGGATTCGAAGAAAATACCGAATGAAAGGAGATCACTTCCGTATGGTCTTGAAGAGCTTTGAATGCTCTTGGATTTTTCTTTTATTATTTGTTGAAATTATTGAGTGGATTCAATGAAAAATTTTGTGAAAAATAGGAGCTTTTCTACTCTGAATCGAAGGAGAGAGCTGTGGGTTAGAAGACGTTAACCAATGAGCTTTGTTTGACTAGGGCTTCCCCTTTTTGAATATATATATTTTTATTTTAATATTATTTTAATTCTATAATTACTTGTTAATCGCCACGAACTCCAAATCAAACCCAACGACTATCGCCCCTAGTCAAATACCCTAATTCCGGACAAAATGAGATATGTTTCGTAAGCCAATTCTATCATTTGGATTAGTTTTCATCAAAATTAAAATATAAATCAATTTATATTTAATTTAAAGGTAATTTCAATTTACCAGGGCCACGTACTGACTCCTAAAATTCCAGAAAAAATATAACTAGTTATGTTTTGACGATACGGTCTTAACAAAACTAATTTCATAGAATTTGGAGACCGTTTGAAAAATGGTCATTTTCTAGTCGATCCAATTCAACTGAAATTGGCAAAACACGTTTAAATCCGCATGCTCACATATTGATTCCAAAAATTATGAAAATTGGAATCTAGCAATAATTTGACATTCCGGATCCAACAAAAGTGGTCTCGTCAAAAACGGAGGTCATTTACAAAATCACTATTTTTAACGGCTACATTTTATATAAAATTCCATAGTGACCATTCTGAATATTCAACTGGACATAACTTTTTATTCCCGCTATGAAATGTGGATTTTTCACATTCGTTGGAAAGATGTTTTCAGATAGATTCAAATATATCTCGTTTTACTATCCGTTTTATTTTGAATTTTGCACATTCAATTGAAATTTGAAATCGAATTTTCAAACTACCGCGCCATTTCTAGTTCCTTTTATAATTAAAATAAATTTTTATATTCTCACTTCGATATAAATAATTTTATATGTTCTGATTCTATTCAAAATAAATTTCTAGTCGTTATTATTTAAAATAAATTATTTTAAATATTCAAAATTCATTAAAATTGCTAAAATAAAATTTTTAAATTGGTTCTGATTTTCCGAGTTGTTACAAATATTATCCAAACACACATAATCATTAACAAATTATATATCACATCATATATCATATAAAAACAGTAACATAAATGTTGAGGAATCCAGTTGGATCCCTCCGACCTGTATCCCTGCATCCACAGATGTTAAACAATATAATTGACATCAAATTTCATTTCAATATGAAATATTCTGATAAGCAGAATCAATATTTGATTAAATATGTATATATCGTTATCTATAATTTCAACCAATCAATTAGCAATTCATCCAAACAGTTAACACATAGAAATCAACCAACATTTATCAGTTCTAAAAATACATTATAAAAATATAACTGGTAGTGAGTTTTACTCACGTTGGACATCATCGTTAAATAACGATAACTGTCGGTTAATTAAGACAGACAATTTTTTTCGCTATAAATTGTAACGAGCTCCAATCCACTCCCAGTCAACTCCATTGCGCAGCCACCGTCCATACGATCTTAATGGATCTTGTTTTGCTGAATTTGGATAACGTACGCGATACTTATTGATTTTACAAGACAATACACTACTCAAATTAAATTAAACTAAATTTATTTAAGTATTTGGGCCTAACTACTTACCTAAACCCAACCCAAACTCTTTCAACCCCAAATGAACAGTACTCTTCCTCTTCACAGTTAAACAGAACTCGCTCATGTTTTAATGGCCATCACCGCACATTTCTCTCTCCATCAAACTCCTTCTCTACTCCATTAATCTTTAAACCAAAATTCCCGTTCAACTCCTCTCCACATTCTCTACATTTCCGTCCCCAAATTCAAACCTTTGAACCCCCTCTTCAAAAATCGACGTTGGTCTTTTCTTGTTGAACGTGGTATAGGTTGCGACATCCTAAGTCACCATTTCTCCCATAAATTTGCTTCACCGTGCTACTAAACCTCACAAATCCGAAACCAAACTCTAAATTAACCATCTCTACTTTAATATCAAGAATTAATTTACCCTAGGAAGCAATACACCTCGCTGACCCTTTTTCCATCAAACTAAAATATGTTCAAGCAACCCAAAACCCATATCATTTTGAAGAAAAACACTCTATGAGGCTAAATATTCATGTATTGGAATTTACTGATTTTATTTGGATTTGAAATGGATTTTTAAAGATCAAAAGAGATTACGTTTATAAGAAGAGGATCGGCGGATTTTTGGTTGACCAGAGAATGAATTTTAGGTTTTAGTGAACGTAGTATGTGTATTTATAGGAAGTGTATAATATTTTATTACTAATTGATTATTTTATTTGATTATAATCAATCGTTATGTGCATCCATCGTTTAAAAATCCGTATTGTCACACAACATATCCAAATTCCACAAAAATGGACATACAACTACAGTTCGACATCACAGACCCAACGAGACTTGTTTCGTCGAATGCCGAGTCTGTTCGCTCACACAACGTATTTTTAAAGTCAAATTACTGACTGTTCTTCATGTTAAAATCCCGTACAGCCACATAATCACGAAAATTGAAATCTAACAATAATTTAATATTTCAGATCCAACAAAATTAATATCATCGAAAGCAAAGGTCATTTGTAAAAACGGCTATTTTTAAAGCTCTAAATAAACCCATTCAAATATTAATATATTAAAAAATAATTAAATTTAATATTAATAAATTAACATTATCGTATATATTCACAATAGAATATCATACAACTCCAAAATATTCCTATCTGAATTTATAAATTGGCATTTAAAATCCAGATTAAATCAGTATTCATTTTATATTGAAAATCCATTTATAATATATATATATATATAAATCGTTATAAGTTATAAAGGAGTTCCATAGTGACTTTTCGAAAATTTGATTTGGACACAATTCACAATCTACAAGACGAAATCTCGGTTTTTCTCTTCCATTAGAAAAATGTACTTCACCAGCTCCGAACGTTTCTTGTTTCACAGAAACCCGACTTAAAACGGATTCTGTATATTCGTTTAAAATTCGAATCGCTAAATTACAAACTGCCGTGACATTTCGAGCTCGATTATAAATATAAAATAAATTAATTGTTCAACTGATATTTAAAAATGAATTCATTAATATAATTCAATTCTAAACTGAATTATATCTTATAAATAATCCAATTCACACAATATTGCGAACTCAACTTAATTCTGAGTATTTCGGAATTAAATATATTATTATATTATTTATATTAATTAAATATTCAATATTATTTAATGAAACAACCATTTAAATCTATAAATCACTATTTATATAATTAAATTAATTAATTATTATACCGTAAAAATATGGGACATTACATTCTTCCCCCCTTAAAATAATTTCATACTCAAAATTGCTAAGGTAGAAAACAAACCCTATTAACTGGGTTAAAAATTATTTGTTTACATCTTAACCTCAGTTTCAATTGAACCAATTAATTTCAATTAGAATATTAGTGCATTCTTACCAAAAAAAAATTTCAAAATTCTAAAAAAATTCTAACACCTTAAAATTTTGGAAAATTTCTCCAGCACCTCCTTTGTACGGCTCAATCGGTATAACTACAACTTGCCTCTCTAGGCATTCTCCAACCAAAAAAATATCAAACAGCCAAGCGGCTTGCCAAATAGGCTCATTAATCACCAAACTCATATAAAAATAAACTTGTACCTTTTTTTCGGGCATATCATTATATCCTTTCCATCTACTACTAATTCAACATATACCAAGGTCATCCCAGTCAAACTCAAATCACTTTTATCTCCAACACAACCATTCGCTTATCCAAGCCAAATTCCATTCTCAATCTCAAGTTCCATTCTCGGTTCCAAACTCCTAACTTATCAATTCAACTGACTTAATCTTGTTAAGTTCCATCCATATATTTCATTAACTAATTAATTCCTCAAATCAGTTATCTTTATCTCGAAATCCAAAATTTGATTTTTCTTTCAAAAATCAATCCATTTACTTACTAGAGTCAAATTATATTCAAAATCCAATCTTACTCAGTATCGTTTAATTTTCACTTAACTGGCTCTAATCCAATTTCAATTTACTTCCATAAATTTCTATTTAATTTATTTTTGATTCAAACAATCTTTTCTCAGGGATTTTCAAATAACTATCTTTTCACAAATTTATTTTCCCTTTCAGGACTCAAAATAACTAGTTTTTCCAAAACAATTCGAAATCAATATCTTTGGTAGTAATCCATCACATAGAACTCGAAAATGAGCACTGATGATGTGGCCAACATCATCAGAGTTATTTCCCAGCGAATGAAGTGAGTTCAATACTATATCACTTTCCACAACCATTTTTAAACACTTCCATTTTGAAATCAGTTCATAATATCCTTTTCAATGCTTGTAAAATAATTTAAAATCTCCTAGAATTTTAAAATTCCCATATATTTAATCCAAAACCATTTACAAACACTTTCCCAAATTTAGGAATTTTAATTCCAATTCTGATTTTAATTTCATCTTTAATTCATTTCGTAACACTTAGACGAATTTTATTCGGTTATATCTAATCTTTTCACTTTTTATAATCTCATTCGATAATAATAACAACAGTTAATCCCAAAAAAAATCCATATGCACATTGAGTAAAGGATACAGAACAAACATCATCAGGGTCGGTCGTGCACAATGCTATCTGAGGCACTTAAACAGCCAAATATCAAACCCAAAATAATCACTCGCAACATCTCATGCGACCATGTCTCCAACCAAAGTTAGACACGAATCATGATTCAGGCGCGGAAGCAAAGGTCAGTCGTTCATATTGGGGCAAAGCCGCTCAAACGCAGAAGCAAAGCAAATCGTCCGTTCAACATAGGCGGAAGCGACCTCATAGCATGGTCGTAAGGATAAACAGCGCCATACAAAGGCAGCAAAAGGACGAGCGCCCTTGAACTAAGAAGGTCTGTCGCACAAGGAACAGGAGAGGGTCAGGTCCAGTCCCGCATTCCGCTCTTATAAAATTATCCAAGTTTCCAAAAGCATTCACGCTTACAGGGACGCTCGCTCCTATGAACCCGCCCGCACATGATAACTGAATACAGCTGCAGACAGTTGGCTACAGCTAGCCGATGGCATGATTGTAATTAATAGAATAAGTGATCTGTAGCCTGCATAAATGGATTTCAGATCATTTCCCACGGGAGCTCACCTATAAATATACCATGGCTGCCAACATAAAAGGGATCCAATCTTTGAAACCACAAAGTGCTGCTAAATTCTATCCTCAACTACTGATTCGGCCATGGCGTCAAGAACAATCTTGTGATCAAGGAAGACGAAGACATCCTCCTTCTCAATCATTGATCCATCCTTCTTCTCCTCAAATTCTACCATTCTCTTGTATAATTCCAAGCTTGAAATATATAAATGAGGGTATATTGAGTGAATATAGAGATGTATGGAAAGAGAGAACTTATGTATTTTGTAATCCTCATTATAAGATTGAAAATCACCTTCATAGTGGATGTAGGCCTAATTAACGGCTGAACCACTATAAATCTCGTCTCTACTTTACTTTTTCTCACATTTTTCATTTTCAATTGCTGATTAAACACGGTTCCATTTATTTCTTAGAAGTACAGTTTTAGTACCTTGGGTGTTTAGACCATTTTTGGTGTAAACATTTTGGCGCCCACCGTGGGGCTGTGTTTGATTCTTTCCCCATTTCAGATCCGGTAAGATTTTATGAGGGGCACTGTGCTTGAAATCATGAGCATGCCAAAGGAAATTGCTGACAAAATTGATGGCGTCTCCGATGTTGCCACATCGCCTACCATCCATTCCGAAGAAAGGGACCCGTTCAAAGTCGAGGCTTCCATAACCAAGAGGGAGTTGGAAGAAGCAATGGCAGGGGTAACAAGTCAAATAACTATTGCAAACAACACATTGATAAAGAAGATCGAGTCAATGCTCGTTATCGAAGCCTCTGTCACAAAAGCCACACCAAGTGTCGCTGACTCTCCGTTCGCTCGAACAAGTCGTGCAACGAAATAGAATTTTCTGCTGAACGAGAAAGTTCCACTCCGAAAACTGCATGTCATGATTATGGACCTTGGCAAAGACCCGGCAAGGAGAAAAGCACTCGTTCCACGGATCAGAATGAAAAGTGAAGGTATATCTTAGGTGCAAGGGGTGGAGCCAAGCAACATAGAAGGAAACCACACTTTTTTAAGAATTTTGAAGTCACCTCCCTCAACGACCCCATAGAGAATATCTTTAGGGCAACTAAGAATACTGTAGAAAATCCAGCCCCAGAACGGATGCAACTCAGAGATGCTACCATGAAATCAGGAAGGTTCTATCAATTCCACGACCAACCAGGACACAATACTAATGAGTGTGGACACTTGAAATCGTTAATCAAGGGTCTGGTAACGGAGAACCATTTGCAATAATATGTTGAAGGCCATTTTCCTATTGCTCTGTAAACATGGGGAAGAAAACTCTCCGAGGAAAAGGCCTAAACTAGCTCGGAACTAGTGCTTGGCTAGGGATCAGTAACTGGTGTCCTGATTACGGAATTTTGAACTAAAGTTCCCGTGACTCCGCTTTATTACTCCATTTTTTATTCTGTTTACTTAAGAAATAATAGTCGTTTTACTTTGTTTTGCCACTTGCTATATTCATGTTTGACAATGAATTACTTACAAGTGCCTTGTACAAAGGAAATTACCATGTGCTTATCTGAGTACCTACTCATTTTTCGAATGTAGGCATGATAGAAGCAATTAATCATACCCATCCTAATTGCAAAAGGAAGGTTCTCAAAGCACATCTTAAGCAAAACGGCTTGAAAGCATCACAAAGAACATGCAAACCAAGTTGGATGTATAAGCACATCACCTCAACAAGACATGCTGTTCTAAGACAAACAACAAGCCAAAAGATGGAACGTCCCTAAGCAAGCATTTGCTGGAGAAACTGACATCAGGCTTCAAAAAAAAGGTACAAGGGAAATGATAAAAATGTCCCACAGATAAATACCTAGGCTAGAAACATCAGTCCTAGTGTCGGAAGGACCGACAAAACATGCTGGAAGGACCAGCGCAAATCAGAAATCCTAGCTGAAAGGGGGTAATCAGAAATACTAGCCATATGGCGGTATCCAATAAGGTCTTTCAGTCTTAGAAAAATCAAGACTAATAAGGCCAAACTTGGGTCGAAATTGAAACCTAAGACCTCCCATGGGGCACCCAAAAGAAAACACATAATAACCACGCGTTGTTTTTAAAAAAAATCATGAGTTGATCAAATGAAATCATGATTCAAATTAACAGAATCTATGAAATTAAAAAGAGCTTTGGTATGGGGACATCACCATTGTGTAAAAAATCACCAATGACCGCTCAAAACATACCACAGACTAGTTACAACATCATTGCGAGAACTATTCGAACAATAAGATTCGTGCGAACAACAAATTAAAAGTGCGACCACTCATAAGAATGAAAGTAATAAAACTATGATAGCACCTAAACTATACAAACGTAAGTATGCAAACATAAAATATTAAGCAAGGGGCGGCACTCGCACAAACAACTGTTCTAAGTACGTAACAGGTAAAAGAAAATAGGCAGGAATCAAACCATAAAAGTCACAAATGCTATTTCTTATATAGAGAAGGATGAAGCAATTGTTCAGGCATTTACCGATCTATCTATACAAAAGAGCTGTCGAAGAAAAAAAGCTTATGATCTTAGACTATTAACCAGCTAGATTCCTTTTGCGTTTCAGGATGGACATAGCCTTGGTATTCCAAATCTCGTCCTCATCTTCCGGATCGAACACATCTGGTAAAGATGTGTCATCTGATGAAGGTGTGATGATGGGGTTAGTGCTGGTAGATATTAGGTCAGAATCAATGGCGGTAGGTTGAGCAGTAGTGCCACAAACAGATGAAGGAAGTGGTGAAAGCACACCTGATGCAGATGAATAACAAGTGCTAAACTCAGTAATCCCTGGTGCAGAAATAAGGAAATCCAAATCTGGGGAAGATTGGTAAATATCAATTTTACCTGGAGTTTCTGGGTATACAACATCAGCCCCGTGGTTGTTCACTTCAAAAGAAGTATTGCCACGGCTCGCGCACTGTGTAACAACATTCTCTTAAGATGGATACTCGATGATGGGTTGAGTTCTTGCAACATCTAAGGCAGAGCAATCTGTGGGGGGAATAGGGGAGCTCGAAATATCAGTTATGACGGAATCAGGTGGGGCACAAGGAATGGTAGCGTCTGAACATTCCTTCTTAAACGATTGATCTCGCTCATTCGCCAATATCCTCCTACCTTCAACCAGAGCCTTGCGGTCTTCTTCTCCTAAAAGCCATCCTTGAATGAATTCGTCATCGACATCACCGAAATATGAAAGTACCTGTTCCCAAACGAGAGACAGAGTTCGTGGAAAATCCTTGTTCAAATAACTTAGACTTCCACAATTCATGACACTGCAAATATAGGATTGAAACAAAGTATTGTCAGTCTCGATTCTAGCTTCATCAAGATCTCTACGCAACCTGATTTTATCCTCTTCAGAGGATCTAAGGGTTTCATTCTGAAAAGCAATTCTGCCTTTGAGAGCCATGTATTCTTGTTTTAGAGAAATTGAAACCTGCTTTTCTAAGGCCAAATGGCGCTCAACAAGTTCTTGAGCTGACTGAGCTTCTAAAAGTCGCGCTCGCACACCTCCAGCTCCTTCCTAAGCTCGACATTTTTGGCCTCTAAGCTATTCACTTTAATGCTTTTGTTCTTTAAAGAAGAAATCTCAGATTCCTGGGATCTAATCAAGTGGATCAGGCCAGCTTTGTTGTTTTCTAAGGTTTCAATATGGTCAAGGTGCCGAGCGTTCAATTTCTGGAATTCATAACCAAATTTGACCCAATGTTCCTGTAGTCTATCAACATCCTTCATGGCCAGATTCATTTGTGTCTCAAATTGATTCTTAACAATACTAAGCTGATTGGTCATGCTACTTTTATGGCATCCAAACTTTTCATAGCTTCTCGTCTATCATTGGGACGTAAATCCAGGTCAAAATGCATTTCCCTTAAATCCCAACTGCTAAAGCGATCCTTAAGCGTTGGGTTTCCAGGAGGAATCCTATAAGGTGATCACGTATTATTTGAACCTAAGAAGGGGTCAGAACAATAGATCTTGCAGAAGATTCAACCAATGCGAGCACCTTAGCCTGATCAAGTCCCCACGCCTTGACGAATTGACCATTGGAAGTTCAGAGGCATGTTGGACCTGATAGCTTGAAGACAGTTGAGGGTGCCTCAAATAATAGGAAAGGCGAGACTGTAAGAGGCTTCGTGGATCAGTAAGATCGGCTTGTTGAGAAAAGCTATCACATTACGAATAGTTCGCATTTACACCTAAAAAATAAAACATGAGTTCAGCAAGCGTTCATAGATTATCAGATTTATGGGAAATTGTGCCATAAGTAAGATGACATCAAAAACGGTTCCAGGGGAAGTTATGAAGGCAAAAGCTCTCTCAGGACGCTGAGCAGGCCCTCAGATTCTTCCCATGTCAGATACAACGGGGTCAGATATCACAATATCACCCTGGCTCAAGTATTTGGCAGAGTCCAAATCCCCCAGGTCTCCAAAAGTCCCTGAGGAACCTTCCGCCTGAGTAACAGGGCGAACATAACTTTCGGCGGTCGATCCAGAAATTACATCGACCCTCGAACCATGCGCGTTCTCATCGACTCTTCTGTCACTCCTTTCGGTAATCAAAGACGAAGGTCGACCACTTACATCAGGGATTAAACGTTTCTTTTTAAAAGGCTTACCTGCAGAACATTGAGAGTAAACCAAAGTCTTTTCAACAGATCGTGTAGAATGAATTAGCTGGTACTTACGGAGGTTTTCCTCTGAAAGCAACACCTCTCTGCTCCTTTCTCTCTTGTCAACAAAAATTAAAGAATTAAGGAGGGCTTGATCTAAAGTAAGACCCCAACAGAAGGTATCACTACAAGAATCAGAGAGAAAGCCAGATGAGAAAGAGAAAAGGAGTAAAGAACTCTAAAAGCAAAGGTGTAATTTCCTCCTCCATCGTCCGTAGAATTTACAAGGACACCGGACAAAGAAATATTGATCCGGAAACCCCTTAGCACCATCCTTCAGACCAGTGATAATTCTATCATGCATACTTTCCATAAAAAAGAAAGAAGGAACGTCTACCTCCCTCCTCTTAAATGTATATAAACAACAAATATCCGCAAACGTGGGTTCCTGCTGCCTTACTTTCATGAAAAGTATGTATAGCCCAAGCAAAATTTGATATCCACTAGGATGCAAATGATATGGGGCAATGGCCAGTTGCCACAAAATGGACTCTAGATAAGGATTAAAGGGGGGAATCGCCCTGCAAGACAGCATGTGATAATTGACCGCAACATACCCAAAGGGTGGACCATCGGCCAATTCTCCTATTCTAGGAAATCTGGCTTCGTCTTGTGAAAACCCAAAGTGATTGCATATTTCTAAATACTGATCAAAAGAAAGCGTCGATTTACGGCAACCGGCCGCTACCCTATCAAAAAAGCGAGGTTGAGGATGAATCTGGCTAATAATCAAATCAGATCCAGTAGCCGTGGCAGCCTCAATTGCCCGATGCAGACCCTCTTGTTCCCAGACATGATGAGTTAACTGGTATTAAGATGAATTAGCAGTTAGTTACATATCAGCACAAATAAGTATATTTAAAGAGAAATTATGAATTGAGTCACTAGTAATCAAAAGGAGGCAACTCTGTACAGATACACCTTCCAAATAAGATCATCAGCCCTCTCCGATAAAAAGAATTTATTGATAATATAATTGCATAAAGGAAGGGTTATAAATTCAGAAGTATGAGAAAGCAGGCTCTGATTTGGTCGATCACGACTGTTAGTCACACCTGCCAAAAGAATAGTGAGAAGGGAAGAGCATAAGTATCGCTATGATATAAGTCTTCCATTAAACATCCGAAAAAGGCATGATGAATTAGGAAATGTCATTTCATAAGCATTTCTGTAAATGACTTGCTAGCATAAAAAGGCTTAAGTTTATCACATAAGTCAGAACCGCCAGAGGATTCTGCGTGACATTCAAATACATACCAAGTCAAATCAACACTTCTCAAACATCACAACCATGTGTTCCAGCAACTCGACGTTGCCAATTGAGAACCCTTTGTACAAAACCGAGAGTAATAATCCAGAATCAGAGGTAAAAGGAAGGAAATTCACTTACAAGCGGAATTAAAGTCGAAGAAAAAAGCGTTATAGCTGGAAACAAACTGAGGAAAACCGTCAACCAAAAGAGGGTCCGACAAGACGATCAATCGAGCAAAGAAAATCGAAGCTTCAAGAAGCAACAGCGAGGTCTTCTACGATGAAATCTCCATTGAAATAAGTTTATTGAAAAATATAAAAGCGGGAAAATGAAGAGACAATATCAGTCCACTACAACGAAACAATCCCAAATTTTTGTATGACCGACCGCTCGACAAATTTACCAAACAATGTGCGATAACACATGTCGAAGCCAGTAATTCCTTACTAAAGGAAATCACGGACTTCGAGGGGCAAGTGTTAATTCCTAAAAAATCCATACGCACATTGAGTAAAGGATATAGAACGAACATCATCAGGGTCGGTCGTGTGCAGTGTTATCCGAGGCACTTAAACGACCAAATACCAAACCCAAAACGTGCGCTCGCAACATCTCATGCGACCTTGTCTCCAACCAAAGTTAGACACGAATCGTGATTCAGACGCAGAAGCAAAGGTCGGTTGTTCATATTGGGGCAAAGCCGCTCAAACACAGAAGCAAAGAATAATCGTCCATTCAACATAGGCGGAAGCGACCTCATAGCATAGCCATAAGGACAAACAACAAATACAAAGGCAGCATAAGGACGAGCTCCCTCGAACTAAAAAGATTGGTCACGCAAGGAACAGGGGAGGCTCAGGTCCAGTCCCATGTTCCGCTCTTATAAAAGTTTCCAAGTTTCCCAAAGCATTCACTCTTACAGCTATGCCCGCTCCTATGAACCTGCTCGCACATGATAACTGAATATAGCTGCAGACAGTGTGCTATAGCTAGCCGATGGCATGATTGTAATTAATAGAATGAGCGATCTGTAGCCTGCATAAATGGATTTCAGATTATTTCCCGGGAGGGGGGGCTCACCTATAAATATACCATGGCTTCCAACATAAAGGGGATCCAATCTTTGAAACCACCAAGTGCTGCTAAATTCTATCCTCAACTACTGATTCGGCCATGGCGTCAAAAACAATCTTGTGATCAAGGAAAACGAAGACATCCTCCTTCTCAATCATTCATCCATCCTTCTTCTCTTCAAATTCTACCATTCTCTTGTATAATTCCAAGATTGAAATATATAAATGAGGGTATATTGAGTGAATATAGAGATGTATGGAAAGAAAGAATTGATGTATTTTGTAATCCTCATTATAAGAATGAAAATCATCTTCACAGTGGATGTTGGCATAATTAACAGCCGAACCACTATAAATCTCGTCTCTACTTTACTTTTTCTCGCATTTTTCATTTTCAATTGCTGATTAAACACGGTTCCAATTATTTCTTACCAAATTGTTGAAGTACAATTTTAGTACCTTGGGTGTTTAGACCATTTTTGGTGTAAAAGACAACCAATATATCCAATATATTATAATCATTCCAATATAAATCTTTTATATCAAAATATAATTTGGGTAAAATTATTTCGTTACCCTTATTTCAAAACATACTGTCTTGTTTCATCGTATTCAAGGGTTTAGAAATCCTTATTGATACAGCGGATCGAATTGATCGACCTGAATTCATAACCAACTCATCCAAGAAATCTCCACAGTATAAAACCATTTTTATAAAATCTACAAGTACGTTCACTCGTATATATAGACATAACTCAATCTAGGGTATTACTAACCCTATCTCTACTGAGTTACGCCACAAAGCCAAGGTAATTACTTAACCTTTAGCTCTGATACCACTATAACGACCCAAGATTTTTGACCTAGAAAATCAACGTAAAACCCATGTTAATTATTCAGGCATTGAACATTCTAGGTCATTAATAGAAAGAAGTTAGAGGGTGATAATAGATAAGATAGAAAATTAGAATAGAAGAAGAAGAACATAACTACAACAACATCAGAGTAACACGAATCTTACAGCGGAACGAATATATAACATAACTTTGGAATAAAACAGTATCGGTATACAATACTATTATCAGAGTACAACACTTACAACACAGCAGAAATAACAATAGCTATATAATCCCGAAGCCTCCTGCTCCAGCTCTCCAAGTATCTGTAAAATTCTGACTACTTGATTGCCCGTACAAAATTTGGACACCCAAGAGTTTAGGGAAAACAAAACAAAATAAACTCTAGGTCAGTCATGTGACTGGTGTGAGTAAACTCCAAACACTTGGTCTAACTTTTCCAGTCCTTTTCAAAAGCAATGATAATCGTAAGACCGATCAACACATAAATACAGATGGTTTTTTTACCTTTTGAGAACCCAAAATATTTCTTAAGATCAATATTTTCTGATATTATAATAATGTCTAAATCAAGTAGATAGCAATCTAGTATAACTTTTTCATCTCACGCTCTATATATATAATATACAATCAAAAACCGCGGGCTCTTATTGGGTACCAACTATGACAAGGTATGGAACCACCTTCCGATAAGTGTACTCTAGAAGCGATACACTGGAGTTCAACAAGAACATCTTGTAACTCGGCCGCACATGACCGACCATTCATTTCGCTTGAATGTTACGAATATATTATCATCTTACGGATGGTATACCAACATAACTATTCCCAGGTGATGCAGAATTGAAAGAGTAACAAATATGAGTATTCTCTAGATGGTGACAATATATCCTACTTGGGTGTGACCCACTTAGCCATGCTGCCTACCCGATTTCTGCCATTTCCTTGTTGATGAGGCTTGAGGTCATAACATATCTTTTAACAGATCACTCCTTCATTTACGTTGAATTCCACATCATCATACCCGTCAAATCACAAATTGATTTCCCCAAAAATACCATGGGTATAAGCTAAGAGAAACAAATTCCTCCACCACCAACGTAAATACGTTTGAAACGATTACGCGATCTACCAGATATACTCTGTCAAACATTCGTCCATTCAAGTTGTCCTGGGACTGGACAACCCGAAGGCACTATTCTGTAAATCCATCTTAGGCAATTTCTACCTAGGATTTACTGAACAACCCTTGCATAACTCTGTCTTCAATTATCTTCATTATATTTGATTTGCAACGCTAATGCCATATGGAGTGGTTTTCAGATAATATATCAGATCCCTGTCTCTCCGTATTGACATTGGAAATGGTCAAAATCTTTGATAGTCGATGATTTAACTATCAAAGGAAAACATGTGTACAAACAATGGTCGTATTTCCAAATGGAAATCTTATTTATCAATCATCAATCAACATTTATCCCTTTAAATTAATTAATTTCATTTCCCTATTCCTGTTTTTCCATATTTTTCTTAAAACCCGTTAAGCCATTCACTTTTCTCAGAAAAACATTTCCATCTATTATAACTATTTATTTTCTATATCTCAGAAAATATTTCTTTTTAACCAACGGAAAACATCCTCATATATATATACACACACACAACTTCTATATTTAGAAACTATACATTATTAACAGTGGAAAACGTTTCCATATTTACTCCCTTTTCTTATTTTCTGTATAAGAAAAACATTTTTGATTCTTATTTGGAAAACCTTTCCAAAACTCCTTCATTGGATTAAAACAGATGTTTAAATAAAACATCGCTATGCCAATTCAAACCATTACACTCATTAACTAAATTCACTTAACCAACCTTCACTGTCGAACCTTAACCATTCCTTAGTTAAAAATAAAGTCAATCAAGTTGGGGTATAAATACCTCTCAGACCTTAACTGAACAACATTTCTAACCTTGAAATAGACAAAGTTCACCTCTTAAATCTTTAACAAACTTCCTTCCATAACTCTCGGATTCTATTTACGATTCCACTTCTTTTACAGAAATCATTTGATTATAACAATAGTGTTATAATCCCATCCTTCCGAAATATAATAACTTAAATATAACTTTTAGTTACTAATTTGGATAAATAAGCATCAACTAATTTATTAATAAATAAATAAATCTTGATTAAAAATGGAAAGTGAATAATACTTTCCTGAATTTTATAAAATCATATTTCAACGTATAATTCTCTCTCGACTAATCTCTATTCGATAACTCTCTTTCGAATAAACTCTACTCGATAACTCTTTTCTTCAAATAAACTATATTCGATAATCTCTCTTTCGAATAAACTATATTCGATAATCTTTCTTTGAATAACTATATTTGATAACTCTTTTCTTCGAATAAACTATATTCGATAATCTCTCTTTGAATAACTATATTCAATCAAATCTATTCGAATAACTAATATTCGACTAATTCTAATTTGATTAACTCTATTTGATTAACTCTTATTTGATCAACTAATATTCGATTAAGTCTATTTGAATAACTAATATTCGATTAACTCTAATTCGATTAACTCTATTCGAATAACTAATATTCGATTGACTCTATTCGAATAACTAATATTCGATTAATTCTAATTCTATTAACTAATATTCGATTAACTCTATTCAAATAACTAATATTCAATTAACTCTATTCGAATAACTAATATTCGAATTACTAATATTCGATTAACTCTAATCGAATAACTAATATTCGAATAACTAATTCGATTAACTAATATTCGGTTAACTCTATTCAAATAATTAATATTCGAACTAATTTTATTTTAACCCTATTTCCGATCTTATTCAAATTCCTATTTGAATTCCTATTTCAAATCCCAATTTTTCCTTACAAATGTTTTAATTTATAAAATATTCATTTTAATCCATTATTCACATCGAATGTGAAAAATATTTCTTTTATATAATCCGTTAAGTTTGATTTCGTATTTTAAAATAATTTTCCACTTCCAAATTCTATTTATACTTCTATTTATAGAATTATTCACACAAAATCTCCTTTTTATTTCTAACACTTAACTCTCATTTATAATTCCCTTTATAAATGCTGTGTTCACATTCTGTTTAAAATATCGATGTCAAAACCAATTTCTGCTTCTCTATATAAGTTCAGACTTATATATTCCATTTATCACATGATAAATGTTTTATTTAATTTATAAAACATTATTTATAATCAATCATCCCAATTTATCTATTAAAACATATTCTATTTAAAATCTACTTTAAACTAATCCTTTCCTTTTATCTGTTAAAATCGATTTCCATTTAATATTTATTTCCCACAAATTTCCTTTTATAAAATTCTATTCATTTCCCAAATATTTCCTTTTATAAAATTCTATTCATTTTATAAATATTCCTTTTATAGTTCTATTTATTTTATAAATAAATATTCCTTTTATAATTCTATTTATTTTCTAAATAAATATTCCTTTTATATTTTATAAAATCCTTTAATTTTATAAACAATTTCTTTTATAAAATCCTTTGATTTTATAATTATTTCCTTTTATAAAATCCTTTGTTTTTACAAATAATTCCATTTATAAGATCCTTTGATTTTATAAATATATTTTATTTTCAATATACACTTTGAAAATTCCCTTTTTAATTCCAGTATTATATATGGTATTTAAATTACCAAATAACAAGGATCAATATTATCTAAAAACATATAATCAAATTGTATCTAAACACACATAATCACTAACGATTATATATCACCTCATATATCACAATTTATGAAAAACAGTAACATAAATGTTGAGGAACCAAGTTGGATCCCTCCAACCTGTTTCCCTGCATCCACAGATGTTAAACAATATAACTGACATCAATTTTCATTTCAATATGAAATATTCTGATAAGAAGAATCAATGTTTGATTAACGATATATATATATATATATCGTTATCTATAATTTCAACTAATCAATTAGCAGTTCATCACAACAGTTAACATACAGAAATCAACCAACATTTATTAGTTCTAAAAATGCATTATAAAAATATAACTGGGAAGAGCTAGTGAGTTTTACTCACATTGGACATCATCGTTAAATAACGATAACTGTCGGTTGATTCAAACAGACAGTTTATTTCGCTATAAATTGTAACGAGCTCCAATCCACTCCCTCTCAATTCCATTGCATAGCCGCCGTCCGTATGATCTCAACGGATCTTATTTTGCTGAATTTGGATAACGTATGTTATACTTATTGATTTTACAAGACAATACACTATTCAAATTAAATTAAACTAAATTTATTTATGTATTTGGGCCTCACTACTTACCCACACCCAGCCCAAGCTCTTTCGACCCAAAATGAACAGTACTCTTCCTCTTCACAGTTAAACATAACTCGCTCATGTTTTAATGGCCATCACCGCACGTTTCTCTCTCCGTCAAACTCCTTCTCTGCTCCGTGAAACTTCAAATCAAAAACCCCGTTCAACTCCTCTCCACATTCTCCACATTTCTGTCCCAAAATTCAAACCTTCGAACCCCCTCTTCAAAAACCGACGTTTGTCTTTTCTTGTTGAATGCGGTACAGGTTGCGACATCCTGAATCACCATTTCTCCCTAAATTTTCTACACCGTGCTACTAAACCTCACAAATCTAAAACCAAACTCTAAATTAACCAACTCTGCTACAATATCAAGAATCGATGAACCCTAGGAACCAATACACCTCGCTGACCCTTTTTCCATCGAACTAAAATATGTTCTAGCAACCCAAAACCCATATCATTTGAAGAAAAACACTACAGGAAGCTAAATATTAATGTATTGGAATTTACTGATTTTATTTGGATTTGATATGGAACTTTAAAGATCAAAAGAGATTACATTAATAAGAAGAGGAGCGACAGATTTTTGGTTGACCGGAGAATGAATTTTAGGTTATAGGGAACATAGTATGTGTACTTATAGGGAGTATATAATATTTTATTTTTTTATTAATTGATTATTATATTCAATTATAATCAATTGTTATGTGTATCCAATTTAACACCCCACGTCCGTTAATGTCACTCACAAAGGGAATGCATTATGTTTCGTGGAGCGTTATAAGTAAACAGAACAGAATATTACAAGACAGGTACATAAAATAGTACTTGAAAAATTTATAACTTTATTGCAGCGGAAACAGAAATAAGTTTGGTTACAACTTCAAACCCGTCGCACCAAAACCAAGTACATAATATCAGTCTTGTACAAAAACCATCAGAGTACACAATTTTAAAAACCATAATCCCCAATCCAAAATGCCATATGAAAGAGAATCAAAGCTAAGCATTACTTTCAGCACTTCAAGCAGGAAAGTCCAAATCAAGCTTCAACGTGCCTACCCTGAGAACTTGTGGGGGGGGGGGGGGGGGAAGGAAAGAAAAGATGCAAAACAAAAAGGGTCAGACATAAAGTCTGGCGAGTCCAGTGACTTTAACAGTATAATTAGTAAAGCAACATGATAAGAACATAAACTGGATATAAGAGATGACTGTAACATAAGCAGATATGACAAGGTAACAAGATGAACAATATGTAACATTGACTGCACTTCTAACCACTATAAGATATTCACTGCACCGCACCAATACTAGTTTCACTCATAAAGATGATACCTCTTGGCTAAATAGAATGATGATAGTTTCGTGTACTTCTAGCTGTCATCATAGGTAACCAACGTGCACCTATCACCACTAGATGTATCCACTATCCTCCTTGTTCGATTATGTACCCCTAGCTGCTTTCATAGGTAACCAATATGCACCTATCACCACTAGATGTACCCACTACCCTATTTGAGTATGTACCTCTAGCTGCAATCATAAGTAACCAATATGCACCTATCACCACTAGATGTACCCTCCCTATTCGATTATGTACCTCTAGCTTCTATCATAGGTAACCAACATGCACATATCACCACGAGATGTACCCACTACCCTTCCCATTCGATTGACTCCCTAACCTTGTAGATACCTGTGTTGGTCCCACAATAGGGTGTATCACCCCCTAAGGTGGCAACCCCGATACTACTGAAATGCACAGCTTATACCTACATGATGCAACATCGTCTTACCTACCAGCCCGGACCCACACACGCCCATGACTCCGTTGGACTTGCACTGCCATCGCTAACTCTTTATTTACCTCTTACAATCAACCCCATTAAGCGTGTCCCTGTCCTCGACCTAGTTCGAGCTCATATAGATACTGAAATGGGTTACTGATTGAAAAGGGTCCATACACTTGACACAAGCTCCCTCCTAAACTTGGTCCCCACTTGGAATTCCCACTTAACCCCTTTTTTATCCCCATGTCTTATCACATGTCTCGTCTTGATTAAGTGCTTTTATTATGTTTCATATGCTACCCATGTTACTCACTTAACCCTTCATTATTCCCATGTCTTACCACATGTCTTATCTTGGTTAAGTGTTTTTAATTATGTTTCACATGCTACCCATGTCACCCACTTCACCCTTTTACTATTCCCATGCCTTACTACATGTCTTATCTTGGTTAAGTGTTTATTGATTTATTATACCCGTAATCGTGCAAGACCTCCCACATTTGATTACTGTTTGCGGTTGCTGGATATGTCGGGCGGTTCCGAGCTGACTTCTACCGCAATCGAATCTAACCTCATGTCTTAGCATTATTACACATCTAATTTCTGCCTTTGACCTCTCACATCATATTACCAAATTGCGGTTGCTGGATATGTCGGGTGGTTCCGGGCAGACTTATACCGTAATCCAAATCTAACCTCGTGTCTTAGGCGTTCATTATCACTTTCTTGATTCAAGTCCCAATTTTAAATCTTGGATTATAATATATTCCAATTACCCATAAATTCCAACCCAATTTATGCTTATAATTCTAATCCAATTTTTCCTATAATCCCATATATACAAGTTATACCAAATTATGCCCAAATCAATTTGCGTTCATTATCTCTTCCTTAATTCATGCCAAATTTCAAATCTTGGATTATAGTGATTCCCAATTACCCATAAATTCCAATCCAATTTATGCTTATAATTCTAATCTAATTTATGCCTATAATCCCATGCAAACAAGTTATACCAAATTATGCCAAATCAATTTTCATAATTATTAACAATTGATGCCAAATCTCACGTATACAAGTTATACTCAATTATGCCCAAACCAATTTCCATAGTCATCAACAATTTATGCCAAATATCATTTTATTACAAATTTCCCAACTTTTCCCAATCATCCCAACGTTATTTGTATGTAAATATCAACGCAATAAGCTTAGGCTCAAAGTTAGCCTAATCTCAAAAGGAAAAAGGAAAAGAAGAAGGGAAGAGAATTAAAACATCATAATTGGCATAAACATATAAATAGGTATGTGAACTGAATAATGACAAAATAGATCAGATAGGCATATGATAATAGCAATCGGGTATGAATCTGAAGGATAACAAAACTAGATATGATTCTTCTTATTTATAGGTGTTAGCCTACTTTGTGAACTAGGCTACACAAAGTCAAAAGGGGAATTGGTGAAGAGCTTTGATTAGAAAAGCGTGCACTGGCAGCTCGGATCGAACCCAGGTTCTCAAGCTGAAACCAAAGGATGCGAAGCAGAAAAAAGGAGGCTGGGACAAATCCGGATCGGGTCGAGGAAGCCTGATCTGCCCCTCTTTTCCTCAACACATCTGGCCCGAGCTGGATGCTGGAGCAGTTATCACCCACGATCTCTTGAAGTGCGGAGCAGTTATGCACACATTCCCCACGTTCATCCACAACTGTTATGCGCTGGTAACATCTCCAAGCCCTCACCTCCGAACCAAGCAGGATGCCTGCCACGTTTCCTCGAACCGGAGCCACTCAAGGTAGATTTTTCACCTATAAATACACCTCCAAGGGTCATTTGAAGGGATCTTTTGGCAAAATCAGAACTCAAACCCTCTTGTCAACCGAATTTCATCACCATATTCAAATCATAATCATCTTTCAAACTATATTTTTCATAGAATTGAGTGGATCTATGTGTTGTATGAGTGAATCTGAGTGAGAATCATTAGTGTACTTATATCCAAATCATTAATTCAAAAAGTAGAAAGTGGACGTAGGCTCTTTAACGCGAACCACTGTAAATCGTGTGTTTCCCTTTGCTTTTTGATTTTGTTTTATTAGAATTATTACTAGTTTGGGTGTTAGAGCCATTTTTGGATCTAACATTTTGGTGCTTTCACTGCGAAATCTTCGAATTCTCCGCTTTTTGGGATTATCGTTCTACTATTTGGAACTTCAAGTTCAAAGAAGTTAAGACTCTGTTTCCGACATTTTCAAGTATTTGCTAATTAATCATTGAAGAATTGGACATTATGGCTAAAGGAAAAGAAGTGCAATGCGCTTGGGAGAATGAAGCTAACGAAGATTACCAAGCCATGATCATGACGAGGTCGCAGGGATAGAGCACTGATGCAGGCCAATCCGAACCAGTTGCTCCGAACAGAATGGATGTCTCGACCCTGAACCAAAACGGAAATGCCCATGCTGCTCGTTCCCCCTTCGAACCGAACCAGTTCCACTTCCCTACTCTAACCCGATCCGAACGCGGCTGAAACAGGTACATCTACTCGAGCACCCACCAATGCTCTGATACCGGCCGCGACGACTAGTGAACAACCCATTCCATCTGCACCAGTTACACACGAAGACTTTTTGCGCCTCCTTGATATGCTTGAAAGTACTAGGGATGCTTTGGAAGCTCAAAAACGTGATAGCCTTCATATGCAGGAGAACATGATCATTATTAGTAGGGAAATCAACGAGCTTCGTAGGCAGAAGACACCCTCTCCAACTCACTGCCTTACAGCAAACCAGTCATTCTCTTTGGATGAAGACTGCCCTCGTGAAAGAAGGCCACTTGAACGGCCTGAAAATCTTGATTAGTTGACCTTTGGATCTTTGGGATCCCGTGAAGATGCTGCTCGCGTGCTAGGACCTGGCGACTCGAGCCTGAGAGAACCTATGTTGCTGCCCATGTGTGGTTCTCATGTTCTACCCAGGGATCCTAATATTATTAATCTCACACAAGGGCAACTCCTCCAACCCCTTCCTCCTGTGATTGACTGGGAACGTAGGGAACAGAGTAGAGGAGCTGCCGCTAGAAATAGGATGACATCCCCTAATCAGGAGCATAGGGGTAATCCGAGCATTAGGGCCAGAGAGCCTGAGCCTACATTAAAAAATGCTGATGTATGGGCGATGGTGCGCCAAATCATGTCCGAAAGCCGATGCTACAACAATGAGGACTGGGGCATTGAACAAAATCACACCCCCTTTACAGATGATATATTGGACTTCCAATTCCCTCGGCGATTTAATTTGCCACAAATGGATCGGTATTCAGGGAGAACCGACCCGGGACAACATCTGATGAGATATTCATGGTTCATGAATGCCGCAGCAGCTCCAGACACTGTAAAATGCAAGGCCTTCCCAATTTATCTAGAAGATGTGGCGTTGATGTGGTTCACCCGACTCCCTCCACGGTCGTTATCAACCTTTAAAGAACTAAGTGAACGCTTTATGAACAAGTTACGACTTCATGCTCGAAAATCTAAAAGCGTCATTGAGTTGTCAAGGATTAAACAGGCTCTAGGTGAATCTTTAAAGTCATACTTAGACCGTTTCAACCTTGCTGTTACCGAAGTCAGCGACCCTCATGAACCTACCATTTTGATGGCCTTAATAGAAGGAGTCGACCCTGACACAGAATTCGGGGATTACTTATCTGGAAAACCACCCCTACTAGGGAATTGTTCTACGAAAAAGCCAATATTCGCTTGAGATGAGAGGAAACCCATGTAAATAGAAAGATAAAATCGGAAGGGGCTTCTAAGGAAGATATTCAAAGCAATGTCGCAGTAAACCAGTCCGACGACAGCTCCGGAAGGGTTGAGGTGAACATCGGCAACAAGAATGAAGGCAATACCAACAGGAATGGCAACGGAAATAGGAGGAATAGGAATCGAGGGAACAACTCCAGCAAAAGACCTCGATTCCAAACTTTTGAGAACTATTCGCCATTGAGTGGCACATTGGAAAACATCTGCCTGGATACTTACATCGTATTACAATATAAAAAACCACCACCCAGAGACTCAACCGAAAAAAAGATTGCTACGGGAAAGTTTTGTTCGTTCCATGGAACTCACGGTCATTCTACCAATGAATGCCTCCATTTGAGAGATGTAGTTGAGAAATTGCTGTGGGAAAGGAAGCTAGACGAGTACAAGGTTGCCCCATGGGACAAGGGGCAAGGAGGGAAAGCCCCGAACCAAAACCAGCCTACTTCCAAACCCACAGCCCAACAAAAAGGTAAAGGGATCATTATCAATACCATTATAGGCGGGCCCTATCCAGCTAGCCATAGTTACAAAGCAATGGATCAGTACGTTAATGCCGCCAAGCACTTTGAAGTAGGAGAGTGTAGTAACCTCGAAGACATCACTCCAGTGAAGCAATAGAAGACGATGTCAGACGACGTCATATTCCGTGATAGAGATGATACTGGAATTCAATCACCCACTAAAGACCCGTTGGTAATTACTACAGCCATCGGCCCCTCTTAAGTCCATAACGTGTTGGTGGATAACGGAAGCTCGGTTAATATCCTCTTTAAGAAAGCCTTTGAACAAATGAAACTTGAAGCGAAAGACTTGAAGCCCTGCGAAGGATGGATACGGGGCTTCAATAGGGCGTCGACGGCTCCGATGGGATATGTAGAATTACCAGTGACGTTAGGACAAGGAGATCGCCAGAGAGTGAGAATCCTAGCATTTGTAGTTTTGGATGTTGAGTCACCCTACAATGCCTTCTTGGTACGACCGGCCTTCGCAGAGTATAGGGCATGTATTGCACCTTTGCGCCTACTGCTTAAATTCCAATTGACGTAGGAGTAGGAGTGATGAGGGGTGATCAAGCTATAGGACGAGCTTGCTACATGACAAAGTTGAAGATGTTAATGAAGGGGTTGAATATAGAACCCAAGGATGCTTCTTCCCCTTCGAAGGAAAATTCAGCATAGCAATTAAGGGGTCCATCCTCAAGTGAGTCGCCAAGAGATGCGTTCGAGGATATAGACCCAGAGAGGATAAGGAACCTGAGGACCGAAAGGCGACTCCCAATGAAAAGACAGTGGACATCTCCATTGATGATGTGGATTCGACAAAAAGTATTGAAGATTGGGTCGCAGCTAGATCCAATTCGAGCGAAAGAGCTGGCTGACTTTTTGAAGGCAAATCTGGATGTGTTTGCCTGGACTCACGCTGACATGTGTGGGATATTGCCTGCTATTATGAGTCACTCTTTGAGTATCAACCCAAAACACCTACCAGTCAAGCAAAAGAGGCGGATGTTAAGCCGGGAGTGGTCAGCAGCCTTGAAGGAATAAGTGGAGAAATTAAAGGATAATGGATTCATCAAGGACTCGAAATATCCTGACTGGGTAGCGAAACCAGTCCCGGTCAAAAAATCTAACGGGAAGTGGCGAACGTGCATTGACTTCTCTGACTTGAACAAGGCTTGTCCGAGAGATAGCTTTCCTCTTCCTAGGATTGATCAACTAGTGGATTCAACGGCCAGACACGAGCTCTTATCCTTTATGGATGCCTATTCTTGATACAATCAAATTCCCATGAATATAACAGATCAGGAGCATACAAGTTTCATCATAGACTTGGGGTTATATTGCTATGTGGTAATGCCATTTGGATTAAAGAATGCAGGAGCCACATATCAACGCTTGGTCAAACGCATGTTCTATAATCAAATCGGAAAAACCATGAAAGTCTATGTGGATGACATGCTCGTGAAGTCTAGACAGTCTCCCAATCATACAAAGGACTTGGCAGAGATGTTTGGCATTCTACGAAGGTATGGGATGAAGTTAAACCCTCTAAAATGCTCGTTTAGTGTCGCATCAGGAAAATTCCTCGGGTTCATTGTAAGTTCTCGAGGGATTGAGATTAATCCTAGCCAGATAGCAGCAATAAGGAACATTGAAAAACCACGGAAGATTAAAGGTGTTCAAAGCCTGGCAGGGAATGTTGCTGCATTAAGCAGGTTTATCTCCAAAGCCACAGACAAGTGTGTCCCTTTCTTCGATTTGATAAAACGGGGGAAACGTAACTTCGAGTGGACTCCCGATTGTGTGGAGGCTTTCCAAAATCTATTGGACTTATTAGAGAAGCCCCAGATATTATCAAAACCTGTGGACAATGAGGATTTGTTCGTCTATCTGGCGGTGTCGTCTCATGCTGTTAGCACAGTATTAATGCGTGAAGAAGACAAGGTCTAGAGGCCTGTATACTACGTAAGAAAGAAGCTAGCCACTGCAGAACATAATTATCCAAGAATAGAAAAGCTTGCTTATAGCCTCCTATTTGCCTCTCGAAAGCTCCATCATTACTTTCAAGCTCATCTGATAGTTGTATACACTTATCAACCTCTAAGACAAGTGTTGCAAAGACCCGAAGCATCGGGGGGATTACTTAAGTGGAATATCGAGTTGAGTCAATTAGATTTGAATTTTCAACCACGGAGATCAATAAGGGAGCAGGACTTCATAGCAGAATTCAAGATCCTCGAAGAACAAATAGTGGATGACAAGGTTATTGCTTCAGAACACGAGTTAAAGCTTAGTCCATGGAGGTTATATATGGACGGGGCCAAGAATGATCGAAGATCCGGCGTAGAGTTGTTTTAATCACACCAGAAGGACGATCCATTTACTATGCCCTGCGATTGGAATTTCCTTCCACCAATAATGATTCCGAGTATGAGGCCCTGATTGCCGGGATAAAACTCGCCAAGTAGTTAAGAGTAAGAACACTGGATATATTCTGTGACTCCAAAATAGTTGTCTGCCAAATTCGGAAGGAATTTGCAACCAAGGGACCTCGGCTTGTTACTTATCTTGGAAAAGTGGAAGAGCTGCTAGAAAACTTGGAACATTACAATATAAAACACATTCCAAGAGCAGAAAATCAGAAGGCGGATCGATTGGCTAAGCTAGCGAGTTCTGACAACCCAGAGGAAACCGAAATGGTTTCGATAGACATACTGGAATCACCAAGCTTTGACCTAATGAAAATTGAGCTAGCCTTGGATAATGAGCCAGAGAGAGTCATGGATGACACCAATAAAGAACTTCCTCAAGAGCGGAACTCTCCCATCAAAAAAGAGCGAGAGACGAGCTGTAACACGTAAAGCTGCAAGATACGTTTTATATGACGACGTTCTTTATCGCCAAGGATTTTCCATGCCCCTACTATGGTGTATAGCATACTATGACATCAAGCGTGTACTGCATGAAGTACATGAAGGTGAGTGTGGGGACCACACCGGAGTTCAAACCTTAGCAAACAAAGTATTGCGGTACGGATATTTTTGGCCTATCGTGAATAAAGATGCGGCTCATTACTCAGGACGCTGCGATAAATGTTAAAGATTCGCTAAAATTCCCAGAGCATCTCCGACTCAGCTTAAGTCAATGTTAAGCCCATGGCCGTTTGCCATGTGGGGAATTGATATTATTGGAGTTTTACCCATAGCCAAAGGAGGAGCAAAGTACGCAATCATTGCCGTGGATTATTTCATGAAGTGGGTGGAAGCCGAACCCTTAACCACGATCATGGCAAGGAAGGTGATAAGTTTTTGGGTTAGAAATATTATTTGCCGATTTGGGATACCGAAAACCATTATAACTGATAATGGAACTGTTAGACCGAAATTTGGGCCTAACACCCAAACTCTATGTGAAATCCTCACAAATCACAGATTACAGATAAAAAGCAGTAAAAACAGGGAACACACGAGATTTTTATAGTGGTTCGGCTCAATCCAAGCCTACGTCCACTTTATAGTTTCTTAAATCCTAAGAAGCTATTACAATGTTGTTTGTTTGCAGCTTATACACGAAATCCTCGTGTTTACAATGAAGAAGAGGAGAAAAGAAATTGAATTTACGCACGATAGCCTCGTGTTTGATTGAGTTGAGGAGTATCCAAAGTCCTTGAATACTTGGTAATGGAGGTCGGGAGGTGTTAGTGCCGGAAAAAAGTCCCTTGAAATGACCATCTCGTGGTGTATTTATAGGCGTAGAGGAGCTGCTGGGAGTCCTTAATCGGGTCGGATCGGGTGTGACGTGGTGAGCGGAGAGGACATCTCGGAGAGAGTGGAGAAGTGGCCTTCAGATCGGGTGCATACAGGTGGCGGCCGATCCGAATTAGTAGGAGGTAGTTTTCCCTTAAGAAGCGGTCAAACTTGCTGTGTCTGAGCAGGTACAGGGGAATCGGTTCGGGTCCGACCCGAACCGAGCTGGTGTCTTCAATCCGAAGACTTCATGTGCCAGGTTAGTGCGATGGAGGTCGGATCGGATCGGGTCCGATCCGAACAGGATTTGTGGCTTCAATCCGAAGATTTCTTGTCCAGTGCATCTGAAGGTGGAGCGGGTCGGGGTCTTGTAGTCCGAACCGAACCGAAGGGAATGCATGCCAGAATCTCAAGTGCAGAATTGTGCCAAGGGGGGTCGGGTCTCCTCCTCCGATCCGACCCGGTTAGGGGTGTTGTCAATCTCTAAATCCAAGTTTCCGGTCCTGCATGCGTTCACGGAAACGCACGTAACTTTCAAACCGTAAGTCCGATTGAGCCGAACCAAAGCTCAAACTGAAGCTAATTCAGAGATCTACAAGAGTTACAGAGCCCAGCTCCGTAATCGCTGTTTTCGGGCCCAAAAAAGGTCATCTGGTAGGAGTTTCGGGCCATTCTTTGTTTGTGATGCGATTTCAACCAAATCACTTCATGTCTTCTGACGATATTTGCAACACTTGAGCGTATTGTTTAGAAGAGATTCCATGTATGACTGCTTTGACTAAAAAGCGGGTCAACATTTTGCCCCCAGAACATATTTTGCTGGTTGAAGGAAGATGTGTTCTGGATAATCCAAGGCCACGCCGGGCCTGCCAGCTGCAGGTATAATCCATACCTGCGAAGAAAAGAGAGCAGAAAGGTGTGTCAAATCCTGACAAAATTAATTATACTTTCGAGCATAAACCATGCTTGGGCGTTTGTTTGAGCATAAACCATACTCAAGACACGTCCGAATCATCCTGCCAAAACCTGACGAGGGACCTAACCTTCCGGGTATAAGCCATACCAGGAAGTTCAAACTGAGCATAAACCATACTCGAGTTTTATTGAGTTCCTTTGCCAGATCCTGACAAGACAATAAGCCGTTCCAGAGTATAATCCATACTTAGAAGTCCTAGTGAGTACAATCCATACCCATGTCGGGATAGAGCTATGCTTGCTAAGACCTGACAAGACAGCCTGTCCCTAAGCATAATCCATGCCTAGGGGTCCGAGATAAGTATAAGCCATACTTTAGTTGAGATTGAGGATCCTGCCACAACCTGACAAGATACTTAAATTTGCCAAACATAATCCATGCTCGGAAAGTCCTTCCTTAGTCAATTCAAAGTACAAAACCAAAGCAAATCCTGATTGGTTTGACATCGAGTCTAGAGCACGCTTTGGAGTTAAATCCTAACCCCGAACGTGTGTACACCGATTTAGCCAATCGGAAAACCTAAAGAAAGCAAAGAAACATATCTTAAAGCCTAAGAGATGCAGAAAATGAAAGCTGATCTCATCCAGATCAGTTGATGATGAGCCTACGAGAGCTCGATTCTGGGTCATTCCCTCTACGGGGAGCAGGAGGTGGCAGCGCGGGTGCAGGTGCTGTTGGTTGCTTCACATACTCGGGTAGCTCTCCACGTCTAACCCGTTCCTCAATTAGATCACGAAGATGTCTGCAGTCATTCGTGTCATGCCCATCCATATCATGGAATATACAATGTTTCCCGGAGTCACGTTCTCTCTGTGATGGCTCCCTCCTGGGAGGTTTTGGGTAGGAGATGGCACCGTTTGTGTCCATGTAGATGTCGGTTAGTGACGAATTGAGTTCTGTGTACTTTTCATATCTGGGCCCTCTCCGGGGCTGAGCGTTGCGGTCATTCTTGACGGCAGCTTTTCCTTTGCCTTTATCAGAATCAGACGGTTCTCCGTCTTTGAGCATGTTAACATCGAGAACTTTCTTTTCGGAGGTTGCGTCTTCTTCACGCAAAAACCTATCCGATTCAAGGTAGAATTCGCTGAGATTCCTTGGTGGGTCCCGGTACAAGGATTTTTTGAACTCCGAGTTGTCTAGAACGCCGGATACTGCCGCCATCAATACCATAGATGGCTCAGGCCGATCAACTGATGCTGCTGCAATGTTGAATCTTTCCAGAAATGATCGCAGAGTTTCTTTGGGTCTCTGCTTGATTGTAGTGAGTGACATGACATTTTTGGGTCGAGCGATATGGACCCGAAACTGTTCAATGAAGAGAGCGACCAACATGTTCCAGCTGTTGATCGATTCAGATTCCAGCTGCCGAAACCACATAGCAGCAATATCAGTCAAAAAGAGAGGGAAGCACTTTGCCATGACGTTTTCCGACGCCGATTGAACTTCCATATGTCGTTTATAGCGCATTAGGTGCACGGTAGGATCCGTTCTGCCGTTGTATGGCTCCAGTTGTGGAAGTTTGAAATCCGGAGGATTACGGGAATTTCTAATTTCTTGTGCGAATGGATTGTGATTGACATCATCCATGTCATTCTGATAAGTGCGGCCTCTTGAGAGGCGTTCAATGAGGTTGGCGAGCCGATCGCCTTCAAAGAGCTGTTGCAAGTTGACAAGTCCAGAGCTGGTGCCCCCAGCGTTGAGTTCAGAAGTGTGTGGAAGAGTATAGGGAGCTTGGAAGGCTATCCGGTTCGGTTCGGAGGTGCCCCCTTGCTGCGGCTCGGAGAAGCGAGGGAGGTTATGGAGAGGTGCACGGTTCGGATCGGAGGTGCCGATCCGATCGGGTTCGCCTGTTCCGAACCGGGGAGCTTGATGTTGAATTTGTGTGGTATTTCCGACCCGAACCGGTGCGGATGTAGGTCGAACAGGAGCGAAGCCTTGATTTCCAGAGGGGAGGCTGGTGCCCCCAGGCTCATGCAGGGTTGCTGTTCGGATCGGGTCTGAACCGATCCGGTGGGGAATGTCTCCCATTTCCATCTGCGTTGAATTCAGATTTTGGCCCTCGGTTCGGATCGGATCCGAACCGATCCGGTTTGCAGCTGCTGCTGGGGCTATTTCCGTGCTATTTCCAGCGAGTTGTGTATTGGCACTCGGCCTACCTTCCATCCGAGCGAAGAATTGGTCGATCATCTCCTGTTGTTTGCGGAGGAGATCATCTTGCCTAGCCATCTGGGTTCTCAATTCATCGAGAACGCCATCCATTTCATCTCTGGTTAAGTATGCTGATGGATTTTCATGAGAGGAAGCCTCCTGGCTTGCCTCGTTCCTTGTGCCTTCAGTGCCAACATCCTCAGCACGAGAGAAGGTTCCGTCTTTCTTTCGCTTGACCATTGATCCAATAGCCAAATAATCCGCTTCCGTTCAAGCTAGTAGAAGAAGTTGTATCGTGTGCCCCCCTTCCTGGCGCGCCAAAATGTTAGACCGAAATTTGGGCCTAACACCCAAACTCTATGTGAAATCCTCACAAATCACAGATTACAGATAAAAAGCAGTAAAAACAGGGAACACACGAGATTTTTATAGTGGTTCGGCTCAATCCAAGCCTACGTCCACTTTATAGTTTCTTAAATCCTAAGAAGCTATTACAATGTTGTTTGTTTGCAGCTTATACACGAAATCCTCGTGTTTACAATGAAGAAGAGGAGAAAAGAAATTGAATTTACGCACGATAGCCTCGTGTTTGATTGAGTTGAGGAGTATCCAAAGTCCTTGAATACTTGGTAATGGAGGTCGGGAGGTGTTAGTGCCGGAAAAAAGTCCCTTGAAATGACCATCTCGTGGTGTATTTATAGGCGTAGAGGAGCTGCTGGGAGTCCTTAATCGGGTCGGATCGGGTGTGACGTGGTGAGCGGAGAGGATATCTCGGAGAGAGTGGAGAAGTGGCCTTCAGATCGGGTGCATACAGGTGGCGGCCGATCCGAATTAGTAGGAGGTAGTTTTCCCTTAAGAAGCGGTCAAACTTGCTGTGTCTGAGCAGGTACAGGGGAATCGGTTCGGGTCCGACCCGAACCGAGCTGGTGTCTTCAATCCGAAGACTTCATGTGCCAGGTTAGTGCGATGGAGGTCGGATCGGATCGGGTCCGATCCGAACAGGATTTGTGGCTTCAATCCGAAGATTTCTTGTCCAGTGCATCTGAAGGTGGAGCGGGTCGGGGTCTTGTAGTCCGAACCGAACCGAAGGGAATGCATGCCAGAATCTCAAGTGCAGAATTGTGCCAAGGGGGGTCGGGTCTCCTCCTCCGATCCGACCCGGTTAGGGGTGTTGCCAATCTCTAAATCCAAGTTTCCGGTCCTGCATGCGTTCACGGAAACGCACGTAACTTTCAAACCGTAAGTCCGATTGAGCCGAACCAAAGCTCAAACTGAAGCTAATTCAGAGATCTACAAGAGTTACAGAGCCCAGCTCCGTAATCGCTGTTTTCGGGCCCAAAAAAGGTCATCTGGTAGGAGTTTCGGGCCATTCTTTGTTTGTGATGCGATTTCAACCAAATCACTTCATGTCTTCTGACGATATTTGCAACACTTGAGCGTATTGTTTAGAAGAGATTCCATGTATGACTGCTTTGACTAAAAAGCGGGTCAACATTTTGCCCCCAGAACATATTTTGCTGGTTGAAGGAAGATGTGTTCTGGATAATCCAAGGCCACGCCGGGCCTGCCAGCTGCAGGTATAATCCATACCTGCGAAGAAAAGAGAGCAGAAAGGTGTGTCAAATCCTGACAAAATTAATTATACTTTCGAGCATAAACCATGCTTGGGCGTTTGTTTGAGCATAAACCATACTCAAGACACGTCCGAATCATCCTGCCAAAACCTGACGAGGGACCTAACCTTCCGGGTATAAGCCATACCAGGAAGTTCAAACTGAGCATAAACCATACTCGAGTTTTATTGAGTTCCTTTGCCAGATCCTGACAAGACAATAAGCCGTTCCAGAGTATAATCCATACTTAGAAGTCCTAGTGAGTACAATCCATACCCATGTCGGGATAGAGCTATGCTTGCTAAGACCTGACAAGACAGCCTGTCCCTAAGCATAATCCATGCCTAGGGGTCCGAGATAAGTATAAGCCATACTTTAGTTGAGATTGAGGATCCTGCCACAACCTGACAAGATACTTAAATTTGCCAAACATAATCCATGCTCGGAAAGTCCTTCCTTAGTCAATTCAAAGTATAAAACCAAAGCAAATCCTGATTGGTTTGACATCGAGTCTAGAGCACGCTTTGGAGTTAAATCCTAACCCCGAACGTGTGTACACCGATTTAGCCAATCGGAAAACCTAAAGAAAGCAAAGAAACATATCTTAAAGCCTAAGAGATGCAGAAAATGAAAGCTGATCTCATCCAGATCAGTTGATGATGAGCCTACGAGAGCTCGATTCTGGGTCATTCCCTCTACGGGGAGCAGGAGGTGGCAGCGCGGGTGCAGGTGCTGTTGGTTGCTTCACATACTCGGGTAGCTCTCCACGTCTAACCCGTTCCTCAATTAGATCACGAAGATGTCTGCAGTCATTCGTGTCATGCCCATCCATATCATGGAATATACAATGTTTCCCGGAGTCACGTTCTCTCTGTGATGGCTCCCTCCTGGGAGGTTTTGGGTAGGAGATGGCACCGTTTGTGTCCATGTAGATGTCGGTTAGTGACGAATTGAGTTCTGTGTACTTTTCATATCTGGGCCCTCTCCGGGGCTGAGCGTTGCGGTCATTCTTGACGGCAGCTTTTCCTTTGCCTTTATCAGAATCAGACGGTTCTCCGTCTTTGATCATGTTAACATCGAGAACTTTCTTTTCGGAGGTTGCGTCTTCTTCACGCAAAAACCTATCCGATTCAAGGTAGAATTCGCTGAGATTCCTTGGTGGGTCCCGGTACAAGGATTTTTTGAACTCCGAGTTGTCTAGAACGCCGGATACTGCCGCCATCAATACCATAGATGGCTCAGGCCGATCAACTGATGCTGCTGCAATGTTGAATCTTTCCAGAAATGATCGCAGAGTTTCTTTGGGTCTCTGCTTGATTGTAGTGAGTGACATGACATTTTTGGGTCGAGCGATATGGACCCGAAACTGTTCAATGAAGAGAGCGACCAACATGTTCCAGCTGTTGATCGATTCAGATTCCAGCTGCCGAAACCACATAGCAGCAATATCAGTCAAAAAGAGAGGGAAGCACTTTGCCATGACGTTTTCCGACGCCGATTGAACTTCCATATGTCGTTTATAGCGCATTAGGTGCACGGTAGGATCCGTTCTGCCGTTGTATGGCTCCAGTTGTGGAAGTTTGAAATCCGGAGGATTACGGGAATTTCTAATTTCTTGTGCGAATGGATTGTGATTGACATCATCCATGTCATTCTGATAAGTGCGGCCTCTTGAGAGGCGTTCAATGAGGTTGGCGAGCCGATCGCCTTCAAAGAGCTGTTGCAAGTTGACAAGTCCAGAGCTGGTGCCCCCAGCGTTGAGTTCAGAAGTGTGTGGAAGAGTATAGGGAGCTTGGAAGGCCATCCGGTTCGGTTCGGAGGTGCCCCCTTGCTGCGGCTCGGAGAAGCGAGGGAGGTTATGGAGAGGTGCACGGTTCGGATCGGAGGTGCCGATCCGATCGGGTTCGCCTGTTCCGAACCGGGGAGCTTGATGTTGAATTTGTGTGGTATTTCCGACCCGAACCGGTGCGGATGTAGGTCGAACAGGAGCGAAGCCTTGATTTCCAGAGGGGAGGCTGGTGCCCCCAGGCTCATGCAGGGTTGCTGTTCGGATCGGGTCTGAACCGATCCGGTGGGGAATGTCTCCCATTTCCATCTGCGTTGAATTCAGATTTTGGCCTTCGGTTCGGATCGGATCCGAACCGATCCGGTTTGCAGCTGCTGCTGGGGCTATTTCCGTGCTATTTCCAGCGAGTTGTGTATTGCCACTCAGCCTACCTTCCATCCGAGCGAAGAATTGGTCGATCATCTCCTGTTGTTTGCGGAGGAGATCATCTTGCCTAGCCATCTGGGTTCTCAATTCATCGAGAACGCCATCCATTTCATCTCTGGTTAAGTATGCTGATGGATTTTCATGAGAGGAAGCCTCCTGGCTTGCCTCGTTCCTTGTGCCTTCAGTGCCAACATCCTCAGCACGAGAGAAGGTTCCGTCTTTCTTTCGCTTGACCATTGATCCAATAGCCAAATAATCCGCTTCCGTTCAAGCTAGTAGAAGAAGTTGTATCGTGTGCCCCCCTTCCTGGCGCGCCAAAATGTTAGACCGAAATTTGGGCCTAACACCCAAACTCTATGTGAAATCCTCACAAATCACAGATTACAGATAAAAAGCAGTAAAAACAGGGAACACACGAGATTTTTATAGTGGTTCGGCTCAATCCAAGCCTACGTCCACTTTATAGTTTCTTAAATCCTAAGAAGCTATTACAATGTTGTTTGTTTGCAGCTTATACACGAAATCCTCGTGTTTACAATGAAGAAGAGGAGAAAAGAAATTGAATTTACGCACGATAGCCTCGTGTTTGATTGAGTTGAGGAGTATCCAAAGTCCTTGAATACTTGGTAATGGAGGTCGGGAGGTGTTAGTGCCGGAAAAAAGTCCCTTGAAATGACCATCTCGTGGTGTATTTATAGGCGTAGAGGAGCTGCTGGGAGTCCTTAATCGGGTCGGATCGGGTGTGACGTGGTGAGCGGAGAGGATATCTCGGAGAGAGTGGAGAAGTGGCCTTCAGATCGGGTGCATACAGGTGGCGGCCGATCCGAATTAGTAGGAGGTAGTTTTCCCTTAAGAAGCGGTCAAACTTGCTGTGTCTGAGCAGGTACAGGGGAATCGGTTCGGGTCCGACCCGAACCGAGCTGGTGTCTTCAATCCGAAGACTTCATGTGCCAGGTTAGTGCGATGGAGGTCGGATCGGATCGGGTCCGATCCGAACAGGATTTGTGGCTTCAATCCGAAGATTTCTTGTCCAGTGCATCTGAAGGTGGAGCGGGTCGGGGTCTTGTAGTCCGAACCGAACCGAAGGGAATGCATGCCAGAATCTCAAGTGCAGAATTGTGCCAAGGGGGGTCGGGTCTCCTCCTCCGATCCGACCCGGTTAGGGGTGTTGTCAATCTCTAAATCCAAGTTTCCGGTCCTGCATGCGTTCACGGAAACGCACGTAACTTTCAAACCGTAAGTCCGATTGAGCCGAACCAAAGCTCAAACTGAAGCTAATTCAGAGATCTACAAGAGTTACAGAGCCCAGCTCCGTAATCGCTGTTTTCGGGCCCAAAAAAGGTCATCTGGTAGGAGTTTCGGGCCATTCTTTGTTTGTGATGCGATTTCAACCAAATCACTTCATGTCTTCTGACGATATTTGCAACACTTGAGCGTATTGTTTAGAAGAGATTCCATGTATGACTGCTTTGACTAAAAAGCGGGTCAACATTTTGCCCCCAGAACATATTTTGCTGGTTGAAGGAAGATGTGTTCTGGATAATCCAAGGCCACGCCGGGCCTGCCAGCTGCAGGTATAATCCATACCTGCGAAGAAAAGAGAGCAGAAAGGTGTGTCAAATCCTGACAAAATTAATTATACTTTCGAGCATAAACCATGCTTGGGCGTTTGTTTGAGCATAAACCATACTCAAGACACGTCCGAATCATCCTGCCAAAACCTGACGAGGGACCTAACCTTCCGGGTATAAGCCATACCAGGAAGTTCAAACTGAGCATAAACCATACTCGAGTTTTATTGAGTTCCTTTGCCAGATCCTGACAAGACAATAAGCCGTTCCAGAGTATAATCCATACTTAGAAGTCCTAGTGAGTACAATCCATACCCATGTCGGGATAGAGCTATGCTTGCTAAGACCTGACAAGACAGCCTGTCCCTAAGCATAATCCATGCCTAGGGGTCCGAGATAAGTATAAGCCATACTTTAGTTGAGATTGAGGATCCTGCCACAACCTGACAAGATACTTAAATTTGCCAAAAATAATCCATGCTCGGAAAGTCCTTCCTTAGTCAATTCAAAGTACAAAACCAAAGCAAATCCTGATTGGTTTGACATCGAGTCTAGAGCACGCTTTGGAGTTAAATCCTAACCCCGAACGTGTGTACACCGATTTAGCCAATCGGAAAACCTAAAGAAAGCAAAGAAACATATCTTAAAGCCTAAGAGATGCAGAAAATGAAAGCTGATCTCATCCAGATCAGTTGATGATGAGCCTACGAGAGCTCGATTCTGGGTCATTCCCTCTACGGGGAGCAGGAGGTGGCAGCGCGGGTGCAGGTGCTGTTGGTTGCTTCACATACTCGGGTAGCTCTCCACGTCTAACCCGTTCCTCAATTAGATCACGAAGATGTCTGCAGTCATTCGTGTCATGCCCATCCATATCATGGAATATACAATGTTTCCCGGAGTCACGTTCTCTCTGTGATGGCTCCCTCCTGGGAGGTTTTGGGTAGGAGATGGCACCGTTTGTGTCCATGTAGATGTCGGTTAGTGACGAATTGAGTTCTGTGTACTTTTCATATCTGGGCCCTCTCCGGGGCTGAGCGTTGCGGTCATTCTTGACGGCAGCTTTTCCTTTGCCTTTATCAGAATCAGACGGTTCTCCGTCTTTGAGCATGTTAACATCGAGAACTTTCTTTTCGGAGGTTGCGTCTTCTTCACGCAAAAACCTATCCGATTCAAGGTAGAATTCGCTGAGATTCCTTGGTGGGTCCCGGTACAAGGATTTTTTGAACTCCGAGTTGTCTAGAACGCCGGATACTGCCGCCATCAATACCATAGATGGCTCAGGCCGATCAACTGATGCTGCTGCAATGTTGAATCTTTCCAGAAATGATCGCAGAGTTTCTTTGGGTCTCTGCTTGATTGTAGTGAGTGACATGACATTTTTGGGTCGAGCGATATGGACCCGAAACTGTTCAATGAAGAGAGCGACCAACATGTTCCAGCTGTTGATCGATTCAGATTCCAGCTGCCGAAACCACATAGCAGCAATATCAGTCAAAAAGAGAGGGAAGCACTTTGCCATGACGTTTTCCGACGCCGATTGAACTTCCATATGTCGTTTATAGCGCATTAGGTGCACGGTAGGATCCGTTCTGCCGTTGTATGGCTCCAGTTGTGGAAGTTTGAAATCCGGAGGATTACGGGAATTTCTAATTTCTTGTGCGAATGGATTGTGATTGACATCATCCATGTCATTCTGATAAGTGCGGCCTCTTGAGAGGCGTTCAATGAGGTTGGCGAGCCGATCGCCTTCAAAGAGCTGTTGCAAGTTGACAAGTCCAGAGCTGGTGCCCCCAGCGTTGAGTTCAGAAGTGTGTGGAAGAGTATAGGGAGCTTGGAAGGCCATCCGGTTCGGTTCGGAGGTGCCCCCTTGCTGCGGCTCGGAGAAGCGAGGGAGGTTATGGAGAGGTGCACGGTTCGGATCGGAGGTGCCGATCCGATCGGGTTCGCCTGTTCCGAACCGGGGAGCTTGATGTTGAATTTGTGTGGTATTTCCGACCCGAACCGGTGCGGATGTAGGTCGAACAGGAGCGAAGCCTTGATTTCCAGAGGGGAGGCTGGTGCCCCCAGGCTCATGCAGGGTTGCTGTTCGGATCGGGTCTGAACCGATCCGGTGGGGAATGTCTCCCATTTCCATCTGCGTTGAATTCAGATTTTGGCCCTCGGTTCGGATCGGATCCGAACCGATCCGGTTTGCAGCTGCTGCTGGGGCTATTTCCGTGCTATTTCCAGCGAGTTGTGTATTGCCACTCGGCCTACCTTCCATCCGAGCGAAGAATTGGTCGATCATCTCCTGTTGTTTGCGGAGGAGATCATCTTGCCTAGCCATCTGGGTTCTCAATTCATCGAGAACGCCATCCATTTCATCTCTGGTTAAGTATGCTGATGGATTTTCATGAGAGGAAGCCTCCTGGCTTGCCTCGTTCCTTGTGCCTTCAGTGCCAACATCCTCAGCACGAGAGAAGGTTCCGTCTTTCTTTCGCTTGACCATTGATCCAATAGCCAAATAATCCGCTTCCGTTCAAGCTAGTAGAAGAAGTTGTATCGTGTGCCCCCCTTCCTGGCGCACCAAAATGTTAGACCGAAATTTGGGCCTAACACCCAAACTCTATGTGAAATCCTCACAAATCACAGATTACAGATAAAAAGCAGTAAAAACAGGGAACACACGAGATTTTTATAGTGGTTCGGCTCAATCCAAGCCTACGTCCACTTTATAGTTTCTTAAATCCTAAGAAGCTATTACAATGTTGTTTGTTTGCAGCTTATACACGAAATCCTCGTGTTTACAATGAAGAAGAGGAGAAAAGAAATTGAATTTACGCACGATAGCCTCGTGTTTGATTGAGTTGAGGAGTATCCAAAGTCCTTGAATACTTGGTAATGGAGGTCGGGAGGTGTTAGTGCCGGAAAAAAGTCCCTTGAAATGACCATCTCGTGGTGTATTTATAGGCGTAGAGGAGCTGCTGGGAGTCCTTAATCGGGTCGGATCGGGTGTGACGTGGTGAGCGGAGAGGACATCTCGGAGAGAGTGGAGAAGTGGCCTTCAGATCGGGTGCATACAGGTGGCGGCCGATCCGAATTAGTAGGAGGTAGTTTTCCCTTAAGAAGCGGTCAAACTTGCTGTGTCTGAGCAGGTACAGGGGAATCGGTTCGGGTCCGACCCGAACCGAGCTGGTGTCTTCAATCCGAAGACTTCATGTGCCAGGTTAGTGCGATGGAGGTCGGATCGGATCGGGTCCGATCCGAACAGGATTTGTGGCTTCAATCCGAAGATTTCTTGTCCAGTGCATCTGAAGGTGGAGCGGGTCGGGGTCTTGTAGTCCGAACCGAACCGAAGGGAATGCATGCCAGAATCTCAAGTGCAGAATTGTGCCAAGGGGGGTCGGGTCTCCTCCTCCGATCCGACCCGGTTAGGGGTGTTGTCAATCTCTAAATCCAAGTTTCCGGTCCTGCATGCGTTCACGGAAACGCACGTAACTTTCAAACCGTAAGTCCGATTGAGCCGAACCAAAGCTCAAACTGAAGCTAATTCAGAGATCTACAAGAGTTACAGAGCCCAGCTCCGTAATCGCTGTTTTCGGGCCCAAAAAAGGTCATCTGGTAGGAGTTTCGGGCCATTCTTTGTTTGTGATGCGATTTCAACCAAATCACTTCATGTCTTCTGACGATATTTGCAACACTTGAGCGTATTGTTTAGAAGAGATTCCATGTATGACTGCTTTGACTAAAAAGCGGGTCAACATTTTGCCCCCAGAACATATTTTGCTGGTTGAAGGAAGATGTGTTCTGGATAATCCAAGGCCACGCCGGGCCTGCCAGCTGCAGGTATAATCCATACCTGCGAAGAAAAGAGAGCAGAAAGGTGTGTCAAATCCTGACAAAATTAATTATACTTTCGAGCATAAACCATGCTTGGGCGTTTGTTTGAGCATAAACCATACTCAAGACACGTCCGAATCATCCTGCCAAAACCTGACGAGGGACCTAACCTTCCGGGTATAAGCCATACCAGGAAGTTCAAACTGAGCATAAACCATACTCGAGTTTTATTGAGTTCCTTTGCCAGATCCTGACAAGACAATAAGCCGTTCCAGAGTATAATCCATACTTAGAAGTCCTAGTGAGTACAATCCATACCCATGTCGGGATAGAGCTATGCTTGCTAAGACCTGACAAGACAGCCTGTCCCTAAGCATAATCCATGCCTAGGGGTCCGAGATAAGTATAAGCCATACTTTAGTTGAGATTGAGGATCCTGCCACAACCTGACAAGATACTTAAATTTGCCAAAAATAATCCATGCTCGGAAAGTCCTTCCTTAGTCAATTCAAAGTACAAAACCAAAGCAAATCCTGATTGGTTTGACATCGAGTCTAGAGCACGCTTTGGAGTTAAATCCTAACCCCGAACGTGTGTACACCGATTTAGCCAATCGGAAAACCTAAAGAAAGCAAAGAAACATATCTTAAAGCCTAAGAGATGCAGAAAATGAAAGCTGATCTCATCCAGATCAGTTGATGATGAGCCTACGAGAGCTCGATTCTGGGTCATTCCCTCTACGGGGAGCAGGAGGTGGCAGCGCGGGTGCAGGTGCTGTTGGTTGCTTCACATACTCGGGTAGCTCTCCACGTCTAACCCGTTCCTCAATTAGATCACGAAGATGTCTGCAGTCATTCGTGTCATGCCCATCCATATCATGGAATATACAATGTTTCCCGGAGTCACGTTCTCTCTGTGATGGCTCCCTCCTGGGAGGTTTTGGGTAGGAGATGGCACCGTTTGTGTCCATGTAGATGTCGGTTAGTGACGAATTGAGTTCTGTGTACTTTTCATATCTGGGCCCTCTCCGGGGCTGAGCGTTGCGGTCATTCTTGACGGCAGCTTTTCCTTTGCCTTTATCAGAATCAGACGGTTCTCCGTCTTTGAGCATGTTAACATCGAGAACTTTCTTTTCGGAGGTTGCGTCTTCTTCACGCAAAAACCTATCCGATTCAAGGTAGAATTCGCTGAGATTCCTTGGTGGGTCCCGGTACAAGGATTTTTTGAACTCCGAGTTGTCTAGAACGCCGGATACTGCCGCCATCAATACCATAGATGGCTCAGGCCGATCAACTGATGCTGCTGCAATGTTGAATCTTTCCAGAAATGATCGCAGAGTTTCTTTGGGTCTCTGCTTGATTGTAGTGAGTGACATGACATTTTTGGGTCGAGCGATATGGACCCGAAACTGTTCAATGAAGAGAGCGACCAACATGTTCCAGCTGTTGATCGATTCAGATTCCAGCTGCCGAAACCACATAGCAGCAATATCAGTCAAAAAGAGAGGGAAGCACTTTGCCATGACGTTTTCCGACGCCGATTGAACTTCCATATGTCGTTTATAGCGCATTAGGTGCACGGTAGGATCCGTTCTGCCGTTGTATGGCTCCAGTTGTGGAAGTTTGAAATCCGGAGGATTACGGGAATTTCTAATTTCTTGTGCGAATGGATTGTGATTGACATCATCCATGTCATTCTGATAAGTGCGGCCTCTTGAGAGGCGTTCAATGAGGTTGGCGAGCCGATCGCCTTCAAAGAGCTGTTGCAAGTTGACAAGTCCAGAGCTGGTGCCCCCAGCGTTGAGTTCAGAAGTGTGTGGAAGAGTATAGGGAGCTTGGAAGGCCATCCGGTTCGGTTCGGAGGTGCCCCCTTGCTGCGGCTCGGAGAAGCGAGGGAGGTTATGGAGAGGTGCACGGTTCGGATCGGAGGTGCCGATCCGATCGGGTTCGCCTGTTCCGAACCGGGGAGCTTGATGTTGAATTTGTGTGGTATTTCCGACCCGAACCGGTGCGGATGTAGGTCGAACAGGAGCGAAGCCTTGATTTCCAGAGGGGAGGCTGGTGCCCCCAGGCTTATGCAGGGTTGCTGTTCGGATCGGGTCTGAACCGATCCGGTGGGGAATGTCTCCCATTTCCATCTGCGTTGAATTCAGATTTTGGCCCTCGGTTCGGATCGGATCCGAACCGATCCGGTTTGCAGCTGCTGCTGGGGCTATTTCCGTGCTATTTCCAGCGAGTTGTGTATTGCCACTCGGCCTACCTTCCATCCGAGCGAAGAATTGGTCGATCATCTCCTGTTGTTTGCGGAGGAGATCATCTTGCCTAGCCATCTGGGTTCTCAATTCATCGAGAACGCCATCCATTTCATCTCTGGTTAAGTATGCTGATGGATTTTCATGAGAGGAAGCCTCCTGGCTTGCCTCGTTCCTTGTGCCTTCAGTGCCAACATCCTCAGCACGAGAGAAGGTTCCGTCTTTCTTTCGCTTGACCATTGATCCAATAGCCAAATAATCCGCTTCCGTTCAAGCTAGTAGAAGAAGTTGTATCGTGTGCCCCCCTTCCTGGCGCACCAAAATGTTAGACCGAAATTTGGGCCTAACACCCAAACTCTATGTGAAATCCTCACAAATCACAGATTACAGATAAAAAGCAGTAAAAACAGGGAACACACGAGATTTTTATAGTGGTTCGGCTCAATCCAAGCCTACGTCCACTTTATAGTTTCTTAAATCCTAAGAAGCTATTACAATGTTGTTTGTTTGCAGCTTATACACGAAATCCTCGTGTTTACAATGAAGAAGAGGAGAAAAGAAATTGAATTTACGCACGATAGCCTCGTGTTTGATTGAGTTGAGGAGTATCCAAAGTCCTTGAATACTTGGTAATGGAGGTCGGGAGGTGTTAGTGCCGGAAAAAAGTCCCTTGAAATGACCATCTCGTGGTGTATTTATAGGCGTAGAGGAGCTGCTGGGAGTCCTTAATCGGGTCGGATCGGGTGTGACGTGGTGAGCGGAGAGGACATCTCGGAGAGAGTGGAGAAGTGGCCTTCAGATCGGGTGCATACAGGTGGCGGCCGATCCGAATTAGTAGGAGGTAGTTTTCCCTTAAGAAGCGGTCAAACTTGCTGTGTCTGAGCAGGTACAGGGGAATCGGTTCGGGTCCGACCCGAACCGAGCTGGTGTCTTCAATCCGAAGACTTCATGTGCCAGGTTAGTGCGATGGAGGTCGGATCGGATCGGGTCCGATCCGAACAGGATTTGTGGCTTCAATCCGAAGATTTCTTGTCCAGTGCATCTGAAGGTGGAGCGGGTCGGGGTCTTGTAGTCCGAACCGAACCGAAGGGAATGCATGCCAGAATCTCAAGTGCAGAATTGTGCCAAGGGGGGTCGGGTCTCCTCCTCCGATCCGACCCGGTTAGGGGTGTTGCCAATCTCTAAATCCAAGTTTCCGGTCCTGCATGCGTTCACGGAAACGCACGTAACTTTCAAACCGTAAGTCCGATTGAGCCGAACCAAAGCTCAAACTGAAGCTAATTCAGAGATCTACAAGAGTTACGGAGCCTAGCTCCGTAATCGCTGTTTTCGGGCCCAAAAAAGGTCATCTGGTAGGAGTTTCGGGCCATTCTTTGTTTGTGATGCGATTTCAACCAAATCACTTCATGTCTTCTGACGATATTTGCAACACTTGAGCGTATTGTTTAGAAGAGATTCCATGTATGACTGCTTTGACTAAAAAGCGGGTCAACATTTTGCCCCCAGAACATATTTTGCTGGTTGAAGGAAGATGTGTTCTGGATAATCCAAGGCCACGCCGGGCCTGCCAGCTGCAGGTATAATCCATACCTGCGAAGAAAAGAGAGCAGAAAGGTGTGTCAAATCCTGACAAAATTAATTATACTTTCGAGCATAAACCATGCTTGGGCGTTTGTTTGAGCATAAACCATACTCAAGACACGTCCGAATCATCCTGCCAAAACCTGACGAGGGACCTAACCTTCCGGGTATAAGCCATACCAGGAAGTTCAAACTGAGCATAAACCATACTCGAGTTTTATTGAGTTCCTTTGCCAGATCCTGACAAGACAATAAGCCGTTCCAGAGTATAATCCATACTTAGAAGTCCTAGTGAGTACAATCCATACCCATGTCGGGATAGAGCTATGCTTGCTAAGACCTGACAAGACAGCCTGTCCCTAAGCATAATCCATGCCTAGGGGTCCGAGATAAGTATAAGCCATACTTTAGTTGAGATTGAGGATCCTGCCACAACCTGACAAGATACTTAAATTTGCCAAACATAATCCATGCTCGGAAAGTCCTTCCTTAGTCAATTCAAAGTACAAAACCAAAGCAAATCCTGATTGGTTTGACATCGAGTCTAGAGCACGCTTTGGAGTTAAATCCTAACCCCGAACGTGTGTACACCGATTTAGCCAATCGGAAAACCTAAAGAAAGCAAAGAAACATATCTTAAAGCCTAAGAGATGCAGAAAATGAAAGCTGATCTCATCCAGATCAGTTGATGATGAGCCTACGAGAGCTCGATTCTGGGTCATTCCCTCTACGGGGAGCAGGAGGTGGCAGCGCGGGTGCAGGTGCTGTTGGTTGCTTCACATACTCGGGTAGCTCTCCACGTCTAACCCGTTCCTCAATTAGATCACGAAGATGTCTGCAGTCATTCGTGTCATGCCCATCCATATCATGGAATATACAATGTTTCCCGGAGTCACGTTCTCTCTGTGATGGCTCCCTCCTGGGAGGTTTTGGGTAGGAGATGGCACCGTTTGTGTCCATGTAGATGTCGGTTAGTGACGAATTGAGTTCTGTGTACTTTTCATATCTGGGCCCTCTCCGGGGCTGAGCGTTGCGGTCATTCTTGACGGCAGCTTTTCCTTTGCCTTTATCAGAATCAGACGGTTCTCCGTCTTTGAGCATGTTAACATCGAGAACTTTCTTTTCGGAGGTTGCGTCTTCTTCACGCAAAAACCTATCCGATTCAAGGTAGAATTCGCTGAGATTCCTTGGTGGGTCCCGGTACAAGGATTTTTTGAACTCCGAGTTGTCTAGAACGCCGGATACTGCCGCCATCAATACCATAGATGGCTCAGGCCGATCAACTGATGCTGCTGCAATGTTGAATCTTTCCAGAAATGATCGCAGAGTTTCTTTGGGTCTCTGCTTGATTGTAGTGAGTGACATGACATTTTTGGGTCGAGCGATATGGACCCGAAACTGTTCAATGAAGAGAGCGACCAACATGTTCCAGCTGTTGATCGATTCAGATTCCAGCTGCCGAAACCACATAGCAGCAATATCAGTCAAAAAGAGAGGGAAGCACTTTGCCATGACGTTTTCCGACGCCGATTGAACTTCCATATGTCGTTTATAGTGCATTAGGTGCACGGTAGGATCCGTTCTGCCGTTGTATGGCTCCAGTTGTGGAAGTTTGAAATCCGGAGGATTACGGGAATTTCTAATTTCTTGTGCGAATGGATTGTGATTGACATCATCCATGTCATTCTGATAAGTGCGGCCTCTCGAGAGGCGTTCAATGAGGTTGGCGAGCCGATCGCCTTCAAAGAGCTGTTGCAAGTTGACAAGTCCAGAGCTGGTGCCCCCAGCGTTGAGTTCAGAAGTGTGTGGAAGAGTATAGGGAGCTTGGAAGGCCATCCGGTTCGGTTCGGAGGTGCCCCCTTGCTGCGGCTCGGAGAAGCGAGGGAGGTTATGGAGAGGTGCACGGTTCGGATCGGAGGTGCCGATCCGATCGGGTTCGCCTGTTCCGAACCGGGGAGCTTGATGTTGAATTTGTGTGGTATTTCCGACCCGAACCGGTGCGGATGTAGGTCGAACAGGAGCGAAGCCTTGATTTCCAGAGGGGAGGCTGGTGCCCCCAGGCTCATGCAGGGTTGCTGTTCGGATCGGGTCCGAACCGATCCGGTGGGGAATGTCTCCCATTTCCATCTGCGTTGAATTCAGATTTTGGCCCTCGGTTCGGATCGGATCCGAACCGATCCGGTTTGCAGCTGCTGCTGGGGCTATTTCCGTGCTATTTCCAGCGAGTTGTGTATTGCCACTCGGCCTACCTTCCATCCGAGCGAAGAATTGGTCGATCATCTCCTGTTGTTTGCGGAGGAGATCATCTTGCCTAGCCATCTGGGTTCTCAATTCATCGAGAACGCCATCCATTTCATCTCTGGTTAAGTATGCTGATGGATTTTCATGAGAGGAAGCCTCCTGGCTTGCCTCGTTCCTTGTGCCTTCAGTGCCAACATCCTCAGCACGAGAGAAGGTTCCGTCTTTCTTTCGCTTGACCATTGATCCAATAGCCAAATAATCCGCTTCCGTTCAAGCTAGTAGAAGAAGTTGTATCGTGTGCCCCCCTTCCTGGCGCGCCAAAATGTTAGACCGAAATTTGGGCCTAACACCCAAACTCTATGTGAAATCCTCACAAATCACAGATTACAGATAAAAAGCAGTAAAAACAGGGAACACACGAGATTTTTATAGTGGTTCGGCTCAATCCAAGCCTACGTCCACTTTATAGTTTCTTAAATCCTAAGAAGCTATTACAATGTTGTTTGTTTGCAGCTTATACACGAAATCCTCGTGTTTACAATGAAGAAGAGGAGAAAAGAAATTGAATTTACGCACGATAGCCTCGTGTTTGATTGAGTTGAGGAGTATCCAAAGTCCTTGAATACTTGGTAATGGAGGTCGGGAGGTGTTAGTGCCGGAAAAAAGTCCCTTGAAATGACCATCTCGTGGTGTATTTATAGGCGTAGAGGAGCTGCTGGGAGTCCTTAATCGGGTCGGATCGGGTGTGACGTGGTGAGCGGAGAGGACATCTCGGAGAGAGTGGAGAAGTGGCCTTCAGATCGGGTGCATACAGGTGGCGGCCGATCCGAATTAGTAGGAGGTAGTTTTCCCTTAAGAAGCGGTCAAACTTGCTGTGTCTGAGCAGGTACAGGGGAATCGGTTCGGGTCCGACCCGAACCGAGCTGGTGTCTTCAATCCGAAGACTTCATGTGCCAGGTTAGTGCGATGGAGGTCGGATCGGATCGGGTCCGATCCGAACAGGATTTGTGGCTTCAATCCGAAGATTTCTTGTCCAGTGCATCTGAAGGTGGAGCGGGTCGGGGTCTTGTAGTCCGAACCGAACCGAAGGGAATGCATGCCAGAATCTCAAGTGCAGAATTGTGCCAAGGGGGGTCGGGTCTCCTCCTCCGATCCGACCCGGTTAGGGGTGTTGCCAATCTCTAAATCCAAGTTTCCGGTCCTGCATGCGTTCACGGAAACGCACGTAACTTTCAAACCGTAAGTCCGATTGAGCCGAACCAAAGCTCAAACTGAAGCTAATTCAGAGATCTACAAGAGTTACAGAGCCCAGCTCCGTAATCGCTGTTTTCGGGCCCAAAAAAGGTCATCTGGTAGGAGTTTCGGGCCATTCTTTGTTTGTGATGCGATTTCAACCAAATCACTTCATGTCTTCTGACGATATTTGCAACACTTGAGCGTATTGTTTAGAAGAGATTCCATGTATGACTGCTTTGACTAAAAAGCGGGTCAACATTTTGCCCCCAGAACATATTTTGCTGGTTGAAGGAAGATGTGTTCTGGATAATCCAAGGCCACGCCGGGCCTGCCAGCTGCAGGTATAATCCATACCTGCGAAGAAAAGAGAGCAGAAAGGTGTGTCAAATCCTGACAAAATTAATTATACTTTCGAGCATAAACCATGCTTGGGCGTTTGTTTGAGCATAAACCATACTCAAGACACGTCCGAATCATCCTGCCAAAACCTGACGAGGGACCTAACCTTCCGGGTATAAGCCATACCAGGAAGTTCAAACTGAGCATAAACCATACTCGAGTTTTATTGAGTTCCTTTGCCAGATCCTGACAAGACAATAAGCCGTTCCAGAGTATAATCCATACTTAGAAGTCCTAGTGAGTACAATCCATACCCATGTCGGGATAGAGCTATGCTTGCTAAGACCTGACAAGACAGCCTGTCCCTAAGCATAATCCATGCCTAGGGGTCCGAGATAAGTATAAGCCATACTTTAGTTGAGATTGAGGATCCTGCCACAACCTGACAAGATACTTAAATTTGCCAAACATAATCCATGCTCGGAAAGTCCTTCCTTAGTCAATTCAAAGTACAAAACCAAAGCAAATCCTGATTGGTTTGACATCGAGTCTAGAGCACGCTTTGGAGTTAAATCCTAACCCCGAACGTGTGTACACCGATTTAGCCAATCGGAAAACCTAAAGAAAGCAAAGAAACATATCTTAAAGCCTAAGAGATGCAGAAAATGAAAGCTGATCTCATCCAGATCAGTTGATGATGAGCCTACGAGAGCTCGATTCTGGGTCATTCCCTCTACGGGGAGCAGGAGGTGGCAGCGCGGGTGCAGGTGCTGTTGGTTGCTTCACATACTCGGGTAGCTCTCCACGTCTAACCCGTTCCTCAATTAGATCACGAAGATGTCTGCAGTCATTCGGGTCATGCCCATCCATATCATGGAATATACAATGTTTCCCGGAGTCACGTTCTCTCTGTGATGGCTCCCTCCTGGGAGGTTTTGGGTAGGAGATGGCACCGTTTGTGTCCATGTAGATGTCGGTTAGTGACGAATTGAGTTCTGTGTACTTTTCATATCTGGGCCCTCTCCGGGGCTGAGCGTTGCGATCATTCTTGACGGCAGCTTTTCCTTTGCCTTTATCAGAATCAGACGGTTCTCCGTCTTTGAGCATGTTAACATCGAGAACTTTCTTTTCGGAGGTTGCGTCTTCTTCACGCAAAAACCTATCCGATTCAAGGTAGAATTCGCTGAGATTCCTTGGTGGGTCCCGGTACAAGGATTTTTTGAACTCCGAGTTGTCTAGAACGCCGGATACTGCCGCCATCAATACCATAGATGGCTCAGGCCGATCAACTGATGCTGCTGCAATGTTGAATCTTTCCAGAAATGATCGCAGAGTTTCTTTGGGTCTCTGCTTGATTGTAGTGAGTGACATGACATTTTTGGGTCGAGCGATATGGACCCGAAACTGTTCAATGAAGCGAGCGACCAACATGTTCCAGCTGTTGATCGATTCAGATTCCAGCTGCCGAAACCACATAGCAGCAATATCAGTCAAAAAGAGAGGGAAGCACTTTGCCATGACGTTTTCCGACGCCGATTGAACTTCCATATGTCGTTTATAGCGCATTAGGTGCACGGTAGGATCCGTTCTGCCGTTGTATGGCTCCAGTTGTGGAAGTTTGAAATCCGGAGGATTACGGGAATTTCTAATTTCTTGTGCGAATGGATTGTGATTGACATCATCCATGTCATTCTGATAAGTGCGGCCTCTCGAGAGGCGTTCAATGAGGTTGGCGAGCCGATCGCCTTCAAAGAGCTGTTGCAAGTTGACAAGTCCAGAGCTGGTGCCCCCAGCGTTGAGTTCAGAAGTGTGTGGAAGAGTATAGGGAGCTTGGAAGGCCATCCGGTTCGGTTCGGAGGTGCCCCCTTGCTGCGGCTCGGAGAAGCGAGGGAGGTTATGGAGAGGTGCACGGTTCGGATCGGAGGTGCCGATCCGATCGGGTTCGCCTGTTCCGAACCGGGGAGCTTGATGTTGAATTTGTGTGGTATTTCCGACCCGAACCGGTGCGGATGTAGGTCGAACAGGAGCGAAGCCTTGATTTCCAGAGGGGAGGCTGGTGCCCCCAGGCTCATGCAGGGTTGCTGTTCGGATCGGGTCCGAACCGATCCGGTGGGGAATGTCTCCCATTTCCATCTGCGTTGAATTCAGATTTTGGCCCTCGGTTCGGATCCGATCCGAACCGATCCGGTTTGCAGCTGCTGCTGGGGCTATTTCCGTGCTATTTCCAGCGAGTTGTGTATTGCCACTCGGCCTACCTTCCATCCGAGCGAAGAATTGGTCGATCATCTCCTGTTGTTTGCGGAGGAGATCATCTTGCCTAGCCATCTGGGTTCTCAATTCATCGAGAACGCCATCCATTTCATCTCTGGTTAAGTATGCTGATGGATTTTCATGAGAGGAAGCCTCCTGGCTTGCCTCGTTCCTTGTGCCTTCAGTGCCAACATCCTCAGCACGAGAGAAGGTTCCGTCTTTCTTTCGCTTGACCATTGATCCAATAGCCAAATAATCCGCTTCCGTTCAAGCTAGTAGAAGAAGTTGTATCGTGTGCCCCCCTTCCTGGCGCGCCAAAATGTTAGACCGAAATTTGGGCCTAACACCCAAACTCTATGTGAAATCCTCACAAATCACAGATTACAGATAAAAAGCAGTAAAAACAGGGAACACACGAGATTTTTATAGTGGTTCGGCTCAATCCAAGCCTACGTCCACTTTATAGTTTCTTAAATCCTAAGAAGCTATTACAATGTTGTTTGTTTGCAGCTTATACACGAAATCCTCGTGTTTACAATGAAGAAGAGGAGAAAAGAAATTGAATTTACGCACGATAGCCTCGTGTTTGATTGAGTTGAGGAGTATCCAAAGTCCTTGAATACTTGGTAATGGAGGTCGGGAGGTGTTAGTGCCGGAAAAAAGTCCCTTGAAATGACCATCTCGTGGTGTATTTATAGGCGTAGAGGAGCTGCTGGGAGTCCTTAATCGGGTCGGATCGGGTGTGACGTGGTGAGCGGAGAGGACATCTCGGAGAGAGTGGAGAAGTGGCCTTCAGATCGGGTGCATACAGGTGGCGGCCGATCCGAATTAGTAGGAGGTAGTTTTCCCTTAAGAAGCGGTCAAACTTGCTGTGTCTGAGCAGGTACAGGGGAATCGGTTCGGGTCCGACCCGAACCGAGCTGGTGTCTTCAATCCGAAGACTTCATGTGCCAGGTTAGTGCGATGGAGGTCGGATCGGATCGGGTCCGATCCGAACAGGATTTGTGGCTTCAATCCGAAGATTTCTTGTCCAGTGCATCTGAAGGTGGAGCGGGTCGGGGTCTTGTAGTCCGAACCGAACCGAAGGGAATGCATGCCAGAATCTCAAGTGCAGAATTGTGCCAAGGGGGGTCGGGTCTCCTCCTCCGATCCGACCCGGTTAGGGGTGTTGCCAATCTCTAAATCCAAGTTTCCGGTCCTGCATGCGTTCACGGAAACGCACGTAACTTTCAAACCGTAAGTCCGATTGAGCCGAACCAAAGCTCAAACTGAAGCTAATTCAGAGATCTACAAGAGTTACAGAGCCCAGCTCCGTAATCGCTGTTTTCGGGCCCAAAAAAGGTCATCTGGTAGGAGTTTCGGGCCATTCTTTGTTTGTGATGCGATTTCAACCAAATCACTTCATGTCTTCTGACGATATTTGCAACACTTGAGCGTATTGTTTAGAAGAGATTCCATGTATGACTGCTTTGACTAAAAAGCGGGTCAACATTTTGCCCCCAGAACATATTTTGCTGGTTGAAGGAAGATGTGTTCTGGATAATCCAAGGCCACGCCGGGCCTGCCAGCTGCAGGTATAATCCATACCTGCGAAGAAAAGAGAGCAGAAAGGTGTGTCAAATCCTGACAAAATTAATTATACTTTCGAGCATAAACCATGCTTGGGCGTTTGTTTGAGCATAAACCATACTCAAGACACGTCCGAATCATCCTGCCAAAACCTGACGAGGGACCTAACCTTCCGGGTATAAGCCATACCAGGAAGTTCAAACTGAGCATAAACCATACTCGAGTTTTATTGAGTTCCTTTGCCAGATCCTGACAAGACAATAAGCCGTTCCAGAGTATAATCCATACTTAGAAGTCCTAGTGAGTACAATCCATACCCATGTCGGGATAGAGCTATGCTTGCTAAGACCTGACAAGACAGCCTGTCCCTAAGCATAATCCATGCCTAGGGGTCCGAGATAAGTATAAGCCATACTTTAGTTGAGATTGAGGATCCTGCCACAACCTGACAAGATACTTAAATTTGCCAAACATAATCCATGCTCGGAAAGTCCTTCCTTAGTCAATTCAAAGTACAAAACCAAAGCAAATCCTGATTGGTTTGACATCGAGTCTAGAGCACGCTTTGGAGTTAAATCCTAACCCCGAACGTGTGTACACCGATTTAGCCAATCGGAAAACCTAAAGAAAGCAAAGAAACATATCTTAAAGCCTAAGAGATGCAGAAAATGAAAGCTGATCTCATCCAGATCAGTTGATGATGAGCCTACGAGAGCTCGATTCTGGGTCATTCCCTCTACGGGGAGCAGGAGGTGGCAGCGCGGGTGCAGGTGCTGTTGGTTGCTTCACATACTCGGGTAGCTCTCCACGTCTAACCCGTTCCTCAATTAGATCACGAAGATGTCTGCAGTCATTCGTGTCATGCCCATCCATATCATGGAATATACAATGTTTCCCGGAGTCACGTTCTCTCTGTGATGGCTCCCTCCTGGGAGGTTTTGGGTAGGAGATGGCACCGTTTGTGTCCATGTAGATGTCGGTTAGTGACGAATTGAGTTCTGTGTACTTTTCATATCTGGGCCCTCTCCGGGGCTGAGCGTTGCGGTCATTCTTGACGGCAGCTTTTCCTTTGCCTTTATCAGAATCAGACGGTTCTCCGTCTTTGAGCATGTTAACATCGAGAACTTTCTTTTCGGAGGTTGCGTCTTCTTCACGCAAAAACCTATCCGATTCAAGGTAGAATTCGCTGAGATTCCTTGGTGGGTCCCGGTACAAGGATTTTTTGAACTCCGAGTTGTCTAGAACGCCGGATACTGCCGCCATCAATACCATAGATGGCTCAGGCCGATCAACTGATGCTGCTGCAATGTTGAATCTTTCCAGAAATGATCGCAGAGTTTCTTTGGGTCTCTGCTTGATTGTAGTGAGTGACATGACATTTTTGGGTCGAGCGATATGGACCCGAAACTGTTCAATGAAGCGAGCGACCAACATGTTCCAGCTGTTGATCGATTCAGATTCCAGCTGCCGAAACCACATAGCAGCAATATCAGTCAAAAAGAGAGGGAAGCACTTTGCCATGACGTTTTCCGACGCCGATTGAACTTCCATATGTCGTTTATAGCGCATTAGGTGCACGGTAGGATCCGTTCTGCCGTTGTATGGCTCCAGTTGTGGAAGTTTGAAATCCGGAGGATTACGGGAATTTCTAATTTCTTGTGCGAATGGATTGTGATTGACATCATCCATGTCATTCTGATAAGTGCGGCCTCTCGAGAGGCGTTCAATGAGGTTGGTGAGCCGATCGCCTTCAAAGAGCTGTTGCAAGTTGACAAGTCCAGAGCTGGTGCCCCCAGCGTTGAGTTCAGAAGTGTGTGGAAGAGTATAGGGAGCTTGGAAGGCCATCCGGTTCGGTTCGGAGGTGCCCCCTTGCTGCGGCTCGGAGAAGCGAGGGAGGTTATGGAGAGGTGCACGGTTCGGATCGGAGGTGCCGATCCGATCGGGTTCGCCTGTTCCGAACCGGGGAGCTTGATGTTGAATTTGTGTGGTATTTCCGACCCGAACCGGTGCGGATGTAGGTCGAACAGGAGCGAAGCCTTGATTTCCAGAGGGGAGGCTGGTGCCCCCAGGCTCATGCAGGGTTGCTGTTCGGATCGGGTCCGAACCGATCCGGTGGGGAATGTCTCCCATTTCCATCTGCGTTGAATTCAGATTTTGGCCCTCGGTTCGGATCGGATCCGAACCGATCCGGTTTGCAGCTGCTGCTGGGGCTATTTCCGTGCTATTTCCAGCGAGTTGTGTATTGCCACTCGGCCTACCTTCCATCCGAGCGAAGAATTGGTCGATCATCTCCTGTTGTTTGCGGAGGAGATCATCTTGCCTAGCCATCTGGGTTCTCAATTCATCGAGAACGCCATCCATTTCATCTCTGGTTAAGTATGCTGATGGATTTTCATGAGAGGAAGCCTCCTGGCTTGCCTCGTTCCTTGTGCCTTCAGTGCCAACATCCTCAGCACGAGAGAAGGTTCCGTCTTTCTTTCGCTTGACCATTGATCCAATAGCCAAATAATCCGCTTCCGTTCAAGCTAGTAGAAGAAGTTGTATCGTGTGCCCCCCTTCCTGGCGCGCCAAAATGTTAGACCGAAATTTGGGCCTAACACCCAAACTCTATGTGAAATCCTCACAAATCACAGATTACAGATAAAAAGCAGTAAAAACAGGGAACACACGAGATTTTTATAGTGGTTCGGCTCAATCCAAGCCTACGTCCACTTTATAGTTTCTTAAATCCTAAGAAGCTATTACAATGTTGTTTGTTTGCAGCTTATACACGAAATCCTCGTGTTTACAATGAAGAAGAGGAGAAAAGAAATTGAATTTACGCACGATAGCCTCGTGTTTGATTGAGTTGAGGAGTATCCAAAGTCCTTGAATACTTGGTAATGGAGGTCGGGAGGTGTTAGTGCCGGAAAAAAGTCCCTTGAAATGACCATCTCGTGGTGTATTTATAGGCGTAGAGGAGCTGCTGGGAGTCCTTAATCGGGTCGGATCGGGTGTGACGTGGTGAGCGGAGAGGACATCTCGGAGAGAGTGGAGAAGTGGCCTTCAGATCGGGTGCATACAGGTGGCGGCCGATCCGAATTAGTAGGAGGTAGTTTTCCCTTAAGAAGCGGTCAAACTTGCTGTGTCTGAGCAGGTACAGGGGAATCGGTTCGGGTCCGACCCGAACCGAGCTGGTGTCTTCAATCCGAAGACTTCATGTGCCAGGTTAGTGCGATGGAGGTCGGATCGGATCGGGTCCGATCCGAACAGGATTTGTGGCTTCAATCCGAAGATTTCTTGTCCAGTGCATCTGAAGGTGGAGCGGGTCGGGGTCTTGTAGTCCGAACCGAACCGAAGGGAATGCATGCCAGAATCTCAAGTGCAGAATTGTGCCAAGGGGGGTCGGGTCTCCTCCTCCGATCCGACCCGGTTAGGGGTGTTGCCAATCTCTAAATCCAAGTTTCCGGTCCTGCATGCGTTCACGGAAACGCACGTAACTTTCAAACCGTAAGTCCGATTGAGCCGAACCAAAGCTCAAACTGAAGCTAATTCAGAGATCTACAAGAGTTACGGAGCCCAGCTCCGTAATCGCTGTTTTCGGGCCCAAAAAAGGTCATCTGGTAGGAGTTTCGGGCCATTCTTTGTTTGTGATGCGATTTCAACCAAATCACTTCATGTCTTCTGACGATATTTGCAACACTTGAGCGTATTGTTTAGAAGAGATTCCATGTATGACTGCTTTGACTAAAAAGCGGGTCAACATTTTGCCCCCAGAACATATTTTGCTGGTTGAAGGAAGATGTGTTCTGGATAATCCAAGGCCACGCCGGGCCTGCCAGCTGCAGGTATAATCCATACCTGCGAAGAAAAGAGAGCAGAAAGGTGTGTCAAATCCTGACAAAATTAATTATACTTTCGAGCATAAACCATGCTTGGGCGTTTGTTTGAGCATAAACCATACTCAAGACACGTCCGAATCATCCTGCCAAAACCTGACGAGGGACCTAACCTTCCGGGTATAAGCCATACCAGGAAGTTCAAACTGAGCATAAACCATACTCGAGTTCTATTGAGTTCCTTTGCCAGATCCTGACAAGACAATAAGCCGTTCCAGAGTATAATCCATACTTAGAAGTCCTAGTGAGTACAATCCATACCCATGTCGGGATAGAGCTATGCTTGCTAAGACCTGACAAGACAGCCTGTCCCTAAGCATAATCCATGCCTAGGGGTCCGAGATAAGTATAAGCCATACTTTAGTTGAGATTGAGGATCCTGCCACAACCTGACAAGATACTTAAATTTGCCAAACATAATCCATGCTCGGAAAGTCCTTCCTTAGTCAATTCAAAGTACAAAACCAAAGCAAATCCTGATTGGTTTGACATCGAGTCTAGAGCACGCTTTGGAGTTAAATCCTAACCCCGAACGTGTGTACACCGATTTAGCCAATCGGAAAACCTAAAGAAAGCAAAGAAACATATCTTAAAGCCTAAGAGATGCAGAAAATGAAAGCTGATCTCATCCAGATCAGTTGATGATGAGCCTACGAGAGCTCGATTCTGGGTCATTCCCTCTACGGGGAGCAGGAGGTGGCAGCGCGGGTGCAGGTGCTGTTGGTTGCTTCACATACTCGGGTAGCTCTCCACGTCTAACCCGTTCCTCAATTAGATCACGAAGATGTCTGCAGTCATTCGTGTCATGCCCATCCATATCATGGAATATACAATGTTTCCCGGAGTCACGTTCTCTCTGTGATGGCTCCCTCCTGGGAGGTTTTGGGTAGGAGATGGCACCGTTTGTGTCCATGTAGATGTCGGTTAGTGACGAATTGAGTTCTGTGTACTTTTCATATCTGGGCCCTCTCCGGGGCTGAGCGTTGCGGTCATTCTTGACGGCAGCTTTTCCTTTGCCTTTATCAGAATCAGACGGTTCTCCGTCTTTGAGCATGTTAACATCGAGAACTTTCTTTTCGGAGGTTGCGTCTTCTTCACGCAAAAACCTATCCGATTCAAGGTAGAATTCGCTGAGATTCCTTGGTGGGTCCCGGTACAAGGATTTTTTGAACTCCGAGTTGTCTAGAACGCCGGATACTGCCGCCATCAATACCATAGATGGCTCAGGCCGATCAACTGATGCTGCTGCAATGTTGAATCTTTCCAGAAATGATCGCAGAGTTTCTTTGGGTCTCTGCTTGATTGTAGTGAGTGACATGACATTTTTGGGTCGAGCGATATGGACCCGAAACTGTTCAATGAAGCGAGCGACCAACATGTTCCAGCTGTTGATCGATTCAGATTCCAGCTGCCGAAACCACATAGCAGCAATATCAGTCAAAAAGAGAGGGAAGCACTTTGCCATGACGTTTTCCGACGCCGATTGAACTTCCATATGTCGTTTATAGCGCATTAGGTGCACGGTAGGATCCGTTCTGCCGTTGTATGGCTCCAGTTGTGGAAGTTTGAAATCCGGAGGATTACGGGAATTTCTAATTTCTTGTGCGAATGGATTGTGATTGACATCATCCATGTCATTCTGATAAGTGCGGCCTCTCGAGAGGCGTTCAATGAGGTTGGCGAGCCGATCGCCTTCAAAGAGCTGTTGCAAGTTGACAAGTCCAGAGCTGGTGCCCCCAGCGTTGAGTTCAGAAGTGTGTGGAAGAGTATAGGGAGCTTGGAAGGCCATCCGGTTCGGTTCGGAGGTGCCCCCTTGCTGCGGCTCGGAGAAGCGAGGGAGGTTATGGAGAGGTGCACGGTTCGGATCGGAGGTGCCGATCCGATCGGGTTCGCCTGTTCCGAACCGGGGAGCTTGATGTTGAATTTGTGTGGTATTTCCGACCCGAACCGGTGCGGATGTAGGTCGAACAGGAGCGAAGCCTTGATTTCCAGAGGGGAGGCTGGTGCCCCCAGGCTCATGCAGGGTTGCTGTTCGGATCGGGTCCGAACCGATCCGGTGGGGAATGTCTCCCATTTCCATCTGCGTTGAATTCAGATTTTGGCCCTCGGTTCGGATCCGATCCGAACCGATCCGGTTTGCAGCTGCTGCTGGGGCTATTTCCGTGCTATTTCCAGCGAGTTGTGTATTGCCACTCGGCCTACCTTCCATCCGAGCGAAGAATTGGTCGATCATCTCCTGTTGTTTGCGGAGGAGATCATCTTGCCTAGCCATCTGGGTTCTCAATTCATCGAGAACGCCATCCATTTCATCTCTGGTTAAGTATGCTGATGGATTTTCATGAGAGGAAGCCTCCTGGCTTGCCTCGTTCCTTGTGCCTTCAGTGCCAACATCCTCAGCACGAGAGAAGGTTCCGTCTTTCTTTCGCTTGACCATTGATCCAATAGCCAAATAATCCGCTTCCGTTCAAGCTAGTAGAAGAAGTTGTATCGTGTGCCCCCCTTCCTGGCGCGCCAAAATGTTAGACCGAAATTTGGGCCTAACACCCAAACTCTATGTGAAATCCTCACAAATCACAGATTACAGATAAAAAGCAGTAAAAACAGGGAACACACGAGATTTTTATAGTGGTTCGGCTCAATCCAAGCCTACGTCCACTTTATAGTTTCTTAAATCCTAAGAAGCTATTACAATGTTGTTTGTTTGCAGCTTATACACGAAATCCTCGTGTTTACAATGAAGAAGAGGAGAAAAGAAATTGAATTTACGCACGATAGCCTCGTGTTTGATTGAGTTGAGGAGTATCCAAAGTCCTTGAATACTTGGTAATGGAGGTCGGGAGGTGTTAGTGCCGGAAAAAAGTCCCTTGAAATGACCATCTCGTGGTGTATTTATAGGCGTAGAGGAGCTGCTGGGAGTCCTTAATCGGGTCGGATCGGGTGTGACGTGGTGAGCGGAGAGGACATCTCGGAGAGAGTGGAGAAGTGGCCTTCAGATCGGGTGCATACAGGTGGCGGCCGATCCGAATTAGTAGGAGGTAGTTTTCCCTTAAGAAGCGGTCAAACTTGCTGTGTCTGAGCAGGTACAGGGGAATCGGTTCGGGTCCGACCCGAACCGAGCTGGTGTCTTCAATCCGAAGACTTCATGTGCCAGGTTAGTGCGATGGAGGTCGGATCGGATCGGGTCCGATCCGAACAGGATTTGTGGCTTCAATCCGAAGATTTCTTGTCCAGTGCATCTGAAGGTGGAGCGGGTCGGGGTCTTGTAGTCCGAACCGAACCGAAGGGAATGCATGCCAGAATCTCAAGTGCAGAATTGTGCCAAGGGGGGTCGGGTCTCCTCCTCCGATCCGACCCGGTTAGGGGTGTTGCCAATCTCTAAATCCAAGTTTCCGGTCCTGCATGCGTTCACGGAAACGCACGTAACTTTCAAACCGTAAGTCCGATTGAGCCGAACCAAAGCTCAAACTGAAGCTAATTCAGAGATCTACAAGAGTTACAGAGCCCAGCTCCGTAATCGCTGTTTTCGGGCCCAAAAAAGGTCATCTGGTAGGAGTTTCGGGCCATTCTTTGTTTGTGATGCGATTTCAACCAAATCACTTCATGTCTTCTGACGATATTTGCAACACTTGAGCGTATTGTTTAGAAGAGATTCCATGTATGACTGCTTTGACTAAAAAGCGGGTCAACATTTTGCCCCCAGAACATATTTTGCTGGTTGAAGGAAGATGTGTTCTGGATAATCCAAGGCCACGCCGGGCCTGCCAGCTGCAGGTATAATCCATACCTGCGAAGAAAAGAGAGCAGAAAGGTGTGTCAAATCCTGACAAAATTAATTATACTTTCGAGCATAAACCATGCTTGGGCGTTTGTTTGAGCATAAACCATACTCAAGACACGTCCGAATCATCCTGCCAAAACCTGACGAGGGACCTAACCTTCCGGGTATAAGCCATACCAGGAAGTTCAAACTGAGCATAAACCATACTCGAGTTTTATTGAGTTCCTTTGCCAGATCCTGACAAGACAATAAGCCGTTCCAGAGTATAATCCATACTTAGAAGTCCTAGTGAGTACAATCCATACCCATGTCGGGATAGAGCTATGCTTGCTAAGACCTGACAAGACAGCCTGTCCCTAAGCATAATCCATGCCTAGGGGTCCGAGATAAGTATAAGCCATACTTTAGTTGAGATTGAGGATCCTGCCACAACCTGACAAGATACTTAAATTTGCCAAACATAATCCATGCTCGGAAAGTCCTTCCTTAGTCAATTCAAAGTACAAAACCAAAGCAAATCCTGATTGGTTTGACATCGAGTCTAGAGCACGCTTTGGAGTTAAATCCTAACCCCGAACGTGTGTACACCGATTTAGCCAATCGGAAAACCTAAAGAAAGCAAAGAAACATATCTTAAAGCCTAAGAGATGCAGAAAATGAAAGCTGATCTCATCCAGATCAGTTGATGATGAGCCTACGAGAGCTCGATTCTGGGTCATTCCCTCTACGGGGAGCAGGAGGTGGCAGCGCGGGTGCAGGTGCTGTTGGTTGCTTCACATACTCGGGTAGCTCTCCACGTCTAACCCGTTCCTCAATTAGATCACGAAGATGTCTGCAGTCATTCGTGTCATGCCCATCCATATCATGGAATATACAATGTTTCCCGGAGTCACGTTCTCTCTGTGATGGCTCCCTCCTGGGAGGTTTTGGGTAGGAGATGGCACCGTTTGTGTCCATGTAGATGTCGGTTAGTGACGAATTGAGTTCTGTGTACTTTTCATATCTGGGCCCTCTCCGGGGCTGAGCGTTGCGGTCATTCTTGACGGCAGCTTTTCCTTTGCCTTTATCAGAATCAGACGGTTCTCCGTCTTTGAGCATGTTAACATCGAGAACTTTCTTTTCGGAGGTTGCGTCTTCTTCACGCAAAAACCTATCCGATTCAAGGTAGAATTCGCTGAGATTCCTTGGTGGGTCCCGGTACAAGGATTTTTTGAACTCCGAGTTGTCTAGAACGCCGGATACTGCCGCCATCAATACCATAGATGGCTCAGGCCGATCAACTGATGCTGCTGCAATGTTGAATCTTTCCAGAAATGATCGCAGAGTTTCTTTGGGTCTCTGCTTGATTGTAGTGAGTGACATGACATTTTTGGGTCGAGCGATATGGACCCGAAACTGTTCAATGAAGCGAGCGACCAACATGTTCCAGCTGTTGATCGATTCAGATTCCAGCTGCCGAAACCACATAGCAGCAATATCAGTCAAAAAGAGAGGGAAGCACTTTGCCATGACGTTTTCCGACGCCGATTGAACTTCCATATGTCGTTTATAGCGCATTAGGTGCACGGTAGGATCCGTTCTGCCGTTGTATGGCTCCAGTTGTGGAAGTTTGAAATCCGGAGGATTACGGGAATTTCTAATTTCTTGTGCGAATGGATTGTGATTGACATCATCCATGTCATTCTGATAAGTGCGGCCTCTCGAGAGGCGTTCAATGAGGTTGGCGAGCCGATCGCCTTCAAAGAGCTGTTGCAAGTTGACAAGTCCAGAGCTGGTGCCCCCAGCGTTGAGTTCAGAAGTGTGTGGAAGAGTATAGGGAGCTTGGAAGGCCATCCGGTTCGGTTCGGAGGTGCCCCCTTGCTGCGGCTCGGAGAAGCGAGGGAGGTTATGGAGAGGTGCACGGTTCGGATCGGAGGTGCCGATCCGATCGGGTTCGCCTGTTCCGAACCGGGGAGCTTGATGTTGAATTTGTGTGGTATTTCCGACCCGAACCGGTGCGGATGTAGGTCGAACAGGAGCGAAGCCTTGATTTCCAGAGGGGAGGCTGGTGCCCCCAGGCTCATGCAGGGTTGCTGTTCGGATCGGGTCCGAACCGATCCGGTGGGGAATGTCTCCCATTTCCATCTGCGTTGAATTCAGATTTTGGCCCTCGGTTCGGATCCGATCCGAACCGATCCGGTTTGCAGCTGCTGCTGGGGCTATTTCCGTGCTATTTCCAGCGAGTTGTGTATTGCCACTCGGCCTACCTTCCATCCGAGCGAAGAATTGGTCGATCATCTCCTGTTGTTTGCGGAGGAGATCATCTTGCCTAGCCATCTGGGTTCTCAATTCATCGAGAACGCCATCCATTTCATCTCTGGTTAAGTATGCTGATGGATTTTCATGAGAGGAAGCCTCCTGGCTTGCCTCGTTCCTTGTGCCTTCAGTGCCAACATCCTCAGCACGAGAGAAGGTTCCGTCTTTCTTTCGCTTGACCATTGATCCAATAGCCAAATAATCCGCTTCCGTTCAAGCTAGTAGAAGAAGTTGTATCGTGTGCCCCCCTTCCTGGCGCGCCAAAATGTTAGACCGAAATTTGGGCCTAACACCCAAACTCTATGTGAAATCCTCACAAATCACAGATTACAGATAAAAAGCAGTAAAAACAGGGAACACACGAGATTTTTATAGTGGTTCGGCTCAATCCAAGCCTACGTCCACTTTATAGTTTCTTAAATCCTAAGAAGCTATTACAATGTTGTTTGTTTGCAGCTTATACACGAAATCCTCGTGTTTACAATGAAGAAGAGGAGAAAAGAAATTGAATTTACGCACGATAGCCTCGTGTTTGATTGAGTTGAGGAGTATCCAAAGTCCTTGAATACTTGGTAATGGAGGTCGGGAGGTGTTAGTGCCGGAAAAAAGTCCCTTGAAATGACCATCTCGTGGTGTATTTATAGGCGTAGAGGAGCTGCTGGGAGTCCTTAATCGGGTCGGATCGGGTGTGACGTGGTGAGCGGAGAGGACATCTCGGAGAGAGTGGAGAAGTGGCCTTCAGATCGGGTGCATACAGGTGGCGGCCGATCCGAATTAGTAGGAGGTAGTTTTCCCTTAAGAAGCGGTCAAACTTGCTGTGTCTGAGCAGGTACAGGGGAATCGGTTCGGGTCCGACCCGAACCGAGCTGGTGTCTTCAATCCGAAGACTTCATGTGCCAGGTTAGTGCGATGGAGGTCGGATCGGATCGGGTCCGATCCGAACAGGATTTGTGGCTTCAATCCGAAGATTTCTTGTCCAGTGCATCTGAAGGTGGAGCGGGTCGGGGTCTTGTAGTCCGAACCGAACCGAAGGGAATGCATGCCAGAATCTCAAGTGCAGAATTGTGCCAAGGGGGGTCGGGTCTCCTCCTCCGATCCGACCCGGTTAGGGGTGTTGCCAATCTCTAAATCCAAGTTTCCGGTCCTGCATGCGTTCACGGAAACGCACGTAACTTTCAAACCGTAAGTCCGATTGAGCCGAACCAAAGCTCAAACTGAAGCTAATTCAGAGATCTACAAGAGTTACAGAGCCCAGCTCCGTAATCGCTGTTTTCGGGCCCAAAAAAGGTCATCTGGTAGGAGTTTCGGGCCATTCTTTGTTTGTGATGCGATTTCAACCAAATCACTTCATGTCTTCTGACGATATTTGCAACACTTGAGCGTATTGTTTAGAAGAGATTCCATGTATGACTGCTTTGACTAAAAAGCGGGTCAACATTTTGCCCCCAGAACATATTTTGCTGGTTGAAGGAAGATGTGTTCTGGATAATCCAAGGCCACGCCGGGCCTGCCAGCTGCAGGTATAATCCATACCTGCGAAGAAAAGAGAGCAGAAAGGTGTGTCAAATCCTGACAAAATTAATTATACTTTCGAGCATAAACCATGCTTGGGCGTTTGTTTGAGCATAAACCATACTCAAGACACGTCCGAATCATCCTGCCAAAACCTGACGAGGGACCTAACCTTCCGGGTATAAGCCATACCAGGAAGTTCAAACTGAGCATAAACCATACTCGAGTTTTATTGAGTTCCTTTGCCAGATCCTGACAAGACAATAAGCCGTTCCAGAGTATAATCCATACTTAGAAGTCCTAGTGAGTACAATCCATACCCATGTCGGGATAGAGCTATGCTTGCTAAGACCTGACAAGACAGCCTGTCCCTAAGCATAATCCATGCCTAGGGGTCCGAGATAAGTATAAGCCATACTTTAGTTGAGATTGAGGATCCTGCCACAACCTGACAAGATACTTAAATTTGCCAAACATAATCCATGCTCGGAAAGTCCTTCCTTAGTCAATTCAAAGTACAAAACCAAAGCAAATCCTGATTGGTTTGACATCGAGTCTAGAGCACGCTTTGGAGTTAAATCCTAACCCCGAACGTGTGTACACCGATTTAGCCAATCGGAAAACCTAAAGAAAGCAAAGAAACATATCTTAAAGCCTAAGAGATGCAGAAAATGAAAGCTGATCTCATCCAGATCAGTTGATGATGAGCCTACGAGAGCTCGATTCTGGGTCATTCCCTCTACGGGGAGCAGGAGGTGGCAGCGCGGGTGCAGGTGCTGTTGGTTGCTTCACATACTCGGGTAGCTCTCCACGTCTAACCCGTTCCTCAATTAGATCACGAAGATGTCTGCAGTCATTCGTGTCATGCCCATCCATATCATGGAATATACAATGTTTCCCGGAGTCAAGTTCTCTCTGTGATGGCTCCCTCCTGGGAGGTTTTGGGTAGGAGATGGCACCGTTTGTGTCCATGTAGATGTCGGTTAGTGACGAATTGAGTTCTGTGTACTTTTCATATCTGGGCCCTCTCCGGGGCTGAGCGTTGCGGTCATTCTTGACGGCAGCTTTTCCTTTGCCTTTATCAGAATCAGACGGTTCTCCGTCTTTGAGCATGTTAACATCGAGAACTTTCTTTTCGGAGGTTGCGTCTTCTTCACGCAAAAACCTATCCGATTCAAGGTAGAATTCGCTGAGATTCCTTGGTGGGTCCCGGTACAAGGATTTTTTGAACTCCGAGTTGTCTAGAACGCCGGATACTGCCGCCATCAATACCATAGATGGCTCAGGCCGATCAACTGATGCTGCTGCAATGTTGAATCTTTCCAGAAATGATCGCAGAGTTTCTTTGGGTCTCTGCTTGATTGTAGTGAGTGACATGACATTTTTGGGTCGAGCGATATGGACCCGAAACTGTTCAATGAAGCGAGCGACCAACATGTTCCAGCTGTTGATCGATTCAGATTCCAGCTGCCGAAACCACATAGCAGCAATATCAGTCAAAAAGAGAGGGAAGCACTTTGCCATGACGTTTTCCGACGCCGATTGAACTTCCATATGTCGTTTATAGCGCATTAGGTGCACGGTAGGATCCGTTCTGCCGTTGTATGGCTCCAGTTGTGGAAGTTTGAAATCCGGAGGATTACGGGAATTTCTAATTTCTTGTGCGAATGGATTGTGATTGACATCATCCATGTCATTCTGATAAGTGCGGCCTCTCGAGAGGCGTTCAATGAGGTTGGCGAGCCGATCGCCTTCAAAGAGCTGTTGCAAGTTGACAAGTCCAGAGCTGGTGCCCCCAGCGTTGAGTTCAGAAGTGTGTGGAAGAGTATAGGGAGCTTGGAAGGCCATCCGGTTCGGTTCGGAGGTGCCCCCTTGCTGCGGCTCGGAGAAGCGAGGGAGGTTATGGAGAGGTGCACGGTTCGGATCGGAGGTGCCGATCCGATCGGGTTCGCCTGTTCCGAACCGGGGAGCTTGATGTTGAATTTGTGTGGTATTTCCGACCCGAACCGGTGCGGATGTAGGTCGAACAGGAGCGAAGCCTTGATTTCCAGAGGGGAGGCTGGTGCCCCCAGGCTCATGCAGGGTTGCTGTTCGGATTGGGTCCGAACCGATCCGGTGGGGAATGTCTCCCATTTCCATCTGCGTTGAATTCAGATTTTGGCCCTCGGTTCGGATCGGATCCGAACCGATCCGGTTTGCAGCTGCTGCTGGGGCTATTTCCGTGCTATTTCCAGCGAGTTGTGTATTGCCACTCGGCCTACCTTCCATCCGAGCGAAGAATTGGTCGATCATCTCCTGTTGTTTGCGGAGGAGATCATCTTGCCTAGCCATCTGGGTTCTCAATTCATCGAGAACGCCATCCATTTCATCTCTGGTTAAGTATGCTGATGGATTTTCATGAGAGGAAGCCTCCTGGCTTGCCTCGTTCCTTGTGCCTTCAGTGCCAACATCCTCAGCACGAGAGAAGGTTCCGTCTTTCTTTCGCTTGACCATTGATCCAATAGCCAAATAATCCGCTTCCGTTCAAGCTAGTAGAAGAAGTTGTATCGTGTGGCCCCCTTCCTGGCGCGCCAAAATGTTAGACCGAAATTTGGGCCTAACACCCAAACTCTATGTGAAATCCTCACAAATCACAGATTACAGATAAAAAGCAGTAAAAACAGGGAACACACGAGATTTTTATAGTGGTTCGGCTCAATCCAAGCCTACGTCCACTTTATAGTTTCTTAAATCCTAAGAAGCTATTACAATGTTGTTTGTTTGCAGCTTATACACGAAATCCTCGTGTTTACAATGAAGAAGAGGAGAAAAGAAATTGAATTTACGCACGATAGCCTCGTGTTTGATTGAGTTGAGGAGTATCCAAAGTCCTTGAATACTTGGTAATGGAGGTCGGGAGGTGTTAGTGCCGGAAAAAAGTCCCTTGAAATGACCATCTCGTGGTGTATTTATAGGCGTAGAGGAGCTGCTGGGAGTCCTTAATCGGGTCGGATCGGGTGTGACGTGGTGAGCGGAGAGGACATCTCGGAGAGAGTGGAGAAGTGGCCTTCAGATCGGGTGCATACAGGTGGCGGCCGATCCGAATTAGTAGGAGGTAGTTTTCCCTTAAGAAGCGGTCAAACTTGCTGTGTCTGAGCAGGTACAGGGGAATCGGTTCGGGTCCGACCCGAACCGAGCTGGTGTCTTCAATCCGAAGACTTCATGTGCCAGGTTAGTGCGATGGAGGTCGGATCGGATCGGGTCCGATCCGAACAGGATTTGTGGCTTCAATCCGAAGATTTCTTGTCCAGTGCATCTGAAGGTGGAGCGGGTCGGGGTCTTGTAGTCCGAACCGAACCGAAGGGAATGCATGCCAGAATCTCAAGTGCAGAATTGTGCCAAGGGGGGTCGGGTCTCCTCCTCCGATCCGACCCGGTTAGGGGTGTTGCCAATCTCTAAATCCAAGTTTCCGGTCCTGCATGCGTTCACGGAAACGCACGTAACTTTCAAACCGTAAGTCCGATTGAGCCGAACCAAAGCTCAAACTGAAGCTAATTCAGAGATCTACAAGAGTTACAGGGCCCAGCTCCGTAATCGCTGTTTCCGGGCCCAAAAAAGGTCATCTGGTAGGAGTTTTGGGCCATTCTTTGTTTGTGATGCGATTTCAACCAAATCACTTCATGTCTTCTGACGATATTTGCAACACTTGAGCGTATTGTTTAGAAGAGATTCCATGTATGACTGCTTTGACTAAAAAGCGGGTCAACATTTTGCCCCCAGAACATATTTTGCTGGTTGAAGGAAGATGTGTTCTGGATAATCCAAGGCCACGCCGGGCCTGCCAGCTGCAGGTATAATCCATACCTGCGAAGAAAAGAGAGCAGAAAGGTGTGTCAAATCCTGACAAAATTAATTATACTTTCGAGCATAAACCATGCTTGGGCGTTTGTTTGAGCATAAACCATACTCAAGACACGTCCGAATCATCCTGCCAAAACCTGACGAGGGACCTAACCTTCCGGGTATAAGCCATACCAGGAAGTTCAAACTGAGCATAAACCATACTCGAGTTTTATTGAGTTCCTTTGCCAGATCCTGACAAGACAATAAGCCGTTCCAGAGTATAATCCATACTTAGAAGTCCTAGTGAGTACAATCCATACCCATGTCGGGATAGAGCTATGCTTGCTAAGACCTGACAAGACAGCCTGTCCCTAAGCATAATCCATGCCTAGGGGTCCGAGATAAGTATAAGCCATACTTTAGTTGAGATTGAGGATCCTGCCACAACCTGACAAGATACTTAAATTTGCCAAACATAATCCATGCTCGGAAAGTCCTTCCTTAGTCAATTCAAAGTACAAAACCAAAGCAAATCCTGATTGGTTTGACATCGAGTCTAGAGCACGCTTTGGAGTTAAATCCTAACCCCGAACGTGTGTACACCGATTTAGCCAATCGGAAAACCTAAAGAAAGCAAAGAAACATATCTTAAAGCCTAAGAGATGCAGAAAATGAAAGCTGATCTCATCCAGATCAGTTGATGATGAGCCTACGAGAGCTCGATTCTGGGTCATTCCCTCTACGGGGAGCAGGAGGTGGCAGCGCGGGTGCAGGTGCTGTTGGTTGCTTCACATACTCGGGTAGCTCTCCACGTCTAACCCGTTCCTCAATTAGATCACGAAGATGTCTGCAGTCATTCGTGTCATGCCCATCCATATCATGGAATATACAATGTTTCCCGGAGTCACGTTCTCTCTGTGATGGCTCCCTCCTGGGAGGTTTTGGGTAGGAGATGGCACCGTTTGTGTCCATGTAGATGTCGGTTAGTGACGAATTGAGTTCTGTGTACTTTTCATATCTGGGCCCTCTCCGGGGCTGAGCGTTGCGGTCATTCTTGACGGCAGCTTTTCCTTTGCCTTTATCAGAATCAGACGGTTCTCCGTCTTTGAGCATGTTAACATCGAGAACTTTCTTTTCGGAGGTTGCGTCTTCTTCACGCAAAAACCTATCCGATTCAAGGTAGAATTCGCTGAGATTCCTTGGTGGGTCCCGGTACAAGGATTTTTTGAACTCCGAGTTGTCTAGAACGCCGGATACTGCCGCCATCAATACCATAGATGGCTCAGGCCGATCAACTGATGCTGCTGCAATGTTGAATCTTTCCAGAAATGATCGCAGAGTTTCTTTGGGTCTCTGCTTGATTGTAGTGAGTGACATGACATTTTTGGGTCGAGCGATATGGACCCGAAACTGTTCAATGAAGCGAGCGACCAACATGTTCAAGCTGTTGATCGATTCAGATTCCAGCTGCCGAAACCACATAGCAGCAATATCAGTCAAAAAGAGAGGGAAGCACTTTGCCATGACGTTTTCCGACGCCGATTGAACTTCCATATGTCGTTTATAGCGCATTAGGTGCACGGTAGGATCCGTTCTGCCGTTGTATGGCTCCAGTTGTGGAAGTTTGAAATCCGGAGGATTACGGGAATTTCTAATTTCTTGTGCGAATGGATTGTGATTGACATCATCCATGTCATTCTGATAAGTGCGGCCTCTCGAGAGGCGTTCAATGAGGTTGGCGAGCCGATCGCCTTCAAAGAGCTGTTGCAAGTTGACAAGTCCAGAGCTGGTGCCCCCAGCGTTGAGTTCAGAAGTGTGTGGAAGAGTATAGGGAGCTTGGAAGGCCATCCGGTTCGGTTCGGAGGTGCCCCCTTGCTGCGGCTCGGAGAAGCGAGGGAGGTTATGGAGAGGTGCACGGTTCGGATCGGAGGTGCCGATCCGATCGGGTTCGCCTGTTCCGAACCGGGGAGCTTGATGTTGAATTTGTGTGGTATTTCCGACCCGAACCGGTGCGGATGTAGGTCGAACAGGAGCGAAGCCTTGATTTCCAGAGGGGAGGCTGGTGCCCCCAGGCTCATGCAGGGTTGCTGTTCGGATCGGGTCCGAACCGATCCGGTGGGGAATGTCTCCCATTTCCATCTGCGTTGAATTCAGATTTTGGCCCTCGGTTCGGATCCGATCCGAACCGATCCGGTTTGCAGCTGCTGCTGGGGCTATTTCCGTGCTATTTCCAGCGAGTTGTGTATTGCCACTCGGCCTACCTTCCATCCGAGCGAAGAATTGGTCGATCATCTCCTGTTGTTTGCGGAGGAGATCATCTTGCCTAGCCATCTGGGTTCTCAATTCATCGAGAACGCCATCCATTTCATCTCTGGTTAAGTATGCTGATGGATTTTCATGAGAGGAAGCCTCCTGGCTTGCCTCGTTCCTTGTGCCTTCAGTGCCAACATCCTCAGCACGAGAGAAGGTTCCGTCTTTCTTTCGCTTGACCATTGATCCAATAGCCAAATAATCCGCTTCCGTTCAAGCTAGTAGAAGAAGTTGTATCGTGTGGCCCCCTTCCTGGCGCGCCAAAATGTTAGACCGAAATTTGGGCCTAACACCCAAACTCTATGTGAAATCCTCACAAATCACAGATTACAGATAAAAAGCAGTAAAAACAGGGAACACACGAGATTTTTATAGTGGTTCGGCTCAATCCAAGCCTACGTCCACTTTATAGTTTCTTAAATCCTAAGAAGCTATTACAATGTTGTTTGTTTGCAGCTTATACACGAAATCCTCGTGTTTACAATGAAGAAGAGGAGAAAAGAAATTGAATTTACGCACGATAGCCTCGTGTTTGATTGAGTTGAGGAGTATCCAAAGTCCTTGAATACTTGGTAATGGAGGTCGGGAGGTGTTAGTGCCGGAAAAAAGTCCCTTGAAATGACCATCTCGTGGTGTATTTATAGGCGTAGAGGAGCTGCTGGGAGTCCTTAATCGGGTCGGATCGGGTGTGACTTGGTGAGCGGAGAGGACATCTCGGAGAGAGTGGAGAAGTGGCCTTCAGATCGGGTGCATACAGGTGGCGGCCGATCCGAATTAGTAGGAGGTAGTTTTCCCTTAAGAAGCGGTCAAACTTGCTGTGTCTGAGCAGGTACAGGGGAATCGGTTCGGGTCCGACCCGAACCGAGCTGGTGTCTTCAATCCGAAGACTTCATGTGCCAGGTTAGTGCGATGGAGGTCGGATCGGATCGGGTCCGATCCGAACAGGATTTGTGGCTTCAATCCGAAGATTTCTTGTCCAGTGCATCTGAAGGTGGAGCGGGTCGGGGTCTTGTAGTCCGAACCGAACCGAAGGGAATGCATGCCAGAATCTCAAGTGCAGAATTGTGCCAAGGGGGGTCGGGTCTCCTCCTCCGATCCGACCCGGTTAGGGGTGTTGCCAATCTCTAAATCCAAGTTTCCGGTCCTGCATGCGTTCACGGAAACGCACGTAACTTTCAAACCGTAAGTCCGATTGAGCCGAACCAAAGCTCAAACTGAAGCTAATTCAGAGATCTACAAGAGTTACAGAGCCCAGCTCCGTAATCGCTGTTTTCGGGCCCAAAAAAGGTCATCTGGTAGGAGTTTCGGGCCATTCTTTGTTTGTGATGCGATTTCAACCAAATCACTTCATGTCTTCTGACGATATTTGCAACACTTGAGCGTATTGTTTAGAAGAGATTCCATGTATGACTGCTTTGACTAAAAAGCGGGTCAACATTTTGGCCCCAGAACATATTTTGCTGGTTGAAGGAAGATGTGTTCTGGATAATCCAAGGCCACGCCGGGCCTGCCAGCTGCAGGTATAATCCATACCTGCGAAGAAAAGAGAGCAGAAAGGTGTGTCAAATCCTGACAAAATTAATTATACTTTCGAGCATAAACCATGCTTGGGCGTTTGTTTGAGCATAAACCATACTCAAGACACGTCCGAATCATCCTGCCAAAACCTGACGAGGGACCTAACCTTCCGGGTATAAGCCATACCAGGAAGTTCAAACTGAGCATAAACCATACTCGAGTTTTATTGAGTTCCTTTGCCAGATCCTGACAAGACAATAAGCCGTTCCAGAGTATAATCCATACTTAGAAGTCCTAGTGAGTACAATCCATACCCATGTCGGGATAGAGCTATGCTTGCTAAGACCTGACAAGACAGCCTGTCCCTAAGCATAATCCATGCCTAGGGGTCCGAGATAAGTATAAGCCATACTTTAGTTGAGATTGAGGATCCTGCCACAACCTGACAAGATACTTAAATTTGCCAAACATAATCCATGCTCGGAAAGTCCTTCCTTAGTCAATTCAAAGTACAAAACCAAAGCAAATCCTGATTGGTTTGACATCGAGTCTAGAGCACGCTTTGGAGTTAAATCCTAACCCCGAACGTGTGTACACCGATTTAGCCAATCGGAAAACCTAAAGAAAGCAAAGAAACATATCTTAAAGCCTAAGAGATGCAGAAAATGAAAGCTGATCTCATCCAGATCAGTTGATGATGAGCCTACGAGAGCTCGATTCTGGGTCATTCCCTCTATGGGGAGCAGGAGGTGGCAGCGCGGGTGCAGGTGCTGTTGGTTGCTTCACATACTCGGGTAGCTCTCCACGTCTAACCCGTTCCTCAATTAGATCACGAAGATGTCTGCAGTCATTCGTGTCATGCCCATCCATATCATGGAATATACAATGTTTCCCGGAGTCACGTTCTCTCTGTGATGGCTCCCTCCTGGGAGGTTTTGGGTAGGAGATGGCACCGTTTGTGTCCATGTAGATGTCGGTTAGTGACGAATTGAGTTCTGTGTACTTTTCATATCTGGGCCCTCTCCGGGGCTGAGCGTTGCGGTCATTCTTGACGGCAGCTTTTCCTTTGCCTTTATCAGAATCAGACGGTTCTCCGTCTTTGAGCATGTTAACATCGAGAACTTTCTTTTCGGAGGTTGCGTCTTCTTCACGCAAAAACCTATCCGATTCAAGGTAGAATTCGCTGAGATTCCTTGGTGGGTCCCGGTACAAGGATTTTTTGAACTCCGAGTTGTCTAGAACGTCGGATACTGCCGCCATCAATACCATAGATGGCTCAGGCCGATCAACTGATGCTGCTGCAATGTTGAATCTTTCCAGAAATGATCGCAGAGTTTCTTTGGGTCTCTGCTTGATTGTAGTGAGTGACATGACATTTTTGGGTCGAGCGATATGGACCCGAAACTGTTCAATGAAGCGAGCGACCAACATGTTCCAGCTGTTGATCGATTCAGATTCCAGCTGCCGAAACCACATAGCAGCAATATCAGTCAAAAAGAGAGGGAAGCACTTTGCCATGACGTTTTCCGACGCCGATTGAACTTCCATATGTCGTTTATAGCGCATTAGGTGCACGGTAGGATCCGTTCTGCCGTTGTATGGCTCCAGTTGTGGAAGTTTGAAATCCGGAGGATTACGGGAATTTCTAATTTCTTGTGCGAATGGATTGTGATTGACATCATCCATGTCATTCTGATAAGTGCGGCCTCTCGAGAGGCGTTCAATGAGGTTGGCGAGCCGATCGCCTTCAAAGAGCTGTTGCAAGTTGACAAGTCCAGAGCTGGTGCACCCAGCGTTGAGTTCAGAAGTGTGTGGAAGAGTATAGGGAGCTTGGAAGGCCATCCGGTTCGGTTCGGAGGTGCCCCCTTGCTGCGGCTCGGAGAAGCGAGGGAGGTTATGGAGAGGTGCACGGTTCGGATCGGAGGTGCCGATCCGATCGGGTTCGCCTGTTCCGAACCGGGGAGCTTGATGTTGAATTTGTGTGGTATTTCCGACCCGAACCGGTGCGGATGTAGGTCGAACAGGAGCGAAGCCTTGATTTCCAGAGGGGAGGCTGGTGCCCCCAGGCTCATGCAGGGTTGCTGTTCGGATCGGGTCCGAACCGATCCGGTGGGGAATGTCTCCCATTTCCATCTGCGTTGAATTCAGATTTTGGCCCTCGGTTCGGATCCGATCCGAACCGATCCGGTTTGCAGCTGCTGCTGGGGCTATTTCCGTGCTATTTCCAGCGAGTTGTGTATTGCCACTCGGCCTACCTTCCATCCGAGCGAAGAATTGGTCGATCATCTCCTGTTGTTTGCGGAGGAGATCATCTTGCCTAGCCATCTGGGTTCTCAATTCATCGAGAACGCCATCCATTTCATCTCTGGTTAAGTATGCTGATGGATTTTCATGAGAGGAAGCCTCCTGGCTTGCCTCGTTCCTTGTGCCTTCAGTGCCAACATCCTCAGCACGAGAGAAGGTTCCGTCTTTCTTTCGCTTGACCATTGATCCAATAGCCAAATAATCCGCTTCCGTTCAAGCTAGTAGAAGAAGTTGTATCGTGTGCCCCCCTTCCTGGCGCGCCAAAATGTTAGACCGAAATTTGGGCCTAACACCCAAACTCTATGTGAAATCCTCACAAATCACAGATTACAGATAAAAAGCAGTAAAAACAGGGAACACACGAGATTTTTATAGTGGTTTGGCTCAATCCAAGCCTACGTCCACTTTATAGTTTCTTAAATCCTAAGAAGCTATTACAATGTTGTTTGTTTGCAGCTTATACACGAAATCCTCGTGTTTACAATGAAGAAGAGGAGAAAAGAAATTGAATTTACGCACGATAGCCTCGTGTTTGATTGAGTTGAGGAGTATCCAAAGTCCTTGAATACTTGGTAATGGAGGTTGGGAGGTGTTAGTGCCGGAAAAAAGTCCCTTGAAATGACCATCTCGTGGTGTATTTATAGGCGTAGAGGAGCTGCTGGGAGTCCTTAATCGGGTCGGATCGGGTGTGACGTGGTGAGCGGAGAGGACATCTCGGAGAGAGTGGAGAAGTGGCATTCAGATCGGGTGCATACAGGTGGCGGCCGATCCGAATTAGTAGGAGGTAGTTTTCCCTTAAGAAGCGGTCAAACTTGCTGTGTCTGAGCAGGTACAGGGGAATCGGTTCGGGTCCGACCCGAACCGAGCTGGTGTCTTCAATCCGAAGACTTCATGTGCCAGGTTAGTGCGATGGAGGTCGGATCGGATCGGGTCCGATCCGAACAGGATTTGTGGCTTCAATCCGAAGATTTCTTGTCCAGTGCATCTGAAGGTGGAGCGGGTCGGGGTCTTGTAGTCCGAACCGAACCGAAGGGAATGCATGCCAGAATCTCAAGTGCAGAATTGTGCCAAGGGGGGTCGGGTCTCCTCCTCCGATCCGACCCGGTTAGGGGTGTTGCCAATCTCTAAATCCAAGTTTCCGGTCCTGCATGCGTTCACGGAAACGCACGTAACTTTCAAACCGTAAGTCCGATTGAGCCGAACCAAAGCTCAAACTGAAGCTAATTCAGAGATCTACAAGAGTTACAGAGCCCAGCTCCGTAATCGCTGTTTTCGGGCCCAAAAAAGGTCATCTGGTAGGAGTTTCGGGCCATTCTTTGTTTGTGATGCGATTTCAACCAAATCACTTCATGTCTTCTGACGATATTTGCAACACTTGAGCGTATTGTTTAGAAGAGATTCCATGTATGACTGCTTTGACTAAAAAGCGGGTCAACATTTTGCCCCCAGAACATATTTTGCTGGTTGAAGGAAGATGTGTTCTGGATAATCCAAGGCCACGCCGGGCCTGCCAGCTGCAGGTATAATCCATACCTGCGAAGAAAAGAGAGCAGAAAGGTGTGTCAAATCCTGACAAAATTAATTATACTTTCGAGCATAAACCATGCTTGGGCGTTTGTTTGAGCATAAACCATACTCAAGACACGTCCGAATCATCCTGCCAAAACCTGACGAGGGACCTAACCTTCCGGGTATAAGCCATACCAGGAAGTTCAAACTGAGCATAAACCATACTCGAGTTTTATTGAGTTCCTTTGCCAGATCCTGACAAGACAATAAGCCGTTCCAGAGTATAATCCATACTTAGAAGTCCTAGTGAGTACAATCCATACCCATGTCGGGATAGAGCTATGCTTGCTAAGACCTGACAAGACAGCCTGTCCCTAAGCATAATCCATGCCTAGGGGTCCGAGATAAGTATAAGCCATACTTTAGTTGAGATTGAGGATCCTGCCACAACCTGACAAGATACTTAAATTTGCCAAACATAATCCATGCTCGGAAAGTCCTTCCTTAGTCAATTCAAAGTACAAAACCAAAGCAAATCCTGATTGGTTTGACATCGAGTCTAGAGCACGCTTTGGAGTTAAATCCTAACCCCGAACGTGTGTACACCGATTTAGCCAATCGGAAAACCTAAAGAAAGCAAAGAAACATATCTTAAAGCCTAAGAGATGCAGAAAATGAAAGCTGATCTCATCCAGATCAGTTGATGATGAGCCTACGAGAGCTCGATTCTGGGTCATTCCCTCTACGGGGAGCAGGAGGTGGCAGCGCGGGTGCAGGTGCTGTTGGTTGCTTCACATACTCGGGTAGCTCTCCACGTCTAACCCGTTCCTCAATTAGATCACGAAGATGTCTGCAGTCATTCGTGTCATGCCCATCCATATCATGGAATATACAATGTTTCCCGGAGTCACGTTCTCTCTGTGATGGCTCCCTCCTGGGAGGTTTTGGGTAGGAGATGGCACCGTTTGTGTCCATGTAGATGTCGGTTAGTGACGAATTGAGTTCTGTGTACTTTTCATATCTGGGCCCTCTCCGGGGCTGAGCGTTGCGGTCATTCTTGACGGCAGCTTTTCCTTTGCCTTTATCAGAATCAGACGGTTCTCCGTCTTTGAGCATGTTAACATCGAGAACTTTCTTTTCGGAGGTTGCGTCTTCTTCACGCAAAAACCTATCCGATTCAAGGTAGAATTCGCTGAGATTCCTTGGTGGGTCCCGGTACAAGGATTTTTTGAACTCCGAGTTGTCTAGAACGCCGGATACTGCCGCCATCAATACCATAGATGGCTCAGGCCGATCAACTGATGCTGCTGCAATGTTGAATCTTTCCAGAAATGATCGCAGAGTTTCTTTGGGTCTCTGCTTGATTGTAGTGAGTGACATGACATTTTTGGGTCGAGCGATATGGACCCGAAATTGTTCAATGAAGCGAGCGACCAACATGTTCCAGCTGTTGATCGATTCAGATTCCAGCTGCCGAAACTACATAGCAGCAATATCAGTCAAAAAGAGAGGGAAGCACTTTGCCATGACGTTTTCCGACGCCGATTGAACTTCCATATGTCGTTTATAGCGCATTAGGTGCACGGTAGGATCCGTTCTGCCGTTGTATGGCTCCAGTTGTGGAAGTTTGAAATCCGGAGGATTACGGGAATTTCTAATTTCTTGTGCGAATGGATTGTGATTGACATCATCCATGTCATTCTGATAAGTGCGGCCTCTCGAGAGGCGTTCAATGAGGTTGGCGAGCCGATCGCCTTCAAAGAGCTGTTGCAAGTTGACAAGTCCAGAGCTGGTGCCCCCAGCGTTGAGTTCAGAAGTGTGTGGAAGAGTATAGGGAGCTTGGAAGGCCATCCGGTTCGGTTCGGAGGTGCCCCCTTGCTGCGGCTCGGAGAAGCGAGGGAGGTTATGGAGAGGTGCACGGTTCGGATCGGAGGTGCCGATCCGATCGGGTTCGCCTGTTCCGAACTGGGGAGCTTGATGTTGAATTTGTGTGGTATTTCCGACCCGAACCGGTGCGGATGTAGGTCGAACAGGAGCGAAGCCTTGATTTCCAGAGGGGAGGCTGGTGCCCCCAGGCTCATGCAGGGTTGCTGTTCGGATCGGGTCCGAACCGATCCGGTGGGGAATGTCTCCCATTTCCATCTGCGTTGAATTCAGATTTTGGCCCTCGGTTCGGATCCGATCCGAACCGATCCGGTTTGCAGCTGCTGCTGGGGCTATTTCCGTGCTATTTCCAGCGAGTTGTGTATTGCCACTCGGCCTACCTTCCATCCGAGCGAAGAATTGGTCGATCATCTCCTGTTGTTTGCGGAGGAGATCATCTTGCCTAGCCATCTGGGTTCTCAATTCATCGAGAACGCCATCCATTTCATCTCTGGTTAAGTATGCTGATGGATTTTCATGAGAGGAAGCATCCTGGCTTGCCTCGTTCCTTGTGCCTTCAGTGCCAACATCCTCAGCACGAGAGAAGGTTCCGTCTTTCTTTCGCTTGACCATTGATCCAATAGCCAAATAATCCGCTTCCGTTCAAGCTAGTAGAGGAAGTTGTATCGTGTGCCCCCCTTCCTGGCGCGCCAAAATGTTAGACCGAAATTTGGGCCTAACACCCAAACTCTATGTGAAATCCTCACAAATCACAGATTACAGATAAAAAGCAGTAAAAACAGGGAACACACGAGATTTTTATAGTGGTTCGGCTCAATCCAAGCCTACGTCCACTTTATAGTTTCTTAAATCCTAAGAAGCTATTACAATGTTGTTTGTTTGCAGCTTATACACGAAATCCTCGTGTTTACAATGAAGAAGAGGAGAAAAGAAATTGAATTTACGCACGATAGCCTCGTGTTTGATTGAGTTGAGGAGTATCCAAAGTCCTTGAATACTTGGTAATGGAGGTCGGGAGGTGTTAGTGCCGGAAAAAAGTCCCTTGAAATGACCATCTCGTGGTGTATTTATAGGCGTAGAGGAGCTGCTGGGAGTCCTTAATCGGGTCGGATCGGGTGTGACGTGGTGAGCGGAGAGGACATCTCGGAGAGAGTGGAGAAGTGGCCTTCAGATCGGGTGCATACAGGTGGCGGCCGATCCGAATTAGTAGGAGGTAGTTTTCCCTTAAGAAGCGGTCAAACTTGCTGTGTCTGAGCAGGTACAGGGGAATCGGTTCGGGTCCGACCCGAACCGAGCTGGTGTCTTCAATCCGAAGACTTCATGTGCCAGGTTAGTGCGATGGAGGTCGGATCGGATCGGGTCCGATCCGAACAGGATTTGTGGCTTCAATCCGAAGATTTCTTGTCCAGTGCATCTGAAGGTGGAGCGGGTCGGGGTCTTGTAGTCCGAACCGAACCGAAGGGAATGCATGCCAGAATCTCAAGTGCAGAATTGTGCCAAGGGGGGTCGGGTCTCCTCCTCCGATCCGACCCGGTTAGGGGTGTTGCCAATCTCTAAATCCAAGTTTCCGGTCCTGCATGCGTTCACGGAAACGCACGTAACTTTCAAACCGTAAGTCCGATTGAGCCGAACCAAAGCTCAAACTGAAGCTAATTCAGAGATCTACAAGAGTTACAGAGCCCAGCTCCGTAATCGCTGTTTTCGGGCCCAAAAAAGGTCATCTGGTAGGAGTTTCGGGCCATTCTTTGTTTGTGATGCGATTTCAACCAAATCACTTCATGTCTTCTGACGATATTTGCAACACTTGAGCGTATTGTTTAGAAGAGATTCCATGTATGACTGCTTTGACTAAAAAGCGGGTCAACATTTTGCCCCCAGAACATATTTTGCTGGTTGAAGGAAGATGTGTTCTGGATAATCCAAGGCCACGCCGGGCCTGCCAGCTGCAGGTATAATCCATTCCTGCGAAGAAAAGAGAGCAGAAAGGTGTGTCAAATCCTGACAAAATTAATTATACTATCGAGCATAAACCATGCTTGGGCGTTTGTTTGAGCATAAACCATACTCAAGACACGTCCGAATCATCCTGCCAAAACCTGACGAGGGACCTAACCTTCCGGGTATAAGCCATACCAGGAAGTTCAAACTGAGCATAAACCATACTCGAGTTTTATTGAGTTCCTTTGCCAGATCCTGACAAGACAATAAGCCGTTCCAGAGTATAATCCATACTTAGAAGTCCTAGTGAGTACAATCCATACCCATGTCGGGATAGAGCTATGCTTGCTAAGACCTGACAAGACAGCCTGTCCCTAAGCATAATCCATGCCTAGGGGTCCGAGATAAGTATAAGCCATACTTTAGTTGAGATTGAGGATCCTGCCACAACCTGACAAGATACTTAAATTTGCCAAACATAATCCATGCTCGGAAAGTCCTTCCTTAGTCAATTCAAAGTACAAAACCAAAGCAAATCCTGATTGGTTTGACATCGAGTCTAGAGCACGCTTTGGAGTTAAATCCTAACCCCGAACGTGTGTACACCGATTTAGCCAATCGGAAAACCTAAAGAAAGCAAAGAAACATATCTTAAAGCCTAAGAGATGCAGAAAATGAAAGCTGATCTCATCCAGATCAGTTGATGATGAGCCTACGAGAGCTCGATTCTGGGTCATTCCCTCTACGGGGAGCAGGAGGTGGCAGCGCGGGTGCAGGTGATGTTGGTTGCTTCACATACTCGGGTAGCTCTCCACGTCTAACCCGTTCCTCAATTAGATCACGAAGATGTCTGCAGTCATTCGTGTCATGCCCATCCATATCATGGAATATACAATGTTTCCCGGAGTCACGTTCTCTCTGTGATGGCTCCCTCCTGGGAGGTTTTGGGTAGGAGATGGCACCGTTTGTGTCCATGTAGATGTCGGTTAGTGACGAATTGAGTTCTGTGTACTTTTCATATCTGGGCCCTCTCCGGGGCTGAGCGTTGCGGTCATTCTTGACGGCAGCTTTTCCTTTGCCTTTATCAGAATCAGACGGTTCTCCGTCTTTGAGCATGTTAACATCGAGAACTTTCTTTTCGGAGGTTGCGTCTTCTTCACGCAAAAACCTATCCGATTCAAGGTAGAATTCGCTGAGATTCCTTGGTGGGTCCCGGTACAAGGATTTTTTGAACTCCGAGTTGTCTAGAACGCCGGATACTGCCGCCATCAATACCATAGATGGCTCAGGCCGATCAACTGATGCTGCTGCAATGTTGAATCTTTCCAGAAATGATCGCAGAGTTTCTTTGGGTCTCTGCTTGATTTTAGTGAGTGACATGACATTTTTGGGTCGAGCGATATGGACCCGAAACTGTTCAATGAAGCGAGCGACCAACATGTTCCAGCTGTTGATCGATTCAGATTCCAGCTGCCGAAACCACATAGCAGCAATATCAGTCAAAAAGAGAGGGAAGCACTTTGCCATGACGTTTTCCGACGCCGATTGAACTTCCATATGTCGTTTATAGCGCATTAGGTGCACGGTAGGATCCGTTCTGCCGTTGTATGGCTCCAGTTGTGGAAGTTTGAAATCCGGAGGATTACGGGAATTTCTAGTTTCTTGTGCGAATGGATTGTGATTGACATCATCCATGTCATTCTGATAAGTGCGGCCTCTCGAGAGGCGTTCAATGAGGTTGGCGAGCCGATCGCCTTCAAAGAGCTGTTGCAAGTTGACAAGTCCAGAGCTGGTGCCCCCAGCGTTGAGTTCAGAAGTGTGTGGAAGAGTATAGGGAGCTTGGAAGGCCATCCGGTTCGGTTCGGAGGTGCCCCCTTGCTGCGGCTCGGAGAAGCGAGGGAGGTTATGGAGAGGTGCACGGTTCGGATCGGAGGTGCCGATCCGATCGGGTTCGCCTGTTCCGAACCGGGGAGCTTGATGTTGAATTTTTGTGGTATTTCCGACCCGAACCGGTGCGGATGTAGGTCGAACAGGAGCGAAGCCTTGATTTCCAGAGGGGAGGCTGGTGCCCCCAGGCTCATGCAGGGTTGCTGTTCGGATCGGGTCCGAACCGATCCGGTGGGGAATGTCTCCCATTTCCATCTGCGTTGAATTCAGATTTTGGCCCTCCGTTCGGATCGGATCCGAACCGATCCGGTTTGCAGCTGCTGCTGGGGCTATTTCCGTGCTATTTCCAGCGAGTTGTGTATTGCCACTCGGCCTACCTTCCATCCGAGCGAAGAATTGGTCGATCATCTCCTGTTGTTTGCGGAGGAGATCATCTTGCCTAGCCATCTGGGTTCTCAATTCATCGAGAACGCCATTCATTTCATCTCTGGTTAAGTATGCTGATGGATTTTCATGAGAGGAAGCCTCCTGGCTTGCCTCGTTCCTTGTGCCTTCAGTGCCAACATCCTCAGCACGAGAGAAGGTTCCGTCTTTCTTTCGCTTGACCATTGATCCAATAGCCAAATAATCCGCTTCCGTTCAAGCTAGTAGAAGAAGTTGTATCGTGTGCCCCCCTTCCTGGCGCGCCAAAATGTTAGACCGAAATTTGGGCCTAACACCCAAACTCTATGTGAAATCCTCACAAATCACAGATTACAGATAAAAAGCAGTAAAAACAGGGAACACACGAGATTTTTATAGTGGTTCGGCTCAATCCAAGCCTACGTCCACTTTATAGTTTCTTAAATCCTAAGAAGCTATTACAATGTTGTTTGTTTGCAGCTTATACACGAAATCCTCGTGTTTACAATGAAGAAGAGGAGAAAAGAAATTGAATTTACGCACGATAGCCTCGTGTTTGATTGAGTTGAGGAGTATCCAAAGTCCTTGAATACTTGGTAATGGAGGTCGGGAGGTGTTAGTGCCGGAAAAAAGTCCCTTGAAATGACCATCTCGTGGTGTATTTATAGGCGTAGAGGAGCTGCTGGGAGTCCTTAATCGGGTCGGATCGGGTGTGACGTGGTGAGCGGAGAGGACATCTCGGAGAGAGTGGAGAAGTGGCCTTCAGATCGGGTGCATACAGGTGGCGGCCGATCCGAATTAGTAGGAGGTAGTTTTCCCTTAAGAAGCGGTCAAACTTGCTGTGTCTGAGCAGGTACAGGGGAATCGGTTCGGGTCCGACCCGAACCGAGCTGGTGTCTTCAATCCGAAGACTTCATGTGCCAGGTTAGTGCGATGGAGGTCGGATCGGATCGGGTCCGATCCGAACAGGATTTGTGGCTTCAATCCGAAGATTTCTTGTCCAGTGCATCTGAAGGTGGAGCGGGTCGGGGTCTTGTAGTCCGAACCGAACCGAAGGGAATGCATGCCAGAATCTCAAGTGCAGAATTGTGCCAAGGGGGGTCGGGTCTCCTCCTCCGATCCGACCCGGTTAGGGGTGTTGCCAATCTCTAAATCCAAGTTTCCGGTCCTGCATGCGTTCACGGAAACGCACGTAACTTTCAAACCGTAAGTCCGATTGAGCCGAACCAAAGCTCAAACTGAAGCTAATTCAGAGATCTACAAGAGTTACAGAGCCCAGCTTCATAATCGCTGTTTTCGGGCCCAAAAAAGGTCATCTGGTAGGAGTTTCGGGCCATTCTTTGTTTGTGATGCGATTTCAACCAAATCACTTCATGTCTTCTGACGATATTTGCAACACTTGAGCGTATTGTTTAGAAGAGATTCCATGTATGACTGCTTTGACTAAAAAGCGGGTCAACATTTTGCCCCCAGAACATATTTTGCTGGTTGAAGGAAGATGTGTTCTGGATAATCCAAGGCCACGCCGGGCCTGCCAGCTGCAGGTATAATCCATACCTGCGAAGAAAAGAGAGCAGAAAGGTGTGTCAAATCCTGACAAAATTAATTATACTATCGAGCATAAACCATGCTTGGGCGTTTGTTTGAGCATAAACCATACTCAAGACACGTCCGAATCATCCTGCCAAAACCTGACGAGGGACCTAACCTTCCGGGTATAAGCCATACCAGGAAGTTCAAACTGAGCATAAACCATACTCGAGTTTTATTGAGTTCCTTTGCCAGATCCTGACAAGACAATAAGCCGTTCCAGAGTATAATCCATACTTAGAAGTCCTAGTGAGTACAATCCATACCCATGTCGGGATAGAGCTATGCTTGCTAAGACCTGACAAGACAGCCTGTCCCTAAGCATAATCCATGCCTAGGGGTCCGAGATAAGTATAAGCCATACTTTAGTTGAGATTGAGGATCCTGCCACAACCTGACAAGATACTTAAATTTGCCAAACATAATCCATGCTCGGAAAGTCCTTCCTTAGTCAATTCAAAGTACAAAACCAAAGCAAATCCTGATTGGTTTGACATCGAGTCTAGAGCACGCTTTGGAGTTAAATCCTAACCCCGAACGTGTGTACACCGATTTAGCCAATCGGAAAACCTAAAGAAAGCAAAGAAACATATCTTAAAGCCTAAGAGATGCAGAAAATGAAAGCTGATCTCATCCAGATCAGTTGATGATGAGCCTACGAGAGCTCGATTCTGGGTCATTCCCTCTACGGGGAGCAGGAGGTGGCAGCGCGGGTGCAGGTGCTGTTGGTTGCTTCACATACTCGGGTAGCTCTCCACGTCTAACCCGTTCCTCAATTAGATCACGAAGATGTCTGCAGTCATTCGTGTCATGCCCATCCATATCATGGAATATACAATGTTTCCCGGAGTCACGTTCTCTCTGTGATGGCTCCCTCCTGGGAGGTTTTGGGTAGGAGATGGCACCGTTTGTGTCCATGTAGATGTCGGTTAGTGACGAATTGAGTTCTGTGTACTTTTCATATCTGGGCCCTCTCCGGGGCTGAGCGTTGCGGTCATTCTTGACGGCAGCTTTTCCTTTGCCTTTATCAGAATCAGACGGTTCTCCGTCTTTGAGCATGTTAACATCGAGAACTTTCTTTTCGGAGGTTGCGTCTTCTTCACGCAAAAACCTATCCGATTCAAGGTAGAATTCGCTGAGATTCCTTGGTGGGTCCCGGTACAAGGATTTTTTGAACTCCGAGTTGTCTAGAACGCCGGATACTGCCGCCATCAATACCATAGATGGCTCAGGCCGATCAACTGATGCTGCTGCAATGTTGAATCTTTCCAGAAATGATCGCAGAGTTTCTTTGGGTCTCTGCTTGATTGTAGTGAGTGACATGACATTTTTGGGTCGAGCGATATGGACCCGAAACTGTTCAATGAAGAGAGCGACCAACATGTTCCAGCTGTTGATCGATTCAGATTCCAGCTGCCGAAACCACATAGCAGCAATATCAGTCAAAAAGAGAGGGAAGCACTTTGCCATGACGTTTTCCGACGCCGATTGAACTTTCATATGTCGTTTATAGCGCATTAGGTGCACGGTAGGATCCGTTCTGCCGTTGTATGGCTCCAGTTGTGGAAGTTTGAAATCCGGAGGATTACGGGAATTTCTAATTTCTTGTGCGAATGGATTGTGATTGACATCATCCATGTCATTCTGATAAGTGCGGCCTCTCGAGAGGCGTTCAATGAGGTTGGCGAGCCGATCGCCTTCAAAGAGCTGTTGCAAGTTGACAAGTCCAGAGCTGGTGCCCCCAGCGTTGAGTTCAGAAGTGTGTGGAAGAGTATAGGGAGCTTGGAAGGCCATCCGGTTCGGTTCGGAGGTGCCCCCTTGCTGCGGCTCGGAGAAGCGAGGGAGGTTATGGAGAGGTGCACGGTTCGGATCGGAGGTGCCGATCCGATCGGGTTCGCCTGTTCCGAACCGGGGAGCTTGATGTTGAATTTGTGTGGTATTTCCGACCCGAACCGGTGCGGATGTAGGTCGAACAGGAGCGAAGCCTTGATTTCCAGAGGGGAGGCTGGTGCCCCCAGGCTCATGCAGGGTTGCTGTTCGGATCGGGTCCGAACCGATCCGGTGGGGAATGTCTCCCATTTCCATCTGCGTTGAATTCAGATTTTGGCCCTCGGTTCAGATCGGATCCGAACCGATCCGGTTTGCAGCTGCTGCTGGGGCTATTTCCGTGCTATTTCCAGCGAGTTGTGTATTGCCACTCGGCCTACCTTCCATCCGAGCGAAGAATTGGTCGATCATCTCCTGTTGTTTGCGGAGGAGATCATCTTGCCTAGCCATCTGGGTTCTCAATTCATCGAGAACGCCATCCATTTCATCTCTGGTTAAGTATGCTGATGGATTTTCATGAGAGGAAGCCTCCTGGCTTGCCTCGTTCCTTGTGCCTTCAGTGCCAACATCCTCAGCACGAGAGAAGGTTCCGTCTTTCTTTCGCTTGACCATTGATCCAATAGCCAAATAATCCGCTTCCGTTCAAGCTAGTAGAAGAAGTTGTATCGTGTGCCCCCCTTCCTGGCGCGCCAAAATGTTAGACCGAAATTTGGGCCTAACACCCAAACTCTATGTGAAATCCTCACAAATCACAGATTACAGATAAAAAGCAGTAAAAACAGGGAACACACGAGATTTTTATAGTGGTTCGGCTCAATCCAAGCCTACGTCCACTTTATAGTTTCTTAAATCCTAAGAAGCTATTACAATGTTGTTTGTTTGCAGCTTATACACGAAATCCTTGTGTTTACAATGAAGAAGAGGAGAAAAGAAATTGAATTTACGCACGATAGCCTCGTGTTTGATTGAGTTGAGGAGTATCCAAAGTCCTTGAATACTTGGTAATGGAGGTCGGGAGGTGTTAGTGCCGGAAAAAAGTCCCTTGAAATGACCATCTCGTGGTGTATTTATAGGCGTAGAGGAGCTGCTGGGAGTCCTTAATCGGGTCGGATCGGGTGTGACGTGGTGAGCGGAGAGGACATCTCGGAGAGAGTGGAGAAGTGGCCTTCAGATCGGGTGCATACAGGTGGCGGCCGATCCGAATTAGTAGGAGGTAGTTTTCCCTTAAGAAGCGGTCAAACTTGCTGTGTCTGAGCAGGTACAGGGGAATCGGTTCGGGTTCGACCCGAACCGAGCTGGTGTCTTCAATCCGAAGACTTCATGTGCCAGGTTAGTGCGATGGAGGTCGGATCGGATCGGGTCCGATCCGAACAGGATTTGTGGCTTCAATCCGAAGATTTCTTGTCCAGTGCATCTGAAGGTGGAGCGGGTCGGGGTCTTGTAGTCCGAACCGAACCGAAGGGAATGCATGCCAGAATCTCAAGTGCAGAATTGTGCCAAGGGGGGTCGGGTCTCCTCCTCCGATCCGACCCGGTTAGGGGTGTTGCCAATCTCTAAATCCAAGTTTCCGGTCCTGCATGCGTTCACGGAAACGCACGTAACTTTCAAACCGTAAGTCCGATTGAGCCGAACCAAAGCTCAAACTGAAGCTAATTCAGAGATCTACAAGAGTTACAGAGCCCAGCTTCGTAATCGCTGTTTTCGGGCCCAAAAAAGGTCATCTGGTAGGAGTTTCGGGCCATTCTTTGTTTGTGATGCGATTTCAACCAAATCACTTCATGTCTTCTGACGATATTTGCAACACTTGAGCGTATTGTTTAGAAGAGATTCCATGTATGACTGCTTTGACTAAAAAGCGGGTCAACATTTTGCCCCCAGAACATATTTTGCTGGTTGAAGGAAGATGTGTTCTGGATAATCCAAGGCCACGCCGGGCCTGCCAGCTGCAGGTATAATCCATACCTGCGAAGAAAAGAGAGCAGAAAGGTGTGTCAAATCCTGACAAAATTAATTATACTTTCGAGCATAAACCATGCTTGGGCGTTTGTTTGAGCATAAACCATACTCAAGACACGTCCGAATCATCCTGCCAAAACCTGACGAGGGACCTAACCTTCCGGGTATAAGCCATACCAGGAAGTTCAAACTGAGCATAAACCATACTCGAGTTTTATTGAGTTCCTTTGCCAGATCCTGACAAGACAATAAGCCGTTCCAGAGTATAATCCATACTTAGAAGTCCTAGTGAGTACAATCCATACCCATGTCGGGATAGAGCTATGCTTGCTAAGACCTGACAAGACAGCCTGTCCCTAAGCATAATCCATGCCTAGGGGTCCGAGATAAGTATAAGCCATACTTTAGTTGAGATTGAGGATCCTGCCACAACCTGACAAGATACTTAAATTTGCCAAACATAATCCATGCTCGGAAAGTCCTTCCTTAGTCAATTCAAAGTACAAAACCAAAGCAAATCCTGATTGGTTTGACATCGAGTCTAGAGCACGCTTTGGAGTTAAATCCTAACCCCGAACGTGTGTACACCGATTTAGCCAATCGGAAAACCTAAAGAAAGCAAAGAAACATATCTTAAAGCCTAAGAGATGCAGAAAATGAAAGCTGATCTCATCCAGATCAGTTGATGATGAGCCTACGAGAGCTCGATTCTGGGTCATTCCCTCTACGGGGAGCAGGAGGTGGCAGCGCGGGTGCAGGTGCTGTTGGTTGCTTCACATACTCGGGTAGCTCTCCACGTCTAACCCGTTCCTCAATTAGATCACGAAGATGTCTGCAGTCATTCGTGTCATGCCCATCCATATCATGGAATATACAATGTTTCCCGGAGTCACGTTCTCTCTGTGATGGCTCCCTCCTGGGAGGTTTTGGGTAGGAGATGGCACCGTTTGTGTCCATGTAGATGTCGGTTAGTGACGAATTGAGTTCTGTGTACTTTTCATATCTGGGCCCTCTCCGGGGCTGAGCGTTGCGGTCATTCTTGACGGCAGCTTTTCCTTTGCCTTTATCAGAATCAGACGGTTCTCCGTCTTTGAGCATGTTAACATCGAGAACTTTCTTTTCGGAGGTTGCGTCTTCTTCACGCAAAAACCTATCCGATTCAAGGTAGAATTCGCTGAGATTCCTTGGTGGGTCCCGGTACAAGGATTTTTTGAACTCCGAGTTGTCTAGAACGCCGGATACTGCCGCCATCAATACCATAGATGGCTCAGGCCGATCAACTGATGCTGCTGCAATGTTGAATCTTTCCAGAAATGATCGCAGAGTTTCTTTGGGTCTCTGCTTGATTGTAGTGAGTGACATGACATTTTTGGGTCGAGCGATATGGACCCGAAACTGTTCAATGAAGAGAGCGACCAACATGTTCCAGCTGTTGATCGATTCAGATTCCAGCTGCCGAAACCACATAGCAGCAATATCAGTCAAAAAGAGAGGGAAGCACTTTGCCATGACGTTTTCCGACGCCGATTGAACTTTCATATGTCGTTTATAGCGCATTAGGTGCACGGTAGGATCCGTTCTGCCGTTGTATGGCTCCAGTTGTGGAAGTTTGAAATCCGGAGGATTACGGGAATTTCTAATTTCTTGTGCGAATGGATTGTGATTGACATCATCCATGTCATTCTGATAAGTGCGGCCTCTCGAGAGGCGTTCAATGAGGTTGGCGAGCCGATCGCCTTCAAAGAGCTGTTGCAAGTTGACAAGTCCAGAGCTGGTGCCCCCAGCGTTGAGTTCAGAAGTGTGTGGAAGAGTATAGGGAGCTTGGAAGGCCATCCGGTTCGGTTCGGAGGTGCCCCCTTGCTGCGGCTCGGAGAAGCGAGGGAGGTTATGGAGAGGTGCACGGTTCGGATCGGAGGTGCCGATCCGATCGGGTTCGCCTGTTCCGAACCGGGGAGCTTGATGTTGAATTTGTGTGGTATTTCCGACCCGAACCGGTGCGGATGTAGGTCGAACAGGAGCGAAGCCTTGATTTCCAGAGGGGAGGCTGGTGCCCCCAGGCTCATGCAGGGTTGCTGTTCGGATCGGGTCCGAACCGATCCGGTGGGGAATGTCTCCCATTTCCATCTGCGTTGAATTCAGATTTTGGCCCTCGGTTCAGATCGGATACGAACCGATCCGGTTTGCAGCTGCTGCTGGGGCTATTTCCGTGCTATTTCCAGCGAGTTGTGTATTGCCACTCGGCCTACCTTCCATCCGAGCGAAGAATTGGTCGATCATCTCCTGTTGTTTGCGGAGGAGATCATCTTGCCTAGCCATCTGGGTTCTCAATTCATCGAGAACGCCATCCATTTCATCTCTGGTTAAGTATGCTGATGGATTTTCATGAGAGGAAGCCTCCTGGCTTGCCTCGTTCCTTGTGCCTTCAGTGCCAACATCCTCAGCACGAGAGAAGGTTCCGTCTTTCTTTCGCTTGACCATTGATCCAATAGCCAAATAATCCGCTTCCGTTCAAGCTAGTAGAAGAAGTTGTATCGTGTGCCCCCCTTCCTGGCGCGCCAAAATGTTAGACCGAAATTTGGGCCTAACACCCAAACTCTATGTGAAATCCTCACAAATCACAGATTACAGATAAAAAGCAGTAAAAACAGGGAACACACGAGATTTTTATAGTGGTTCGGCTCAATCCAAGCCTACGTCCACTTTATAGTTTCTTAAATCCTAAGAAGCTATTACAATGTTGTTTGTTTGCAGCTTATACACGAAATCCTCGTGTTTACAATGAAGAAGAGGAGAAAAGAAATTGAATTTACGCACGATAGCCTCGTGTTTGATTGAGTTGAGGAGTATCCAAAGTCCTTGAATACTTGGTAATGGAGGTCGGGAGGTGTTAGTGCCGGAAAAAAGTCCCTTGAAATGACCATCTCGTGGTGTATTTATAGGCGTAGAGGAGCTGCTGGGAGTCCTTAATCGGGTCGGATCGGGTGTGACGTGGTGAGCGGAGAGGACATCTCGGAGAGAGTGGAGAAGTGGCCTTCAGATCGGGTGCATACAGGTGGCGGCCGATCCGAATTAGTAGGAGGTAGTTTTCCCTTAAGAAGCGGTCAAACTTGCTGTGTCTGAGCAGGTACAGGGGAATCGGTTCGGGTCCGACCCGAACCGAGCTGGTGTCTTCAATCCGAAGACTTCATGTGCCAGGTTAGTGCGATGGAGGTCGGATCGGATCGGGTCCGATCCGAACAGGATTTGTGGCTTCAATCCGAAGATTTCTTGTCCAGTGCATCTGAAGGTGGAGCGGGTCGGGGTCTTGTAGTCCGAACCGAACCGAAGGGAATGCATGCCAGAATCTCAAGTGCAGAATTGTGCCAAGGGGGGTCGGGTCTCCTCCTCCGATCCGACCCGGTTAGGGGTGTTGCCAATCTCTAAATCCAAGTTTCCGGTCCTGCATGCGTTCACGGAAACGCACGTAACTTTCAAACCGTAAGTCCGATTGAGCCGAACCAAAGCTCAAACTGAAGCTAATTCAGAGATCTACAAGAGTTACAGAGCTTAGCTCCGTAATCGCTGTTTTCGGGCCCAAAAAAGGTCATCTGGTAGGAGTTTCGGGCCATTCTTTGTTTGTGATGCGATTTCAACCAAATCACTTCATGTCTTTTGACGATATTTGCAACACTTGAGCGTATTGTTTAGAAGAGATTCCATGTATGACTGCTTTGACTAAAAAGCGGGTCAACAGGAACTCAATTTGACAGTGCCGAATTTAAAAATTTCTGTCAGAAATACAAGATTGATAAAAGGTATACCGCTGTAGCTCACCCGCAGTCGAATGGACAGGTTGAAGCGATAAACAAAGTCATTAAATCTATTCTTAAGAAGCGGTTGGAGCGCGCCAAAGCCAAGTGGGTGGATGAGTTGCCGCTAGCTTTGTGGGCCTACAGAACAATCTTTAAGACGGCAACTAGCCATACTCCCTTTTCACTCTCCTTTGGATTAGAGGCAGTGATCCCGGTGGATCTCAAAGTCCCCTCTCATAGGGTGGAATACTATGACCCAATAACGAATAGAGCACTCCTCCTAGATTCCCTCGACATGGTTGAATAAAAAAGGATGAAGCAGACTCGCATGCTTCAAGGCATCGACGCTAAGTACCATGTTATAATGACAGAAAGGTTCGCACTAGGACCTTCGAACCAAGGGACTTAGTGTTGAAACGAGTCTTCCCGCCTCCAACCCAATTGGGTCCAAAGTGGGAAGGGCCATATGCCATCCAACGGAAGCTTGATACAGGATCCTTCAAGCTAACGACCGTGGATGGTGAAGAGATTCCTAGAGCTTGGAATGCTCAGCATTTGCGATGAAATTTGAGTTAAATATGTACTACTTTTTTTTTGTATTTATGCACTATGTAAAGAGGCACGACTTGCCTTGAAAAGTCTGTTTATATGAACAAAGGATTATAAAGTGGATGTAGGCTACGACTTAGCTGAACCACTATAAAAACATTATGTGTAAAATTTATTTTCCTGCACTATTCTTATGTTTTGTGATTGTTCTGTCCTGATTATGAAATGCTAAACATTAAATTAAGCTTTAAAAATTGGAAACGATTCACGTGTAGGAGGAAATGAAACGACCGTTTGCATAACAAGATTAAAGGAATGGGAAGACGACATTCCTAACTCTAATTCTCATGAAACGAAAGAGAGTACAAAGGACGGGAAGATGACGTCCTCTGAGGCGTGATGGTGCACCCGAAAGGAAACCGCTTCGATGATACTCTAACCTGATCACAAGATAAGAGAGTATAAAGATGCTCAAAAGCGTAAGCATCTCCGATAAAGGGAACCTGACCTCATCAGAAAGTTGGTGGCAATTATGTATTAAAGCTAATCAATCTTGAACAAAGCTTTAGACAGGCTACTTATTCAAGATTGATAGGGGGCATATATATGCACATCCCTCGCATTTATTGTCTATCGTCTAAATAGTAGTGATTTTAAATATGACATGTTGTTTATCTACATTCCTGCTTAAGTAATGAATTCACAAACATTTGACGTTGCCGGAAATAAACTAGTTTATTTGCAAGTATGTGGATTTACATAGGAAAATTAAAACAAAAGATGCGAGGGCCGCGCTCGCTACAACAACAGCGGACCAGGAGATAAAACAAAATAAAGGACAAAGCCACTCTTCATTTGGACTTCGGATTAAACTTTGCCTTCTTGGTAGCATTAAGTTTTTCTTTCTCCTCTTTATCAGTTTAACTAATGATACGCTGTTACTTCTTCTTCTCCGGAATTGGAGTGCTGGAGTCTACGGATTTCTTCCTAGGAATTGGAGCATAGGGATCAATAGAAGATTTTTTAGCAAGCCCCTCTGTAATTGACCGAGTTGAAAGTTTGATAACTAACCTTGATCTGGAAGGCACCATCGCAAGAGGCTTAAGAATTTCGGGGTCTGTTTCCTCGACTTTCACCTGCATGCGCTTGTCTTGTTTGGACTTTATCTCCGCTAAAGTCATGTCATCGGCGTTCCCCGAAGCTCCATTCACAACAACATCATCCTCCTCTTCATGTCCCTTATCACCATCATCTTCTAACAGAGCATCTATCATCTCCCTCAGCTCGGACTGAAAGGCTGGCCCGTGGTCATTTAGCCCATTAGCTTAGTGGCGTGATATGCAGGTAAGGCCAAATGGATTCGATCCGAACCCAAGCAGAATCACAAGCATTAATTCAACATATGAATTGAACCCAAAGAGAAACATACAAAAGTTTACCTAGAGGAGCTACTGGACCTCAAGTAAAGTTCTCGAAGTTATTTAAAACAACAGAAGCAATTTGTGCATTATATGGTATGTATATATATAGACAACAAGAGTTGTGACTTTACGAAGCGACACAACTCTACGAACGAATGGAAGCAATTATTCAATGGTTTTGATTTAGAACCCAATGTACAGACAATTTCGAAGCACACTACATCTTCAATAGAAGTGCACTTCGAGGGGGCAAAATGTTAGCCTAGTTTGTGAACTAGGCTACACAAAGTTAAAAGGGGAATTGGTGTAGAGCATTGACCAGAAAAGCATGCAGTGGCAGCTCGTATCGGATCGAGGGTCTCAAGCTGAAACCAAAGGAAGCAAAGCGGAAATAAAGGAGGCTGCGAAAAATTCGGATCGGGTCGAGGGAGCCCGATTCGCCCGTCTTTTCCTCAACACATCTGACCCGAGCTGGATGCTAGAGCGGTTATCACCCACAATCTCTTGAAGTGTGGAGCGGTTATGCACACGTTCCCCACGTTCATCCACAACTGTTATGCGTTAGCAACATCTCCAAGCCCTCACCTCCGAACCGAGCGAGTTGCCTGCCACGTGTCCTCGAACCGAAGACACTCTAGGGAGATTTTTCACCTATAAATACACCTCCACGGGTCATTCAAATGGATCTTTTGGCAAAATCAGAAATCAAACCCTCTTGTCAACCGAATTTCATCACCATATTCAGATCATAATCATCTTTCAAACTATATTTTGAGATAATTCAGTGGATCTATGTGTTGTACGAGTGAATCTGAGTGAGAAACATTAGTGTACTTATATCCAAATCATTAATTCAAAAAGTAGAAAGTAGACGTAGGCTCTTTAATGCCGAACCACTATAAACCGTGTGTTTCCCTTTTCTTTTGAATTTCATTTTATTAGAATTATTGCTAATTTGGGTGTTAGAGCCATTTTTGGATCTAACAACAGGCATATACACTACATCCAATTTACAATCCTATCACAATTACTTTTTAATTTAATTATTTGTGAAAGTATAGGATTCTTAGAAAAGAGAATTTGTCGTTGTTGTAGCAATTCTGATCTTGAATAATATCTACTTTGATTATTTGTAGATCTGATCTTCTAATTTGACTACTCCTATTCTGATTTGTTTTGGTGAAGAAGAAAGGCTAGTTTAGATTAGAGCAGCATGGAGGCGCCATGGATGAAAACAATGAGATTAGGGTTAGGTTTAGGTGTTTATTTATCTGTGTATTAGGTGAATTAGGACCTTTAGATTAGATTAAGAACCATCTGAAACATCCAGACCAGAAATACACGTCATCCAGCCAATCCCAAAAAAACACATCGTTAGATACAGATCTGGCCGATAGGGGTCGAAACCCTATGGGGGGTCGACCCCCTCCCCCCATCGATTCCCCTTTGGGGGGATCTCGACACCCACGAGCAGGAAATTTCCCCTCAGCTATTTTGGGTTGGATTTCGAATTTTGAACTTCTCTGGTTATTTAATTATAATTTAATTAAATTCTGCTTTAAACTGAAATCTTCTAAGCTTCATAACTTCTTTATATGATGTTCGATTTACGCAAACTCAGACTCCATCCTAAGTAGAATTCCGAGACGACCGCAATGGCGTAGCCCGTTTCCCATAATTTTTCTTCTGAAAATTAAGTATTCTTCAATTTGTCGTTTTAATATTTTAAAATTATGGGGTGTTGCATTCTCCCCTCCTTAAAGGATTTCATCCCCGAAATCTCCAAGTTAAGAAGAATGTATATTCTACCATCCAATCATCCATCTACTCGTCCATCACCCACAAGCATTCATTTTCCTTAAAAGATTTCTATTGCTGTATGAGCATATGCAAAAGTGTGTGTATATGCCCCAATACTGATGCAAAAGATCAGGCGGTCCACTGATTCAGTTGACCTCCTTAATGCAAATTATGTTAGTGCCATGCATCCAACATGTATGAAATTAATCCTTATGCACTTTATAATTCTATATGTGCGCACAACCATTCATTCGAATGCAGCATCCATATGATAATACACCCAATTACATTCATAGACCCATATGCACACATATCAATATGCAGTATGAAAGTGACTGAGCCGATCTTAGTGTCTAAAGCTTGTGTATATGCATCCACGAGCAACCACTGGCAATCACTTGCATCCACTTGCAACCATCAATCATAACATGTCTCAAACACATGTTTACATCCATCGGCTTCTACCTAAGGATCGAATAAATTATCAAGAGGATGTACCAAACGACAAAAACAAATATGAACAAAGTTGGCAGGAAAGGAGAAGTTAAGAACATATCCTCAAAAAGGAATGAGTACTATGCACGTATCTTGTCTCCCGTCTCCCAAATCGCATCTCCTTGATCATCTCTCCATTGAACTTTGGCCTCTCGATTGCATAGACTTTTGACCTCCGATCCAAGAATGCATATAGCAATATGTCTAACAATTGCCTTTCGCTCTACTTCCATATTTGTGACACCCCGTATTTTCTGTGAACATTAAAGTAACAAATTAAAGTATACTTAATTTTTAAGAGAAGAATTAAGGGAAACAGGTTATGCCATTGCGTTCTTCTCAGAACTCTGCATGAGATAGAGTCCGAGTTTTCGTAAATCGGACTCTGTATGAAGAAGTTATGGCGCTTAGAAGTTTCAGGAAATTAAAATAACAACTAGCCCAAATTCAAATTTAAAGTTCCGAAATTCAAATCACATATCCGGGCTGGGAGGGAAATTTCCCGCCCAGGACCCAGGTCGACCTGGGTAGAATAGGTCGACCATTGGGTCGACTTAGGGGTCGACCTCCACCCTTTTCCAGATCCGTGGATAAATTCGTTTTTCTGCATTTAGATGCCCGTTCTGACCAGATTCGTTGCTCCTAAGCTATTTAAACACCCCAAACCTCACTTTCCCTCCACACAACTTCATTATGCCTATCTACCCTAATTCAAATTGAAATAAATCTAAGATGGGTTTATGCTTCTCAAGTCCTTCGTAGAAATCAGGTTTAGAATTCTAGTAGAGATTCAAAGGCTATTCTAACAACTATTTCTAAGAATCAAATCAAATCTAAACTAGAAGCACAAATAGTCTACTTCAAGGGAGAGCTATTCAGTTTCAGAATATAGATCCCAGAATTCAAGACCCTTCTGTAATTTTTAAGTTCACATTACTTTCACAAAATAAAAGTTAATTGTGATTCTGACATTGTAATAAATCTGGATCTGAGATTATGCCTGTCTTTCTATATCCTTTGGATCTATCTCATTGATAATATTAGGTATATTCTTTTTCTCTTCTTTCCTTCTTCACTTTTTGTTTTATAGCCAGGCTTCTGCGAGCCTGAGCCAGATCTCATAAGAGACGAACGTACGTTGGAAATAAAATTGGGCATAATTGAGTTGTAACTGATTTGAGGACATAACACATGTTGTATTCAAAACATAAAGTGTACTGAACATATGACTTGGTATTTTAGACATAAAGTATTGGACATATGACTTCAGAATATGTATATATATATATATATATGATATTTTATGATTTGAAGAAGAAGATTAGGGTGTATAATGATGTATGGCTTAGGCATGAAAACAAGACTTGCCTTTGTTTTGTAAGTTATTTACTTTTTAGATTTGAACACCTAAATCTAATTGTGACATGTAATAAAATGGATATGAGAATATGCCTGATGTAAGCTATCCTTTCATTGAAATCTGTGCTTGAGTATATATATCTTTGGGAATCATTTTTGACTATGAAACTGGTCCAATCATATCTATCCTTGTTGTATATCGGAATTGCAATCCTTTTTAAGTTCATGATATAATTCTTATCATATCTATATGCCTGCGATGTATTCCTTGCAAAACTTGTCTTTTTAGTACATCAAGTTTATTGGACCAGTAGTTCTAATCATCATATGACTATGCCTATTATTACGATGTTCCATCTTGCTTCTCCCCTTATATTATGAATCTTGAGTTGAATCTCGAAATACGTACATTATGAATGCGGAGGAAATTGGGTATAACATGAAATTAACATTATTTGGCATAATTTGGAACATGTAACATGGCATAATTGTTAAGATGCAATTTGACATGAATTATGGAATATGTAATTTGACATATTGAATCTAGAATTGGCATGAACGACAAAGTATGAAGTTGGCATATAAATCAAGTTTTGGGAAAAATTGTTATTGTTGCGAATTTGGGGTAACTTGAGCATTAAATCTAGATTGGGTGTAAAATGTAACATGACTAGTTTTGGTGAATTTGGTAATTAGCATGTAAAATCTAGATTTGGGTATATAGGGTAAATGTGTAGATTAAAGATGAACATGCCTAACCCGAGGTTAGATTGAGTTGTGGTGTAAAACTGCCTGGAACCGCCCGGCACATCCAGTAACCACAACTACACCTATCTAATGTGAGAGGTTAGTGCATCATGCCCAAGAAAAACCCGAGGTTAAATTGAGTTGTGGTGTAAAACTGCCCGGAACCACCCGGCACATCCAGTAACCGCAATAACACAAATCTAATGTGAGAGGTTGATGCATTAATAAATCAATTAATGCTAATGAACAAGATGAATGAGTAGGGTTAAGTTCATAGGAACACTTAACCAATATAACATGGATGACTAGGGTTAAGTAATGAGAAACACTTAACAATATGACAAGATGGATGACTAGGGTTAAGTTAATTGGAAACACTTAACTAGTATAGCATGATGAATGGGTAGGGTTAAGTAATAAGAAACACTTAACCAATATAACTTGATTTGTGGTAAGGTTAAGTTAAAACAAAAGGGCAACACTTAACCAATATAACTTGATTTGTAGTAGGGTTAAGTTAACACAAGAAGGCAACACTTAACCAAAGTAATATGACAAGTAGGTGGGTTAAGTTAACTTGAATTGATTGAAGACACTTAACCCATACAACATGATGAATACATGGGGTTAAGTTAACAAGAAAACACTTAACCAATATAACTTGATGAATGAACGGGGTTAAGTTAATAAGAAACACTTAACCAACATGACACGATGAATGGGTGGGTTAACATGAATGGACAACACTTAACCAATATGACATAATGTGCGGGAGGGTTAAGTACATATCGGGTGGTGGGTAATATTAGTAAATATAGGCCCACAAACTTACCCGTTAAATAAACATGCCTGAATCGATGGGAGGATTAAGTACATCTAGTGTAGATGGGTAATATTAGTACATATAGGGCCACAAACTTAACCGTTAAATGAACATGCTTGAATCGATAGGAGGGTTAAGTACATCTCGTGTAGGTGGGTAATATTAGTACATATAGGCCCACAAACTTAACCGTTAAGTAAACATGCTAGAATCAGTGGGAGGGTTAAGTACATCTCGTGTAGGTGGGTAATATTTGTATATATAGGCCCACAAACTTAACCAGCAGGAAACCCTAGTAACGGAAACCTATTTCAGCAGTAACCCACATAGATGTATCATGGTACCCTGAAACTAGGCAGTGTGGGACACGATTACTGGGCTGATTATAAGCGGTCAAAAGCAGCGGCAGGGGGTACGTCAGTGTAGGTTCCGACGGTTTATGGGCGTGCACGTACTCCAGAGTGGGAAAAACAGGCACTGGGCACTAGTAGTTATACACTATGCATCTTGAATCGTGTCGGGTCGCTATCATAAGGATTGATACACCTTATGGCGGGACCAGCACAGGGTATCTACATGCAAGAGTGGGCCGATTGAAACAGACACATGGAACATGAATACAAGTAATGGAGCCGATCGATAGGGTAGTAAGGGTACATCTAACATGTTCATGGCAATTAGGCTGATTGAGGTGGAATCCTCACGATAGATGTACACTTGAAGGCTACCACCATTTGCGGGGATTGGGATCACGTTGTTATATTATCATTTTATACAGATTACTAGTAGGGACACTAGTTAGGTGGCGCAGATATATATATATATATATATATCAGAATAACAAAGTAGTTGCGAAGCAGAGAAAGAGTAGAAGCGCATTCAGTTTATCTTGCTTTATCATACCTTATGCTTATCCTATGTTATCTTGTTATCCCTGTTATCACGGTATTGTCTTTTATTCAGTTTATTCATGTCATGATGCTTTTGCCTGTTTATATGCTGAAAGTCACTGGACTTACCAGACTCATGTTTGACCTTGTTTTGTTTCGCCTCCCCCCCAAGGTTCACAGGGAGGAAATATTATCACTTAGCTTAGTTTTCCTTCCAAGTTCTAAGATAGTCGATGTATTGTTTTGGACTCTCTCTTCTACTGCTATGGCTGGTTCATGCTTCATTGGGGAATATCATTGTTATTTTTATGCTTCTTTTATACTTGGAAGTTTTTGAATCAAGACAGAATTTCTATGTATTACTTTTAAGTATGATTGAGACAATTGTTGTAAAAGCTTGACTGAATTAAGTTGTTTATAAAATGAATTTATTATCCGCTGCTTTATTTGTTTGTCTTGTAATTTATCTGCATCTTTTACCTAAAATGTTCCACCAAAGTTAAGGCATTCCCTTTGTGAATGACCTTAACGGAGGTGGGGTATTTCAACATTCCTCAGCATGCTCGGTTTTACTACTTCTGCGGTATCATGCATACACTTCCGCAAATATGACACATGAAAAATGTCATGAACACCACTGGGTTTCTCTAGCAACTTTACTCGATAGGCCATCCGTTCAATCCTTTCTGTTATGGGAAAAGGCCCTACAAATCTTGGTGCCAATTTCCCTATAAGTCCTAAGCAAACTACGTTCTTCAAAGGTGAAGCCTTAATAAAAACCTTGTCTCCAACCTTAACTCAAGATCGATCCTCCTCTTATCGGCATACCATTTCTATTGGTCATGTGCCGTCTTCATGCGTCTTCGTATCAAGTCTATCTTCTCCGAGGTTTCTCTAATCAGCTCGGGTCCAAGAAAAATCTTATCCATAGACTCCTACCAACAAGTTGGTGATTGGTACGGTCGTCCATAAAAACCCTCAAAAGGTGCTATGCCAATACTAGCTTAATAACTGTTGTTATAAGAGAACTTCACAAATGGAAGGCGTTCTTCTTATGTCCCTCCAAAATTTAGGATACATAACCTAAAAAGATCTTCAAGGATTCTATACACCCTTTCTATCTGTCCATTCGTCTGAGGGCGATAAGCGATGCTCAAACATAACTGCGTACCTATCGCCTCTTGCATATCACCCTTTCCTCTTGCACCGAAAACTGCTGCAAGCCCTGGCCCACAAGCATCGGTATATACAGTGAACGGTTTGCTCCCATCTGGCAAAGTCAAAACTAGGGCTGATATCTTCACAAAGTCCTTAATGAACTTCCTATAATAGTCTACCCAACCAAGAATGCTTCCGTTGTATTCTTTGGAATCCTCCAATCCTGGATTGCCACTACCTTCGCGGGATTCTACCGCTATCCCTTCTTTAGAGACCCCGTTTCCTAAGAACCTTACTCCCTTTCCAAAATGACGTTTGGAAAACTTTACCTTAAGCTGATGTAGTCAAAGTGTCTCTAAGACTACCTTAAGATGTAAGGTATGCCCTTCCTCGCTTCTAGAGAATATCAAGATATCATCCACAAAAACTACAACGAACTTGTTTAGAAACACCCTACTCAAGTCTACAAAATAAGCGGGTGCATTCGTCAAACCAAAAAGGCATGACGAGCCACTCAAGGAAACCGTCTAGAGTTCTAAATGCAGTCTTATCTATACTATCCTCAGCTACCCTCGACTGATGAAAACCTATAGCTAAGTCCAACTGCGAGAAAACTGAAGCACCAACTAACTGATCGAACAAATCACCTATTGTTGGAAATGGGTGCATATCCTTCTTCGTGAGCTTATTTAGCTCCCCATAGTCCACGCACAATCTAAGCGAACCATCAGCCTTTGTAGTGAAAGCAACCGGAGCACCCTATTCCGAAATACTTCTTCTTATGAATCGTTTCTCAAGCAGCTCCCCTACTTGTTTACTGAGTTCCTTCCTCTCTCCCGGAGACATGTGGCGCACTAGCAATGCAACTGGCTTTGCATTATCTACTAAGTATATAAGGAAGTCTATCTTGTGCCTCGGGGGTAAACCCCGAACCTCATCAAAGACGTCATCATACTCACGGACTACTCGAACAGATTGCAAATCATCGATGGATGCGTCAAATGATTCTAGGTAGCTAAGCATCACTGAACCCCTAGGGTCATAAGAGGCATCAAGGGTCCTTCCACAATGAGTCAACAATCTAACTACCCTCCTTTCACAGTCTAGTATGGCACCATACCTGGCTAGCCAAACCATCTCTAGAATCAGACCGTAGCCCATGAGACCAAGTACGTATGCATTGCATTCAAATCCAACGCCCAAGATAGACACTCTCAAATCTCGACAAATCATAGATAAATGAGCTGAGCCAGCAATAGGAATTGTGATACAATAGGATCCATGACTAAATTAGTATTTAGATGCAGAGTTTCAACTAAAGAAGCAGATATAAACGAATGTGAAGCGCCAGAATCAAACAAGGTTCTAACAGGATAATCAAAAAGGAAAATCAAACTTTCAACAGAAAATTTTCTACCTCTATCAGGTGTGCCAGCCGTGAGAGCAGGCATCTGCCCTCCGGAAGATCCTGTACTTTGTCCTTGCCATTGCCCTTGCCTCTTTGTACAATCTCTGATAAGATGTCCCGTCTCTCCGCAATGATAACAACCAATCTTCTTCTTCTTCTTCCTACGGTCTTTGGCTATATATGACCCACCATAGCTCAGTAATGACACTTCCACTTTTCTCGGGGTCTATAGTTCTTTCCACCCTTCTTAGGTTCCACTTCCTTATTTTGTAATCCTTCAACCTTGACCTCCTTCTTTTCTCCTTTATCTTCTTTGTGCACCAAGGCTATATCCATGAGTTTCTCATCCTTGTGAAACATGTTAACAAGTCTCTCTAAAAGTGCCTCCATCGCGCGGAAAACCCTACAAGGCTGGAAAGAAAATTAGTTGCAGGTGAAACTAATGCAGCTATAGATGGAAGTTAGGCACTTCTTTTCCCTTTGATAGGCGTCATAGTCTCATCATGTCTACAGAACCATGTCGCGATGAGGTTGCCTCCCAGAAAGCCAGGAGCCCCGGAGACTCAGAAAAGAAGGAAACAAGGATTCAAACAGAAAAATCAAGAGATAGTGCATATGGCTTTGGGGAATATGTCTTTCAAAACAAACTTTTCTTTTGAAAATACTTCTTTTAAAACCATTTTGAAACCAACTTTCAAAATCTTTTATCCGATCGGGTAACCTTCAGCTCTGATACCACGTGTAACACCCCACGTCCGTTAATGTCACTCACAAAGGGGATGCATTAAGTTTCGTGGAGCGTTATAAGTAAACAAAATATAATATTACAAGACAGATACATAAAATAGTACTTGAAAATTTTATAACTTTATTGCAGCGGAAACAGAAATAAGTTTGGTTACATCTTCAAACCCATCGCACCAAAACCAAGTACATAATATCAGTCTTGTACAAAAACCATTAGAGTACACAATTTTTAAAACCATAATCCCGAATCCAAAATTCCATATGAAAGGGAAACAAAGATAAGCATTACTTTCAGCACTTCAAGTAGGAAAGTCCGAATCAAGCTTCAACGTGCCCACCTTGAGAACCTGGGGGAAAAAGGAAAGAAAGAGGTGAAATAAAAAAGGGTCAGACATAATGTTTGGTGAGTCCAGTGACTTTAACAATATAATTAGTAAAGCAACATAATAAGAACATAAACTGGATATAAGAGATGACTGTAACTTAAGCAGATATGACAAGGTAACAAGATGAACAAGATGTAACATTGACTGCGCTTTTAACTACTATAAGATATTCTCTGCACCGCACCAATACTAGCTCCATACTACAAGAAGATCCCTCTTGGCTAAATAGAATGATGATAGTTTCGTGTATTTCTAGCTGCCATCATAGGTAACCAACGTGCACCTATCACCACTAAATGTATCCACTATCCTCCTTGTTCGATTAGGTACCCCTAGCTGCTATCACAGGTAACCAATTTGCACATATCACCACTAGATGTACCCACTACCCTATTCAATTATGTACCTCTAGCTGCTATCATAGGTAACCAATATGCACCTATCACCACAAGATGTACCCTCCCTATTTGATTACTTGCCTCTAGCTGCTATCATTGGTAACCAATATGCACCTATCACCACTAGATGTACCCACTACCCTTTCAATTCGATCGGCTCCCTAACCTCGTAGATACCTGTGTTGTTACCACAATAGGGTGTATCACTCCTTAAGGTGGAAACCCCGATACTACTGAAATGCACAACTTATACCTACACGATGCAACAACGTCTTACCTACCAGCCCAGACCCACGCACGCACATGACTCCGTTGGACTTGCATTTCCATCGCTAACTCTTTATTGACCTCTTACAATCAACCCTAGTAAGCATGTCCCTGTCCTCGACCTAGTTCGAGCTCATATAGATACTGAAATGGGTTACTGGTTGAAAAGGGTCCATACACTTGACACAAGCTTCCCTCCTATGCTTAGTCTCCACTAGGAATTCCCACTTAACCCCTTTTTATCCCTATGTATTATCACATGTCTCATCTTGGTTAAGTGCTTTTATTATGTTTCAAACACTACCCATGTTACCCACTTAACCCTTTATTATTCACATGTCTTACCACATGTGTTATCTTGGTCAAGTGTTTTTGATTATGTTTCACATGCTAACCATGTCACCCACTTAACCCTTTTACTATTCCCATGCCTTACCGCATGTCTTATCTTGGTTAAGTGTTTACTGATTTATTATACCCGTAATCATGCAAGACCTCCCACATTAGATTACCGTTTGTGGTTGCTGGATATGTCGGGCGGTTCCAGGCAGACTTCTACCGCAGTCCGAATCTAACCTCGTGTCTTAGCATTATTATGCATCTAATTTCTGCCTTTGACCTCTCACATTAGATTACCAAATTGCGGTTGCGGGATATGCCAGGCGGTTCCGGGCAAACTTATACGGCAATCCAAATCTAACCTCATGTCCTAGGCATTCATTATCACTTTCTTGATTCAAGTCCCAATTTCAAAACTTGGATTATAATATATTCCAATTACCCATAAATTCCAACCCAATTTATGCTTATAATTCTAATCCAATTTGTGCCTATAATCCCGTATGTACAAGTTATACCAAATTATGCCCAAAACAATTTGTGTTCATTACCTCTTCCTTAATTCATGCCCAATTTCAAATCTTGGATTATAGTGACTTCCAATTACCCATAAATTCCAATCCAATTTACGCTTATAATTATAATCCAATTTATGCCTATAATCCCATGTATACAAGTTATACCAAATTATGCCAAACCAATTTTCGTAGTTATTAACAATGTATGCCAAATCTCATGTATACAAGTTATACTCAATTATGCCCAAATCAATTTCCATAGTCATTAACAATTTATGCCAAATCTCACCCAACTTTTCCCAATCATCCCAACGTTATTCGTACGTAATCTCAACGCAATATGCTTAGGTTCAAAGTTAGCCTAATCTCAAAAGGAAAAAGGAAAAGAAGAAGGAAAGAGAATCGAAACATCAAAATTGGCATAAACATATAAATAGGCATGTGAACTGAATAACGACAAAATAGATCAGATAGGCATATGATAATAGCAATCGGGTATGAATCTGAAGGATAACAAAAGTAGATATGATTCTTCTTATTTACAGGCATATACATTAGATCCAATTTACAATCCTATCACAATTACATTTTAATTTAATTATATGTGAAAGTAACATAGACTCACGGTGATAGGATTCTTAGAAAATAGAATTATTCGTTGTTGTAGCAATTCTGATCTTGAATAATCTCTACTTTGATTGTTTGTACATCTGATCTTCTAATTTGACTACTCCTATTCTAATTTGTTTTGGTAGAGAAGAAAGGCTAGTTTAGATTAGAGCAGCATGGATGTGCCATGGATGAAAACAATGAGATTAGGGTTAGGTTTAGGTGTTTATTTATAGGTGTATTTGGTGAATTAGGACCTTTAGATTAGATTAGGAACCATCGGAACCATCCAGACCAGAAAAATACGTCATCCAGCCAATCCCAGAAAAACACGTCGTTAGATACAGATCTACCCGATGGGGGTCGACACCCTACAGGGGGGTCGACTCCCCAGTCGACACCCCTATAAGGGGGTCGACTCCCCAGTTGACTCCCCTTGGGGAGTCGACACCCACGAGCGGGAAATTTCCCGCTCAGCTATTTTGGGTTGGATTTCGAATTTTGAACTGCTCTAGTTATTTAATTATTATTTAATTAAATGCTGCTTTAAACTGAAATCTTCTAAGCTTCATAACTTCTTTACACGATGTCCGATTTACGCAAACTCGAACTCCATCCCAAGCAGAATTCCGAGAAGAACGCAATGGCGCAACCTGTTTCCCTTAATTCTTCTTCTAAAAATTAAGTATTCTTTAATTTTCATTTTATTTAAAATTACGGGGTGTTACATCCATCATTTAAAAATCCGTATAGTCACATAACATATCGAAATTCGACGAAAATGGACATAGCTACAGTTCGACATCACGGACCCAACGAGACTTGTTTCATCGAATTCCGAGTCCGTTTGCTCACACAACATATTTTTAAAGTCAAATTACTGACTGTTCTTCACGTTAAAATCCCGTATGACCACATAATCACGAATATTGAAATTCAACAATAATTTAATATTCTGGATCCAACAAAATTAATTTCATTGAAAATGGAGGTCATTCGCAAAAATGGCTATTTTTAAAGCTATAAACAAACCCATTTAAATATTAATATATTTAAAAACAATTAAAGTTAAAATTAATGAATTAATATTATCATATATATTCACAATAGAATATCATACAGCTCCAAAATATTCCTATCTGAATTTATAACCCGACATTTCAAATCCAGATTAAATCAGTATTCAATTTATATTTAAAATCCATTTATAATATATATATATAAATCGTTATAAATTATAAAGGAATTCCATAGCGACTTTTCGAAAATTTGATTTGGACACAACTCACAATCTACACGACGAAATCTCGATTTTTCTCTTCCATCAGAAAAGTGTACTTCACTAGCTCCGAACGTTTCTTGTTTTACATAAATCCGACTTAAAACAGATTATGTATATTCGTTTAAAGTTCAAATCTCCAAATTATGAACTGCCGCGACATTTCGAGCTTGATTATAATTATAATATAAATTATACGTTCAACTGACATTTAAAAATGAATTCGTTAATATAATTCAATTCTAAACTGAATTATATCTTATAAATAATCCAATTCACACAATATTGTGAACTCAACTTAATTCCGATTATATCGGAATTATATATATTATTATATTATTTATATTAATTAAATATTTAATATTATTTAATTAAACAACCATTTAAATCACTAAATCACTATTTATATAATTAAATTAATTAATTATTATACCGTAAAAAATACGGGACATTACACCTTCATTGCTACTTTGGCTTGCTTCCCATCTATAGTAGTCTTGTTTTTTTCCAGCAAGACTTACCACACTTAGGACAGAAATCACTATTTGCAAGCTCTTTCTAAATATGCGACAATCATTTACACATGCATGTATCTTCTTATAGCCTAAACCAAATGACTTAAGCAACTTCTTTGTTGCATATGTAGAATCGGGAAGCATATTTTCTTTTGGCAACATATACTTAAGAAGTTTTGTAAAAGCTGTGTCTGATATACCATTTCGTGCTTTGTGCTTGTAAAGAAGTACTATAAGAGACAACTTAATGTGGCTTGCACAACCAGGATACAAAGGAATTTCGGCATTCTCTATCATTTCCTTAATACCTTCCCCATGTCTTTCTTCAACATTGGCTTCTACCTCCTCATCATAGATTTCGCATCAACATACATTCTATAAGTATCAGTCTCGATTTTATTTTGTAATGGCCATTTTTCTCCATCAAAAAACCATACATCATGGGTTGGGTCCACTCCAAAACAAATCAATTATGACATAGCATTCCTTGATATTTGCCAAATTAGATTCCTACAATTATGACATGGGCATCTAATTTTTTGAGGATTTCCTTCACTCGTAGCATGCCCATATACAAAATTTTCAACAACTTGCTTATATTCGCCTGTCATTCTACGAAAAAATGTATTAATACTTATAGTGTGATGCTAGGGAACCTCGTTTTCTTTTTACTAATGCCATAAGAATTTATAATATATTCTTCCTAACACCAAAATCATTTTTAAATACTTATATTACATATGGTATTAGGAAGTACAAAAAATTTACTGTGCTTATTATTTTTATTTGTGGTATTCATAAGAAGAAAATGGTGTGCACTTAGCTTCACACTACTTATAACTGTGGAAGTAACAACCAAAATGATGAAACCTTGGTAGATTGGCCCATGCTTTGTCCATCTTGGTAAAACGCCTCAAATTTTTGGACCTCTTGAAAGAATTATGGTCAACATTCTTGGTCCAACTTGCTTATATGCAACCATCTTGGTAGATTACCCCTCTAACGTAAAAAATATTAACAAATATTTTTTTTAAAATTTATATCTCAAATGATCATATATGGTTCAACAGTTCATTAATGAATAGGTTAAACTTAGTAATGAAGTTGACAGTGCTCTGAAATTCAGTGTCTTATAATTTATGTATAAGGCTCAAACATGAACATACATGTTAGAAGCATTCCAACAAAAACAATATTAACATGCATCCCAACTTTATTAAGTTTCCTTATAAGTGGCTCAATCATAATTACACCCAATGTTCTTAATGTAGAGATGAATAAGAAATCTGGATACAATAGAGATGATTAAGAAGGAAATAATAACCGAGTAGTCTACAATTGATTACCTATGCTGAACCTACCTAAATAATTTTTCAAGTATGACAAGTATTTTTAATTTCTCGGCCATAAAATATAATGCTGAACGAAATATGTCTAATTAAGTTCTTATATTTAGATCATACAATAGCATTAACAATGTACCGATCAGGTGAAAAATGATAAAGTCACTACTGTGATGAACCAAGCATACAGCCTGCATAGTTACATGGTACTAAAAATCCAAAAAATACACGTATACATGTGATCTGAACCACCAACAATTAGTTTGATTTAACATTTTAAATGATGAGTTCAATTTGGTAGGCCAGATTGTAAACGAGTATGTAGATGCTTCTAATATTGTTGATGCAGCTACGATAAATAATATGAATGGCGACAAAGATAATATGATGCATTGTGATGGCTTATCTAGCCAGTCTCTTACATTGGGTCCATGTGAAACGACAGACTTCAGAATTGGGTTAAAATCGGATAATGAAAGATTCGACAACAATAAAACTACGTATAGGACTAATTCAGATCCTAATAATTTAATTTATGATGAGAAATCACATGTTTTTGGTAGCTTTAGCCATCAGATAACCCGACGCAGTAGACGGGAGGATGACAACTTTGTATTCCAAGTTGATGAATCGGCTGAAGGCGTGATTACTAATCTTGCATGGACAGAAATGATAAAGCAAGATAAAGGGAATAACAGACATAGTAAGCGTAATAAAGTGAGTGCTAACTTCGGTCAGTCTAATATCAGGATGTTCGTATGTAGGCTAATTAATGGCTCTTATGTTTTGCAATGTGAGGGGGATGAATTCCCCTACAGGCGAGTAGACATTTTAGATCACATGTATAAATATATTTTTAATTTTTTATACATGTATACATTTTAGATCATGTATAAAAATGCATAGTTGCATCGCCATAACACTTACTCTTAACCACCAACAATAAATCTAACTGGAAAAAAGGGAAATGGAACTTAATGAGTTAACACAAGACAAGAAACATGTATGAATGCTTCGTTTTATAAAAATAGTGTAGGCATTGTTATATCAAACAATAAACATTTTATTTTGGGTTTATGAATATCATAAACTTATGATTATGTGACCATGTGTAAACGTAGATATCACAAACATACAAATCAATGGTGTCTAAAATAAAAATGTATATTACATCAACACAAGCTCTGCTAATGATGCCTAAATTGTTCGAACAAGCATGTTATCAAAAACTGGCTTGGCTAATGATGTATAAATTGTAAAAACATACATAAACTGGATCGGTTTGACCGGGCAGGGATAAGTACATGCAATTGGAACAATGAACATATGCTCCTGTCATAATTATCGACCCTTACGCTATCAATAATGGAAGCATATGACAAGATACATCTAAAAAAAGTCATTTGCCATTAGTTAACTCAATTTATGCCCTAATATACTGATTGGATGATGCATTTCAAGGAAGACAAATCATGTATAGAAACAACATTAAAAAATACTACCCAATCATTTAAAAAACATAGTGACCTTAAAATACTAAGCGAACAAGTAAGGAAAATTTACCAGCGAGAGACGGGAGGAAAGATACTTAGGTGATCAAGCAGTGGGCGATGTGAAATGGAGACTGCAACGAGTAGTGTTGCTGGAGAAAGCATGATTTTTCTAGAAAACAATCGAGCAGTGGGAGATGTAAAATGGAGAAGAGATAAGCGCTATGGCGGCCTGATGAATAGCTAAAGGGAGAAAAGAGAGAGAGGGAAATGTTAGGGTTTGCAGCTGTTACTTGGAATAAGAAGAAAAAGGAGAGAGGGAAATCGAAAGGGTGCGATGGCTAACCAAATTAAACACCATGGTGAAATCCTCTAACGCAAAATTTTATCAATAGCGTGCAACACTGATTGAACCAATAAAAATTGTAAAGTAACTGGAAAAAATATGTGAGAGCATTACAAGGGGCTACGTACAACATTAAGTTTACATGTAAAAAAAATCTAGTAAAAGCACAAACAAGTGGTTGTTAACTACTGAATAAACAAGTTTTCAAAAATATATTTATTAAAACCACTGAAATAATTACTACCAAATATTAAATATTACTTATTAATAATAGTTATTATTTAACTTTTACTTATTTCTACTTAGTTATAATCGAGTATTAATTATTAAAAGCTTATAATGTATATGTCACTAATTATTAATTAATAAGCAGTTAACATTAACTATTAAAAATAAATTACTACTTATTAATATTAATTATTTAATAAAATTAATGGTTATTATTGATTCCTAAGTTTATTATTAGTTAGTATTAAATATTAATATAATTAGTTATTAAATATTGATATTATAAACATGAAGGCTGTAATAGGCACCTATTACAACTGGCAAGATGAAAAGTTGTTAAAAATATGTTTGCTACAACTTTCAGGAAATGACAGCTGTAAAAGACATTTATTACAACTAACATTGTATGACATCTGTAAAATTAAAGTTGTAGTACGGTGTTTTTATTGTAGTGAAATAATCCATATCTTTTCGGGAGTTGCCTTAGAGAATAGTCTCATCTTTGGAAATCATTGCAAAGCTTTATCAACTTTTGTCTACATAAATATCTAAGTGGGCTTTGTTGGTTCTTTTTATTTGCTCGGTCCCACTAAGCTATGTAATTGAAGAAAACAAATACTCGACAGTTCGAGCTAAGTCACTCTACGGAGTCCACAAGTGAGCTTTTGTTAAATTAAAAAATTGATTTCACTCACGTGCTTATGTGTTAATATTAGTGTGAATTTTAAATCACAGGCTTCCAAGTGCGTTAAGATGCAATAAGGCCCTTGTCGAGTAGAGTCATTTACATCCCCGCACAAGATCACACATGTGCAAGGAATAGTTCCACTCTTCCCTCTTTTCATTTTGTTTCTTCTTTCCTTTCCTTTTTAACTTTCCAAATCGCTACACGATATAAGTTTCGTGTATTGCATGGGATGGATACCGATCTGGGTTGTTCTTTGAACCTTATGGAGATAAATTGACATATTGAACTGAGCCCAATATACAATCTCGTACTTCTTTTGTTCCTTATCATTTACGTACCTTATCATTTCCCATTCGTAACAAGGCTCTGCTACATTTCCTTAAAACACATAACTCACTTTAATTTGAATTTACTACCTACTAATTATGATGGTGATCCCGCCTTTGATTCGTTTCCCGATCTATAACCCTCGAGTTGATTTTCCTCTTTGAGAAAAAGGTGGGTTTCTTTTCTTTATTGCTATTAACTTTTTAGAACACGGCACTAATCAAGGTGTTAGTCGTAGAGCAATGGGAGTAGGTGGAGAAGGCAATGGAAGCAAGGTTACAAGATGTCAAGGTGGCTATTGGCATGGTGTCGAGATAAGGAAAACAAAGGGAAAGTGTTGTGGGTGGTTTTTGCCGAGGTAGAAGGAGGGAAGAGGAGTTGGTGATTCAGTTTGGTCTGGAGGTTGAGGATTTTGTACCGAAACGATCTAGATCATTATGACTTCAAGTAATTTGGATATATATGTGTTGAAAACAATGGCTGAGTCGCGGACTTGGTCGCTTTCTTGAAGACGATTCGGCGATCAGGTCGGTGGTGCAAAATCAGTTCGTACTTCCGCCGCTGCCTCTAGGATAAAACAGCCTCTGAAATTAATAACTGATTTGCTTTGCACAACAAATCAGTGCAGATTTGCATTTTCGAAAATAAACTTACTGCTCGAAAAAATTCTGGATTATAATTTTAATGGCGGAGGTAAAAGTTTTTTTTTTGGTCTACAACTGAAGATAATATATAGATGGGGATTAAGGCTGAACGAAAATACTATGCAGTAATAAAATCTGCTAAAATACCGGGTCAATAGTTTACCGCTTCAAATAAAAGTCGGCTCAAATTTTTTTTCATATTTAAAATCATAGTTCGAAAAATGCAGTGTTTTCTGGCCTAAAAATGTAAGTGTTTACACCACAAGCCCGAGCCCGAACCTAACTGAGCCGGGTCGAGTCGAGTCGGTCGGTCGCGTGCGCTTGTGTGGTGGTCATGATGCATGTCCTCCCACCTCACAACAAAGCATGTATTGGGAGCCCAAGGCCCCAACATGATTTCTTAGAAACAAGTATAAATACTTTCCTCTTCCATATAATCCTATGATATGGGACTATTCACATAAAGGAGCCATTCATACACTTATCTCAATATTTTAATAATTCACCCACTATTTCCAATAATCCCCCACTTGAATTTTAAAAATATTATCGAGCAGTTTCTAAAAACATAAGACTGTGCGTAAACAAATGTGTCATCCGACTTGAACCTTCGCATAGTGAATAAGATTCAGTTTTTACTAGAGTGACACGTAGTCTTGAACTCTATTCCTGACATCAAACCACACATAATCTTTTCTATAGTGCAATCAAATAAGCCCGTGCATTTTTGGCCATGCACGTCTATCCCAGTTTAGTTAACACTCTAGAAGTTTTGCCCAAAACTTCATAGGAAACAACCACATTTCCACATTCACAAAGGTGAGTCTATCAAGAGCACTCCTGAAGGTAGGTACTCCACTCCAAATAGAGTATAGATCTCATTAAGAGTTTCTATTAAATCATCCTCTAATCACTTCAGGAATACATGCTTCTTGGTTTATTAAATAGCATGTTCAACTCCTATCATGACACAACTTGTTTTTACCCATTGAACCTATTTCTTGGGATCTCCTATCATTTAGGTTGGGTTACCATTGTGCGTGACTCAACAATCTAAGGCCAATAGTCCCATTGTTTTAGAATTATTAAGGACTTTCTTTCTGGTCAGTCCTTTCGTCAAAGGATCTGCCAAATTATCATCACTTCATATGTGATGTTCTCTAACAATACTGTGCATACGACTGTCATTTCTTACCGTTGTAATATCGGTTCTGTTTTTCTTTCAATAGTCGTTAATTTTTGTTCATCACTATATATGTGATGTTCTTTTATAGTATTGTGCTTACGACGTCGTCTTTTACCATTGTAATAACGGTTCTATACTTTTTGCAATAGCTATGGTACTATCGCAATCGATTACACCACTGGTGTCAGTTTTTCCTTTATGGGCATCTCAACTAGCAGATTTCTTTAGTTCTCTGCTTTTTCACTAGCTGTGGCTAGTGCTATTATCTCAGTTACTATAGTATACTGAGTCAAGATATTCTGTTTCTTAGATTTCCCAAAAAATAGTTCTTCCAGCGATGCTAAATATATAGCCACTGGTCGCAATAGAATCATCAGATAAAGTATTCCATTCTGCATCGGAATAACCTTCCACAACAGCTGAAAACTTTTCATAATGTAATCCAAGGTTCAAGGTTTATTATAGGTATTTCATAACCCCTCAATAGCATGTTAATGCTCTATACTAGGTCTACCGATAAACATGCATAATAATCCCACGACATAAGCAATGTCGGGTCTAGTACAACCAGTGACATCCGAAGGCTGCCAATGATGCTTGCTTACTTTGACTGTCTTATACCTTCACCAGTGTTCTTAAATATCTTTACACTGGGATCACATGATGTATATGTAGGTTTACAGTCAAAGTAATTATATTTTTTAGGATCTTCTCAATATAATGAGATTGATCTAATGAAATCCCCTTTTTGGACCTAGTAATTTCAATACCAAGGATTACACTCACTTCACCTAGATCTTTTATATCAAAATTAGCACTTAATATGGATTTGACTAAGTTTATGGCATGAATGTTTGACCCAAAGATGAGTAGGTCATCTACATAAAGGCATATAATAGTGCAAATGTCATTCTCAGATTTGTAATAAATGCATTTGTCACTTTCATTAACTTTAAAACCATGTGAAATGATTAAGTTATCAAATTTTTCATGCCATTGTATAGGTGCTAGTTTTAAACCATATAATGATTTATCAAATTTGCATACTTTATGTTCTTGATCATGTATTACAAATCCTTCAGGCTGGTCCGTATAAATTTCTTCCTCTAATTCACCGTTTAAAAAAGCGGTTTTAACATCCATTTGGTTTATTAGTAAATTATGAATAGAGGCAAGTGAGATTAATACCCGAATGGATGTTATTCTAGTTACAAGGGAAAAAGTGTTGAAGAAATCTATATTTTCTTTTTGTCTAAAACCTTTATCTACTAGTTGTGCTTTGTATTTATTAATAGTACCATCAGGGTTTAATTTCTTTTTAAGCACCCATTTACGGCCTATAGATTTACAACCGGGGGGTAAATTTGCAAAATGCCAAGTCTTATTGGATTCCAGAGAATTCATATCATCATTTATAGCCTCTTGCCAAAAATCGGCATCTAAAGAAGATAGGGCCTCTTGGAGGTTTAAGGAATCCTCCTCTATAGTAAAAGCACAAAAATCCGAATCAAAATATTTTACAGCTCTTGCTCTTTTGTTTCCTCTAGGTTCAGCTTCAGAACTTTTATTATGTTCTATTCTAATAGGCATACTTGAAGTGCCCCCACTATTCCTTAATTTAAAAGGAAATTTTGTTTCATAAAAATCGGCATCATTTGTTTCAATTACATTATGTGTATATAGGTCATAAAATCTATATGCTTTGTTATTACTAGCATAGCCTATAAATACACATTCATATGCTCTACTTACCAATTTTATTCCCTTTGGGTTTGGAACGCAAACATATGTTAAACAACCCCAAGTTCTAAAGTATGATGCATTGGCTTTATAATCCTTTAAAATTTCATTAGGTGAAATTTTATTCTTAGATTTAGGGATCCTATTCAAAACATAGCATACCGTTAATAATATATCCTCCAACCAATGTTTTACTGCGCCAGAATTTAATAAAATGACAACTACTAATTCAGTAAAGGTCCTATTCTTCTTTCAACTTTACCATTCATTTCAAGTGAATAAGGTGCAATTCTATCATGTACAATATCATGTCGCCTAAAGAAATTCAGAATAGAACTAGATTTGTATTTTGTTCGTCTATCACTAAGATGTCTCTTAATCTTATTATTTTCTTGATTCTCAATTTCAGTTTTGCGAATTTTAAACATGTAGCATCACATATTTCAAAATGACTATCTTTTTAGAGATAAGCTTTATTTCCACCTTACCAATCTCTACAGATTTAGCGGTGTCAGAATCTCCGAACAACACTTTCTGGTCATCAGCAGTCGTGTATGTAGTGAACATATCACGATCATAGCAGACATGGCGAAAAACACCAGTGTCTACCCACTAACCCTCTAATCCACCAACAAGGTGAATCTCCGTAATCATAGCCGTTAGAGGCTCCTCATTCAGGTTAACCTGCGGTGCAGGGCTTAGTCTGTTCCGAAACTTTCGTGCCATATGACATGATTTTTCACAGTTGTAACATTGAAACAACTGTCCAGTATCATTCTTTTTGGTTGGTCGCTGCTGTCTTTTATGGTTTCCTTGCGGATTCCCATTCTATTCTCAACTGACCGGCTATGGAGGCTTACTATTGTTAAAAAAAATAACATGTTTGAAAATCATTCATCAAAAGAAAAAAAATTAATTTTGGTAATGGATTATATCCTGTTGTTATGTTCCATTACCTCCCTTGTCTAAATAATAGTCCATGTAACAATTCATCTTGATAGAATAGTTCATTTTTCACCATCTATTTAATCAGAAGTTATGATTCTAACTTTGTTGTTATGCATTTTTATTACGTCATCTTATTTGTATATAGGTACTGGCGTACTGCCACTAAAATTGCTATTAATCGATGATCCCTTCGATTATAGCTAGTTTATTTTGGACAAAAGATGGAATTTTAGTTTATTCCTCTTTATCTAACACCAACAAATACATATTGTTAGAATTGGGGGAATTAAAAGTTTAAGAAGTTACCGATAAAACACAATTGCTAAGAGATAAGTCACTTTCTTGAAAACAAAATTCAAAAATGTTACAATGCAATTGATAGTGTTACGCTCCTCAAGATAAATGTAATAATATTAAATTTTTGCTCATTTAAGATTGAATTATTTAAAATTTCGCATAAAAAATAACCTAAAGGGTTAGAGGATTATTTATAAGATAATTAATGAGTAATGCAAGGAAGATGTTTTCATTAAATGATGATAATGCCATGAGAATATGATTTAATGAATTTAAGTTGAAAAAAGATTAAATTTCTTACCATTCCCATAATTAAAGTCAAATAGAAATATTAACAGTTTACTATATAATAAAAAGAATTATAGCCACTGGGGAGAGAATATTTTTATCATTACAGAGATTGTAAAACATTTCTATTACGTTGCTTCTTTATATATAGGCACTGGAGCTTGAGATTGAACATATCTGATGATGTGAGACTAAACAGATAAACATAAAAGCATATTCATTTTTATTAATAATATATATTATAACATTGCCCTTGAATATGCACCTTCAAAGTCTTGAATGCTTTACTACTTGAAGTTATTCATTTTGAAACATGTATCATGATTTCTTCCCTTCATTACTAACTTTCTTACATATATCTATTCAGCAAATAAAGATATTATATTTTCCCTTATTTAAAATCTCTATTAGAAAAGCCTAATGAAAAAAAACTTAAACGAGGAAAATAGTGAAATTTGTAAAATCATATGTTTTAGCACTAAAAGTGACACTTACACCCAAAAAGGGGATTTAGAACAGTTAATAAAGAAAATTAAATGAAAAATGAGTAGAAGAGAAGCAAAATCACACACAACTGTTTATAGTGGTTCGGCTTTAACGAACCTACATCCACCTTTTGGATTCCACTCTTTTCATGATTTTTTGAGACTATAGAGGTTTAGATTAGTGAAGATCCAAAGCATAAAAAATTGCTGAAATTTCTGAAGAGCCAAACATCCCTAATGCATCTAAGGTAACTCGTATTTATAGATAAGGGTGAGTTTGGATTAGAAGATCAGTGTTGGTAGTGGTGTTAGTAGAGTAAGTGGATATAGTGGTGTGGCCACGTTCAAGATGTTCAGATCAGATCTTGCATGGTTGGAGTTTAGATCAGTACTAATTCGTTTTGCTATCAATGTAGATTCACACACCCACACCCATGTGCGGTCTGAATTAGTTTACCTCCATTCCTTGACGTCATCTCCACAATATCTTTTGATCTGAAGATTTCAAAGCAGTTATTTCATCATATCGACTTGGAATAATGGTAAGTTTGTCGGTCCTGATGTTGGGACAAGAACTTGAACAAGTATGGGAGTGATTCAAAGTAGGTATGCCTAATTAGATTTCTAGACAAAAGTTAGAGTGGGTCGCTCTGGATGCAACTTTGATTGATGAGATATGATGATCTGCATTTAAGTCTTTTCAGCCTTGAACCGAACATTCCATGTTGCCATTTTTCCGAGTTTGGCTAGCCGTTATTCCATGGTTATGTTTTCCCTTAACATTTGGACTTCTGGATCATCATCTTGGGTCAACGACTTGATGATCACCAAGCCATACTTGTTTTGAATGATCTGCAGTAGCCAGGACTAAAGTTTGGGTAACATTTATCCCTCGAAATATGTCTTATTATAAATATAATGTAGTTTGAATTGGCTCTAGCTTTGCTATATGAAAAGATGCTACTCTGTCTTTGGACTAATCGCCATCTTTTCGAGAGTTGCCTTAAAGAATAGTCTCATCTCTTGAAATCATTGCAACGCTTTATTAGGTTTTGTCTGCATAAATATCTGAGTGAGCTTTGTTGGTTCTTTTTCTTTGCTCAATTCCACTAAGTTATGTACTTGAAGAAAAAAATCCTCGACAGTTCGAGATAAGTATCTCTATGGAATCCACAAGTGAGGTTTTTGGCCTTTGTCAAATTAAGAAATTGATTTCACATACGTGCTTATGCGTCAATGTGTACATTTTAAATCACTAGCGTCCAAGTGCGTTAAGATGTAATCAGGCCATTGTCGAGCTGAGTCATTTACATTCCCACGCATGAATACACATGTGCAAAAGCTAGTTCCACTCATCCCCATATATTATTTCGTGCTTCTCTTCTTCCTTATCATTTTAATACCTTGTCATTGCTCATTCGAATAATAGCTCGGCTACATTTCCCTACTCTCTAAACGGGAGTAAGTGGAGAAGGCAATAGAAGCGAGGTTGTGTAACACCCAAGAATTTAGCACACTATAACCATGCTTAAACGTAATAAATTAAAAACAACTCAATTAAATATTCAAAATTAGGTGAAACCAACATTATCATTGCGTTCATCTCGAAATTTAGGTTCAGATAGACCCCAAGTTTGTGTAAAACGAATAACGTATAAAGAAGTTGTGGAGCTTAGAAGTTTGTATACACATGAGGGTCATGTATCTAAATATAAATAAAATAAATTCTAGAAAAATCAAAATGAGGTGAGTGCGGGAACCAGGACCGCTAATGGGCGACCCATGCCAGGCTCGGGTCGACCCATAGGTTGACCCAAGGGGGGCTGGGTCGACGCACCGTGGATCTAGGCAGATCCATTCTGCGAACTTACACTATTTTGTGCACTGTATTCGTTGCTAACTCAACATGACTTGTACGGTTTGGATTTAAAACCTAAGATCCAACAGTTGATGTTGACTCTATGCATCTATAAATATATAGCTTCTCCCATTTCTAAATCATGACTTCTTCATATCTTCTTCCTCTCTGAAACTGCTGTGAAATAAAAATAAAAATAGGGGAATGCTGCTAGAGATTGGATCAAACAGAGACAACATCAAGACTAGCATACATACAACTTGGATTAGACTTGGACTTCTAACGGCATAGTGTTATATAATTATCTTCACCAAGATTCAGTATGAGTTTCCATTATTTACAGATCTGATTTCTTAGGCCTTGAACATGACAATTAAATAAAACTAGTTAGGACCTGCAGTGTTAGTAAAATTAATGTTATACATGTTTTTACTATAAATCACCTATGTTGTTATGATCAGTTATACATATGCCTATGATGTTGATCAAACAAGTTGTACATATGCCTGTGATGTTGATTAAAAAAATTATACGTGCTGGTAATGTTGACTAAACAAATTATACATGCTTGTGATGTTGATTAAACAAGTTAGAAGCGGATGAATTCACATTTTCGTCAAGATCAACATGGGCCTTTTAAGGTAGGGATTAGGTCAAGCGTTAAGGATGGCGTCAAGTTTTTCTATCATCGCCTTGGTAGAAGCATCCATTCATTGGTTCATGTTGGCAACAACGGTGTCTAGTTCAGCTTTAGTTACTCCGGCTCCACCTATCGAGTTTTCTCCAACTTTGAAGCAGTTAGTAAGTGGTGTAACTTCATTAGCAACATTGTTGTTCTCTCCAACGTTTTTTCTTGTAGTCTTCTTTGACTTAGCCATTATCTCGGAGAAGGTTTAGAACTTCAATGCAAGGTTCTTAAAATTGAGAGAAGTGTGAACATGGCCCCACGGTGGGTGCCAAATGTTTAAGCCAAAATTTGACCAAACACCAAAGGTATCTTACCAATACTTCACCAAAAGGTTAGAAATAAGAAAATGGGGCCACAATCACAAAATAAACAACAAAATACAAAGAAAAAGAGATTTTTAGAGTGGTTCGATCAATTTAGACCTACATCCACTATGGAAACACTATTCACTAACTCTTTTGGATTTACAACATACATGAATTCCCTCATATCTCTCATTTCTCTCCTTAACACCGATCATCTACTTTTTCTCTCTTTTTAGCTTTTGATTCCACTTGAATTCACGGAGAAAAAGGTGAGATCTCTTGGTTTTTAATGATATTTGTGTTGATCTTCAATCACTTGATCAATTAGTCAATCTTTCTTAGTTCCATGGTGAATTTGTGTTGGATCTAAGCTTTAGAGAGAATTAATGGAGATTCAGGATCACTTGAGTTGAGTTTGAGCGATTTCTAATGGAGGTCAAAGAAGATTTGATCACTTTGTTCTTAGATGAAGATAGATTGAGTTAGAGAAGCCATTAATGGAGCTTGGAGTGTTTGAGAGTGTTTAAGTCAAAAATTGACCAAACACCAAAGGTATCTTGTCGATACTTCACCAAAAGGTTAGAAATAAAAAAATGGGGCCATAATCACAAAATAAAAAATAAAAAACAAAGAACAAGAGATTTTTAGAGTGGTTCGGTCAATTTATACCTACGTCCACTATGGAAACACTATTCATTATTTCTTTTGGATTTACAACATATATGAATTCTCTCATATCACTCATTTCTCTCTTTAACAATGATCTTCTACTTTTTCTCTCTTTTTAGCCTTTGATTCCACTTGAATTTAGGGAGAAAACTGTGAGATCTCTTGGTTTGTGATGATAGTTGTGTTGATCTTCAATCACTTGATCAATTAGGCAGTCTTAGTTAGTTCCATGGTGAATTTTTGTTGGATCTAAGCTTTAGAGAGAATTAATGAAGATTCGGGATCACTTTGAGCTGAGTTTGAAAGATTTCTAATGGAGATCGGAGAAGGTTTGGTCACTTTGTTGTTGGATGAAGATAGATTGAGTTGGAGAAGCCATTAATGGAGCTTGGAGTGTTTGAGAGTGGTGGAGAAATGGTTTGGTCATCCCTTCGGGGTGGAAAAATTGGTCCCTTCAATGGTGGAGAAGTGGGCTATTCATAGGTGTAGTTTGGGGGTAGTGGCATTGTTGTAAATATGGTGTGTGTGTAGGGTACCGATAGACCTAAAAGTTATTTACGGAACTGCCACTGGTCCAGCTGTACACAGCTGGCCTTAGGGTACAGATCGATCATCCTATAAGTACCGATCGGCCAACATCGATTGGTCTATAATTTCAACACCGATTGGTCCATAGTTGAGTACCGGCCGCTTCTATATTTTAGTATGCCAGCTCGCTTCATTATTGTAGATGTCCCCTAATGACATGTGCCCCTTTAAATCATATATGGTCCATTCTTTTTACGTTATTGCCACCGCTTAATCCTTTGAACCGATCCAAACATGGACGGTTGCTGATCCACGTGGACAATTATTAACCGATCCAAGAATTCCGGTTTTACCACTGTGTTTATTTTTATGGCCGACCTGATATTGATTCACGCTTTATATGGGAACAACAATTACAAATGTGCCATCCTTATACTCACACAACATGTTGATATGTGCTTTGTCTTAGTACCATCCAGCTCTTAAGCAATTCACGTAAACATGTTAGTATACTGTATATTACAGTGTACATCCATCTTTGCATCAATACGTGCTCTCTGGTCCATCTTTCATGTGTTCCATATATAATACATGTATTATAAATCTTCATTATAATATGCAGGCATTCTAATACGTTCCTCCCTTTTGTCCACGTGTCAAGAGCTTAAAACTGACCAGTTTATAACCGATCCCATACTAGAAAATAAGTGACTGACCGACCAGTTTTATGTTTGCTAATGTGTCCAGCTATACTTTATACACGTGCCATATATTTCTAATGTTCATTCACGTGTGTTTACACTTCATCTCAGCTCATTAACATGTACGTCAACTATATAACTAACTCATGAGTGTTTATAATGCATACGTTAGCCTGGTGCCATGCAAACAAGGAATGGCCAAAATATTTTTTCATATCTTTGTCGTTGTGCTATGACATTTACAACCGCCCACAACAAACATTCGTGACTAACAGATGCTGAGCTTACCAACCGACCAGGACCTTAGAGTCCACATGGTGCGTGTTCCAGTTATGCCAGCCCAAGTCTTTGTATGTTTGAGCGTTAGCTTTATAACAGCATGTCTACGTATTCTACATTGTGCATAGCAATGATGATCCATACATATGCAGTTACGTTATTTTCTTTGAGTGTCAATATGTTTCTGCATTTTGTTTTTCCATGAATCACTCAATGCTCTATATTATATATGTTGAGATCCATCAATATTGAGGCTGACCGATCCGATGATGTCGACCGATTCGCGTGCATAATATGTTCGACCGACCGACTCACGTGTATAATGTGACCGACCGATCCGATGACGCACGGCAGATTGCTTCACTAAATGGTCAACGTATCAATTTCTGAATCATGTTAATAACGGGGTTAACATTTACCCCTTGAAGCTTGTATTTTTTTCTCGTGAAAAGTGCGGGCTTCGAAATGAACAGTGTTGTTGATATATTTTTGTTGGTTTGATTTTCATATGGAATTAGCATTCTGATCTAAATTTTTTCGAACACTTTAAAGCTTGTTGGTACTAATCTGAACTCAAATCCGTTTTCTAAAATGCTCTATTACATGGATTTTGTTGCGATAATAAACGCTTCACTCTTGAGTTCAGAATTTGGTGTTGACAGTTCCGCGCTAGTGTGTGAATGCCCTAGCTTTTATTCGAGCTTGAGGGCTAGAACAAGTGAAATTTGCGATAGATTGGTCATACTCAATTTTCATTGAAACGGTCATGGACAATTTTCGCTAAATTACTTGTTTTACTAACTCGTTTAGCCTTTGGATTTTACTGAAACAAAGCACACTCTTTAAAGCGAACGATGATCATATCTTTTTTCACTACTGCAACCTGTTTTGCAACAACAAAAACATTGCATGTTCTGGGCAAATACATTGTTATTGACTACCCATATCGACAAAAGATTAGTCAGTTAAAAAACTAGTTATAGCAAATTTCTGTTATGAATTGAATGTAGTGGTAATACAGAATTGTTTTGTTCAACGGTTTATAATCTGTCGAATATTATCTGTATGAACACGACATTCTAATTTTGAATTCATGTTGATGCTTAAGATCAACTAATTGATACATGATGATTGTGGATTTCAAGTGACATTGTTTTAATGACTTATATGATGATGTACGAGATTTCACATTTGAGAAATACGTATCTGTGATTTATTTCTGCCTCCTTTTGGAGAAATCTTGGATATTTGTGCTATCTAGGAGGTCTTTGACCTTCACTGTGGGAAGTATTTGAATTTTATTCCCCTGCTTGGGCTAAAATCTAACACTTGTCACGTTTGGGGTATTCGGACACTACGCAAGTGAACTGGTTAATGTCCAACACTCGTCGCATCTGAGATATTTAGGCACTACGGTAGTTAATTGGTTAAGATCCAACACTTGTCTCATCTGAGACATTCAGATACTATGCAAGTTAATTGGTTAAGATCCAAAACTTGTCGCATCTGAGATATTCAGACACTATGCAAGTTTATTGGTTAAGATCCAACACTTGTCGCATCTGAGATATTCAGACACTACGCAAGTTGATTGGTTGAGGTCCAACACTTGTCGCATCTGAGATATTCAAACACTATGCAAGTTAATTGGTTAAGATCCTACCCTTGTATCATCTGAGATACTCAAACACTACGCAAGTTGATTGGTTGAGGTCCAACACTTGTCGCATCTGACATATTCAAACACTACACAAGTTAGTTGGTTAAGATCCTACACTTGTCGCATCTGAGATATTCAGACACTACGCAAGTTAATTATTTAAGATCCAGCACTTGTCCCATTTGAGATATTCAGACACTACACAAGTTAATTGGTTAAGATCCAATACTTGTCGCATCTGAAATATTCAAACACTACGCAAGTTGATTAGTTGAGGTCCAACACTTGTCGCATCTCAGATATTCAGACACTATGCAAGTTAATTGGTTAAGATCCAACACTTATCGCATCTAAGATATTTAGACACTATGCAAGTTGATTGGACGGCTGTTGTATCATTTCACGGGACTGGGACCAACTCCTTTATCGGACGCTTGACTTGGCGGGCTATCTCAATTCAGGAACTGGGGCTTTGATCCTCTCACTTAGGCAAATGCCCCTTCAACGGAAATTACAACTCTCTCAAAAATTCTTTTGTAATTCCTTACATAGGGACTCAGAAAATACCGGATCCCCACTGACACAAGCAAATTGTTGATAAAACTCCAAAATGGCATTTTCTTTGGATCCAATCTTCTTTTTCTCCTTATCATTTGAGAAAGACAAGAAAATTTCAGGGTAACAAATTTGTTTGTCGTGGCGTTTCTCATTATTCGAATCTTTACGACTTCTCTCATTCACTTCCCAAGGCAATGCATTTCTATTTTTGCATTTGTGCATGTTGATATTTATAGCCTTTGGTGCTTGAACTAGTGGTGTTGGGGTCGCTATGTTTCGTCAGATTTTATAGGAACAAGCGCTCGATAGTTGACCTGCAATATTAAATCATCCTTGAGCAAATTTTTATTTGACAAAATAATTTTGCATATAGGAGATTTATACAGGCAAATATGCTCTTAGTCACAGAGCTATTGTTCAGTGCAGTGTTTGTAAAATATTACAGACTGTTCATATGAAATTCAAATACAACATGAAGTAAAATATAAAGAAAAACATGAGGTAAAGCAGTGGCGATGATGATCACTTATTCTGAGCCATTGAAATTAGAGCACCACTAGTTGTCCATAGATGATTGGCTTCGGTTTGGTTTGAGCAAGAGATTCGTTGCTTGGAACGAACTGGTTGCTCGATGCCCCTTTCCCTTGGGGAGTTGGAGCAACGTTTGAGGATTGTGGATTTTTCACATATTATTGCAGACGATTCTTCCTAATCGGCTCTTCGATCAATGATTTTAGATGCCTACATTCATTGTTACTATGGCATGGCTAATTGTGGAACCGACAAAATTTTCAAGAGTTCGCTTGCTCGTCACCTACTTTCTGGGGTTTTGGTATCGGATAATTTTCGGTGTCTCTAGTCGCAGCAAAGATATTTTCTGGGGTTTCTTTCAAGGGAGTTAATTCGGAATTTTTGAATAAGCGGGGCTTCTTACTGTTCCGGTCATCCCTTCCATCATTTCCCCTCTTTTGACCAATCTCTGGATTGTTCTGATTGTATTAAGTAGTAGCATCTTTGGGAGCTTCAAGAAGTTTGTTACCATCAACAATCTGAAGTGGCACAGGATTATTATCGACTCTCATATACTCATCTACTTTTTTGTAAAATTTCTTAAGTGTGTTTGGTTTTTTCATTTTAATCCATCTACTGAATTCGCTCTTCTCATCTATGGCGCCGATTAGGGACATGAGGATTTTGTGAGGTTCTGGATTTCTCACTTCGGACAAAGCAACGTTGGATCGACTGAGAAAAGCTTTGACGAATTCCATTGGATTCTGCTTCATTGCTGAAAGTGTTATGCATCCTTGTCTTTAGTAGCATACAGGTGGAACTACTCCTTGAACTTTTTGGTTAAGTCAAAGAAACGGTCTACGAACTTAGGTGGTAGCTTTGTGAACCATATTGATGCAGCACCTTCTAAGTAAAGAGGAAAGTATGGGCATCTCATCTCGTACGTTGCCTTTGCTGCGCTCATATGCCACTCGTAATTAAACAAAAAGTAATTAGGATCCACAAGGCTGTTGTACGGAGGAAAAGTTGGAGGATTGAACTTCCTTAAACACTCTGTTTCTCGGATTCCATCAGTAAACGGAGTTCTATCGGGAGAGAAATCCCAGTCTCTTCCATTGTCATTGCAAGCTTGATTCCTCTTCATGATTTTTTCTATCATATCTGCGATGTACTCTTCAGTGTTATGTTGCTCTGCGAAGCTAAGATCTTTACCAAATGTTCGTCTAGGCAAGCATCTCAGTTAGATAACTTAGGTCCTTTACCTTCCTGACGAGGAGGTGCCCCAATGGCGGGACTGGTAACCCTTTGAGCTTTTCCCTCGGATTGATTCTGAGCTTTTAGTTTCGAGTCTTCAACATTAGCCTCGTCTTTATCGCTCTATCATCTTCCATGTTGTCATTGCGATTATGGTTAGAAGAGGATGAATTGGCATTTTCATCAAGATCAACAAGGACCATTTTAGGTGGTGGATTTGGTCGAGCGTTAAGAATGGCGTCAAGTTTTTCCATCATCGTCGTGGTAGAAGCACCCATTCGTTGGTTCATGTTGGCAACGACGACATCTAGTTCAGCTTTAGCTACTCCGTCCCCACCTACCGAGTTTTCTCCAACTTCAAAGAGGTTTGTTAGCGGTGTAACTTCATTAGCAACATTGTTGTTCTCTCGAACGTTTTTTTTTGTAGTCTTCTTTGACTTAGCCATTATCTCGAAGAATGTTTAGAACTTAATTGCAAGGCACTGAAAATTTAGAGAAGTGCGAACGTGGCCCCACAGTGGGCGCCAAATGTTTAAGTCAAAAATTGACCAAACATCAAAGGTACGTCGATACTTCAACAAAAGGTTAGAAATAAGAGAATGGGGCCACAATCACAAAATAAAGAACAAAAAACTAAGACCAAGAGATTTTTAGAGTGGTTTGGTTAACTTAGACATACGTCCACTATGGAAACACTATTCATTATCTCTTTTGGATTTACAACATACATGAATTCTCTCCTTTCTCTCTTTAACAATGATCTTTTACTTTTTCTCTCTTTTTAGCTTTTGATTCCACTTGAATTCAGACGAAAATGGTGAGATCTCTTGGTTTGTGATGATATTTGTGTTGATCTTCAATCACATGATCAATTAGTCAATCTTCGATATTTCCATGGTGAATTTCTGTTGGATCTAAGATTCAGAGAGAATTAATGGAGATTCGATATCACTTAAGCTGAGTTTGAGAGATTTCTAATGGAGATCGAACAAGATTTGATCACTTTGTTGTTGGATGAAGATAGATTGAGTTGGAGAGGCCTTTAAAGGAGCTTGGAGTGTTTGAGAATGTTTACATCAAAATTGGACCAAACACCATAGGTATCTTATCGATACTTCACCAAAAGGTTAGAAATAAGAAAATGGGGCCACAACCACAAAATAAAGAATAAAGAACAAGAGATTTTCAGAGTGGTTCGGTCAATTTAGACCTGCGTCCACTTTGGAAACACTATTCATTATCTCTTTTGGATTTACAACATACATGAATTCTCTTATATCTCTCATTTCTCTCTTTAACAATGATCTTCTACTTTTTCTCTCTTTTTATCTTTTGATTCCACTTGAATTCATGGAGAAAACGGTGAAATCTCTTGGTTTGTGATGATAGTTGTGTTGATCTTCAATCACTTAATCAATTAGGCAATCTTCGTTAGTTCCATGGTGAATTTGTGTTGGATTTAAGCTTTAGAGGGAATTAATGGAGATTTGGGATCGCTTGAGTTTGAGAGATTTCTAATGAAGATCGGAGAAGATTTGATTACTTTGTTGTTGGATGAAGATAGATTGAGTTGGAGAAGCCATTGATGGAGCTTGGAGTGTTTGCGAGTGGTGGAGAAATGGTTTGGTAAGCCCTTCAAGGTGGAAAAATTGGTCCCCTCAATGGTGGAGAAGTGGGCTATTTATAGGTGTAGTTTTGGGGTAGTGGTAGTGTTGTAAATATGGTGTGCAGGGTACCGATCGGCCTAAATGTTATTTTTGGAAATGCCACCGGTCCAGCCGTACACAACTGGCTTTAGGGTACCGATCGATCATGCTATAAGTACCGATCAGCCATAATTCAACACCCATCGGTCTATAATTTCAACACCGATCGGTCTATAGTTGAATACCAATCGCTTCTATATTTTAAGATGCCTGCCCGCTTCATTATCTTCAGATGTGCCCTAATGACACGTGCCCCTTTAAATCATATATGGTCCATTCTTTTTACGTTACTGCCACCGCTTAATCCATTTGAATCGATCCAAACATGGAAGGTTGCTGATCCACGTGGACAATTATTAATCGATCCAAGAATTATAGTTTTACCACTGTGTTTATTTTTGTGCCTGACCTGATATTGATTCACGCTTTATATGGGAACAACAATTACAAATGTGCCATCCTTATATTCATGCAACACGTTGATATGTGCTTTGTCTATATATTACAGTGTACGTCCATCTTTCCATCAATACGTGCTCTCTTGTCCATCTTTCACTCGTTCCATATATAATACACGTATTATAACTCTTCATTATAGTATGCATGCATTCTAATACGTTCCTCCTTTTTGTCCACGCGTCAAGAGCTTAAAACCGACCAGTTTATAACCGATCCTATACCAGAAAATAAGTGATTGACCGACTAGTTTTAAGTTTGCTAATGTGTCCAGCTTTACGTTATACACGTGCCATATATTTCTATTGTTCATTCATGTGTGTTTACACTTCATCTCGGCTCATTAACATGTACGTCAACTGTATAAACAACTCACGGATATTTATAATGCATATGTTAGCCTGATGCCATGCAAACAAGGAATGACTGAAATATTTTTTCATTTCTTTGTCGTTGTGCTATGACATTTACAACCGCCCCACCAAACATCCGTGACTGACCAAATGCTGGGTTTACCAACCGACCAGGACCTGAGAGTCCACATAGTGCGTGTTCCAGTTATGTCAGTCCAAGTCTTTGTATGTTTGGGTGTTATCTGTATATCAGCGTGTATACGTATTCTACGTTGTGCACAATTATGATTATCCATACATATGCGGTTATGTTACTTTCTTTGAGTGTTAATATGGTTATGCATTTTGATTTTCCATGAATCACTCAATGCTCTATAATATAAATATTGAGATCCATCAATATTGAGGCTGACTGATCCGATGATGCCGACCGACCCGCATGCATAATATGTCTGATCGACTGGCCTGCGTGTATAATGTGACCGATCGATCCGATGACGCACGACCGATCGCTTCACTAAACGGTCAACGTATCAATTTCTGAACCGCGTTAATAACGGGGTTAACACTCTGTTTCCTTTTTATTTTACACTATGGCTAGGCCTTTAGAAGCCTAGGCTATACTCGATTCAAGTGTGCGCATAATTGGGATAATAATGAATGACATAAAAAGATGAAATTAGGCTTGTTATTTAATTGGGACCGATTGACTATAATTTGGGAAAAAGGACGCATATACATGGTTAGACTTGCTGTAAACTGATAAAGGGGATAATATGTATATGTTGCTATAACTTGGTAGAAATATGCATAAACCTATATATATTGTAAATTGGGTTCATAATTGATATTCATATGAAATGGACACGTTAGATTTGACTTAAAACGGACATTAAGTTAATGACATGTTAATAATAGGGTAAGTACCACATGTAGTTTAATACACTGAAATGCTAAGGGAACTGTATACATCTGGGCAAGTGTTTTGGGAAAGGGTTGTACACATAATGACATGTAATAACTACAACCATGCTTATTAGTAAACCTAAACTTGCTAGGTTAAATATAAGTATTAATAAGCTAAGAAGTCCCTCGTTCTTGGTGTTGTATCGGGCTTTTGGACTCTTAAATCCTAGTTTTGGCGGCACAAGCTTATGGGGTTTGGGTTGTGTTAATTTTCTGTTTGGAACCCATATCAGTCGGTATCCCTGTTGGTATCTTGTTAGTTGGGGCCTCACACTAAGTAAGAGAAACTCTCTTTATGGTACTGGATAGTAAGAGGTTCACATGGGGGTGGTTACAGGCTCGTTTCGGCGGAGTCATGAGCGTGCATGGGTCCGACTAGGGAAGATAAAATGCTATAACACCAGTAAATAGGTCTGTATCATATAGTTGCTGGGTTAGGGAGTGATACACCCTACTACCGGGGCTGACACGTGGTATTTACGTAATAGGGAGCCGATCGCTTGGGTAGTAATTAGGGTACACCTAATCTTGCTGTTATGTAATTAGGTTAACACCTAATCCTATTATGTAATCAGGGTACGCCTAATCATGATGTTTATCCGTTCCCTTCAGATAATTCTGCTGTTAATTCTACGGTAAATCTTGCTACTATCATGTTGTACTTGTTATACTAGTATTGATGCAAACCTAAGGCATAAGACATATACATTCAAACATTATCTGTTTTAGGATATAAGTGTGAAGCATTACCTGATCATAAGTTTATTCCTGTTATTCTTATCCATCATGTTAAGGAATGCAGAATGGATCATTAAGGCAAAACTAACACTAAAGCGGGGGTGAATAGTGTTTTTAAAGAATTTAACAAAATCTAAAACTTATATGATCTACTATATGAACCAAACACCATAGAAACAATCACAGATACAGAATCAAACACAAACACCAAATCTAAATAGAAATAAAACGCATAAAAGGAAAGAACACACAGGACCTTATACTGGTTCGGATTACTCCTACGTCCAGTCCCACACAATGCTGGATTGCGCAAAGTTTTATTACTATATCAATATCCAAGTACAATCTCCTAGATTTCATGACCACAAGGTTATCACCAACTCCAAACACCCTTGATCAAGTATATTTCTCTTGATTTCCCCGACTAGAAGGTTACCACCGATTCCTTCCCTTGATTTCAAGGATATAAGGCCAAATACTTCCCAAACAATTACAACAGTCATATAACTCTTCAATAGCACTTCGATTTAGAGAGTAATGCGTGGAAGTGAAAAGGGAAGAATTTTTGTACAAATAGAATTGAATTCGGCAGAGTATAAGTGTAGAAATCATAAAAATATGAAATATTAATGGTGTAAAGAAAGGGGATGAAGATGGAGAAGAAGAATGATGAAAAAATTTTGAAATCTGCCCTTATTTATAAGATTTAAAGGTTGCAATGCTTTTAGAACGTACAAATAGTGAAAAGACTATTCGTTTCAAAAAAAAGTGACAGTTATATGTCGACATAGGGAAGTATGTATGTCGACATATACTTGTTCAAATTTGAAATTTGAGAATTTTTAAAGTGTTTTAATATATATGTGTGTATATATATAATTCTGGAAATTCTTGAATTGAAACATAGTGATATAAATAAGTATAAAGTATAAAATCAAATGAAATCATAAATACAAACTATATAAACATATTTATAAAATTATAAAGTTTAAAACTACATAAATATAAAGTATATAACTATACAAATATATAAAAAACTTATAGACTTAAAAACCTGAGTTAAAAATCAAAAGTAAGATAGAAAAAATTAATTAGAATTAGAACAAAATTTGAAAATGGACTTTGAAATTTGAAAATCATAATAGAATTTAAATTTGAAATTGAACCAGGAGTGTTATTCAGAGTCTTACATAAACTTGACTCTATTGCTATATTTATCTTGAACTCTTGAAATCTTGATTACTTATGAGTCTTGAATCTTCTCTGAATTCAGAATCTCTAAAAGCTCTTAAACTGTACAGTCTTAGGTATTAATTCTTGTATACAAATCTTGCATATGTGTGTGTATATATATATTCTAGATAAAGGTGTTAGTATATATTTTATTATCAATTAATACTGAAATAAGGTTATCATCATCAAAAATCCATTCTTCAACAATCTCCCCCTTTTTTATGATGACAACCTTAGTTTATAAAATATCATACCTATTCATGTTTATTAATGATGATCCTTCTAATACTCCCCTTGTCTATATGAATCCTATATATTCTAAATCTATATTTTAAAATTTCTCCCCCTTTGGCATTATCAAAAAGAAATCCTAAAAATAATCCCACTAAATCCTATAATTATCTATATAATTTCTATTCTAAAGTACTCCCTCTTTAATCTAAATATATAATCATAACATACTCCCCCTAAATTTATGATTATACAATAATCATTACAAAGTATATAAACAAACCAATGCAAGTATTATAATTACATATGTTTTGAGTTATATACACAAATCAATCCAAGCACACCACATTAAGTAATATATGTTCAATATATACATGTGTTAATTCAAACAATCCAAAAAAATCAAATCAAATCATACCAAATAATCAAACGTTTCTTGGGACCTCTACCCAACCGTCTTCTCCAAAGATCGGATCCTTTTTGATGACCTCCCAATCTTCATCTTCCTTGGTTAGTGGTGCCTTAGAGAGATTGTTATCTTCATCTCTGAAAAGAGAGGAGAATAGCCACCTAATTGCATCAAAATGCTTCTCTTGTTGTTCAAACATCTTTATTTGGCTTAATTCAAGATGACGCTGGTTTCGTAGTATTATAGAGAGGATGTTCTTGACGGAATTCAATGTTTCTTCAGGATTTTCACTTAGATTATGAATTGGATTTGCTATAGTTTTGATAAGAAATGAATAGAGAAGAAGGAGAAATGAAATAATGAAGTTTTCTGGAAGAAATATGATTAAACAGTGTCTAGAATTCGTTGGATTTTGAATGGACATGAGTTAGTTATTTAATTTTAAATTTTGAAATTTTTTAAAATCTGGCAGTTAAATATCGACATATCAAAGTATGTATGCCGACATATCAGTTGAAATTTTTTGAAAATTTACAAATTTTGAATCTTTTGATCTTATATTATATTATATCTAATTCTGGAGTTTGTACATAAACTTAAAAATGATTTTGACATAAATAAAACTCCATTCAGTGCTTCATAAAAGCAAATACATCCAACTAATTAAGACATACTAAATACGAGACCCGAAAGCAAATACAATTGAGTAATAAAGATAAACTAAAATAAATAGACCAAGATAAGAAAGATGAAATGCCAAGCTTTCTTCCTATCTTGACCATGAACTTAGTCATTTAGGAGAAGTTCTTTTTGAGCTTCTTTTGATTGTTAACAATCTTCACTTGGTTTTGAACAATCGTCTCTCTAGAAAGGGTTCTAGTGTTGATTGGACACTCAACACTTTCTAAAGAAGTTTCTTCTTCTTCGACTTCCATAGGTCCTTGTTCTTGATGCATTCGAGCTTGTTTGTTTTCGAGTGCCTCATACGGTTTGAAAGTGAGAGGAATTTGCGTAAGGTGTATATTTGTAGAGTCAAACACATTTCTTAGCACAAATTCTTCTCCGTCAAGATCAACTCCGAAATATTTGAAAATGCAAGTGAGATAAACTCCTTAGTAAAGAGTATTCTATATTGACGAAGTTTCTATGGGCTTGAACTCTCTTAAGATCATGTCGGTCCAATTCATGTTATAACCACCAATAATAGCGAAGAGGGCTTTTCGGACCTCGAGAGTTAGAATATTAAAGTTTTCGTACGAGGAGTGATAGTATTGGATGAGAAGGTTTACGATTCTTGTTTTTAATGGAAAATACGATTCTTTAATTCCATTTGAGCATCGCTTTCAAATATGTCGCAATAAGTATCTAAATCAGCTTCATTGATTTTGAAATCCGAAAAATCTGATCCCGTGCTTCTACAATTTAAGATATTGCCCAAGAATTCGGAATCTAGGACAATTTGCATGCCTTTAACGCTACTCCAAATTTGGTCTTGTTGCCTTTATAAAATCCGCGATTAAGATTCGCATGAAACATCTTGACAAGCTTAGGAAAACACAATTCATTGTTATCCCGAGAGTCAATTAGACTCAAGACTTCATTGTGGTTGAAGAGAGAGAGAGAGAGAAGATCATAGGAAGGAAAGTCACCAAAGATGGAAAAAGCACCCGTATTGACTTCAGCATTTGCTAGATAGTCTACATAGGTTTTGATAGCATCTCTATCATTATGAAGATAACCGTTGATGGTGTTAGTTAACTTTAATTTCTGAGATGAACTTGAGGAAGCCATTGAAGTGATTATTTTGAAGAGTATATATATGAAGAATATAGTTTGAATTGTGAAGGAAAGGTAGAGAGAATAGATGTATATATAGAAATTGAATGGATATGAATTGAATAAGCACAACTTTTTAGAAATCAATGACACCTTTTCAGACCTTGGGAGTTAGTGAAAAAATGGAGGGAAGTTTTAAAGTTTAAACCTTTGAAATTCAAAATTTGAATTTTGATTTATAAGCTGATATGTCGACATATGGACATATGTATGTCAACATATGTGTTCGTTTTTAAAGGACATTTGATTTTTGTGACTTTGGATTCAAATTATCGATTTATATTTCAGGTTTAACGATTTCCTGAAATAATTCTAATCTTGGCAAACATCCAAAAAAAATTATTTTATTATTATTCTGTATTTCAAAATTCAAATTTCAAATTTGGATTTTAAATTTCAAGTTTGAATTTTTAAGTTTAAATTTCAAAAACAAAAAAAGTAAGCAATCAAAACAACCATTCAACCAAACAAAATTTAAAAGTTAATTAAGGTGTACTCGGTTTTTAGATCCTTTTCTTCGAAATTTTCTAAATTCTGAATTATCGTGAAGCACATATTTAAGTTTCTGGTTTTTGGCTCTTCATCACTTGATGGTGAATCAGAATCATCTGACGTTGCTGCGTATGCTCTCTTTCTTTTTGTAACGTTCCAAATTTTTAGCAATTTAATAATTGATAGTCGAAAATAGTAGAATTCGCAATACTATGTGAATTGAATTATTTATAAGATTTAATTCACTTTAGAATCAAATTATAGTAACGAAATTATTTATTAAACGATGGTTGAAACTTATTAATTATGATATAATTTGAAACAAACGCGTAACGTCGTGGTAGTTCGTAATGTTGAATTTTGAACTTCAATTGAATATATAGGATTCATTATAAGTCGGATTTCTTTGAAACAAGAAGCATTCGAATCTGTTGAATGATATTTTTCTTATGGAAGAGAAAATTTGAGATTTAGTATTGTAGATTGTGAGTTGTGCCCAAATCAAAACTTCAGAAAGTCGCTATGGAACTTGTTTATAAATTATAACGATTTATTTAATAATATAAAAGGGTTTTTATATTAATTGAATGTCAATTTAACCTGGATTTTTAAACAACGGGTTACAAATTCAAGTATGTCTATTTTGGAGATATATGATATTTTATTGAGATATATACAATAATATAAATTTATTAATATTAAATTAAATTGTTTGTGAATATATTAATACTTTATTGGTTTATTTAGACCTTAGAAAATGCTCATTTTGCAAACAACCTCCGTTTCGACAAAATGAATTTTATTAAATTCGTAATGATTAATTATTGTTAGATTTCAAGTTTCGTGCCAATCGGAGTTGTTTTATGACCGTGCAGGATTTAAATGTAAATTGATTGATATTTTGGCTTTAAAAATATGTTGTTTGAGAAAACGGACTCGGATTTCGACGAGACAAGTTTCGTTGGGTCCTTAATGTCAAAACATAGCAGCATGTCCATTTTCATCGAAATTGGGTGTCATATGTGACTACACGAATTTTTAAACGACGGACAAAGGTAACGATTCAATAAATATTAGTATAAAATCAAATAAATTAATATTATTTCTATCCTATAAATATACATCTACCGTATACCCTAACTAATTTTTTTTCAGCGTTGTCAAATAAGTTAAGGCCGCCGCTTACAGCAAACAAGGAAAAATTTCGTGTTTATAATTCAATTAAAATTCGAATAAAAATCTATAAATCATGAAACTATGATTTATGAGTTTGCAAAGATAAGAGCTTACATAAGTTTTACAGGGATTGGTGGTGTTCTTATTCACTGGAAAATAGACAACGTGCAAAAACATGGCTAGGGTTTGTAGAATCGTGAGATACAAGGATCAATTGAGGTTTTTAGTTGTATATTTGGATTTGTGGGTGTAAACCTCCCCTAGTGTGAATTTTTGTGTGGTTTTGGAGAAGATTGATGTTGCAACTTGTATTGGATGGCGTGCGTGGAGTTCGGGAACGTAACATGGAGGGAGGCAGAGAGTTGAGGTAGAAGGACATGCGGAAGAAGCATTCGAGATGAGGAGTTTTACGATGTATTCGGTTTAATTTTTCATGGAATGGAGAAGGAGATAGATGAACTCAGAGTTCGACCATGGGTTTTTCTAAGCATTGGAGACTTTTGGGTTTGATACAGAGAAGTGGGGATATGAAGTACGAGAAAGTAAAAGAGAACGGTGGTGTTTGTCGTTTGAATAACAGTGAAGTGATAAGGGAGAGATGATGGATCGAAGAATGTGGAAATGGCAGGACTATTTACTGAAGCGGGGTTCGTATATGAGGAAGATGGGTTAGCAGGTTATAAAACAGGGATTAGGGACCTAATGGAATAATTAAGTTGAGTATAATTAATTAAGTATTTAAGTGATGACTTATATATGTCTTCCAAACTTGTAAAATTAATAACTTGTTCATTCGTTATCAGAATCTGACAAAACAGTAACCTTGGGATCGTATGAACGACGACTACACAATGAATCTTGTTTGGAGTGAATTGGATCATGTTACAAATTATGGCAGAATAAAATGTTTGCCTGAATCGACGACAGTTTTTCGTTATTTAACGATAAACGGCCAAAAGTGAGTAAACTCACTAACTCTGATATGTTTTATAAACGTGTTTTAAAGTTGATAAATGATTATTGGATTCTACGTAATGATTGTTTTGATGAATTGGTAGATTATTATCAGTCATTGCTATTATAAATATATATAATATAAGTCGACGATTTAATATTGATTCTATTTTCTACAAAATTTCAAATTGTTATGAAATTGATGTTATTTATGTTGTCTAACATCTGTGGATGCAGGAAAACAGGTTGGAGGGATCCAACTGGATTCCTCAACTTTTATATTTCTGTTTTTCATATATTATGATATATGATGTGATATATTATCTATAATTGATAATGTATGGTTGGATGGTACTAGTGTGGTGTTTTAAATACCATAAGTAATATTTGATTATAAAAAGGAATGGTTGAAGTGGGTATTAAAATTAAGAATTTTATAAAATCAATAGATTTTATAAAAAAGGAAATATTTGGAAATTAAACAAGAAATTTCTGTAGAAAGTTATTGATAGTGACATAAAATGCATATGATTTGTTTTAAAATTAATATGTATAAAAGGGAATTGCGAGTTATAAAAGAATTATGAGAAGATTGATTTAAAGTAGATATTAAATAGAAATATGTTTTTAATAGATAAATTGATAAGAACAATTTACAAACAATGTTTATAAATTAAGAAAAATATTTATCATTAGATAATAAAAATATAAGTCTAAATATACATAGAGAAGTAAAAAAATCGGTTTTTACACCGATACTTGAAATTGAATGTAAACTTAGCAGTTATAAAGGAAATTATCAATGAGATTATAAGTGTTGGAAATAAAATAAGATTTTAATGAATAGTCTATAAATAAAAGTATAAAAAGAATTTGGATTTGAGATATTGTTTTAAATGTGAGATCAAACTAATTGATTTTATAAAAAGAAATATTATTCACATTTGAATTGAATAATAGGTGGAAGTAAATAATTGCATACAAAACTTTTATAAAGGAAATTGGGGTTTGAAATAGGAATTAAAATGGAGTTAAGGGAATTAGAAACTAACTAGAGATTAGTTAAGTTGAATGACTTTCTGAGTGTCGATCTGATGTTGGTTTCGGCTTTCGGGGTTGTCACTTAGGAAGTTATTTCTCTTACTAGTTTATAGTTAGAGATTGATAGATGAGGGAGGATAGTGATGCGTGAATAAGAAATGGAAATCTTTTGTTAATGTTGATAAAGTATATTTTCAAAATTTTGAAAATAAGAATTTATGAATATTAGGAAACAGGAAATGGGGAAATGAATAAATTAATGATAAATTAATTTGAAGGCAAAAATGTTGATTGATGATTGATCGATAAAATTTTCATTTGGAAATAAGATCATTGTGTGTATGGATGTTTTCCTTTGATAGTTTAATAACCAACTATCAAAGTTTTGACCATTTTTCCATCGTCAATATGGAGAGACCGGGATCCGATTTATTATCTGAAAACCACTCCGTGTGGGAATTACCGTTGCGAATCAAATATGATGAAGATAATTTAAGACGGAGTTTATGCGAGGGCTGTTCTGGCAGTCCTAGGTAGAAATTTCCTAAGATAGGTTTACAGAATAATGCCTTCGGTTTTTCCAGTCCCAGGATAACTTGCATGGAAGAATGTCCGACATAGTATATCTAATAGATCACTTAAGTTGATCTCTTCAAACGTATTTACTTTTGGTGGCAGAGGAATTCGTTTTTCTTAGCTCTACACCCGTGGTATTTTTGGAGAAATCAATTTGTGATTTGGCAGGTATGACAATGTGGCATTCAAAGTAAGTAAATGTATGATATGTCAAAAAGATACGCTATGGCGTCAAGCCTCACAACTGGGAAATGGTATAAAATCGGGTAGGTCACATGGCTAAGTGGGTAGCTCCCAATTAGGGCGTATTGTCACCTGATCTAGAGAAAATCCATTTGCTTCTTTAATCTATTTCGATGTTGTCCCTTTCGGGAAGCAGTTGCTGAACCAACCATTGGTGATAATACATTTGGTAACTCAAGCGAAATGAGTGACTGATCATGTTTAGCCTGGGTTGCAAGATGTTCTTATCGAACCCGGTGTATTTCTCTATAGAGATACATTGTCGGAAGATGGCCCCATACCTTGCAAGTTGGAATCCATTACCCCATAAGCGCCTAGGTTTTTTTTATTATATATTATGTATGTGGAACGTAAGGTGAATGTGTTCTGCTAGATTGCTATTTATTTGATTTAGATGTTATTATAGTATCAGAAGAGTATTGATTTTTAAGAATGTTTTGGGTTATCGTAAGGTAAAAACCATCCGTGTTTATGTGTGGATCGATTTTACGATTTTCCTTTTTTTTAAAGTGATCTTAAAAGTTAAACCAAGTGGTTGAAGTTTACTCACACCAGTCCCATGACTGACCCATATTTTATTTTGTTTTGCTTTACCCTAAACTCGCGGTGCCCAAATTTGTATGGGCAGTCAAGTAGTCAGGATTTTTCAGGTATACTTGGAAGAGCTTGGAGCAGGAGGCTTCATCATTTTATGACTACTGTTTATTTCCGTTGTGAAGTTATGCGTTATACTTTGAAATGGCATGTATATGCAGTTATAAGTTTGTATTTCAATAGTTATGTCATATAATATATTTTATTCGCCACTGTGAGATTCTTGTTTATTTTGATTCTATTCTGTTGTGATATTCTTCTTCTTCTATTCTAACTTTCTTTCTATTTCTCACCCTCTAACTTCTTTCTATAAATGATCTGGTATGTTCGATGCTTGAATAGTTGACATGGGTTTTATGTTGATTTTCGGGGTCGAAAATCACAGTTCATTACAGTGGTACTAGAGCTAAAGGTTAAGTGATTACCTTGCCTCTTTGGCGTAACTCAATAGAGATGGGGTTAGTAATAAACTAGATTGAGTTTGAGTGTATACATATATGAGCTTATATTTGTTATTTGATATAAAAATGGTTTTATATTGTGGAGATTTATTGGTTGAGTAGTTTATGAATTCTGGTCGATCAGTAGGATCCACTGTATCGATAGGTGTCTCTTAACACTTGAATATGATGAACCGATACTGTACATTTTGAAAAGAGGGTAAATAAAATAATTTACCCAAAATATATTTCGATATAAAAAATGATTGATATTGGAATTATTATATTAGATGTGTTGTTTGTTATTATAATCAAATAAGATTGATGAAACGACCCGAAATCCCCCTTACGGGAAATCCCGGATTGAGTCGAGGACAAGCCACAGAAGAACGCAGACGGAAGAACATTTCATTGTACATTACAACAATTCCATCAGAATACAAGAATATACAGAGTATGAATAAATATTACACATAAATATCAGAGATTTAAATTACATTTAAATACATCGCAGCGGAAATAATACAAAACACAACTAGAAGGAGATATACGGATACAAAGATTTCCGGATATCATTCCAGCTATAAACCAGGATCCTGTGAATATAAATCTGCAAAACCAAAACTACTAGCTGCCGTGTCAAAATAAGGGCACCCAGAGTTTAGGTTAAAACAATAAATTCCAGGTCAGTCATGGGGCTGGTGTGAGAACTAAAACAATTATTTAAAACTTTACTTTAAATCAGATATATCAAGGGACCACGCCATAACACGGAACGGGTTTCCTCCCAAGAACACCAGTGCATATAACAAAACAGCGCAATGCTTTTTGGAAAAATGAAGCTATTATAAGACCCATGTCCTATCACACAATGCAACGCAAGCCGGGGGATAGGGTTTTCCCTTATAATAGCCAAACATGCTTAGTACGTTTAAAACAAATCATGGCATATTACTATAAGTGTATAGTGTATAAAACAACTTCAAATCATAAATATCAATCATAGACGGCATGGGTACCATATATCATGTCGCCATACTAGGCTCTACAATCAAAACCGCAAATGTCACGTATTTGGAAGTTGGGTTATCATTTATGGTATGAACCGAGGCTAGGGATCGTCCTCTACCGATTCGAGACTCTCTAGCCCGAGCCTCAGGAACAGCCGCAACTGCACGATGGATCGTTAGGGCCGGTCCACACGGAGTGGATTATAATGCCTGAACAATACGTTTCCCCGCCCGATGGGGCGTAAATGAGCCAACAAATGACTCCATCGGCTTCACATAGTCACCGATATATATATATCCGAGGCGCCTCGCAACAGCAACAACCACATAAGTCAATCTTGTTAGGGCGTGTAAAACCACTGACGCCACTTCTAACTAGAAAGAAACGCATGTCCCCCCTGAGGTCCTTCTCCCGTTTTTAGTTCATACCGGGTGTGAAACTCGCGAAGTAAACGTTACACAAAGCTACGCCAGAAAGGCCGTGCTTCGATCATCAACCACAAGACTTTGCTTTTCAACAGAAGCCTTGATCATTTGCCACTTAGGCATGCCACACAGGCAATTCACTCTATGAGTTTGATATCCATCAGTATATAACCCCTGAGCCCGTACGTCAAAGAGAAGGGCGTTAAGCACGAGAATAAATTCTCCGCCGCCAAACAGATATATATTTAATAGAAATCAATCACACAGACTAAAATCCAATGTCAGACACACAGTCCATTTACAATTTCGTTCTGGGTCTGAACGAAACCGGAGGCACCTAGTACCCCGCATATCCATCGATCTCCAAGTACGTCTGGACGATCACCAACTGTTTCCCTCCTCTTGGGTGTACAGCCCAATCAAGATCATCAGTAATTATCCAAACGATGTGAAGACCTCCGGTCTTCAACCACCGTCTTCACCTTCGACTTATCGTCGTATCAGTTATTCAGAATGGGATAAACCCGGTCTTCTTGAATAACTCGCGTATATAATAAACATGTGTTACACAAACACAACATACGCCTCATTCCAATTCATCAGTCACTAACCTTAAATTAACCAGAGAATAATTCCCCAAATATTAACCCCGAAGGCCGAAACCAACATCAGATCAATATCCAGAAAATCCTTCTGCTTAGCTAACCGACAGTTAGTTTCTAAATTTCACATTCTTAGGGAAAGGTTCCCATTAATTTTATCAAAGATAAATTCTTTTAAATTTATTCTTTAGTCTTCTTTTGAATATCAATTCAAACTAGTCGGGATTAACGAATCTTACCGAAGTAATAATTTGTTTTAATTTCCCAATCCCAACTTATTCATCCCATGAAGTAAAACAGTAATACTTCATATCTAACACCATGGTGTTATCGGTAAATTCAATTACCATTTCACGTTCAAATCTAATTAAAGATTTAACTATCGTCTGGAGCAAAACTGGTGATACTCCATTCTCGATCTTTTCAATCTAATTAAAGATTCATTGAAACTCCCCTTAGTTTTAATCTTTAACTGGGTTAAAGAATCAGTGTCATTTAAAACACGGTTCACGATAAACCCAAAATCACATCATATTTCAATCGGTCCCTAACCGTAAATTAGCAAGTGAGCAATTCCCTAAGTATTAACCCCGAAGGCCAAAACCAACATCAGATCAATACCCCAGAAACCATTCAACTTAACTAATCTCCTGTTAGTTTCTGATTTTCTAAGCTCCTTTTGGGTCTAAGAACAACATTATTAAAGATACCGTTCACGACAACCAAAAATCACATTTCATTAATTATCAGGTTAAAGAACAAGTGTTATTTAAAACAATGTTCACGATAAACCCAAAAATCAATACCAATTCAATTCCAATTAAATATCATTTAATTGGTACACTTCATTAAGTCTAAATAAAAAGATTTAATCTTTTTCTCAAGTGGGTTCAAGAACAGGGTTAATGAAGACACCATTCACGACAAACCCAAATCACATTTGATATTAAATACAAGGCTCTGAATAGAAAATATATCGGCTTATATTCAATATCAAATTCTACGACCAACAAATATCGTATTGCAAATAACGATATAAATATATCTTTCAAATTTCCATAACAATATCTGTATCATCACGAAATCCAACATCGAAATAATCCAAAGACAATTTCGATTCAAATCCATTCCAATTCAATTATTGGAAATCCTGGTTACTTTTAAAACCCTTTCAAATCAAATTTATTTATTTAAAAATAAATAGAATTTTAATTCTAGTTCAAAACTAGTTCATTTCGATAAAAATCTATTTTTATCTTTTCAAATATGGAGTTTTCATCCCAATTTTTCCCAAATCATTTCTTATGATTTTCACAAATTATTGATATTTTTAATAATTTTATCAAGGCCCGTACAGTCGATTTCCATCAATGGCCATCGATCTGCACTTACAGCGACCTTTTCCAAATTTGATTTGGACATAATTCCAAATCCAACCGTTAGATTTCTAATTTCTAATATTCGTTAGAAAGCTCTTTTCGATACGAACCCAACGATACTGGTTTTAGGAGAATCCGACGGTCGGATCTCCCGCAATATCCATTTGAAGTCAATGGTCGAAATTCACGAACTACCGCAGCGCGGCGCGTTCTATTCAGGCCATTATATTATATATATATATAATATATATAATATATACTTCGTCGATTTCCTTTTAAAACGTAATTTATAAATTGTTTTAAATTCGTTTTCAAAACGATTTCAACTTCCTTTTCAAATTCAAATCAAAATTGAATTTTCCAATATAAATTCGTTTTAAATTCATTTCAAATCGATTTCAATTTGAATCGATTTCAATTCAATTTCAATTCGTTTAAATTCAATTCAAAACGATTTCATTTCTATTTCAATTTAATTCGAATTTCAAATCATTTCAATTTATTTCGAATTTCAAATCAATTCAATTTAATTCGAATTTCAATTCTATTCAGTTTAATTCGAATTTCATTTCAATTCAATTTAATTTGAATTTCAATTCCTTTCAAAATATCAGATTTTGAAATCACTTTTGATATTCATTGTAAAATGAATAAAATCGATATAAATATCATTCACGACAAAATGGCGTCAATCTAATAAACACGGCTTCGTATATTTCTGTTTTCAAATATTCTATTTCAAATATTTCTTTTTCAAATATTTCTTATTCAAATATTCTATTTCAAAACTGGAAGGAGGCCCAATCAATTACCATATAATGATAATTATATGGATTTTCTACCACACGTATATAACAGCAACGATAAATCATCAACCATCATCCAAAGTGCATTCTACACTGTATAAGCATCAAATATAAATATTTAACGCTTATAACAGTCTGTCAATCAATCGATCGACATACAACTAACTATTGGGATTAGTGTATGTCATATATCACCCCAATACCCGTGTGGGGTTTTCAAACAATCAAACACAGATTTTATTTGTGCAGTTGGGCGATGTGTAAAATTTGTCGTCCCCATCAATATCAGTCAAATGTGTGTATATAAACAAATCGTCCGATTTGGTTATTTTTATTTTTATTTCATTTCATATACACGTTACAAATTCTATTTTTAACTATAAAATATTTTCAACTATATAAATATTTTATTTTATTTCATTTCACATCACATCACACAATCAACTACACATCAAAATCAAACAACCAAGCATACAAGCCGTCTATGGTCTGTGGACGACGGGTGTCGGGTGCCACTAAACACCGTCTGCATCCTAGTATATATTTATATAACTAGAAAATAAAATCAAAAGTGAGAAGTTCTCACAAAGGGTTCCACTCCGTCGTGCTTTGCTTTCGAACTACTGAATCTGCTTGAAATTCCTATGTAGTTCTATTCACACTGTTCAAATAAAAGTTATATTTTTACTGCTTTATTCTAATAAATAAAAATCCGATTTTTACTTCTTCTTTATATATCTATACAACGCTTATTCTATATAAAAAGTAGATTTTTATATTTCTATTTCACATATAAAGATCGAATTTTTATTTCATTGCTATAAAAATCACATTTTTATTTCAACATAGATATAATAAAAATCAGATTTTTATTTCGTTACATATATAAAGATCAAATTTTTACTATCTATATAATATAAAAATCCTATTTTTATTATCGCCACTATATAAAAATCATATCTTTATATTTTCTATAAATTAAAAATTGAATTTTTATTCCTCTTAAAATATAAAAATCATATTTTTATCTTCTACATCATATGAAAATTATATTTTTAACTCCTACATTATATAAAAATTATATTTTTAACTCCTACATTATACAAAAATTATATTTTTAACCTTTCTATATTATAAAAATTACATTTTTGTGGTCTTAAAAATCCAATCTTTCCTAGACAAAAATCGTATGTTTTCTAAATTAAAAAAAACGTATCTTTCTATTTATAAAAATTATTTCTTTGTTTATAAAGATCCTAACTTTATACTTGAAAATCATGTTTTCACTCTCCTATATATATAAACCGATTTTTTTATTTTATTAATCTAAAATTTATAGAACCTAAATAAATAAATAAAATTAAAGGGAGCTTACAGTGTTTTGCAGAGGAGGGGGGCTGATGCGCTTCAGGAAGAGGAGGAGGGCGGTGCGCGCAGGTGGAGAGGGTGCGGTTTTTGGCTGAAGGGGGCTAGGGTTTGGTTGTGCGCGAGCGGTGGATCGGAAAGAGAGGGTGGAGGGGCGCGCAGGTCAGGGAGGAGGCGGGCTGAGGATCGACGGTGGGATCTAGGGCTGGTGGCTAGGTCAAATCGAAGGGGTGAAGGGCTTTGGGTGGTCGCGGTCGTCTTTGAGGTGGTGGAGGGAAGAAGGAGGGGATCGAGAAGAGGAGGGCGAGCGTCGAGGGGGGGGGGGTGCGGCGGCGCTCCGCTTGGAGGCGCGGTGGCGGCTCGATCGGAGGAGCGACAACTCCTCCCACTTCTTCCTTTTTTGATTTAAAAATGAATCGGGGGGGGGGGGGAGGGTGGCTGAATGAATAAAGGATGAAGGGGAGATTTTTAATTTTTTTTTATTTAATTATTTAATTTCAAAAAGTTGACTTTTTCATTTGACCTCTAAACGAGGCCCACTGCCTGTCGTCCATAGCTAATTACCCTCATTCCGAACACAATGGGATATGTATCATTGGCTGATTCGATCGTTTCGATCAGTTTTCGTCAAAATCAACATATAACTCTATATATTGAATTTGAACGCGCATTTCAATTTATTGGGGTCACATACTAACTCGAAAAATTCCCGGAAAATATTTTCTAGCTTCGTATTGACGATACGGTCCTAACAAAACTAATTTCATCGAATTCCGAGATCGTTTGAAAAATGGCCATTTTCCAGTTGATTAAAATCAACTGAAACTGGTCAAACGCGTTTTCCTTTGCCACACTCACATATTGATTTGAAAAATTACGAAAATTGGAATCTAGCAATAACTTGACATCACGGATCCAACAAAAGTGGTTTCGTCGAAATCCGAGGTCATTTGCAAAATTTCCATTTTCCAAGGGCTAGTATTCCATAGCGACTATTTTGAATTTTCAACTGGACGCATCTTTTGATTCCCGCTATGAAATTTCGATTTTTCGGATTCGTTGGAAAGATATTCCCAATTAGATTCAAATATTTTTGGTTTCACTAAAATCCAGTTTATTTTGAATCCTGTATGTTCTATTGAAATTTGAAATCGAATTATCGAACTACCGCGCCATTTTCAATTCCTTTTATAATTATAAATAATTATTTATATTCCAACGTCAAGCTATATAAATATATACGTTTGAATTCTATTCAAAATAAATTTCTCATCGTTTTTATTTAAAATATTTATTTTAAATATTCAAAATTCATTAAAATTGTCAAAATAAAAAATTTAAATTGGCCCAGATTTCCGGGTTATTACAATCTCCCCCACTTAAAACTTTTCGTCCCCGAAGAGGAAAGAAGCCGAAAGTTGTTTAACTAATCAACTCAACTTTCCATATTTTCATTACGGCTTAAGTTCTTCAACTTTTCAGTTTCTAAAAACTTTTCAAATTTTTCAAAAATTTGGCTAACACCCTAAATTTTCGAAAAATTTCGCCATAACCTCCCCTGCACCGGGAGCACCGGGAAAATCCCGAAATTGCCATATAGGCCCTGTGATCTCAAAAAGAAAAAGAAAATGCCAAGCGGCTAGCCAATCGGCTCATAAAATCATCATCACCCAAACAAAACAGTAAATTATGGTAAACATGTACCTATTTGTCGGGCAAACAATTTTATGCTTCTGCTCTAGCCTCCTTGCTATGACCTGTTCAATGTAAGTACGTGTATATGCAAGCAAATGCGACCAATTTTCAATATAACTCACAATTTGATTCAATTTGGCTATATGGCTCAACATTTTATTAATCATACAATAATCAAACAACACAACCAGCAATCAATTAGTTGATTAGCTTTTCAAATTCATAACTTTGATATGTAGTCAAAAAAATCAGATTTTTGATGCCAAATCACAACAATAAGCCTTATCTAGTTTCGGTTCTCACACCAGTCATATAGAAATATATAGAAATCTCACTTTCGAAACTCGAAAATAAATACTGGCGATGGTGCCCCGTCACCAGAATTATCCCCGGGCACTAGAGTGCGATTCTATAACTATCCAATACATTAAAACTTCGGATACACGTTTGCAAGACATATATGCAAAATCTCTATATATTGGATTGTCTAAATTCATATAAATAAATAATCAAATAGGAATAATTGATTTAAATTTCAAAATTGGTTTCATTTTAAAAATATACTCTTCACACTCGTTCTAGGATACTACTGATCCCATCTCTAACGAGCCATTCTTGTTGGATATTACTAATCCAATTTCTGATGAATTCTTTCGTATGGTTCTAATGTGCCTTGTTCTCTGAGCTTTGTAAACCAAAGCTCTGATACCACGATGAAACGACCCGAAATCCCCCTTACGGGAAATCCCGTATTGAGTCGAGGACAAGCCACAGAAGAACGCAGACGGAAGAACATTTCATTGTACATTACAACAATTCCATCATAATACAAGAATATACAGAGTATGAATAAATATTACACAGAAATATCAGAGATTTAAATTACATTTAAATACATCGCAGCGGAAATAATACAAAACACAACTAGAAGGAGATATACGGATACAAAGCTTTCCGGATATCATTCCAGCTGTAAAACAGGATCCTGTGAATATAAATCTGCAAAACCAAAACTACTAGCTGCCCGTGTCAAAATAAGGGCACCCAGAGTTTAGGTCAAAACAATAAACTCCAGGTCAGTCATGGGACTAGTGTGAGAACTAGAACAGTTATTTAAAACTTTACTTTAAATCAGATATATCAAGGGACCACGCCATATAACACGGAACGGGTTTCCTCCCAAGAATACCAGTGCATATAACAAAACAGCGCAATGCTTTTTGGAGAAATGAAGCTATTATAAGACCCAGGTCCTATCACACAATGCAACGCAAACCGGGGGATAGGGTTTTCCCTTATAATAGCCAAACATGCTTAGTACGTTTAAAACAAATCATGGCTTATTACTATAAGTGTATAGTGTATAAAACAACTTCAAATCATAAATATCAATCATAGACGGCATGGGTACCATATATCATGTCGCCATACTAGGCTCTACAATCAAAACCGCAAATGTCACGTATTTGGAAGTTGGGTTATCATTTATGGTATGAACCGAGGCTAGGGATCGTCCTCTACCGATTCGAGACTCTCTAGCCCGAGCCTCAGGAACAGCCGCAACTGCACCATGGATCGTCAGGGCCGGTCCACACGGAGTGGATTATAATGCCTGAACAATACGTTTCCCCGCCCGATGGGGCATAAATGAGCCAACAAATGACTCCATCGGCTTCACATAGTCACCGATATATATATCTGAGGCGCCTCGCAACAGCAACAACCACATAAGTCAAACTCGTCAGGGCATGTAAAACCACTGACGCCACTTCTAACTAGAAAGAAACGCATGTCCCCCCTGAGGTCCTTCTCCCGTTTTTAGTTCATACCGGGTATGAAACTCGCGAAGTAAACGTTACACAAAGCTACGCCACAAAGGCCGTGCTTCGATCATCAACCACAAGACTTTGCTTTTCAACAGAAGCCTTGATCATTTGCCACTTAGGCATGCCACACATGCAATTCACTCTATGCGTTTGATATCCATCAGTATATAACCCCTGAGCTCGTACGTCTCAGAGAAGGGCGTTAAGGAAGAGAATAAATTCTCCGCCGCCAAACAGATATATATTTAATAGAAATCAATCACACAGACTATAATCCAATGTCAGACACACAGTCCATTTACAAGTTCGTTCTGGGTCTGAACGAAACCGGAGGCACCTAGTACCCCGCATATCCATCGATCTCCAAGTACGTCTGGACGATCACCAACTGTTTCCCTCCTCTTGGGTGTACAGCCCAATCAAGATCATCAGTAATTATCCAAACAATGTGAAGACCTCCGGTCTTCAACCACCGTCTTCACCTTCGACTTATCGTCGTATCAGTTATTTAGAATGGGATAAACCCGGTCTTCCTGAATAACTCGCGTATATAATAAACATATGTTACACAAACACAACATACGCCTCATTCCAATTCATCAGTCACTAACCGTGAATTAACCAGTGAATAATTCCCCAAATATTAACCCCGAAGGCCGAAACCAACTTCAGATCAATATCCAGAAAACCCTTCTGCTTAGCTAACCGACAGTTAGTTTCTAAATTTCACATTCTTAGGGAAAGGTTCCCATTAATTTTATCAAAGATAAATTCTTTTAAATTTATTCTTTAATCTTCTTTTGAATATCAATTCAAACTAGTCGGGATTAACGAACCTTACCGAAGTAATCATTTGTTTTAATTTCCCAATCCCAACCTATTCATCCCATGAAGTAAAACTGGTAATACTTCATATCTAACACCATAGTGTTATCAGTAAATTCAATTACCATTTCACGTTCAAATCTAATTGAAGATTTAACTATCGCCTGGAGCAAAACTGTTGATACTCCATTCTCGATCTTTTCAATCTAATTAAAGATTCATTGAAACTCCCCTTAGTTTTAATCTTTAACTGGGTTAAAGAATCAGTGTCATTTAAAACACGGTTCACGATAAACCCAAAATCACATCATATTTCAATCGGTCCCTAACCGTAAATTAGCAAGTGAGCAATTCCCTAAGTATTAACCCCGAAGGCCGAAACCAACATCAGATCAATACCCCAGAAACCATTCAACTTAACTAATCTCCAGTTAGTTCCTGATTTTCTAAGCTCCTTTTGGGTCTAAGAACAAGATTATTGAAGATACCGTGCACGACAACCCAAAATCACATTTCATTAATTATCTGGTTAAAGAACAAGTGTTATTTAAAACACTGTTCACGATAAACCCAAAAATCAATACCAATTCTATTCCAATTAAATATCATTTAATTGGTACACTTCATTAAGTATAAATAAAAAGATTTAATTTTTTCTCAATTGGGTTCAAGAACAGGGTTAATGAAGACACCATTCACGACAAACCCAAATCACATTTGATATTAAATACAAGGCTCTGAATAGAAAATATATCGGCTTATATTCAATATCAAATTCTACGACCAACAAATATCGTATTGGAAATAACGATATAAATATATCTTTCAAATTTCCATAACAATATCTGTATCATCACGAAATACAACATCGAAATAATCCAAAGACAATTTCGATTCAAATCCATTCCAATTCAATTATTGGAAATCCTAATTACTTTTAAAACCCTTTCAAATCAAATTTATTTATTTTAAACTAAATAGAATTTTAATTCTAGTTCAAAACTAGTTCATTTCGATAAAAATCTATTTTTATCTTTTCAAATATGGAGTTTTCATCCCAATTTTCCCTAAATCATTTCTTATGATTTTACACAAATTATTGATATTTTTAATAATTTTATCAAGGCCCGTACAGTCGATTTCCATCAATGGCCATCGAACTGCACTTACAGCGACCTTTTCCAAATTTGATTTGGACATAATTCCAAATCCGACCGTTAGATTTCTAATTTCTAATATTAGTTAGAAAGCTCTTTTCGATACGAACCCAACGGTTCCAGTTTTAGGAGAATCCGACGGTCGGATCTCCCGCAATATCCATTTGAAGTCAATGGTCGAAATTCATGAACTACCGCAGCGCGGCGCGTTCTATTCAGGCCATTATATTATATATATAATATATACTTCGTCGATTTCCTTTTAAAACATAATTTATAAATCGTTTTAAATTCGTTTTCAAAACGATTTCAACTTCCTTTTCAAATTCAAATCAAAATTGAAGTTTCCAATATAAATTCGTTTTAAATTCATTTCAAATCGATTTCAATTCAATTTCAATTCGTTTAAATTCAATTCAAAATGATTTCATTTCTATTTAAATTTAATTCAAATTTCAATTCTATTCGAATTTCAAATCATTTCAATTTATTTCGAATTTCAAATCAATTCAATTTAATTCGAATTTCAATTCTATTCAGTTTAATTCGAATTTCACTTCAATTCAATTTAATTCGAATTTCAATTCCTTTAAAAATATCAGATTTTGAAATTACTTTCGATATTCATTGTAAAATGAATAAAATCGATATAAATATCATTCACGTCAAAATGGCGTCAATCTAATCAACACGGCTTCGTATATTTCTGTTTTCAAATATTCTATTTCAAATATTTCTTTTTCAAATATTTCTTATTCAAATATTCTATTTCAAAACTGGAAGGAGGACCAATCAATTACCATATAATGATAATTATATGGATTTTCTACCACACATATATAACAGCAACGATAAATCATCAACCATCATCCAAAGTGCATTCTACACTGTATAAGCATCAAATATAAATATTTAACGCTTATAACAGTCTGTCAATCAATCGATCGACATACAACTAACTATTGGGATTAGTGTATGTCATATATCACCCCAATACCCGTGTGGGGTTTTCAAACAATCAAACACAGATTTTATTTGTGCAGTTGGGCGATGTGTAAAATTTGTCGTCCCAATCAATATCAGTCAAATGTGTGTATATAAACAAATCGTCCGATTTGTTTATTTTTATTTTTATTTCATTTCATATACACGTTACAAATTCTATTTTTAACTATAAAATATTTTCAACTATATAAATATTTTATTTCATTTCACATCACATCACACAATCTACTACACATCAAAATCAAACAACCAAGCATACAAGCCGTCCATGGTTTGTGGACGACGGGTGTAGGGTGCCACTAAACACCGTCTGCATCCTAGTACATATTTATATAACTAGAAATTAAAATCAAAAGTGAGAAGTTCTCACAGAGGGTTCCACTCCGCCGTGCTTTGCTTTCGAACTGCTGAATCTGCTTGAAATTCCTATGTAGTTCTTTTCACGCTTTTCGAATAAAAGTTATTTTTTTACTGCTTTATTCTAATAAATAAAAATCCTATTTTTACTTCTTCTTTATATATCTATACAACGCTTATTCTATATAAAAAGTATATTTTTATATTTCTATTTCATATATAAAGATCGAATTTTTATTTCATCGCTATATAAATCACATTTTTATTTCAATATAGATATAATAAAAATCAGATTTTTATTTCGTTACATATATAAAGATCAAATTTTTACTATCTATATAATATAAAAATCCTATTTTTATTATCGCCACTATATAAAAATCATATCTTTATATTTTCTATAAATTAAAAATCGAATTTTTATTCCTCCTAAAATATAAAAATCATATTTTTATCTTCTACATCGTATGAAAATTATATTTTTAACTCCTACATTATATAAAAATTATATTTTTAACTCCTACATTATACAAAAATTATATTTTTAACCTTTCTATATTATAAAAATTACATTTTTGTGGTCTTAAAAATCCAAGACAAAAATCGTATGTTTTCTAAATTAAAAAAAACGTATCTTTTCTATTTATAAAAATTATTTCTTTGTTTATAAAGATCCTAACTTTATACATGAAAATCATGTTTTCACTCTCCTATATATATAAACTGATTTTTTTATTTTATTAAACTAAAATTTATAGAAACTAAATAAATAAATAAAATTGAAGGGAGCTTATAGTGTTTTGCAGAGGAGGGGGGCTGATGCGCTTCAGGAAGAGGAGGAGGGCGGTGCGCGCAGGTGGAGAGGGTGCAGTTTTTGGCTGAAGGGGGCTAGGGTTTGGCTGCGCGCGAGCGGTGGATCGGAGAGAGAGGGTGGAGGGGCGCGCAGGTCAGGGAGGAGGCGGGCTGAGGATCGACGGTAGGATCTAGGGCTGGTGGCTAGGTCAAATCGAAGGGGTGAAGGGCTTTGGGTGGTCGCGGTCGTCTTTGAGGTGGTGGAGGGAAGAAGGAGGGGATCATGAAGAGGAGGGCGAGCGTCGAGGGGGAGGGTGCGGCGACGCTCCGCCTGGAGGCGCGGTGGTGGCTCGATCGGAGGAGCGACAGCTCCTCCCTCTTCTTCCTTTTTTTTGATTTAAAAATGAATCGGGGGGGGGGGGGGTGGGGGGGCTGAATGAATAAAGGAGGAAGGGGAGATTTTTAATTTTTTATTTATTTTATTATTTAATTTCAAAAAGTTGACTTTTTCATTTGACCTCTAAACGAGGCCCACCGCCTATCGTCCATAGCTAATTACCCTCATTCCGAACACAATGGGATATGTATCATAGGCTGGTTCGATCGTTTCGATTAGTTTTCGTCAAAATCAACATATAACTCTATATATTGAATTTGAACGCGCATTTCAATTTACTGGGGTCACATACTAACTCGAAAAATTCTCGAAAAATATTTTCTAGCTTCGTATTGACGATACAGTCCTAACAAAACTAATTTCGTCGAATTCCGAGACCGTTTGAAAAATGGCCATTTTCTAGTTGATTAAAATCAACAGAAACTGGTCAAATGCGTTTTCCTTTGCCACGCTCACATATTGATTCGAAAAATTCCGAAAATTGGAATCTAGCAATAACTTGACATCATGGATCCAACGAAAGGGATTTCGTCGAAATCTGAGGTCATTTGCAAAATTTCCATTTTTCAAGGGCCAGAATTCCATAGCGACTATTTTGAATTTTCAAATGGACGCATCTTTTGATTCCCGCTATGAAATTTCGATTTTTCGGATTCGTTGGAAAGATATTCCCAATTAGATTCAAATATTTTTGGTTTCACTAAAATCCAGTTTATTTTGAATCCTGTATGTTCTATTGAAATTTGAAATCGAATTATCGAACTACCGCGCCATTTTCAATTCCTTTTATAATTATAAATAATTATTTATATTCCAACGTCGAGCTATATAAATATATACGTTTGAATTCTATTCAAAATAAATTTCTCGTCGTTTTTATTTAAAATATTTATTTTAAATATTCAAAATTCATTAAAATTGCCAAAATAAAAATTTTAAATTGACCCAGATTTCCGGGTTATTACAATTATAACTGAAATGGTTTTAAATAACCAATTAGAATTCACATAAGTATATTACATAAAATCGGATGGATTAAATCTGAATTTAAATTAGAACTTGGAATTAAAATCCCAGAAACATGAAAAATGTTTGTAAATGGATTTGAATTAAGTATATGGGAATTTAATGTTCTTAGGAGATTATTCAAAAACATTGTGAATGATATTTTCAAGTAATTTCAAAATGAAAGTTAAAGAAATGGTTTTGAAAAGTGACATAGTATTGAAATCACTTCGGTCGCTGGGAAATAACCCTGATTATGCTGGCAACATCATCAATGTTCATTTTCGAATTCTAAGTGACGGATTACTACCAAAGATATTGCTTTTGGATTATTTTGAGAAAACAAGTTGTTTTGAATTCCGAAAAGGGATATTTGATTTTTGAAAAAGCTAAGTTGTTTAAAACTCCAACATAAGGAATTGTTTAAATGAAAAACAACTCAAATTAGAACTTGTAAAAGAAAATTGAAATTGAAATTGATTTAAAGCCAGTTAAATGGAAATTGATTAAAATATAAGATATAGAATAAATTGGGTTGCGAGATAGGAATCTAGAGTGACACTAGATTGGCGAGTTAAGAGTTTGGAATCAAGAATGGAACTTGAGTTTCAAATGGATCTGGTTTGGTTATATGTGGATGATTTGGTTTTGTGAATGAATTGATTGGAGATCAAGTTGGAAATGTATGAGGACATGTTGATTTGGTAACAAGTGAAAGAGACTGATTTGAATGCCTTACAAAAAGGTATGAGTTTATATTCTAATTGGGTATGAGATTTCATGAGCCTATTTGGCAAGCCGCTTGGCTGTTTGATTTTCTTTTGGATTGGAGAAGGCCTAGAGAGGCGAGTTGTAGTTGTACCGATTGAGCCGTACAAAGGAGACGCTAGCGAAATTTTTCAGAAATTTAAAGTGTTAGAAAATTTTCGTTGGTAAAAATAAATTAATATTTAATTAAAATAAATTGGTTCAGTCGAAACTGAAGTTAAAAAGTAAAACAAATAATGTTTAATCTAGTTAATAGGGATTGTAACATTTTTCGTACCTTAGTAATTTCGGGGACGAAATTCCTTTAAGGGGGAAAGAATGTAACATCCTATACTTTTAGCAATTTAACAAATAATTTATTTAATTGTTTAAATAGTGATCTAGAGATTTAAATGGTTGTTTAATTAAAAAATTTGGAATATTTAGTTAATATTTTTTTTAGGATAATAAATTATAAATTCTGAAATAGTCGAAAATAGTACAATTCGCAATACTATGTGAATTGGATTATTTATAAGATTTAATTCAGTTTAGAATTAAATTATAATAATGAATTTATTTGATAAACGATGGTTGAAACGTATTAATTATAATATAATTTAAAATGAACCTGTTATGTCGCGATAATTCGTAATATTGAGTTTTAAACTTCAATTGAATATACAGGATTCGTTACAAGTCGGATTTATTTAAAACAAAAAACGTTCGAATCTGTTGAACGATATTTTTCTAATGGAAGAGAAAATTTGAAATTTTGTATTGTAGATCGTGAGTTATGTCCGAATCAAAATTTCAGAAAGTCGCAATGGAATTTGTTTATAAATTTTAACAATTTATTTAATAATATAAAAGGATTTTTATATTAATTGAATATCGATTAAACTTGGATTTTTTAAAAACGAGTTATAAATCCCAGTATGCCTATTTTGGAGCTATATGATATTCTATTGGGATATATATGATTATATTAATTTATTAATATTAAATTAAATTGTTTTTGAATATATTAATATTTTATTGGTTTATTTAGACCTTAGAAAATGGTCATTTTGCAAACGACCTCCGTTTTCGATGAAACAGATTTTATTAAATCCGTAATGATTAATTATTATTAGATTTCAAGATTCGTGCCAATCGGAGTTATTTCGTGGCCGTGTAGGATTTAAATGTAAATTGATCAATATTTTAGCTTCAAAAATATGTTGTGTGAGCAGACGAACTCAGATTTCGACGAGACAAGTTTTGTTGGGTCCGTAATGTCAAAACGTAGCTGCATGTCCATTTTTATCGAATTGGGTGTCATATGTGACTACACGAATTTTTAAACGATGAATGAAGGTTATTATTCAATAAATATTAATATAAAATCAAATAAATTAATATTATTTCTATCTTATAAATATACGTTTACCTTATACCCTAACTAATTTTCTTCAACGTGGTCAAACATGTTAATGCCGCCACTTACAGCAAACAAGGAAAATTTTTGTGAGTATATAATTCAACCAAAATTCGAATAAAAATCTATAAATCATGAAACTATGATTTCTAAGTTTGCAAATATGAGAGCTTCCTTCCTATATAAGTTTTATAGGGTTCGTTTGTGTTCTTATTCACTGGAAAATAGACACCATGCAGAAACGTGAGCTAGGGTTTGTGGAATCGTAGGATACAAGGATCAATTGAGGTTTTTAGTTGTATATTTGGATTTATGGGTGTAAACCGCCCTGAGTGTGAATATTTGAGTGGGTTTGGAGGAGATTGATGTCACAACTAGTACTAGATAGCATGCGTGGAGTTCGGGAACGTAACATGGAGGGAGGCCGCGAGTTGAGGTAGAAGACATGGGAAAGAAGCCTAAGGGATGAGGAGTTTTAAGATGTATTCAGTTTGATTTTTCATGGAATGGAGATGGAGATAGATGAACTCAAAGTTCAACCATAAGTTTTTCTAAGTATTGGAGAATTGCGGGTTTGATACAGAGAAGTGGGGAGATAAAGTACGAGAAAGGAAAAAAGAATGGTGGTGTTTATTATTTTAATAACAGTGAAGTGATAAGGGAGAGGTGATTGATCGAAGAATGTGGAAATGGCAGGAGTATTTCTTGAAGTGGGGTTCGTACATGAGGAAGAAGGGTTAATAGGTTATAAAACGTGGGTTAGGGACCTAATGGAGTAATTAAGTTGAGTATAATTAATTAAGTATTTAAGTAATCACTTATATATGTGTTCCAAACTTGTAAAATTTATAACTTACTCGTTCGTTATCAGAATCTGACGAAACAGGATCCGTTGGTATCTATGGACGACGACTACACAATGAATCTGGTTTGGAGTGAATTGGAGCAAGTTACAAATTATGGCAGAATAAAACGTCTGTCTGAATTAACGACAGTTTATCGTTATTTAACGTTAAACGACCAAAGTGAGCAAACTCACTAACTCTGATCAGTTTATAATTTTTATAAACGAATTTTAAAGTTGATAAATGACTATTGGATTCTTTATGATGATTGTTTGGATGAATTGGTAGATTATTATCAATCATTGCTATTATAAATATATATACTTATATGTATGTATGTGTATATATATATAAGTAGATGATTTAATATTGATTCTATTTGCCATAAAATTTCATATTGTTATGAAATTGATGTTATTTATGTTGTTTAACATCTGTGGATGTAGGAAAACAGGTTGGAGGGAACCAACTGGATTCCTCAACTTTTATATTACTGTTTTTCATATATTTTAATATATGATGTGATATATTATCTGCAATTGATTGTGTGTTTTTGGATGGTACTGGTGTGGTATTTTAAATACCTTAAATTATATTTGATTATAAAAAGGAATGGTTGAAGTGGGTATTAAAATTAAGAATTTTATAAAATCAATAGATTTTATAAAAAGGAAATATTTGGAAATTAAATTAGAAACTTTTCTAGAAAGTTATTAATAGTTATATGGAATGGATGCGATTTGTTTTAAAATTAATAGATGTATAAAAGGGAATTGCGAGTTATAAAAGAATTTTGAGAAGATTGATTTAAAGTATAAATAGAAATATGTTTTTAACAGATAAACTGAGAAGAATAATTTACAAACAATGTTTATAAATTAAGAAAAATATTTATCAATGGATAAATAAAAATATAAGTCTGAATATATACAGAGAAGTAAAAAAATTGGTTTTAACAACGATATTTGAAATTGAATGTGAACATAGGAGTTATAAAGGGAATTATCAATGAGATTATAACTGTTGTAAATAAACTAAGATTTTTATGAGTATCCTATAAATAAAGTATAAAAAGAATTTGGATTTGAGATATTGTTTTTAAATGCAAGATTAAACTGATTAATTTTATAAAAAGAAATATTGTTCATGTTTGATGTGAATAATGGATGGAAGTAAGTATTTGCACATAAAAACTTTTATAAAGGAAATTGGGGTTTGAAATAGGAATTAAAATGGAGTTAAGGGAATTATAAACTGACTGAAGATTAGTTAAGTTGAATGGCTTTTTGGGTGTCGATCTGATGTTGGTTTCGGCCTTCGAGGTCGATATTTAGGAAGTTGTTCTCTTACTAGTTTACAGCTAGAGACTGATAGATGTGGAAGGATAGTGATGCGTGAATAAGAAATGGAAATCTTTTTCCAATGTTAATAACGTATGTTTTCTAAATTTAGAAAATAAGAATTTATTAATGTGTGGAAATGGGAAATGGGGAAATGAATAAATTAATGATAAATTAATTTAAAGGGAAAAATGTTGATTGATGATTGATCGATAACATTTTAATTTGAAAATAAGATCATTGTGTGTATGGATGTTTTCCTTTGATAGTTAGATAACCAACTATCAAATTTTTGACCATTTTTCCGTCGTCAATACGGAGAGATCGGGATCAAATTTATTATCTGAAAACCACTCCCTATGGGAATTAGCATTGCGAATCAATTATGATGAAGATAATGGAAGACAGAGTTTATGCAAGGGCTATTCTGGCAATCCTAGGTAGAAATTGTCTAGGATGGGTTTACAGAATAGTGCCTTCGATTTGTCCAGTCCCAGGACAACTTGTACGGAAGAATGTCTGATAGAGTATATCTAATAGATCGCGTAAGATGATCTCTTCAACGTATCTACGTTTGGTGGCGAAGGAATTCGTTTCTCTTAGCTTTATACCCATAGTATTTTTGGAGAAATCAATTTGTGATTTGGCGAGTGTGACGATGTGGCATTCAAAGTAAATAAATGTATGATCTGCCAAAAAGATACATTATGGCCTCAAGCCTCACAACCGGGAAATGGTATAAAATCGGGTAGGTCGCATGGCTAAGTGGGTAGCTCCCAATTAGGGTGTATTTTCACCTGATCTAGAGAAAATCCATTTTCTTCTTTAGTCTATTTCGTTGCTGTCCCTTTCGGGAAATGGTTGCTGATCCCAACCGTTGGTGATAATACATTTGGTATACTCAAGTGAAATGAGTTACCGATCATGTTTATCCTGGGTTGCAAGATGTTCTTATCGAACCCGGTGTATTTCTCTCCATAGATACATTGTCAGAAGGTGATCCCATACCTTACAAGTCGGAATCCATTACCCTATAAGCGCCCAGGGTTTTTGATTATATATTACGTATGTGGAACGTGAGATGAAAGCGTTCCGCTAGATTGCTATTTATTTGATTTAGACATTATTGTAAAATCAGAAGTGTATTGATTTTAAAGAACGTTTTGGATTATCGTAAGGTAAAAACCATCCGTGTCTATGTGTGGATCAGTCTTACGGTTTTCCTTTCTTTTAAAGGGATTTCAATTGTTAAACCAAGTGTCTTAAGTTTACTCACACCAGTCCCATGACTGACCCAGATTTTATTTTGTTTTGTTTTACCCTAAACTCCGGGTGCCTAGATTTGTACGGGCAGTCAAGTAGTCGGTATTTTTCAGATATACTTGGAAGATCTTGGAGCAGGAGGCTTCAGCATTTTATGATTACTGTTTATTTCTGATGTGATGTTACGTGTTATACTTTGAAATGGTTTGTACATACAGTTATAAGTTTGTATTTCTAAAGTTATGTTATTTAATATATTTTATTCGCCGCTATGAGATTCGTGTTTATTTTGATTATGTTCTATTGTGATCCTCTACTTTTTCTATTCTAACCTTCTTTCTTTCTATTTCTCACCCTCTAACTTCTTTCTATAAATGATCCGGTATGTTCGATGCTTGAATAGTTGACATGGATTTTATGTCGATTTTCGGGGTCAAAACTTTTCTTTGACGAATTGCTATTGTCCGTTTGTTGAGTTGATTTATCTGGATATGTACACATTCTCTTTACAAGTCCTGGTTTATAGCAGTTATAACACCAACCATCATTTCTTCTTGAACTTCCTTGATTACTATTTTGAAAATAATTTTTCCTTTTACATCTCATAATTTTTCCAAAATGTCTTGTCATTAGGGCTGTTTCTTCATCGTCCTCATCGCTGAGTCTAAATCATTTGTTGTTGCTTTAAATGTGATAGATTTCTTTTCAGTTGGCTTGTTATCCTTTCTTTTCTGTAATTGAACTTCAAATGACATCAGATTTCCGATTAACTTCTCAATCGTTATTTCACTGACATTATGGGCTTCTTCAATCGCCAAAGTTTTATGATCCCATTCTAAAGTTAATGTACTCAATATTTTTCTTATTTGGTCTTCTTCAGAGTAAGTTTTTCCAAGTGTTTTTAATGAATGCACCATCTCTTGAAATCTGCAATTTTGACACCCCACGTCCGTTAATGTCACTCACTAAGGAATGCATTAAGTTTCGTGAATCGTTATAGGTAAACAGACACAGTACAATTACAAGACAAATATAAATAAGATAGCAACGGAAATTTTAAATTTTTATTTAAAACATAAATCATAATACCGTGGTCCACAACACCATAATTCACAAAAACCATTACAATAAAATAACTTATGTCTTGCACCATCAGAGTACATAAGTAAATAAAAAGCATATTTTCCCAATTGAAAAAGTTAAGCCATAGTAGAGACAAGAACTTGAGCCATACTTCAGAAGTGGCTCATAGCAAGATGATATCTGAGTCCTGACTGAGCCTGGGTGTTTCCTCCCTAAGAACGGGGGGGGGGGGGGAGCGGAAGAAAGAAGGAGAAACAAAAGGGTCAGACATAAAGTCTAGCGAGTCTATTTACTTTTAGCCGGTAAATAAATAGAAGTAACATGATAGGCATATAAAGTGGATAAGAGAGATCGCTACCTAAATGGCAGATGTGACAAGGTAAGGTGTATGTGCTTCACTAATGATTACTCTGCACTATTACTAGTATAACTAAAATGAGTTGATCCCTTCCACTATGAATTGGTAGACTTAGGGCATATGTCCGAGTGTACCCTAACCACTACCCTAATCGATCGGCTCCCTACCCCGTATATATCCTGTGCTGGCCCCACATTAGGAGGTATCACTCCCTAAAGTGGCAACCTTTAAGGTGTGCACAACCATATCTACTGGTGTCACAGTCGTCTTACCTCCTCTGCCGAGCTCATGCACGCACATGGCCCGGTTGGTTTGCACCGCCCACACCGTCTGTTTCGTTTGGATCTCTTATAATCAATCAGTAAGCGTGTCCCTTCTCCGCCACGAAGTTCTTTATTTGATACCTACTCCGGGTTACTGACTGAAATGGGTCCCACACAATATGATACAAGCTCTCCCCTTTGTCTTGTATCCTCATTATGTTTTTCACTGACTATGTATACCCTTAGGTGTCTTTAATTACATAGCCCTAAGTCAGTTATGCTTACCCTAAAGGGTGTCTTTAATTACATAACTTTATTATATTTTTCCACCAGTTATGTATACCACTAGGTGTCTTTAATTACATAACCTTATTGGATAAAGTTCATTGGTCTATATGTAAATATTGCCCACTCCTTCTAATTTACTTAACCCACCTGCTACCCATCCAATTTTACTTAACTCTAACTTAAGTTCATAATAATACAATCCTTATGGATTAAATTAGGTTAAGTAGTCCAATTCTTTACCATGTCCAATTATGGTTTATAATGGGCTAGACCTCCCACATTAGGCTTAGAACATGTGGATGCTGGATGTGCCGGTCAGGTCCGGGCAGACTTATTCCACAGTTGGGCCTAACCTCATGTAATAGCCCGATTCGTATTTACGTACTTAGACCTCACACATTAGGTTCAACATTAGTAGCTGCTGGATATGCCGATCGGGTCCGGGTAAACTTCCACCACTAATGCAACCTAACCTCGTGTCATAAGTACAATTACAATTCCTAATTGTAATTACTAAACATTCCATTTTTATCCAAATCTACCTATGTCATTATAGGTGATTATTTCTACGTTTCCCCATTTGAATTATATGTCCAATTCATATAACTATTACACAAATTATGCCAATTATTAATCCCTTTTCCCCGTTTCCTAACTAACGTATTTGCAAGTACTTTGGCGGCATCTAGGCTATAAAGTAGCCTAGCCATAACAATGAAAAGGGAATACGACAAAGGTGATAATTTCAACATATCTTGTCATAAACATAAACTAGCATGATAATAAGGCGAATGGACATGTATTTAACATCGTGACAAGACGGACATAAAACTGATGAACTTGTAGTAATTACTACGATGTAAAAGCAAGCATAATGAGATCTAAATTAACCATTTAGATGTCCAACTATTTAGATCTAGCATAATTTGGGTGACATGGTAACATGTTTAGATATAAAGATGGATTCACATGTCAAGTTTACAACATATCCAAATTGATCACAATATAACAGGTGAAGGTGATTTACATAAAGAACTAGATCCTACAAATGTTACAACTATCCAATTTAATAGATGTACATCCACCACAATATAGTTACAAGTCTAGATCCACATAGGCAACATAATAGAATAACCACAATTGTATTAGATCTAGGGAAATTAATCTATCATGACATAGTATAGGATTTAACATTAGCATATAATTACACCTTACAACATATCCAATTCACAGTCTTTGTCAATTTTTTTTTTATCTAAACCTAAAAACAACTAGAAACTCACAGCGTTAGGTTTAGAGAATTGATAAAGAACAGATCTTGAATTTCTGAATTTGATTTGCAAAGTATGTTGTTGTAGAAAACGGTTCCATCTCAGTTCGCACTCCGGCAGCATATGGCTCCCACAGTTTTCAATAAAGAAATAGGAGAATTAAGTACATATTTATAGCTGCAGAACCCTCTGAAACTGACTGCCACCTCAGCCCTAGGGGTGTCGACACCCCTGTGTGTGGGTCGACCCATAGGTCGACACCCCTCTAGGAAGGTCGACCCCCTAGAGTGGAAATTTTGCCCCTCTGATGAATTTTTAAAATTCGAATTGTTCTGGATAAAATTCTAACTCATCTCTGACTCATGTGTGTATACATATTATTTCTATGCGTATACAAACTTAAAACCCTCATAACTTCCTCATACGATGTCTGTTTTACGCAAACCGAACGTCTATCTTGACCAGAATTTTGAAACGGACGCAATGGTGCAGTCCGTTTCCTCTAATTCTGAATATTTAATTAATTATTATTCAATTTGCCTACTTTTAGTGTCGTTAAAAATTCGGGTTGTTATAGCAATACATAGCGGAAATAGACTATTCTCGTTCGTTTTGAATAACTCAAACTGATTAACTGACATTGATATCTTGGTTTGTTTAACTTTACTAGTTCCTTCATGAGTAACTTGTAAAGTTCTCCAAATATCATAAGCAGTTTTAGATACTGAAACTATATTAAACTCATTCCTATCTAATGAACAAAACAACATATTCATGGCTTTAGAATTGCTTTATGCAGCAGCCTTTTGTTCATTTGTCCATTATGCAAAATTACTTGTGGGTTCAAGATATTTAGTTTATGTGATATTTCATATGTCTTATCCTACTGATTGTAAATAAATTTTCATTCTACATGCCCAATATGAAAAATTAATACCATTAAACAATGGTGGTCTAACAGTGGACTGACCCTCTAAAAATAACTATTATTATTACCAGTGTTGGTTGTTGTAACGTCGCGGTTTTTGACTGATTCTGTTAAACTATAATTTATAGATTATATTTGTAATTTAATTTAAATCAAAAATAATATTGGATTTGAATAATTTAGAGATTAGAATAATATCCATTTTTTCCATGCATATATTAACAAGAGCTCAGAATGCTTCCAAAAAGTGCACGACTGGTGGAACAAGATGATCATTCAAGCTCAACGCTTATTGGTAGTGCCTCAGTTTCATAACAGATAAATGAAATATAGTCAAAGAAAAAATGGGCGTATATCCGCCCTCTTAATTATTTAAAAAAAATCCTATGTATAGAATTATATTATTTTCCTTAACAAATGTGTATACTTATATGTATTTATATGAAAATAAACAAATAAATAGTGCCATGTATTTTGTTTTATATTTTAATATAGTTTTAAACACATGTGAATTAAAATGTCATAAGCACACTTGGTTTATTTCATAAAGAAGAGATCTAAGAATATGGTTATTAGTTAAAACGGATATGTCATTAAGGTTATTTAAATGAAATTAAATCAAATGAAAGTTATGTGAATATTTGTTGTGTACAAATATGTGCCGTTTATAATCTGTTTTGTACTTGGCATTTATGTGATAAAATTTAAGGGGATATTCATTGATTTCAAGATATAGCATCGAATTGATAATACTGGAATAAAATATGATACATTAATGACTTGAATTTGCTTTGTGATTAAGTATAAATTTGTAAATCTATTAAGTACATCAGCACATGGCTTGTACATAGCCTGGCCATGCTAGAACCTGGAAAAGGACAAATGAAATATAGGCCAACACCTCTTTTCAAATCTAGACAACCCTATCAAAACATATATGTGCTAAATACTTGGGAGCTAGGTTTGTTTTAATTAATTTCAGCACAAGGGGATTGTACAATGTATATTAGCATATGCTAGTCGTGCACTTCATATGGAGAAGATCAAAGCAAATCAGCTCAGCACTTCCTCTTTTCAAATCAATGAGATAGCCTAAACACATATCTTTTCAAATCATAGAAAAGGCAGCTTTGAACCATCACATTTCCACTAGCTAGCCTAGTTTTTTTAAGCATATTTGCACATAAGATAGGTACACATTAATGCACTTCAAGATCGCGCTATGTATGTGCTATAGCCTGGAAGGGATTCAATGCAGAAGACCTCATGTATCATCACTTTTCAATCAACTCTGAAAGAAGCAGCTACTTACCCTCATGTCTACCCAGTCTATCCTCTACCAAGCTTAAGCTAGCTTATTATTCTATCATTATGTTCATTTATAATACACACATATATCACCACATTTCCACTTTAAAAATCTAACCTGAACTCAGATGAAAATGGCAGAGAACTAGACTTGAAAACCTAAAGCAAACCAAACCAAACTCTGCCAACAAAAGTGAAATAGTGAACTACATTGGTGAGTGAAATTCCCCTTAAAATCCCATTTATTATCTATTGATTGCTAGAAGTAAGATGTAAACCCATATGTCTGTATATATGCTTCTAAGTATGTTTATTCATCAGTAAAATCAATCTGTCCAAAAATGAATCACTGTAAGTAAACATGAAATGGTAAACTATGAATGTGAGTATACCACATCATATCTTTGCTATGGAGAAAAATCCTACTACAAGTCAAATTTCTGGTTAGAATAAACATGGGTTTTGTTTCATACAGTACAGATTCCTCTGTTTTACAATCCTTTAAATGTTAAATGAATGCCCATTTTTCTTTATAGTTGTTGTGTAAATGTTTCATGACAGTATGTCTGTTTGATGCTTGGTAGTACATCATGTTTAAGTATTAATGTTCCATGTCTAAACATTATGAAGGGACTAATTTTTAAAAAAACTGTAAAAGTTGTTATAAGAAAATTATAAAACCTAGAAACTAAAAGATAGAGAGTGAGAAGTGAGTCAACACCTTTTTGTCTCCTGTTTTCATGAGTCAATTCATGAAATGTAATGCAGTATATATGTTAATATACCTGTGATTTTATATTAATAAACCATGAGTATTTGTTGAAGTATAAGAGCTAGAAATAGATGATATTATTTGCTTGGAAACATAATGAGTGAAATAATGTAATGAGTAAACCTCACTTTCAATTATTTTTGTTAAACTATTCTCCAATTTGTATACCACTTTGTGTATATCAACCTGTTTGTTGTGTTATATCCCTTACTGATCAAATATGGGGTTGTATGTAAAATATGAGGCTCTGTCAACATACAAGTAACCAGAATGATTAATAGGAGGCTAAAATTTTCACCTCCTTTTTACTTCAAAAATCTATAACTTGGATTCTAGATTGTTTTAGAGCTTAAGTTCAAAAGGAAAATTGTTCGTTCAGGCCATTAGTAGATTTTAAAAATAATTTCAGATTTAAATAAAGAGCACACCCTTGTATATTTTTTTAAACACAATAAAGGGTCTTAAAAACTCAAGTTTTCGATCAGCTACATTTTTTACTTTCAGATATATGATCATGATTATCATCAGAAATGGTGAGTTTTGGTGGATATCTTATGATTTCTAGTTGTGAGGTTAGGGAGAATTATTGAGTTCATCAAAAAGGGGATTTTGGTCAATTCCTGGTGATAATGGCGGTTGTGAGCGAGGGCGTTGGTGCTGGAGCAATGGGATAAGTCGTGGATCATACGAAAAATCCTAGTTGAATATCTTATAGCATGTTTTGAGAGAATGGGATCGAATTAGGTTTTTACTTCCAGTTTTATATGGGATGTTTGATGGCTAACAGCGCTGACAGTGCGATGCTACAGGTGATCACACCAGGCACCGAAGGAGGAGTGGTTCGTCGGGGGTCTATAATTAAAGTCTGGTGATGGATGAACTAAGGAACTGGCGGTGCAAGGATATTATTTGGAGCTAGTTTTTGATAAAACAATAGGCTGAAGGTGATATTTCGATCGACTTTGTCGATTGTGTTCTAGGGTTCGGTGATGGCTTCAAGAGGCGAAGGGTCACTTGCGTAGATGGTCATGATGGGTATGTGGTGGTTCGGTTGTCTATGCGCGTGTATGATGTGAAAGCCATGCACTGGTAATGGCAAACAACAGACAACCCAAAGAAGAAGGAGGCGGCAACAAATTTTAGGACGTGGGCTAGGTAGGAAAAGTTATGGGCTTAGAAGAGATGAGCTATGAAAAAAAGGAAAAGAAGAATAAGAAAAGTGGACCGGTAATTTATATAATTGGACTTGATTCTTGGCCCACAGGTTTAGTAAATATTAAATAAATATAGGAGGATGGGTAAATAAATTCCTATGTTGTTTAAGGTTATCTATAGTTATACTAGTGGTATAATTAAAACCTAGGTAAGGAGGCTTAGAAATTTATTATCCAAGTAAATATAGCAATGGTAATCATATTATAAAGGAGTTTTTCTTAAAAATAAAATACATAAGATAAACGTTATTATCAAATGAATTAAATAATCCTAAGTAATAATTTTAAAAGAGTTTAAACAAATATTGTATAGTATACTATATGTAATTGTAATGGCTAAATTTATAAAAATTTAAAGAGGACAGATTTATATTACATAATTCTAGTCCAAATTTAAGTCAAATGTTCCCAAACCGTAGTTTGCTCAAATTTATTTAGTTGAGTCATTTGTTTTAAACCATGCAGCATTAAATGGATACAGATAAATTTTCTGTTATGTTGCGTAATGGATATTATATATAAAAATGTTAACACGATTTATGGAAGTTAAATCATCCTTATTAACTATTGTTTGAAATATAATTTTGTTTAAATAAATAAAAGGTGAATTGTCAAACTAGAGTTGTTAAATATGTTGTGATCATTGATTGTTGATTTAATTGCCAGTTATGTTGTGACTAATTACCCTAACTTATATAGTTTGAATCAAAAATTTACATATTTAATCATCTTGTGTAGATTACTATTTTAATTCGGGAACGTAAATCGTGTATATGACATATTTTTAATAGATAAGTCCCTGTTAGCCTACTTTGTGAACTAGGCTACACAAAGAGCAAATAGTGAGAAAGACACCAATTGGTTCGGATCGGAGGAGGATAGTGCAGGAGGTGAGTAGAGATCAGAGACGCAGAGGTCGTGTCGGATCGGATCGGTAATACATCAGCAAGATCAAAGGATAGCAAGTGGCCTTATCGGTTCGGAACGGAAGAGCACGTCAGCGACATCAAATAACGAGTGGACTCATTGGTTCGTATCGGAGGAGTATGGCAGCAACATCATAAAGAAGATGGCTTCGGCGGTTCGGATCGGAGGAACACTTCGGCGACATCAGAAGAAAGCAAGCAATCTCATCGGTTCGGATCGGATGAGTACGTCAGCAGCATCAAGGGACAGCAAGTTGCCTCACCGGATTGGATCGGAGGCCACGATCCGAACCCCTTTTTCCCTTTGAATCTATAGCCGTTGCTGCGCATATCCCCTGAAGACTCGGACAAGGTCTGACCATTTCTCCCATGATCTCCTACTAAATTAATACGCTGTAGCCATCTTGGAGCCTCCGAACCCGACTCTCAAGGGATGGATGCCACGCAATTCCGAACTGGAGCCACTTCGAGGAGATTTTTTACCTATAAATACATCATCCAGGGGCATTTGAAAGGATCTTTTGGCAAATTCTCAGTCCATACTTCCTCCATAGCCGAATTCTACAATCATATTCAGATCAAAATCATCTCTTAAAGTCCATTTTTGAGAGATTTGAGTGAGTTTATGCATTGTAATTGTGAGGTTGAGTGAGAATCATTGCTGTATTCATATTCAAATCATCAATTAAAAGAAAACAAAGTGGACATAGGCTCGTTGACGCCGAACCACTATAAATTGCATGTTCTTTATTGCTTTTTGATTCTATTTCATTGAATTCATATCTAATTTGGGTGTTAGAGCCAATTTTTGGTCTAACATTTTGGTGCTTTCACTGAGAACCTTCAAATTCTAAGCCTTTTTGGGATTATCATTCTACTGTTTGGACCATCAAGTTCAAAGAAGTTAATCCCCTTTCTCTGACATCTTTCAGTACTTGTTGACTAACCGTTGAAGAATCAAGTATTATGGCTAAGACCAAAGGAAAGGAAGTGTAAGGTGCTAGGGGAAATGATGCTAGAGAAAATCAGCAAGCTATTGTGTTAACAAGGTCACACGCTCAAAGCTCTGGAGCAGATCACTCCAACCAGGAGGATCCGGATTGGATCGGAGGGGCTAATCCGAACCGAGAGGAAACGAACCGGATCGTGTTAACACCAATCCGACCTGATGATCCAATCCGAACTGATGGCGTCGGGGGTTCTCACTCTCTCCATCCGAACCGCCCCGACCAGGCTGCTGTGGGCCGATCCGATCCGAATTAGAATGAAGCTGGAACTTCTACTCGAGCTCCCTCCAATGCTCCGATTCCAGCCACGATGACTAATGTTCAGCCTGACCCCTCTGCACCCATTACTCAGGGAGATTTTTCACGTTTTCTTGACATGCTTCAGAGCACTAAAGAAGCATTGGAGGCCCAAAGGCGTGACAACCTTCGCATGCAGGAAAACATGATCACCATGGGTAGAGAACTACAAGAGCTTCGGAGGCAGACTCCTTCCCCACCACGCCGTATTACTACAGATGATTCGTCTTCTTCCGAGGAGGAACGTCCTCACGAGAGAAGGCCGCTTGAATGACCTCAAAACCTTGATCAATTGACTTTTGGATCTTTAGGATCCCGAGAAGATGCTGCTCGTGTATTTGGCCCTGATGACCCGAGTCTGCAACAGCCTATGTTGCTACCCATGCGCGGATCCCACGTCTTACCCAGGGATCCTAATATTACTAACCCAACTCAGCAACAACTTCTCCAACCTCTACCTCCAGAGATTGACCGGGAACACAGAGAGCAACGTAGAGCAGCTGCTGCCAGAAACAGAAGGTTATCCCCTGATCAGGAACCTAGGGGCAATCCGAACATCAGATCTAGAGAGCCTGTACAGACGTTAACCAACGCCGATGTATGGGCAATGGTGCGACAGATTATGTCTGAAAGCCGGCGATATACCAACGAAGATTGGAGCATTGAGTGAAGTCATACCCCTTTCACAAATGACATCCTGAATTTCCAGTTCCCCCGACGATTCAACTTGCCTCAGATGGATCGATATTCAGGAAGAACAGACCCAGGGCAGCACCTAATGAGATATGCATGGTTCATGAACGCGGCAGCAGCTCCAGATGCCGTAAAATGCAAATCTTTTCCCATCTATCTTGAAGATGTAGCATTAATGTGGTTCACTCGACTTCCTCCTCGATCGGTGTCAAATTTCACAGAATTGAGTAAGCGTTTCATGAATCAGTTTCGACTCCATGCCCAAAAGTCCAAGTCCGTCATAGAATTGTCATGGATTAAACAGGGCCCAGGAGAATCTTTGAAGTCGTATTTGGATCGCTTCAACCTGGTCGTCACCGAAGTTAGTGATCCCCATGAGCCCATTATCCTAATGGACTTAATAGAAGGGGTAGATCCTGACACAGAGTTTAGGGATTACTTAGCTGGAAAACCACCTTCTACTAGAGAACTGTTCTATGAAAAAGCTAATGTCCGTTTAAGGCGAGAAGAAGCTAAGGCAAATCGAAAGAGAAAGTCCGAAGGGGCTTCGAAGGAGGGTGTCCAGAGTAACATTGTTATGAAAGAATCTGGTGACAGTTCAGGGAAGGTAGAGGTAAATGTTGGCAATTAGAGTGGTGGTAATAGCAACAGGAATGGAAACGGCAATAGAAGGAACATAAACTGAGGGAATAGCTCTAATAAAAGGCCCAGATTCCAGACTTTTGAAAATTATACGCCGTTAAATGACACGTTGGAGAACATTTATTTAGACACATACAACATATTGCAGTACAAAAAACCACCACCCAGAGATTCTACTAAGAAGGAGATTGAGACAGGAAAGTTTTGCTTGTTTCATGGTACACACGGTCATTCCACCATTGAATGTCGTCATTTGAGGGATATCGTCGAAAAATTGATGCGAGAAGGGAAGTTGGATGAGTACAAAGCCGCCCCAAGGGATAGGGGGCAAGGGGGACAAGCCCCGAACCAAGAACAGCCTGCTTCAAAACCCATAGCTCAGCAAAAAGGCAAGAGGATCATCATTAACTCCATTATAGGCGGACCTCACTTGGTTGGTCGTAGTTTTAAAGCAATGGACCAGTACGTCAACGCCGCCAAGCATTTTGAAATAGGAGAATGCAGCAGCCTTGAAGACGTCACTCCAATAAAACAACAAAAAACAATGTCCGATAATGTTATATTCCGCAATAGAGATGAGTTTGGAGTTCAATCCCCAACCGACGATCCATTAGTAATAACTATGACAATTGGCCCCGCTTTAGTCCATAAAGTGTTAGTAGACAACGGAAGCTCGATTAATATCCTCTTCAAGAAAGCTTTCGAACAAATGAGGCTCGAAGCAAAAGACTTAAAGCCATGTCAAGGATGGATACGTGGCTTTAACGGAGTATCTACAGCTCCGATGGGCTTTGTGGATTTACCAGTCACACTAGGGCAGGGAGATCGTCGGAGAGTAAGGATCCTGCCGTTTGTAGTTTTGGACTTAGAGTCACCTTACAATGCTTTCCTAGGCCGACTGGCCCTTGCTGAATTTAGGGGTGTATTGCGCCTTGGTGCTTGCTGCTTAAATTCCCGACTGACTCAGGAGTTGGGACAATGAGAGGCGACCAAGCTACGGGACGAGCTTGTTACGTGGCAGAGTTAAAGATGTTAATGAAGGGGATAAATATAGATGCTAAGGATGATTCCGCCTCTCCAAAGGAAGCTTCAGCATAGCAACAAAGGGGTCCTACCCCAAGAGAGTCGCCCTCAGACGTGCTCGAGGATATAGATCCCAGAGAGGATAAAGAACCCGGGGACATGAAGGAAACTCCCAACAAAATAACAATTGATATACCTATTAATGAAACAGATCCAATAAAAGTGCTGAAGATCGGCTCGCAACTGGATCCAGTTACAGTGAAGGAATTGGCTGATTTCTTAAAGGCAAATCTGGATGTGTTTTCCTGGACTCACGCTGACATGTGTGGGATTTCGCCTACCATTATGAGCCACTCTTTGTGTATTAATCCAAAGCACCCACCAGTCAAGCAGAAGAGACGGAAGTTGGGCCCAGAGCGGTCAGTAGATCTGAAAGAAGAAGTAGAGAAATTAAAAGGTAATGGATTCATTAAGGATTCGAAATATCCCGACTGGATATCGAATCCTGTCCTGGTCAAAAAGTCAAATGGGAAGTGGAGAACGTGCATCGACTTTTCTGATTTGAACAAGGCTTGCCCGAAGGATAGCTTTCCTCTCCCCAGAATTGATCAACTAGTAGATTCAACTGCCGGGCATGAACTCTTATCCTTTATGGACGCCTATTCTGGGTACAATCAAATTCCCATGCACATACCAGATCAAGAGCATACAAGCTTTATCACCGACTTGGGATTGTATTGTTACGTGGAAATGCCATTTGGATTAAAAAATGCGGGAGCCACATATCAGCGCTTGGTCAACCGCATGTTTTACAATCAAATTGGGAAGACCATGGAAGTTTACATAGATGATGTGCTAGTGAAATCCAAGCAATCTCCCGATCATACGAAAGATTTAGAAGAAATGTTCGGCATACTATGAAGGTATGGGATGAAGTTGAACCCCTTGAAATGTTCTTTTGGCGTGGCATCAGGCAAGTTCCTTGGCTTTATCGTGAGTTCCAGAGGAATTGAAATCAATCCGGACCAAATAGCAGCAATCCGAAATATAGAGGAGCCGCGAAAGATTAGGGATGTTCAAAGCTTAGCTGGAAAGGTTGCAGCATTGGGCAGGTTCATCTCCAAAGCAACGGACAAGTGTGAGCCTTTCTTCGATCTCATAAAACGGGAAAAGCGAAATTTCGAGTGGATTCCCGACTGTGTGGAGGCATTCCAGAATCCGTTAGACTTCCTAGAAAAGCCTCCAATATTATCAAAGCCTGTGCAACATGAGGATTTGTTCGTCTACTTGGCATTATCATCTCACGCCGTCAGTGCAGCACTAGTACGTGAAGAGGATAAAGTCCAGAAACCTGTGTATTACGTAAGCAAAAAACTAGCTGCTGCAGAACGTAACTATCCGAAGATAGAGAAGCTCGCTTATAGCCTCCTGATTGCCTCCCACAAACTCCGCCATTATTTCCAGGCACACCCGATAATTGTATATTCCGATCAACCTTTGCGACAAGTGCTGCAAAAACCCGAAGCATTGGGGCGATTACTCAAATGGAATATCGAGATGAGCCAGTTTGATTTGAACTTTCAGCTGCGAAGATCAACAAGGGGGCAGGCCTTGGCTGACTTCATAGCTGAATTTACAATTCTTGAAGAGGAAACGGTGGGTGACAAAGTAGTTGCTTTGGATCAAGAATTAGAGCTTAGTCCGTGGAGACTATATACGGACGGAGCCAAGAACGATAGAAAGTCCGGCGCCGGAGTTGTTCTAATAACTCCTGAACGACGATCTATCTACTATGCATTACGGTTGGAATTTACTGCTACTAACAATGATTCCGAGTATGAAGCCCTAATTGCCGGGTTGAAACTCGCCAAAGATTTGGGAGTGAAGACACTAGATATATATTGCGATTCCAAAATAGTTGTATGTCAAGTTCGGGAGGAATTTGCTGCTAAGGGACCTCGGCTCATCACTTATCTCAAGAAAGTAAAGGAGTTGTTGGAAGGTTTGGAGCATTATAGCATAACCCACATTCCAAGAGCGGAAAATCAAAAAGCAAATCGAGTGGCGAAGCTAGCAAGTTTAGATAGTCTTAAAGAATCCGAAATGGTTCCGATAGAGGTGTTGGATTCACCAAGTTTCGACCTGATGGAAGTAGAGCTAGCCTTGAAAGTTGAACTAGAATGAGAATCCTGGATGACACCAATTAAGAATTTTCTCAAAAATGGAACTCTCCCATTGAAAAAGAGCGAAAGACGAGCTGTAATACATAAGGCTACAAGATACATTTTACAGGATGACGTCCTTTATCGTCAAGGGTTTTCAATGCCTCTGCTACGGTGTATCGCACATGACGACATCAAGCGTGTACTACAAGAGGTGCATGAAGGTGAGTGTGGAGATCACACTGTGGGCCAAACCCTGGCAAAGAAAGTGTTACGGTACGGATATTTTTGGCCAACCGGGAATAAAGACGCGGCTACTTATTCACGACGCTGCGATAGATGTCAAAGATATGCCAAAGTTCCCAGAGCGCCTCCGACTCAGCTCAAGTCAATGGTAAGTCCGTGGCCATTTACCATGTGGGGAATTGACATTATTGGAGTGCTACCTATTGCCAGAGGAGGAGCTAAGTACGCGATTGTTGCCGTGGACTACTTCACAAAATGGGTGGAAGCTGAACCTCTAACAACCATCACGGCAAGGAAGGTGATCAGTTTTTTGGTCAGAAACATTATTTGTCGATTTGGGATTCCAAAGACCTTCATAACCGATAATGGGACACAATTTGACAGCATTGAGTTCAAAAACTTATGCCAGAAATATAAGATTGATAAATGATACACTGCAGTAGCTCATCCATAGTCAAATGTACAGGTCGAAGCCGTAAATAAAGTCATTAAATCAATTATAAAGAAGCAGCTGAAACAGGCTAAAGCCAGATGGGTAGATGAGTTGCCATTAGCTTTATGGGCCTACAGGACAACCTTTAAGACGGCTACTGGCCATACTCCCTATTTGCTTTCCTTTGGGTCTGAAGCGGTGATCCCGATAGAATTGGAAGTCCCTTCTCATCGAGTTGCGTACTATGACCCGATGACGAATAAAGCGCTCCTCCTAGAATCTCTCGATATGATTGAAGAAAAAAGAGATGAAGCCGACCTGCGTGCCTCAAGACATCGACATCAAGTAGCACGTTATTATGACCAAAAGGTTCGCCTCAAAACCTTTGAACCAGGAGACCTAGTACTGAAGCGATTCTTCCCGCCTTCTACCCAATTGGGTCCAAAATGGGAAGGACCGTACACCATCCAACGGAAGCTTGATACAGGAGCGTTCAAGCTAACGACCGTGGACGGTGAGGAGATTCCCAGAGCCTGGAACGCTCAGCATCTATGACGATATCTGAGCTAAATATGAAATTTCATTTCTTTTGTTTTCATAAGTTATTTAAAAAGGCACGACTTGCCTTAAAAAGTCTGTTTATGTGAACAAAAGATTATAAAGTGGATGTAGGCTACGACTTAGCCGAACCACTATAAAAATATCGTGTGTCATTTACTTTCCTGCATTATTTGTATCTTCAACTATTATTCTGTTATGACTGTGGAACATGAAATGTTAAATTAAAATTTGGAAAGTTGGAGATGACTTATATGCAGGACAAACAAAACGACTGTTTGTACGATAAGACATAGAAGAATGGGAGTCGAGATTCTTAACTCTAACTCTCAAGAATCGAGAGAGAGTATAAAGGACGGGAAGACGACGTCCTCTGAGGCGTGAAGGTGCACCCAGATGAGAGACCGTCTCAATGAAAACTCTAACCTGGATATGAGACAGGAGAGTATAAAGACGCCAGAAAGAACAGGCATCAATGACGAAAGGAAAATGACCCCGTCAGAGAATCGGGGACAACTGGACTTTTTAATTTAATTTAATCTTGAATAGTTCTTGCTCAGTTATTCAAGATTGACTGGGGGCAAGCATGTGCACACATACTCCCCTCCACCATGACCACATTACATAACTTTAGTATGACATACTTTTGTATTTTTACTTAAGTGCTGAACTAACGACTATCAGGCATTGCAGGAAATAAACTATTTTTATTTACAAACGTGTGAGTTTGTACAAGGAAAACAAGCAAAAAAGAAGAAGCGAGGGCCGCACTCGCTACAACAGTTGCGAACCAATTGAATGCCAAAATAAAACGAAGCACTTCATCATTTAAGCTTTGGATCCGACTTGGATTTTTTGGCAGCTTTCTGAGCAGCCTTAGCTTCCTTTTCAGCTTCAGCCATAACGCGTTTCAACTTTTTCTTCCCTGTAGCCGAAGCGCTAGAATCAGTTGGTTTTTTCCCAGGAGATGGAACGCTGGAATCAAGATAAGACTTTTTAGCAAGCTCTTCTGTAATAGATCTAGTTGAAAGATTAACGACTAACCTTGATCCAGGGTCCACCACTGCAAGAGGCTTAAGGCTTTCGGGGTCCAGATCTTCAACCTTTAGCTGCATACGTTTATCTTGTTCGGCTTTCACCTCAGCCAAAGTGATGTCATCAACACTTTTTGGATCCCCGACTATAGCCAAATTAGGGTCTTCCTCATGCCCCTCGCTACCTCCATCATCTATCAAGGCGTCTATCATCTCGTCATCGTGAGGAGCATCAGCCTTATCCTTTTCTCCTTCAGCTTTCTCCGCTGACTTTGCTCCGGCGGTAGTTCCCTTAGGCACGTCTGTCTTATCGGACGGTTCAACACCTACAGAATGAGAAGCAACAGTTATCAACTCAGGAGAAAATAAAGGATCCTTCATTGATTGACCAATTATGTGATGAAAAGTGGAGACAGCTTTGATGAATTGGGGTGAAAAGGTAGAAATACCTTCTGATGACTTCTCAGCTGGAGTGACTGCCGTCTCTGACGCCATCTCAGGAATGGGGGATAAAAGAGATGCTTGAGGGATCTCCGGGTTTTTGGGATCGTATCCCTCAACTTCAGGAGTTTCAGCGGCAATAGAAGAAGAACCAGCCTCGGAGATATACTTTTGTTTGGCCATCCTCTTTTCCTCCTCCATAGCAGCAGCTATGAGGCGATGCCCCTCAGCCAGACGTGTCGGCTCATCATCTCTTAGAAATTTTTCCATGAGCTTGTCTTCGTCGACGGAATCTACCTTGAGTTCCTCTTTCTCCCATTCAATAATTTGGCTCCATATGTGAACCAAGGTAGTCGGATAATCTTCAATCCAAGAGATGTTTCGGCGACAAATTATATGCGCAAAAAATTCGATCATTAATTCGCCGAAACCATGCACGTCCTCCTGGGCCTCTGACAGCTGCTTGCGGGTCTCTTCGGCGGACTTAATAACACTTTCAACATTATCCTCCGCTAGGGCAGCCCTATTCTCGACCTCCATCAACACTACAACAAAAACACCATATTACAACTTTAATTTTACAACTGTGCGAAAAGTACTGTTGTAATAAATGCATTTCTACAACTGTGGAAAACGCACTGTTGTAATAAATGTTTTTTACAACTGTGAAAAAATCACTGTTGTAATAAATGTATATATCATAACTTTTCCTTTTGTTAGTTGTAATAGATGCCTATTACAAACTTCATGTTTATAATATTTATATTTAATAACTAGTTATATTAATATTTATTAATAATTAATAATAAACTTAGGAGCCAATAATATTTATTAATTATTATTAAATAATTAATATTTAATAAGTAGTAATTTATTTTCAGTAGTTAATGTATGTTAACTGCTTATTAATCAATAATTAGTAACATATACATTATAAGCTTTTAATAATTATTAATCGATTATATCTAAGTAGAAATAAATAAATGTTAAATAATAACTACTATTAATAACTAATATTTGATTTGGTAGTAACTATTTTAGCAGTTTTAATAAATGTAATTTTGGCAACTAATAACAATTTTGCCTACTAAATAATAATAATTAATTTGAAATATTAAATGATTAATTATAAATATAATAATTAAAAATAGTAAAGAATAATAATTAACAAATAACAATTATTTTAGTAATTACCGTTAAGTACCAGTTAATAACCAGTAGCGTATACATAATAATTAACTTATAATTGAATTTTGATAGTTAATATACAGCTACAACTAAAATAAAATAAGTAATAAGTAGCATTAACTATTATTGATATGTAATATTCAATATTTTAATCTAAATTCTCAGGAAACCCATATTATATTTAATATAAATTTTTACATATTAGTTATAACTTGTAATATTTAATTGTATAAACTTTGGTCAAACTATGTTACTACGAAAAGAGAAAAAACTGGCAGTCACGGTCAGGCGGGAAAAATGAAATTTTGGCTCCAAAGTACTTGTACCTTGAATTTTACTTTGTTATGTGGACTGTCCACCTTTTCCAGGAAAAAAAATCGTTTCTTGCCAAATCAAAATTGATGGCCACCGATGGAAATTTCTCCATCCCTAAAAGCGAAGCCCACCCCAGTTCATTCGAGCCTCCACCTGCAAATCGATTTCGCTCCCTCGCGCAAGCACCAAATCACCTCCTTCGCCCATTTCTTCCTCCACCGACTGCCGTAGTCAAGGCCCGCACCTCTATTTTCATTTGTGTTATTAACGGACGTTGCAAGCCTATCTATGTGTCGAGCTCGACCTGCAAGCACTGCCTGTCTGGTCTCGTTCTGGGTACTGCGCCGCCGACTATATCTGTCTTTTTGATGGATACACGAGGAATGGAATTGGGTTCGATTGCGTGTTTGTTTGAGTGGACCAAGGCGATTTGAAGATCGGGTTTTGGGCATTATCTACAATTTGTGGTTTGAGGAATTCAGAGGGGAAATTAAGTTCAAATTGGGGTATTACGGTGGACTTATTTTTGGTATTGCGTGGTTATGAAATAGGGGGGGTGCATGTGACTAAAGTGGTGGTGACTGGGGTTTGTGGCTGAATTTTTATGGCAAGAGGAGTGATGCAGTGAGGTGATGGACTGAGTTGCGAACTTGGCAGTGGCAAGCAGGTTGAAGGAGCAGTTGTGGAAGTTGTTTGAAGTTGCACTGTTTTGTGATGGTTTAAGTGATGTAGCGAGTTCGGTTGGTGATGGAAGTAGTGCTGTATTGAATAATACCTTATTTTTGTCAAAGTTTGACAGTGGTCGAGGAATGGTGAAGCAGTGGCCGAAGCCAAGTGTGATGAATTCAGGTTGGATGTAAGGGGAGTGAGCAAACTGTTTGAAATAAGATAGTTTGGGCAAGGGAAGTTTCTCTCAATCCACGGTTTTTGCGAGCTGCTCCTTTCTGCTGTGGTCGGAATCAGCTATGGTATGAGCTTTCTTGACACTCAAGGTAAATTTGAGATTTGTGTAAACGTCTTGTCTTTGGGATTTTTGACTATGTTTGTTGATGTGTTGTCGGTGATTAAGTTTGCCTTTTGTCTGAATTAGTTTGTTGGGTGGAGTTTATGTTGTGTTCTACCATATGACCTTGCACAAGTTCATTAACTGTAGTTCATATATTTCGGACTAACTATTGTTGATTTGTAGATGTTCTTCGATGCATTTAACAAAGCAGCAGACCTTGATGTTCTGAATCATCCCATTCTCAACTTATTGTACTACTTGGTATGTGGGCCGATGATGCATCGCATGTCTCATATTGCATTAGTACCATTCTTACTCAATGCTAATCGAGTTTTGTTCTTAATATGCCATCAGTTAGGTTAATTTGCGTTAACTTCTTATATTTTTAACAAGAAAAATCAGGGCTATTATGGTTTGATGTACTGCTACCATATCAATACAATACAATTTGTAACTAACATTGAGGTATATCGGTACCAATGCTAACAGTATACTAATGGTGAATTTACCGTCGTTAATGTTACTATAACTGTTAAGAAATGTCAAAAGTAGTCTGAACGGTAATTTTACTATTTTTTTCCATCAGCCCTATCCACGAACAATTTTACGTAAATATCAGATATAAGAGTTTTCTAGTGTTATTCGGGATAATGTTCTATACCTACATGCATTCGCGCACTCTCGCTCATGCGCACACACATACATGTATCTTTAGAATCAAAGTTCAACAACATTTGTATATTGATTGATGTGGTTTGAATCTGTTACAAACTAATTATTATTTTAGTAGTCAAAATTTTAATACAATGAAATTCTAATGGTTTTATGTAATTTATTATTACTAGCAATAATTGTCACCGTTACCCTAACAACATCAAGAAGAATGATTACATTGTTTTTCGAATTATTTATAGCCAATTGACATTCTGTTTTTCTTCTGTTATAGGTTATGGAGATTCTTCCATCCTCTTTAGTATTATTCATATTAAGGAAGTTACCACCAAAGCGCAATATTACACAGTATCACCCAATTCGTTAATGCAAGCTGGAATTTGGGTTGCTTAACCCCTCTCCTATTAATGTACTTGGCATTCCTGTGAGGAGATTCAAAAAGGAGGCATGCAGGTACATCCTACTTGTTTTTTTTTTTGTATATTTTATCTTGCATCATGCGTTTCATTCATAGACTATAGTCTATAATGCAGCTTCTGCAAGGATACCATAATTGTAGTTTATGGCGCCAGTTATGAAGAACTAAAGAATTTCAATCAAGCTATTAGAAGCAACATTGAGTCATAATTGGTATCATCATACATGGAAATAAATTAAAAGCACTTGCAGCTCAGAAGATTACAAAAGTGATCACTAATGTTACAGGTGACTTGTTTTTGTGTCTATTTTTTTTAAACATTAAAGATTTAATGTTCATATCTTCTCTCATACGGCCACATTTGTCTACATATTCTTTCGACATTTTTTTGGCTTTGATTCTTGTTGAATAAAAATACCAAGATATTTATTTGTATGCATAATTCAACTTTATAGGTTTCATAGGTTTCAGAGGCTTTCTTGTGGAAGCCGAACTCCGAAATGACTACCATTGGAGAAGCTGTTGGATCAACTATGGCTTGCAATAAAAATTATGTTGTCTTTAGCTAGAGTGCTTTTGTAGGATACACTCATGTATCTTTTGTGCTAGATTGATGTATGTATTTTGAAACGGTTATGTTTTTTTTGTGACGGTCTTAGTTGATGAGGTACTATGTGTATGTTGATCGAATATTATGTTAATTAATATATATGAATGATTCCGTATAATTATATTTGTTGGATTGAAAAATGAATCATATCATTATTAATATATATGAATTATTTATATTAGTAGGTGTATATGAGTTACAACAACAACAAATAGTTGTAATAAAGTTTATTACAACGGTGGTAAAAGATGTTATAACTATGCTCTGATGTTATAATAGAATATACAACAACGAGGAATAAAAGTTGTAATAAAATTTATTACAACGGTGAGGAAAAGTTGTTAAATACCCTATTTTACAACGGTGTTGCAACGGTGCAGAAACGTTGTAAAAGATATAAGTTTATTACAACTTCTTAATACACGACGGTGGCTCCACCGTTGTAAAAACTTTTTACAACGTTTTTGCACCGTTGTAAAATGGTATATTTGTTGTAGTGCAACTTGGAAGCCAAGTCAGCGTTACGCTTTTCCAATTCAGTGTTCTTCCTCGCCAGCTCAGCCTTTTCTCGCTCAAGAGCAGTGTAGGCAAGTTGCATTTTGGCGTTATCCGACTTAGCATCTTCTGCTTGCTTTTTCAGCTCCAAGCGCTCTTGACTATGAGACTCGAGCAAGTCATGATAACGTTTTTGTAGCTCTTCAAGTTGCTGCTTGAAGTTGGTAGCATCCGGTTGATCAATGACAAGTTGGGCCTGAGTATCCTCAAGATCTTTCCCCAAACTTTTCAAGGCTTTTGCATCGGCTTCTGCAGTCTTTTTCATCGAGTCAGTATCCGTGATTAGAGTTCGGATGATTCCGGAAAGGTTACACGAATACTTGAACATCTCCGAATATTGTCTTTCGACTGCGTCAATTTTCGCTTTGGCCTCGTCTGCGGACTTCGATGAAATGGGCTCAAGGGCTGGTAAGAATGTCAGGTTTTCAAAATAGTGTTCGGGGAATTGTTTCTCCAGATATGCCCGTTTAACTTTAGCTTCAGCGTCTAATGGTGGAGGGGCGCTATATGTTAGCTCAGTATCCATATGATGAGCGGGCACAATGGCTTCCTCACCCTTCCTAGGCCGCTTAGCGGAAACATTATGCTTGCCTCATGAGTCGGTATCTTTCGGCGGGCTCCTTTCCCAACTGCGTTTTTCTTGAGGAGAGGTTTGATCTTTTGATTGCGACGTCTCTTCTCCCCGACGACCTTGGTAGCTTTTGTATCGTTCTGGATCCGACCGAGCGGGGGAGCGAGAGCGCGAGGTCCGTGACTGATAAGAGTCATGAGGCCTTCTATCCTCTCTACCTCGGCTTTCGCGGCGATCATACTCAACATCAGAAGGGGGCCTAGTCATGCTGCGATGAATTTTCCTGATGTCATAATGAGGGCGAGACATTGTACCTGCGCAACAATGCAAGTTGAATTCAGAATCAGTATTCTCATGGTAAGTAAGTGCTGTGAAGTGTGGTGCTATTGTGCTAAGTGCATCCTAAGTGGTGTGCCCCCCGACAAACCCGAGTCCGAAGCCAAGCCAGTGTGAGTGGGCTCTTTGGCCTTAACAGGAGTAGTCTCCTCTGAAGAAGTAAAAACTAAAGGATTTGTGCCAAAATCCTCTGAAGTGTAGATAGTTTCAGGTAGGGGGAGATCTCCCAAACCCTGAAATTTTGGATCATCGGTGCTAGGGGCATCTCCCTGGGAAGCGTCTGTTGGCAGCTCTTTAGGAGATAAAGATTTCTCAGGAGAAATAGCATCCCCAGGGACGATGTACCCTTCTCGGTGTTTTTCGGCTATGTTGGCCAGCTCATCATCTTGAGTCGAAGATGGAGAAGGTGAAGTTCGAAGTGGCATTGTGGGGCTTTTCGAGCTCTCGCCCGTTCCTGGAATTACATCCATTGGGGGGATGTATACATATGGACCCGACCCGTGACCTATGCTACGGGTAATGGACAATAGCCAGTGATGATGAAGGTATTCATCCTTAAGGACTTCATCGATGGTTAGAAATTTTTGGTCGCCATTAAGGAGCTGATGCATCCGATCAAAGTACACTTGACCCGATATTTGTTTTGGATTATCAACTGCAAACAAAAAGAAAACGGATTAATGTGTTGGCGTGAACATTCAGAGTTGAGATTTAGAAAACCAATGCTTTACTTGATTTTGTCCATCTCCTAGCACATCCCGGCTGTTGCCTTATATAAAACCATTCCAGCTTGGAATCGCCGGCCTTGCTGCTGAACGGTGCTGAAATTATTTTCCTTTTTGGGACTGATTCGAAGTAAGAGAAAGAAGGAGTTTCTCGAGTCTGATGCTTGAAGTTATAAAAGAAATGAACGTCATCGAAAGTGAGCTATGTACCTAAAATCTCGTGGTATGCTACATATAAGGTATATAGGTAAGCATAGGAGTTGGGATGTAGCTGCATGTGGGCAATCCGCATCTGTCTTAGAAAGTCGACAACAAAACGCGAAAAAGGTGGAATAGCCCCGACCATGCACATCAGTCGCGTAATTGCCATAAATCCTTCTGGGGGATTGTGAGGACGGTCAATTTTCGACGGCACCAGGGTATCCCTTTTTAGTATCCCGTGCTTTAGACATATGCGGACAAGTCTATCATCGTCGATTGTTGATTCAACAGAGTTTGTGGGCGATTCCAAGATAGTGGCAGACTCAAATTCGTCAGGAGCTCGGTAATCTCCAATCCCTCCTTCATCCTCATAGCTCAGAGAAACTTCGCTGTCCGAAGGTGTTTCATTTTTATGCGCTCCCATTTCATAATCTGGGCCCTCATCGTCCCATTTAGGATCTGAAGACAAAGATATATCATCAATGGTAACTTTCTCAGAAGTTTCTGCAACTTCCATCTTCTTTGCCAGTTTAGATGAACGTCTTTCGGCCATGATCACTAGACTATTGAAGAAACAATGGAAAGGATTAGAGTAAAGTTTCCTGTGTCCCCCATGTGTGTATGTGAACTAAAGTGTGTGCTACGTGTGACAAAGATGCAAAGTAAATACATGAAAGCATAATGTAAAGGTCCAAGGAAGCAGTAATGTTCAGAACGGTTCTTGATATTTGTTTATGTTCGCAAGGCACTATCCTAACTGTCCATTAAGTTGAAGATTATATTAATAATTGGTTTAACCAGCTAAGCAAGTCTTATGTGCAATCTTGAACTGTTTTTCGGTTCAGTTCGGATACACGCACTAGGGTCGGATCGGGGAGAAAGCCTTGTGCTAGCCTGGGACAAGAGTTGGTGCCCAGTGACCAAAGTCGGATCGGTTCGGATGTGAGTACTTGGACGGTCCGGATCGAATTGAACAGCCATGCTTCTCCCCTTCTTTGTTTCACATTCCTATCCGGTCCGGTCAAGTGAATCTTGTCCTTCTCTTGGCTCGCAAGACCGACCCGAACCGGTCAGTTGAACCCCATTTTCGTCTCTATCTTGTAACCCGAACCGATCCCCTACATTTCTCCTCTCCCTTTTTCCCCCTCTTTGGGGTTAAGCTCGATCCTATGTTGAAAGTGCCAACTGAAATCGAGTACTGATGCATTCAAACGCTCAACGAAGAATCTTAACCCTCTCCACCACCGCCTCGAGAGCGATTTAACGCCATTAACGACGATGGCAAAGTGGAGGAGGTCATGGCGATGAAATCCATTGAATACCTCGCTGGAATCGATCAAGGAAACCGCGAATCTAAGCTAAAAGCAATTATAAAGATGAGATTCAAGATCATAAAACTACCTATGTGTTGGATTCGGGGATTAAAACGAGAGAGTTTCAGAGTTTTTAAAATTCTAGGGTTTTGATGCAAATTTCGTTGGAAGAGGACAATAAAAAAGGAAGAGGAAGAAGGAGACGGGGGGAATACTTATATGAAATCGTAGTGACCACTCGTATTCCCAGTTTCCCCCAACCCGTTCGGACCGGAAGTCAAGCCCACGAAGGCCCTATTTCCTGTTTATCCATGGGGAAGCGATACCGGTGTATCTGTTCGGATGTGTCACTGGAGTAAATCCATTCGGATCGGATTCCAAACCGAAAGGGGCTATATACACTGATTTGACACGCGGGGTGAATTTGAGGAAAAGTAAAGAAAAAGCTTACCTGGAAGAATCACTGGACGTTAAATAAAAGCACTCAAAGTTATTTGAAAATGAGGAAAGTAATTCATACGGATTATGGATATATATAAGCAGCAAAAGCCACGACTCCATGAAGTGACACTACAAGTAGATGGAAGTGATCATTCAACGGTTATAATTCAAAGGACGTTTCGTGAACTGCTTCGAAGCACACTTTATCTCAGATAAGAGTGTACTTCGAGGGGGGCAACATGTTACCCTACTTTGTGAACTATGCTACACAAAGAGCAAATAGTGAGAAAGACACCAATCGGTTCAGATCGGAGGAAGATAGTGCAGGAGGTGAGCAGAGATCAGAGACGCTGAGGTCATGTCGGATCGGATCGGTAATACGTCAGCAACATCAAAGGATAGCAAGTGGCCTTATCGGTTTGGAACAGAAGAGCACGTCAGCGACATCAAATAATGAGTGGACTCATTGGTTCGGATCGGAGGAAAAGCAGATGGATTCGGTGGTTCGGATCGGAGGAACACTTCGGCGGCATCAGAAGAAAGCAAGCAATCACATCGGTTCAGATCGGATGAGTACGTCAGCAGCATCAAGGGACAACAAGTTGCCTCACCGGATCGGATCGGAGGCCCCGATCGAATCCCTTTTTCCCTTTGAATCTATAACCGTTGCTGCGCATATCCCCTGAAGACTCGTACAAGGTCTGACCATTTCTCCTACGATCTCCTACTAAATTAATGCGCTGTAGCCATCTTGGAGCCTCTGAACCCGACTCTCAAGGGATGGATGCCATGAAATTCCGAACCGGAGCCACTTCGAGGAGATATTTCACCTATAAATACATCATCCAGGGGCATTTGAAAGGATCTTTTGGCAAATTCTCAGTCCATACTTCCTCCATAGCCGAATTCTACAATCATATTCAGATCAAAATCATCTCTTAAAGTCCATTTTTGAGAATTTTGAGTGAGTTTATGCATTGTAATTGTGACGTTGAGTGAGAATCATTGTTGTATTCGTATTCAAATCATCAATTAAAAGAAAACAAAGTGGACGTAGGCTCGTTAACGCCGAACCACTATAAATTGCATGTTCTTTATTGCTTTTTGATTCTATTTCATTGAATTCATATCTAATTTGGGTGTTAGAGCCAATTTTTGGTCTAACAGTCCCGATAATAAATCCGATTATTACTTAAACATCTTTTGACCCTACGTTATCGTTTCGAAGAGTCTGGGATCTAAATTCTACTTTGATCCGATTTATACGTTACAAGTCATAGATTATTGAAGAAAAATTGAAGACGAAGTTTATGCAAGGGCTATTCTATTTACAGAATAGTGCCTTTGGTTTGTCTAGTCCTAGGACAACTTCTATGGACGAATGTCTAACAGAGTATACCAAATAGATCGCGTAAGTTGATCTCTTCAAATGTATTTACGTTGGTGGCAGAGGAATTCGTTTCTCTTAGCTTTACACCTGTAATTATTTTTGGGGATGTCAATTTGTGACTTGGAAGGTATGACGATGTGGCATTCAAAGTAAATGAAGATGTAATATATCTAAAGGTGAGTTTTGATCTCAAGCCTCTTCAACTAGGAAATGGTATAAAATTGGGTAGGTCGCATGGCTATGTGGGTCGCTCCCATCAAAAGGGTGTATCATTATCTGATCTGGAGAAATCAAATGCCTTTGGTTGTCCCTTTATTTATATGTTATCGGTTAGGTTGGCTGGCCCCCAATCGTGGTAATCATATATTTCGCACTCTCAAGCAAAGTGAGGGATCGGTCATGTTTAGCCGGGTTGCAAGATGTTCTTGTTGAAACCCAATGTGTTCATTTCCGGAGGTTCCATACCTTGCCATAGTTGGACTCCATTCTCCAATAAGTGCCCGCATTTTTGTTTGTATACCATGTATGTATAACGTGAGATGCAAGCGTTCCATTAGATTGTTATTTATTTGATTTAGACAATATTATAATATCAGAATAAATATGATTTCAAAATGTTTTAGGATATCGTAAGGTAAAAATCATCCGTATTTATTTGTGGATCGGTCTTATGATTGTATTTTCTTTCAATTTTGTTTTTGAAAGTTACACTCAAGTTGTTTGTCTCGTTTGCTCACACCAGTCCCATGACTGACCCAAAGTTTATTTTTCTATGTTTTCCCTAAACTCCCGGGTGTCCAAATTTGTATGGGTAGATAAGTAGTTCAGGATCTTACAGATACACTTGGAGGAGCTTGGAGCAGGAGGCTTCAACGTTAGTTATATAGAGTTTATTTTCGTCATGATGTATATGTGATTGTATTCTGATGATGTACATAAGTATAATTATATTTTTGTATTTCAAGTTATGTTATTTAATATATTTTAATTGATCCGCTGTGAGATTCATTTTACTCTAATTATGTTGTTTTATGTTCTTCCTTTTTCTTCTATTCTAAATTTTTTTCTTTATGTTTCTCACCCTCTAATTTCTTCTTGAACATCTGGGTTTTAGTGCAATATAGGTTGGAATTGTGTTGTTTTAGCCGACTCATAGGGCACTAAAATTTGGGTTGTTACAGTTAACATTACTAAAAAAATTCAAAAATTAGATTATGAACTTTTTGAAAGACTAGGCTCTGATACCAATTGTTAAGGAATGCGGAGTGGATCGTTAAGCCAAAACAAACACTAGAGGGGGGTGAATAATGTTTTTAAAGAATTTAACAAAACCTGAAACTTATATGATCTACTATATGAATCACACACCATATAAAAAATCACAGATACAGAATCAAACACAAACACAGAATCAAACCGAAATAAAAATAAAGAAAAGGAAAGAACACACCGGATTTTATAGTGGTTCGGACTACTCCTACGTCCAGTCCCATGCTATGTCGGATTGCACATAATTTTACTACTATATCAATATCCAAGTACAATCTCCTTGATTTCACGGCCATAAGGTTACCTCGACTCGAAACTTACCCTTGATCAAGTATATTTCCCTTCATTTCCTAGGCTACAAGGTTACCACTGATTCCTTTCCTTGATTTCAAGGCTACAAGGAACACATCTTATCCCAAATACTTCCCAAACAATTACAACAGCCCTATAACTCTTCAGTAGCACTTCGATTCAGAGAGTAATGAGTAGAGAGTGACAAGAGAAGAAGTTTTATATAAATAGAATTGAATTCGGCAAAGTGTAAGTGTAGAAATCATAAAAATATGAAATATTAATGGTGTAAAGAAAGGGGATGAAGATGGAGAAGAAGAATGATGAAAAAATTCGAAATCAGCCGCTATTTATAAGATTTGAAAGGTTGCAACGCTTCTGGAACGTTACAAGTAGTGAAAAGACACTTTCAAAATTAAAAATGTGACAATTATATGATGATACAGGGAACTATGTATGCCAACATATACTAGTTCAAATTTGAAATTTGAGCATTTTTATAATGCTTTAATATATATAATTCTGGAATTCTTGAATTGAAACATAGTGATGTAAATAAGTATAAAGTATAAAATCAAATGAAATCATAAATATAAACTATATAAACATGTTTATAAAATTATAAAGTTTAAATATATATACATATAAAGTAAATAAAAGTATATAACTATATAAATAAATATAAAACTTATAGACTTAAAAACTTGAGTTAAAAATCAAAAGTAAGATAGAAAAAAATTAATTAGAATTAGAATAGAATTTGAAAATGGAATTTGAAATTTAAAAATTAGAATAGAATATAAATCTGAAATTTGTATTTGAACCTGGAGAGTTATTCGGTGTCTTACATAAACTAGACTCTATTACTATATTTATCTTGAAATATTGAAATCTTGATTACTCATAAGTCTTAAATCTTCTCTAAATTCTTAATCTCTAAAAGCTCTTAAACTGTGCAATCTTCAGTATTAATTCCTATGTACAAATCTGGTATATGTATACATATATTCTAGATAAAGGTGTTAGTATATATTTTATAATCAAGTAATATTGAAATAAGGTTGTCATCATCAAAACTCCATTCTCCAACACATCATACTATTCTATTTAGTTTAGTTTACCTTACATGACACTGTAACTTTCTCATTCAGTCTTATTTACCTATCTTGGAATTTCTGATTAATGCATATTTGTAAATCACTTGAACTCACCAGACTTTATGTCTAACCCTGTAACACCCCACCTCCATTAAGGTCACTCACAAAGGGAATGCCTTAACTTCAGTGGAGCATTTTGGTAAACAGACACAGAATATCACAAGACAGATATAAAAAAATTTGCAGTGGAAAATAAACAACTTTATTAAATCACTAAAATATTTTGTTACATAATATCATGAGTCATAAAACCCTTACAACAAAACATTTTTGTCTTATATTATCAGAGTACATAGGTATTTAAAAGAAAACACCATTCCCATATCAAAGAGCAAGCCATATAAGAGACAAAGACTCGAGCCATACTTCAGAAGTAGCTCCTAGAAGATGATATCCAAATCCTGACTAAACCTGTGTGTTTCCTCCCTGAGAACCTAGGGGGGAACGGAAAAAAAGAGGTGAAACAAACTAGGTCAGACATACGTCTGGTGAGTCCAGTAACTTTTAGCCAGTAAATAAATAAAGGTAAACATGACAGGCATACAAAGTGGATAAGAGGATCACGGTACAGATGACAGGTATGACAGGACACATAAGGTAAGGTGTACGCATGATTCACTACTAACTACTCTGCACTATTACTAGTGAAATCAAGATGGGATAATCCCTTCTGCTAATCCTGATAACGATGGTGGTAGTTTCGTGTATTCCTAGCTGCTGCCATAGGTGCCGCCTACCCACTACCCTCCTACTACAAATTGGTAGACTTAGGGCATATGTCCGGATATACCCTAACCACTACCCTAATCGATCGGCTCCCTACTCTGTAGATACCCTGTGCTAGTCCCACAACTAGGGGGTATCACTTCCCTAAAGTGGCAACCTAAGGTGTGCACAGTTATACCTACTGGTGTCATGGTCGTCTTGTCCCCCTCTGCCCGGCCCATGCACGCACATGTCCCCGGTCGGTCTGCGCCGCCCACACCATCCGTCTCGCTTTGGATCTCTTACAATCAATCAGTAAGCGTGCCCCTTCCCCGCCTAGTACGAAGATCTTTACTTTGATACCCCTCCGGGTTACTGACTGAAATGGGTCCCACACAACATGATACAAGTTCTCCCCTATGTCTTGTATCCCCACTAGGTTCTCTACTGACTATGTATACCCTGAGGTGTCTTTAATTACATAGCCCTCAATCAGTTATGCGTACCTATAGGTGTCTTTAATACATAACCCCTACTCTACCTATCGGTTATGCGTACCTATAGGTGTCTTTAATACATAACTTTACCTACTCCCATTAGTTATGCGTACCCCTGAGGGTGTCTTTAATACATAACTTTACCTACTCCCATTAGTTATGCGTACCCCTGAGGGTGTCTTTAATACATAACTTTACCTACTCCCATTAGTTATGCGTACCCCTGAGGGTGACTTTAATACATAACTTTACCAACTCCCATTAGTTATGCGTACCCCTGAGGGTGTCTTTAATACATAACTTTACCTATTTTGCCCCGGTTATGTATTCCCTTAGGTGTCTTTAATTACATAACCCCTTTTTAATGGTTAAGTTTGTGGGCCTATATGTATTGATATTACCCACCTACCCTTCAGTTGTACTTAACCCTCCCACTGATTTAATCCTATTTATTTAATGGTAAAGTTTGTGGGCCTTTGTATACTAATATTACACACCTACCCATCAGTTGTACTTAACCCACCCACAATGCAATTCGTTTTACTTAACCCTGACTTATGTCTATCATCATACAGTCCATATGTATTAGGTTAGGTTAAGTAGTCTTTAATCAGCATTAATTAATTATTGAAATATCTAATCGTATTTCACATGCCACCCCAGGCACCCACTTAATTCCACATGCCACCCAAGGCACCCACTTAACCCCTCATGTCCCACTACATGTTTATCTGGTTAAGTGTTTCTTAATTCATTAAGACCGTAACCTTATAAAGACCTCCCACATTAGACTGGCATTTGTGGCAGCTGGATTTGCCGGGCGGGTCCGAGCAGTCTTACACCCCAAAAGAGCCTAACCTCGTGTCTTTACAATTGCTACGTATTTAATTTATGCCTAAGACCTCCCACATTAGACTGGCATTTGTGGCAGCTGGATTTGCCGGGTGGGTCCAGGCAGTCTTACACCACAAAAGAGCCTAACCTCATGTCTTAGACGATTAATTACTCCTAATTAATCATCCCCCAATTTGAATTACTTTCCCTATTCAAATTATCAATTAATTCCAAATTTCACAATGGCCATAATTGACTCAATTATATCCATCTATTTATGGTATGAAAAATCATACCAATTTTCATCACAAATTTATTTTATGCCAATTCTCAATATTAAATCTTCAGACTTTAATTGCTTAAACATTCCTCTTTTGATTAATTAAGTTAATTAATTAATCCTTTCCTTTTTCATAGGTGTCAATACCTATCTTATTAACAATTTGGATTTCTTATCCATAAATGGTCATATTCAAATTATACCATTTTTACCCAATTTCACCCATGTCATAATAGGTAATTATTTATATGTTTTCCTACTTGAATTATGTGCCCAATTTACATAATCACTATGCCTATCACAAATTCCCCTTTCTCCCCGTTTCTTAACTAGCCTGACCGTTTGCGTTTTTGGCGTCATCGAGGCTACAAGGTAGCCTCGCCATAACAAAAAAATAAAGGGAATGACAAGGTGATCGTTTTCAGTACAATTTTTGGCATAAGCATGACAACTAGGGAAAATGACATGATAACTTCGCATATAATTATGATTCACCATATAATTAACAATTTGCATAGATTCATAACAACTTGCATAGGTTTATGAATTAAAAAATAATTAACAACCGACATAGGTTCATGATTCTCTACACAATCAACAACTTATATGGGTTCATGATTCACAATATAACAACTTGCATGATTCATAACATAATTTCTTGCATAGGTGAATTACATAGATTCATGATCCACAACATAATAACTAGCATAGGTTCATGAATTATCAACTTGCATAGGTAACTTCATAGGTTCATGAATCATAACATAACAACTAGCATAGATTCATGAATTAACAACGCAACAACTTGCATAGGTAACTTGCATAGGTTCATAGTTTCTTAACATAATAACTTGCATAACTTCATGATTCATAACAATAATGAACTTGCATCATTTTATGATTTACAACAATAATGAACTTGCATAACTTCATGATTCACAATAATAATGAACTTGCATCATTTTATAATTCACAACAATAATGAACTTGCATAACTTCATGATTCACAATAATAAGGAACTTTACATCATTTCATGATTCACAACAATACAACAATGAACTTGCATAACTACAAACAACATATACCCAAATCATAGTATACCACAATTCACTTTCATTTATTTAAACCTAAAAGTGACTAGAACTCACCAAATAAGTGGTCTTGAGTTCTGGGTTCTGAATTCTGTAATTGATTAGCGTTCCCTTATTGTTGACAATTTCGTTGTTGTAGTTTTAGGCTTGATTCGAATTGAATTGTTGTCTTTAATTTACGTCTAGTTGGTGGCGGCTATTCTAGGGTTTGGAGTGATAACATGACGGCTACTGATCTAATTTTGATTTGATTCTAAGGTTTGGGTCTACACATGTTTATATAGAATTTCAATTTAATTATAGCCGTCAGATGATCTTAGGGTTAATCCAAACCACTCAGTCGGGATAGGGTGACACCTCAACCCTAATGACTAAGAAAGGCGTCAGAAAGGACTTAGAAATGAGTCAGATTGAACCAGAAGGCTGTGCAGGTTTTCTCTCGGCCTGGGCGCACTTGGGAAGTGCGCCAATGCAAATATGTACTGGCGCACTTCCCAAGTGCGCCAGTGTAATCGTCCCTCTTTTTTTTCTGTTTTGCCACCAAACTTCGTTCGTCCATATCTTCTTCATACAGCATCCGTTTTACGCAAACTCGGACTCTATCTCAAGCAAAATTCCGAGACGATCGCAATGAACGACCTGTTTCCCTTAATTCCCACATTTGAAATTAAGTATTCTTAAATTTAGTTAATTTGATTATTCGAAAATTCGGGGTGTTACAAACCCTGTTCTTTCGCATCTTTCTTCCTTTTCCCCCTAGGCCCTTAGAGTGAAAGCACTCAACAGTGACTAAGACTTTCTTTAGCAGCTTGGACTTGATTTCTTGAGATGTATCTTTTGTTATTTTGGCTTGTGGCAAGGATATGATTTTGTTTAATGGCATTTTGTTTTGGAAGACAAATTTGAAGTATTTTGTAACTAGATGACATAAGTAGTTTGAAAACTATGTTTTATTTTAATAATAAAGTTGAAAGCTTTTCTGTTGCTTATTTTATATCTGCTCTGTAAATTTCTGTAATGTTACCTATTGTGCTTCACGAAACTTAATGCATTCTCTTATCTGTGACATTAACGGACGTGGGGTGTCACAGTTGGTATCAGAGTTGAAGGTTACAAGATCAGAGAAAAAGTAAAAAAAATCGGTTTTAAAAGCAAAGTATTTTCAAATAAAAATCTGTTTTTTTTAAACCTATCCTCCTCAAGCCATAGTCAAAATTATCTCGATCTCTGGTTGAATCCTTTTTCTTTTCTTTTCAGCATGTCTGGGGAACCCAATCTTCCCGAGGGCATTCAAATACCGGCATAGTTTAGTAGGTAGCTTAAGGCTACGAAACCTGCCGAAGGTTAAAGGGATGCCCCTCCCCCAGATGCATAAGTGCATGCTTTGGAAGCAAGTGGATATAGTCGAGGTAGGAAAATCATGGTTGAAGGTTTGATTTCTCTTTTTGACTATCCTATTCAAACCTTGTTTGATTTCGACACTTCATGCTCATTTATATCCAATTCTTTAGTAAATATTCTGCACCTTAAAACTAGTATAGTCCCTGGACCTCTAGTGGTCTCAAACCCCATAGAAGGATCGCCTCGTCTATCCATAATGTGTAGGGGTTTGAGGATTTCTATCATGGGCGTCGAATTTGAAAGCGATGCATATGTGCTGGGCTTTATGGGCTATGGTTTTATTCTAGGCATGGATTGGCTAGCCATGTATGGTGCCATCCTTGATTGCGACGAGAGAGTGATTAGACTTCTTTCTTGTTATGGTAGGACTCTAAAGAATTCCTGGGACCCACGGAGGTCGGTGATGCTCAGTTTTGTAGAATCACTTGATACATCTGTTGACGACTTGCGATTTGTGCCCGTAGTTAGAGACTATCCGGATGTGTTTAAGGAGGTTAAGGGACTACCTCCAAATCAGAAGGTGCCTTCTGGATTTACTTAGTAGAGAACGCGAAGCCAGTTTCTATACCATTGTGCCACATGGCTCCTAAGGAAAGGAGGGAGCTAAGCACACAAGTAGGAGAGCTATTCGAGAAAGGTTTTATTAGGCGAAGCATTTCAGAGTAGGGAGTTCCAGTCATCTTCGCAACTAAGGCAGATGGCTCACTTCGTCTATGTGTGGATTACAGGGGGTTGAATAAGTTCACTAAGAAGAATAGGCACCTGCTATCGAGAATTGAAGACATGTTTGATCAGCTAGTTGGCGCATCGGTTTTCTTGCAAATGGATCTGGCTACGGGGTTTCATCAGTTAAGAGTGGAAGACGACAACATTGATAAGATAACATTCAGAACTCCAGATGGATTCTTCGAATGGTTGGTTATTCCTTTTGGGTTAACTAATGCACCCGCCTTTTTTATGGACTTGATGAGTATGGTGTTTAGGGGGTTTCTGAACAAGTTCGTGGTAGTCTTTGTGGAGACATTTTGATCTTCTCAAAGAACGAGGAGGAGAATGCTCAACACTTAGGAGAGGTTCTATGCACCCTCAGGCCACTTCAACTCAAGGCAAAGTTTTCTATGTGTCACTTTTGGAGAAAGGAAGTAAGGTTCTTAGGGTATGTGGTCTCCAAGGATGAGATAGCAGTGGAGCTAGCGAAAGTCATTGTAGTTCAAGATTGGAAGGGTCCAGAGAATACAACGGAGGCGAGAAGTTTCCTAGGGTCGGCGGGCTACTATAGAAAGTTTATCAAAGATTTTGCAAGGGTATCAGCCCCGCTTACACGATTGACAAAAAAGAACTTGGCTTTTTCATGGAGCATGGATTGTGAGGAAGCCTTGCGGAGGTTGAAGAGGGCTCTAACAACAACCCCAGTTCTGATTATTCCAGATGGAAGTCAGATGTTCACGGTCTACACCAACGCTTGTGGCATAAGACATGATGTCGTCTTGATGCAAGAGTGAAGGGTAGTGTTCTATGGAAGCAGATAGTTGAGGGTTCATGAAAAGAACTTCCCAACCAATGATCTAGAGTTGGCTACTATAATGTACGCATTGAAGTCATGGCAACACTATCTACTCGGAGAATAGTTTGACCTACACACGGATCATAAGTTGCTCAAGTACTTGTTCTCATAGAAGGATCTCAACCTAAGGCATCAAAGATGGATGGAGTTTTTGGCGTCCTACGACTTCGAGATAGCTTATACCCCTGGCAAGGGTAATGTAGTGGCGCACACGCTGAGTAGGTAGAGGATAACGTTGAGTCCTCTATTCGTAGAAAGATGGAGCTTGGAGTACATATCAACTTTCAATTTTAAGACTTCTGTGGATCTCGTAGTTGGATTGTTAGTATCACTAGAGATGCGGTCTACTCTATTGGAGTGAGTTTGATCTATGTAACAAGAGGACCCACATTCAGACATCTTAGACAAGCTCAATAGAGGAGAGACTTCTAGTCACCTTACTAGATATACTATAGATGATAAGGGGTGGCTAAGACGAGATGGAAGGCTATGTGTCCCTAAGATTGGCGAATTGCTTAGGGCAGTGCTTGAGGAAGCTCGTCGGTCTTGGATGACTATCCATCCGAATGGGGACAAAATGTACCGAGACATAAAGAGGATTTTCTTTTGGACGGGCATGAAGAAAGATGTGGCGGAATTTGTAGCTCGATGCATGACTTGCCAAAGAGTAAAGGATGAATAAAAGAAACCAAGTGGATTACTTTAGCCCTTAGATATCCCATAATGGAAGTGGGAAAGCGTCTCTATGGACTTCATCGATGGATTGCCATGATCAAGGAAGGGCAATACGAGTAGTTGGGTGATAGTGGATAAACTTACAAAGAGTGCTCATTTTATTCTTGTGAAGAGTAAGAGGACGGCGTCTTGACATGCATCAATTTATCTACGAGAGATAGCTTGATTGCATGGGGTACCTTCCAATATAGTGAACGACCGCGACACCATCTTTACTAGTGAGTTTTGGAAGAGCTTGCCAGAAGCGTTAGGTACACAACTACGTTTCAGCACATCATACCACCCTCAGACAGATGGGCATACTGAGAGGGTGAATAGAGTTCTTAAGGATCTTCTAAGACTGTGTATCCTAGACTTTGGAGGGACTTGGGAAGAGCATCTTCCTTTGGTGGAATTCTCCCACAACAAAAGTTACCAAGCAAGCATAGGCATGACACCCTTCGAAACATTATATGGATGACCTTGTAGATCGTCGACTTGTTGGTGGGAGTCTACGGACAGATTTCTACTTGGACCAAAAATGATTCGAGATACCTCTGTGAAGATTGATATTGTCCACCAAAGGATGAAAGCTTCTCAAGACAAATAGAAATCTTATGTTGACAAAAGGAGGACCGAATTGGAATTTGAAGTGGGGGATATGGTCTTCATTAAAGTGTCACCACTAAGGAATGTATTTCACTTTGGCTCAGTAGGGAAGTTGACACAGAGATTTGTAGGTCTATTCCATATCATAGATAGGATTGGGCAGATGGCTTATGGGATTAAGCTACCAAATAGACTGGCGGGCGTACACGATGTATTTCACGTTTCCAATTTAAGGAAATTTCTACATGATACAGCAGAGATAGTAGAATCGAGTACTCTTGAGTACGTAGAAGTTGAGAAGGAAGCATCAGTAAGACGAATTCATACTCATATCCTTGGATCATAAAATCAAGAAGCTTTATAAAAAGGAGATCAAATTGGTTAAAGTGCAATGGGGAGAAGACCGTGAAGATGTGATGTGGGAACCCAAAGATAGGATTCACACTTCTTATCCTTTTCTTTCTAAAAGTACGTTCTTGACTTCTTTTTCAAGTATTTACTTTGCATTTATCATTCAAGTTTATACTATCGTTTGAACCTTTCGATCCTTAGGTAGAATTCAATGGTTGGAAACATGTTATGATTGATGGTTGCAAGTGTTTGCTAGTGGTTTCTCGTGGATGCAATGGGGAGATTTCGGGGACGAAATCCTTTAAGTAGGGGAGAATCACCCTAGAATTTAGTACACTATAACCATGATTAAAGGTAATAAATTGAGAATAACTAAATTAAATATTCAGAATTAAGCGAATCTAACATGACCTTGCGTTCGTCACGGAATTCTGGTTCAGATAGACCCCAAGTTTGCGTAAAACGGATAACGTATGAAGAAGTTATGGACCTTAGAATTTTGTATACACATAACGGTCATGTATATAAATATAAATAAAATAAATTTCAGAAAAATCAAAACCAGGAGAGCGTAGGAACCAGACCCGTTGTGGGGTGACCCACACTTGGCACGGGTCGACCCATAGGTCGACCCAAGGGGGGCTGGGTCAACCCACTGCGGATCTTGGCAGATCCATTCTGCGAACCTGCACTGTATTCGTTTCTAACTCAGCATGACTTGTGTGGTTTGGATTTGAAACCTAATATCTAAGGGTTGATGTTGACTCTGTTCATCTATAAATAGATGGCTTTTCCCAGTTCTAAATTACATCTTCTTCCTCAATGAAACTACTCTAAAATAAAAATAAAAATAGGGGAATGTTGCTATAGTTTGGATCAAACAGAGACAACATTAAGACTTGCATATATACAACTTGGATTGGACTTGGACTTCTTACGGCATAGTGTTATATAATTATCTTCACCAAGATTCACTGTGAGTTTCCATTATTTACAGATCTGATTTCTTAGGCCTTGAACATGACAGTTGAATAAAACTGGTTAGGACCTACAGTGTTAGTAAAATAAATATTATACCTGTTTTTACTATAAATCACCTATGTCGTTATGATCAGTTATACATATGCCTATGATGTTGATCAAACAAGTTGTACATATGTATGTGATGTTGATTAAACAAATTATACATGCCGGTGATGTTGATTAAACAAATTATACATGCTTGTGATGCTGATTAAACAAGTTTTTTTGAAGCAGAAAGGGGGTGAATCATACTGATTCACGCCTTGATATATTAACATACGTGGAACCATACTTTGTTCATACATACATGTACATAGCATCATATATTTACATACATACGTGGAACCCCAAAACGTAGGCGTATAACATCAAACATACAACATAGCCTGACAAAATAAAAGCATTACATAACTACTACAGCATTATACACATAGCACACCCAAAAATATAAAACATCAGTGACCATCAAGCTTCAGTACCTCATGCATTTGGACAATTTCTTCCCCTGGCTCTGTCATGCAACCTTGCATTGATATTATCCACATACTTCCAGCTCCTACTGATGCCTGTCCATTCGAAAACAAAATGAAGAATGGTGTAAATAACTTTGTTAGGCCTTCTAAACTTGACTTTAAATTTTCTGTAGTTTCTTTCTTGCCATAGAATCCACATATATGCAAAGTTAAGAAGAACAAACAGGTGACGTTTCGGGGAATCATCTAAAGTAGGGAACGTGTAATGCCAAAACGCGAACTAGTCTCTAATGTAATCACGCCAGTTTAGGTCAATTTCAAGGTAAACATTGCATTTAGTCCAAACATAGTAAGCATAATCGCATGTGCAGAAAAGGTGTATATAGTCTTCATCATCCTCATCACAAAAAGCACAGCCTCCCACTGTATTCACTCCTTTGCGCTGAAAATTACTAGTTTTGTTTAGCCTGTCGTGAATAACTATCCACATATGAAGCTTGACCTTCGGAGGGACCTTAAACTGCCACATATATTCGAACCCCAACCACTTTCATCCAGATAAGTTCATCAGTTTGTATACACTTTTCATGCTAAACGGCTTTTTCTTTCCACCCAGCATCCAAATGAATTCGTCTTTTTCATTGTTTAGATTAACACTCTCGAGCAAACAAAACAAGCGACATAATTGTAGAAGTGTGTTGCCATCCACTACTCTACAAAAGGATAGTTTCCATTTAAAGTTTTCAGTGTCTGCATCATACAGCTCCAAAACAGTGTGATGTTTGTTGTATGCTATCTCATATAATTCTGTGAACTCTATACAAAGATGGTGGGTGTTAACCAACAACCCAGCCAAAAGGAGATATTATATCCATTTTTCACTACAATCTTGGTTCCAATCTTTATCCATTGGAAGTTACTCATGACACCTTTCCAGAAGACGGAGCAATGCGTAAAATCAGCGTTCTAATCAAATATGCCGTTGTAACAGATATTAACAATCCACTCTTTCCAAAAAAATTGCTTATCACTTATCATCGCCCAAAGCCATTTGCATAGAAGAGAAGAGTTCAACTGTCGTAGATTGATAAAAACGAGGCCTCCTTGATCAATCGATTTGCAAATCTGTTCCCATGAAATCAAACAGCTCAACTTCTTAGTTTCTTTTTCACCAGTCCAGAAAAAATTCCTCCGTATTGTGACAATTTTGTCTATCACCATTGTAGGACATTTGTAGCAATACAATCAGTATAGCGGAGTCGAAGATAGCACCGAGTTGACCAACACAAGTCTCCCCGCTCTTCATAAAGAATTTCCTTTCCATCTCGCCAATCTCTCGTCCACTTTTCAATCAAGTGTTGCTAATCTTTTTTCATGAGTTTCTTTGGTCGTATGCACATCCCCAAGTAATTAAGTGGAAAATTATCAGCTTTGCAATTGAGCATCTCTGCACATTTCCTGTTCAAATCTGCACTACACCCCAAAGTGTAAACACTGCTTTTGTGAAAGTTTATTTTTAGACTAGACAAACTTTCAAAAGCATACAGTATAAATTTAAGAGCAGCAATGTATTTACATTCAGGGCTGCTAAAAATAATAGTATCATCAGCATAGTTTAAGGAATTTATACCCCCCATAACATGTTCGCTACCAAAGCTTCTGATGATACCATTGGCATTGCTGACCTTAAGAGTTTGAGAGAACGCATCCGCCGCAAGGTCAAAAAGAAGTGGAGAAAGCGAATCTCCCTGGCGCAATCCACGTTTAGAAATAATGGTAGAGCCTGCTACTCCGTTAACACATATGTTTGATCTGCTCGATGTTAATATCATTGAGATCCATTCCACCCAGCGGCTGGGGAATCCCCTTGCATTCAAAACGTCAATCATGAATCTCCAATCTACAGTGTCAAATGCTTTAGTGAAGTCCAATTTGAGGATTGCACATGGTACATCAAAACGATCACAATGAGAAATAACCTCCCCGACCAACACAGCTCCATCTAGAATAAATATGCCTTTTATAAACGCCGATTGAGATTTGTCAATCAATCCGTCCATCTTTTCCTTTAACTTATTGGCTAGAACTTTTGTGATGAGTTTGAAGCTGCTATTTAACTAGCTAATGGGGCGAAAGTCCACCGCTGAAACATTTCCTTCTTTTTTCAGAATCAAGACAACATTCGCATAACTTATGATATTTAATCTTAAAGAGCCATTGTAAAATTCACCAAAAAGTTGCATGACATCCTTCTTTACTAGGTTCCGGTATTTTTTGTGAAAGAAATTGGGGAATCCATCTGGACCGGGTGCCTTATCACTAGGCATTTCGTTCAAAGCAACCAGAATTTCTGCTTCAGTAAAAGCATCATCAATACTCGTTAAATCGGATCTAGTGGGGTGCAGCTTCTTCCAATCAACAAAATAAGATTCTCCTTATGATCTCCAAATATGCTTCTATAAAAGTCAGTGGATGCATCACTGAGCTGTTACTGATCACATATATCAACGTCGTCTCTCCATATACTGTTGATTATGCTTGTCCGTCTCCTTCCATTAGCCATTCTATGAAAGTAGCTAATGTTTCTATCTCCTTCTTTAATCCACTACGATCTTGATCTTTGCCTCCAAAAAACTTCTTCTTTATCCATCACTTTTAAGTTCTTTTTCTTTTTTGCACAACAACTCTTTTTCATCTTCATTTAGACATCTTTCCCCTTCCAATACAATAAGCTCCAGCATTTCTTTCTCCAGCTTTTCTTTTTTAATTTTGATATTGCCAAACACATCTTTATTCCACTTAATGAGAAATTTTCGTAACAGTTTGAATTTTCTACAAATATTGCTCGCAACGTTCGTCACCTTTGTCACCAAATTCCTTCCATTTCGTACCAATCAAATCATCAAAATTATCTTCAATGCACCACATCTTTTCAAATCGGAAAAAGGTTATTTTTTCTTTATGGTCTCTCCCGTATCAAGAACAATAGGACAATGATCTGAGAGGATCGATGACAAACCTTTTTGGAAAGCGAGTGGGTGTAAGTCCTCAAACTCCGAATTAATGAGAAAACGGTTAAGCTTAACAAGGGTCGGGGGGTTCTGCCATCGCTCCAAGTGAAACTTCTATTTACAAAGGGTAAATCAATTAAGTCACATTCCCTCACGAAGTCACTAAAATCAGCCATATCTCCAGTGTGATTTGTGTTTCTATTACTTCTTTCAAAATCAAAACGAGTAGCATTAAAATCTTCTCTAATAATCCAGGGGCCGTACATCAAGTTATGAAACTCAACACCCTCATTCCAAAGCGTCATTCTATCTTTTCGATTGTTAGGGCCGTACACATTTGATATACAACATTTTAGTTTTTCTACACTCCAAGGCAACATGCAAACAATAGCTTTGTATAATTTCTTGTTTTAAGGTCCAATAGTTACTATTCCAACCAGTGAATATTCCTCCTACACTTTCCATAGCTGGAATGAAACTCCATTGATCGATGACACCCCATCCCAAGCATCTAAAAACATTGGGTTCTGGTTTTTCAACTTTAGTCTCTTGCAACAAAACAATGTTAGGTTGTATGGATTTGAGATAGTTTTTAATACTAAGACACTTGTCATATGTTCCTAGGCCTCTAACGTTCCAAGTTACAATAATCATAGTGATTAATTAGCCCTCTTTAACTCATTACTTTGAAATTCATTAATGGCATCGGTAGTTATTTTAAAAACAAAGCGAGTAGCATGAGAAAGCATTTGTTCACTTGATAAAGAATTAAGTAAAGCAGGGACAAAAACGCTAACTTCGAGCAGATGAGGGAGACCTCTGGCGCTTCGCCTGAGCATGGCAACCCCCGAGCTCTCCAGTGTACGTTTTCCCTTGCCAATGATTTTGGTATGTGAACAATCACCAGAATCAGTCAGTGCCAAAGCTTTGCCTCCATCAGCATCGTCTTCATTGCCAGCATTTTCTCCATCTTCAGTTGCATGCATTCTACTATCCCCAGAGTCATCAATCAGATCAGCCAGGCCAATGCCATCAACATGAGCACTGCCTACCCCAATAATGTCTCCACGAGCATTTACTTCAACTTGCACTCAACCATCATAATTTACAAAGAAATTACCATCATTAGCTTCAACCATATTCCTCACATTAGCATTCTCCACCTCATTCGATGAAACCACAATGGGATTATTCTCAATTCCAACATCAGCGTCATCATGGTCATCATGCATGTTCTCTCCAACTCCACCATTACTTGCACCCACCTCCCTGTAGTCATGCCTCATCAATCTACCATCCTCACCTCTTGAAAAAACACTTCTCCTGAACACCCTAACATCAAAGTTGTCTAAGAATCATCATCGCATTTTTCAAAAAAAACTCATGATAAAAATCTTCAATTAGGACCATCACAGACGGAGGAAACTCCAATGTTTCATCTACAGTGATCTCTGCTCTCAAATTAGTGAAGTCAGCATCATGTAGAGCATTGTATTGTAGTCTGTTGACATAACCCACATCAGCAAACGTGGCTCTGAGCACCTCCAAACAACTATAGATAAGCGATGCGTTCTTCAACACAATCTTAATTGTCACTTTCTTCTTGTTACAGCACCCCATCTTTGGACTCCAACGCTTCAAAATGATTGATCCCTCTGAATGGACATAGAATAGTGTAAGTTTTCAGTTAACAGTGATGGAGGGAATTTCTCCACGAAATCATCCCTCCACTTCCTAACAGTCCAGTTCCAGCCTGGAGCAAGTTATACACATGCCAATGATTTTGTTTAATTAAACAAGTTATACATATGCATGTGATGTTGGGAAATTAACAAGTTATATGTATCTATCTTTCTTTTCCCATTTTCTATATTGATTTCCAGTCTTGCCTATATGCCTATGTGATTCGATTCTTCTTCCTATGCTTCCTTTTTATTTTACATTAAGCCTTTAGAAGCCTAGGCTATACCCGATTCAAGTGTGTGTAGAATTGGTACAATTATTAATGAAATAAAAAGAGGAAATTAGGCATGTTATTTAATTGGGATTGATTCACTGTAATTTAGGAAAAAGAACACATATACATGTTTAGACTTGATGTAAACTAATAAAGGGGATAATGTGTATATGTTGCTATAACTTGTTTGAAATATGCATTAACCTATATATATATATATATATTGTAAATTGGGGACATAGTTGATATGCATATGAAATGGACATGTTAGATTTGACTTAAAACGGACATTAAGTAAATAACATGTTAAGAATAGGGTAAGTACCAGATATAGTTTAATAACTGAAATGCTAAGGGAATTGTATACATTTGGGCAGGTGTTTTGGGGAAAGGTTGTACACATAATGGCATGTAATAATTACAACCATGCTTATTAGTAAACCTAAACCTCCTAGGTTAAACATAAGTATCAATAAGCTAAGAGGTCCCTCGTTCTTGCAGTTGTATCGAGTTTTAAGAATCTTAAATCCTAGTTCTGGAGGAACAAGCTTAGGGGTTTGGCTCGTGTCAATCTGCTGTTTGGAACCCATATCAAATAGAATCCTTGTTGGTGTCTTGTTAGAGGGGCCTTGCAGTAGGTAGGGGTCAAGGCACACTTTAATGAACTTGATAGTAAGAGGTTCATATGGGGGTGGTTACGGGCGTGTTTCGGCAGAGTCATGAGCGTGCATGGGTCCGGTTAGGGAAGATAAGATGTTATAACACTAGTAAATAGGTCTGTCTCATGCAGTTGTTGGGTTAGGGAATGATACCCACTACTGTCGGGCCTAACACGGGGTATTTATGTGACAGGAGCCGATCTCTTGGGTAGTAATTAGGATACACCTAATCCTGTTGTTATCTAATTAGGTTAATACCTAATCCTATTATGTAATTAGTAATATCTCTTGGCTAAATCCTGCTATTATCATGTTGAACTTGTTATACTAGTATTGGTGCAGACCTAAGACATAAGACATATATGTTCAGATTACCTGTTTTAGCATATAAATGTGAAGCATTACCTGAATATAAGTTTATTCTTGTTATTCTTGTCCATCATACTATTCTGTTTAGGATAGTTTACCTTTTATGACACTGTACCTCTCTCATCCAGTCTTATTTACTTGTCTTGGCATTTATAATTAATTCATATTTGTAAATCACTGGAACTCGCCAGACTTTATGTCTAACCCTTTTCTTTTGCTTCTTTCTTCATTCCCACCCAAAGTCCTTAGAGTGGAAGCACTCAACAGTGACTAGGACTTTCTGTAGCAGCTTGGACTTAGATTTCTTGAGATATATCTTTTTGACTTTATTCCATCATGGCTTGTGGCAAGGATATGGTTTTGTTTTATGGCATTATGTTATTTTGTTTTGAAAGACAGATTTGAAGTACTTTGTAACTAATTCTGAGAAGTACGTTTTATTTTAATAATAAAGTTGAAAGTTTTTCCACTGATTATTTTATATCTACTCTGCAAATTTCTATACTGTTACCTATTGTGCTTCAGAAAATTTTATGCATATATGAGTGACATTAACGGACGTGGGGTGTCACAGGTTGCTAGATGTCAAGGTGTCGTGGTAAGGAAAACAAAGGAAAGTGATGTGGGTGGTTTTTGTCGAGTTAGAAGGAGGGAAGAGGAGTTGGTGATTCAGTTTGGTGCGGACGTTGAAAATTTGTATTGAAATGATTTGGATCATTATGAGTTGAGGTAATCTGGATCCATATGATTCAGATCGTTATTTTTCACATCTGTAAGGGTGAAATTATTTGGAGTTTGGAGGAGACAGGATTGGTGCAAGGCTTCGGATTGCCTGGTGAAGCTTAATATTCTGATTGACATGATATGGGTCGGTGTAAATTATTGATAAATCCTGATTCAGCTAGTGTAGGTAGACTTTGATCTGAATATTTTTGGACTAGAATGAATTGGACTTTGACTTGTGCTTGAACATGCCTTTAAATTTGCATACTACACATAAATTTGGACTGATTTTGATCATAGATTATGGATGTAGGATTTCTGGACTACACCAAAACAAATGCATATGCCCAAGCATCTGGACCTGTGAACTGAAGACTTAATAATGAACATTGAACTTCAAGCTTTCGGCACTTGATACCAGTACTTTGTCATACATTAAACTTTCTTGTTTGAAGGCTAGTGACATGGTCAACAATGAACGGTTGCTTTGGTTAGAATCCAATTCAAGCCTTTAATGTCATCTTAACTCTTAACAACATGCTTTTGCACTATTTTTTTCACATAGGAGGTATAGTTTAATTACTGTATCTTCCATTATTTATTGAGTTTCATGGTCAGCGACTTAAGACCCTCAAGTCGTGTTACTAAATTGGCTTCTAAGCAAAAAAGGAACATAGGGACCCAACATACCGTCTAGCTCGTCTACAACTTCTAACGAAACATCTCCCGAAAAGATAAATATAATAATCTTAAATTTTTGCTCACTTATGATTGAATTATTTAATGTTCTGCATAAACAATAACCTAAATGTTTAGAGGCATATTTAGAAGACAATTAGTGAGTAATGCGAGGAAGATAATTTCACCAATGATGGTAATGCCATGAGAATATGATTTAATGAATTTTAAAAGAAAAATAAATATTTTTTTATCATTCCCGCAATATAAGGGAAAAAATGACCATTTCAAAAATAGTAACAGATTATTATACAATAAAAGGTACTGTAGCCATTGGGGAGAGAATATTTTAGTCATAACAGAGATTGTTATACATTTTTATTACGTCGACTTCTTTGTATATAGGTACTGCCAATAAAATCGCTATTAATCGATGATCCCTTCGGCTATAGTTGGTTTATTTTGGACAAAAGCTGGAATTTAAGTTTATTCCTCTTTATCCAACTCCAACAAATATATATTGTTAGAATTGGTGGAGCTAAAGGTTTAAGAAGTTACTGATAAAACATTATTGGTAACAAATTAGTCACTTTCTTGAAAACGAAAATCAACAACATTTACAATGTTTTATCAGTAACTTATTTACAATGCAATTAATAGTGTTACGCTTCTCAAAATAAATATAATAATCTTAAATTTTTGCTTATTTAAGATTGAATTATTTAAAAGTCCACATAAACAATAGCCTAAAGGATTGGAGGCTTATTTAGAAGACAATTAGTGAGTAATGTAAGGAAGAAGATTTCATTAAATGATGATAATGCCATGAGAATATGATTTAATGAATTTAAGAAGAAAAAAGATTAAAGTTCTTATCATTCCCACAATTAAAGGTTAAATAGAAACAGTAACAGTTTGTATATAATATAAAGAATTGTAGCCATTGGGGAGAGAGTATTTTAATCATTACAGAGATTGTAAAACATTTTTATTATGCCGGCTCCTTTATATATAGGCACTGGAGCTTGAGATTGGACTTATTTGATGATGTGAGACAAAACGCAAAAGCATATTAATTTATATTACTAATATATATTACAACACCGCCCTTGAATATGTGTCTTCAAGTCTTGAATGCTCTACTACTTGAAGTTGTTCATTTTGAAACATATATCATGATTGCTTCCCCTCATTACTATCTTTCTTACATACATTTATTCAGCAGATAAAGATATTATCTATTCCCTTATTTAAAATCTCTACTAGAAAAGCCTAATGGAAAAAACCTTAAATGATGAAAATAGAGAAATTTGTAAAATCATAGGTGTTTGCACTAAAAGTGATACTTACACCCAAAAAGGGGATTTAGAAGAGATTAATAAATAAAATTAAATGAAAAATGAGTAGAAGAGAAGTAAAACCACACACAATCATTTATAGTGCTTCAGCTTTAATGAACCTACATCCACCCTTTGGATTCTCACACTTTTCAAGATTTTTTTGGGACTATAAAGTTTTAAATTAGTGAAATTCCAAAGCATAAAAAATAACTGAAAATTCTCAAGAGCCAAACATCCCTAATGATTCTAAGGTAACTTATATTTATAGAGGAGGGTGAGTTTGGATCGACCAGAAGATCAGTGGCGGTACTTGTGTTAGTAGAGTTAGTGTGTGTAGTGGAGTTAATGGTGTGGCCATATTCAAGTTATTCAGATCAGATCCCGCATGGTTGGAGTTTAGATCAGTACTAATTCGGTTCACTATCGATCCAGATTCACACACCCATACCCATATGCGATTTGAATTAGTTTAACTCCATTCCTTGATGTCATCTCCACAATATCTTTTAGTCTGAAGCTTTTGAAGTGGTTATTTCATCATACTGACACGGAATAATGGTAACTTTTCCGATACTGATGTTAGGGACAAGAACTTGAACAAGTATGGGAGCGAGTCAAACCAAGTATGCCCAATCAGATTTCTGGACAGAAGTTAGAGCAGTTCGTTCTGGACGTGACTCTGATTGATGAGACAGGATGATCTGCATTCAAGCCTTTTCATCCTTGATTCTGAACATTCCATGTTGCCATTTTCCTCAGTTCGACTGACCAATGTTCCATGGTTATGTTTGGCCTTAACATCTAGGCTTTTGGATCATCATCTTCGGTCAACCACTTGATGATCACCAAGACATGCTTGTTTTGAATGATCTGGAGTAGTCAGGCCTAAAGTTTGGGCATCATTTATCCCTCGAAATATTTCTTATTATAAATATGTAGTTTGAATTAGATCTAGCTTCGCTATCTGAAAAGGTCCTGCTCTATCTCTGGAATAATCACCATCTTTTCGAGAGTTTCTTTAGAGAATAGTCTTATCTCTTGAAATCATTGCAACACTTTATCAGTTTTTGTCTGAATAAATATCTGAGTGAACATTGTTGGTTATTTTTCTTTGCTCGATTCCACTAAGCAATGTACTTGAAGAAAAACAATCCTCGACAGTTCGAGCTAAGTCTCTCTACGAAATCCTCAAGTGAGTTTTTCGGTCTTTGTTAAATTAAGAAATTGATTTCACACACATGCTTATGCGTCAATGTGCACATTTTAAATCATTGGCTTCCAAGTGCGTTAAGAAGCAATCAGGCCATTCTTGAGCAGATCCCCACACATGATCACACACAAGAACTAGTTCCACTCTTCCCTTTTTCCATTTTGTTTCTTCTTTCCTTTCCTTTTTAACTTTCCAAATCATTACACGATAGGAGTTTTGTGTACTACCTGGGATGGATACCGATCTAGGTTGTTCTTCGAATCTTTATGAGAGAAATAGACACGTTGAACTGAGCCCCGTATATAATTTCGTACTTCTCTTCTTCCTTATCATTTATGTACCTTGTCATTGCCCATTCGAATCAGGGCTCCGCTACATTTCCTCAAAACAAATTGTTTAATTAGTGAATATTGTTTAAGATCATACCCCCTATCCCGAAGGGAGTTTGAATAATCTACTCGTGATAATGAGCAATCAAGGGTGCTTGCCCATGTCGGTCTCTAATTTCCTTCACCATCGGCGTATACTTGTTGGAGTCACACTAGAGGGCTTTCAGATACAACAATGAAATCATCTACCCATGTTGAGCAATCTAAAACGAAAACAACTCGAGTTACTATGGCTCCTAAGATGAGTGTCCCCTTATAGTAACAGAAGAGCAATATTCAAGCATTGTTCCCCAAGCTCTATCTCTATAAGTTGAAATTTTTCCTTCTCATCAATTTTTATCCCTCATGAAACCAATAAAGACAAGATGGATCAGGTCTTCAATGTATATGTTGGTGAAATGAACCGAATAGCTGAGAAGCTCCATGACATTGTTAGGGAGCAGAATTTGGATACTGTTAATGCCAAGCTTGAGGCACACTTCGATAAGTACAAGAAAATTGAGACCATTAGGGGAAAAAAGCTTGTGAGAATAGGGATTGATTTAGATGAGAGTTTGATAGCATGTCCTTTTAGGACTTCCACTTTATAGGACGACAAAAAGGATGTTATACCATAAGTACTCCAAAATTATTCTCAAATTGGTTGGTAAAGATGTTGTTAAGGCTTGTCTGTAAAGAGTAAAGAAAGATTTTTATGTTTGATGCGGCCTACTACTTCACGTCACTCCTCCAATACTCCAACCATTCCAGCTTAACTCCATGTTGAACCGGATACGAACTATGCCTATAAATAACATATTGGAAACAGTGCAGTTAAAAATCTTAGCAATTATATAGCGATCGATATGGAAATAGGGGTAACGAGGATAAAACGGGCAACTAGCAAAATCGCAAAAAGGTTCATTTGATGTTGAAAATGAATATTTTAAACTAATTAATTATCACTTCCACATTATATGTATAGAGGAAACCAATAATAATTAATCTTACATAATAAAACAAAAGAATATCATGGTTATGCATACTAAATATTATCACTGTAATAGATTTCTATAATATATTAGACAATTATGCATTAAAATTAGCTCTTTACACCAACTTTATTTATCTTTTTATAAAGAGAACTAGTAAAATCAAGGTATGTAAATTAATATTGCTAAAGTGGCTGCTTAAAAGCCTTTATTTAGCGTATGCAGCAAAAAATAGCAGGGCAAAAAGAGGATCTACTATTATCAACGCTAAATTGAAATAGCATAGCAATTGAATAATGCTATGAGCTATAGCAGGGATTTTGCAAGTCTTTAACTGCATAGCTTGGAAGACATTTGCGAGACTTCTTCTTTAACTTTTGTAGCTATATTTTCACTACATTCAGTTGCACTCCGAATTGTATTAATTCCACCTACTGTAATCATCTAGTTACTGAAAAATAAGTGAAACTCATTAAGTGGACATTGGTGTATTCAAGCCAAACCAATATAAATTGCATGTCTTCTCATTTTCATTTTGTTTCTTTAATTTCCATTCTCTATTTACAAACTTTGGGGTGTCGAACCATTTTTGGTGTTGATAGTCATTCTTTGTCAAACGACCAATGGCACTTGGAATATACTTCAAATCACACATGAAGGTAAACTCAAAGTGATGGAAACTTGGATTTCAATTTTGAAAAATAATTTTTCCATATAAATTGTGTGACGAATGCTCAAATTTTCGACACAAATACATCCCATGTCCAAACTCGAGTACCGAAAATCCAAAATGTTAAAGAAAGAAATTAGAGGGTGAGAAATAGAAAGAAAGAAATTTAAGAATAGAAGAAAAAGAAGAACAACAATACAAAGTCTCACATCGCAACGGAATAAAATATAATACAGAAATAAATCTTTTTTGAAGAAAAACTTGAACAATACTTGCATTTATTAGAGTACAGTAGGCATTCATCACATCTGGACAATTATAACAGTCTGTCCTCATACACAACACACGGCGGAATATTATATATATATATATATATCATACGTCTGAGCTTCTCCAGCTTGTCTCCTGAAATACGTATCTTATCCTGAACCTGCATAACTCGGTCCGACCCAATTGGGTCTGCCTCGAGCATTACAAATGCACATGTCAGTCTGGTGAACCAGCATAAGAAAAACCACTAAATTATTGATAGCATCCAACTTGATTTTAAAGTTAAAATCAATTCGAAAGAAAAGGATAATCGTAAGACCAATCCACAAATAAACCCGAATGGTTTTTACCTTGTGATAACCCAAAATATTTTTAAAATCAATATCTTGTTATGATATTATAATAGTGTCTAAATACAAATGAATATAATCTAGTAGAACGCTTGCATCTCACGCTCCACATAATAGTATACAATCAAAATCGCAGGCGCTTATTGGAGATTGGATTTCCAACTATGACGAGGTATGGAACCACATGCCGATCAGTGTACTCTAGAGGGGATACGCTAGAATTCAACAAGAACGTCTTGCAACTCAGCCACACATGACCGACCCTCATTTCTCTTGAGTGTATCGAATATATTGTCACCTTACGGTTGGATCCAACTTAACCATTCCCGCGAGATACAGAAGCGAAAAGAAGAACAAATATGAATATTCTCTAGATGGTGACAATACACCTTACTGGGTGTGACCCACATAGCCATGCTTCCTGCCTGATTTTTGTCATTTCCAAGCTGATGAGGCTTGAGGTCATAATTTATTTATTTTTATTCTTTTAGAACATCTTCCCACCATTCACTTTAAATGCCACATTGTTAGATCCACCAAATCACTAACTGACGCCCACAAAAATATTCTGGTCGTTAAGCTAAAAGAAGTGCCCTTCTTCGCCCCTAACAGAAATACGTTTGTAAAAATCAACGTACGTGATTCTATTGGAAATACTTTGTCAGAAATTCGTCCATACAAGTTGTCATGGGCCTGGACAAACCAAAGGCACTCTCCTACCACATCCTGGGAATCACCCTATAGATCAGTAGCGAGAAGTCCTTGCAATCCATAAATTTCTAACCATGATAGAACCACATTATATCTCTAGCAGCTAAACTAGAGATTTTAAATAGTTCTTCCACTTTATAAAGATCTATGGTCTTCGAATGCTTCGTCTCGATCAGCGTCAGATATAATTCAATGTTTATCTATTTGCTGGTCGGAATGGTTTTCGAATATAAACTCGATCCCGGTCTTTCCGTTTATTTAACTATCACATAAAACAACCATTCATCCATAAAAGAAAATTGAATTTACTAATTCAATATTTAGCCCCTTTGAATAATCATTCGTTAATTAAAACTCTTCAATTTTACCAACACTTTGAAATACTCAGTTACGTTCTTATATTAATATATAAGAATATTCAAAACCAGTTCATCTTTAAAATACTTTAATAACGTTCTTCTCATCTTGGTCATCCGTCCATAACCGTACACTAGTAAGAGAATAATTCCCTAAATATCAACCTCGAAGGCCAAAACCAACATCAGATTGATATTGAGAAAACTATTCATCCCAACTAATCTTCAGTCAGTTTCTAATCCCATTAACTTCATTTCTAAATTTCTAAACGAATAGAATTTCCAATATCAATTATCATTTTCAATAAAATGCTTATCTCAAATTATAACTATTCAAATATTTTACTTATAAATAACATTTACAAAGCATTGTTATAACCTTTGTAAAGTATTTCTTCAAGGGTTTGATTTGCAAAACATTTGCTAAGCATTTATTTTTAAATTGAAACAAGATTTTTCCATATAATAAAATATCTTTATTATCCAATTCCCTTTCATTTTATTCTTTGTAAACCAAGTTCTATACAACATTTGGAATCCTTACAAACACCTGTATATATTTATTCCACTCATTCTAGTTTTATTTCAATAAAACTTCATCCCATCCCATTTATAACTTCTGCTCTAAAATATTCGTATATAATTATCATTTGTTATTAATAATATTTGTTATTTAAAAACCATATGTAAAATTCTTTAATATAATCCATATTATATTATTCAAATTAATTCATCTCCGATTCAATTACTATTTAAAACTTTAAAACCCTTCTTAATCCTCCTTCCAACAATTCCCCTTTATTGAAAATATTGCTTCAACCGCCATTCACTTTACCCATGAATAATATCCATTAATACAAAAATTCATTCTCGAATTATTTGCAAAATTAGATTTATAAATATACCTTACTATGGTTTATATGAAATTCACCTAATTAGAATTCCAACTAAGAATTCAATCTAAACATGAACATAAATCCTCTTAAAAATTCCATTAACTATAACGAGTTCTTATACTTCATAATTTCACTAAATGAATTCTAATTACTCGATCATCGCTCTGATTATTATTAACTAAATAATAATTCCTTTCCACAATTTTTTATCTAAAATAGAAATACTTTACTTCATTATTTACTATTAATATAATATTTAACCTTCTTTCTAAATAATAACCCACTTCCTTATATCATTCAAAATTCTACATTCATCTTTACTTTCATTTCTATTAATAAATTTGATTTCTAAATAAATAAATAAAAATCCCTTTTTTACATTTTTATATTTTACATTCTATTGTAAAAATTCATATTTTTTCTTGGGCATTCAAAGTACCCAAAATCAAGGGTAGGGTCACTTACACATCCAATATATCATAAACTATCATAGGGTATCAATCATATCAACATATATGTGAAAATAGCATAAATAAATGTTGAGGAATATAGTTGTATCCCTCCAACCTGTTTTTCCTGCATCCACATATGTTAGTCAACAATAATAATACCCATCCTGTTTCAAGGCAGGATAGCGTGGTATAGAAGGTCATCCTCTATATATATTGCAGGCGTATAGGGAATCATCCGCTAATGGTACTGCGGGCATCCGCTAATGGTACTGCGGGAATCATCCAATCACCAATCACCAATATTATTATTATATAATATTATCACTTTATTAAACAACTTATCAACCAACAAGCAATAAAATAAATTTAAACTATTAAAAATCGTTCCCAATAATTTAACTGAGTGAGTTTAACTCACTTTGGTTTTCTACTGTCAAATATCCAACCTAATTCCATATCGTCTCAGCCATGCATCATCTCGAATCGTCTTGAATGAGTTTATTCCTATAATTATTAATATTTTAATTTAACGATCAAATGACTATTTACTTAATTAATTACTAATGAATAAATTAATTGATTCTTTTGCGTATTTAAATTCAGTAAAATATATACCTCGCTTGTCTTCGTATAAATTTATTTGAACCTCTCTGCCTTGCTAATATCTTGCCAAATCGACAGACGGATCCTCGATCCATCTCTACCTCAAATCACCCCCAAAAACTTCAGCCGTCCACTTAGGAATTCCATCAAACACATCACTGCTACACGATCATTAGTGCCAATCTTCATGGCTCGTCCGCATGCAACATACCCCCAAAAATTAAGGATCGAGCCCCTTATTCTCCTGTCACTTTGAATCCATTTTTCTTAAAAAAACAGATCGATTCACCACTTCTACATCACCCCAGAAATCATGTTCATCATGTCCATTATTAGTTTCTTACACATTGTTGAACTCCATAAACAACAGACCGTAACTCCTCTGTCATCTAAACATCACACCATCCTAGTTTTCCTCATCGCCGTTCACCATCCAAATTTTCTTTATCCCAAAAATACAGAGATCGGATTTCCCCCAAGTCAAAACAGTTTCTTATTTCCATGCCTTGTCACCTCAAAACAACGTTTGCTTCATCAACTTCCAACTGCCGAACGAACAGGACCCTTCCTAAAAATCACAACCCAATCTATAGCTTCAAACTCCACTGTATTCATACCACTACAGTTGCTCTACCCCTTCTGCAATTCTCGCTCAACCCCTGAGGAAACCTCCTTCAAACTCATCCATATCCGTACTGTCGCAGCCCCTCTCCAAGTTCATACACCCCCTCTGCAAACCTACCGAACACACCACAAACTACACTTCGAACAAACCCAAGAAGACAATAATTTTCATCTTCAATTCGTAGTGCTCCAGAACATGACGAGCTTCGGAAATTCGCATTCAAGTTCAGGGCTTTCGTGATTTCAAAACGTGATTTCAGATCGTGATCCCCATGCCTTCAACGTGATTCCGAGATGCGTTTTCCCATCGCGATTTTTCCCTTTTTTGTTAACATATGAATGATTTGGATTTTAATAGAGTAAAAGGAAAAGAACGAAAAGAAAAGTATGAGAAGGTAAGAATTACTTCGTTGGTTTTGGAATAGAGTGAACAATGACTGCTTGGCTCAATTTATAGGTGGAAAATAAATAGGATAAGAACACCATCGTTTTCAGATGGTACATGTAGAGTTAGGTGTTGACAATAGGTAAGAAGATTTCAGCGTCCTTGAGGGGTGATTAAATGTAGAAGAAACAGTGGTGCGTGATTTGACATATCGAAGTAGCTAAGGTAGTTTCAGGCATAGACGGTATAGGGGAAGACTTTGTAGCATACGTGAAATGAAAGAAGAAGCTTATGAAATGAAAGAACAAGCCCGTTGAAATGAAAGAACAAGATCACTAAAGTTAAGAATAGGTTGGCCAGAGATATTTGTTCTATTATATACTTTAATTTGAACCGATATGAATTAAAATATCGTATTGATTTCAAGTCCTACCTGAACGCAACAACAGACATTTCCAGAGTTCTACCACCATTCTGAACACACTAGAACGTGTTCCGTAGTATAATTCTACCATTTATAGAAGATATTAAATTAAATTGATTTATTAAATTCAGTTTAATATAAATCAACTAAAAAATAACAAATAAAATATTATTATCATATACATATACTTAAACTGAATTCATAAATTTTCCAGAATAAATTAACTTGAATATTGAACCCGATATTTCATTTTCAAGTTAAACAAATATTCAACTTATTAAAAATCAATTTATTTTAATTAAATAAATCGTTACGGTCTATAAATGATTCCACAATGATTTTATAAGAATTTGATTTGGCCATAACTCTCAATATAAAATACGAAATTCTAATTTTTCTCTTTTACCACAAAATTATAGTTCAACAGATTTGAATATTTTTTATTTCAACGAATTCTGGCTTATAACGGATCATGTACACTCAAATGAAGTTCAGAACTAAATATTATGAACTATTGCGCCATTTCGAGCTCGTTTGTATTTAATATATATATATATATATATATATATATATATATATTTATACCTTCAACTCCGTTTTAAATTAATGTAAAATTCTATTTATATTATGAATTCAATATTAAACTAAATTAAATATCCAAAACTTAAGTGATAAAAATACGGGTCGTTACAAATTGAAGGCCAATTAATCGTACTGACACAATTTCAAAGTATACAATATGATCTTCTAGCACTTGGAATCAAATTCACTGAGTTTGATTTGAGTACATGTATTAAATCCTTTGACTAATATTGGGAAAGAAAAGTGCAATAAATTGAAGAAGCTAATGATCTTTCCCAATTAAAAGTCAAGGAATTAACTGGAATGATTTTATATCATATGAAGCTAACTTACAGACTAGAAAGGAACAATCTTAGGAGAAGAAAAACATAGCATTTCAAGCTAATGATGATGATTCAACTTAGATGAAGTTGTAATAATTTTCATTGAAAAAACTATTGGAAGATTAAAAATTCAAGAAAATTACCTTGTTGCAAGATGATGGAAATCCAAATCAAGTTAAGTGTTATGCATGTGAAAATGCTTGTCATATCAAGGAATAATGATCATTTCTTGTTATGGACAGAAAAAATCATGTTCAAAAAAGTGAAAAAGAAGAAGCGACCATTTAAAATAACATGGGATGATTCTGATTTTGCCTCATGTTTTACGGTGATAATATTAGAGATTTAGAGCAAACAAACTTTGTTTATGGCTAGTATCAATGAGGTATGTCTTAAATATGTTCATGATGAAATTCTTGAAACCATTATTGTAACGATACGGATTTCGCTCGGACCTAATCGATCGCTAAATCGACCAAGACCGTTCAAAACCCAGATACGCTAACTCTGGGCATACAACACATCGGAACAAATAACAGAAGACTTTTATAAACATCAAAATAATGTTACGTCAGAGTACAACATATATCAGAGTATATCGAAATATAATACAGTGGAAGATTAATTTACAATAAATGTAATACAATGCAGCATAAACAAATAAAATATCACAGTGGAAGACTATCAATACTCTGGACACAGCTTTTCGCTTCGATCCAGAATCTTGTTCAATAAAATGTCTGCAAAACTAAACTATTGACTGCCCATGTGGAAAATATGGGCACCCAGAGTTTAGGCGAAAACAATAAACTCCAGGTCTGTCATGAGACTGGTGTGAGAAACTCTAAACAGTTATAAACTTTATATATAAATGTGAAGCATATTACAGGACCACGCCGCTAACGCGAAACGGGTTTACGCCCATGAATGCCAGTGTATGAACAACAATCAATATAGATATACGGATCTACTATGCATCAATCAACATGCAATATCCCAATCTACTCATTTAGATTAATCACCACACTTAGATTTTTCCAAATCCAATTCACACTACAACAAAAACACCATATTACAACTTTAGTTTTACAACTGTGTGAAAAACACAGTTGTAATAAATGCTTTTTTACAACTGTGCAGAAAGCACTGTTGTAATAAATGTTTTTTACAACTGTGCAAAATGCACTATTGTAATAAACATATATATCACACCTTTTCCTTTTATTCGTTGTAATAGATGCCTATTACAAACTTCATGTTTATAATATATATATTTAATAACTAATTATATTGATATTTAATAATATTAATTAATATTAAACTTGAAAATCAATAATATTTATCAATTATTATTAAATAATTAATAGTTAATAAGTAGTAATTTATTTTTAATAGTTAATGTATGTTAACTACTTATTAATTAATGGTAACATAAGCTTTTAATAAATATTACTCTCGATTATAATTAACGAAGTAGATGCATATTTTTGACAGCTTTTACTTTTTAACAATAAAAAATTAATAAAAATTAATAAATAATAAAGTAATAATTATAAATAATCAATACAAAATTAGTATTAAATAAATAACACTTAAATAACAGTTACTGAAAGTTAATATATAATAATTAATAACTAGTATAAACTAATAATTAATATTATATTAATTTGAAATATGAAGTAATTCCTACCGATAATAAGTAATTAATAATTAATCAATATTTAGTTAATGGTTAAAAATTAATCAATATTCAATGATAATTAGTTTATAATAATTACAATTCAATATCTAATAATTAATAATTGGTCTTATACACATAATAATTAACTTTTAAATATTTATTCAAAAGCAATAAGTAATAAGTAATAATTAATAATAATTAAGAATTAATATTTTAATATAAGTTAATTTTCAAGAAATTCATTTCATATTCAATATAAATTTTCAATTATTAATTCTAACTTATAATATTTATTTTTACAAATTTTGGTGTAATTTTGACACTGTCCCATGAAAAATCAGCATAAGCGGGAAAGTCCGAAACTAAGGAGGGAAAGGTGAAAATTAGGCTCCAAATAATTGACGCCTTATAATTTTTCTCGTGTTCTTCCCCAGCTCAAACCTCTCCCAAATCCTCCCGTATTCCTCCCTATTTCAAATCAATTCAAATTCTTCCCCAAATTCTCTCGTATTCGTTCCTAAATTTGGTTTTATGCTTTATTTCAGATCTACTACTTTCTCTCTTATTCTTGTTCGCCTGGATTTGGTTCCAACTCCCATCGCTTCCATCTTGTGAATCTGGATCTGCCTTATCGTCTACTTTCGCCTTATCTTCCACTATAGGTGTGCTGCGAAACTGTTCAGCTGACAAGACTTCTCTGATTTCAGTATTAGTGAGGCTTGGTCGACGACTTAGTGGTTCTTTTGAAGATCTGATTCGATTGTAGTTGTTCTTTCTTCTGTGCATGGGTGGTAAGAGATTTTTGATCTTCTTTTATGGTTTGTTTGTTGATTTTTGGGGATTTCTATGTGAATGTTTGGACGGATTGCCTTAGTTTGCTTTGGCTTGTATTTTCGGTCTGAAGCCTATTACACCCGTAAGGGATAACGGAGTTGAGAATAAAACGTCTGTGGTGGCAATAACACCCCGTTCAATGTACTGTTTTAGCACGTGGAAATGTTTCCAAAACCAAACATTACAAAATTGAAATCATCACTTTTAATTGTTCATTTATTCCCATTACGTTTTTGTCTCGTTTCGTAATATTTTACCTGTGAAAGGCATCTAAAACGGCAGCATCTCCATAATAAGGTGGATTAGTAATTGGATGGTGTAGTAATATCTGTTCGGTAATTGAGAGGTTAAGAAAAGTCACACATGTAAACAAATGCGAGGGTTAAATATGGCAGCTATCGTCATCATTTGTTCATGTCAATGCTTTGCTGTCTTTGTTTTTACAACTGTCACTGATACGAGAGGATGGCATGCGATTGGAAATATATATTATTTTGAGATGAAGGATACTGGTTTCTTTGATTCTGATTGGGACTGACGCTGCTTTGAAGTTCGGTATATGATTGTGAATTTGAAGTAGGCATGTGAATTTGAAATGGAGTTGTCTGTAGGTAAATATTGCTAGACTAGTCTGTCTAAACTTTGGAATATGTATGTCCTATAATCCTGCATAAATGGTGAATCTTGTAGTATTCGTCTATGATGTTTATACGATAGTTGACCAATTAAGTTAATTGATGACCATAACAAAATTTTAATGGGTTATAGTAAACACAGCGTGAGTCCTAAAAAAATCAAACTTAGAAGTTTGCTGCATTGCTAGGTTGTATGCAGCATTATTTAGCATTCCTTTTAAGATCTTAAAAGTGTATTTTATTATACTTAATATATTGTAGGATTAACAATGTAATATGATATTTTGTTGTCATCTAGAATTTAGCAGGTTGAAACTGAAGGATTTGTTTCCTTACAAGCTATGGTGTATACGATGAGCATAGTAGTTCTGAAACTACATTTGCATTACTGTGTATTTATTTTATGAAAAAAAGAGGGCAAGGGTTTTAGCCGACTAGGTGCAGGCCTACATGTAGAAGTAAATCCAGTTTTGATGGCAGGAATGGTGTTAGTAGCTAGAAGCACAAGGGCATTGTTTGATCTTGTGGCCAGTAAGAGATATATTTACAATTTTGAGATTACACTAAGACTGTTTGGGCTTTTCTGAATAAGGTGCATGCGTAGAAGCAAATAATAAAAGATAATTAGAATTTTAATTGATTTTCACTTGTTATGCTGACCAACCAGGGTTATTCGATGAGCGCAGAGTTCATTTTACTATTATTACTTCCAAAGAAGCTACACCATAGAAGAAGGCTCCCATTCAAGTGAAATTCGAGATTCTGTATTTTACTGTATCTACAATTCAGGTATGCATGCTATTTCAATTTTCAACATGTTCATTTAATTACCATGTTCTCTTATGGAACTAAAGAACTTTTATATAGGTTCGAAACCTTAAAATAATCGAGAAGAGCGGATACCAAGCTCTCCCTTGGGTAAGGTACATAACGATGGCTGGCAAATATGAATTCAGACATATTACGTAGAGCGTTTATCATCTTTTGTTTGAAGACTCTAACAAATTGTTTACTCCAAAGACAAACACATGTATAACAGTGGAGTATACAGTATAGGAAAAGGATACTGGAACACATTACAAAATATTGAAGTCGATGCATTTGGTTTGTTGAGATTGAGGTTGAAGATGAATGAGGATTCGATGTGGAGCAGGAATGGTGTTCAATCGACAAAATTGAGATTGGCACATGGTGGGAGCAGGCTAGAGCTATTTGTACTTGCTTTATGTACTTGAGCTATTTGTATGATTTACAAATTCAGCGTATTATGTAAAAAAAATGATGAGAGTTTGAAAAACTAATACATTGTTTTGGTTCATATTTTAAGTTTGTTCGATATCTTCAGTTTTGTAGATAATATGCCGTGGAATGAATTCTTTTATTAGTAATATGTATATAATTCATGGATATATTACAAGTGTAAAAAAAATTTGTAATAAAATATATCACAACGGTTAAAAATAGTTGTAAAAATCACAACAACAACGGTGCAAAACTGTTGTAATAAGGTTTATTACAACGGTGGAAAAAAGTTGTAAAATATACATATTACAACGGTGTTGCAATGGTGCAGAAAAGTTGTAAATGATTTTAGTCTATTACAACTTCTTTATACACGACGGTTGGCCCACCGTTGTAAAATGTATATTACAACTTTTTTCCACCGTTGTAATATGGTCATTTTGTTGTAATGTCAATTTACAAAAATTATTCCTTTGGACTTTATTTCTTGATTTCTATTTCAAATCATTTGAAATACATATCTAACTTTTATATCAAAGTAGATTTCACTTCGGGATCTCAAATCAAATCATTTGGAAATATGAATTCCAAAACATAACAATGCATACAAACAAGTATGCAAACCAAATACCGAGCACGACCCTCAGACCGGGCAGTACGTGCCCAACCGAACGATATATATGTGCACCTCCCATGCATGGAGTAGGCTACACTGCTGATCACTCACCCTAAGGCACTGGATCCAGCCCCATACTATTAGTCGCTCTCGGGTTACCCGAATATTTAGCTACGTACTTGCTAAATCATTTTATATCCCGAAGTGGGGAAAATCATTTCACAACATAATAATCACAAGTACTTTCAAACTATATTACTTCACATAAGCAATTCACACATATGATTAGTCACTATTAATCACATAATCTTTGAGCTCGTACGTCTCGAAGAAGGGTGTTAAGCAAGAAAATAAATTCTCCACCACCAAACAGATACATCATTAATAGCAACTAATCGAATATGCGATGAACTACAATGTAAAACCATAATACATTTCCAAATCATTTCGAAATCATCGGGTTTTAGCCCTCGAAATCCATTCTGTTTTATAAAACATTTTTATAAAACATTCCCAATCCAAAATCGGGAATACATTTCTTTTCACTTAAGAAAAATATCATTTCAAAATCATTTATTAAATTTGAAATGAACACAACAACATCGCTACACATCTCATAGTCAAATCGTAAAGTGTTTGACAAGTTGTTAGCATACCAGTATTTCTACCCAACCCAATGCTAAATGTAAAAGCATATCTTGCTCATAAACTGGTCGAGCACAATCCAAACAATCAATAAAACACAATCAATATCAGCAACCAAGTGTATTTGGTTCAATCACATTTCATATTTCGGTAATTTAATTACCATCTATACATTCACAATCTAATTAAAGATTTATTCAAACTTCAATTGGTCTCGATCTCTAAATCATTTCTTACTGATTGTTCAACTTTCTGGAAATTAATCCTGCTTTTACTCGGGTTAAAAAATCAATGTCATTTAAACATAGTTCACGACTAACCCAAAATCCCATCAGTCTCTAACTGTAAATTAGTAAGAGAACAATTCCCTAAGTATTAATCCCGAAGGCCAATACCAACATCAGATCAATACCCAGAAAACCATTCAACTTAGCTAATCTCCAGTCAGTTTCCAATTTTCTAAACTCCATTGGGTTTAAGAACAGTATTATTAAAGACACCATTCATGACAAACCCAAACTCCAATTTAATATTAAATACAAGGCTCTTAATAGAAATTATATCAGTTTATATTCAATATCAAATTCTAAAATCAACAAATATCGTATTGGGAATAACGATATATATCTTCGAAATTCCTCCACAATATCCGTATAATCACGGAATCCAATATCGACATATTCTGAAGATAATTTCGATTCAAATCCGTTACAATTCATATATTATAAATTCTGGTTATTTTTAAAACCATTTCAAATCCAATTTATTTATTTAAAAATATTGGATTTATAATTCTAGTTCATTTCGATAAAAATATTTTTTTATCTTTTCAAATATGGAATTTTTCATCCTAATTCTTTCTAAATCATTTATTATGATTTTACACAAATTATTAATATTTTTAGTAATTTTATCAAGGCCCGTACAATCAGTTTCCAATAACAACCACTGAACTGCACTTACAGCGACCTTTTCCAAATTTGATTTGGACATAATTCCAAATCGAACCGTTAGATTTCAAATCTCTTGTATTCGTTGGAAAGTTATTTTCGATACGAACCCAATGGTTTCTAGGAGAATCCGAAGGTCGTATCTCCCGTAATGTTCGTTCGAAGTCAATGGTTGAAATTCGCGAACTGCCGCGGCGCAGCGTGTTCTACTCTGGCCATTATATATATACACAATATATATTATATATATTTCATCGATTTCCATTTAAAACCTATTTTATAAATTGTTTTAAATTCGTTTTCAAAACGATTTCAACTTCATATTCAATTTCAAATCAAAATTGAATATTCCATATCATCGTTATATAAATGGTAGTATTTTCAAAACATTAGATTTTGAAATCAATTCCTTTTCTATATTCATTATAGAAATGAATAAAATCAATATAAATAACGTTCATGTCAAAATGGAGTTAATCTAATCAACACGGATTTATATATTTAAATATATTCGTGTTCATCCCAAATCGGACATCAAAATCAGATTTTGATCTTTTATCGAATATTATTTTAAAATATTCATTATTTTAAAATAATTGTTATTTTAAAATATTCATTCTAACTGAACTGGAATCAGACACAATCAATTACCATATAATGTTGATTATATGGATTTCATACACACATGTATACAATAATAATCAAACACAATCAACCATCATCCAAAGTGCATTCTACACTGCATAAGCATTAAATATAAATATTTAACGCTTACAACATCTTATCAACTAATCGATTGACACACAACTAAATATTGGGATTAGTGTATGTCATATATCATCCCAATACTAGTGTGGGGTTTCAATCAACAAATAATGAATTTTATTTGTGCAGTTGGCGATGTGTAAAATTTATCGTCCCAATCAATATCAGTCAAATGGATGTACATAAACAAATCGTTCGATTTGTAAATGAATATTCATTTTATTCATATACACGTTAAGAATTATATTTTTAACGATAAAATAGTATATTCGGTTCATTTACACGATAAAAATGATATTTTTATTGTTCGAACATATTTTAGAAAAAAAATTCGGGATAACGGCGCGATACTAGAAACGGGATATGGTCTAGCCTTATCCCTCGCCTAATAATGGCGCACATCATACACAAACCAAATTCTAATCAATCCATTCAACCAAACAACCAAATAATCTAATCATCCAAACCAACAATCAAACAAGTCGTCCATGTTCTGTGAACGACGGGGAACTGTTCATATACGCAGTTATAAAATAAATAACGGTATAAGAAAATATGGTGAGGAGTTCTCACCTTTGGGTTCCACTCCGTCATTCTTTATTTCTGAATGGTATTATTTCCAGTGCGTAGCGTTCTTCACCGTGCTTCCAACGCAGTCTGTTTCACGCATTTGTATTAAAAATAAGATTTTTATTTCGCTACAACATTATAAAAATTATATTTTTATATCGCCTTTTAAACAATAAAAAATATATTTTTATTTCACTAACTTCATAATAAAAATCCAACTTTTACATCGCCACTTCATATATAAAAATCAAATTTTTATCTATTTAAAAATCGTACCTTTGCAACATAAAAATCATATTTTTATTATTTCTATAATATAAAAATCATATTTTTATTATCTCTATAATATAAAAATCATATTTTTATTTTGCTACTTCATTATGTACAAAAAAAAATCGAATCTTCTTATATTTCAAAATCTAATCTTTTCAAATCTAAAAATCTGATCTTTATAAATTATCTAATCTTGTTATAAGTAAAAATCTTATCTTGTCGCTTCTAAAAATATAATCTTTTCATGTTTTTAAAATCCAACCTTTTCTTTGTATAAATCCTAGCATTTCTTTGAAAAAAATGAAGGCCATATTTATTTTTAAATAAACTGAGATTTAAGCACAGATTAATTTTTACAAAAACTAATTTATATAAAAATTGATTTCATAAAAAAGAATATAAAAGAAATAAATAAATAAGGACTTACAGTCACTCGGAGGAGGAAGGGGGTTTAGGGCGCGCTGAGGTGGTCGGAGCACGGAGATGGCGGTAGTCGGAGCAGGGGGCGGGGTGGGGTCACGACCTAAATCAGAAGGGAGGAGGAAAAGCTTGGGGTTTGGGGGCTGGAATGGAGAGCGGAGGAGGGGAGAGAGGTGCGATAGGGGGGTTTCTCCGGCGCGGCGGCGTCACCTAGGGGGGCGCTACGAGGATCGGTGGCGGTTTTAATCGACGGGGCTAGGGCATCGGGGTACAACAGTTTCCCTCTTTTTTATTTAATTTTCTAATTTTGAAATGAACCGGGGGGGAGGGGGCTGACCGTGTTTAAAGGAGAAAATGGGGTTGACCCCATTAATATATACAGGAAAATAGGCTGAAGGAAAAGGTTAGAGAAAAATTTAGGCTGAAGGACAACAAGTTTGGAATTTAGGCTGAAGGACAAACTTTAGTGTAAAAGAGGAAATGATAGTGGACCCCCTGAATTCCTCTTTTACACTAAAAAGTGGCTTTGTGCCTAAAATCCAAACTTCTTGTTCTTATGACTTAAAAAGTTTCTAAGTTTTTCCTTCTCCCTAAAAGTTTCATTTTCGAACCCCAAACGGGACATGTTCGGTAAGCCAATTCTATCGTTATGATCAGCTTTCATCAAAATTAAAATATAAATCAACATATTGAATTTAAACGTACATTTCAATTTACTGGGGTCACATACGGACCCCAAAAATTCCAAAAAATATATTCCTGGCTTCGTATTAACAATATGGTCCGAACAAAACTAATTTCGTCGAATTTGGAGATCGTTTGAAAAATGGTCATTTTCTGGTCGATTCAAATTGACTGAAACTGTCAAAACACGTTTAACTTCACTACGCTCACATATTGATTCCAAAAATTATGAAAATTGGAATCTAGCAATAATTTGACATCTCGGATCCAGCAAAAGTAGTTTCATCGAAAACGAGGTCGTTTGCAAAATTGCCATTTTTAAGGTCCATATTTCCGTAACGACTATTCTGAATTTTCATCTGGCATAACTTTTTATTCCCGCTATGAAATTTGGATTTTTCAGATTTATATTCACAGGATCCTGGTTTACAGCTGGAATGATATTCGGAAAGCTCTGTATCCGTTTATCTCTTTCAGTTGTGTTTTGTATTATTTTCCGCTGCTATGTATTTAAATGTAATTTAAATCTCTGATATTTATCAAATGTATAATATTTATTCACACTATGTTATATTTTTGTACTGTGATGTAAATTGTTGTAATAAGCAATGAAATGTTCTTCTATTTGTGTTTTGATTCATCGTGTTCTCAACTCAATCCATTCTTTCTCTTCTCTTCGTAGACTGGGGAAGTTCGGGTCGTTATAGTTGGTATCAGAGCTTTGGTTAACTTAAATCTTTGGAGTGCAACTCATTAGAACAGAATAAAAGACTCATCAGAGATTGGATTAGTAATATCCTATTGGAGAATCCTCCTTAGAGATAGAATCAGTAGCATTCTAGAATGAGTGACTCATTAGAGATGGGGTTAGTAATGCCCTAGAATGAGTTGAGAGTTATATGCTTATAAATAACATATTTTTGATTATATATATAATCTGGTTTTAAAAAATATGTAACGATACAGATTTCGCTTGGACCCAATCGATCGCTAAATCGACCAAGACCGTTCAAAACCCGGATACGCTAACTCTGGGCATACAACACATCAGAACAAATAACAGAAGACTTTTATAAACATCATAATAATGTTACATCAGAGTACAACATATATCAGAGTATATCGAAATATAATAAAGTAGAAGATTAATTTACAATAAATGTAATAAAATGCAGCAGAAACAAATAAAATAACACAACGGAAGACTATCAATACTTTGGACACAGCTTTTCGCATCGATCCAGAATCCTGCTCAATGAAATGTCTGCAAAACAAGACTATTGACTGCCCGTGTGGAAAATATGGGCACCCAGAGTTTAGGCGAAAACAATAAACTTCAGGTCAGTCATGGGACTAGTGTAAGAAACTCTAAACAGTTATAAACTTTATATATAAATGTGAAGCATGTCACAAGACCACGCCGCTAACGCGGAACAGGTTTTCCCCCATGAATGCCAGTGTATGAACAACAGTCAATATAGATATACGGATCTACTATGCATCAATCAACATGCAATATCCCAATCTACCCATTTAGATTAATCACCACACTTAGATTTTTCTAAATCCAATTCAATTACAAAAATTATTCCTTTGGACTTTGTTTCTTGATTTCTATTTCAAATCATTTGAAATACATATCTAACTTTTATATCAAAGTAGATTTCACTTTAGGATCTCAAATCAAATCATTTGGAAATATGAATTCCAAAGCATAACAATGCATACAAACAAGTATGCAAACCAAATACCGAGCACGGTCGTCAGACTGGGTAGTACGCGCCCAACCGAACTGATATATAAAGGCTACACTGCTGACCACTCACCATAAGGCACTGGATCCAGCCCTATACTATTAGTCGCTCTCGGGTTACCCGAATATTTAGCCACATACTTGCTAAATCATTTTATATCCCGAAGTGGGGAAAATCATTTCACAACATAATAATCACAAGTACTTTCAAACTATAGTACTTCACATCAGCAATTCACACATATGATTAGTCACTATTAGTCACGTAACCTTTGAGCTCGTACATCTCAAAGAAGGGTGTTAAGCAAGATAATAAATTCTCTGCCACCAAACAGATACATCATTAATAGAAACTAATCGAATATGTGATGAACTACAATGTAAAACCATAATACATTTCCTAATCATTTCGAAATCATCAGGTTTTAGCCCTCGAAATCCTTTCTGTTTTATAAAATATTTTTATAAAACATTCCCTGTTCAAAATCGGGAATACATTTCTTTTTTACTTAAGAAAAATATCATTTCAAAATCATTCATTAAATTTGAAATGAACACAACAATACGCTACACATCTCATAGTAAAATCATGAAGTGTTTTACAAGATGTTAGCATACCAGTATTTCTACCCAACCCAATGCTAAATGTAAAAGCATATCATGCTCATAAACTGGTCGAGCACAATCCAAACAATTAATCAAACACAATCAATATCAGCAACCAAGTGTATTTGGTTCAATCACATTTCATGTTTTGGTAATTTAATTACCATCTATACATTCACAATCTAATTAAAGATTTATTCAAACTTGAATTGGTTTCGATCTCTAAAATCATTTCTTATTGATTGTTCAACTTTCTGGAAATTAATCCTGCTTTTACTCGGGTTAAAGAACCAATGTCATTTAAACACAGTCTACGAAAAACCCAAAATCCCATCAGTCTCTAACCGTAAATTAGTAAGAGAACAATTCCCTAAGTATTAATCCCGAAGGCCGAAACCAACATCGGATCAATACCCAGGAAACCATTCAACTTAGCTAATCTCCAGTCAGTTTCCAATTTTCTTAACTCCATTGGGTTTAAGAACAGTATTATTAAAGACACCATTCACGACAAACCAAAACTCCAATTTAATATTAAATACAAGGATCTGAATAGAAATTATATCGGCTTATATTTAATATCAAATTCTGAAATCAACAAATATCATATTAGGAATAATGATATATATATATATATATATATATCTTCCAAATTCCTCCACAATATCCATATAATCACGGAATCCAATATTGAAATATTCCGAAGATAATTTTGATTCAAATCCATTCCAATTCGTATATTGGAAATTCTGGTTATTTTTAAAACCATTTCAAATCCAATTTATTTATTTAAAAATACTGGATTTATAATTATAGTTCATAACTAGTTCATTTCGATAAAAACATATTTTTATCTTTTCAAATATGGAATTTTTCATCCCCCAATTCTTTCCAAATCATTTATTATAATTTTACACAAATTATTGATATTTTAATAATTTTATCAAGCCCGTACAGTCGGTTTCCAATAACGGCCACCGAACTGCACTTATAACGACCTTTTCCAAATTTGATTTGGACATAATTCCAAATCCAGCCATTAGATTTCAAATTTCTTGTATTCGTTGGAAATCTCTTTTCGATATGAACTCAATGGTTCAAGTTTTAGGAGAATCCGACGGTCGGATCTCCCGTAATGTCCGTTCGAAGTCAATGGTCGAAATTCGCGAACTGCCGCGGCATGGCGCGTCTTATTTAGGCCATTATATATACATATATTATATATATTTAGGTCAATGTTCTTATGTTTGTGTTCTGATTTGTCGTGTTCTCAACGCAATCTGTTCTTTCTCTACTCTTCGGAGACTAGGAAGTTCGGTTCGTTATAATTATGGAATTAGATGACAAATGTGATAAATTGGAAAAGGCTAACACAAATTTCAAAGGAATACTAAATTGAGCTGAGTTAAAATTGAGATGCTAAGAGATGCAAGGACTATTCTTGAAAAATAATTAGAAATATTGTAGAAAAAATGGAAGAATATAAATTATAAGTTGAAAATATGACAAATGACAAAATGGTTTAGAAACTAATATTCAAAACACTAACATTGGAATTGAAAATCTTAAGACAGAGTTAAATAAAATCAATGGAAACATTTCAAAGTTTAACAAAGGGAAGCGAAGTTTGGAAATTTGACAAAAAGGTTATAAAGCTCCATGATATTGAAATGGACTTGGTTTTAAGAAAAAACAAAAGAAATATAGTGCATTTTATGAGAAATTTAAAAATTCTAAAAACAAGACCAAATAAATTATTAAAATAGATATAAAAATTTGGCTAATGGATATTTAACTGATGTTGCAAATAGTAAAGATTATTTTCTTAAAGGTCCCAAACCCATCTAGGTATGACTACCTTCCTCTACGAAAACTTACAATACTAATGGAGGATGCAACCACCAATTAAATTTTGCTTACAAGTATCCCTAAGAAAATGCAAGGAGAAATGAATACTCGAGAACCGGTTCTCTTAACATATGATCGAAAATGCATAAAATGCTATTAATATAATGTATATTAATGGTGGAATAGTGGTGTTTGGAGACAATTCAAATTGATACACCATTGGCATTGGAGACATCATAAATATCAGTATATCTACTCTACTATAATCTCTAATGTTTTACTTGTCAAATATTTGAAGCATAATCTACTTAGTTTCTGTATTTAATTTCTTGTTTGTTTCTCTTGCCTATTATTTAAGATTCCTTTTTATCTCTTTCCATTCATTTGGGTGTCTTGTTTTATTTTTGTCTTGGTGTCCATCTTTGGGATTTGCTACATTTTAATATGCTAGAAAACCTTTTCTTCTCTTTTACTTTACATGTATTAGCATTGTAACTTTCTTCATCTTATTGAAAGAAGAGTTTGTGTGATGTTTGTAACTACATAGACGTGCTTTTCTTTTCTTTTTATGTGCATTCCTTATTATTCCAAACACACTTTTATTTGTTTTTTTTTCTTGATAATATGCGAAATCTATAACATTTCGTGCTCTAATACATTAGAATTTTAGGAAACCCCAAAGAACTACATGATTTCCCATTTTCATTTTATTTATTGCATTAAATAAAAAAGGTTTCTAATCATCATGTAACTGCATAGATAATTAATTATAAGTCCATATGCATTTATAATATTCTCCCTCATTTTACACACATAAAAGAATAAAATATTTAATCCATCAATTTTTAAAAAATTTAGAATGTTTATATCTAAGATAAATATATAGGGCTTATGTCAAAAAGTGCATACATCAAATCAATCAGCTTGCATATATTTATGATATTTATATCTAAGAATAAATATAGGTGATAGAGGGCATACATCCAACCAATCAATTTTCATAAGTTTAGCATGTTTTAGATCTAAGGTAGGAACGTAGTAAAATTGCATAATCGTATAAATTTTTGGAATAAAAGGACTCCTAAAAAGTTTCGATCCAATTTCTAAAAGAGATATTATGTTTACAGAAATCAATAAATAGGAAATGTCACACACTGTTGCCTTTAGTTACATATATGAGAAATCCTTCTAGATTTGAAGTGGAACAATTGACTAAAATGGATTCCTTCCTCCCTAAAGCTGTAGATCCCCCCTCTAGGTTTAGATTTGAATTATTTTCTTTTAATTTGATTTGGAAGCTGAGATATTGCATTCAAAGATTTCAGAAGGAAGAAGAAAAGAAAAAAGATAGATGGTTGGTTCTATTAGGTTTTGCTTTTTTATATAGGGGCTAGGGATTAATTTAGGTCATTCGATTAACCCTAAAAATTCTTTAATTACATCACAACCGCTGTATTTTTTGGCAAAGTCGATGGGGTTGAGTGGTCCCCTTCACTTTGTTGATAACCAAAAGAAGATTACATAGAAACAAGGAAAGCTAAACCAAATAAAAAGAAAACAGAGAAAAACATAGGTTACCAATCACTAGAAGACGAACAAAAACACAACAAATGTGGAAAGCGAATATCCATCATAGTACAGACATCATTTCCAAATGCCTAAATCAAAAGTGAAGTGCATCAACTGCATACCATCTCTTATTTTCATTAGAACTTCTTGCTTCAGTTGTGCGTTGGAGATTGCATGTTCAGGGTAGAATATTCGATCATTTCTAATTTTCCAAACATGCATAATGAATTTCTTTAATACAAAGGTGATGAGTCTTGCCTTTTCATCCCCTTTCATGCTGATACTATGAAGTGAGCTCCATTCCATAATTTTGTCTTGGGAAGTTTCTCCTCTTCCTAATCTGTCCACGACTTCTTTCCATGCTTCGAAGATGATATTGCATTCAAAGTAAAGGTGGTCGGTTTGTCTCTGGTTCATTATTACAGAATTCGCAGTAGATTGGCATCAGTTGTCCACGTGAAACCAGTTCAGGTTTGGTGAAAATAGCATTATGCTTCACTTTCCCAAAAAACAAGTTTTCTTTGGCTTCATTCAACCCTTTCTGAATGATACTCTTCAACCTATAACAAGGCATAGCTTTAATTTTAAGCAAATTCAGGTACATAACCTTAATACCGAATCTCTCAGCTGTCCATTTCTAAGCAACCCTATCTTCTTTAGGAACCATCATGTGATCAGCTTCTATTTTTTTCTAGAGTTTAATACAACTGCTATTGGATGTACTAGGTAGCACCACCCTGTGGTTAGTAATTAAACTATCAACATTAGCATTGCAATGCACACCAGAAAAGAGCTTCTCCTGGTGTGTAATTATGTTACTGAGGATGATCCTATAATCAAGCCATGAGTCATTCCAGAACTTAATAGAATTGTAAGCAGGGGAGATACATTTAAAGTAAGGTAGTATATCATTTCTAATTTTGAGAATGTTTATCCATGTCCAAATTAGATTATATGGTGGGGACAAAGTACAGAAATTTTGATCACTTATGATATGTTTATTGGACTGAGCCACCCAAATGCTATCAGTTTAATTCAGAAGGTTATCAATATGTTTAACAAAGGATGTCTTATTCTATGCTATTATATTAGTAATACCAAAATCACCTTTATTAATAGGCTTTTCAATCTAATTAAAAGAGATAGGAGTTGCATATTTGACATGAATGTTACCTTTGCTAAAAAAATCATAAAGGCACTTCCTATCATTTTAAGAAGTTTCTAAGGAAAAATAAATTGTAACACCCCAAATTTCAAATGACACTAAAAGAGGATAAATTAAGTAATAATTTATTTAATATTCAGAATTAAGGAAAACAGACTCTGCCATTGCATCCGTCTCGAAATTCTTGTCAAGATAAACATTTGGTTTTGCGTAAAACGGACATCGTATCAAGAAGTTATGAGCGTTTTAAGTTTGTATACGCGCAAGAGAAATAAATATATACATTTGAGTCATATAGGAGTCAGATATGAGTCAGCACCTTATCCAGGATCGTTCAAAAATCAAAATGGTAGAAGTCGAAAAAATTTCCTCTCTAGGGGGTCGACCTCCCTAGAGGGGTGTCGACACCGGGGTCGACCCCCTTAAGGGGTGTCGACACCGGGGTCGACCCACCTACAGGGGTTACGACACCCCTAGGGCTGATGTGGCATAGTCAGTTTGGAGGCTGACAGCTATAAATAAAGGTCCATTTTTCATGTTTTCTGTCCTGGAATGCAATAGAGGCCAAATGCTGTCAGTGACTGGACTAAACCTAATTCTGTTCATGTTATCCTAATCAAATTCGGAGATTCAAGCATAGATTCAACACCTACAACTTCTCTTCTATCATATTAACAATCCAAACACTGTGAGTTGGTTACTTTTAGGTTTAAATGAATAGAAGTAATTACTGAAAGACTGTGATTTGGACATGTTGTAAATTATGAATCTATACTGTTATTGGATCCTAAGCTATGTCATGATAGATCTACTTTTCTAGATCTAATTCAATTGTGGTTAATCTATTACATCACCTTTGTGGATCTTTGTTTATATCTATATTGTGGTTAATGTAACTCTGTCATTTTTGGACAGTTAAAACCTTGTTTAGATCTAATCCTTTATGTAGACAATCTTTTACCTGTCATATTGTGACCAACTTAGATATGTCATTATTTGAACATATAAATCTTTGTTTAGACCTAAACATGCTTGCTATGTCATCCTAATTATGCTAGATCTGTTTTTATGTCCATATTATAATTATGTTAGATCTATTTTTATCATTGCCTGTTCACTAGATCTATTTTTATGTCCACCTTATAATTATGCCAAAACATGTCTATGCCAGTATATATGTTCATGTCACCTTTGTTAGAATGATCACTGTTGTCATTTTTCCCATCACCTTTCCCTTTTTACTGTATATGCCTAGGCTACTTTCTAGCCTAGATATGCCGCCAAATATATGTGAATACGTTAGTTAGGGGACGGGGGAAAATATTAGATTTGGCATAATTTGATATGAATTTGGACATATAATCCATTATGAGTATAATTGGACATTTAGGCATAATTGGAAATTTGAATGTTAATTTGGTTATTAATTGGAGTAATGAATATGAATAAATTTGAAATAAAATCAATTACAATTATGGACATAATTGGGAAAAAGGGGCATAAAACCTATAATTGCCATAGGTATAATTAATAATAAACGCCTAGGATTAAAATTAGAAATTTTAATGGCACTTATGACATGAGGTTAGGTTGCATTAGTGGTGGAAGTCTGCCCGGACCCGACCGGCATTTCCAACAGCTACTAATGTTGAACCTAATGTGAGAGGTCTATGTGCACAAATACAAATCGGGCTAAGACGCGAGGTTAGACCCAGCTGTTGAATAAAATGCCCGAACACGACCGGCATATCCAGCATCCACAAGTTGTAGGCCTAATGTGGGAAGTCTAGCCCATTATAAACCATAAATGGACATGGTAATAAATTGGACTACTTAACCAAATCTAATCCATATAGATTGTATGATTGTGAACTAAAGTTAGGGATAAGTAAAAATTGGTTGGATAGTGAATGGGTTAAACAAGTCTAGAAGGGGTGGGTAATATTTACATATAGGGCCACAAATTTAACCCGATAAGGTTATGTAATTAAAGACACCTAGTGGTATACATGACCGGTTGGAATAATAAAGTTATGTAATTAAAGAAACCTTTTACGGTAAGCATAACTTGTAGAAATAATGGGGTTATGTAATTAAAGACACCTAGTGGTATACGTAGCCAAAGAAAACCTAGTGGGGATACAAGACAAGAGGGAGAGCTTGTATCATAATGTGTGGGATCTGTTTCATCCAGTAACCCGGAGTAGGTATCAAAACATGTACTCCGTACTAGGTCGGAGAAAGTGCACGCTTATTGGACTGATTATTAGAGATCCAAACGTGGAAGCGGTGTTGGCGGCGCAAACCGACCGGGCCATGTGCGTGCATGAGCCGGGTCGAAGGGGATAAGACGACCATTGAAACACCCCACCTTCGTTAAGGTCACTCATAAAGGGAATGCCTTAACTTTGGTGGAGGTTTATAAGTAAAAGTCACAGATAAACACAAGACAGATATAAATACACATATTTTAAATAGCGGAAAACAAGCAGGCTTTTATTTCATCAATGCGTGTTCATACAAAACATTTCCATAATTGTCTCAAAATACTTCCAAAATTACAACCTCGTTACTGTCTTGATTATTAAAGAAGCATAAAATATAAATAAAGTAACAAAAATCCCCATAGTGATATCCAAACCATAATCCGAGCAAAAGAGATCCAAACCATACATCTACGGCCTTGAAGCTTGCAAAGAGTCTGACTAAGCTAGGTTGTTTTCTCCCTGTGGACCGGGGGGGACGAAAGAAAAGAAGACGAAAAGAAAACAGAGTCAGGCATAAAGCCTGAGTAAATCTAGTGACTCTTCAGTATGTGAATAAGAAAAGGGCATGATAGATATAAACTGAAAACAGGAAAGTATCACAAGCTGAGGAAGTGCCGTTTAGAATCGAATGTACTATCGCACCCACACTATATCTCTGCACCTACTTGTATTTATTCCGACTGGCACCCTATGCTGAGGGTGAAGTGATCCCGTTTCTAAAGATGCACCCTATGCTGAGGGTGAAGTGATCCCCTTATTTTAAAGATCGTCTCCTACTCGCATAATCATCTGTGTCTTACGGCCCCCAGAAATTGTAGATACCTATGCTGGCCCTACCATGGGGTGTATCAAGTCCCATGGTGGCGACCCGACACAAACCTTAGAAGGCATAGGTTATACTACTGGTGCCCCCAGTGCCCTGTTTGTCTTCTCCGAAGTGTGTGCACGCCCGCACTCCGTTAGAACCCACTCTGTTGCACACACCGCTGTCGCTTTGACCGCTTACAATCAACCCAGTAATCGTGCCCCACCCTACCTAGTTTCAGGGTACCATGATACCTAACTGGGTTACTGCTGAAATGGGTCCCCGTTACTAGGGTTTTTTTATTCAAACATGCTAAATGGTTAAGTGTTTGTATTTACCTAACCCCCACCCATCAATTTCATTAACATGTTGAATTGGTTAAGTGTTTTAGTTAACTTAACCCTACCATCTGTCCTTAGCCTCTTAAAGCACCGACCACTCACATTAGACAGATATTACTACGGTTACTGGATGTGTTGGTCAGTTCCGGGAAGGTTTACACCGTAGCTCAGTCTAACCTCGGGTCCTTATTGGGCTCAATGCTTAACCACCCACATTGGACAGGTATTGTTGTGACTACTGGACAGCCGGGCGGGTCCGGGCAGGTTTACGTCACAACTCAATCCAACCTCGGGTTAAGCATACCGTGTTTTCTAAATTTACATATTTTATCACTTCTCAATTTTATATGTAAATGTCATGTCTTTTATTCTTGGGTATAACAATTCATACTGCTTAAATGTCATTGTCGTTGGCATGTGCCAAACATGCCAACATATATTTTTCATGTTTTACACCCAACGTTATTACCCCCGTTTGTACGTTCGCAACATTATAACAAATGTTGGGCTCGACACAATTCAGCCCAACTTTATAAACGTGAAAAAAAGGGGAAATCAAGAACATGTAATATTTTACAATACATAAAGGTGTGTGGCGCATGAACTTGCAATTTTGCGATTCAACTAACATAAATTATGGGTCATGTGAACTTGCATTCAAATCAGAGTATAACTAGGTAGGTGTCATATGAAATGGCATAGTTTAGGCTTATACAAACTTGGGTTTAAACATGTTTAACTTGGCATAATGTCAACCACAAAACTAACATGTTGTATGTTCACCAAAAATATCCAATTTTAACATCTAATCATATAGCCTATTTCAACATGAAACTTGCATAGTTTATGTAATCCAAACGGTACTTAACATAGATCCAATTATACTTGCAAATAAACATAAGAACGTGTTCATAGGTTTTGAGTCATGTAGGCATAAAAGGTCTCAAATCTAGAACATGTTTACATAAGCTTTAACTTAGACTTAGGGAACGTATATAGTCCATGCCATCAACATAAACATAAAGGGATCAATTACTAGTTTTTGCCACAACTTGCAAGTGCTATTATTTTCATATACAAATGTCCAATAGGCTTGCATCAATCAATTTATGCCACAAATATCAATACACAAGTCATGACAGAATTATTACAATACACAGAATTCATATCATTATTATACAATAACACAATTCTATTTTCATTTACATCGAATCACGTCACAGTTTTATTCATATTCTGAAAGATCACTATACTTACAAGGAATGCAGAATCTTGAATTCTGGATTCTGAGTTCTGAAATTGAGATGCGTTCCTTTGGGTAGATTAACGTTGCGTTGAATAATTTGATTAAGCTTTAGCTCTCTTCTTAATTTGATTCATCTTTAAGCTCCTCTCTCTTGACGGCTACGCTCAATTCTTTTCTGGCAGCATGACGACTCCAATCTTATTTTTTTGTGTGAATTTTAGTTAAGACTTAGGGTGTATATATAGATTTTTAGATTGTTTTGAGCCGTCAGATGAAGACAGGAGGAATCTAGACCATACAAAGTCCAAAGAGCCAATCCAGAGGTAACATGTCAGCCCTAATGACACATCGAGCCCCAGAAATTCGAGCCAGACCCAGACCCAGCCAGCCAGGTCGACCAGGTAGGTCGACTGGCAGGTCGACACCCAGGTCGACACTATGGTCGACCTGGGGTGACCAGGTCGACACCATGGTCGACCCTATGGTCGACCTGGTCCTTGGGCGGGAATTTTCCCGCCCAGCCCAGTTTGAGCTTATTTTTCGAATTTTGAAATTGAAACCGAGCTGTTCGAATTTTAAATTTTATTCTGAAACTTCCGAAGGTCATAACTCCTTCATACGGAGTCTGATTCACGCAAACTCGGACTCTATCTCAAGAAGAATTCCGAGACGAACGCAATGGCGTAACCCATTTCCCTTATTTTTCATTTAGAATTAAATACACTTTAATTTGTGAAGCTTAATGTTATAGAATTCATGGGGTGTTACATTCTCCCCCTCTTAAAAGGATTTCGTCCCCGAAATCTTTAAGTTAGGAAGAATGTATATCCTACCATCCAGTCGTCCATCTACTCAACAAAAAACACAGGCGTCCACTGACTTAAAAGACTTCTAATGCTTCATGATCATATGCATAGTGTGTGTACATGTCCTTATCTAATGCAGAAATCAGGCGGTCTACTGATTCAGTTGACCTCCTTAATGTGAATCATGTAAGTGTCGTGAATCCATTATGTATGCAAATTTTTCCTACTCATAATTCTACATGAGTGCACAACTTATTCATACAAATGCGACAACCATATGACAGCATATCAAGTTTCAACCATATACAAATGAGAATACACATATGCATATGCAGTATGAAGTGATTGAGCCGATCTAAGACCTAGGTTGTGTGTATATGCATCCACGAGCAACCACTTGCAGCCATCAACCATAACATGTTTCAAATACATGTTTACATCCAAAGGGGTTTCTACCTAAGGATAAAGGATAATATCGAGGAGATATACCTAAAAAAAGATAGATACAAGCACAACTTAAGGAAAAAGAGAGGTCAAAGATGTACCCTCAAAAAGAAAAGGGTAGGCCGCGCGTATTCTATCCTCAGTTTCCCAAGTCGCGTCTTCCTCGGCGTCGCTCCACTGAACCTTAACGAGCTTCACTTCGCAGTTGCGTAGCTTTTTGATTTCAGTCCCTACGATTCGAGTTGGAACTGCCCTCACAGTTGCTTCGCGTTCCACTTCGGCCTCTTTTAGAATGCTTGGCTCCGCCACTTCCGCTGATTCATGTAGACATTTCCGGAGATGAGAAACGTGAAAGACATTGTGAATTCCAGCCAATCTTTCAGGCAGATCAACTCTATAAGCCATTTTCCCAATCTTCTCGATGATAGGGAACGGTCCTACAAATCATGGCGCTAGCTTTCCTGCGGATCCAAAGTGAACGACGTTCCTTAAAGGAGATACCTTAAGGAAAACCCTGTCCCCAACCTCAAACTCAAGGTCGGTCCTTCTCTTGTCTGCGTAGGATTTTTGTCTATCCTGGGCTGTCTTCATCCTTTTTTGTATTAAGTCCACTTTCTTTGAAGTCTCTCTGATCAAGTCTGGCCCAAGTATAATCTTGTCAGTGGACTCCCACTAACATGCTGGTGATCGGAAAGGTCTTCCATACAAAGCTTCGAAGGGCGCCATACCGATTGTGGCCTGGTAACTGTTGTTATAGGAGAATTCCACTAAAGGAAGGTGATCCTCCCAAGTTCCCCCGAAGTCAAGAACGCACGGTCTTAGAAGATCTTCTAGTACTCTATTCACCCTTTCTGTCTGACCATCAGTTTGGGGTTGATAGGCCGTGCTCAAACATAACTGCGTGCCGACAGCTTCTTGCAGACTCCGCCAAAATTTGCTCGTGACGATGGGGTCTCTGTCACTCACTATGCTGGAGGGTATTCCATGGAGTCGAACTATTTCCTGGAGATAAAGAGAAGCTAGAGACGAAGCAGTCCTTTTACTCTTGATAGGTATAAAGTGGGCGCTTTTAGTAAGCCTGTCCACTATTACCCAAAAGCTAGTATTGCCTCTTCTTGACCTAGGCAACCCGTCAATGAAGTCCATTGAAATGCTATCCCACTTCCATTGCAGGACTTCTAGAGGACGTAGCAGTCCTCCAGGCTTCTTCTGTTCCGCCTTGACCTGTTGGTAGGTCACGCACTTAGAAACGAAATCTGCCACGTCTTTCTTCTGTCCGCTCCAAAAAAAAGTTCTTTTTATATCCTTGTACATCTTACCACCGCCAGGGTGTATAGTCATCTTGGAATGATGCGATTCCTCAAGAACCTTCTTTATCAACTCCCTTGCTTGTGGGACGCATAATCTTCCATCCCGCGTCAGCCAACCCTTATCATCGATGGCGTATCTACTCAGGTGACTAGAAGTCTCACCCCTAATAAGTTTATCAATCACATCAACAAGCTGAGGGTTTTCACGTTGTGCAGGCCCTATTGAGTCCAAGAGAGTAGGGCGTACTTCGAGAGATGCTAACAATCCCGTTACAAAATCCGAGGAGGGCCTAAAGTTAAAACTGGCTATATACTCCAAGCTTTGCCTTTCCACAAAGAGAGGGCTTAGGGTCAGTTTCGTTCGGCTCAACGCATCTGCTACTACGTTGCCTTTGCCGGGAGTATAGGAAATTTCAAATTGATACTAGGCAAGGAACTCTATCCACCTTTGCTGCCTCAAGTTAAGTTCTTTCTACGAGAAAAGATACTTCAACGATTTATGGTCAGTATATAATTCGAACTTCTCACCTAGGAGATAATGGCGCCAAGACTTAAGCGCAAAGACGATGGCGGCCAACTCAAGATCATGGGTTGGGTAGTTCTTTTCATGCACTTTCAATTGTCTTCCACCATAAGCTACTAACCTTCCTTCTTGCATCAGAACAACACCTAGCCCAGTACCGCAAGCATCCGTATATACTGTGAACATTTTGCTTCCATCTGGCAAAGTCAGAACTGGGGCTGTTGTGAGAGCCCTTTTTAATCGTTGGAAAGCAAACTCACAATCCAAATCCCAAGTGAACGCTAGATTCTTCTATGTTAGCCTTGTGAGTGGAGCTGAGATTTTTGTGAAATCCCCAATGAATTTTCGGTAAAAACCAGCTAGCCCAAGAAAGCTTCGAACTTCGGTTGCATTTCTTGGTGTCTTCCAATCTTGCACTGCCACCACTTTCGCGGGGTCTACAGCCAACCCCTCTTTGGACACTATATGCCCCAGAAATCTTACTTCCTTTCTCCAAAAGTGGCACTTGGAGAATTTGTCTCTTAGCTGATGTGCACGGAGAGTATCCATGATCTCTTTCAGATGCTGAGCATGTTCTTCCTCATTCTTTGAGAAGATCAAGATATCATCTACGAAGACCACCACGAACTTATTGAGGAATTCTCTGAACACCCTGCTCATCAGGTCTACGAAATAAGCGGGTGCGTTCGTCAAACCGAAAGGCATGACAAGCCACTCGAAGAAACCGTCTGGGGTCCTAAACGCCGTCTTATCAATGCTATCTTCAGCTACCCTTAGCTGATGGAATCCAGTAGCTAGATCAAGTTGGGAGAAGACTGACGCACCTACAAGCTGATCAAACAAATCGTCTATTCGGGGAAGCGGGTGTCTATTCTTCTTAGTCAGCTTGTTCAGCTCCCTATAGTCCACACAAAGACGTAGTGAACCATCTGCTTTGGTGGCGAACACCACTGGAGCACCCCATTCCTAGATACTCCTTCTTATAAACCCCTTCTCAAGAAGCTCCTTAACTTGCTTACTGAGCTCCTTTCTCTCCTTTGGAGCCATGTGTCTAATAGGCAGAGCTAAGGGCTTTGCATTATCCACAAGATATATGCGGAAGTCTATTTCCCGCTTTGGAGGTAAGCCTTTCACCTCTTCAAAGACATCCGGATATTCCTGGACTACTCTAACTAACTGCAAATTCTCAATAGAAGTGTCAAGCGACTCTAGATAACTAAGCATAACAACATTCAAGGGATTACAAGAAATTTCTAGAGTGTTACCGAGTCGAGTCAAGAGCCTAACCACTCTTTTCTCACAATCAAGAATGGCACCATTACTGGATAACCAGTCCATGCCTAAGATCAGTCCATACCCTGAGAAGCCCAAAACAAAGGCACTATATCTAAATTCAACACTTAGAATAGAGATTTTCAAATCCAAGCAAATCATCGACAAATAAGCCGAGCCGCCAATTGGATTTGAAACAACCAAGGGTTCTTCTACCATACTAGTGTCTAGGTGCAGAGATTCTACTAAAGCAGATGAAATAAAGGAGTGTGATGCACCAGAATCAAAGAGAGTGCGAACTGGATGATCATACAGATAAACTAAGCTTTCTACAGAAATATTTCTACCTCGTTCCTGTTGAGGTGCCGTCAGCGCGTGAACTTGTCCGCCTGAGATAGATGCAGCCCTCTGTCCTTGCCCCCGCTTCTTTGGGCAGTTCTTAGCCAAGTGTCTAGTCTCGCCACACCTGAAGCAACCACCATTCATCTTTGCCTTCTTCTTTCTATAGTCTTTTTCTATATGTCCCACAATGCCACAGAAATTGCACTTTCTCTTTTCACGGGATTTGTTATTCTTCCCGCCTTTCTTGAAGTCTGTTTTCTTAGCCTGTAAACCTTCCTTCTTTTCTTCCACCTTAGTCTCTTTCTTTCCCTTGTCCTCCTCGTGTAGCAATGTCATGTCCACTAAGCTTTCATACGCCGCTCCCGTGGATACATGAGTCATAGCAAGGCTGTGTAGAGGCTCATTCAGACCATTGACGAAGTCAAGGGCCTTCTTGTGTTGGGTGTTTACTAAATCAAGCCCAAATCTGGCCAGCTGATTAAACTGATTAACGTACTCCCTGATTGTCATACTTCCCTGTTTCAGAATTAGGAACTTCTCCATTTGAAGGCTTCTTTCAGCTTGGGAGAGGGATTTCATCTCAAATCTCATCCTGAAGTCTTCCCATGTTTCCACTAACCTTTCAGCATGCGTAACTTCCCACCAATAGGAAGCTTCATCCTTGAGCAACCAAACTGCCAGTTGTATCTTCTGCCTGTCATCAACTTCGAAGATAACGAATAAATCTTCAGTCTCTTTCAGCCAGTTCCTTGCTACCACAAATGATTCAGTTCCATAAAAGTCCTTTCCTCCCATAGCCTTGAAGTCTCTACATGTCTTAGCGAAATTGTTTCCACGAGGAGGAGGAGGAGGAACTGCTGCCACTGGAGGAGGAATGTATGCTGGGCCCGTACCATTGGCCCTAGCCTCTAGGTACCTTCGGAACCAGCCGGGTACAGGTACTCCTTCCGGAAGGTTAAGGTCTCCAGACATGCTGAAACAAAAGGAAAGGTTCAAACGAAGGATAGATAGATAGTGCATATGGCTTTTAGGGGATTATGCCTTTTAGAATATCAAAACTTTGCTTGAAAATATGCTTCTTTAAACTTCTTTTTGAAAATAGCTTCAAAAACTTCTATTTAGTCTGGTAAAACCTATGCTCTGATACCAAGTGAAACACCTCACCTCCGTTAAGGTCACTCACAAAGGGAATGCCTTAACTTTGGTGGAGGTTTATAAGTAAAAGTCACATATAAACACAAGACAGATATAAATACACATATTTTAATCAGCGGAAAACAAGAAGGCTTTTATTTCATCAATACGTGTTAATACAAAACATTTCCATAATTGTCTCAAAATACTTCCTACATTACAACCTCATTACTGTCTTGATTATTAAAGAAGCATAAAACATAAATAAAGTAACAAAAATCCCCATAGTGATATCCAAAGCCATAATCCGACAAAAGAGCCATACATCTACGGCCTTGAAGCTTGCAAAGAGTCTAACTAAGTTGGGTTGTTTGCTCCCTATGGACCTTGGGGGGGGAACGAAAGAAAAGAAGACGAAAAGAAAATAGAGTCATACATAAAGCCTGAGTAAATCTAGTGACTCTTCAGTATGTGAATAAGAAAAGGACATGATAGATATAAACTGAAAACAGGAAAGTATCACAAGCTGAGGAAGTGTCGTTTAGAATCGAATGTACTATCGCACCCACACTATATCCCTGCACCTACTTGTATTTATTCCGACTGGCACCCTATGCTGAGGGTGAAGTGATCCCATTTCTAAAGATGCACCCTATGCTGAGGGTGAAGTGATCCCCTTATTTTAAAAATCGGCTCCTACTCGCATAATCATCTATGTCTTACGGCCCCTAGAAATTGTAGATACCTATGCTGGCTCTACCATGGGGTGTATCAAGTCCCATGGTGGCGACCCGACACAAACCTTAGAATGCATAGGTTATACTACTGGTGCCCCCAGTGCCCTGTTTGTCTGCTCCGAAGTGTGTGCATGCCCGCACTCCGTTAGAACCCACACTGTTGCACCCACCACCATCGCTTTGGCCGCTTACAATCAGCCCAGTAATCATGCCCCACCCTGCCTAGTTTCAGGGTACCATGATACCTAATTGGGTTACTGCTGAAATGGGTCCCCGTTACTAGGGTTTTCTAGTCGAACATGCTAAGTGGTTAAGTGTCTGTATTTACCTAACCCCCACCCATCAATTTCATTAACATGTTGAATTGGTTAAGTGTTTTAGTTAACTTAACCCTACCATCTGTCCTTAGCCTCTTAAAGCACCGACCACTCATATTAGACAGATATTGCTACGGTTACTGGATGTGCCGGTCGGTTCCGGGCAGGTTTACACCGTAGCTCAGTCTAACCTCGGGTCCTTATTGTGCTCAATGCTTAACCACCCACATTGGATAGGTATTGTTGTGACTACTGGACAACCGGGCGGGTCCGGTTAGGTTTACGTCACAACTCAATCCAACCTCGGGTTAAGCATACCGTGTTTTCTAAATTTACATATTTTATCACTTCTCAATTTTATATGTAAATGTCATGTCTTTTATTCTTGGGTATAACAATTCATATCGCTTAAAAGTCATTGTCATTGGCATGTGCCAAACACGCCAACATATATTTTTCATGTTTTACACCCAATGTTATTACCCCCGTTTGTACGTTCGCAACTTTATAACAAATGTTGGGCTCGACACAATTCAGCCCAACTTTATAAACATGAAAAAAGGGGAAATCAAGAACATGTAATATTTTACAATACATAAAGGTGTGTGGCGCATGAACTTGCAATTTAGCGATTCAACTAAACATAAATTATGGGTCATGTGAACTTGCATTCAAATCAGAGCATAACTAGGTAGGTGTCATATGAAATGGCATAGTTTAGGCTTATACAAACTTGGGTTTAAACATGTTTAACTTGGCATAATGTCCACCACAAAACTAACATGTTGTATATTCACCAAAAATATCCAATTTTAACATCTAATCAAATAGCCTATTTCAACATGAAACTTGCATAGTTTATGTAATTCAAATGGTACTTAACATAGATCCAATTATACTTGCAAATAAACATAAGAATGTGTTCATAGGTTTTGAGTCATGTAGGCATAAAAGGTCTCAAATCTAGAACATGTTTACATAAGCTCATGCCATCGACATAAACATAAAGGGATCAATTACTAGTTTTTGCCACAACTTGCAAGTGCTATTATTTTCATATACAAATGTCCAATAGGCTTGCATCAATCAATTTATGCCACAAATATCAATACACAAGTCATGACAGAATTATTACAATACACAGAATTCATATTATTATTATACAATAACACAATTCTATTTTCATTTACATCGAATCACATCACAGTTTTATTCATATTCTGAAAGATCACTATACTTACAACGAATGCAGAATCTTGAATTCTAGATTCTGAGTTCTGAAATTGAGATGCGTTCCTTTGGGTAGATTAATGTTGCGTTGAATAATTTGATTAAGCTTTATCTCTCTTCTTAATTTGATTCGTCTCTAAGCTCCTCTCTCTTGACGGCTACGCTCAATTCCTTCCTGGTAGCATGACGACTCCAATCTTATTTTTTTCTGTGAATTTTAGTTGAGACTTAGGGTGTATATATAGATTTTTAGATTGTTTTGAGCCGTCAGATAAAGACAGGAGGAATCTAGACCATACAAAGTCCAAAGAGCCAATCAAGAGGTGACATGTCAGCCCTAATGACACACCGAGCCCCACAAATTCGAGCCAGAACCAGACCCAACCAGCCAGGTCGACCAGGTAGGTCGACTGGCAGGTCGACACCCAGGTCGACACTATGGTCGACCTGGGGTGACCAGGTCGACACCATGGTCAACCCTATGGTCGACCTAGTCCCTGGGCGGGAATTTTCCCGCCCAGCCCAGTTTGAGCTTATTTTTCGAATTTTGAACTTGTAACCGAGTTGTTTGAATTTTAAATTTTATTCTAAAACTTTCGAAGGTCATAACTCCTTCATACGGAGTCCGATTCACGTAAACTCGGACTCTATCTCAAGCAGAATTCCGAGACGAACGCAATGGCTAACCTGTTTCCCTTAATTCTTTCATTTAGAATTAATTACACTTTAATTTGAGAAGCTTAATGTTATAGAATTCATGGGTTGTTACAACCATGACACCTGTAGATATGGGGTTATGCATATCAGCGAGGGGTTGCCACTTTCGGACGTGATACATCCTAATGTGGGGCCGACACATAGTATCTGTGGAGTAGGGAGCCGATTGATTCGGGTAGTAGTAAGGGTACCTTTGGACCTATGCCTAAGTATACCATCTTATTGTGGAAGGTATCATCTCATTATGGTTGTACTAGCAATAGTGCAGAGTAATCATTAGAGAAGCGTATACACCTTATCCTATCCACCTTGTCACACCTACCATTTATGTAGTGATATCTCTTATCCACTTTATATGCATGTCATGCTACTTTTATTTATTTACTTGCTAAAAGTAACTAGACTCGCCGGACTTTATGTCTGCCCCTTTTGTTTCCTCTTCTTTCTTCCGTCCACCCCCCCCCCCCTCAGGCTCTTAGGGAGGAAACACTCAGGCTTAGTCAAGACTCGGATATCATCTTGTTAGAGCTGCTTTCGAAGTATGGCTCAAGTTATTATCTCCGCTATGGATTTGTCTCTTTTATTTGGGGAATTATGTTTTCTTTTAAGTATTTATGAACTCTGATGGTACAAGACAGAAGTCATGTTATTGTAATGGTTTTTGTGACTTATGGTAGTTTGGACCACGATGTATGATTTGTGTTTGAAATAAAATTTTGAATTTCCGCTGCTATCTTATTTATATCTGTCTTGTAATACTTTGTGTCTGTTTACCTATAACGCTTCACAAAACTTAATGCATTCCCTTTGTGAGTGACATTAACGGACGTGGAGTGTCACACTTGGTATCAGAGCTGACGGTTACCAGAATAGATAAAAGTTTTTGAAAACTATTTTCAAAAAGGTTTTAAAAGAACGCATTTTAGAAAGAAAAGTCTATTTTTAAAAACATATTCCCCAAAGCCATATGTAATATCTCTCGATTTTCCGCTTGATTCTTTTTTCTTTTTGTCTGGGGAAACAATCCTTCCGAAAAGGTGTCCCCATTGCGGCAGGGCTCCGTAGGCATGTTAAGACTATGGCACATGTCGAAGGGCAATGATGTTTATAACCTCCATCTATAGCCACAGTAGTTTCACCTGCGGCTAACTTTCTAAAGCTTTTGAGGATTTCCGTACGATGGAGCATCTTTCGGGAGACTAGTTATCTTGCTATACAAGGATGGTAAAAAAGGAGAATATGGAAGTTAAGACTGAGGAAACATCGCAAAATAAGAAGGTGTGGCCCAAGAAGGGGCAACAGCAACAACAACAACAACAGTAGAAGAAAAGTAGAAGAATGACAAGGGCAAGGATAAGAGAAAATGTCACAATTGTGGGAAAGAGGGTCACTTGGTCAAAGACTGTAAGCAAAGGAAGAACTCTTGCTACCATTGCGGAGAGGTCGGACACTTCGCTAGAAAGTGCCCGAAGAAATAGGGATCACATGGATATAGTCAAAGGACATGAACTTCTAGGGAGCAGGTGCATGCTCCCGCGATTAGTGCTTTTAATAAAGGTAGAAAAAAATTCTGTGGAAGGTTTAATTTCTCTTTCGAACCACCCTATTAGAACACTTTTTGATTCTGGCGCTTCATTTATATCAAGTTCTATAGTTGAATCTCTGCACTTAATTACAAATATGGTAGTGGATCCCATAGTTATTTCAAACACCATTGGTGGTTCGGCCCATTTATCTATGATTTGTTGGTGTAACGACCTGGATTTTTGCCGAATTATTTTGAACATTTAAATTTATTTTAAATGTTGTATTGGAAATATAAATGGAATTTTGTATGGAGTTTATTAATAAAAACGATGATTGAACGTATAATTTATAATATAATTTAAATGGAGCTCGTAATGTCATGGTAGTTTGTAATTTAACGTTTTGAACTTCAATTGAATATATAGAAGCCAATATAAGTCAGATTTATATAGAACAAGAAACGTTCAAATCTATTTGATTATATTTTTCTAATGGAACTAAAAAATCATAATTTCGTCCTGTTGATTTCTAGTTATGACCAAATCAAATTTTCAAATAGTCGCCATGGAATTCATTTTTAAAAATATAACGATTTATTATATAAAATAAAAGGGATTTTTAATATAGTGAATATCGATTTGGTGTGAAACTCAACCGGAGGTATTTTATGTGGATACTGTATCAAATTCTCCTCGAGTATGTCTGGTTGCAATATTTTATTATTGTTATATTAAGATATTTTAAAATTAATTTATTTTAATTTAAATTGGACCCTTAAAAAGGACTATTATTCAAATGGCATCTGTTTTCGACGAAACCAGTTCCATCATGTCCGGAATATTTTAATTATTGTAAGATTTCAAGTTTCGAGCCAATTGGAATTGTTTCATGAGTGTGCGAAATTAAAACGTAAATCAATCAATATATTTAATATTCAAAATTTGGCTATATTTCCAAATGGACTCCAATTTGAACGAAACAAGTTCCGTTGTGTCCAAAATGCCATGCTATATCAGATGGTCAATTTTTGTCGCGACTAAAGCTTAAAGGTGATCATATTAATTTAAAACGTTCAACACGGATTTACAATGGAATATACTGGGAATATTCTAAACCTTATTATAAATAATCATTAACCTCCCCCAAACCCTCACAATCTCTTTTTCAGGTCAATGCAAAATTTGAGCCGCCATGTCCATCTTCTAAAACAAAACCGCGACTTCAAAAATATCTAGCAATTCCTACAAAAATCTATAAATCCCAAAACTCGCACTCTCGTAATCCTCATTGCTTCCTCATTCATATGCCCTAATTATTGGGTTCGGTTTACATCACTGTTGTTCGATTTTGGAAGAGGAAAACTTAGGGTTTCGAACTGCTTGTGGAGGTGAAGGAGTTGGGTCGGTCAGAGGGAAAAGTGATGTTCAGGTGATCAAAGCGCACTCGTGGGTTAAGTCTCGTGAAAATTAGGTAGCCAAATTATCGATGTTTACTATTGTGGGTAGTTTATGTCGTGGAGATGGACCGGGTGAGCCTGAGAAGACAAAACAAACGATGGCGATGGCACTAATTTACGTTGATCGGAGGGGGAGGTAAAAAGGGAAATCACGACAACGTCTGGGTAGGGAGGAAAGTTTTATTAGCTGGTTTGATAGTTTTCTGGAGGGAGGTCAGCACATGTAAAACGTGATTAAGGGTGAAGTTCGATGGTGTAGTCAATTTTTGGATTGACGTTAAAGAAAGAAGGTGAAAGGAGGTTATGCATGTAGAAGGACAGACTGTTATGGTTCTGGTATAAAGAAGTTATAGTATAAATTATTAAGTAACAAATTGATTTTGGTGGAGGCAGTCAAATGGAGTTGTATTTTCTGCGCAAGGAGTAGGGATCCAATGGAATGTGATGGTAAGGATTGTGTATGAAGAATGTGATGAAATCAGTTTTGGATGAAGTAATATGCGAAGATTATTATGGAGATAAGAGGAACATGGTAATGGGGAATAAGGGTGAAGCAGGCTTTCAATTCTTTCAGCAAGGAGGAAAAAGCATTAAAGATTTGTGGGGATCAACGTTTGGTTATGGGATGAGTTGTACGGTTGAGTGGATGAGTAGGAAGAAGAAATTGCCATTTAAAAGTGTGGATTTCATCTCATAACGAACAATAGCTAGGTTTACAAATCACATTAAAATATATTTCAACTATTCTTACTAAATACTACGTGTATAATAACTATTCTAGTACAGGTAGCTTATTCACATTACAAATCATATAATAATAATTAAATCATATCATTAACTATTTGCATAGTCTATCAGACGGGTTGGCATAAAAATAATTAGCCGTAAAATTTAAATATTTAGGGTAACTAATTATTTTAAGGTAAGCTAACAACGATTTAATTCATATCCATGTTTGTAATAGTAATAACATGTTCATACAATTGCAGAATTACGCGAAAAATGGTCACATTGGAATCGTAACAGCAAGATCTACATTGTGGAACCGATATGGCCAAGAACAGAACTACGGGAGTTTTGTGATAAAATCAAACATTTGTTTGATTTTAAACAAAATGAAAAGCAGAACCGTCAACTGCAAAGAAATGTGATTAAACTCGCTAACTCTGACTCGTTATATTTTTATATAAACGAGGTTTAAATTTATTTATAGTAATTTTGTACTATGTGCTGGTTGTTTGGATGAATCGGTTATAAAATTGGTTGAAATAATTGATATAGTTATATCGTTGATCGATTATTAATTCGGTTCACCATGATATTTCATATTAGTGTGAAATTAGTATTATTGACGTTATTAACATCTGTGGATGCAGGGAAACAAGTTGGAGGTATCCAACTGGATTCTTCAACATTTTATTTACTATTTTATTTATTATGATATCTAATGTGATATATGACCAGTAATTGATTATGTTGTGGTTGAATTACATTGGCCCATAATTTTGGTATTTAAACACCGTAAAATATTTTAGAAAGCAGAAAAGAAATTTGAGATTTAAAAAAAAAGGAGATTATTTCCAAAAATAGAAATTAGATTTCAAATGGATTTAAAATAGAAACATGGTTAATAAATGTATAAAGTAGTTAGACTTATAAGTGATGTTTTTAAATAAAGTGAAATATCTATCGTTGGATAATGTAAAAATATAAATTCAAGTTGAATTTATATAAGTAAAGTGGAAATCGCTGTTGACACCGATGTTTGAAGTGGGATTTAAATGCAGTAGTTGTAAAAGAGATTTGGGTTGAGAAAAAGAGAATTCAAATGGAAATTTAAATAAGAAGAGAAATAATAAATCGATTTCAAAGGGAAACGATGGGTTTTATTCCAAATTTGGAATATAAAATAAATTGAGATAAATCCAATGGATTTATAAATAGGAATTTGGCTATGTCGAATTTTATACAAATGATTTATTTCCTAAAAGGATATTTAAATTTTATTTAACATGAACTATAATTTAATTTAGACACATTAAGAAGTTAATATTTCAGTAAATTCTATGTTTTGGAATAATACATAAAAAGGGATTTATATAAATCAAATTAAGTTAATTTCGGAAGTTATAGAATGCATAGCTTATAAATACATTCAAAAGAAAACTTGAATTGCTTAAAATAAACGTAAAGTGTTAATTGAGTAACAACTCTATTAACAGAGTTTATAAATGAAACAGAATATGATGTGGTTTCAAAAAGATACTCGACAACTAGAAGTAGAGCAGTAATGATACTTATAAATAAAAATCAAGTTGATTTGAATAAACAAGTTTAGATTTAAATTCATATTTGAAAATGAAAAACAGTTTGTAACCAAATGTTTACGAATGGGAATGGTTATAAATTAATTTGGTAATTATTTGGAAAGGATAAATTTGAAAGTGAATTTGGAATTCGAGTTAACTTGAAATGGTAGATAAATTCCGAAGTTTGGAATAAAATCAAATATAGATTATTCGAGAGAGAGCTGTTTATTAAAATTCGATTATCTCGAATTTAGGGAAGTAGTTATTTTTACTTTCCATTTTGAATCAAATCTAATTATTTAATTATTCACTTGTAAATTGAATTAATAAGTACAAGTTATATTTTTATATACCAGATATCTGGGAACAACGATTATAACGCTACCGTTATAAATCTAAACAACGATTATAATGCTACTGTTATAATAAATGTTTTATAAATCTAAACAGCAATTATAATGCTATTGTTATATTAAATGTTTTAAAAATCTAAACAGTGATTTTAACGCTAACGTTAAAATAAATGTTTTATAAATCAAATATTTGGAAACAGCGATTATAACGCTACTGTTATAATCAATATTTTCCATAGAAGAAATGGATTCTTAGATTGAATCTGAGAGTCACATAAGTGATGTTTTGTTCGAAGTTGTGAGGTTTGACTATTTCAACGTTGAGAATGTTGTTCAATTAAGGTCTGAGAGGTAACTATACCCCAACTTGATTGACTTCATGATTGATGGAGGAATGGTTAAGGTTCGATAGTGAAGATTTGTTGGCAATATGGTTAGTAAATAAATGATTAGTGGTTTGTGTTATAATAATGATGTTTTATAACATCGCGTTATTTTAAAGTATTTTGAAATGGTTCCACAAATAAAATGGGAGATATTTTCTATGCGTAGAAAACAAAATGAATTGGTCAATGAGGAATTAAGGAATAGAATATGGAAATATTTTCCCAAATTAATAAGGTATATTTTCTAAATATAGATTTCGTGAATATCTAGAAATATTTTCTAACTGGAATAAGAGATATTTTCTCAAATAAAGAATTATAATATTGGAAATGTTTTTCCAAGAACTGAGAGAGAAAATTGAGTTTTGAAAGGATATGAAAGATGGGAAATGGGAATTGGAAATGATTATATAATAAGGAATTGATTTAAAAAGGGGCCATTGTTATTTGATGGTTGATCGTTTGAATTTCCATTAGGAAATAGGATTGTTGTGGTATGGATGTTTTCTTTGATAGTTAAATCACCGGCTATCAAGGTTTGATTTATTTTATACCTCTGTTCTTAATACGGAGAGACCGGGATCAGATTTTATATCTGAAAACCACTCCGTATGGGTATAAGCGTTACGAATCAACTTATTCTAAAGATGACTGAAGACAGAGTAAAGTGCAAGGGTCGTTCTATTAACCCTAGATAGAAATTGCCTAAGATGGATTAATAGAATGGTGTCTTCAGTTTGTCCAGTCCCAGGACAACGTATATGGATGAATGCCTGATATACATGACATTCAAAGTAAATGATGGCAAGATGTACTGAAATATAATCGTGACCTCAAGCCTCATCACTCGGGAAATGAATAAAATCGGGCAGGAAGCATGGCCATGTGGGTCATTCCCATTAGGGGTATTATAACCTGATATAGAAAAATTTCATTTGCTTCTTATACTATTTGCTGCTATATGCTTTCGGTGACGGTTGCTGATCATAACCGTGGGTGATAATATGCTCGATACACCCAAGTTAAATAAGTGGCCAGCCATGTGTGGCCGGGTTGCAAGACGTTCTTGTTGAACCCACTGTATCCCTTCTATAGTACACTGATTGGAAGGTGGATCCATACCTTGTTATAGTCGGAATCCAATCTCCAATAAGCACCCTACGGTTTTTGATTTTATATTATATATGGAGCGTGAGGTGCAAGCGTTCCGCTAGATTGCTATTTATTTGATTTAGACACTATTGTAATATTATTGGATTTGTTATCAAAAATATTTTTTGTTATCGTAAGGTAAAAACCATCCTTGTTTATGTGTGGATTGGTCTTACGATTATCATTTCTTTCGAAAGGATCTTGAAAGTTAAACAAATGGTTAGAGTCTACTCACACCAGTCCCATGATTGACCCAGAGTTTAAATTTTTTTTTCCTTAAACTCTTGGGTGCCCAAATTTATATGGGCAGTCAGGTAGTTGGAATTTTACAGATTCACTTGAAGGAGTTTGAAGTAGGAGGCTTCACAAGTTAACTATAGACTATCATATTTTTCTGTTGTGTATTATGTTCGTATCGGGAAACAGGTGTTTATAACTGTTCCAGAAATAGTTGTTGTGCTTTGGTGATGGTATATATATATAAAGTTACTGAATTGTATTTCAATTTATGTTATCTAATATATTTTATTCCTTCCGCTGTGAGTTTGTATTCTTCGTTTTCTTCTATTCTAATATTTCTTTCTTTCTATTTCTCATCCTCTCTAATAATGATTCATATTTCGGTGCAATTTGGGTTGGACGTGTGGTGTTATTAGTCGACTCTAAGAGTACAGAAACTCGGGCCATTACATTTGGTATCAGAGCTGAAGGTTGGGTAGTAACCTTGGCTCTGTGGCGTAACTCAATAGAGATGGGGTTAGTAATACCCTAGGTTGAGTTTGAGTATATACACGAGCGAACGTAATTGTAGATTTGATATAAAATTGTTTTATATTATGTTGATTAGTTTGTTGTGTGGTTTATGAATTCTTGTCGATACGGAATGTACAATTGTATCGATAGGTGTTTCTAGACTCTCAAACAAAGCAATTCGATATAGTATTGTTTTAAACTGGATAAATGAAATAATTTTATCCAAAATTATTTTGATATAAAAGGAATATTTTCTGAATTATTATATATGAATGTGTTGATTGTTATTACAATCAAATGGAATTATGAAATATTGAAATGTTATATAATTTGTATATGGATAAAGTATACAAATGATATTAACCCAAGATCAAGTTCAAACTAGAATAGGAATTTAAATTTCGGGTGTTTATAAAATATTTTATGAAATATTATAAAGTAGTATAACATTACTTTAAAGCATTTTTGAATAAGAATGGTTTAAATGAATTTTTAAAGGGATTAAGCACTGAAATCACTTAGTGGCAAGAAAATAATTCTGATAATGGCTCGCGACATTATCAGTATTCATTTTCAAGTTTCTGAGTGACGGATTGCTACCATAGTAATTTGGGAATGAAAAATTTGTTTGAAAAGGCCAAGATGTTTTAGAAATTCATATGTTTTGAATTGAGTTGATTATAAATTTATGTATATAAATATATATATGATTTCAAATTAATTTGGAATAAAACTCAGAAATTTGAATTCTAAAATTAAAATTTAACGTGTATAAGTTGAATAGATTGAAATGGAAAAAATGTATCAAATGAATTGAAATATAACTTAAGTTAAAAAAAATTGGATTAGATTAGAAATAATTCCAAATGAAATTAAATAAAGAAAAATGTTAAGATTCGAATTATTAATATGATTTCGACTTATGAATAAGCAAGTTGAATATATATTGGATGTTGCTAATTGAAATTGAATTGTGATAAATTTGGATTCAAGTATAATAAGTGTATTGACTTAAATAGAAATCAGACTTGAATTGATAAAATGCAAGTTGGATTGATTTGAAACCATCTGGAAATGGATATGTGTATACTGAGCAGATATTGAATGGAAGGAAATGCAAGAGATAGAATTATGCCTGACAAAAGGTACATGAATACAATATTACTTGGGTTTGATGGTTTTATTAGCCAATGGGGCAAGCCGCTTAACTTTTTGATTTTCTTTTGGACTGGAATAGGCCTAAAAAGGCGAGTTGTGGTTGTACCGATTGAGCCATGCAAAGGAGATGCGGGAGAAAATATTCGAAAATTTAAAGAGTTAGAAAATTTTCAAGATTTTTTTTGATAATTTAAAATCGAGTTGTTAATTGTAATTGAAGTAAGAAAACCATAATTGGTTAATAAAATTTCAAGTGGAACAATGAAATCGATAAATGGATTTAAAATTAATTGGGATAGGTGTGGATATGAAGAAGAACATATGGATTGAGGACAAGAAAGAGATGATCGATTGTCCAAAAATGGTGGGCAGATCGTTTGGAAAGAATTATGAATAGTCGAGTATTGGTATGAGAATTCGAAAGTCATGTAAGAACTGGGTTATAAAGATATGGGATATAAGATTTCAACTAAGTAGGGTATGAGGAGTTAGAGTTATAGCATTTTTACTACTTAGCAATTTCGAGGATGAAATTATTTTAAGGGGGAAGGAATGTAACGACCCGGATTTTTGCCAATTTATTTTGAACATTTAAATTTATTTTAAATGTTGAGAAATATAAATGGAAATTTATATGGAATTTACTAATAAAAACGATTATTGAACATATAATTTATAATATAATTTAAATGGAGCTCGTAATATTGCCGTAGTTCGTAATTTAACGTTTTGAACTTCAATTGAGTATATAAAAGCAAATATAAGTCGAATTTCTTTGAAACAAGAAATGTTCGGATCTATTTGATTATATTTTTCTAATGCAACTGAAAGATCATGATTTCGTCCTGTAGATTTCTAGTTATGTCCAAATCAAAATTTCAAATAGACACTATGGAATTTATTATTAAAAATATAACGATTTATTATATAAAATAAAAGGGATTTTTAATATAGTGAATAGCGATTTGGTGTGAAACTAAACCGGAGGTATTTTATGTTGATACTGTATCAAATTCTCCTCGAGTATGTCCAATTGCAATATTTTATTATTGTTATATTAAAATATTTTAAAATTAATTTATTTAAATTTAAATTGGACCCTTAAAAAGGACTATTATTCAAACGGCCTCCGTTTTCTACGAAACCAGTCCCATCGTGTCCGGAATATTTTAATTAATGTAGGATTTCAAGTTTCGAGCCAATGGGAGTTGTTTCTTGAGCGTGCGAAATTAAAACGTAAATCATTCAACAGATTTAATATTCAAAATTTGGCTATATTTCCAAACGGATTCCAATTTGAACGAAACAAGTTCCATTGGGTCCAAAATGCCAAACTATATCAGATGGTCAATTTTCATCGTGATTAGAGCTTAAAGGTGAACATATGAATTTAAAATGTTCAACATGGATTTACAATGGAATATACTGGGAATATTCTAAACCTATTTATAAATAATTGTTAACCTCCCTCAAACCCTCATAATCTCCTTTTCAGGTCAATGCAAAATTTGAGCTGCCATCTCCATCTTCTAAAACAAAACCGCGACTTCAAAAATATCTAGCAATTCCTACAAAAATATGTAAATCCCAAAACTCGTATTCTCGTAATCCTCATTGCTTCCCTGTTCATATGCCCTAATTATTAGGTACGGTTTACACCACTGCTGCTCAATTTTAGTTGAGGAAAACTTAGGGTTTCGAACTGCTTGCGGCGGCGAAGGAGTTGGGTCGGTTAGAGGGGAAAGCGACGTTCAGCTGATCAAGGTGCACTCGTGGGTTAAGTCTCGTTAAATTTACGTAGCCAAATTATCGATATTTACTATTGTGGGTAGTTTATGTCGTGGAGATGGACCGAGTGAGCCTGAGAGGAGAAAACAAACGATGGAGATGGCACTAATTTACGTTGATCGGAGGGGGAGGTAAAAAGGGAAATCACGGCAATGTCTGGGTAAGGAGGAAAGTCTTGTTATCTGGTTCGAAAGTTTTCTGGAGGGAGGTCAGCACATGTAAAATGTGATTAAGGGTGAAGTTCGGTGGTGTAGTCAATTTTGGGATTGACATTAAAGGAAGAAGGCGAAAGGAGGTTATGCGTGTAGAAGGATAGACTGTTATGGTTCTGGTATAAAGAAGTTATAGTGTAAATTATTAAGTAACAAGGTGATTTTGGTGGAGGCAGTCAAATGGAGTTGTATTTTCTGCGCAAGGAGTAGGGATCCAAGGGAATGTGATGGTAAGGATTGTGAAGGTGAAGTGTGCGATGAAACCAGATTTGGATGAAGTAATATGCGAAGATTATTATGGTGATAAGAAGAACATGGTAATGGAGGAATAATGGTGCAGCAGGCTTTCAATTCTTTCAGTAAGGAGGAAAAAGCATTAAAGATTTGTGGGGATCAACATTTGGTTATGGGATGAGTTGTACTGTTGAGTGGATAAGTAGGAAGAAGAAATTGCCATTTAAAAGTGTGGATTTCATCTCATAACGAACAATGGCTAGGTTGACAAATCACATTAAAATATATTTCAACTATTCTTACTAAATACTACGTGTATAATAATTATTCTAATACAGGTAGCTTATTCACATTATAAATCATATAATAATAATTAAATCATATTATGAACTATCTGCATAGTCTATCAGACGGGTTGGCGTAAAAATAATTAGCCGTAAAATTTAAATATTTAGGGTAACTAATTATTTTAAGGTAAGCTAACAACAATTTAATTCATATCCATATTTGTAATAGTAATAACATGTTCATACGATTGCAGAATTATGCAGAAAACGGTCACATTGGAATCGTAACAGCAAGATTTACATTGTGGAACCGATATGGCCGAGAATAGAAGTACGGGAATTTTGTGATAAAATCAAACATTAGTTTGATTTTAAACTAAATGAAAAGCAGAACCATCAACTGCAAAGCAATGTGAGTAAACTCACTAGCACTAACTCGTTATATTTTTGTATAAACGAGTTTTAAATTTATTTATAGTAATTTTATATTGTGTGCTAGTTGTTTGGATGAATGGTTGATAAAATTGGTTGAATTGATTGACATAGTTATATAATTGATCGATTATTAATTTGGTTCACCATGATATTTCATATTGACGTGAAATTAATATTATTGATGTTATTAACATCTGTGGATGCAGGGAAATAGGTTAGAGGAATCCAACTGGATTCCTCAACATTTTATTTACTGTTTTATTTATTATGATATATAATGTGATATATGGTCGGCAATTGATTATGTTGTGGTTGAATAACATTGGCCCATAATTTTGGTATTTAAACTCCGTAAAATATTTTAGAATGTAGAAAAACAATTTGATATTTAAAAAAAAAAGATTATTTCCAAAAATAGAAATTAGATTTCGAATGGATTAAAATAGAAACTTGTTTAATAAATATATAAAGTAGTTTGACTTATAAATGACGTTTATAAATAAAGTGAAATATCTATCGTTGGATAATGTAAAAATATAAATTCAAGTTGAATTTATATAAGCAAAGTGGAAATCGGTGTTGACACCGATATTTGAAGTGGGATTTAAACGCAATAGTTGTAAAAGAGATTTGGGTTAATAAAAAAAGAATTCAAATGGAAATTTAAATAAGAAGAGAAATAATAAATTGGTTTCGAAGGGAAACTATGGGTTTTATTCCAAATTTGGAATATAAAATAAATTGAGATAAATCCAATGGATTTATAAATAGGAATTTGGCTATGTCAAATTTTGTACAAATGATTTATTTCTTGAAAGGATATTTAAATTTTATTTAACATGAACTATAATTTAATTTAGATACATTAAGAAGTTAATATTTCAGTAAATTCTATGTTTTGGAATAATACATAAAAAGGGATTTATATAAATCAAATTAAGTTAATTTCGAAAGTTACAGAATGTATAGCTTATAAATACATTCAAAAGAAAACTTGAATTGTTTAAAATTATTGAAAAGTGTTAATTGAGTAAAAGTTCTATAAATAGAGTTTATAAATGAAACAGAATAGGATGTGATTTTAAAAAGATACTCGACAACTAGAAGTAGAGCAGTAATGATACTTATAAATAAAAATCAAATTGATTTGAATAAACAAGTTTATATTCGAAATTCATATTTGAAAATGAATAACATTTTGAAACCAAATGTTTACGAATGGGAATGGTTATAAAGGAATTTGGTAACGATTTGGAAAGGATAATTTTAAAAGTGAATTTGGAATTCGAATTAACCTGAAATGGTAGATAAATTCTGAAGTTTGGAATAAAATCGAATATAGATTATTCGAGAGAGAGCTATTTATTGGAATTCGATTATATCGAATTTAGGGAAGTAGTTATTTTTACTTTCCATTTTGAATCAAATCTAATTATTTAATTATTAACTTATTAATTGAATTAATAAGTATAAGTTATATTTTTATATACAAAATATTTGGGAACAACGATTATAACACAACCGTTATAAATGTAAACAATGATTATAATGCTACTGTTATAATAAATGTTTTATATATAGACACAGCAATTATAATGCTATTGTTTTATTAAATGTTTTATAATCTAAACAGCGATTTTAACGCTACCTTTGAAATAAATGTTTATAAATCAAATATTTGGAAACATCGATTATAACGCTACTGTTATAATTAATATTTTCCGTAAAAAAGATGGATTCTTAGATTGAACCTGAGAGTCACGTAAGTGATGTTTTGTTCGAAGTTGTGAGCATTATCTATTTCAACTTTGAGAATGTTGTTCAGTTAAGGTCTGAGAGGTATCTATACCCCAACTTGATTGGCTTCATGATTGACTGAGGAATGGTGAAGGTCCGATAGTGAAGATTTGTTAGAAATATTGTAACACCCCGTAATTTTATAACACTAAGATTCACAAATCAAGGCAGAATTAAATTTTATGATCAAAATCAAGGGAAACGGGTTGCGCCATTGCGTTCGTCTTGAAATTCTGCTTAGAAACGAGTCCGAGTTTGCGAGAATCAGAGTCCGTATGAGGGAGATATGACCCTTCGAAGTTTCAGGAATTTTCGGAATCGAAAACAGCTCGAAATTCGAATTCAAAACCCAGAAGCAGGCTGGGTGGGAAAATTCCCGTCCAGGACCCAGGTCGACTGGGGAGTCGACTGGGTAGTCGACCCCCTTGACCAGGTCGACTGGGCAATCGACCTGGGGGTCGACCTGGGTGCAAAACCCACTTTTGGGCTTGGGTGCATTCTGATGTACCTGGTCTCGTTTTCTGCCTAGATTCGTCCGTCTAATCCTATATAAACAGCCCCTAGTCTCCTTCACTATTCACAATTCTTCTCTAACCTTATGCTGCAAAGATTCTTGGTGGACATGGCTTCTTCTCCTCCTCTAAATTAAATAATAAATAAAATAATATGTAAAATAAATCAAGACGAGGAAATGTTGCTCAAGACTTTCAAGAGGAGATTCAAAACAAGCTAGGATTCAAGTGAAGATTCAAACGACTTCAACGACTATTTTTCTACGAATCTAATATAATCTTTGTAAGTCGGTTACTTTATAGATTTGAACGTTTTCTCTATTCATGACATGAAATTAAAGGAATAAAAGAATATGCCAAATCTTTTTGTTCGAATCAGTGCTTATATCCTTGGACCTAATTAAGAACTGTTATGATTCGATGACCAATAAGACTGTGACTATGAAACTATGGACCTTAAAACCATATGCCTCTTTGACTATGAACATTGCCTATGAACATTGCCTATGACTGTGACTCATGACTATGAGAATTATTTTCCTTTGACTATGAACATCGCCTATGACTATGATTCATTAACTGTGAGGATTTATTGCCTATGACTATGGATATAAGGTTATTATTTATGCCCATGACACTGTAGTTACAAAACCATGTTGTACCCCAAACTGGCATTATATTGGATCTAGGCTTGACTTTCTATTTCTAGTTATCCTTGGATCTTGATCTTGGGAATTTACCTATTAAGTTAGGTCTAGCCATGTTCTTGAACCTATACTATTCAACTCTTTTCATGTTGTAATATTACCAGATCTATATGCCTGTGAATTATCATCTTATGCCAGTTATTATGTCTATTCTTTCATGGCATTTTGGTTCATTCCCTTTTATCCAAGAATCTAGATTTATTTATAATCTAGGTTGAATCACGAACGAACGATGGGAATATGTTTTGGGAAAAACATGAAATTGACTAAACTTGGAAATTGGCATAATTTAGGAACATGCATTATAGCATGACTATTAAGATGAAAATTAGAATAACAAGTCTAGTTTTGACATGAACTGAAATTAGAACATTAAATCAGAATTGGGTGGCTAAATTAAGCATGATAAGTATATTAGCATAATTGTGAATAATTTACATACATTGGGCGTAAATGGTAAATGGTTAAATGGGCCACAAAGTAGGTAGTTGGTATGCAAATTAAGTTTTGGGCATAAACGGTGAACTAGAATATGAAATCTAGTTTGGCATAAACTGTAAACTAGAATATAAAATCTAGTTTTTGGCATGAACTGTAAATGAGGATGTTGGATCTAAATTGCTATAAACTGTACGATAGGCAAATCAAGATTTGGGCCTAGAATATAAGTCCATTAGTGGGCATGGCAAATGTATATGGTATAGGTCAAATTTATTTATAAAGGGAAAATGGACTTTGAGGATAAATGGTTAAACTTTGAGGATAAATTGTTAACAATTTATATATATACAAAAGAAAGGTTTATTAATGACATCTCTTTTAATAATACATACACCAGAAAGTTCTAGGGTGACAGAGAGGATAGTGTCTAGGCTTGGGTTTGGAAAATACAAGTTTCCTGCTCTCCCTGGCTATCCCTAACTGATCCGACGGACGGGATGGTTACTTTCAAAACCTGATTTGAAAATTAATCAAAACCCTTTGAACTTAGAAAACACGAATATGCCTAACCCGAGGTTAGACTGAGTTGCGATGTAAACCTGCCCGGAACCAACCGGCACATCCAGTATTCGCAACAATATCTATCTAATGTGAGTGGTCGCGGCTTTAATTTATTTAGTTAAAGCTAGAACACGAATGGTAGGGTTAAGTTAACTAAGACACTTAACCAATTCAACATGATAACCAAACCGATGGGTGGGGTTAGGTTCATACAGACACTTAACACAGTTAAGCTAGAATGGGAGGGTTAAGTCCATAGGAACACTTAACCAACTTAACAAAGTTAAGCTAGAATGGGAGGGTTAAGTCCATAGGGACACTTAACCAAACTTAACATCGTAACAAGACAAGATTTGTAGGGGTTAAGTAACTAAGAAAACACTTATCCAAACTAACATGTTAACTAGACTAGAAGGTGGGGTTAAGTAAAGTTAATACACTTAGCCAAATTAACATGTTAACTAGACTAGAGGTTGGGGTTAAGTAAAAATTTAATACACTTAGCCAAATTAACATGTTAACTAGACTAGAGGTTGGGGTTAAGTAAAATTTAATACACTTAGCCAATTTGATATGTTAGCTGGACTAGACCGTAGGGTTAAGTAAACTTGAACACTTAACCATCAGATTGTGATAAATGAATAGGGTTAAGTCTAAAACATGAAGGGATATTACTTAACCATTAATAAAATGTTAGTTAAAACAGATGGGCAAGGTTAAGTTAAAAAGGAACACTTAACCAATACAGGATGAATGAATAGGGTTAAGTAATAAGAAATACTTAACCAATATAACTTGGTTTATGGTAGGGTTAAGTCAACATGAATTACTGATAACACTTAACTAGTTTAACAGGATAAATGAAGAGGGTTAAGTTAGCTTGAATTGACTAATGACACTTAACCAATCCAAATTGACGAGAAAGAGAACTAAGTAGTAAACCTTAGTTAAAAGGAGCTAAGTAGTAAACCTTAGTTAAGAAAACAACGATTCTGGAAACTAAGTGGTAAACCTTAGTTAGCAAAACTAAGTAGTAATTCTTAGTATAACACGGGAAGGAGCGAACGTCCGTCTGATTAAAAAGAAGTCTCTAACGAATTGGGTTACGAAGCCCGAGGCTTCAAGGAGATGTGAGGGTACTCTTGGTATCCCTCTGTGAGGTGGCAGATGATCCTCCTGGGCTCACAGAGGTTAAGGTCTGCGGTAGAAGAACCAAGGGTATGCCTTGGTTGCAATACAAGGCAACCTAAAGACTAGGATGGACCAGCGTGATTCGGCGAGACCAGTAGCCCTGTGATAGCAACTCGTCGTCTACCTACCATCTTTAGTCAATCGTTGTACGTATGCGGAAAGGCAGAGAACTCCCAACATACCATATACTTGCTATCTAGTTATGGGTGAGGCTGGCCAATAGGAAAGTAGGGCATAGGTTGGCAAAAGTATAGTTCTCGCGCTTGATTTGCTTGAATTGCCTTTCATTAGTTGAGGGAGGGGTCACGAGGGACCATAACCACTGGTAGAAAAACAGACCTTAGCATCTGCACCGGCAGATATCTGAAAAGCTCCCGACCGAGTTCCGTGTTTCTAGAGTGGCCCTGCCACGGGACTCGGGTCGCACATTTCAGGACATGTGCATCTAGACAGCGATAAACGATTCGCGACACATACGTGGGGAAAGTCTACGAACATATACCACTCTAGGTAGTGTGTCCTAGACTAGGGGCATCATTCGATAGGTAGCGTAATCCCTAGTGGACCTAGGTGGCATAAACCCTGAATCTGTAAAGCATTAGACAAGTCGCGTAGAATCTAGGAAGCACTCAATGGAAAACCCTAGATTAGATCTAGTTAATAGATAATAAATGTATGCCTGAAGGCAACCGAAATTACCGGGATTGGGATCACGTTATCATTACTAGTTGGGACACTAGTTAGGTGGTGCAGAGATATAGAAACCAGTATAACAAGGAAATAGCAAAGCGGCAAAAGTATTAGAGCATATCCAGTTTATCTTATCTTAGCATATCTTGTGTTAATCTTGTCTAATCTTGCTGACCCTATCATCATGGTGTTATCTTGTATTCAGTTAATTCATGTCGTTTTGTTTTTCCATGTTCACATGCTAGAAGTAACTAAACTTACTCAGGCTTTTTGTCTGACTCTGTTTTTCTTTCGTCTTCTTTTCTTCCTTTCCCCCCCAAGGTAGTAAAGGAGGGAATAGTATAGCTCAGGTTAAGTTGGACTCTCACTCTTTCCCAGCTTGAAGATTTGTCGAAGTTTTGCTTGGATTCTCTTTTCAGATGCTATGGCTGGCTCTTGCTACATTGGGGAATAAAAATGTTGTTTTATGCTTCTTTATTTTGTAGGACAGATGATATTCTGATATTGTAAAGAAATCGTTGTACAAACTATTTTATCAATAAAGCAAAGTTTTAGTTTTTGTTGTTTTAACTTTTGTCTGTCTTGTAATTCATCTGCATCTTTTACCTTAAAATGCTCCACAGAACTTAGTGCATTCCCTTTGTGAGTGACACTAACGGATGTGGGGTGTTACACGTGGTATCAGAGCTGAAGGTTACTAGATCAGATAAAGGATTTGAAAAATTATTTTCAAAACGGTTTTAAAAGAAGCATTTTCAAGAGAAAAGATTTGTTTAAAAGGCATATTCCCCAAAGCCATACGCATTATCTTCTCTTCCTCTATTTGAATTCTTGTCTCCTTCTTTCTTGAGTCTCTGGGGCTCCTGGCTTTTTGGGAGGTAACCTCATCAATGGGCGAAGTAGTGCCTGGCTTCCATCCATAGCCGTAGTTGTTTCACCTACGGCCAGTTTTCTTTCAAGCTTATAGGGTTTCCTGTACGTTGGAAGCAGCTTTCGAGAGATTTGTTAACATGACTACACACGGAAGAGGATGAGGAATTCATGGATGTAGATTTAGCTCACAAAGGAGGAAGGAATTATAAAACCTAAGATAAGAGGAAGTATCTTTACTATGGTGTAATAGGGCATGTAATTAAGGGCAAAGGACAATATTTTCAGAAGGGCAAGTACCTACTTTCGCCACCAAGCGTACCTAGGAGAAAGGTAGTAAAGTTCTGTTGGAAGAGTCTAGTTTTGATGTTCGTACTCTTTCCTTTGGTTTTAGCGCTTCGCATTTGTTCATATCCACTTCCATAGTTGAGTCTCTGCACCATAGTACTTGTATAGTAGAAAGATCCCACTAGAGTCTCAAATCCAATTGGTGGTCCGACCAGTTTATTTTTGGTTAGTAGGGATTTGAGAATAGCTATCGAGTTTGCTTATATCATCTCACGTAGATCGTCTAAATTCGGAGGAGATATTCCTTGGGTGCTTGTCTGCTATTGGTTTAGGCCTTTGGGGCTTGTACTTGAGGAATATCGAGTTCGACTAGGATGGTTTGCGTGAGAGATGAATAGTTCTGGCAGGCACTCTAAAAAGCACGTATTGACCTTTCGACCCTTATAGTTATGGCATGGTGGATAAGAGGGAGACCTCTAATCATCTTAGTACATACACTTGGTACCGTGATTGACATTTGTTTATTTTGGAAATGGAGGTCAGAAACTTCACAATCGTGAAGTTAAATTAGTTAAGATGCAGTGGAGTAAAGCTCAAGAAGGCTAGATCCTAGCATCATACCCTTTTCCTTAAGGGTGCATCCTTGATTTCTTTTTTTGTAGGAGCTTTACGCATAAATGTTTCTCTCTTTCCAAAGTATATCCTCTAGGTCGTATCTTCGATCCTTAGGTAGAAACTCTTTTGGATGTAAACATGTATTTGAAACATGTTATGGTTGATGGTTGCGAGTGGTTGCTAATGGTTGCTCGTGAATGCATATACATACGTATTAGGCACTAGATCAGTTCAGACGCTTTCATATTGCATTTACAGATATGTATTTGTTTGTAAGTTGAACTTGATATGTTATCATATGGATGTTGCATATGGATGAATGGCTATGCACACATGTAGTATTTACATAACTAGGGGTGCTTGCATACATGATTGGACGCATGGCACTGACATGATTCGCATTAAGGAGGTCAACTGAATCAGTAGACCGCCTGATTTTTCATTAGATAAAGACATATACACACACTATGCATATGAACATGAAAACATTAGAAATCCTTTTAAGGACAATGAATGCCTGTGACTGAATGGTTGATTAGATGGATGATGGGATGGTAGAACACATTCTTCCTAACTTAAAGATTTCGGGGACGAAATCCTTTTAAGAGGGGGAGAATGTAACACCCCGTAATTTTATAACACTAAGATTCACAAATCAAGGCAGAATTAAATTTTTAAATCAAAATCAAGGGAAATGGGTTGCGCCATTGCGTTCGTCTCGAAATTCTGCTTGGAAACAAGTCTGAGTTTGCGAGAATCGGAGTCCGTATGAGGGAGATATGACCCTTCGAAGTTTTAGGAATTTTCAGAATCGAAAACAGTTCGAAATTCGAATTTGAAATTCGAATTCAAAACCCAGAAGCAGGCTGGGTGGGAAAATTCCCGCCCAGGACCCAGGTCGACTGGGAAGTCGACTGGGTAGTCGACCCCTCCTGACCAGGTCGACTAGGCAGTCGACCTGGGGGTCGACCTGGGTGCAAAACCCACTTTTGGGCCTGGGTGCATTCTGATGTACCTGGTCTCGTTTTCTGCCTAGATTCGTCCACCTAATCCTATATAAACAGCCCCTAGTCTCCTTCACTATTCACATTTCTTCTCTAACCTTATGCTGCAAAGATTCTTGGTGGACATGGCTTCTTCTCCTCCTCTAAATTAAATAATAAATAAAATAATATGTAAAATAAATCAAGACGAGGAAATGCTGCTCAAGACTTTCAAGAGGAGATTCAAAACAAGTTAGGATTCAAGTGAAGATTCAAACGACTTCAACGACTGTTTTTCTACGAATCTTGAAACACCCCACATCCGTTAGTTTCACTCAATAAGGGAATGCACTAAGTTCTGTGGAGCATTTTAAGGTAAAAGATGCAGATGAATTACAAGACAGACAAAAGTTAAAACAGCGGAAAATAAAACTTTGCTTTATTGATAAAATAGTTTGTACAACGATTTCTTTACAATATCAGATTATCATCTATCCTACAAAATAAAGAAGCATAAAATTACATTTTTATTCCCCAATGTAGCGAGAGCCAGCCATAGCATCTGAAAAGAGAATCCAAGCAAAACTTCGACAAATCTTCAAGCTGGGAAAGAGTGACAGTCAAACTTAACCTGAGCTATACTATTCCCTCCTTTACTACCTGGGGGGAACGGAAGAAAAGAAGATGAAAGAAAAATAGAGTCAGACATAAAGCCTGAGTAAGTTTAGTTACTTCTAGCATGTGAACATGGAAAAACAAAACGACATGAATTAACTGAATACAAGATAACACCATGATGATAGGGTCAGCAAGATTAGACAAGATTAACACAAGATATGCTAAGATAAGATAAACTAGATATACTCTAATACTTTCGCCGCTTTGCTATTTCCTTGTTATACTGGTTTCTATATCTCTGCACCACCTAACTAGTGTCCCAACTAGTAACGATAACGTGATCCCAATCCCTATAGTTTCCATTGCCTTCAGGCATACATTTATTATTTATTACCTAGATCTAATCTAGGGTTTTCTATCAAGTGCTTTCTAGATTCAACTAGAGTTTACGCTATCTGCTGAACGCTTCTCGGATTCAGGGTTTATGCCACCTAGTCCAACTATGGATTATGCTACCTATCGAACGATGCCCTCAAGTCTAGGACACACTACCTAGAGTGGTATATGTTCCTGGACTTCCCCACGCATGTATCGCGAATCGTTATCGCTTGTCTAGATGCACATGTCCTGTAATGTGCGGCCCGAGTCCTATGGCAGGGCAAATCAAGAAACACAAAACTCGGTCGGGAGCTTTCAGATATCGGCCGATGCAGATGCTAAGGTCTGTTTTTATTCCTGTGGCTATGGTCCCACTTGACCCCTCCCTCAACTAATGAAAGGCACACCTTGAAAAATGAGAACTATACGCAGGCCCCCTATGCCCCACTAACCTATGGCCATCCGCAACCGCAACAATAACTAGATAGCAAGTATATGGTCCGTAGAAGTTCTCCGCCTTCCCGCTTCACGTATCTCGATTGAATGAAGATGGATTTAGACGACGAGTTGCTATCACAGGGCTATCGGTTTCTCGCCGAATCACGCTGGTCCATCCTAGTCTTTAGGTTGCCATATTTTGCAACCAAGGTATACCCTTGGTTCTTCTAACGCTGACCTTAACCTCTGTGAGCCCAGGAGGATCATCTGCAGCCTCACAGAGGGATACCAAGAGTACCCTTACGTCCCCTCGAATCCTCGGGCTTCGTAACCCAATTCGTTGGAGCCTTCTTTAAAATTAGATGGACGTTCGCTCCTTCCCGTGTTATACTAAGAATTACTACTTAGTTTTGCTAACTAAGGTTGACCACTTAGTTTCCAGAATCGTTGTTTTCTTAACTAAGGTTTACTACTTAACTCCTTTTAACTAAGGTTTACTACTTAGTTCTCTTTCTCGTCAATTTGGATTGGTTAAGTGTCATTAGACAATTCAAGCTAACTTAACCCTCTTCATTTATCCTGATAAACTGGTTAAGTGTTATCAGTAATTCATGTTGACTTAACCCTACCACAAACCAAGTTATATTGGTTAAGTATTTCTTATTACTTAACCCTATTCATTCATCACAATCTGATGGTTAAGTGTTCAAGTTTACTTAACCCTACGGTCTAGTCCAGCTAACATATCAAATTGGCTAAGTGTATTAAATTTTACTTAACCCCAACCTCTAGTCTAGTTAACATGTTAATTTGGCGAAGTGTATTAACTTTACTTAACCCCGCCTTCTAGTCTAGTTAACATGTTAATTTGGATAAGTGTTTTCTTAGTTACTTAACCCCTACAAATCTTGTCTTGTTACGATGTTAAGTTTGGTTAAGTGTCCCTATGGACTTAACCCTCCCATTCTAGCTTAACTGTGTTAAGTTGGTTAAGTGTTCCTATGGACTTAACCCTCCCATTCTAGCTTAACTATGTTAAGTGTCTATATGAACCTAACCCCACCCATCGGTTTGGTTATCATGTTGAATTGGTTAAGTGTCTTAGTTAACTTAACCCTACCATTCTTGTTCTAGCTTTAACTAAATAAATTAAAGCCGCGACCACTCACATTAGACAGATATTGTTGCGAATACTGGATGTGCCGGTTGGTTCAGGGCAGGTTTACATCGCAACTCAGTATAACCTCGGGTTAGGCATATTCGTGTTTTCTAAGTTCAAAGGGTTTTGATTAATTTTCAAATCAGGTTTTGAAAGTAACCATCCCGTCCATCGGATCAGTTAGGGATAGCCAGGGAGAGAAGGAAACTTGTATTTTCCAAACCCAAGCCTAGACACTATCCTCTCTGTCACCCTAGAACTTTCTGGTGTATGTATTATTAAAAGACATGTCATTAATAAACCTTTCTTTTGTATATATATAAATTGTTAACAATTTATCCTCAAAGTTTAACCCTTTTATCCTCAAAGTCCATTTTCCCTTTATAAATAAATTTGGCCTATACCCTATACATTTGCCATGCCCACTAATGGACTTATATTCAAGGCCCAAATCTTGATTTGCCTATCTTACAGTTTATAGCAATTTAGATCCAACATCCTCATTTACAGTTCATGCCAAAAACTAGATTTTATATTCTAGTTTACAGTTTATGCCAAACTAGATTTCATATTCTAGTTCACCGTTTATGCCCAAAACTTAATTTGCATACCAAGTACCTACTTTGTAGCCCATTTAACCATTTACCATTTACGCCCAATGTATGTAAATTATTCACAATTATGATAATATACTTATCATGCTTAATTTAGCCACCCAATTCTGATTTAATATTCTAATTTCAGTTCATGTCAAAACTAGACTTGTTATTCTAATTTTCATCTTAATAGTCATGCTATAATGCATGTTCCCAAATTATGCCAATTTCCAAGTTTAGTCAATTTCATGTTTTTCCCAAACGTATTCCCATCGTTCGTAAAATCGTGATTCAACCTAGATTATAAATAAATCTAGATTCGTGGATAAAAGGGAATGAACCAAAATACCATGAAAGAATAGACATAATAACTGGCATAAGATGATAATTCACAAGCATATAGATCTGGTAATATTACGACATGAAAAGGGTTGAATAGTATAGGTTCAAGAACATGGGTAGACCTAACTTAATAGGTAAATTCCCAAGATCAAGATCCAAGGATAACTAGAAATAGAAAGACAAGCCTAGATCCAATATAATGCCAGTTTGGGGTACAACATGGTTTTGTAACTACAGTGTCATGGGCATAAATAATAACCTTATATCCATAGTCATAGGCAATAAATCCTCACAGTTAATGAATCACAATCATAGGCGATGTTCATAGTCAAAGGAAAATAATTCTCACAGTCATGAGTCACAGTCATAGGCAATGTTCATAGGCAATGTTCATAGTCAAAGAAGCATATGGGTTTAAGGTCCATAGTTTCATAGTCACAGTCTTATTGGTCATCGAATTATAACAGTTCTTAATTAGGTCCAAGGATATAAGCACTGATTCGAACAGAAAGATTTGGCATATTCTTTTATTCCTTTAATTTCATGTCACGAATAGAGAAAACGTTCAAATCTAAAAAGTAACCGACTTACAGTGATTATATTAGATTCGTAGAAAAACAGTCGTTGAAGTCGTTTGAATCTTCACTTGAATCCTAGCTTGTTTTGAATCTCCTCTTGAAAGTCTTGAGCAGCATTTCCTCATCTTGACTTATTTTACATATTATTTTATTTATTTATACATTTTATCAGAGGCAGCATAAGGATAGAATGAAATGGTGTAGAGAGAAGGAGGCTAGGAGGCTGTTTATATAGGATTAGGGTTATAAATCTGGTCAGAAAATCGGGCTAAAAGCATCAGAATGAACACAGGTTCAAAATCGGGTTCTGGCACCAGGTCGACCCCCAGGTCGACTGCGCGGTCGACCTGGTCAGGGGGGGTCGACTACCCAGTCGACTCCCCAGTCGACCTGGGCTTGGGCGGGAAATTTCCCGCCCGGCCTGCTTCTGGGTTTGAATTCGAATTTTGAATTCGAATTTCGAGCTGTTTTCGATTTTGAAAATTCCTGAAACTTCGGAGGGTCATATCTCCCTCATACGGACTCCGATTCTCGCAAACTCAGACTCGTTTCCAAGCAGAATTTCGAGACGAACGCAAAGGCACAACTCGTTTCCCTTGATTTTGATTTTGAAATTTAATTCTGCCTTGATTTGTGAATCTTAGTGTTATAAAATTACGGGGTGTTACAAATCTAATATAATCTCTGTAAGTCAGTTACTTTTTAGATTTGAACGTTTTCTCTATTCGTGACATGAAATTAAAGGAATAAAAGAATATGCCAAATCTTTCTGTTCGAATCAGTGCTTATATCCTTGGACCTAATTAAGAACTGTTATGATTCGATGACCAATAAGACTGTGACTATGAAACTATGGACCTTAAAACCATATGCCTCTTTGACTATGAACATTGCCTATGACTATGACTCATGACTGTGAGAATTATTTTCCTTTAACTATGAACATCGCCTATGACTGTGATTCATTAACTGTGAGGATTTATTGCCTATGACTATGGAAATAAGGTTATTATTTATGCCCATGACACTGTAGTTACAAAACCATGTTGTACCCCAAACTGGCATTATATTGGATCTAGGCTTGATTTTCTATTTCTAGTTATCCTTGGATCTTGATCTTGGGAATTTACCTATTAAGTTAGGTCTACCCGTGCTTTTGAACCTATACTATTCAACCCTTTTCATGTCGTAATATTACCAGATCTATATGCCTGTGAATTATCATCTTATGCCAGTTATTATGTCTGTTTTTTCATGGCATTTTGGTTCATTCCCTTTTATCCACGAATCAAGATTTATTTATAATCTAGGTTGAATCACGATTTTACGAACGATGGGAATACGTTTTGGGAAAAACATGAAATTGACTAAACTTGGAAATTGGCATAATTTGGGAACATGCATTATAGCATGACTATTAAGATGAAAATTAGAATAACAAGTCTAGTTTTGACATGAACTGAAATTAGAACATTAAATCAGAATTGGGTGGCTAAATTAAGCATGATAAGTATATTAGCATAATTGTGAATAATTTACATACATTGGGCGTAAATGGTAAATGGTTAAATGGACCACAAAGTAGGTAGTTGGTATGCAAATTAAGTTTTGGGCATAAACGGTGAACTAGAATATGAAATCTAGTTTGGCATAACCTGTAAACTAGAATATAAAATCTAGTTTTTGGCATGAACTGTAAATGAGGATGTTGGATCAAAATTGCTATAAACTGTAAGATAGGCAAATCAAGATTTGGGCCTAGAATATAAGTCCATTAGTGGGCATGGCAAATGTATATGGTATAGGCCAAATTTATTTATAAAGGGAAAATGGACTTTGAGGATAAATGGTTAAACTTGGAGGATAAATTGTTAACAATTTATATATATACAAAAAAAGGTTTTTTAATGACATCTCTTTTAATAATACATACACCAGAAAGTTCTAGGGTGACAGAGAGGATAGTGTCTATGCTTGGGTTTGGAAAATACAAGTTTCCTGCTCTCCCTGGCTATCCCTAACTGATCCGACGGACGGGATGGTTACTTTCAAAACCTAATTTGAAAATTAATCAAAACCCTTTGAACTTAGAAAACACGAATATGCCTAACCCGAGGTTAGACTGAGTTGCGATGTAAACCTGCCCGGAACCAACCGGCACATCCAGTATTCGCAACAATATCTGTCTAGTGTGAGTGGTCGCGGCTTTAATTTATTTAGTTAATGTTAGAACAAGAATGGTAGGGTTAAGTTAACTGAGACACTTAACCAATTCAACATGATAACCAAACCGATGGGTGGGGTTAGGTTCATACAGACACTTAACACAGTTAAGCTAGAATGGGAGGGTTAAGTCCATAGAAACACTTAACCAACTTAACACAGTTAAGCTAGAATGGGAGGGTTAAGTCCATAGGGACACTTAACCAAACTTAACATCGTAACAAGACAAGATTTGTAGGGGTTAAGTAACTAAGAAAACACTTATCCAAATTAACATGTTAACTAGACTAGAAGGTGGGGTTAAGTAAAGTTAATACACTTAGCCAAATTAACATGTTAACTAGACTAGAGATTGGGGTTAAGTAAAATTTAATACACTTAGACAAATTAACATGTTAACTAGACTAGAGGTTGGGGTTAAGTAAAATTTAATACACTTAGCCAATTTGATATGTTAGCTGGACTAGACCGTAGGGTTAAGTAAACTTGAACACTTAACCATCAGATTGTGATAAATGAATAGGGTTAAGTCTGAAACATGAAGGGATAATACTTAACCATTAATAAAATATTAGTTAAAATAGATGGGCAAGGTTAAGTTAAAAAGGAACACTTAACCAATACAGGATGAATGAATAGGGTTAAGTAATAAGAAATACTTAACCAATATAACTTGGTTTATGGTAGGGTTAAGTCAACATGAATTACTGATAACACTTAACCAGTTTAACAGGATAAATGAAGAGGGTTAAGTTAGCTTGAATTGACTAATGACACTTAACCAATCCAAATTGACGAGAAAGAGAACTAAGTAGTAAACCTTAGTTAAAAGGAGCTAAGTAGTAAACCTTAGTTAAGAAAACAACGATTCTGGAAACTAAGTGGTAAACCTTAGTTAGCAAAACTAAGTAGTAATTCTTAGTATAACACGGGAAGGAGCGAACGTCCGTCTGATTAAAACGAAGGCTCCAACGAATTGGGTTACGAAGCCCGAGGCTTCGAGGGGACGTGAGGGTACTCTTGGTATCCCTCTGTGAGGTGGCAGATGATCCTCCTGGGCTCACAGAGGTTAAGGTCTGCGGTAGAAGAACCAAAGGTATGCCTTGGTTGCAATACAAGGCAACCTAAAGACTAGGATGGACCAACGTGATTCGGCGAGACCAGTAACCCTGTGTTAGCAACTCGTCGTCTACCTACCATCTTTAGTCAATCGTTGTACGTATGCAGAAAGGCAGAGAACACCCAACAGACCATATACTTGCTATCTAGTTATGGGTGAGGATGGCCAATAGGAAAGTACGGCATAGGGTGGCAAAAGTACAGTTCTCGCGCTTGATTTGCTTGGATTGCCTTTCATTAGTTGAGGGAGGAGTCACGTGGGACCATAACCACTGGTAGAAAAACAGACCTTAGCATCTGCACCGGCAGATATCTAAAAAGCTCCCGACCGAGTTCCGTGTTTCTAAAGTGGCCCTGCCACGGGACTCGGGTCGCACATTTCAGGACATGTGCATCTAGACAGCGATAAACGATTCGCGACACATACGTGGGGAAAGTCTACGAAAATATACCACTCTAGGTAGTGTGTCCTAGACTAGGGGCATCGTTCGACAGGTAGCATAATCCCTAGTGGACCTAGGTGGCATAAACCCTGAATCTATAAAGCATTAGACAAGTCGCGTAAACCCTAGTTGAATCTAGGAAGCACTCAATGGAAAACCCTAGATTAGATCTAGGTAATAGATAATAAATGTATGCCTAAAGGCAACCGAAATTACCGGGATTGGGATCACGTTACCATTACTAGTTGGGACACTAGTTAGGTGGTGCAGAGATATAGAAACTAGTATAACAAGGAAATAGCAAAGCGGCGAAAGTATTAGAGCATATCCAGTTTATCTTATCTTAGCATATCTTGTGTTAATCTTGTCTAATCTTGCTGACCCTATCATCATGGTGTTATCTTGTATTCAGTTAATTCATGTCGTTTTGTTTTTCCATGTTCACATGCTAGAAGTAACTGAACTTACTCAGGCTTTATGTCTGACTCTGTTTTTCTTTCGTCTTCTTTTCTTCCGTTCCCCCCCCCCCCCATGTAGTAAAGGAGGGAAATAGTATAGCTCAGGTTAAGTTGGACTGTCACTCTTTCCCAGCTTGAAGATTTGTCGAAGTTTTGCTTGGATTCTCTTTTCAGATGCTATGGCTGGCTCTTGCTACATTGGGGAATATAAATGTTGTTTTATGCTTCTTTATTTTGTAGGACAGATGATACTCTGATATTGTAAAGAAATCGTTGTACAAACTATTTTATCAATAAAGAAAAGTTTTATTTTCCGCTGTTTTAACTTTTGTCTGTCTTGTAATTCATCTGCATCTTTTACCTTAAATTGCTCCACAGAACTTAGAGCATTCCCTTTGTGAGTGACACTAACGGATGTGGGGTGTTACAAATATGGTTAGTAAATAAATGATTAGTGGTTTGTGTTATAATAACGATGTTTTATAACATCGCGTTAATTTAGAGTATTTTGAAATGGTTCCCCAAATAAAATGAGAGATATTTTCGATGCATAGAAAACAAAATGAATTGTCAATGAGGAATTAAGTAATGGAATGTGGAAATATTTTCCTAAATTAATATGGTATATTTTCAGAATATAGATTTCGTGAATATCTAGAAATTGTTTTCTAACTGAAATAAGAGATATTTTCTCGAATAAAGAATTATAATATTTGAAATGTTTTTCCAAGAACTGAGAGAGAAAATCGAGTTTTGAAAGGATATGAAAGATGGGAAATGGAAATTGGAAATGATAATATAATAAGGAATTAATTTAAAAAGGGGCCATTGTTGTTTGATGGTTGATCATTAGAATTTCCATTTGGAAATAGGATCGTTGGTTGTATGGATGTTTTCTTTGATAGTTAAATCATCAGGTATCAAAGTTTGATTTATTTTATACCTCTGTTGTCAATACGGAGAGACCGAGATCAGATTTAATATCCGAAAACCACTCTGTATGGGCATAAGCGTTATGAATCAATTTTTGCTGAAGATAACTGAAGATAGAGTAAAGTGCAAGGGCTGTTCTATTAACCCTAGGTAGAAATTGCCTAAGATGAATTAATAGAATGGTACCTTCGGTTTGTCCAGTCCCCGGACAACGTATATGGACGAATGGCTGTTAACATGACATTCAAAGTAAATGATGGCAAGATGTACTGAAAGATAATCGTGACCTCAAGCCTCATCACCCGGGAAATGAGAGAAATCGGGCAGGCAGCATGGCCATGTGGGTCATTCCCGTTAGGGGTATTATCAACTGATATAGAGAAATTTCATTTGCTTCTTATTTTATTCGTTGTTGTATACTTTCGGTGACGGTTGCTGATCACAAGCATTCATGATAATATGCTCGGTACACTCAAGTTAAATGAATGGCCAGGCATGTGTGGCCTGATTGCAAGACGTTCTTGTTGAACCCAGTGTATCCCCTCTAGAGTACACTAATCGGAATGTCAATCCACATCTTATCATAGTCGGAATCCAATCTCCAATAAGCACCCTGCAGTTTTTGATTTTATATTATATATGGAGCGTGAGATACAAGCGTTCCGCTAGATTACTATTTATTTGATTTACACACTATTGTAACATTACTGGATTTGATATCAAAAATATTTTTTGTTATCGTAAGGTAAAAACCATCTGTGTTTATGTGTGGATCGATCTTACGATTGTCATTTCTTTCGAAAGGATTTTGAAAGTTAAACAAATGGTTGGAGTTTACTCACACCAGTCCCATGACTGACCTAGAGTTTGTTTTGTTTGTTTTCCCTAACTCTTGGGTGCCCAAATTTATACGGGCAATCAGGTAGTCGGGATTTTATTGATTCACTTGGAGGAGTTTGAAGCTGGAGGCTTCACCAGTTAGCTATAGACTATCATATTTTCTCGTTGTGTATTATGTTTGTATCTAGAAACAAGGGTTTATAACTGTTCCAAAAATAGCTGCTGTGCTCTGATGATGGTATGTATATAAAGTTACTGAATTGTATTTCAAAGTTTATGTTATCTAATATATTTTATTTGTTCCACTGTGAGTTTGTATTCTTCGTTTTCTTCTATTCTAATATTTCTTTCTTTCTATTTCTCATCCTCTAACTTCTTTCTAATAATGATTTCTATTTCTGTGCAATTTGGGTTGGACGTGTGATGTTATTAGTCGACTCAAAGAGTACGGAAACTCGGGCCATTACAGTCAGGGTTTGAAAATATTTGTGTTAGGCGTCGAGTTTGAATGCGACGCGTATGTGCTTGGGTTTATGGGATATGGGTTGATTCTAGGAATGGATTGTCTTACCACGTATGGTGCCATTATGGATTTTGAGAAGAGGGTTGTTAGGTTTATGTCTTATCATGGGAGGACCCTCGAGATTTCATGTGACCCACAAGGGTCTGTTATACTTAGTTTTTTAGAGTCTCTTGATGCATCTATCGATGACTTGCAATCTGTTCCAGTAGTCCAAGATTATTCTGATGTTTTTGATGAGGTTCAAGGTTTACCTCCGAGGTAGGAGATCGACTTTCGTATATATTTGGTGGACAATGCAAAGCCAGTTGCATTGCCAGTGCATCACATGGCTCCGAGGGAAAGGAGGGAGCGGAGTAAGCAAGTAGGGGAGCTACTTGAGAAAGGATTTATCAGACGAAGCATATCTGAGTGGGGTGCTCCAGTAGTATTCGCGACCAGGGAGGATGGTTCGCTTCGTTTGTGTGTTGACTATAGAGAGATGAATAAACTCAATAAGAAGAATAGGCACCCGCTTCGGAGATTGATGATTTATTTGATTAGCTTGTTGGTGCCTCGGTATTTTCTCAGTTAGACTTGGCCATGGGGTTTCATCAGTTGAGGGTGGCTGAGGACAGCATAGATAAGACTACTTTTAGAACTCCGGACGGTTTATTTGAATGGCTAGTAATGCCTTTTGGGCTGACGAATGCACCCGCCTATTTTGTCGATCTGATGAGTAGGGTGTTTCGGGTGTTTCTAAACAAATTTGCAGTAGTCTTTATGACGATATTTTGATCTTCTCGAAAAGCGAAGAAGAGCATGCCCAACATTTGAGAGAAGTTTTGAAAACTCTCTGTGACCATCAGCTTAAGGCGAAGTTCTCCAAATGCCATTTTTGGAGAAAAGAGGTGAGATTCTTAGGGCATGGGTCTCCAAATAAGGGATAGTTGTAGATCCCACCAAGGTGGTTGCGTTGCAAGATTGGCGAATTCCTAAAAATGCAACCGAGGTGAGAAGCTTTCTTGGGTTGGCGGGTTACTATAGGAAGTTCATTAAGGACTTAGCAAAGATATCATCCCCACTCACCAGGCTGACAAAGAAGAACTTGGCATTTTCATAGGATATAGACTGTGACATTGCTTTCCAACAACTGAAGAGGGCTCTGACAACAGCCCCAATATTGACCTTGCCTGACGGGAGAAAGGTGTTTACCATTTACACTGATGCGTGTGATAGAGGGCTTGGTGCGGTTCTAATGCAAGAAGAAAAGTATTATGTTATGGGGGTAGGTAGTTGAGAGTTCATGAAAAGAACTACCCCCACCCATGATCTGGAGCTAGCTGCCATAGTATTCACGTTAAAGATGTGGCATCATTATTTACTTAGAGAGAAGTTCAATTTATACACCGATCATAAATCTCTCAAGTATATGTTCTTACAGAAAGAACTCAATTTAAGGCAACAACGGTGGATGGAGTATCTAGCTTCTTATGATTTTGAGATTGCTTATACCCCTGGTAAGGTTAATGTGGTGGAAGACGCACTAAGTACGCAGAGGATGGCCCTGAGTCCTCTGTTTGTGGAAAGAACGAACTTGGAGTTCGTATCAGCTTTTGATTTTAGACCCTCCATCGAGATTTTGCCTGATTTGTTTGCATCCTTGGAGATACGACCAACTCTTATGGACCAGATAGGAGCTTCGCAACATAGTGACCCACAAATTTTAGACGTCATGGAGAAGCTCAGAAAAGGGGATCCTTCTAGTCACCTCAGTAGATAGGCCATAGTTGAAAAGGGGTGGTTGCAACAAGTTGGAAGGCTTTGTGCTCCTCAAACTAGAAGCTTGATAAAGACAGTCCTAGAAGAAGCCCACCATTCTAAAATGACCATTCATCCAGGCGGTGTTACGATGTACAGAGACATGAAGAGGGTTTTCTTTTGGGCAGGGATGAAGAAAGATGTAGCCGAATTTGTTTCCCAATGTTTAGTTTGCCAGCAAGTTTAAGCTGAGCAAAGGAAGCCGAATGGATTACTTCATCCTTTGGAGGTTCCTCAGTGGAAATGGGAGAGTGTCTCTATGGATTTCATAGATGGTTTGCCAAGATCGAAGAAAGGCAACACCAGTATCTGGGTTGTAGTAGAAAGACTCACTAAGAGCGCTCACTTTATTACAATTAAGGGTAAGAGGATGGCATCATGGTTGGCAGCAATTTATGCTCGTGAGATAGTTCGTCTTCATGGGGTGCCTTCCAGCATCGTAATCGATCGTGACCCTATCTTTACCAGTGAATTTTGGAGGAGCTTGAAAGAAGCATTAGGTACACAGTTGTGTTTGAGCACCGCTTATCATCCTCGGACCGATGGACAGACGGAGAGGGTGAATAGGATTCTTGAAGATATTTTGAGGTTGTGTATCCTAGACTTCGGAGGAACTTGGGAAGAGCACCTTCCTTTAGTAGAGTGTAACTATAACAATAGCTATCAGTCCAGCATCGGCATGGCACCCTTCGAAGTATTGTACGGATGGCCATGCAGATCACCAACTTGTTGGTGGGAATCTACAGAAAGATTATTACTTGGGGGCAGATATGGTTAGAGAAATGTCCGAAATGATTGACCTTTTTTGACGGCGGATGAAGATAGCTCAAGATACGCAGAAGTCCTATGAAGACAAGAGAAGGACTGACATCGAATTTGAAGTGGGAGACTTAGTTTTTATCAAAGAGTCACCTCTGAGGAATTTGGTTCGCTTTAGATTGGTAAGGAAGTTGGCACTTAGATTTATGGGACCATTTCCCATAACCGAAAGGATTGTCCAAATGTCCTATAGAATTTTTTTTCACGTTTCCCATTTACAGAAGTGCCTGCATGACACCGCAGAAATTGTTGAGCCAAGTGTTTTGGAAGAAGTAGAAGTGGAACGGGAGGTGACAGTCAGGCGAGTCCCTACCCGTATTCGTGGATCATAAGTTAAGAAGCTATGCAATAAAGAGATCAAGTAGCAAAAGGTTCAATAGGGAGATAACCCAGAGGATGCGACTTGGGAGACCAAAGACATGATTCGTGCTTCGTACCCTTTTCTTTTCGAGGTATGTTCTTAACTCCTTTTTCAAAGTTTTATCAGTGCTTGTTTCTATCATTTGAGTATATCTTATCCATGGTATTTTTCGACCTTAGCAATCATATAGATGTAAACATGTGTTTGAAACATGTTATGTTTGATGGATGCAAGTGTTTGCTAGTGGTTTCCTGTGGACGCATATACACACACATTAGGCACTAGATTGGATCAATCACTTTCATACTGCATATGGATGTGTGTGAATTTTCTTTTCTTTTATAGATGGAAATGAGTGAGTTAGCATATGGATGTTGCACTTGGACGAATGATTGTGCACACATATAGAACTCACGTGTTATAATAGGTTTATTTGCATACATATTGGATTCATGGCACTAACATACATTACATTAAGGAGGTCAACCGAATCAATAAACCGCCTGATCTTTCGCATTAGTATTGGGAGATAGACACACACCTTTGCATATATTCTTATAAGCATTAGAAAGTTTTAAGGACAATGGATGCATGTGATTAGTGGATGAGTAGATGGATGATGGATGGTAGGATACATTCTTTTCAACTTAGATATTTCAAGGACGAAATCCTTTAAGTAGGGGAGAATGTAACACTCTGAATTTCTAACGACACTAAAAGAGGACAAAATAATTAATAATTAATTTAATATTCAGAATTAAGGAAAACAGACTGCGCCAATGCGTCTGTCTCGAAATTCCGGTCAAGATAGACACTTGGTTTGAGTAAAACGGACAATGTATGAAGAAGTTATAAGGGTTTTAAGTTTGTATACGCGTAGAAGAAATAAATATATACATATGAGTCATACAGGAGTCGGATACGAGTCAACACCTTATCCATGATCATTCGAAAATCAAAATGCCAGAAGGCGGCAAATTTCCTGCTCTAATCGGTCGACCCCCTAGAGGGGTGTCGACACCGGGGTCGACCCCCTTAAGGGGTGTCGACACTAGGCTCGACCCACCCACAGGGGTGTCGACACCCCTAGGTATGATGTGGCATAGTCAGTTTGGAGGCTGGAAGCAATAAATAAAGGTTCATTTTTCATGTTTTCTGTCCTGGAATGCAATGGAGCCAAATTCTGTCAGTGACTGGACTAAACTTAATTATATTCATCTTCTGCAAATCAAATTCTAAGATTCAAGCATAGATTCTACACCTACAACTTATCTTCTATCATATTAACAATCCGAACATTGTGATTTGGTTACTTTTAGGTTTAGACGAATAAAAGTAATTTGTGAAAGACTATGATTTGGATATGTTGTAAATTATGAATCTATACTGTTATTGAATCCTAAGCTATGTCAAGATAGATCTACTGTTCTAGATCTAGTTCAATTGTGGTTAATCTATTACGTCACCTTTGTGGATCTTGGTTTATGTCTATATTGTGGTTAATGTAAATCTGTCATTTTTGGACAGTTAAAACCTTGTTTAGATCTAATCCTTTATGTAGATCATCTTTTACCTGTCATATTGTGACCAACTTAGATATGTCATTATTTGGACATATAAATCTTTGTTCATACCTAAACATGCTTGCTATGTCATCCTAATTATGCTAGATCTGTTTTTATGTCCACATTATGATTATGTTAGATCTAGTTTTATCATTGCATGTTCACTAGATCTATTTTTTTGTCCACCTTATTATTATGCCAAAACATGTCTATGCCGGTATATATGTTCATGTCACCTTTGTTAGAATGATCACTGTTGTCATTTTCCCATCACCTTTCCCTTTTTACTGTATATGCCTAGTCTACTTTCTAGTCTAGGTATGACGCCAAATATATGTGAATACGTTAGTTAGGGGACGGGGGTATATATTAGATTTGGCATAATTTGATATGAATTTGGCCATATAATCCATTATGAGTATAATTGGACATTTAGGCATAATTGGAAATTTGAATGTTAATTTGGTTATTAATTGGAGTAATGAATATGAATAAATTTGGCATAAAATCAATTACGGACATAATTGGGAAAAAGGGGCACAAAACCTATAATTGACATAGGTATAATTAATAATAAATTCCTAGGATTACAATTAGAAATTTTAATGGAACTTATGACAGGAGGTTAGGTTGCATTAGTGGTGGAAGTCTGTCCGGACCCGACTGGCATATCCAGCAGTTTACTGTTGAACCTAATGTGAGAGGTATAAGTGCGCAAATATGAATCGGGCTAAGACACGAGGTTAGACCCAACTTTAGAAAAAGACTGCCCGGACCCGACCGGCATATCCAACATCCACAAGTTGTAAGCCTAGTGTGAGAGGTCTAGCCCATTATAAACCATAAATGGACATGGTAATAAATTGGACTACTAAACCAAATCTAATCCATAGGGATTGTATGATTGTGAACTAAAATTAGGGTTAAGTAAAATTGGTTCGATCGTGGATGGGTTAAGCAAATCTGAAAGGGAGTGCGTAATATTTACATATAGGGCCACAAACTTAACCCGATAAGGTTATGTTATTAAAGACACACAGTGGTATACATGACCGGTTGGAATAATAAAGTTATGTAATTAAAGACACCTTTTAAGGTAAGCATAACTTGTAGAAATAATAGGGTTATGTAATTAAAGATACCCAGTGGTGTACATAGCCAAAGAAAACCTAGTGGGGTTACAAGACAATGGGGAGAGCTTGTATCATATTGCATGGGATCCGTTTCATCCAGTAACCCAGATTAGGTATCAAAACATGTACTCTGTACTAGGTCGGAGAAGGGGCATGCTTACTGGACTGATTATTAGAGATCCAAACGTGGAAGCGGTGTTGGCGGAGCAAACCGACTGGGCCATGTTTGTAACACCCGACGTCCATTAATGTCACTCTCAAAGGGAATGCATTAACTTTCATGGAGTATTATTGGTGTATAGAACAGAATATAACAAGACAGATACATATATTGGAACTTGAAAATTTAAAACAACTTTTATTACAGTGGAGAAATAGTTTGGTTACAACAACATCAAAACCCACAATAAAACCAAGTACACTTAATATCGATCTTGAAAATTGTTTTCTGAGTACATAAATTAAAAAGCATAACCCCAACTTAAGTAGCCATAAAAGAGATAAGCTGAACTTTACTTTCAGCAATCCAAGCACTTCCAAAAGAGAGAGAAAGAGATCCAAATCAAGCTCCACTAGCACTAGTCCCACCCTGAGAACCTGGGGGCGAGGAAAAGAAGTGAAAATAAAGGGGGTCAGACATAAAGTCTAGCGAGTCCAATAACATTAACAATATAATTATTAAAGTAATTAGGATAAGGCATAAACTGGTAAGACAAGAAATGACTGTGAAGCAAATGGGCAAGACAAAACAAACAAGAGGAATATGTTGGCGTTAATCGCGCTCCTAATAACTATAGGATAATTACTATACTGCACCATTACTAGTCACCTTAAAATTTGATCTCTCCTACTGAACATAATAATCATAATGGTAGTTTCGTGTACCCCAAGCTGCCTTCATAGATGCCGCCTACCCCTATCTCCACTAGTTGTACCCACTACCCCCATGCGATCAGCTCCCTAACTCGTAGATACCCATGATGGTCCCACAGTGGGGTGTATCACTCCCCAAAGTGGCAACCCAATACCACTAAGATGCACGACTTATATCCACATGATGCAACAACATCTTACCTACCAGTCCGGGCCCACGCACGCACATGACCCCGTTGGACTTGCGTTGCCACCGCGAACCCGTTTTGACCTCTTACAATCAAACCCAGTAAGCATGTCCCGTCCTTGATCTAACTCGAGCTCACAAAGATACTTAATGGGTTACTGGTTTGAAAAGGGCCCCCATACTTGACACAAGCTTTCCACCTATGCTTGGTCCCCACTAAGATTTCCCACTTAGCCCCTTCTTATTCATGTCATCTTACATGTTTCAACTTAGTTAAGTGTTTCTAATCGTATTTCACATGCCACCCATGTCACCCACTTAACCCCATGTCCCATTACATGTTTATCTTGGTTAAGTGTTACTTAATTCATTATAACCGTAACCTTGTAAGACTACCCACATTAGACAACCATTTGCGGTTGCTGGATTTTCTGGGTGGGTCCGGGCAGTCTTATACCGCAAACGAGTCTAACCTCGTGTCTTTACAATTGTTACGCAATTAATTTATTCCTTCGACCTCTCACATTAGGTTTGTTGTTGCTGGATTTACCGGGCAGGTCCGGGTAGTCTTATGCCACAAACGAGTCTAACCTCGTGTCTTAGGCGTTTATTATTACATATAATTATTTCGCCCCAATATGAATTAATTATCCCTATTTAAATTGCCAATAATTTCCAGATTAATCTATGTCCATAATTGTCTCCTAAATTATGTCCATAGTTTTCAGGTATATAAATTATACCAATTAGTGTCTCAAATTAATTATATGTCTTTAAAGCCATTTTATGCCAATTCACAATATGTATATTTAATATTTTCCCATTGTCCTCACGTCGTTCGTACATTTAATATGAAGTATGTTAGACTCGCAAATAGTCTAACTCATAAGAAAAGAAACATCACAACCTGCATAACACATAAAATAGATCTAACTAGCAAATAAGAATTATAACATAAATTTGCATATCCAATAACTTGCATAGGCAATAGACATATAGAACATAAATTTTCATAAACTGTGTACTGCCATGGATCTAAATATAGATCTAAACATGAAATTGTGAACTTACATATATGAGTATGGTTTTCACCTAAACCTGCATATATGAATATGGTTTTCGCCTAAACTTGAATATGAATTCGTACAAACTTGCATATGAATTTAAGCATGTAAGCTAATATCATATGTTTTACATATAAACTTGCATATATATATATATATATATATATATATACTTGATTCACATACAAACTTGTGTATAATTCGCATACAGACTTGCATATGATTCACATACAAACTAGCATATGATTTACATCCCAAACTTGCATATAAACTGATGTCATAAAATGAATCAAGCTAAACATATGTGATTGGACATATGAAATAGATCTACTAACATAAGTTAACAAAATTGTCATATGTTCACTAACAGGCGATAACAAAGTTAAGTAACATCACATGATTCAACAGACATGTTCTCATGATCCCAATTATAACTCATCATAATTAATTTATTAATTATTTTGTGAAAGAAATTGTACTCACAAAGACGGATTAGAGAAGAGAATAATTCGTTCGTCGTTTGTATTCGAATCCTAACTTGCAATTCCTAAGCTTTAAGAAGAAGAAGAAATATTCTAGCAGCAGCATGGAGGCCAAGAGATTAATTTAGTTTAGGTTTAGAGCTTGAGTCTATGCGTGCTTATATAGAAGTTTAGATCAATATAAGCCATTAGATTATCAAAGGAGCAATCACAACCGTCCAGACTAGATAGAGTTATCCAGAATTGCCACCTATGCCTTAGTGACTCAGCAACAGGTCAGAAAAGACTCAGCAACAAGTCAGAATTGTCACAGTTCGGATCTGCCCGAGGGGGTAGGTCGACCCCCAGGTCGACCCCCAGGTCGACCCCTAGGTCGACCTGTATAGGGGAGGACGATCCCTGTCGAAAGTTTGGTCGACCTAGCCTGGGGTGGGAAAAATCCCACCCATCCCGCTTCTTTGTTTGAATTCGAATTTTGAATTTAAATCTGAGCTATTTTAATTTATTAAAATTCCTGAAACTTCTGAGGGCCATAACTTCCTCATACGAAGTCCGATTTACGAAAATTTGGACTCTATTCCAAGAAGAATTTCGAGACGAACGCAATGGCGTAACCCATTTCCCTTAATTCTCCTCCTAAAAATTAAGTTGTCTTAAAATTGTTAATTTTAATATTTAAAATTATGGGGTGTTACATTCTCCCCTCCTTAAAGGATTTCGCCCCCGAAATCTTCAAGTTAAGGAGAATGCATATCCTAACATCCAATCATCCATCTACTCAACCATCAAACATGGGAATCCATTGTCCTTACAAGATTTCTAATGTCGTATGAACATATGTAAAAAGTGTGTGTATATGTTCCTTGTCCAATGCAAAATCAGGCGGTCTACTGATTCAGTTGACCTCCTTAATGCAAATCATGATAGTGCCATGCGTCCATTATGTATGCGAAAGAATCCTAATGATACATATTATTTCTACATGTGTGCACAACCATTCATAAAAATGCAGCATCCATATGATAACACAACCATTATACATCCATTAATTTAAATATGCACACATATTTATATGCAATATGAAAGTGATTGAGCCGATCTAGTGCCTAACCTGTGAGCAACCACTTGCATCCATTTGCATCCACCAAACATAACATATCTCAAACACATGTTTACGACCATAGGGTTTTTCCTAATTAATCGAAGATATCATCACAAAGACATATTAAATGATAAGACAAGTATCAACAAAGCAGTAGAAAAAGGAGAAGTTAAAAACATACCCTCAAAAAGGAAAGGGTACAACGTATGCATCTTGTCTTCCATCTCCCAAGTCACGTCTCCTTGATCATCTCCCCATTGCACTTTGACCAACTTGACCTCTTTGTTGCGTAGCTTTTTGACCTCCAATCTGAGAATGCGTGTAGGAGCTCATCTAACCGTGGCATTTCGTTCTACTTCCACTTCTTTGAGCATGCTCGGCTCCACCACTTCCGCTGTATCATGTAAACACTTACGCAAATGTGAAACGTGAAACACATCATGAACACCACTGAGCTTCTCTGGCAACTTTACTCTATACGCCATCTGCCCAATCCTCTCTGTAATTGGAAAGGGTCCTACGAACCTCGGTGCCAACTTCCCTACTGATCCAAAACAGACTACGTTTCTCAATGGTGACACCTTAATAAAAACCATGTCCCCAATATTGAACTCAAGATCGGTTCGTCTCTTATCAGCGTATGACTTCTGTCGATCCTGCACCGTCTTGATTCGTTGTCGAATCAAATCTATCTTCTCCGAAGTTTCCCTAATCAAGTTGGGTCCAAGCAAAACCTTATCTGTAGATTCCCAACAACAAGTAGGTGATCGCCATGGTCGTCCATAAAGAGCCTCATATGGTGCCATGCAAACGCTAGCCTAAAAGCTGTTATTATAGGAGAACTCCACTAATGGAAGATGTTCTTCCCATGTTCCACCAAAGTCTAAGATGCATAGCCTCAAAATATCTTCTAGAATCCGATTTACCCTCTCGGTCTGGCCGTCCGTCTGAGGGTGGTAAGCGGTACTTAAGCACAATTGTGTTTCAACCACCTCTTGTAAACTCTTCCAAAACTCACTAGTGAAAATGGGTTCTCTATCGCTCACAATGCTAGGGGGTATGCCGTGCAAACAAACTATCTCTTGAAGGTAAACAGATGCAAACCATGCGGCGGTCCTCCTACTTTTAACGGGAATAAAATGGGCACTTTTGGTAAGTCTATCTACAGCTACCCAAATCCCCGTATTACCCTTCCTTGATCTTGGCAACCCATCTACAAAATTCATGGAAACACTTTCCCATTTCCACAACGGAATCTCTAAAGGGTGAAGCAAACCACCGGGCTTCTTTTGCTCCGCCTTGACTTGCTGGCACACCAAGCATCTGAAACGAACTCAGCCACGTCCTTCTTCATTTCGGCCCAAAAGAAAACTCGCTTCATATCCCTATACATCTTGTCACCACCGGGATGTATGGTCATCTTGGAGCGGTGTGAGTCTTCAAGAATTGTCTTCCTCAAGCTCTCGTCTTGTGGTACGCAAAGTCTCCCGTCTCTATGCAACCAGCCTCTCTCATCTATAGCATATCTATTAAGATGACTCAAAGACTCCCCTCCTATAAGCTTGCCTACTATCCCAACCAATTGTGGGTCATCTCGCTGTGCCTCTCCAACCCGAACCAAAAGTGCAGGTTGTACCTCTAGCGATGCCAACAATCCGGGTACATAATCGACATAGGGTCTGAAGTCAAAGGTAGATATATACTCCAAACTCTACCATTCTACGAATAAAGGACTCAAAGTTAACCTCTTTCTACTTAAGGCGTAAGTTACAACGTTACCCTTGCCAGGGGTATATACGATCTCAAAATCGTAGGATGCCAAAAACTCCACCCACCACTGTTGCCTCAAGTTTAGATCTTTCTGAGAGAACAAGTACTTTAGCGACTTATGGTCTATATACAACTCAAACTTCTCGCCAAGCAAATAATGACGCCATGACTTAAGCGCAAAAACTATGGCAGCCAACTCTAAGTCGTGGGTAGGGTAATTCTTCTCGTGGGCTTTCAACTGCCTTCCACCATAACATATCACCCTTCCCTCTTGCATTAAAACTGCGCCAAGCCCTGTCCCGCAAGCATCAGTATATACTATGAATGGCTTACTTCCATCTGGCAAAACTAAAACTGGAGTTGTCGTCAAAGCCCTCGTCAAACATTGGAAAGCATTGTCATAGTCAACATCCCAAGCAAAAGTCAAGTTCTTCTTCGTTAACCAAGTAAGTGGGGCTGATATCTTCGCGAAGTCCTTAATGAACTTCCTATAATAACCAGCCATCCCTAAAAAGCTTCTTACTTCTGTTGTGTTCTTAGGAATCTTCCAATCTTGGATTGCCACCACCTTTGCGGGATCCACAGCTATCCCTTCTTTAGATACCACGTGTCCTAAGAACCTCACTTCTTTTCTCTAAAATGGCATTTGGAGAACTTAGCTTTGAGTTGATGCGATCGTAGGGTCTCTAAGACTTCCCTAAGATGTAAGGCATGCTCTTCCTCGCTTCTAGAGAAAATCAAGATATCGTCCATAAAGACTACCACAAACTTGTTTAGAAACTCCCTAAACACCCTACTCATTAAGTCAACGAAGTATGCGGGTGCATTCGTCAAACCAAAAGGCATGATGATCCACTCGAAGAAACCGTCAGTATTTCTAAATGCAGTCTTATCTATGCTCTCTTCAGCCGCCCTTAGCTGATGAAATCCTATAGCCAAATCCAGCTGCGAGAAAACTGAAGCACCAACCAACTGATTGAATAAATCATCTATCCTCGGCAATGGGTGTTTGTTCTTCTTTGTGAGCTTATTCAGCTCTCTATAGTCCACGCACAGTCTAAGTGAACCATCAGCCTTCGTAGCAAAAACAACTAGAGTACCCCATTCCTGAATACTTCTTCTTATGAACCCCTTCTCGAGCAACTCTTTCACTTGTTTACTGAGTTCTCTTCTCTCCCTCGGAGCCATGTGGCTCACTGGTAATGCAACTGGCTTTGCATTATCTACTAGGTATATTCGAAAATTTATCTCGCGCCTTGGGGGTAAACCCCGAACTTCATCAAAGACATCACCATATTCATAAACCACACGAATGGATTCTAAGTAATCATTGGATGCGTCAAGAGATTCTAAGTAGCTAAGCATCACCGGACCTCTGGAGTCACAAGAAATATCAAGGGTCTTGCCACAACGAGTCAACAATCTAACTATCCTTCTTTCAGAGTCTAGGATGGCACCGTATCTAGCTAGCCAATCCATGCCTAGAATCAAGCCGTAGCCCATGAAGCCAAGAACAAAGGTGTTGCATTCAAACCCAACGCCCAAGTTAGACACTCTCAAATCCCGACAAATCATTGAAAGATGAGCCGAACCACCAATAGGATTTGAGACTACTATGGGATCCGTAACTAGACTAGAATTTAGGTTCAGTGTTTCAACTAACGAAGCAGATACAAACGAGTGTGAAGCGCCAGTATCAAACAAAGTACGAACAGGATGATCAAATAGAAAAACCAAACTTTCAACAGAAATGTTTCTACCTCTATCCTGTCCTGGTGCCATGAGAGCATGAACATGCCCTCTTTCCTGTCCTGTTGCCATGAGAGCCTGAACCTGCCCTCCAAAAGTAGACCCTGTCCTCTGCCCTTGCCCTTGTCTTCTCGGGCAGTCTTTATTTAGATGTCCTGCCTCACCACAGTTGAAACATCCAGTCTTCTTCTTCTTCCTACATTCCTTGCTCAGATGGCATGGTGTTCCACAATTAAAGCTCATTTTCTTTCCTTTTCTATTGCTATCCTTACCACCTTTCTTAGGTTGCTGTTGTGACATCTTTTCATCCCCTTTCTTTTCTGGTGCCTTATTAGCATTAGCGCCTTTCTCCTCTTCATGCGTAAGCGCTATGCCAACCAGTTTTTCAAAGGTAGCCCCCATAGGAATGTGGGTCATAGCCAACCCATGTAGCGGCTCATTCAAACCTTTAACGAATCTCAGGGCCTTCTTTTCAGGTGTGTTCACCAAGTCTAAGCGAAATCTCGCTAACTGATTGAACTTGTTGACGTACTCCTTTACTGATAAATTCCCCTGCTTCAACGCCAAGAACCTCTCCATGTATAAATTCCCTTCTACTCGTGAGGGAAATTTCATCTCGAACCTATGCCTGAAATCCTTCTATGTCTCCATTTGTGACCTCCCACCAAAACGAGGCTTCGTCCTTCATTAACCAAGAAGCTAATTGGACCTTCCTTCCTTCTTCTATCTCGAAGATACCAAATAAATCTTCCACCTCCTTAAGCCAATTTCGAGCTTCAAAAAATGTCTCTGACCCATGAAAAGGTTTCCCGTCCATTGCCTGAAAGTCCTTGCATATCTTTGAAAAGGTATCAATGCGGGGAGGGGGAGGAGGAGAAGAAGCAGCTGCAGCTGGGGGAGGAAGAATGTCTGCTGGGCCTGCAGCGGTGGCCCTAGCCTCCAGATACCTTCTGAAATAGGTTGGTATCAGTATGCCCTTGGGTATCGCGGGTACCCCAGACATGCTGAAAAGAAAAAGGAAGAGATTCAAAATGGAGAATCGAAGGAAAGATATATGACTCTTGGGGGTTATGTTTTTAAAACAAACTTTTCTCTTGAAAATACTCTCCTTAAAACATATTTTTGAAAGTATTTCTTTATAAAATGCTTTTGAAAAACAGTTTTTCAAAATCTCTTGTCTGTTCTTGGTAACCTTCAGCTCTGATACCACGTGTAACACCCCACGTCAATTAATGTCACTCTCAAAGGGAATGCATTAACTTTCATGGAGTATTATTGGTGTATAGAACAGAATATAACAAGACAGATACATATATTGGTACTTGAAAAATTAAAACAACTTTTATTGCAGTGGAGAAATAGTTTGGTTACAACAACATCAAAACCCACAATAAAACCAAGTACACTTAATATCCATCTTGACAAATTGTTTTCTGAGTACATAAAGTAAAAAGCATAACCCCAACTTAAGTAGCCATAAAAGAGATAAGCTGAAATTCACTTTCAGCAATCCAAGCACTTCCAAAAGAGAGAGAAAGAGATCCAAATCAAGCTCTACTAGCACTAGTCCCACCCTGAGAATCGAGGGGGGGGCGAGGTAGAAAAGAGGCGAAAACAAAGGGGGTCGGACATAAAGTCTGGCGAGTCCAATAACTTTAACAGTATAATTATTAAAGAAATTAGGATAAGGCATAAACTGGTAAGACAAGAAATGACTGTGAAGAAAATGGGCAAGACAAAACAAACAAGTGGAATATGCTGGCGTTAATCGCGCTCCTAATCACTATAGGATAATTACTATACTGCACCATTACTAGTCACCCTAAAAGTTGATCTCGCCCACTGAACATAATAATCATAATGGTAGTTTCGTGTACCCCTAGCTGTCTTCATAGGTGCCACCTGCCCCTATCTCCACTAGTTGTATCCACTACCCCTATGTGATCTGCTCCCTAACTCGTAGATACCCGTGTTGGTCCCACAGTGGGGTGTATCACTTCCCAAAGTGGCAACACGATACCACTAAAGATGCATGGGTTATATTTACACGATGCAACAACGTCTTACCTACCAGCCCGGGCCCACGCACGCACATGACCCCGTTCGACTTGCGTTGCTACCGCTAACCCGTTTTGACCTCTTACAATCAAACCCAGTAAGCGTGTCCCGTCCTCGATCTAACTCGAGCTCACAAAGATACTTAATGGGTTACTGGTTTGAAAAGAGCCCCCATACTTGACACAAGCTTTCCACCTATGCTTGGTCCCCACTAAGATTTCCCACTTAACCCCTTCTTATTCATGTCTTCTTACATGTTTCAACTTGGTTAAGTGTTTCTAATCGTATTTCACATGCCACCCATGTCACCCACTTGACCCCATGTCCCACTACATGTTTATCTTGGTTAAGTGTTACTTAATTCATTATAACCGTAACCTTGTAAGACCTCCCACATTGGACTATCGTTTACGGTTGCTAGATTTGTTGGGCGGGTCCGGGCAGTCTTATACTGCAAACGAGTCTAATCTCGTGTCTTTACAATTGTTACGCATTTAATTTATGCCTTCGACCTCTCACATTAGACTACCGTTTGTGGTTGTTGGATTTGTCGGGCGGGTCCGGGCAGTCTTATACCACAAACGAGTCTAACCTCGTGTCTTAGGCATTTATTATTACACATAATTATTTTAACCCAATATGAATTAATTATCCCTACTCAAATTGTCAATAATTTCCAAATTAATCTATGTCCATAATTGTCTCTTAAATTATGTCCATAGTTTTCAGGTATATAAATTATACCAATTAGTGTCTCAAATTAATTATATGCCTTTAAAGGCATTTTATGCCAATTCACAATATGTATATCTAATATTTTCCCATTGTCCCCGCATCGTTCGTACGTTTAATATGAAGTATGTTAGACTCGCAAATAGTCTAACTCATAAGAAAAGAAACATCACAACTTGCATAACACCTAAAATAGATCTAACTTGCAAATAAGAATTATAACATAAATTTGCATAGATAATAACTTTCATAGCCAATGGACATATAGAACATAAATTTGCATAAACTGTGTACTGCCATGGATCTAAATATAGATCTAAACATGAAATTGTGAACTTACATATATGAGTATGGTTTTCACCTAAACTCGCATATGTGAATATGGTTTTCACCTAAACTTGCATATGAATTCCTATAAACTTGCATATGTATTTAAGCATGTAAACTAATATCACATGTTTCACATATAATTCGCATATAGACTTGCATATGATTCACATACAAACTAGCATATGATTTACATCCCAAAATTGCATATAAACTTATGTCATAAAATGAATCAAGGTAAACATATGTGATTGGACATATGAAATAGATCTACTAACATAAATTAACAAAATTGTCATATGTTCACCAACAGGCGATAACAAAGTTAAGTAACATCACATGATTCAACATACTTGTTCTCATGATCCCAATTATAACTCATCATAATTAATTTGTTAATTATTTTATGAAATAAATTGTACTCACAAAGACATATTAGAGAAGAAAATAATTCATTCGTCGTTTGTGTTAGAATCCTGACTTGCAATTCCTAAGCTTTAAGAAGAAGAAGAACTATTCTAGCAGCAGCATGGAGGGCAAGAGATTAATTTAGTTTAGGTTTAGAGCTTGAATCTATACGTGCTTGTATAGAAGTTTAGATCAATATAAGCCTTTAGATTATCATAGGAACAATCACAACCGTCTAGACTAGATAGAGTTATCCAGATTTGCCACCTATGCCCTAGTGACTCAGCAATAGGTCAGAAAAGAGTCAGCAACAAGTCAGAATCATCACAATTTAGATCTGCCCGAGGGGGTAGACCTGTGTATAGGGGAGGTCGACCCCCTGGTCGACCCTCTGGTCGACCTGGCCTGGGGCGGGAAAAATCCCGCCCAGCCCGCTTCCTTATTTGAATTCGAATTTTGAATTTAAATCTGAGTTGTTTTAATTTATTAAAATTCCTGAAACTTCTGAGGGCCATTACTTCCTTATACGAAGTCCTATTTACAAAAACTTGGACTCTATCCCAAGCTGGATTTCGAGACGAACGCAATGGCGTAACCCATTTCCCTTAATTCTCCTCCTAAAAATTAAGTGTTCTTAAAATTGTTAACTTTAATATTTTAAATTACGGGGTGTTACATTGTGCATTTATGAGTCGGGCCGAAGGGGATAAGATGACCATGACACCTGTAGATATGGGGCTGTGCATACCAACGAGGGGTTGCCACTTTAGGACATGATACATCCTACTATGGGGCTAGCACAGAGTAAGGAGCCAATTGATTAGGGTAGTAATTAGGGTACAATTGGACGTATGCCTAAGTCTACCACCTTATAGTGGATGGGATTATCTCATTCTGGTGACACTAGTAATAGTGTAGTGTAATCATTAGAGAAGCGTATACACCATATCTTGTCCACTTGTCACACCTACCATTATGTAGCGATCTCTCTTATCCACTTTATATGCCTGTCATGCTACTGTTATTTATTTGCTTGCTAAAATTAACTAGACTCGCCAGACTCTATGTCTGACCCTTTTGTTTTCTCTTCTTTCTCCCCCCACCTCCCCCAGGTTCTTAGGGAGGAAACACTCAGGCTTAGTCAGGACTCAGATATCATCTTGTTAGAGTTGCTTTCGAAGTATGGCTCAAGTTCTTATCTTTACTATGGCTTTGTCTCTTTTATTTGGGGAATTATGTTTTCTTTTAAGTATTTATATACTCTGATGGTACGAGACAAAAGTCATGTTATTGTAATGGTTTTTGTGACTTATGGTAGTTTGGACCTCAATGTATGATTTGTGTTTGAAATAAAAATTTGAATTTCCGGTGCTATCTTATTTATATCTGTCTTGTAATATTCTGTGCTTGTTTACCTATAACGCTTCACAAAACTTAACGCATTCCATTTGTGGGTGACATTAACAGACGTGGGGTGTCACATAAATGTTCTAGACCAGTATACATGAATAGAAATGATAATAGGCTTGATGAGTTTTAATCTACCTGCCTGATTTAGAATCTTGTTCGACCAATATTCCGTCCTTCCAGTGATCTTCTCATATAGAGAAGTACACTGTGAAACATTTATTTTCAAAGAAGTAAGAGGAAGCCCAAAGTATGATACAGTATTGTCATTGATGCATAACCCAGTAATGTTATGTAAGTCATTAGCAATGGATGATGGAACACCAGCCATGTTCATTGTAGATTTAGATATATTGATTTGCAAACCTATCCTATTGTAAAATCTATTCAAAGTACTCACGATGTTAATCATTGTGGTGGTGTCAGGCTTACAAAATATAATTAAGTCACCAGCAAAAAGTAAAGAAGTAATTCTGGGTTCATCACATCTAGGGTGCATCTTGAAGGAGATAGTGTCTACTAATCAAGCAATTTGGTAAGAAGTTCAAAGACTATTATAAATATATACGTAGACATGGGGTCCCCTTGCTTAATGCCAATTTTACTCTTGGAGTAACTAATTGAATACCCATTAACATTAATGGAAAGATGAACAGTAAGCATGCATGCATGAATCCAGGTAATAATGTTAGGTGGGAAGTTCATACATCTAAGTGTCCTGGCAACAGAATCCCAATGCAAAGAGTCAAATTCCTTTCTGATGTCAAATTTAAGCATAGCCCTAGGTGAAATGTGACGACCGCCCACAGCCCATACACTAATCAAGAGGAATAATGCGTTGAAAGGTGTGCCAGGCTGCTATGGACGATCATCAGAGTAGGTTAACACAAGCGGAACCTATCGTAGAACTCACAGTGCAAGGATAAAATATAGTAGAAAATATACAATAGGTAATAATAGTGAAGCATCACATAACAAACTTTTGAAACATTCTCAACATCCTAAAAGGTTATCTAACTGATACCCAAGTTTGTACGTAAGACCTCACTACAACCCTCAAAGAGCACTCAAATAGCGGAAAAAGAAATACTAGATAGTAATAAAATTGGTATGTAAGCCTCCAACTCGCCTTCATATAGCAGCATCGTCCTCAATAATCACCTGTCACCTGCTACTTAGTTTGCCCATCCACAACCGGATGAACATCCCAAGGTAATAAGAGAAAACATAAAACCTTGAGTCAGACAACAGTCTTAGTGAGTAATAAAACAGCTAACAAACTTCATCAATAAAGTATATGAGAATGGATAGATAAATATACTAATATACCCACGATGCCAGAGAGGAACTCAACCCTGTCCTCCCCACATCGGACAGTGATAGCCTTTACGACAAACAATTCAGTCATTCATCCACGGAAACCAGAACACTCATTCAACCATGGTAAGCATTCATAACATCAAGATTATATGTATCTCATGTAAACCATCCTAATCGAATTAAACATCCCTCAAGAACAAGCCCCAAAGGCCTAAATCAATATCAGACAGGCACCCAAGGAACATCTCCTTTGACTTTGGACAACCTACATGAGATGGTACAAATAGAACAACCAATCATCCATGACTGACTCTGGCTATCACTGCCAATCTAGCTTTGGAACCATCGTTAATCGTATGACAACCAACCTTGCCATATGTCAAGGGCTAATGGTAACCCTTGTTCTGGCATAAACTCCATGCGCCTTTCAGCGATACGTATGTATGTCCAACTTTGACATCTAGGCCTTTCAACGATACCCAAGGTACTCAACCTACAATCGGTCTTTTAGGTTCCCCTGCCGTACCCCTTCTTTGAGCCTGCTAGAACTTACGACAACGATAATCTCTCGACCTTCTCATCTCTTGTCATCCAACTCGGTGACTTTTCATAGCCCAAGCAACCTTCTCAAGCAACCATTATCCACTAACTCACGACCTTTGAGTTGTCACCTCATTCGTTGTTTTATACTGATCAACGAACATCTTTCAACACTTCGAACCTTCCTACTTGAATTTACACTGAAGTAACACCATCACCGAGCCAATTACATCACTGCGCTGCAGGTAGGGTCCGAGGGGTTGCCCCCGAAAAAAATCAAGCTTTTTCTTCAAATCTGAGTCGTACTCAAAAATATAATTTTTCAGAAAATGACCCTGTTCGACTGACCCTGCTTGACTGACCCTGCTCGACTGACCCTGTTCGACCGGTCCTGCTCGACCCTTCTCATCTAGATCTTCATCACTAAGTCCAACCGACCCAGTAACCGACCCTCATCAGTGACCGACCCTAGTCCAATCTCCCCAAACCCGACCGACCCATAAAAAGACCAACCCAGCCCATTTCTCCTTATTGAAATCTTTCTATGGTTCGACCGACCCACACCATTTCGACCCACCATGTTTGTTTATCACTCAAAAGACCGAGCCCGGGCTAGAACTGCAAAACAAGCATTTGCAACATTTTAGGAGCCCATGTATTCAACCAAAGCCAGATGCAAGCCGTGATTCGGGCGCGGAAGCAAAGGTCAGTCATTCGCATCAGAACGAAACTGCTCGAATGCCAAAATAAGACAAATTGTCCATCTAACATAAGCAGGGGCAACCATATAGCACAACCATACAGACAAATGGCACGGTACAAAGACAGTAAAGGTCGAACGACCTCGATCCAAGGAGATTAGTCGTGCAAAATACAAAGAAGAATTGATTCCAGTCCCATGCTCCGCTCTTATGAAATCGCTCGACCATTAGTATGACCTTGGTCGCCCGCTCATTTCACAATCAAAAGAATCAGATAACTATTCACCAAGTGCCAGAGATAGCCACGTCCGAAGGGCATTGACTAAAGTCTCTCACTAGACTACTCAAAACGATTGATCCTATAAATTTGTTCGCACATGACAGTTGGATACAGCTACAGACGGCTGGCAACAACCAGGCAGTGGCATTTTGGTAATTACCGGCTGAAACGATCTGTCGCTTGCATATATGAACTTCAGCTCATTTCTCCGGGGAGGCTCACCTATAAATAGGCCATGGCTGCTAACATAAAGGGGGGCCAATCTTTCGAACCATAAGGTGCTGTTAAATTCTATCTTCAATCATTCCTTAAAGATTGGGATCATCTTCTCCGTCCAAAGGTTCTCACCAATTTGGCCATGGCATCCAGTACAACCTTATAATCGAAAAATCAAAGACATCTTCCTTCTCAATCATCCATCCGTCATTCTCCTCCTCTAACTCTACCATTTTCTCATGAAATCCCAGGATTGATATGTATGAATGAGTGTATGTTGAGTGAATATAAAGATGTATGAGAAAAGGGAGTTGGTGTGTTTTGTAATCTCCATTTTAAGAATGCAAGTAATCTTCATAGTGGATGTAGGCCGAGCACAAGGCTGAACCACTCTAAATCTTGTCTCTATTTTTCCTTATTCGCATTTTCACTTTTGACTATTATTAAGTACGGCTCCATTTATTTTCTTACCGTATTGGTGAAGTACAATTCTAGTACCTTTGGTGTTTAAGCCATTTTTTGGTGAAAACATTTGGCGCCCTCCATGGGGCTGTATTTGCATCTCTCCCCATTAAGGTCCGACGAGATTCTCTAAGAAAAATTGTGCTTGAAATCATGAACACGCCAAAGGAAGTTGCTGATGAATTTTACGGCATCTTCGATGCCGTTACATCGTCTACCATGCATTCCGAAGCAGAGAAACCATTAAAGATTGAAACAGCCGTAACCAAGAGAGAATTGGAAGAAGTAATGATAGGGCTTACGAGTCAAATAAATATTGCTAATGATGCGGTGATAAATAAGAATGAGTCGATGCTTGTCATTCAGGCCACTACCGTAAAAGTCGTGCTAAGTGCCACTGACCTTCCATTCGCTCAAGCGGATCATGCGAACAAGACAGAATTTTCTGTTGAACGAGAAAATTCTACTCAGAAGACTACATATCATGTTAACCTGGACCATGGAAAAGCTAGAATATCTATGCGTGATCGTTCCAATGACATTACCCCACAACAGGTAAATGATCCCATCGAAGTGGCGTCTCTCTCGGAATAAGGCTTAGATACCTCATTTCCAAATCATGATTACGTGCCCGGGCGAAGATCTAGCAGGGAAAAAGGCATTTGTTCCATGGATAGGAGTGAAAAGCGAAAATATATCTTTGGAATGGCAGGCAAAATGTTGAGAAGAAGCAACGAAGGAAGAACTAACCAGTCTAAAAAGAAGTCACGCTTTTTTAAGAGTTCTGAACCTATCCCCCTCAACGACACCATAGGGAATATCTTCATGGCCACTAAGAGCATTAAAAAGTATCTAGTTCCAGAGTGAATGAAAATCAGAGATGTAACAATAAAATCAGGAAGTTTTTGTCAATTCCACAGCCAATCAGGACACGATACTGATGAGTGTAGGCATTTAAAGTCATTAATAGAGGAGCTGGTTAGGGAGAATCACTTGCAACAATATATGCAAGATTGTGGATGTTGTCCCAATTCTCTACGAACAAGGGGCAGCGAGCTTTGAGGAAATCGCCCAAATAAATCCGAGGCCAATGCCTACTTGAGATCAGTAACCAGTGCTCTGAACGAGCAACCTCTGTTATCTTGTTCCACGTCGTTACTTCATGTTTCTTTATTTCCCAAGAACTAGTAGTTATTTTGCTCTATTATATTATTTAATGTACTCTTGTAAGCAGCAGACAATGATTCACCTGCTTTATATTAAATGAATATTTGCAAGTTAAAGATTAGGTGCTTACCTAAGATGTAATACTTATGAGTTCATACCAGAAGCCAAGCCAATTTCTCAAATGTAGGCGTTATATAGAGGCAATCGCTCATCTATAGCTAAACCATAATGGAAGATTCCCAAAAGTGTGTTTCCAGGAAAAGAAAATTGAAAACCAAGGAGTATCTTGAAAAGTAAAGCAAAATAAGTGAGCATATCACCGCAAGAAAAGGCTGTACTTTGATGCTACAAAAGGCACCAAACTCTCGGTAAGCGTCCACTTAAGGAGTTGGCATCAGGCTTTAAGAAAGGTACAAGGGTAATATAAAATTGTCCCACGGATAAAACACCTAGGCTGGAAACACCAGTTCTAGTGCCGGAAAGACCAGCAAAACATGCTGGAAGGACCAGCACAAAGCAAAAATCCTAGCCGAAAGGGGGTATCCAATTTTTTCTTTATTGTTAACCAAGTCAAACAAAGCCAAGATTGTATTACAACATTGAAACCCAAGACCTCCCCTGGGGGCACCCCAAAAAAACACATAATGACCTCGCGTGTCTCTAAAAAAAAACCTAGTCCCTGAAAAAAAACTTGTACAACCAAGTTAGCAGGAGATGTGGTTGAACATCAGTTCAAAAGTCATGAATTGATCAATTGAAATCGTGACTAAAATTAATAAAATCTATAAAATTATAAAGAGCTTTGGTATGGGGACATCACCATTGTGTAAAAATCAACAATGCCCATTCAAGACATAGCACAGACTCATTATAACGTTACCTCGAAAAATAGACGAATGATACGTTCGCGTGACTGACGAAAATAATACCCTATGAAGTGTTGTCATTCATAAAAGCAAAATGGTAAAACTATTATAATATAGTGATACAAACGTGAGTGTGCGAACGTAAAAATATTAAGCAAGGGCCGGCACTCGCATATACAACCGGTCTAAATGCGTAACAAATAAAGGAAAAAATTAAAATCAGAGTACAAAAGTCATAAATGTTGTTGCTAACAGAGAAGCAAAGGATGGATCAACTGCTTGACATTCATCTCTTACTAATCTGTTTACACAAAGAACTATCGGAAAAGGATAGGTTAATGATTCTAGACTACCTGCAAATTGGTTTCCTTTTGCGTACCAAAGTAGACACAGCCATGGTATTCCAAATCTCATCCTCATCTTCTGGATCTTACACATCAATTAATAATGGTGAAGGTGTGACGCGAGGCTTAGTGCTAGTGGATATTAAGACCGAATCAACAGTGATAGTTTGAACAATAGTACCACAAGCAGCAAAAGGAGGTGGCGAGAGCACACCTGGTGCAAGTGAATAATGAGCACGAAACTCGGCAAACCCAGGTGAAGAAGTAAGGAAATCCAAATCCGGGGCAGACTGATAGATATCAATTTTACCTGGGGTTACTGGGTATGCAAGGTCGACCTCGTAATCGTTCACATTTAAAGAAGAATTGTCATGACTCACGCACTGTTTAACAACATTTTCTTGAACTGAATGCTTGGTAACAGGGTGAATTCCGACAACATCTAGGGTAGAGTGACCTACAGAAGGAATATGAGAACTCGAAACTTCAATCCCAATGGAACTGGATGGGTCACAAGTAATGATAACACCTGGATCTTTTCCCCTAGAAGATTGAGCTCGCTCGTTCGCCAAATTTCTTTATGCCCTCAGCCAAAGCCCTACGATCTATACCTTCCAAGAGTTGCTCTTGAAGGTATTCATCATCAGCATTATTGGAATATAGAAGCACCTGTTCCCAGACCAGGGCCAAAGTTCGCGGAAATTCCTTGTTCAGATAACTTAGACTTCCACGACTCATGACATTGCAAACATAAAATTGGAACAAAATATTGTCAGTCCTGATTCTAGCTTCATCAAGTTCTTTACGCAGCTTGATTTTTCTTTCTTCAAGAATTCTAAGGGTCTAATTTTGGGAAGCAATCTTGCCCTCGAGAACCATTCTTTCCTGTTTAGAAGAAGTCAGTGCCCGTCTTTCTAAGGCTAGTTGGCACTCGGTAAGTTCTTGAGCAGATTGGGCTTCTCGAAGTCGCTTTCGCACAACCTCCAGCTCTTTCCTAAGATCGTTGTTTTTGGCCTCTAGGTTGATCACTTTGACGTTCCCACGCTTTAAAGAGGAAATTTAAGGTTCTCGAGATTTGACCAAGTGAACCAGTCCATCTTTTTCATTTTCTGAGATATCAATATGGTCAAGGTGCTGAGCATTTAATCTTTGAAACTCATAACCAAATTTGGCCCAATGTTCCATGGTCAAATTCAACTGTGTTTTGAGCTGATCTTAGCAGTGTTAAACTGAGCAATCATACAATTCTTTATGGTGTATAGACTATTAACAGCATCCCGCCTGTCATCTGGATGTAATTCTAATTCAAAATACATTCCCAGCAAATCCCAGCCACCGAAGCGATCCTTAAGTATTAAATTTCTGGGTGGAACCTTATAGGTGGCGGTCGCATATCATCTGAATTTGAGAAGAAATTGGGATGATGGGTCGTTCAGGGGATTCAGGTGATGAGGAACACTTCTGAATCTCATTCTTGCCTCGGTCGACCCTACCTTTTTCCCTTTCTTCCCTTTCTATGAAGTGTTCGCCCTTATTGTCTTTCATCAATGTTTTTGCACAATTAGGTCCCCCCTCCTTAAAGAATCGGTCGTTGGGAGGACAGGGACATGCTGGGTCTGAGAATTTGAAGACGATTGGGAGCATTTCAAATGACATAAAATGCGAGATTGTAAAAGATTTTGTGGATCGGTAAAACCAACTTGATAGGCGAAACTGTCTGATAGTGAATGTCCCATGTTTATACCTAAGGAACAAAACAAGATTTTAACAAGCAGTCGAAAGTTATGAAGGTTATTAGAAAAAAAGCATGATGTGCGGGTGATAATAACAAACCAATTTCAAGGGGAGTTGTCAAGTCAGAAGCTTTCCCAGGACGCTGACTAGATTCTTGAGTTCTTTCCATATCGGATGTCACAGGATCAGAAATCATAATGCCACCCTGACCAATGTAATTGATGGTACCTATATCCCTCGGGCCTCTGAAAGTTCCTGCGAGGCCCCCTTCTTGAGTAACAAAGGGAGCGGAGTTTTCAATGACCTTTTCGGAAATAATACCAGCCTCCGAGCCATCCATGTTCTCATTTGCCCCCTTATCATTCCCTTCAGTGATCAAAGGTGAAGATTGGCTACTACCACCATAGGTTAAGCATTTCCTTTTAGTAGGAGGTTTGCCAATGGAATGTTGAGGATACGCCAGAGTTTTCTTAACAGATCGTGTAGAATGAATCAGCCGGTATTTGCGAAGGTTTTCCTCTGAAAGCAATGCTTGCCAACTTCTTCCAGTTTTATCAACAACTACTAAAGAATTAAGGAGAGCTTGGTCTAGAGTAAGGCCCACAACAGAAGGGATCACAGCAAAATCAAAAAGGAAGTCGAATGAGAAAGAAAGAGAAGTAAAAATTCCAGGGCAAAGGTGTACTTACCTCCCTCCATCCATCGCCCGTAGAACCTACAAGGGCACCGGACGTAGAAGTATCGAACCGGAAACCCTTGGCACCATCCGTCAAGCCAGTAATAATTCTGCCGTGCCTGGCTTCCATAAAAATGAAAGAAGGACCATCCTCTTCCCCCCTTTTAAAAGCATATAAAGAACAAATGTTTGCAAACGTAGGTTCTTGCTGCTGGATTTTCATGAAAAGTATGTACAGCCCGAGCAATATTTGGTACCCATTGGGATGCAACTGATATGGGGCAACTGCCAGTTGCCGCAAAATGGACTCTAAATAAGGGTTAAAAGGAGGAATTGCCCCACTATACAACATGTGATAATTAACTATCACATACCCAGGAGGCGGACGATCGGCGGAATCTTCTTTCCTTGGAAATTTGGCTTCATCTTTTGAAAACCCAAAGCGAGCGCACATTTGTAAGTATAGATCAAAAGAGAGTGTCGATTTACGACAACCAAAAGGCACCCCTTCAAGAAAGAGAGGTTGAGGATAAATCTGGCTAACGTTCAATTCAGAACTAGCGGCAGGGTTTACTTCAACTGCCTAACCCAAATCCTTTTGTTCTCCAGACATGACTATTTTGTTGGGGTTTCGACTGAATTGGCGTTTAGTCTTCATTTCAACACAAACAAGTATGCTTAGGAAATAAGTTGCAACTTCAGTTGCTGATAGTTAAAAAGAAGCAACTCTGGGAAAATTTTCTTTTCGAATAAAAATTATCAGTCACATCCAGCAATAGGATTTACTGGTAATATAATCATATGAAGGAATGATCACAAATTCAAAGGTATGAGAATTCACAGGCTCTGAACTGATTGATTACAGAGAATTACTAATCTCACATGTTAAAAGAATACTAGCAGCAGTAAAAGGAAGAAGAGCATAAATGTTTCCATGGCATAAGTATTTCATCCGACATCTAGTAAAGGCATAATGGATTGAAAAATGTCGTTTCAAAGACATTTTAGTAAGCAACTTGCAGACATACCGTTGAAATCAAAAAAAACAAAAACAAAGGGTTTTTTTATATAAATCAGAACTGCCAAATGATTTCACATGAAATCCAAGCACATACTAAGTCAAATTGACATTTTCCAAACACCACAGTCGTACATGTTCAAGCAATTTGGTCTTTCTTTTACCAACAGGGAACCTCATTACGAAACCAAGCGAATTAACTCGAAGTCGGGATTTATAAGAAGAAAATTCACTTACAAACAAATGGATAGATTCAATTTGGAAGAAAGAGTGCTGTAGCTGGAGACAAAGTTGAAAAACTTCAACTAAAAAGATCGGGCGAAACAATCAACCAAGCGAAGAATATCGAAGTTTCGAGAGGCAACGACGGAGTCCTCTATAGCAGAATCGCCATTAAAACGTGTTTATCAAAAGGATATAAGAGGCGGGAAAACGAAGAGGCGATATTTAAAGAGGACTAGAAGGTCCTTTTTATAAAAAGAAAAGAGAAAAAATTAAAATGATAGGACAGCTCAGTCGAAACCCGGTGACCCAGTTTAACATACCCGAAAAACAGCATGCCTGTCTGGTGTCCATATGTAGATGACTGTAAAAGTGTTTAAATTTTGAAAACATAGGTTGTTGATAAGAGTGCCTGTTTTACAAACAATTGAATTAAATCCACCTAATGGTGTTGTATCCCACTATTTCGAAGCTTATAGTTTTAAAAAAAAACTACAAGCTTCGAGGGCCAAATTTTTATCCGTCAAAAGACCGAGCTCGGGTTAGAACTGCAAAATAGGCAGTTGCAACATTTTAGATGGGGGTGAGCGTTTGGTTGGTTCGGTTTATCCGATAGTGAAAATTGTCAAACCAAATTAAAATCAATAAAAATGAAAACCAAACCAAACCAACCAAATTAAGATTGGTTGGTTCGGTTGGCTATCCAATTTAACCAAACTAAAAATATTTTTGACTTTATGTTCATAATATTAACTATAAATTGAAATAAAATATAAATATATGATTAAAGTATTATTATTTATGATTCTTAGAAAGTAACTTTAATACATATGTGATGATTAAAATTTACTTAGACAACTAACCTAACATAAAATATTTACTATAATATTAAAATTTTGAAAATATAATAAAAGTTTGGTTAAACCGATAACCAAATTAAATATTTTTTTGGACCGATTACAAACTGATCTAATTTCAAAACCAAACCAAACCGACCAAAATAATTTGGTTTGGTTGGTTTATTTGGTTTAACCAAATAACGCTCACCCCTAATTTTAGGAGCCCATGTCTTCAAACAAAGCCAGATGCAAGTTGTGATTCGGGTGCGGAAGCAAAGGTCGGTCGTTCGCACCAGAACGAAGCTGCTCAAATGCCAAAACAAGACAAGTTGTCCATCTAACATAAGCAGGGGCAACCATATAGCATAGCCATACAGAAAAATGGCACGGTACAAAGACAGCGAAGGTCGAACGACCTTGAGCCAAGGAGATCAGTCGTGCAAAATACAAAGAAGAATTGATTCTAGTCCCATGCTCCGCTCTTATGAAATCACTCGACCATAAGTTTGACCTTGGTCACCTGCTCATTTCACAATCAAAAGAATCAGATAACTATTCACCAAGTGCCAAATATAGCCACATCCAAAGGGCATTGACTAAATTCACTCACTCGACTACTCAAAACGATCACTCCTATAAAGTTTCTCGCACATGACAATTGGATACAGCTACAGACAGCTGGCAACAACCAAGTAGTGGCATTTTGGTAATTACTGGCTGAAACGATCCATCGCTTGCATATTGAACTTTAGCTCATTTCTCCGGGGAGGCTCACCTATAAATTGGCCATGGCTGCCAACATAAAGGGGGGCCAATCTTTTGAACCACAAGGTGCTATTAAATTTTATCTTCAATCATTCCTTAAAGATTGGGATCATCTTCTCCATCCAAAGGTTATCACCGATTTGGCCATGGCATCCAATACAACCTTATAATCGAAAAATCAAAGACATCTTCCTTCTCAATCATCCATCCGTCATTCTCCTCCTCGAACTCTACCATTTTCCCATGAAATCCCAGGATTGATATGTATGAATGAGAGTATGTTGAGTGAATATAAAGATGTATGAGAAAAGGGAGTTGGTGTGTTTTGTAATCTCCATTTTAAGAATGCAAGTAATCTTCATAGTGGATGTAGGCCGAGCACAAGGCTGAACCACTCTAAATCTCGTCTCTATTTTTCCTTATTCCCATTTTTACTTTCGACTATTATTAAGTACGATTCCATTTATTTTCTTACCGTATTGGTGAAATACAATTCTAGTACCTTTGGTATTTAAGCCATTTTTTGGTGAAAACAGTGTTCGACCCAAAACCTACATTCTCTAATGCAACTCCAATTTCGACCAAAACTTCGCCAAAATGATTCTTTCGAACAAACCAACACATCCAATCATCCAATATGACCACAAAAGTGATATGAAGTCAACAATAACACCAATATGGAAATTCCATCAATAATCATGTAAAATTCACCAAAATCACCATAAGTGTACATATGAACAAAATCCTGGATTTAACTTGCACATTCACTTGAAATATCATAGAATTTACTTATTTAAACTTGCTAAATCAAATCGTAAGGTGATTTACATTAAAAATTGGACTTACCAATGCATGGATCTATGGATAAACACTTGAATTTAATGAAAAACATGATTGACTACTCATACACTGCATTGAATCCATGTGAGAGATGTAAACCACTCACCGATTCTCCAAAACAAGCCAAAATTGAAGAAGTAAGAATCCAGACAGCAAGAACCCCGCACCAAACCTCTTGATCCAATGAACTCTTGCTTCAATTGATGTAGATCTAGCCTCCAATGGTGTAAATCTTCGATTTGCTTCCTTATATTTTGATTTTTAACGGTGGAAAGGTGTTAGAGGAAGGAGGAACACAAGGCCACCAAATGCGATAATGGGGAAACTAAACCATTTCCCATATCCCTTACCACCTATTTATAGTTTCCACCAGCCCACTAATGGGCCTCACCAAATCAGCCCATTATGGCTTAGCAAACCTGGACAGCCAACTGTAAAACCTTAAAACAGCGATTCCTCCCAAACCGTTGAGCAAATCTTTATTGTAACCACTCTACGGAAAGGCAATCATCATTTCCTTTCCAATGGCATAGGTCTCACCACCTGATTCGACCTAAGTCAAAAGTTATACCCTGTACGAGACTGACAAGGGAAAAATGGTCACAAACAAAATTAGTAAAAATTATGGACATGCCTCATATCCCCATAAGCAACATATTAAAATATGAGAATGATCCAAACCTTAGGGAAAAAATAAAAATATTTTACGGTCCTTCGATACGTAAAATGCGGGTTGTTACATGAAATGTTTTTTGTGTTGTAACCTTTAAGCAACTCATGAGCCATTAAAACAATATATTGCGCTTAAGTAAAAAAGCAGATTGATTAGAAGGTATTAAACCAGGCAACACACTTTCTAATCTCATGGTAATGATTTTAGAAATGCATTTATATATAGTACTACAACATGCTATAGGTCTAAATGCACTCACATGCATGGCATTTCTAGTCTTGAGTATTAACGCAATTATAAAATTATTATATGATTCCATCATTTTAGTTGTTCTAAAGAAATTCAAAATAGCCTTGCATACATCCGTACCCACTGTATTCCAATAGTGAGTGAAAAAATTGGCATTATAGCCATCAGGGCCACCACATGAATTTTTATTAAGAGAGGACATAGCTTCCTTAATCTCCACTACAGAGACAAGGGAGCTAAGCCTTTCATAATCAACCTAATTAACCTTAGTGTGACAACCCGAATTTCGACAGACCGAATTTTTTTTTCAAAAATTCCAATCTATTGAAACTTGGATTAAGTTGCTCTGGTATCCTGCAGAAAAGACAGAGACATAAATCATGTCAGAGTTTGGAAGACTTCTCAAGCGGAAGGAACAAAATATAATGTAATCAAAACATAATTTTACCTTAATATCAATACTGCTAAACCAGTATCCAAAGCTATACAATCTCTGCCATGAACCTAACCTGTGAATGTTATAAGGAAGGGGTCAGAACATAAGTTTTGGTGATTGGACTTAAACTATACACTTTGGATAATCCTACATATGTCGTTCAATCATATTTTCGTATTTATTAGGTTACTTGGGTTAACAGCACTGAAGGCTTACACACACGTCATACCCATTTACTTCCCAGTGGATTAACCTAATACAGTATATATGTAGCTACCCCCAATATTGAGGTATACCCCATGGTACCCCACTTGCACGGTCTCCAGTGTAACACTATCGGAATATACGCAGTCCCTCATCCTATGTCATAGTGACGTACGGATAACAATATTACGTTCTGCATATATCTATCATTACTATGGTATGTAATCATACCGACTGCAACCTTTTTTCGAATTAGACTCAATACCGGAGTAATGCCCACAAGTTTGTAATACACCACCCAGAGCAGATATGCATGTATCTAGACTGTCCCTCGTTCGTACCGTTAATTGTAGCTCGATGCCTCAATCGCACGTCCTCTATTGTGCATCGACTTTTGTGGCAAGGCGATAGAAGAAACACGGAACTCGATCGAGAGCTTTTCCATATCTGTATGGGCCCGTCTCTAAAGAGCCTCTATATACAGACATAGCTAGGTTCTGTTTTCGTGGTGGCTATGGCCCCACCTCGGCCCCTCCCTCAACTAGTAAAGACTACCGGAGCTAAGTGACCGCCCCTACGCAAACAATCTAAACATCCATATGGCGTCTCCCCTCAACCTCGTACCCCGATAGTGAACGGTGAAATGGTATCTTGGGTTTAGCTCGAGTCTTTCCGCATCCCACTGGCTGCCGATGACGGGTATCCCACGGTCTACTATCCTTGTTGGTTGTGACCCTCTTTACCTCCTCGTGAGGCAACCGCCGAGCCACCCTAGTGTTGCCTCGTCACAACATTCTAACTGCATAGCCACATCTGCAGTCAAGGCCCACCCTCTAGTAGTTACGCGCAGACCCAACCTCTGCGAGCACAACCTAAGACATCTTCCACCGCACAGAGGACTACTAGGAGCACCTTACGTCCCTCAGGAAGCCGCATGTTTCCCCTTCTAGTCCTTCGGAGCTGTCAAAACAATCAGATGAATGTGCGCTCCCCTCGTGCCTTATAACACCATGATGATCTACCCCGTTGGATTATTCACCCTCAAACGTGCGGATTGGTCCGAAGCGCCTCATTTTAATATGTTATTAGACCCTATGTCTATACATTCTTTTATGTGCTTGCCTTACCTCACCAGTTTCCATTTAACTTGGTTATTCTTATTCACATTGAATTCTTATTCAAATTACCAAGTTTCTCTTGCTTATTAATTTCAGTCATACAACTTAATCCATTTATGTTTATTAATAAGCCCCAACATGTTATTCTCTAGATTGTGGCCCAAGGTCTGTAATCTACATTCTCTTTTATATTCTTATTTGATTTCATCATTACAATAACATGTTTTACTTAATATGTAATTAAGTATGTCCAATTCACATGTTTTCTGATTAACATGTCACTTACCATTTATGTTTAAATATAACTTATTTTATTTCATAAGTTTTCCTCATTCTTTCTCATTTAATCATAATTCCATTTTTACATTATCAATACAACTTATCGTTGTTTACTTATTAACTTAGTTTTATTAACTAAGGCCTTTTAATAAGTTTCTTTACCCGTTTATTATAACCTATGTTATAATTTCCTCTTGTCCCTAAAACTTTCTTATCAACGGGTTTCAGACTTCCAAGCTTACAGATCACTTAATTTATAATTAAATACAATATATTTTCCCCCTTTTCTTAACTGGTTTCAGGTTTCCCCCTTTACTGATTACTTAATTTACAATTAAGCATTCCTTAACTCAATTCACCAGTTATCCCATCCTCTTACTAGTTTATTATAACCTAAGTTATAATATTCACTTGTCCCTTAGGACAAGTCTACCTATTATACAACATTTTCACTAATGTAATTTATTTATAATAGGTTATTATCATTCCCCTTTTAAACCATTTTCTTTTATTGTTGTATTCCAGTATCCTTCATTTACTATAACATATATATTTCTTATTTTAATTAAAGAAAACACTTCATGCACCTTATCAGTTTGATAGAAGGAATCAATGATTTATTTTCATAACGTATTCCCATCTAAATCCGTGGTAGCAAGTAATTCTTTACTCTTCTTACTTTAGTTTCTATGGCCTAATTGCAACCACGTTCCCAGAAATAGGTCATTTAGGGAAATACATCACTTTTCCTTTGTAACATACTAATTCAGTTCATTACATCCCTTCCTTTCTTATTTACTGAGTTAGACATTTAATTACCGTTATTGCCATTTATTCATATCTTGTTATACACACACACACACATATATATATATATATATATATATATATATATGCACTAGACCTCTCACATTAAGCCTACACTTGTGGATGCTAGATTTGTCGGGCGGGTCCAGGCAGACTTCTACCACAAGTTGACTTAACATCATGTCTAAGCACCATTACATTTTTTAATTTTTGCACTTAGGCCTCTCACATTAGGTTCAACAATAGTGGCTGTTGGATACGCCAGTCGGGTCCAGGCAGACTTCCGCCACCAATGCAACCTAACCTCGTGCCATACGTGCAGTTACAATTTCTAATTGAAATCCTAGGCATATTCATCTTTATTCAATCATTAATGTTCATATCAAAATTTCACTCCTAAATGAAAGTCTCAAAACATAATATATGCTATGCTCCAAAAATTTCATTACAATTCATTCCTATTTCATGAAAAATTTAGGTATATTATCCCTTTTACTATAATCTAATTCATAGTAATCTAATTTTGCATGTCATCCAAATTTTGTCTATATTTCATCGCATGTCCTTTTTAACATCTGTTTAATCCTATTTTGACATGCAAACATTCAATCGGGTAATTATTCAAATCCATCAATCTAAACATATCATTTATTCTATAATATGCCGCAAGTGAAACATATAATTATAACAACAACAGTTATTGCCCATGTTCTAACCATTTCTAACAAGTTTTTTTTTTCAATATGTAATCATTCCAATAGTTTAATAGATTCAACATATGAATTTCCTGATCTATTCATATTAACGTCCCAACTTGTTATGACATCAATTTATAATTAAACTGGAAATTTCACAATTTATTAAAAGGGGAATGCTAAACGTCATAACATTATCTAAAGGCTACAATTTAAACCCACTCACCTTTAAGCTTTCCACAATTTTTGGATCTGATCCATTCGATCATCCATGGTTTCCCCTTTTCCCTTCGATAAGATTCACAACCTAGCTTTGAATAATCTTTTATTAACATTGATCCTCTCCTCCAGATGTGGATTCATAACTTTCTAGGCTAATATTTTAATTTTAGAATAGATTTGAGAAGAGAAATAGAGAGAGAGCCATGGCAGAGCTCCAGCATAGCCGCCAAATTATATAGTTTAGGGTTAGATCTAAGGTCTTATTTATAGGAGTATGGAGCAACTAGGACCCTTAGATTTAAATAAAATTCCATCAGAGCTAACCACGTCACATGACCAATAGGAAATGGCCACGTCGCAACAAAAACAAACGTTCACCAATCAAAACACGCCACATGTGTTGAATGATACGCAGGGGTTGACACCCTTGCTTGGGTGTCGACACATGTGTCGACACCCCTATGGTGATGTCAACACCACCTACCGTGTGTATATATATATATATAAATATCTTTTTTCATTTTGATTTGAAATTTGATTTATTTATAATACATGTAATCTTCTTGCATGTAAATCAAATTTCAAACATTCCTTCATTGTTTGCTTCTTTGTTCGCGCGCAACCATTAATTTGAATTATGTTCATTTGTATTCAACTCTTATGAATATGCTAATCTTTTGTATGCGAACAATTATTTATCTCAAACCAATTAATATATATATATATATATATATATATTCCTCTTTTGAAACATTCTCCCAATTAAACCTCTTATTAACCCTTTTCATACTGAACCGCTATTAATTAAACTGCCTTCCCACTAAGCCACTTTTTAAGTGCTTTCACACTAAGCCACTATTTAGCCATTCCCTTAAAAAAATATGGCACTGGCGGGATCAAACTCTGAACCTCTTGTATGCAAGTCACATGTTCCAACCAACTGAGCTACTTGGTCTTTTGTTAACAAGGCTTAGACCAGTGCTAGACATTATTCTTTTCTCAATCCTTTTTTTTTCATGTTTTGATGAAATAACTAAATTTAAAGATAGCTCTTTCATTTTAAATAATTTTTCTGCAAACTGTAGGTCTAAATTGACCAGAAAATCACCACGAGCGCAACAATGCTAATTTCGTGACCAAATTCTGGAAGCTATTCATTTCACTGCATGAACTTATTACATGCAGTTATATTATTATTTAATTTTTCCCTTAATTATATCTATGCATATAACATATATACATATATACATATTTTTATTTTTTATTTCATTAAAAATGCGGGGTGTTACACTTAGGAAGCAGTCTTGGATCAAACTCATGCAAAGTAGGTGAAAAGTTAGAAACATTACCAAACAGAGAGGTAAAGTAGTTGATGAACGCCAGATTGATCCCATCCTATGTGTCTTAAAGATAATCATCAATATCCATAATACTGAAAATATTCTCGTTGTTATGTTTGGATTTAAGAGCTGAATGAAAAAATGTTGTATTTCTATCACCCTCTTGAATCCATTTTAACCTTGATTTTTGTTTCTTCATGAGAGATTCAGAATATAAAGCATCCTTTAGCTTCTGAGAGCATTCACTTTCACGTGTGGCAAGGATTGGATTATTAACATCATTAAGCATCTCAGCATGAATAAACTCCAATTATTCAGCCAGTAAATCTGATTTCATAGAGCCTTTCCTGAATTTTTCTCTAGCCCAGTTAGAAAGTGCATGTTTAAGTTGTTTGAGTTTCCTATGCAAATTTAACATGGGATTACCATAACATGGCTCATTGCATACTTCATCCACTAAGCTTTGGAAGTCAATCTCCAATATCTAAGAATTGAAAACTTTGAAGCTAGGTTTCCTGACTAATCTATGATCACTCAAAATAAATAGTTTTTTTAGATTGATCGAGCAGTGGTAAAAAGTTATTCAATGATGGCCAAAAATTAAGACTAGGATATTTGCAAAAAGCATGATCTATCCTAGAGAAAGTTCTAGCCCCATCTCTTTTCTTATTATTCCACATATATTCAACTCCAGTAGCTTGAATTTCAATCAGATCACAGTCACATAGAAATGTTTATTGGGTTGACTTCACTGAGTGCAACAAAACTAAGTCTAATTCTATCAGATAATTTAAGGGGAGAATTGAAGTCACCACACACAATCCAAGGATGTGAGTGCTACCTGAAGTTGGGAAGCAGTTTGCACATTCTTTCTCTAGCATTAGCAGATTTGCTAGCATAGATAAAAGAAAGATAGTAGGATGATTTAGATGACAAGTGGATATTATGACAGTGCATAAGTTGATCAAGGGACATAATCTTATTAAGTTTATGGATGTTTGGATCAAACAAAATACAATTCTACCATATGCTGCTTCATCAAGGTTATGATTAAATTACCAAGATGGATTAACATACCTAGAAGCCCTCTCTATTAATTGCAAGTTAAGTTTGGTTTCAAGTATAGCCAAGATACTAAGATTGTACTTGTGTATTAAGCTTTTACATGCATCAAGCTTGAAACCCTGATGAGTACCCCTTACATTCCAAAATCCTATAGTTTGTAACAGTAATCAAACTTCTGCTCTTTTGCATTTGTTTTCATTTGCCTAGTCATAGGGCTGGAGTTTGTGGTTTGAGAAGTCAAAGAAGCAAGTTTCTTCCTCTTTTCATTTTTGTTAGTGGAAATGTTGTTAGAAGAACCATTTTTATCCCGGGTTGTTTCCACTGTGTCACTTAAGGTAATGTAAGCATCAAGTGGTACTAAGTTGTCATATGGAAATTTCTTTGCATAAGTGACTGGTTCCATTATGGTTCCTTCAACATAGCCTGTAGAATCAGCTAGTTTGATTTGAGTAGATTCAACAATAGCAGCTTCATTACTCTGCAGTTTGGTAGTTTCCTTTGCTACTTGTGTGTAATTTGAAATTGAGGGCATTGCACTAAACAAGTCAGTGTTATGTTGTTTATTCTCAGTAGTTTTACCCAATGCAGACCCATTGTCATTGTGTTGCAATAGCAAGCCAGTATCTTTAAAACTTACATCAACAATGCCATCGTCACGACCATCTATTTCATAAATAGTAGTTATATCATAAGTTTCGTTTCCCCTGAGTTATTTTCCTGAAGATTATCAAATCTTATATTGACTAGGGTGTTATTGCTAAACATAGAAACTTCATCCAATTGATGAGCATTTGTAACAACCCGAATTTTAATAACATGTTAAAACCATAAATCAAGGCAGAATTAAATTTTAAAATAAGAATCAAGGGAAACGGGTTGCGCCATTTCGTTCGTCTCGAAATTATACTTGTAAACGAGTCCGATTTTTGAGAATTGGAGTCCGTATGAGGGAGATATGACCCTCCGAAGTTTCAGGAATTTTTAGAATCAAAAACAGCTCGAAATTCGAATTCGAATTTCAAGTTCAAACCCCAGTGCAGGCTGGGCGGGAATTTTTCTGCCCAGGACCAGGTCGACCTAGGGGTCGACACTATGGTCAACCTCCCAAGGACCAGGTCGACCCTATGGTTGACCTGGGGGTCGACCCTATGGTTGACCTGGGGGTCGACCTGGTGCTGAAGCCCAGTTTTGAGCCTGGGTTCATTCTGATGTACCTGGTCTCGTTTTCTATCTAGATTTGTCCGCCTAATCCTATATAAACAGCCTCCTAGCCTCATTCTCTTTACACCATTCTTCTCTAACCTTATGCTGCACAAATTCTTGATGGACATGACTTCTTCTAAATTAAATTAAAATAAAACACGAAGACTGTTTCTTGAAGACTACGACTAGGAATTGCATATTGGGGATTTGCTTCTACAATCAAATCAAGATTCAACGATTCAACTATTCGACGACTAGTTTCTAGATTCAACTTCTACATCCCAATTTCTTAGACCACGATCTGTAAGTCTAAATTACTTTAGATGAAAAATATAAACTTAATACGGACATGTTATAAATTGGAATTGGACCTTTGTATGATAATTGATTCATATCTACTCTAGTTCATCTTGGATCTTGACTTTTGGGAATATTGCTATGAAATTTATTTGAGCCTATTCATGTTGTAAATCAAATCCTCCCATGTCGGTAATATTATCTTATGCCTACGATGTTGAATCAGTTATTATTCACAAGTTTGGATTATCACCTTAATCATGACTATCACCTAATTATGCCAGATCTGTAATCCGAATGTTTTGGGACTATTATTCTATATGCCAGGGATGTTATAATCCAATTATCTCAAGCTATATCATGTTAGATTTATCACCTTGTGCTCATTCTTTTTCCTATCATAGTTTTGATGTCATTCCCTTTCATTTTGGATTTGGATTTACTTGAAATACTAGATCGATTCACATTTACGTGCGATGGGAATATGATTTAGGTAGATTAGGCAAAACTTAAATTGGTTATGAACTTGATAATAGGCATAAATTGAAACATGAACATTGTTATAACTTGAATCTGGATATGGACATGAAACTGCCCATGAAACTTGACACGAACTTGGCATGAAATTTGAACATGGACATGACACTAGAATGAACCTGAAAATGGCCAACTCGAGGTTGGGTTGAGTTTGCAGTGTAATTCTGCCCGGAACTGCCTGGCAAATCCAGATATGGCAAACAATAGGATCCAATGTGGGTAGTTGGTCATATCGCGCTTGAAACCCGAGGTCAGACTGAGTTGTGGTGTAAATCTGCCCAGAAACGCCCGGCATATCCAGTGACCACAACAACAAGTCTGATGCGAGAGGTTGGGGTGCATTAATGAATTAACGCCACATGATAGGGTTAAGTCATGAACATGAAAGACAACACTTAACCAACTTGACACATGATTCGTAGGGCTAAGTCATGAACTTGAACGACAACACTTAACCAATTTGACATGACACGTAGACGGGTTAAGTCACGAACTCGAATGACAACACTTAACCAACTTGACATGCTAGACTGATAAGGGTTAAGTCACGAATTTAAATGACAACACTTAATCTATTGGACGGAAACCCTAGTTACGCTGTCCATTTTAGCAGTAACCCACTAGATGTATCATGGTACCCTGGAACTAGGCAGGGTAGGGCACGATTACTGGGCTGATTGTAAGCGACCAGAATGACGGCTGAGTTGGTGCGCCAGTGTAGGTTCAGGCGGACTATGGTCGTGCATGTAGTCCTGTGACGAAAAGGAATTTCGCTCGGTCCGAACCCGTCGCTAAACCGACCCAGACCATTCGAAACGCCTGATCGTTTTGAGAACACGACAAATCAGAACACTAACCGAAGAACATTTCATTGTATATTACAACAATCCATCAGAATACAAGAATATACAGAGTATAAATGAATATTACACAGAAATATCAGAGATTTAAATAAATTACATAGCAGCGGAAAATAATACAATACACAACTAGAAGAGATATACGGATACAAAGCTTTCCGGATATCGTTCCAGCTGTAAACCAGGATCCTGTGAATAAAAATCTGCAAAACCAAAACTACTAGCTGCCCATGTCAAAATAGGGGCACCCAGAGTTTAGGTTAAAACAATAAACTCCAGGTCAGTCATGTGACTGGTGTGAGAACTAAAACAGTTATTAATCTTTATTTTTTTTAAGTTTGGTAAGTCAAGGGACCACGCCGTATAACACGGAACGGGTTTCCTCCTAAGAATATCAGTGCATAAAACAATAGCGCAATGCTAAATAAAGAAAAATGAAGCTATTATAAGACCCAGGTCCTATCACACAATGCAACGCAAGCCGGGGGATAGGGTTTTTACCTTATAATAGCCAAGAATGCTTGATACGTTTAAAAGAAATCATTTGATACTATTATAAGTGTATAGTGTATAAAACAACTTCAAATCATAAGTATCAATCATAGGCGGCATGAATGCCCCATACCACTATGTCGCCATATATAGGTTATACAATCAAAATCGCAAAGTCACGTATTTGGAAATTGTATTTTCGTCTGTGAACCGAAGCCAGGGATCGTCCTCTACCGATTCGAGACTCTCTAGCCTGAGCCTCAGGAACAGCCGCAACTGCCCCATGGATCGTCAGGGCCGGTCCACCGATGTGGATTATTATGCCTGAACACTACGTTTCCCCACCCTTTGGGGTGTAAATGAGCCAACGAATGACTCCATCGGACCCGGATCATCCGATCTAACCGAGGCGCCTCGCAACAGCAACAACCACACAGGTGAAAAGTATATAAATGTCAGGGCTGGTAGGTCACTGACACCACCCTAGCTAGAAAGAAACGCATGCCCTCCCTGAGGTCCTCTCCCGTTTTTGGTTCACAACCGAGGTGCGAGGCTCGCGAATTCACGTTACACAAAGCTGTGCCACACAGGCTGTGCTTTGATCATCACCACAAGACTTTTTTTTTCAACAGAAGCCTCGATCAATTGCCACTTAGGCATGCCACACAGGAAATTCACTCCATGCGTTTGATATCCATCAATATATAACCCCTGAGCTCGTACGTCTCAGAGAAGGGCGTTAAGCAAGAGAATAAATTCTCCGCCGCCAAACAGATATATATTTAATAGAGATCAATCACACGGACTAAAATCCAATGTCAGACACACAGTCCATTTACAAGTTCGCTCTGGGTCTGAACGAAACCGGAGGTACCTAGTACCCAGCATATCCATCGATCTCCAAGTACGTCTGGACGATCACCAACTGTTTCCATCTTCTTGGGTGTACAGCCCAATCAAGATCATCAGTAATCACCCAAACGACGTGAAGACCTCCGGTCTTCAACCACCGTCTTCATCTTCGACTTATCGTCGTATCAATTATTCAGAATGGGATAAACCCGGTATTTCCGAATAACTCGCGTATATTTTAAATAAGTGTTACACAAACACAACATACGCCTCATTCCAATTCATCAGTCACTAACCGTAAATTAACCAGAGAATAATTCCCCAAATATTAACCCCGAAGGCCGAAACCAACATCAGATCAATATCCAGAAAACCATTCTTCTTGGCTAACCGACAGTTAGTTTCTAAATTTTATATTCATAGGGAAAGGTTCCCATTAATTTTATCAAAGATAAATTCCTTTAATTTATTCTCTAATCTTCTTTTGAATTTCGATTCAACTAGTCGGGATTAACGAACCTTACCGAAGTAATCATTTGTTTTAATTTCCCAATCCCAACCTATTCATCCCATGAAGTAAAACTGGTAATACTTCATATCTAACACCACGGTGTTATCTGTAAATTCAATTACCATTTCACGTTCAAATCTAATTAAAGATTTAACTATTGCCTGGAGCAAAACTGGTGATACTCCATTCTCGATCATTTCAATCTAATTAAAGATTCATTAAAACTCCACTTAGTTTTAATCGTTAACAGGGTTAAAGAATTAGTGTCATTTAAAACACGGTTCACGATAAACCCAAAACCACATTCATTAATTATAGGGTTAAAGAACAAGTGTTATTTAAAACACTGTTCACGATAAACCCAAAAATCAATATCAATTCAATTCCAATCAAATATTATTTAATTGGTACACTTCATTAAACCTAAATAAAAAGATTTAATCTTTTCTCAACTGGGTTCAAGAACAGTGTTAATGAAGACACCATTCACGACAAACCCAAATCACATTTGATATTCAATACAAGGCTCTGAATAGAAAAAATATCGGCTTATATTCAATGTCAAATTCTACGATTATCAAATGTCGCATTGGAAATAACGATATAAATATATATCTTTCAAATTTCCATAACAACATCTGTATAATCACGAATTCCAACATCGAAATATTCCGAAGACAATTTCGATTCAAATCCACTCCAATGCAATCATTGGAAATTCTGGTTATTTTTAAAACCCTTTTCAAATTCAATTTATTTATTTAAAAACAAATAGAATTTTAGTTCTAGTTCAAAACTAGTTCATTTCGATAAAAATCTATTTTTATCTTTTCAGATATGGAGTTTTTCCTCCCAATTCTTTCTAAATCATTTCTTATGATTTTACACAAATTATTACTATTTTTAATAATTTTATCAAGGCCCGTACAGTCGATTTCCATCAACGGCCATCGAACTGCACTTACAGCGACCTTTTTCAAATTTGATTTGGACATAATTCCAAATCCAACCGTTAGATTTCTAATTTCTAATATTCGTTAGAAATCTCTTTTCGATACGAACCCAACGGTTCCGGTTTTAGGAGAATCCGACGGTCGGATCTCCCGTAATATCCGTTCGAAGTCAATGGTCGAAATTCGCGAACTGCCGCGGCGCGGCGCGTTCTATTCAGGCCATTATATTATATATATAATATATATAATATATACTTCGTCGATTTCCTTTAAAACGTATTTTATAAATCGTTTTAAATTCGTTTTCCAAACGGTTTAAATTTCATATTCAATTTCAAGTCAAAATTAAATATTCCAATATAACTTCGTTTAAATTCATTTCAAATCGATTTCTATTCAAATTGATTTCTAATTCAATTTCAGTTCGTTTTTCAATTCAATTCAATTTCAATTCGAATTTATTTCTATCTGATTTCAATTCGAATTCCTTTCTATTCAATTTCAATTCTATTTCAATTTAATTCGAATTTCAATTCTATTTCAATATTCGTTGAAAAATGAATAAAATCGATATAAATATCGTTCACGTCAAAATGGCGTCAATCTAATCAACACGGCTTCATATATTCCTATTTTCAAATATTTTATTTCAAATATTTCTTTTTCAAAACTCTTTTTCAAAACTGGAATGAGGCCCAATCAATTACCATATAATGTTAATTATATGGATTTTCTACAACACATGTATATATCAACAACGACGAATAATCAACCATCATCCAAAGTGCATTCTACACTGTATAAGCATCAAATATAAATATTCAACGCTTATAACAGTCTGTCAATCAATCGATCGACATACAACTAAACAATCGGGATTAGTGTACGTCAAATATCATCCCAATACCCGTGTGGGGTTTCAAACAATCAAACACAGATTTTATTTGTGCAGTTGGGCGATGTGTAAAATTTATCGTCCCAATCAATGTCCTTCAAATAGGTGTACATAAACAAACCGTCCGGTTTGTAAATGAATATTTATTTATTCACATTCACGTTAAAAATTATATTTTTAACGATCAAACTATTTTATTCAACCTATGAATATTCTATTCGGTTCATTTATTAAATAAAATGTTATCTTTATTTTTCTAACTTATTTTTAGAAAATTTCGGCGGCATAACGGCACGATACTAGAAACGGGACAAGGCCTAGCCTTATCCCCGGTCTAGTGAAGGCCCACGCCATTCACACATTAATCAAATCAATTTCATTTCACCAAACAATTCAATTCAAACCAAATAATCTAACCAACTACACAACCAAACAATTAAACAAACAAGTCATCCATGGTTTGTGGATGACGGGTGTCGGGTGCTACTAAACACCGTCTGCATCCTAGTATATATATGTAACTAGAAAATTAAATTAAAGAGTGAGAAATTCTCACAGAATTGCTAATCCAACATCACGACACTTCATTTATAGAAATCTTCGTCGTTCTCGCCTTTTGTCAATTTTCACTGCCCGTATTCTCTACACATATAAAAATCACATTTTTACTTCGCTACTCAATATATAAAAATCGGATTTTTACTTTGCTATTCAATATAGAAAAATCGAATTTTTACTTCGCTATTCAATATAGAAAAATCGAATTTTTACTTTGCTATTCAATATATAAAAATCGAATTTTTACTTCACTATTCAATATAGAAAAATCGAATTTTTACTTTGCTATTCAATATATAAAAATCCTATTTTTACATCGATGCTATATAGATAAAAATTCTATTTTTACATTGCTACTCTCTATATAAAAATTTCTCCTTTTCAATTATAAAGATTTCTCCTTTTCTTTCATCACTATAAAAATCACATTTTTATTTCGCTATATCTATAAAGATGATATTTTTATATTCTCTATTATATAAAAATTATATTCTTCCTTATATAAAAATATAATCTTTTTCAATTTGAAAATCAAATCCCTCTAATGTTAAAAATTAAACCTTTTATGTTATAAAGATCTAACCTTTTTAAAGTTAAAAATCGAATCTTTCTCAAGTTAAAAATCTTTTCTTTTCAAACTCTTCATACATATAAAAATCGAAGCTTTCATATATTGAAAAATCATATCTTAGCCTAACTAAAAATCCAATCTACATATAAAACAATGTAAATAAATAAGTTAATAAAGACACACCTTCGCTGTTCGAATTAGAGGGGGGGTCGTGGTGCCGTTTTTAGCCCCAAGGGGAAGAAGGGTCGCTGGTCGCTGGTGGAGGGTGTCTGAGGCGGCGTTGGGGGCTGCAGGTCGGGGAGGGAGGCACGGCTAGGCGGTCTGACTCGGGTTAGGGCGTGGGTGGTTCGATTTGGGCGAACTGGGGTTTTGGGGGCGAGTCTGAACGGAGGGTGGGGAGCTGCAACGGAGGGTGGGGCTGGAGAGGGAGGCGCGGTGGAGTACGACGTCGGCGGTGAAGTGGGTGGCGGCTCCGGCGAGTCGCGATGTCGAGCTCCTCCAGTCGGAGGCGTTTCCTTCGTTCGCTTCTTTTTTTTTATTCTAAAAACCTACGGTTTCAACTGAGTGGAGAGAGAAGGGGGAAAACGTGGGGGGCTATATAGTTAATTTTTTTTTATTATTTAAATTTTCAACTGGACATATCTTTAGATTCCCGTTATGAAATTTCAATTTTTCGGGTTCGTTAGAAAGATATTCACAATTAGATTCCATTATTTTTGGTTTCACTAAAATCCGGATTGTTTTGCACCCAACATGTAACACCCCGAATTTTCTATTAACACTAAAGTTGCTAAAATATTAATAAGTGTGTAAGAGAGGGGATGTATCTAATATGAATATAAAAATATTAATAAGTGTGTGAGAGAGGGGATGTATCTAATATGTATATAAAAACAATAATAAGTAAAGGGGGATGTATCTAATATGTACATTGTAGAAAATATATATATATTTATGACATGAATAGAAGTTTATTAATATGCTGAGTGTTTGCTGAGTCACTTCTGACTCATTGCTGAGTCAACAAGATAAACCCCATCTTATCTGAACGGCTGCGGTTATTTCTAGGTTAAATCTAATGGCCTAAATGAATTCTAAAATCTATAAATAAGTGGGTAGACCCTAGACCTAAATCACTTGTAAAATTAGAGAAGCTACCGTCATGCTGCTGCCATGGAGTTCAGCATAGCCGTCACAAACTAAGAAGAGGAAGCCTAATCATCTACAACTAAATCTACACAAATCAAATCAAAAGATCTCTCTTTCTCTAATTCTTTTCTTTTGTTGGTGAGTATGATGATTCTCACAAGACTATTACAAACTAATTTGACTCAGTTATGAATGGATCACAAGAAAGTGATGTGATTTGTAATTGTAAATTCTATATATTGTGGATCTCTTATTATGTTATTATGTTGTCGTATGATGTAAATTATATATGCTATGTCATGCTATGTTGTAAATTCTCTTATGCTATGTCGTGCTATGTTGAGAATCATGTCAAGCTATGTTATACTATCATACTATGCCATGTTATAAATCATGCTATATTATGTTGAAAAATCATGTTGTTGGATCATGCTTAAAGTTATGTTTTTTTTTCTTAATTTAAATGGATCTTGATTATGGGAATTTGCCTATTGAGTTAGGTGTACCCATATAAAACCATTTTGTTAAAAAATTAGATGATGTTGATTCACACATGTTCATATGTAAGTTTATGAAAATTGATTGAGATCATATTAGGTGAATTTTGAACAAGTTGACACCTTTATCCATGACATGTATAATCTATGCAAGTTGGACATATGCAAGTTTCACCCCTCATTATGATTCATTTGGTCACATATACATGTTGTTATTATGATAATCTCTTTTATGCTATGAGTTAGGTTATTCGAGTCTAACATATATTTTGCGAATAAACGTTCAAACGTGGGGTAGGGGTAATATTAGGAATTAATAAATTGGGTGCAATTTTGTAAGATGTTGCATACCATGAATGAATGTCCATAATTGAGTCAATTATGGACATTGTTAAAAATTGGAAGTAATTAATAATTCAAGTAGGGAATTATTAAAATTGGGGGAAAGTGGATTATTATTAATAATCAATGCTTAGGACACGAGGTTGGACCCGTTTGTGATGTAAACCTGCCCGGACCCGCCCGGCAAATCCAGTAGTCACAAATGTCGGCCCAATGTGAGAGGTCCTAGGCCCAAACTAAAGCATAACAGTTGTAAAGACACGAGGTTAGACTCTTTTATGGTGTAAGACTGCCCGGACCCGCCCGGCAAATCCAGCTGCCATAAATGCCAGTCTAATGTGAGAGGTCTTTATGAGGTTATGGCCTTAATGAACTAAGAAATACTTAACCAGATAATCATGTAAGGTGGGACATGGGGGTTAAGTAGGTGCCTTGGGTGGCATGAGGAATCTGGTGGTTGCCTTTAGAGGCATTTGAAATACGATTAGACTTAACCAAACACACATGTAAATGAACATGACTAAGTGGGTTAAGTGGGATGGACTAATGGGGACAAGCTTAGGTGGAATGCTTGTGGTAAATAGTGGGGGCCCATTTCAACCAGTATCCCAAAACGTATCTTTGTGGGCTCGACCCAAGTCGATGACGGGACACGCATACTGGGTTTGACTATAAGAGGCCAAAACAGGGAGCGGTGGCAACGCAAGTCCAACGGGTTTCATATGCGTGTGTGGACCCGGGCTGGTAGGTAAGACGTTGTTGCATCGTGTAGGTATAAGCCATGCATGTCCGTTGTATCAGGTTGCCACTTTAGGGGAGTGATACACCCCACTGTGGGGCCAGCACGGGTATCTACGAGTTAGGGAGCCGATCGAATAATGGGAAGTAGGGTACACCTAGTGGAGATAGGGGCAGGCGGCACCTATGTAGTCAGCTAGGGGTACGTAAAGCCATTGGGAAAGTTTCTAAGTGAAGCTAAGTGGGATGAATCTTTAGGGTGACTGGTGTGGTGCAGTATAGTGTTTATCCTTTAGTATTTAGGAGCGCCTATAACGTTGCCTTTAGCGATTGTCTATGTCCTTAATCTGCTCTTCATAGACATTTTCTTGTTTTCCAGCTTATGCCTTAGTCCAGTTATTTTGGTAATAGTATTGTAGAATTATCATATTCACCAGACTTTATGTCTGACCCCCTCTTTTCCATCCTTTTTCTCCCTTCAGGTCCGCAGGTTGGGCCAAGTTCTAGTGGAGTCTAGTTGGATCGCTTATCTTCTGGAAAGCTTGGACTGCTGAAGTAAAGTCCAGCTTGTTATCTTTCTTTTTAATGGCTATTCATGTAATGGGATTATGTACTTGTTTTATCAAGATAGATATTGTACTTGACATTGAATATGGTGTTATGATGTAATCAAACATGTTTTGACTTCTGCTACAATGAAATAAAGTTTTTGAATTTCCAAGTACTATTTTATATCTGTCTTGTTGTAATTTTACTGTTCTATATTCACTTAAAACCTCCATGGAAGTTAATGCATTCCCTTTGTGAGTGACATTAATGGACGTGGGGTGTTACACGTGGTATCAGAGCATAAGGTTACCAGAACAGATAAAAAAAAAAATTTTAGAAAAATATTTTTTTTCTAAAGTATTTTTGGAAGAAGTGCTTTCAAAAAAAAAAAAAAACATGTTATTTAAAGAGAGTTTTTATGAAAAACATAATCCCAAATAGCCACATCCTTATCTTTATCTTTCGAATTCTCCATTTTGAATCTTTCCTTTTTCGTTTCAGCATGGCTGAAGATCTTAATCTCCCAGAAGGTGTGACGATTCCAGGGTGGTTTAGGAGATACTTGGAGGCTAGGGCCACCACTGCAGGCCCAGCGGATACTCCTCCACCCCTAGTTGCACCCATTCCTCCTCCTCCTCCTCCTCGTGTTGACACTTTTGCAAAGACGTGCAAGGAATTCAAGGCTATGGGAGGAAAAACTTTTCAAGGGACTAAGACGTTTGTGTAGGCCAGAGATTGGCTTAAGGGGACTGAGGAATTGTTGGATATCTTTGAAGTGGAAGATGGGAGGAAAGTCCGTTTAGTTGTTTGGTTAATGAAGGGAGAGGCCTCGTTTTGGTGGGAGGTCACTAACGGGGAACGTCCAGTTGATTCATGGGCGGATTTCAGACGAAGGTTTGAGGCAAAGTTTCTTTCAAGGGCAGAGGATAACTTAAATATGGAAAAATTCCTGGCACTAAAGCAAGGGAGCTCATCAGTAAAGGAATATGTCAATAAATTTAATCAGTTAGCAAGGTTTGGCTTGGAGTTGGTGAACACGCCAGAGAAGAAAGCTTTGAGGTTCGTTAGAGGCTTGAATGAACCGTTGCAAGGGTTGGCTATGACCCACATCCCTATGGGAGCCACCTTTGAAAAGCTAGTAGAAATGGCACTTATGCATGAGGATAAGGCAGTTGAAAAGAAAGGGGATCAGAAGAAACCCCAACAGCAAAATAAGAAGGGTGGTAAAAACAATAATGGCAAAGGGAAGAAGAAATGCTTCAATTGTGGGACGCCTGGCCATCTCAGCAAAGATTGTAGAAAGAAAAAGAAGACTGGTTGTTTTCATTGTGGAGATGCGGGACATTTAGTGAAGGACTGTCCAAAGAAGGGGCAGAGGGCAGGGTCTACCTCGGGAGGACAGGTGCAGGCTCTTATGGCACCAGGGCAGGCAAGGGGGCAAGTTCAGGCTATCGCGGCCCCACCGCTGCAAGAAAGAGGTAGAACAATTTCTGTTGAAAGCTTAGTTTTTCTGTTTGATCATCCTGTCCGTACCTTATTCGATTCTGGCGCATCTCATTCGTTTATCTCTGCATCATTAGTTGAATCACTGCACTTGAACACCAGTTTAGTAGAGGATCCCTTGGTCGTTTCAAATCCAATTGGGGGTTCGGCTCATTTGACCATGATATGTTTGGATTTGAAAATCTCTATACTTAGCGTTGAATTTAGATGTGATGCTTATGTATTGGGCTTCACGGGCTATGGGCTAATTTTAGGAATGGATTGGTTGTCTAGAAATAGGGCCATTCTTGATTGTGAAAGGAGAGTAGTTAGGCTTGTGACTCGCCTTGGTAATGCTCTCGACATCTTTTGTAATCCCATAAATTCCGTTATGCTAAGTTATCTTGAATCGCTTGACGCGTCTGTAGAGAACCTGCGATCGGTAGAAGTGGTCCGGGAATAACCGGATGTGTTTGAGGAGGTGAAGGGCTTACCTCCAAAGCGGGAGATAGACTTTCGAATTTATCTTGTGGATAATGCTAAACCCGTATCTTTGCCAGTGCGCCACATGGCTCCTCGTGAAAGGAGGGAACTCAATAAGCAAGTAAAGGAGTTGCTTGAGAAGGGGTTCATAAGACGTAGTATATCGGAGTGGGGTGCTCCAGTAGTTTTTGCCACAAAGGCGGATGGGTCTCTTAGACTTTGTATGGACTATAGAGAACTAAACAAGCTTACTAAAAAGAACCGACACCCACTGCCGAGGATTGACGATCTCTTTGATCAGTTAGTTGGCGCCTCAGTGTTTTCGCAGTTGGACTTAGCCACTGGCTTTCATCAACTGAGAGTGGCTGAGGATAGTATAGATAAGACTGCTTTTAGGACTCCTGACGGATTCTATGAATGGCTAGTGATGCCCTTTGGTTTGACAAACGCCCCTGCATATTTTGTTGATTTGATGAGTAGGGTGTTTAGGGAATACCTTAACAAATTTGTGGTAGTCTTTGTGGATGACATCTTAGTCTTTTCTAAGAATAAAGAAGAGCACTCCCTACATCTTAGGGAAGTGTTGGAAACCCTTCGAGCGCATAACCTTAAGGCAAAATTTTCTAAGTGTCACTTCTGGAGGAAGGAAGTACGGTTCTTAGGGCACGTGGTTTCCAAAGAAGGGATAGCAGTGGATCCCGCAAAGGTGGTGGCCATCCAAGATTGGAAGGTCCCTAAAAATGCAACCGAAGTAAGAAGTTTCTTGGGGTTGGCTGGCTATTATAGGAAGTTTATCAAAGACTTCGCAAAAATATCAGCTCCATTAACACGGTTAACGAAGAAGAACCTGGTTTTTACGTGGGACAAAGATTGCGATGATGCGTTCCAACGTTTAAAGAGAGCCTTAACTTCAGCCCCAGTCTTAGTGCTGCCAGACGGGAATAAACCGTTTACCATCTATACTGATGCTTGTGGGACGGGACTTGGCGCGGTCCTCATGCAAGAGGGATGAGTAATAGCCTATGGTGGAAGGCAGTTGAGGGTTCATGAAAAGAATTACCCCACGCATGACTTAGAGCTAGCCGCAATTGTTTTCGCGCTTAAGTCTTGGCGTCACTATCTTCTTGGTGAGAAATTCGAACTGTTCACTGACCACAAATCATTAAAATACTTATTCTCTCAGAAGGATTCGAATTTAAGGCAGCAACGGTGGATGGAATTCTTAGCCTCCTACGATTTTGAAATAGCATATACCCCGGGCAAGGGTAACGTGGTGGCAGACGCCTTAAGTAGGAAAAGGTTGTCCTTGAGTCCGTTGTTTGTTGAACGACAAAGCTTAGAATTCATCTCTATGTTTGACTTTAGACCCTCCGTTGACTTAGTACCCGGTCTGTTAGCATCCTTGGAGGTTAGACCTACACTTCTAGGACGGGTTGGTGAGGCACAGCGAGATGACCCACAGTTGGTTGAGATAGTAGAAAAGCTCAAAGGGGGGGAGTCGTCAAGCCATCTTCGTAGGTATACCCTAGACGATAAGGGTTGGTTACGAAGGGATAATAGACTTTGTGTACCACAAGACGAAGACTTAAGGAAGGCCATTCTTGATGATGCTCATCGCTCAAAAATGACCATTCATCCCGGCGGGGATAAGATGTACAAAGATATGAAGCGGGTTTTCTTTTGGGCCGGTATGAAAAAGGATGTGGCCGAGTACGTCGCTAGATGCTTGGTGTGCCAACGAGTTAAAGCAGAACAAAAGAAACCCGGTGGGTTGCTTCACCCATTAGAAGTTCCACTATGGAAATGGGAAAGCATCTCAATGGATTTTGTGGATGGATTACCAAGATAAAGGAAGGGTAACACGGGGATTTGGGTTATAGTAGATAGACTTACTAAAAGCGCCCATTTTATTCCCGTGAAAAGTAAGAGGACTGCTCCGTGGTTGGCTTCTGTATACATTAAGGAGATAGTTCGTTTGCACGGTATTCCTTCTAGTATAGTAAGCGACCGTGACCCCATCTTTACTAGCGAATTTTGGAAGAGTTTACAAGAGGTGGTAGGGACTCAGCTATGTTTGAGCACCGCATATCATCCTCAGACAGACGGCCAGACCGAGAGGGTGAATCGCATTCTAGAGGATCTTTTAAGGCTTTGTATCCTAGACTTTGGGGGTACATGGGAAGAGCACCTTCCGTTAGTAGAATTCGCATATAATGATAGCTTTCAGTCTAGTATTGGCATGGCACCTTTCGAAGCTCTTTATGGAAGGCCTTGCCGTTCGCCTACATGTTGGTGGGAATCTACCGATAAAATCCTACTTGGGCCCGATATGGTTAGGGAAACCTCGGAGAAGATTGAGTTGATTCGAAGGAGGACGAAAGCAGCACAAGATAGGCAAAAATCGTATGCTGATAAGAGGAGGACAGATCTTGAGTTTGACATTGGGGACATGGTTTTTATCAAAGTATCTCCGTTACAGAATGTTGTTCGCTATGGGTCCGTGGGGAAATTAGCACCAAGGTTTGTAGGGCTGTTTCCTGTAAAAAACAGGATTGGGAAGATGGCATATAGGGTGGAGTTGCCTGAGAAACTTAGTGGAGTACACGACGTATTCCATGTATCACATTTGAGGAAGTGTTTGCACAAGACCGCGGAGGTGGTAGAGCCGAGCTTGCTTAAAGAGGTGGAAATAGAGCGTGATGCAACAATTAGACGAGCTCCTACATGCATTCTTGGGTCGAAGATCTAAAAGTTGAGGAATCGAGAGGTCTGACTGGTTAAAGTGCAATGGGGAGATGATGAGAGCAACGCAACTTGGGAGACAGAAGAGAAGATGCGTTCGTTGTACCCTTTTCTTTTTGAGGGTATGTCTTTTAATTTCTCCTTTATCGCTTAGCTTATCTTATCTTATCTTTAGTATGTCCTCTCATTAGTATCTTTGACCTTTAGTTAGGATAATCCTATGGTTGAAACATGTGTTTGAGACATGTTATGTATGATGGATGCAAAATGGATGCAAGTGTTTGCTAGTGGTTGCTCGTGGATGCATATATACACACACTTTAGGCACTAGATCGGCTCAGTCACTTCATATTGCATATTGCATATATATGGATGTATTTAGTATAACGGATGTATAATGGTTGTACCATCATATGGATGCTGCATTCGGTTGAATGGGTGTGCACGCATATAGAAGTAGTATGTGAGCAATTAGGATCTTTTGCATACATAATGGATTCATGACACTTACATAATTTGCATTAAGGAGGTCAACTGAATCAGTAGACCGCCTGATTTCGCATTAGGTAAGGACATGTACACACACTTGCATATGATCATAAAGCATTAGAAGTCTTTTAAGGACAATGGATGCCTGTGTATGATGGATGAGTAGATGGACGTTTGGATGGTAGGATATACATTCTTCCAGACTTGAAGATTTCGGGGACGAAATCCTAAAAGGAGGGGAGAATGTAACACCCCGAATTTTCTATTAACACTAAAGTTGCTAAAATATTAATAAGTGTGTAAGAGAGGGGATGTATCTAATATGAATATAAAAATATTAATAAGTGTGTGAGAGAGGGGATGTATCTAATATGTATATAAAAACAATAATAAGTAAAGGGGGATGTATCTAATATGTACATTGTAGAAAATATATATATTTTTATGACATGAATAGAAGTTTATTAATATGCTGAGTGTTTGCTGAGTCACTTCTGACTCATTGCTGAGTCAACAAGATAAACCCCATCTTGTCTGAACGGCTGCGGTTATTTCTAGGTTAAATCTAATGGCCTAAATGAATTCTAAAATCTATAAATAAGTGGGTAGACCCTAGACCTAAATCACTTGTAAAATTAGAGAAGCTACCGTCATGCTGCTGCCATGGAGTTCAGCATAGCCGTCACAAACTAAGAAGAGGAAGCCTAATCATCTACAACTAAATCTACACAAATCAAATCAAAAGATCTCTCTTTCTCTAATTCTTTTCTTTTGTTGGTGAGTATGATGATTCTCACAAGACTATTACAAACTAATTTGACTCAGTTATGAATGGATCACAAGAAAGTGATGTGATTTGTAATTGTAAATTCTATATATTGTGGATCTCTTATTATGTTATTATGTTGTCGTATGATGTAAATTATATATGCTATGTCATGCTATGTTGTAAATTCTCTTATGCTATGTCGTGCTATGTTGAGAATCATGTCAAGCTATGTTATACTATCATACTATGCCATGTTATAAATCATGCTATATTATGTTGAAAAATCATGTTGTTGGATCATGCTTAAAGTTATGTTTTTTTTTCTTAATTTAAATGGATCTTGTTTATGGGAATTTGCCTATTAGGTTAGGTGTACCCATAAACTTGAAACTATAATTAAATAAAACTTGATTATGGGAATTTGCCTATTGAGTTAGGTGTACCCATATAAAACCATGTTGTTAAAAAATTAGATGATGTTGATTCACACATGTTCATATGTAAGTTTATGAAAATTGATTGAGATCATATTAGGTGAATTTTGAACAAGTTGACACCTTTATCCATGACATGTATAATCTATGCAAGTTGGACATATGCAAGTTTCACCCCTCATTATGATTCATTTGGTCACATATACATGTTGTTATTATGATAATCTCTTTTATGCTATAAGTTAGGCTATTCGAGTCTAACATATATTTTGCGAATAAACGTTCAAACGTGGGGTAGGGGTAATATTAGGAATTAATAAATTGGGTGCAATTTTGTAAGATGTTGCATACCATGAATGAATGTCCATAATTGAGTCAATTATGGACATTGTTAAAAATTGGAAGTAATTAATAATTCAAGTAGGGAATTATTAAAATTGGGGGAAAGTGGATTATTATTAATAATCAATGCTTAGGACACGAGGTTGGACCCGTTTGTGATGTAAACCTGCCCGGACCCGCCCGGCAAATCCAGTAGTCACAAATGTCGGCCCAATGTGAGAGGTCCTAGGCCCAAACTAAATCATAACAGTTGTAAAGACACGAGGTTAGACTCTTTTATGGTGTAAGACTGCCCGGACCCGCCCGGCAAATCCAGCTGCCATAAATGCCAGTCTAATGTGAGAGGTCTTTATGAGGTTATGGCCTTAATGAACTAAGAAATACTTAACCAGATAATCATGTAAGGTGGGACATGGGGGTTAAGTAGGTGCCTTGGGTGGCATGAGGAATCTGGTGGTTGCCTTTAGAGGCATTTGAAATACGATTAGACTTAACCAAACACACATGTAAATGAACATGACTAAGTGGGTTAAGTGGGATGGACTAATGGGGACAAGCTTAGGTGGAATGCTTGTGGTAAATAGTGGGGGCCCATTTCAACCAGTATCCCAAAACGTATCTTTGTGGGCTCGACCCAAGTCGAGGACGGGACACGCATACTGGGTTTGACTATAAGAGGCCAAAACAGGGAGCGGTGGCAACGCAAGTCCAACGGGTTTCATATGCGTGTGTGGACCCGGGCTGGTAGGTAAGACGTTGTTGCATCGTGTAGGTATAAGCCGTGCATGTCCGTTGTATCAGGTTGCCACTTTAGGGGAGTGATACACCCCACTGTGGGGCCAGCACGGGTATCTACGAGTTAGGGAGCCGATCGAATAATGGGAAGTAGGGTACACCTAGTGGAGATAGGGGCAGGCGGCACCTATGTAGTCAGCTAGGGGTACGTAAAGCCATTGGGAAAGTTTCTAAGTGAAGCTAAGTGGGATGAATCTTTAGGGTGACTGGTGTGGTGCAGTATAGTGTTTATCCTTTAGTATTTAGGAGCGCCTATAACGTTGCCTTTAGCGATTGTCTATGTCCTTAATCTGCTCTTCATAGACATTTTCTTGTTTTCCAACTTATGCCTTAGTCCAGTTATTTTGGTAATAGTATTGTAGAATTATCATATTCACCAGACTTTATGTCTGACCCCCTCTTTTCCATCCTTTTTCTCCCTTCAGGTCCGCAGGTTGGGCCAAGTTCTAGTGGAGTCTAGTTGGATCGCTTATCTTCTGGAAAGCTTGGACTGCTGAAGTAAAGTCCAGCTTGTTATCTTTCTTTTTAATGGCTATTCATGTAATGGGATTATGTACTTGTTTTATCAAGATAGATATTGTACTTGACATTGAATATGGTGTTATGATGTAATCAAACATGTTTTGACTTCTGCTACAATGAAATAAAGTTTTTGAATTTCCAAGTACTATTTTATATCTGTCTTGTTGTAATTTTACTGTTCTATATTCACTTAAAACCTCCATGGAAGTTAATGCATTCCCTTTGTGAGTGACATTAATGGACGTGGGGTGTTACACAACACATTCATTTGAAGTTTGAAATCGAATTATCGAACTACCACGCCATTTTCAATTCCTTTTATAATTATATATAATTATTTATATTCTAACGACGACGTATATAATATATACGTCGAATTCTATCCAAAATAAATTTCTCGTCGATATTATTTAAAATAATTCATTTTAAATAATCAAAATACGCTAAAATTGCCAAAATAAAAATTTTAAACTGGCCCAGATTTTCGGGTTGTTACAAGTCCGGAGTTGAAAAAGCAGGCATTGGGCATCAGTAGGTTTACCAGCGCTTGCTTGATTCGTGTCGGTGGTAGGCACCCTAGGGCTTGATACACCCTATGGTGGACCTAGCACAGGAGAATACATTCGTGATAGGGCCATATGACACAGACACACGACAAGCTAGAACTTGTAGGGAGCCGATCGATTAATGGATCGTTCCGTTGGACCTAGAAATGGGTCATTTCATGATATTGGGCCAAGGGATCATTTCATGGTTAATATATGACATGGGTTTGGGATACTAGTACAGTTGGTGCAGCGTACCTTGAACATGCGATGCTATACTTGAATTATCATGCCATCTTAGTCTATCTTGCCCATCTTGACAGCATTCTTATGTTTACTTTCAGTTTATACATGTCATGTTACCTTTACCTGTTTTTATGTTGAAAGTCACTAGGACTTACCACTCTTTATGACTGACATGTTTTCTTTCGCCTCATTTTCGTTCGTCCCCCCCCCCTCCGCAGGTTCTCAGGGAGGAAACTCTAGCACTTAGCTTGGATTTCGCTTGCTTTCGGTTCATCTCATGTACGGTTTGATCTTGAGCTATGCTATGGCTGCATTTCTGCTACCTTTGGGGAATTAAGATATATTTGTTGTTTTAAGTTTGTGATTCTTTATTTATGCAAGACAGAATTTGTTGCAATGGAAAATAATGAATTTGGCTATTTGGTACTTTGGATGTAAAAGGTTTTGACTCTTTTTGAAAGTAATGAAATTTAGCTTTTGAATCTTCTGTTGTTTTATTTATATTCTGTCTTGTATTAATTCTGTGATTGTTTACCTCGATAACGCTCCTCCAAAACTAGTGCATTCCCTTTATGAGTGACCCTAGCGGAGGTGGGGTGTTACACTTGGTATCAGAGCAGAAGGTTACCAGACTGGGCAAAATTTTTTAAAAATCTTCTAAAACTATTTTCAAAACCGTTTACAAAGAAGCATTTTTCAAGAAAAGTCTTGTTTTATTTAAAGGCTATTCCCGAAAAGCCATTAGCACTATCCTTTGTTTCCTCGTTTGAATCTCTTCTTCTTCATTCCAGCATGTCTGGGAATCTTAACCTTCCAGAGGGCGTGCCAATACCTGGATGGTTCAGGAGGTACTTAGAGGCTAGGGCCAACGATGCAGGCCCAGCAGATATTCCTCCTCCAGTTGCAGCGGTTCCTCCTCCTCATGCAATTGCTTTCTCAAAGATCTGTAGAGATTTTAGGGCAATGGGTGGAAAGGATTTCAAGGGAACTGAATCATTCATAGAAGCGAGGAACTGGCTCAAAGAAACTGAGGATCTGTTCGTTATCTTCGAGGTGGATGATAGGTAGAAGGTATAGTTGGCAGTATGGTTGCTCAAAGACGAAGCTTCCTATTGGTGGGAAGTCACTAACGCTGAAAGACCTGTTGACACATGGATGGATTTCAGGATAAGGTTTGAGATGAAATTCCTCTCACAAGCTGAACGAAGTCTACAACTGGAAAAGTTCTTATCTCTTAAGCAAGGAAGTATGACTGTCAAGGAGTACGTCAATCGATTCAATCAGCTGGCTTGGTTTGGACTGGACTTAGTGAATACTCCTCATAAGAAGGCTCTCTATTTTGTCAAGGGATTGAATGAGCCACTTCACAGTTTGGCTATGACCCACATATCTATGGGAGCTACTTATGAAAAGTTAGTGGACATGGCGCTCTTAAATGAAGAAGACAAGAATGGCAAGAAGGAGGTCAAGGCGAATGAGTCTCAAAACAAGAAGGTAGACTCCGAGAAAGGAGGCAAGAAGAACAACAACAATAATGATAACAAGACACATGAGAAAAGAAAATGCCACTTCTATGGTATTGATGGGCATATAGTCCAGGATTGTAGAAAGAAAAGATGAAGATGGGAGCATGCTTTCAGTGTGGTGATACTGGACATATCAGCAAGAACTGCCCTGAGAAGCAAGGGCAAGGCCCGCAAGTAGGACCTTCTGGGGGTACATCTTTAACTTCTTCTCCTAGATGCTTTGTTTTATCTTGCTTATCTTCTCAATCCTATCTTGAGAACCTTAGGTAGAACCCTTTTGGATGTAAACATGTGATTGAAACATGTTATGGTTGATGTTTGCAAATGGTTGCAAGTGGTTGCTCGTGGTTGCATAACAATCATTAGGCACTAGATCGGCTCAGACGCATTTTCATATTGCATATGCATGAGTGTTTATACTTGTACATGGAAGGAAACTTGATATGCTATCATTTGGATGTTGCATATGAATGAATGTTTGTGCACTCATGTAGAGATTATAAAATATGTTAGCAATTTGCATACATGTTGGACTCATTACACTAACATATTTTGCATTAAGGAGGTCTACTGAATTAGTAACCGCCTGATCATTTGCACTAGATAAGTACATATACACACACTCTTGCATAAGTTCATACAGCATTAGAAATCTTTTAAGGACAATGGTTGCTTGTGGATGATGGTTGAGTAGATGGTTGATTGGATGATAGGATGCATTTTTCTTGACTTGAAGATTTCAGGGACGAAATCCTTTAAGGAGGGGAGAATGTAACAACCCGAATTTTAATAACATGTTAAAACCATAAATCAAGGAAGAATTAAATTTTAAAATAAGAATCAATGGAAATGGGTTGTGCCATTAAGTTCTTCTCGAAATTCTTCTTGGAAACGATTCCGAGTTTTCAAGAATCGGAGTCCGTATGAGGGAGATATGACCCTCCGAAGTTTCAGGAATTTTCAGAATCAAAAACAGCTCGAAGTTCGAATTCGAATTTCAAATTTAAACCCCAGTGCAGGCAGGGCGGGAACTTTCCCACCCAGGACCAAGTCGACTTGGGGGTCGACACTATGGTCGACCTCCCAGGGACCAGGTCGACCCTATGGTCGACCTGGGGGTCGACCTGGTGCTGAAGCCCGGTTTTTAGCCTGGGTTCGTTCTGATGTACCTAGTCTCGTTTTCTGTCTTGATTCGTCCACCTAATCCTATATAAACAGCCTCCTAGCCTCATTCTCTTTACACCATTCTTCTCTAACCTTATGCTGCACAAATTCTTGATGGACATGACTTCTTCTAAATTAAAATAAAATAAAATAAAACACAAAGACTGTTTCTTGAAGACTACGGCTAGGAGTTGCATATTGGGGATTTGCTTCTACAATCAAATCAAGATTCAACGATTCAACTATTCGACGACTAGTTTCTAGATTCAACTTCTGCATCTCAATTTCTTAGACCATGATCTGTAAGTCCAAATTACTTTTAGATGAAAACTATAAACTTAATATGGACATGTTATAAATTGGAATTGGACCTTTGTATGATAATTGATTCATATCTACTCTTGTTCATCTTGGAACTTGACTTTTGGGAATATTGCTATGAAATTTATTTGGGTCTATTCATGTTGTAAATCAAATCCTTCCCATAATATTATCTTATGCATGTGATGTTAAATCAGTTATTATTCACAAGTTTGGATTATCGCTTTAATCATGACTATCACCTTATTATGCCAGATCTGTAATCCTAATGTTTTGGGACTATTATTCTATATGCTAGGGATGTTATAATCCAATTATCTCAAGCTATATCATGTTAGATTTATCACCTTGTGCTCGTGCTTTTGCCTATCATAGTTTTGATGTCATTCCCTTTCATTTTGGATTTGGAATTACTTGTAATACTAGATCGATTCACGTTTTCATGCGATGGGAATACGATTTGGGTAGATTAGGCAAAACATAAATTGGTTATGAACTTGATAATAGGCATAAATTGAAACATGAACATTGTTATAACTTGAATCTGGATATGGACATGAAACTTTCCATGAAACTTGACACGAACTTGATATGAAATGTGAACATGGACATGACACTAGAATGAACCTGAAAATGGCCAACTCGAGGTTGGGTTGAGTTTGCAGTGTAATTCTGCCCGGAACTGCCTGGCAAATCCAGATATGGCAAACAATAGGATCCAATGTGGGTAGTTGGTCATATCGCGCTTGAAACCCGAGGTCAGACTGAGTTGTGGTGTAAATCTGCCCAGAAACGCCCGGCATATCCAGTGACCACAACAACAAGTCTGATGCGAGAGGTTGGGGTGCATTAATGAATTAATGCCACATGATAGGGTTAAGTCATGAACATGAAAGACAACACTTAACCAACTTGACATATGATTCGTAGGGCTAAGTCATAAACTTGAACGACAACACTTAGCCAATTTGACATGACACGTAGACGGGTTAAGTCATGAACTTGAATGACAACACTTAACCAACTTGTCATGCTAGACTGATAAGGGTTTAAGTCACGAATTTAAACGACAACACTTAACCTATTGGATGGTACGCGGTCCATTTCAGCAGTAACCCACTAGATGTATCATGGTACCCTGGTACTAGGCAAGGTGGGGCATGATTACTGGGCTGATTGTAAGCGACCAGAACGACGGCTGAGTTGGTGCGCCAGTGTAGGTTCAGGCGGACTATGGTTGTGCACGTTGTCCGGAGTTAAAAAAGCAGGCATTGGGCATCAGTAGGTTTACCTGTGCATGCTTGATTCGTGTCGGTGGTTGACACCCTAAGGCTTGATACACCCTATGGTGGACCTAGCACAGGTGACTACATTCGTGATAGGGTCGTATGACACAGACACACGACGAGCTAGAACTTGTAGGGAGCCGATCGATTAATGGATCGTTCCGTTGGACCTAGAAATGGGTCATTTCATGATATTGGGCCAAGGGATCATTTCATGGTTAATATATGATATGGGTTTGGGATACTAGTACAGTTGGTGCAGCGAACCTTGAACATGCGATTCTATACTTGATTTATACTTGAATTATCATGCCATCTTAGTCTATCTTGCCCATCTTAGTCTATCTTGCCCATCTTGACAGCATTCTTATGTTTACTTTCAGTTTATACATGTCATGTTACCTTTACCTATTTTTATGTTGGAAGTCACTAGGACTTACCAGTCTTTATGACTGACCCGTTTTCTTTCGCCTCTTTTTCTTTCGTCCTCCCCCCCCCCCAGGTTCTCAGGGAGGAAACTCTTCAGCTCATGTACGGTTTGATCTTGAGCTATGCTATGGCTGCATTTCTGCTACCTTTGGGGAATTAAGCTACTTTTGTTATTTTAAGTTTGTGCTTCTTTATTTATGCAAGACAGAATTTGTTATAATGGAAAATAATGACTTTGGCTATTTGGTACTTTGGATGTAAAAGGTTTTGACTCTTTTTGAAAGTAATGAAATTTAGCTTTTGAATCTTCCGTTGTTTTATTTATATTCTATCTTGTAATAATTCTGTGATTGTTTACCTCGATAACGCTCCTCCAAAACTAGTGCATTCCCTTTGTGAGTGACCCTAGCGGAGGTGGGGTGTTACAGAATTTGCATTGTTAACCACTACTTGAGCTTCCTTGGCTAGTTCAGCTTCTTTTGCTTTTTCGTTGATTTCGTATATTTTGTTCATCCCATGTTGCATGTCATTCACCAATATTATTTCACCTTCTTTTATATCTTGCATTTGTTTCTTATCCAGTAGGTCCTTAATAACTATTCTAGGGTTAACTAGCTTGTTGTAGGATGTTTATTTAAAAATTGTTTGTACTTGCCTTTTTTCCCACTCTTTGCCGTTTCTGCACTTGCTTTACAACATTCATTCTCCCCTTAAATGCTCCTTTGATTTTCATATATTCCCCTTTACCGTCCCTTTCAATGTTATTAACAGAAGCATCTTTAATTGTTTTAGATTTATCAGTCTTGATTGTGGAAATTTTCTTCTCACAAGATATTGTAGCATGACCAAAAACTTTGCAATGTCTGCATACATCTGGTTTCCATAGATAATTCACTTTGATGTTTTGTGTACCTCCATCTGGAGTTTCGACCAAAAATTCCTTAACAAGTTCTTGGTCTGGATTAACATCAATCAAGCATTTTGCATATTCAACCCTCTCAATCTTTTCTGCCATCACGTCCATTCATATGAGTCTGCCCATTCTGCTTACTAACTAGCTAATGCATGTTTGTGACCATGCAAAGATAAGAATGCTGCACATTTGTACCCACACAGGCACATATTTCTCCATGCCGCATACATTAGTAATTTTAGCATCATAGAGTTTTATTATGAAAAGCTTACGTAAGACCACAAAGTGGTTCTAACACCCAATTGAACGATAATTCTAAAGAAAATGAAATAAAAAACAACAAGAACACAAGATTTTTAGTGTTTCGGCGTTAACGAGCCTAAGTCCACTTTATACTTTTCTGATTGATGACTCGAATACAAATACAACGATGATATCCACTCAGTCTCACTAATGCAATTGATAATTTCTCTCGATCTTATAGAATTATACTCATAGATTCTAAGTACAATATGATAATGCAGAGGAAATCATTAGTGATAGAGTTGGAGTTGATAAATGGCCAAAATATCCCTGAAAATGAAGTGTTGTGGTCCATTTATGGGCTGAAAGTCTATTCGGTTCGGATGCCACGTGGGTTCCATCCCATGAATCTCGGATTTGAAAGCTCCCTGGTGAAGACAACGCATAAGAGATGTGGGAGAGTGGGTGGTAACCGCCCCAGGTTTGTAGGAACATGATAGATAATCATTTGTTTGCTGCAGTTGTTGGTTCGGTTCGATAGGAGGAGTCTCGGCCCGACCTGTTTCTCTATCAGCTCCGATCCGACCCTATTATATGCTTTGACTCGATCCACTTCCCGAAAAGAACATGTAGCCGATCTGATCCGATTCGACTATATGCTTCGATCTGGTCCCACTTCTGGAGTTAGCTTTCTAGTTTGCGGGCAGAAGAGAGGGAGTTCGGCTAGAGAGATCTGAACCGATCTAAGGGCCTATCTGTTACACATTTTTATTCTTGAATGTATTCATAAATTAATCCCTTAGCTTTGCATTGCCTGATCACACAGCAGGCTAACATTTTTTCCCCCTCGAAGTATGTTCCATTGTAAATGAAGCGTGCTCCAAAATTATTAACTTGTTTGTCCTTGAACCAATGCTAATCGTCAGCCATGTCCTTTGCTAGAGTCGTGACGCTTTATGAAGTCACGTCTTTTGGGTATCTGCAAGGCCTATAAATACATCACGGGATGAGGAATTAATTTTGCTGCCTTCAATAACCTCGATACTTCATTTAAGGTCCAAGCAATTTCTCCCGGTAACCTTTTATGGTGCGTATTTGTAAATATTGACACCTTCCTTTGAATCCATTTGTTTTTCTTTTTATACGTTGTCAAAGTTGCATCACTAAACCATGAAGTAGGCGTCGGATCGGGTCAGTTCAACCCATTTTATACTCGATTCACTATAATGCATTTAGGCTGAAAGGCTTTTAATTACTTGATCTTTCTTCTAAGCGGATCGGTTCGGGCCATCAACTCCAGAAATACTAACAGCCTCTTCAACCCAATATATAAGCATCCCCTTTCTTCTTTCTCTTACTTCTTTTAATTTATCTACGCCGAATTACTCCTACACAAAAAACCTAATTCCCCTTTTCTTAATTTCGCTTCAATTCTTGAATTCAAACATAGGTAGGTTATTAAATCCTTTATTTCGCGTGTTTTAAATTTCGAATTCATATGTGGATATTTGAATATGCTAATCCGCTTCAATTTGACCAAATTAATGGTGGGGTCAACGCCGAGATCATTCACACCATCGCCAACGATGGCGATATCATCATTGCTTCCAGGCGATGGACTGGGTGGTCTGCGTTTGGTGACGAGAGGCCCCATGTCGAGATTAATTCTGCGACTTGGTGAAAAAAGAGGGAACGATGGAGGTCTAATTCTTGATGTAGTGAGAAGGAAGGAGAAGATACGGTTCGGATTGGGATAGATGATTTCAAAGTGAATTGTAAAGTATTCAAGTAGTGATAGTGTTGTAGTGAGTTGGTCGGTTCGGGTCGAGTTTCATCTATTGGCTTCGGGGGTTTTTCGACCCAATCAAGGTAGAAATAATTTCACAAAGGATCCTGACCCAAACCGAGTTGGGTTCCTATACCTTTATCCGAACAATTGTTGGTTCCCCTAGTGACTCCGAACCAACCCAACGAATTTATCCAAACATTAACATTCTGATACAATACCTGCATACAAACCTCCGAACCGAGCTGTTATCTAAGACTTGGACCTCCGAACCAAACTGATAGCATTTAATATGAAACATACGCATAAACTATTCTCATCCAAACTTGGTGAAGACTAGAGCTTTGACAAGGTGAATTCACTACAACAGATTTACCATTTAATAGCATGTGAAAAACGCTATAAAAACTTACCATAGCATTAGTGACGTCGCTATATCTCAACATGTTATAATAGCCCAATCACATCTCATAGCTCAATTTTAAACGCTATTTTATTAAACATTTTATAGTGCACGTACACCGCCATGAAAAGTTTTACATAGCGTTTAGAACCTTCTATTTTATAGTGTTATCAATATTTCAATAGCACGTAATCACTGATATCCCATACTGGTCTAATTTATTCTTTTCTGCTATTATTAATTTTTCCCTACGATAGCGTTCAGACCTTCCCTTGTCTTTTTTTAATAGCATTACTAATTGTTTTCATAGCTCATATTCAACGATATTAAAAATGTTTTCCAACATTTCACCATTATTTTTCCGCTATTAATAGTATATGATATGAAAGATATTTTCCTTTCGTTTCCATATTTTCCGCTATTAATATTTTGCAATATTTTTAGCTGTATGATTTTAAAACCTTTTATTTCATTTGTGCCTAGTTCATATAACTCAGTAGTAAATTCATAACTAAACTATCAACAGAAAAAAAAACACTCTAATATTACCATTTTTCAATTGCAAGGTCTTTCAATACTTCAAAACAAAATTACAAAAATCAGTCTTTAGATACTTCAAAACAAAATTACAAAGTCAATCTTCAGGTTCATAGATACATAGCTTCAAAACAAAATTACAAAAATCAGTCTTCAGATTGTTTGCTCCAGAACTTGCAATTAGAAAGTTCAGAAGTTAACTTTGTTAAATCCTGCAATTAGAAAGTTCAGAACCTGCAACTACAAAAATTAGTCTTCATGTTGTCAAAAAGTTTGTTAAAATTTTGTTAAAACTCTGCAACTAAATACATAGTTACACTGACCTGATGTACAAAGGTCAAAAAGTAAAATTCGGTATCATAATCTCCACTTCCAACCATAACTATATCTCTAACTGATTAAGCTTGCATGAACTTACCTCTGTCCATACCAAGAGTAACCATTTATTCAACAACTGTATTCTTGACAGAAATAAAAGTTTTTCTATGAGAACTCACAAGTAAATTAGAACCTTAACATAAAGTAATGGGTAAGAAAGGCTATAACCAGAACTGTTGACAGCCAAATTTCTTAAGGTAAATAATACAAAAAAAAAATTAAGTTGGATGAAGAAGAAACAAAAACAAAACATAAATGATACCAAGTGATTAAAAAGTAGGAAAACACATACATGTAGGTAGCATTAGGTGGAAAACCATGAGGTACTTCACCACCTATATTATTGTAGAATAAATCCCTGCATATCCAGTTTGCATTTTCATCAACATTTAAAACCATAGTTTCATACTTATCACATGTTAGTTAAACATACCCCAAAGATCCATCCATCTGGAAGAAATCGTTCAAAAAGGTTCCTTTTACAGTCAAGGTAGAAGTAAGTCCAATTATCCATCTAAATGCCAAAGCTCTTTTACTGCCTTCAGCTACTTCTACCTATTCATAAATTAATATTTAACTTAAAATACAGTATCAAGTAATAAGACGGCTTTTTTGGCAAGAACTTATTTTTCAAAAACTTGACTATTTTTTCTTCATTACAAACGTAAACAGTATAATGTAAGAATATCTAGTCAAAAAATAGTACATAGGTAATAGCATACCTGGTTTTTGTGCACTCTCAGATCCATCGCCAACTTCTATGTCATGTCTAATTTCTAAAAACCAATAACTTCCATATATGTTAGATGTTCATATATGTTACATGCACATACATGCTTTGTTTAAATGTAGATGCTAATAATACATGTTTTTATATTCCATGTAATAGTAGAGTAGTGCATTGCGGACCTTTTCCGTCCCGCTACATTGACGTGTTACTATTTTCCATTAACTTCGCTTCCAGTCTATAATTGTTCGGACATATCAAGAAGTTCTGCATATGAATAGTTTTTTCAACTAAAAAGAATATATATGTTCACTAAAATCATGTCGGTTAAAGAAAACACCTAGGACAACACATTTGAGCACGTAAAATGACCCTACATTTCGTAACACAGTACATAGGCATCCCATATAAACTAAACCCAACATATTTTTTGAAGTAATTTGAGTATCATGGACTTACTTATATTAAACTAACAGCATCATACATTCACAATGCCACAGGTCCAGCACCTGCAAATGAAACACTAATTATAACACTAAAGAAGAAAAACGTGCATGGCCTCTTACGTGATACTCGATCTGAACTTCAATCATTTAAGAAGATATGTATTGACATCCCATATGGACTGTAGTGACTTGAACCTATAGACAGTTCATTTATACATGTAGTTGGAAAAATATAATCATCGCTGATATTTGCAAACAACCTGATAAATCACTGAGAAAATTAATTTACATCAGGATATTATGAATTCTCATTCTTCACTCAGTGGGATCTAATGATCTAGATCGTTTGTGTCACATACTGCATTTTATTGTGTTCAAATAGTCGATCTCCATAAATATAGTCTACAAATATATAATAATGTAATATACATAGTTATTAATATTGAATGACATTTGTTTTATGTATATTATTAAGGTGCTTCCAGAGTTTGCAAACTTGCGGTTAGGTGACATGATAAGTTCAATTGAGAACTGTAGCTTAAAAGCATCTGCAACTTGAACTATGGAAAACGACAATAATACCTTGTGATCATAGAACTCTATGAAACAACAAAACAATGTTCATATCACCTCAATTATATGTGAAAATATGGGCTTTATATAGACCTTCAAACTTCAGTATAGTAAACTGTAGTTGTAACCATTAGTCAATTACAATATGCACCTCTCGTATCAAGTTAATGTATGAATGTAAGTTTTAAAACAGAAGATGATTTTTGATTCCAAAGAAAGAGATGCTATAAAAATAGTCATCATATCCGAATAAAAAGATCAAGATGGTTATGTAAATGAATTTAATTAAATATAGTAAATTGAATAGAACTGGTACTATATAGTAAATACTTGGCAAGGGAAACATTGGCAAAGATGGATGATGTATTCTCACAAAAGAGCTGTAACACCCCACACCCGCTAAGGTCACTCACTAAGGGAATGCCTTAGTTTCGGTGGAGTATTTTTAGTGAGTATAGAACAGAAAAATTACAACAAGACAGATATAAGTAATACTTGAAAATTAAGACATCATTTCATTGCAGCGGAAAGTAAAACATGTTTGGTTACATCACAAAACCAGAACAAGAGTCAAGTACATAATATCCATCCTGATAAAATAGAAGTACATAATCCCACTACATAGATAATAGCCATAATAGAAAAGATAAACCGAGCTTTACTTCTACGGTCCAAGCCCCAAAAGATAGATATAGCGGTCTGATCCAAGCCCACTAGTGCTAGGCCCACTCTGAAAACCTGAGGGTTGGGAAAAAGATAAAACAACGGGGTCAGACATAAGTCTGAGCGAGTCCTATAACCTTAACAATACAATCATTAAAGTAATTAGGGTATGATATAAACAAGGTACGGTACCTCTGGGGATAATGACTACACTAAGTAGCCAACTAAACACAGGATGTACTAAGACAACCGGAAAGACGCATTTACCCACCCAAGGATAATTCCTACACTGCACCACACCAGTTCTACCCACCCAAGGGTAATTCCTACTTAAAGGTTGATCCCACTAAGTGTACTTAGTAATTTTTAATAGTAGTTTCGTGTACCCCTAGCTGACTACATAGGTGCCGTCTGCCCCTATCTCCACTAGGTGTACCCACTACTCCCCAAGCGATCGGCTCCCTACCGTAGATACCCGTGCTGGCCCCACAATGGGGTGTATCACTCCCCAAAGTGGCAACCCGATACAACAAATGGTGCACGGCTTATATCTACACGATGCAACAACGTCTTACCTACCAGCCCGGGTCCACACACGCATATGAAACCCGTTGGACTCGCGTTGCCACCGCTACCCCGTTTTGGCCTCTTATAGTCAAGCCCAGTACGCGTGTCCCGTCCTCGACATGGGTCGAGCCCAATAAGATACATATGGGTTACTGGTTGAAATGGGCCCCCACAAGCTACTACTTAAGCTTGTCATTTTATCTAGTGCATCCCACTTAACCCCTTTTTATAATCATGCCCACTTACATGTTAAGGTTTGGTTAAGTCCTCTAATCATATTTCAATTGCCACTTAAGGCACCCACTAGATTTCCACATGCCACCCAAGGCACTTACTTGATTCCCACATGCCACCCAAGGCACTTACTTAACCCTTTAATCATGTTTAATTACATGTTCCACTTTGGTTAAGTATTCTAATAGTATTTTCTATTGCCACCCAAGGCAACCCACTAGTTTCCTTATGCCACCCAAGGCACCCCAACTAGTTACTACATGCCATCCAAGGCACCCACTTAACCCCTCATGCCCCACTACATGCTAATTTGGTTAAGTGTTTCTTAATTAATTAAGATCGTAACCTTTGTAAAGACCTCTCACATTAGACTGTCTTTTTATGGCAGCTGGATATGCCGGTAGGTTCCGGGCAGCCTTACACCATAACAGAGTCTAACCTCGTGTCTTTACACTTGTCACGTATTTAGTTTATGACTAAGACCTCTCACATTGGGCCAATCATTTGTAGCTGCTGGATTTGCCGGTCGGTTCCGGGCAGTCTTATGCTACAAAAAGGGTCCAACCTCGTGTCTTAGTTGATTAATTACACCTAATTAATCACCCCCATAATTTGTATTAATTATCCCTAATTAATTACCAATTTCAAGAATATGGGTAGACCTAACTCAATAGGTAAATTCCCAATTCCATAATATGGGTAGACCTAACTTAATAGGTAAATTCCCAATTCCATAATATGGGTAGACCTAACTTAATAGGTAAATTCCCAATTATGTCCATTCACTTTATGTTATGCTTAAGCATACCCATTTCACACCATTTTATTAACATGCATATTAACCCCATCGTTTCCCACGTAATTCGTTCTCATAACATGACATAATAAGGGGAAGATTCATCACAAATGCCATGTGTTTAACCAACATAGCATATAACTTTATCACGGGTTTAAAAGGTGTCAACTTGCATATATGAGCATACATTAAACCCAACTAGCATTTAACCCAAACTTGCATGAAGCACATATGTCACAAAAGGGGGTAACTTGCATATGATTCTTATGTCATACAAAGGTGTGAACTTGCATAGCATGTCATATGTTAACTTGCATATAACCAAACACATAACTTGCATAACATGTTACATATGAACTTGCATATAATCATGCACATAACTTGCATATAACCAAACACATAACTTGCATAACATGTTACATATGAACTTGCATATAATCATGCACATAACTTGCATATAACCAAACACATAACTTGCATAACATGTTACATATGAACTTGCATATAATCATGCACATAACTTGCATATAACCAAACACATAACTTGCATAACATGTTACATATGAACTTGCATATAATCTCACATATAGCTTGCATAACATGTTACATATGAACTTGCATATAATCTCACATATAGCTTGCATAACATGTTACATATGAATCAATGTTCAACATAGTGTTTTGCATAATGAGCATCATAAAACATAGCATTAAACTTGCATAACATATAGCATCAAACTCGCAAAACACACAACATACACTATACCATACTTGCCTAAACACATTGATCCACAAACATAGCCATATCTTATCATATCCTATCATAATCAATTTAACAATTGATTATTAAGGCTATAGAAACTCACCACTAAACTCCAATAAGCAAACCCTTGCCAAAAATCACCCAAAAACTCTAGCCTTGAAAATAAAGCTTGCAACTTGATGATGAATGCAAGCTAATGATCACTCATACAACTTAAAAATGCTTGTATGAACATGAAAGCCTTCATAGAAATAGTTTAGAAAGAGGATGGAGGCTAGGGTTTTGAGTGGAGGCCATGATCATAGAAAATTTTGGCATAGTTTAGTTAGAGGATAGGATTATGATCATTTAGGGCTAGCTTAGGGTCTTATTTATAGATTAGGCAAGTGTTTTAGGCCATTAGATTAACCCTAAATTAGATTAGGACCATCAGATCTCGGAAGCTTCCAGAAAACAGCCCCAAAACACAGCCAAACCTTAAAATGGTGCACCAGGCCAAACTGGCCGAGCACCCCCTGTCGACACCCAAGTCGACAGGGCTGTCGACTTGGTCCTAGCCAAGTCGACTGCCCAGTCGACAGGGCTGTCGACTTGGGTAGCTAGGCGGGAATTTTCCCCCCTGCGCCCAATGGCCCCAATTTCGAAATTTGAACCTGAATTTTAAATCTGTTTTGAACTTTGAATTTTCTGTAAACTTCATTGCGCCATAACTGGGCCATACGGACTCCGATTTACAAAATTTCGGACTCTATTTCGCGTATTTTTCCGAGACGAACGCAATGACGCAGCCCGTTTCCCCCAATTCTCACATCTGAGATTATTTATTCTGCAATTAGTGAATTTTAGCATTAACCGAAATCCGGGGTGTTACATTCTCCCCTCCTTAAAGGATTTCGTCCCTGAAATCTCTAAGCTAAGGAGAATGCATATCCTACCATCCAAACAACCATCTACTCAATCCATCAAACACGGGCATCCATTGTCCTTAAAACAATTTCTAATGATGTATGAGCATATGCAAAAAGTGTGTGTATATGTTCCCTATCTAATTTATGAATATATGCAAACCATGATAGTGCCATGCATCCATTATGTATGCGAGAGAACCCTATCGACACATATAATATCTACATGAGTGCACAATCATTCACCAAAATACATCATCCATATGATAACACAATCATTATACATCCATAAATATAGCTACCTACACACAATTATATGCAATATGCAATATGAAGTGACTGAGCCGATCTAGTGTCTAGAGTGTGTGTATATGCATCCACGAGCAACCACTAGCAAACACATGCATCCACGTGCATCCATCAATCATAACATGTCTCAAACACATGTTTCAACCATAGGTTTACCCTATCTAAAGGTCAAAAGTACTAACGAGAGGACATACTAAAGATAAGATAAGTACTAGACAAACGATAGAGGAGAAGTTAAAAGACATACCCTCAAAAAGGAATGGGTACAATGAACGCATCTTCGCTTCCGTCTCCAAAGTAGCATTGCTCTCATCTTCTCCCCATTGTGCTTTGACTAGTTGAACCTCTCGATTCCTCAATTTCCTAGTCTCTGACCCAAGGATGCGAGTAGGAGCTCGTCGAATAGTCGCATCACGCTCTACTTCCACTTCTCTAAGCAAGCTCGGCTCTACCACCTCTGCGGTCTCATGTAGGCACTTCCTCAAATGCGACACATGGAATACATCATGTACGCCACTAAGTCTGTCGGGCAACTCCACTCTATAGGCCATCTGTCCAATCCTTTCCTTAATAGGAAACGGTCCAACTAACCTTGGTGCTAACTTCCCAACAGATCTAGAGCGAACCACATTCCGTAACGGAGACACTTTGACAGAGACCATGTCCCCAACTTCAAACTCAAGATCCGTCCTCCTCTTGTCCGCATAAGATTTCTGTCTGTCTTGCGCCGCTTTCATCCTTCTTCTAATCAAATCAATCTTTTCCGAAGTCTCTCTTACCATATCAGGCCCAAGTAAGATCTTATCCGTAGATTCCCACCAACATGTAGGTGATCGACAAGGCCTACCATAAAGAGCTTCGAAAGGAGCCATGCCAATACTAGACTGAAAGCTGTTATTATATGCGAACTCCGCCAATGGAAGATGCTCTTCCCATGTACCTCCAAAATCCAAGATACATAGCCTCAAAAGGTCTTCTAAAATACGATTCACCCTCTCGGTCTGGCCGTCCGTCTGAGGATGATATGCGGTACTCAAACATAACTGAGTCCCTACCGCCTCTTGCAAACTCTTCCAAAACTCACTAGTGAAGATAGGATCTCGATCACTCACTATACCGGAAGGTACACCATGTAATCTAACAATCTCTCGAATGTAAACTGAAGCTAGCTCTGCAGCAGTCCTCTTACTCTTCACGGGTATAAAATGGGCACTCTTAGTAAGTCTGTCTACCACACCCCAAATTCCCGTATTACCCTTCCTTGATCTTGGTAATCCATTGACGAAATCCATCGAGACACTATCCCACTTCCCTAGCGGAACCTCCAATGGGTGAAGCAACCCACCGGGTTTCTTTTGCTCTGCTTTTACTTGTTGGCACACCAAGCATCTAGCGACATACTCGGTCGCGTCTTTCTTCATACCGGCCCAAAAGAAAACTCGCTTCATGTCTTGGTACATCTTGTCCCTACCGGGATGAATGGTCATCTTCGAACGATGTGCATCATCAAGTATAGCCTTCCTCAAACCCTCGTCTTGCGGTACACAAAGTCTACCGTCTCTACGCAACCACCCCTTACCACCTAGGGTGTACCTACTCAAATGGCTGGACGACTCCCCCTCCTCATGAGCTTCTCTACTAACTCAACCAACTGTGGGTCGTCTCGCTGTGCTCCGCCAATCCGCCCCAAAAGAGTAGGCCTAACCTCCAAGGAGGCTAGCAAACCGGGTATAAAGTCAACGGAAGGTCTAAAGTCAAACATAGAAATAAACTCTAAGCTCCGCCGTTCAACGAACAATGAACTCAAGGACAACCTTTTTCTACTTAAGGCGTCCGCTACCACGTTACCCTTGCCATGGGTATACGCTATCTCAAACTCATAGGATGCTAAGAATCCCATCCACTTTTGCTGTCCTAAGACTATGTGCTCGAAGAGTCTCCAACACTTCCCTAAGATGTAGGGCATGCTCTTCTCCACTTTTAGAGAAAACCAGGATATTACCCCATCCAAAATCATCACAACTGTCCATCTCTCACGCAGACCATCCTAGTCGAACTTGACATTCCCCAAGTGCAAGCCCCAAAGGCCTAAACCAATATCAGACAAACACCCAAGGGATATCTCCTTCGAGTTCAGACGACCTACGTGAGATGATACAAGTAAAAATGGCTAAACAATTAAGCCTTTGACCAACTTTGGATGTCCTCGCCAGTCTCGCTCCAAAACCACCGTTTTTCCCATAACTGGCCTTGCTCAACCTATTAAGCACACACGAAAACTCATTTTGCTCCTAGAAAAGACCAAGATGTCATTTACAAAGACCATCACGAACTTATTTAGGTACTCCCTGAACACCCTTCTCATCAAATCAATAAAGTATGCGGGGGCGTTCGTCAAACCAGATGGCATCACCAGCCACTCATAAAAACCATCCGGAGTCCTAAAGGCAGTCTTCACTATACTATCCTCAGCCACTCTCAACTGACGAAACCCCGTGGCTAAGTCCAACTGCGAAAATACTGAGGCGCCAACTAACTGATCAAAGAGATCATCAATCCTCGGCAATGGGTGTCTATTCTTCTTTGTGAGTTTATTTAGTTCTCTTTACCCTACACAAAGTCTGAGGGACCCATCCGCCTTCGTGGCAAAAACTACTGGAGCACCCCACTCCGATATACTTCGTCTTATGAACCCCTTCTCAAGCAAATCGCCTACTTGCTTATGGAGTTCCCTCCTCTCACGAGGAGCCATGTGGCACACTGGCCAAGATACTGGTTTGGCATTATCTACCAGATATATTCGGAAGTCAATCTCCCGCTCCGGAGGTAAGCCCTTCACCTCCTCAAACACATCCGAGTATTCCCGGACCACTCTAACAGATCGCAAACTCTCGACCGACGTGTCAAGCGATTCTAGATAACTTAGCATAACAGATTCCATGGGATTACAAGAGATCTCGAGAGTGTTACCCAAGCGGGTCATAAGCCTAACAACTCTCCCTTCAAAATCAAGAACGGCACCCCTACTGGATAACCAGTCCATGCCCAAAACTAACCCATAGCCCGTGAAGCCCAAAAAGAATCACATCTAAACTCAACGCTAAGTATAGAAACTTTCAAACCCAAACACATCATGGAGCCCCAATTGGGTTTGAAACAACCAAGGGATCATCTACTAAACTGGTGTCTAAGTGCAGTGACTCAACTAACAATGATGAGATAAACGAACTCGATGCGTCAGAATCAAATAAAGTTCGAACCGGATAATAAAGAAATCCAAAATCCAACCTAGACGGTCCTATCCCCATCTGGTACACTAGCCGTGAGGGAATACAACTACCCTCCAGGAGATTCCGTACCTTGCCCTTGCCTCTTTGGACAATCCTAATAAGGTGTCCTATTCCTCCCAAAAGGATAACTACTCGCCTTCTTCTTCCCATTCTCCACTCGTAACCTCCCACCAATGAGGTTTCATCCTTCATTAACCAAACAACTATTTGAGCCTTCCTCCCATCGTCTATCCAATAGGTACCTACCAGTCCTCCTCCTTCTTGAACCAACTTCTAATCCGACTAACGTCTAAGTCCCTTGAAGTGGTTTTCCATTCTTATCTATCTTAGAAAGATCATCTATACACGGAGGGGAAACTCAAAACGAGAGAGGAAGAGATTCAAAACGGAGAATTCGAAAGATAAAGATATGGCTATCGGGGATTATGCTTTTCTTTCAAAAACTTTTCTCTTAAAAGACATGTTTTTGAAAATACTCCTTTCAAAAATATTCTTAGAAAATAGTTTTTCTAAAAATTTCATATGTTCTGGTAACCTTAAGCTCTGATACCACGTGTAACACCCCACACCCGCTAAGGTCACTCACTAAGGGAATGCCTTAGTTTCGGTGGAGTATTTTTAGTGAGTATAGAACAGAAAAATTACAACAAGACAGATATAAGTAATACTTGAAAATTAAGACATCATTTCATTGCAGCGGAAAGTAAAACATGTTTGGTTACATCACAAAACCATAACAAGAGTCAAGTACATAATATCCATCCTGATAAAATAGAAGTACATAATCCCACTACATAGATAATAGCCATAATAGAAAAGATAAACCGAGCTTTACTTCTACGGTCCAAGCCCCAAAAGATAGATATAGCGGTCTGATCCAAGCCCACTAGTGCTAGGCCCACTCTGAAAACCTGAGGGTTGGGAAAAAGATAAAACAACGGGGTCAGACATAAGTCTGAGCGAGTCCTATAACCTTAACAATACAATCATTAAAGTAATTAGGGTATGATATAAATAAGGTACGGTACCTCTGGGGATAATGACTACACTAAGTAGCCAACTAAACACAGGATGTACTAAGACAACCGGAAAGACTCATTTACCCACCCAAGGATAATTCCTACACTGCACCACACCGGTTCTACCCACCCAAGGGTAATTCCTACTTAAAGGTTGATCCCACTAAGTGTACTTAGTAATTTTTAATAGTAGTTTCGTGTACCCCTAGCTGACTACGTAGGTGCCGTCTGCCCCTATCTCCACTAGGTGTACCCACTACTCCCCAAGCGATCGGCTCCCTACCGTAGATACCCGTGCTGGCCCCACAATGGGGTGTATCACTCCCCAAAGTGGCAACCCGATACAACAAATGGTGCACGGCTTATATCTACACGATGCAACAACGTCTTACCTACCAGCCCGGGTCCACACACGCATATGAAACCCGTTGGACTCGCGTTGCCACCGCTACCCCGTTTTGGCCTCTTATAGTCAAGCCCAGTACGCGTGTCCCGTCCTCGACATGGGTCGAGCCCAATAAGATACATATGGGTTACTGGTTGAAATGGGCCCCCACAAGCTACTACTTAAGCTTGTCATTTTATCTAGTGCATCCCACTTAACCCCTTTTTATAATCATGCCCACTTACATGTTAAGGTTTGGTTAAGTCCTCTAATCATATTTCAATTGCCACTTAAGGCACCCACTAGATTTCCACATGCCACCCAAGGCACTTACTTGATTCCCACATGCCACCCAAGGCACTTACTTAACCCTTTAATCATGTTTAATTACATGTTCCACTTTGGTTAAGTATTCTAATCGTATTTTCTATTGCTACCCAAGGCAACCCACTAGTTTCCTTATGCCACCCAAGGCACCCCCACTAGTTACTACATGCCACCCAAGGCACCCACTTAACCCCTCATGCCCCACTACATGCTAATTTGGTTAAGTGTTTCTTAATTAATTAAGATCGTAACCTTTGTAAAGACCTCTCACATTAGATTATCTTTTTATGGCAGCTGGATATGCCGGTTGGTTCCGGGCAGCCTTACACCATAACAGAGTCTAACCTCGTGTCTTTACACTTGTCACGTATTTAGTTTATGACTAAGACCTCTCACATTGGGCCAATCATTTGTAGCTGCTGGATTTGCCGGTCGGTTCCGGGCAGTCTTATGCTACAAAAAGGGTCCAACCTCGTGTCTTAGTTGATTAATTACACCTAATTAATCAGCCCCATAATTTGTATTAATTATCCCTAATTAATTACCAATTTCAAGAATATGGGTAGACCTAACTCAATAGGTAAATTCCCAATTCCATAATATGGGTAGACCTAACTTAATAGGTAAATTCCCAATTCCATAATATGGGTAGACCTAACTTAATAGGTAAATTCCCAATTATGTCCATTCACTTTATGTTATGCTTAAGCATACCCATTTCACACCATTTTATTAACATGCATATTAACCCCATTGTTTCCCACGTAATTCGTTCTCATAACATGACATAATAAGGGGAAGATTCATCACAAATGCCATGGGTTTAACCAACATAGCATATAACTTTATCACGGGTTTAAAAGGTGTCAACTTGCATATATGAGCATACATTAAACCCAACTAGCATTTAACCCAAACTTGCATGAAGCATATATGTCACAAAAGGGGGTAACTTGCATATGATTCTTATGTCATACAAAGGTGTGAACTTGCATAGCATGTCATATGTTAACTTGCATATAACCAAACACATAACTTGCATAACATGTTACATATGAACTTGCATATAATCATGCACATAACTTGCATATAACCAAACACATAACTTGCATAACATGTTACATATGAACTTGCATATAATCATGCACATAACTTGCATATAACCAAACACATAACTTGCATAACATGTTACATATGAACTTGCATATACTCATGCACATAACTTGCATATAACCAAACACATAACTTGCATAACATGTTACATATGAACTTGCATATAATCTCACATATAGCTTGCATAACATGTTACATATGAACTTGCATATAATCTCACATATAGCTTGCATAACATGTTACATATGAATCAATGTTCAACATAGTGTTTTGCATAATGAGCATCATAAAACATAGCATTAAACTTGCATAACATATAGCATCAAACTCGCAAAACACACAACATACACTATACCATACTTGCCTAAACACATTGATCCACAAACATAGCCATATCTTATCATATCCTATCATAATCAATTTAACAATTGATTATTAAGGCTATAAAAACTCACCACTAAACTCCAATAAGCAAACCCTTGCCAAAAATCACCCAAAAACTCTAGCCTTGAAAATAAAGCTTGCAACTTGATGATGAATGCAAGCTAATGATCACTCATACAACTTAAAAATGCTTGTATGAACATGAAAGCCTTCATAGAAATAGTTTAGAAAGAGGATGGAGGCTAGGGTTTTGAGTGGAGGCCATGATCATAGAAAATTTTGGCATAGTTTAGTTAGAGGATAGGATTATGATCATTTAGGGCTAGCTTAGGGTCTTATTTATAGATTAGGCAAGTGTTTTAGGCCATTAGATTAACCCTAAATTAGATTAGGACCATCAGATCTCGGAAGCTTCCAGAAAACAGCCCCAAAACACAGCCAAACCTTAAAATGGTGCACCAGGCCAAACTGGCCGAGCACCCCCTGTCGACACCCAAGTCGACAGGGCTGTCGACTTGGTCCTAGCCAAGTCGACTGCCCAGTCGACAGGGCTGTCGACTTGGGTAGCTAGGCGGGAATTTTCCCCCCTGCGCCCAATGGCCCCAATTTCGAAATTTGAACCTGAATTTTAAATCTGTTTTGAACTTTGAATTTTCTGTAAACTTCATTGGGCCATAACTGGGCCATACGGACTCCGATTTGCAAAATTTCGGACTCTATTTCGCGTATTTTTCCGAGACGAACGCAATGACGCAGCCCGTTTCCCCCAATTCTCACATCTGAGATTATTTATTCTGCAATTAGTGAATTTTAGCATTAACCGAAATCCGGGGTGTTACAAGAGCAGATATATTTTATATTACCTAGATAATCCAGCAGAATCATAAGTAAAAAATATATATTGCATAAGCTAAGAATATGCAAAGAAAACTGTAAGTGCATGTATATAGCATTTCGTCAAACACATGATAGGCATGTGCTGATTTTTACTCACGGACAAAGATAAAGAATCAACAAACTTATTTTTGATGCTCAACTTCAAAATTTAGATTAATCGAGATTAGTTTCAAAGCTTAAATTTAGAATTGACGAGTATAAACGGAAATTTTGAAGCTGAACTTCAACACAGTTAAGACAATACTCTCGGATTATGTAAGCTTTTGATACAAAATTAGTAGATAAACTGTTTACATACAATTTTCAAATGTGGAGTTCGTCATCAATTGTAGGCAGGGTAAACTTCACGAGCAAACTTTATGAGCAAATGTTTAGCAAATACCGTTATCATATCGTTATGAATGTGTGTGTGTCACCAACAAACGGTTATGAATGTGTGCGTGAATCACCAACAAACAATTATGTTCTAAGCAGTGAAATAAAGTAGAAAAAAATCAATAAAATATAATAAAATGATATCAAAAAATCAAACTTTCCTGCTGACCTGCTTTGGAACGGCTGTAGATATGATGGGGCATTGATGTCTCCTAGTTTTAAATACGCATTATCCTTGCTTCTTTGTTTTCCCATAATTGGCACTATAAATTTTTTTTTGATATGAATGTGTATTCATGGGTTTTTATGTTATATACGTCCCACTTGCTTTTTTTCTTTGTTAAGGAAAAAGAACCAATATTGAAAAGAAATTCATGACATTTTCGATAATTTCTGTTTGTTTACTAGAAAAGATAAAATTTTAAGAAATCTGCATGGAATATGACAAATTATTTCCTTTGCTAGTTTTAAAGGAATTTAGGAAAGAACACGCTTTAAAGGAATTTAGGAAAGAACATACCATATTTGACAACAAATGTGAGAAAATAATAGAAACATTGGCCAAAGTTGCTTGGTATAAAGTGTATTTTTTCAAGATATATTATATAGAATTATTTTTAAATGTTAACATAGATCCATAGTAAATTCTTTTTTATAGCAAGTTAATTTGTACTTGGAGAGTAGACAACATATATGCATATAAATAAATAGTCTTCTGATGCATAAGTCCATATTTTTTGTTCTTCACTTGACTAATATGAATGATAAAAATCTCGTGGTCTGCAAATTCTAATTTCATTGATTCTGGATCAGCAGTAACCAAAATAGAAGGATTTTGTGAATTAAGTTGAACTTCGTAACATTAATAATTTGAGTTTAAATGTTAACATAAATGTAATTAAACTAGAACTTATTTACTTGTGCATGAACTGGACTTTACAGCAAATAAACCTTAATAACAATATAATTAGTGGGAGCACACATCGCAAATAGACTGCAAAAATGAAATAGAATCAAGTTCTAGAGATATAGTACAGTGAAAATATTAAACTTTTGATCAAAAGACATGAATAATAAATAACATTGTAAGCAGTATGTGTTATTGCACAATGTAATAAACAATGTAGCAAAATCTACATATAAACTCATCGAATATCAATCAATTAAACATAAGAAAACATAAGCAGTAAATTAAGTTCATATGTAAATTAGTAAGTTTATGTAATTGATATTAAAAATATCATTAAATAACTTCTTTTAGATGCATGTATGTGCAAATATGTATCTAGACAAAGATACTACATGTATTTCAATGAAAAGTTTCTGTAACTCAAAATAACTATCATCCAAGAGGTGCTGATATTCAATAACATGTTCTTGTAAATGAGACTGGTCTTAAGATGTAATTTGAATCCTACTTGCAATTTAGACCCACCTGAAAAGGAAAGAAAATGTGAATAGAAGTGGATTTCTTTCATAAAAACTGTTCTAAATCTTAATACTCAATACAAATGTACATTCACATAATTAGGGTATGATTCATACATGGACACAGCTGGAAATAGTAGATTGGCAGTAAGTCAAAGCAGTTGTTTTGTGATTCAAGCAATGCTTGGTCAAAGCTAAAAATCAACCACTATAATAGACTGGCAGTAAGTTGAATTTACTGTTTTGAAATAGATGAAGCAAGGCTAACTCGTTGATCTATTGTTATGTTTTAGTGTATAACTTCTAAATTATTAATTTTACAAGTGCTATGTCATTACTGTGGATGAAGTTTAAAATAATAAACTCATATCCACAACTTAATCTTCTTGACCCGTAAGGAAAATGAAATACATGGCCGAAGTATGCCTCAGTGATGTAAAAAATAAAAGGAAATAAAAAATAGGAATGTCAACTTTAATTTTAAGAAATTAGCCTAGTCTAAATATTATTACGCTGCATGGTTCTAGAAAATATCTTACATCCACGCGTTGGGTTGGATATGGCATCAATGGTTCAGTCAAAAGACAGATTAACTAAGAATCTGACACACCAATATTCGTACTTGATACAGTAGCATGTGAGTATCAGAGTATATTTTATTTTTCCACGATGCTTGACTAAATGGTAAGTCTACACATTTTCTTTTGTAGGTAAAATAATGGTATTATATGGATACTAAATTATTGTGCAATATCTTAATTAGTCAAATTCGTAAAATATTAACAAATCTTCCATACCTGCTACCATCAAACAAAGTTCAAAAAATTGATGCCACAATCCTTTCTATTGAAAGTGCTAGGTATACCGCCTGAAATTCTGAAACTCATATTAAAACTGAAATCCAAGGCAGGATGAGAAGAACAAATGCATATGTTGGCATTAATTGCATATCCGACAGGTAGAAAGTGAGCAAATTACAGTATTTCAACATTCTTCACTCCGTGGGTATCAGAATATCTAGAACAAAAAATGTAACACCCCACGTCCGCTAAGGTCACTCATACCAGGGGAATGCCTTAGTTTCGGTGAAGTATTTTGAGTGAATATAGAACAGTAAAATTACAGCAAGACAGATATAAGTAATACTTGAAAATTTAAATCATCATTTCATTGCAACGGAAAGTAATACATGTTTGGTTACATCACAAAACCATAAACCAGAGTCAAGTACATAATATCCATCTTGATAAAATAGAAGTACATAATCCCACTACATAACTAATAGCCATAAAAGGAAAGATAAGCTCGGCTTCACTTCAGAGGTCCAAGCTCCATAGGATAGATACAGCAATCAGATCAAAGCCCACTAGCACCAGGCCCACTCTAATAACCTGGGGTTGGGGGAAAAGATAAAAACAACGGGGTCAGACATAAGTCTGAGTGAGTCCTATAACCCTAACAATACAATCATTAAAATAACCAGAGAAGACATAAGTTGATATACGGTAACGACTGGGGATGAATGGCTACACTAAGCAGCTTGGTAAACTTAGGATAAACTAAGATCACCGTAAAGACGCATTTACCCACCCAAGGATAATTACTAAATTACACCGCCCCAGACCTACTCAAAGATAATTCCTACACTGCACCACACCAGTTTTACCTACCTAAGATTAATTCCTACTTAAAGGTTGATCCCACTAAATGTACTTAGTAATTTTTACCCAGTAGTTTCTAGTACCCCTACATAGGTGCCGTCTGCCCCTATCATTACTAGGTGTACCCACTACTCCCAAGCGATCGGCTCCCTAACGTAGATACCCGTGCCGGTCCCACAATGGGGTGTATCATTTCCCCAAAGTGGCAACCTGATAATATCAACGGTGCACGGCTTTATATCTACACGATGTAACAACGATTTACTAACCAGCCCGGGTCCACACACGCATATGAAACCCGTTGGTCCTACGTTGCCACCGCTAACCCGTTTTTGGCCTCTTATAGTCAAGCCCAATATGCGTGTCCCGTCACTCGACTTGGGTCGAGCCCACAAAGATACGTTTGGGATATTGGTTGAGATGGGCCCCCACAAGCTACCACTTAAGCTTGTTATTTTGTCTAGTGTATCCCACTTAACCGCTTTAACCATGTTCACTTACATGTTATAAATACTTTGGTTAAGTCATTAATCATATTTTAATTACCACTCAAGGCACCCACTAGATTTCCACATGACACCCAAGTCCTTTACTTAATTCCCACATGCCACCCGAGGCACTTACTTAACCCCTTAATCATGTTTAATTACATGTTCCACTTTGGTTAAGTATTCTAATCGTGTTTTCTATTGCCACCCAAGGCAACCCACTAGTTTTCTCATGCCACCCAAGGCACCCACTTAACCCTCATGCCCCACTACATGCTTATATGGTTAAGTGTTTCTTAATTAATTAAGACCGTGATCCTCATAAAGACCTCTCACATTAGACTATCTTTTATGACCGCTGGTTAAGCCGGTTGGGTCCGGGCAGCCTTATGTCATAACCGAGTCTAACCTCGTGTCTTTACATTAATCACGTATTTAGTTTGTGCCTAAGACCTCTAACATTGGGCTAACATTTGTAGCAACTGGTTAAGCCGGTTGGGTCCGGGCAGTTTTACGCTACAACTGAGTCCAACCTCGTGTCTTAGTCAATTAATTACACCTAATTAATCACCCTCATAATTTAAATTAATTATCCCTAATTAATATTAAGCTTTTCATAACATGGGTAGACCTAACTCAATAGGTAAATTCCCATGGGGTAGACCTAACTCAATAGGTAAATTCCCAACACATAGTATGGGTACACCTAACTTAATAGGCAAATTCCCATACTATGTTCCTTTATTTTATGTTATGCATAATCATATTAATTTCACACAATCTTATTAACTTATGCATTTAATTAACCCCATCGTTCCCACGTAATTTCGTTCTCATGACATAATACATATAAAAGGTGCCAACTTGCATATGAATGAACATGTTTCAAAGGTGCCATCTTGCATATTAACAAACACATAACTTGCATATGAACTTGCATAATATGTCACATAACTTGCATATAATCTTGTATAACATGTCACATAACTTGCATATAATATGTCACATAACTTACATATTCACTTGCATAATATACTTGCATATTAACCCATAGACTTGCATAATGTGTCATCATGAACTTGCATATTAACAAACATGTAACTTGCATAGCATATCTTGCATATTAACATACATGTAACTTGCATATTAACAAACATGTAACTTGCATAGCATATCTTGCATATTAACATACATGTAACTTGCATATTAACAAACACATAACTTGCATATGAACTTGCATAATATGTCACATAACTTGCATATAATCTTGTATAACATGTCACATAACTTGCATATAATATGTCACATAACTTACATATTCACTTGCATAATATACTTGCATATTAACCCATAGACTTGCATAATGTGTCATCATGAACTTGCATATTAACAAACATGTAACTTGCATAGCATATCTTGCATATTAACATACATGTAACTTGCATATTAACAAACATGTAACTTGCATAGCATATCTTGCATATTAACATACATGTAACTTGCATATTAACAAACATGTAACTTGCATAGCATATCTTGCATATTAACATACATGTAACTTGCATATTAACAAACATGTAACTTGCATATTAACAAACATGTAACTTGCATATTAACAAACATGTAACTTGCATAGCATATCACCATGAACTTGCATAACATGCATATGATTACATAGCCCACAACTTGCATATTTAGCATCATGCAAACATAACATACATCATATTAAACTTGCATAAACTTACATACTCAACATGCATAAACATAAGATTAATGCTAACATCATATCATATGATTCAAGACTCATTAATCCACATACAAAACCATAAATCTCATCATATCTCATCTACTTAGTTTAACAAAAGATCATCAAAGTGATAGAAACTCACTACTAGCAATTTTGAACACCAAATGAAGAAGATTAAGATGCTAAGAAGGGATTAGAAGTTGATTAGAGAGTGATTAGTATGCAACCCTCTTCATAAAATTAGTGGAGGCCATGAGAGCTAGCATTTTGCCATAGTTTAGTCACTAGGTTTAATTATGAATGGATTAGGGTAGGTTAGGGTCTTATTTATAGATTAGGCAAGTGTTTTAGGCCATAGGATTAACCCTAGATTCAATCCAAGCCATCAAAGCATGTCTTGGGGAAGAAGTCAAGTGTAGGAACCATCTAGGGCCTTTAGATTAAAGATGGACCATGAGAACCATTCAAATGCAAAATCTGCACTTGAGCGAATCGGCCCACGGGTTGACAGCCAAACACCCTGGATTAACCCCTAGTCGACCCAGCGGGCTCGGGTCGACTTCAAAAATCGGCCGGTTCGGTTATTCCCCTCTCCCAATTCGCTGTTTTGAGCATTTTTGCATATTTATTTATTAAATTTTCAATTATATATATATATATATATATATATCAATATATATATATATATATATCTACACAACCCATTTCACTTAATTAAGTATACTTTAATTTGGGAATTTTCGTGAAACTTCGCGAGGCCATATCTTGGTCATACGGACTCCGATTTTCGAAAACTCGGACTCTATTTCGCGTATTTTTCCGAGACGAACGCAATGGCATAGCCCGTTTCCCTTGATTCCCATTTTAGAATTAAATTCTGCCTCGATTTATGTTATTACAGGTTATTGAAAATACGGGTTGTTACATTCTCCCCTCCTTAAAGGATTTCGTCCCCGAAATCTTCAAGTTAGGAAGAACGTATCCTACCATCCAATCATCCATCTACTCAAAGCATCATCCACGAGCAATCATTGTCCTTACAAGATTCTAAATGCTGGATGGATATATGCAAAAGTGTGTGTATATGTACTTACCTAATGCGAAAATCAGGCGGTTACTGATACAGTAAACCTCCTTAATGCAAACCATGATAGTGCCATGCATCCAATATGTATGCGAAACCCTATTGACACATACAAATTTCTACATGCGTGCACAACCATACACAAAAATGCATCATCCATATGATAACACAGCCATGATACATCCATCAATCTAACTACCACATCCATTTATGCAATATGCAACATGAAGTGACTGAGCCGATCTAGTGCCTAATGTGTGTATATATGCATCCACGAGCAACCACTAGCAAACACTTGCATCCACTTGCATCCATCAACCATAACATGTCTCAAACACATGTTTCAACCATAGGTTTTCCCTATCTAAAGGTCAAACAGGACTAACGAGAGGACCTACTAAAGATAAGATAAGTACTAGGCAAGCGATAAAGGAGAAGTTAAAAGACATACTCTCCAAAAGAAATGGATACAAAGAACGCATCTTCGCTTCCGTCTCCCAAGTAGCATTCTAACTAGCTGAACTTCTCTGTTCCTCAACTTCCTAGTCTCTGGCCCAATGATGCGAGTAGGAGCTCGTCGAATCGTCTCATCGTGCTCTAACTCTACTTCTTTAAGCAAACTCGGCTCTACCACCTCAGCGGTCTCATGTAAGCACTTCCTCAAATGGGACACATGAAATACATCCGGTACACCACTAAGTCTGTCAGGCAACTCCACTCTATATGCCATCCCTCCAATTCTTTCCTTAATGGGAAATGGCCCTACAAACCTTGGTACTTACTTCCTAACAGATCCAAAGTGAACCACATTCCGTAACGGAGACACCTTGATAAAAAGCATGTCCTAATATCAAACTCAAGCTCTGTTCTCCTCTTGTCCGCATAAGATTCCGCCGCTTACATCCTTCTTCGAATCCAACCCATCTTCTCTGAAGTCTCCCTAACCATATCTGGCCCAAGCAAGATCTTATCCGTAGATTCCCACCAACATGTAGGAGATCGACAAGGCCTTCCATAAAGAGCTTTGAAATGAGCCATACCAATACTGGACTGAAAGCTGCTATTATATGCGAACTCCACCAACGGAAGATGCTCTTCCCATGTACCTCCAAAATCCAAAATACATAACCTCAAAAGATGTTCTAGATACGGTTCACCCTCTTGGTCTGACCGTCCGTCTGAGGATGAGATGCGGTGCTCAAACACAACTGAGTCCCTACCGCCCTCTTGCAAAATCTTCCAAAACTCACTAGTGAAGATAGGATCTTGATCACTCACAATGCTGGAAGGTACACCATGAAATCTAATAATCCCTTGAAGGTAAACTGAAGCTAGACATGGAATAGTCCTCTTGCTCTTCACGGGTATGAAATGGGCACACTTAGTAAGTCTATCTACCATAAGCCCAATCCCCGTATTACCCTTCCTTGATTTCGGTTATCCAACGAGGCACTATCCTACTTCCTATTTCGGAACTTCCAACGGGTGAAGCAACCCTCCGGGTTTCTTCTGTTCCACTTTCACTTGTTAGCATACCAAGCATCTAGCGACATACTTGGCCGCATCTTTCTTCAGATTGGCAAAAAGGAAAACTCGCTTTATGTCTTGGTACATCTTGTCCCTACCGGGATGAATGGTCATCTTCGACCGATGTGTATCATCAAGTATAGCCTTCCTCAAACCCTCGTCTTGCGGTACACAAAGTCTACCGTCTCTACGCAACCACCCCTTACTATCTAGGGTGTACCTACTCAAATGGCTGGACGACTCCTCCCCCTTATGAGCTTCTCTCATAGCTCAACCTACTGTGGGTCGTCTTGCTGTGCCTCGCCACCCCGTCCCAAAAGAGTAGGCCTAACCTCCAAGGAGGCTAGCAAACTGGGTACAAAGTCAACGGAAGGTCTAAAGTCAAACATAGAAATAAACCCTAAGCTCCGTCGTTTAATCGATCAATGAACTCAAGGACAACCTTTTTCTTCTTAAGGCGTCTGCTACCATGCTTCCCTTGTTAGGGGTATACGCTATCTCAACTCATAAGATGCTAAGAATCCTATCCAAAATCGTCACAACTGTCCATCTCTCACGCAGACCACCCTAGTCGAATTCGACATCCCCCAAATGCAAGCCCCAAAGGCCGAAACCAATATCAGACAAACACCCAAGGGATATCTCCTTCGAGTTCAGGCAACCTACGTGAGATGATACTAAAAATAATAATAATAATGGCTAAACAATTAAGCCTTTGACCAACTTTGGATGTCCTTGCCAGTCTCGCTCCAAAACCACTGTTTTATCCCATAACTGGCTTTGCTCAACCTATTGAGCACATATGAAAACTTATTTCGCTCCTAGAAAAGACCAAGATGTCATCCACAAAGACCATCACAAACTTATTTAGGTACTCTCTGAACACCCTTCTCTTCCAATCAACAAAGTATGCGGGGGCGTTCGTCAAACCAAATAGCATCACCAGCCACTCATAAAACCATCCGGAGTCCTAAAGGCAATCTTCTCTATACTATCGTCAGCCACTCTCAACTGACGAAACCATGTGGCTTAGTCCAACTGCGAAAATACTGAGGCGCCAACCAACTGATCAAAGAGATCATCAATCTTTGGCAATGGGTGTCTATTCTTCTTTGTGAGTTTATTTAGTTCTCTTTAGCCTAAACAAAGTCTGAGGGACCCATCCGCCTTCATGGCAAAAACTAATGGAGCGCCCCACTCCGATATACTTCTTCTTATGAACCCCTTCTCAAGCAATCGCCTACTTACTTATGGAGTTCCCTCCTCTCACGAGGAGCCTTGTGGCACACTGGCCAAGTCACTGGTTTGGCATTGTTTACCAGATATATTCGGAAGTCAATCTCCCGCTCCGGAGGTAAGCCCTTCACCTTCTCAAACACATCCGAGTATTCCCGGACCACTTCTAACAGATCGCAAACTCTCGACCGACGTGTCCAGCGATTCTAGATAACTTAGCATAACAGTCTCTATGGGATTACAAGAGATCTCGAGAGTGTTACCCAAGCGGGTCATAAGCCTAACAACTCTCTTTTCAAAATCAAGAATGGCATCCCTACTGGATAACCAGTCCATGCCCAAACTAACCCATAGCTCGTGAAGCCCAACAAGCATCACATCCAAACTCAATGCTAAGTATAGAAACTTTCAAACCCAAACACATCATGGAGCCCAATTGGGTTTGAAACAACTAAGGGATCATCTACTAAACTGGTGTCTAAGTGCAGTGACTCACTAACAATGATGAGATAAATGAACTTAATGCATCCAAATCAAATAAAGTTCGAATCGGATAATAAAGAAATCCAAATTCCAACCTAGACGGTCTTATCCCCATACGGCACCCTAGTCGTGAGGGAATACAACTACCCTCCAGAAGATTCCATACCTTGTCCTTGCTTCTTTGGTCAATCCTAATAAGGTGTCCTATTCCTCCCAAAAGGATAACTACTAGCCTTCTCCTTCCCATTCTCCACTCGTAACCTCCCATCAATGAGGCTTCGTCCTTTATTAACCAAACAACTATTAGAGCCTTCCTCCCATCGTCCATCCAATAAGTACTTACAAGTCCTCCTCCTTCTTGAACCAACTTCTAATCTGATTTACGTCTAATTCCCTTGAAGCGGTTTTCCATTCTTATCTATCTTAGAAAGATCATCTACACATGGAGGGGAAACTCAAAACGAGAGAGAAAGAGATTCAAACGGAGAATTCGAAAGATAAAGATATGGCTATCGGGGATTATGCTTTTCTCAAAAACTTTTCTCTTAAAAGACATGTTTTTGAAAACATTCCTTCAAAAATTTTCTTAGAAAAATAGTTTTTCTAAAAATTTTATCTGTTCTGGTAACCTTAAGCTCTGATACCACGTGTAACACCCCACGTCCGCTAAGGTCACTCATACCAGGGGAATGCCTTAGTTTCGGTGAAGTATTTTGAGTGAATATAGAACAGTAAAATTACAGCAAGACAGATATAAGTAATACTTGAAAATTTAAATCATCATTTCATTGCAACGGAAAGTAATACATGTTTGGTTACATCACAAAACCATAAACCAGAGTCAAGTACATAATATCCATCTTGATAAAATAGAAGTACATAATCCCACTACATAACTAATAGCCATAAAAGGAAAGATAAGCTCGGCTTCACTTCAGAGGTCCAAGCTCCATAGGATAGATACAGCAATCAGATCAAAGCCCACTAGCACCAGGCCCACTCTAATAACCTGGGGTTGGGGGAAAAGATAAAAACAACGGGGTCAGACATAAGTCTGAGTGAGTCCTATAACCCTAACAATACAATCATTAAAATAACCAGAGAAGACATAAGTTGATATACGGTAACGACTGGGGATGAATGGCTACACTAAGCAGCTTGGTAAACTTAGGATAAACTAAGATCACCGTAAAGACGCATTTACCCACCCAAGGATAATTACTAAATTACACCGCCCCAGACCTACTCAAAGATAATTCCTACACTGCACCACACCAGTTTTACCTACCTAAGATTAATTCCTACTTAAAGGTTGATCCCACTAAATGTACTTAGTAATTTTTACCCAGTAGTTTCTAGTACCCCTACATAGGTGCCGTCTGCCCCTATCATTACTAGGTGTACCCACTACTCCCAAGCGATCGGCTCCCTAACGTAGATACCCGTGCCGGTCCCACAATGGGGTGTATCATTTCCCCAAAGTGGCAACCTGATAATATCAACGGTGCACGGCTTTATATCTACACGATGTAACAACGATTTACTAACCAGCCCGGGTCCACACACGCATATGAAACCCGTTGGTCCTACGTTGCCACCGCTAACCCGTTTTTGGCCTCTTATAGTCAAGCCCAATATGCGTGTCCCGTCACTCGACTTGGGTCGAGCCCACAAAGATACGTTTGGGATATTGGTTGAGATGGGCCCCCACAAGCTACCACTTAAGCTTGTTATTTTGTCTAGTGTATCCCACTTAACCGCTTTAACCATGTTCACTTACATGTTATAAATACTTTGGTTAAGTCATTAATCATATTTTAATTACCACTCAAGGCACCCACTAGATTTCCACATGACACCCAAGTCCTTTACTTAATTCCCACATGCCACCCGAGGCACTTACTTAACCCCTTAATCATGTTTAATTACATGTTCCACTTTGGTTAAGTATTCTAATCGTGTTTTCTATTGCCACCCAAGGCAACCCACTAGTTTTCTCATGCCACCCAAGGCACCCACTTAACCCTCATGCCCCACTACATGCTTATATGGTTAAGTGTTTCTTAATTAATTAAGACCGTGATCCTCATAAAGACCTCTCACATTAGACTATCTTTTATGACCGCTGGTTAAGCCGGTTGGGTCCGGGCAGCCTTATGTCATAACCGAGTCTAACCTCGTGTCTTTACATTAATCACGTATTTAGTTTGTGCCTAAGACCTCTCACATTGGGCTAACATTTGTAGCAACTGGTTAAGCCGGTTGGGTCCGGGCAGTTTTACGCTACAACTGAGTCCAACCTCGTGTCTTAGTCAATTAATTACACCTAATTAATCACCCTCATAATTTAAATTAATTATCCCTAATTAATATTAAGCTTTTCATAACATGGGTAGACCTAACTCAATAGGTAAATTCCCATGGGGTAGACCTAACTCAATAGGTAAATTCCCAACACATAGTATGGGTACACCTAACTTAATAGGCAAATTCCCATACTATGTTCCTTTATTTTATGTTATGCATAATCATATTAATTTCACACAATCTTATTAACTTATGCATTTAATTAACCCCATCGTTCCCACGTAATTTCGTTCTCATGACATAATACATATAAAAGGTGCCAACTTGCATATGAATGAACATGTTTCAAAGGTGCCATCTTGCATATTAACAAACACATAACTTGCATATGAACTTGCATAATATGTCACATAACTTGCATATAATCTTGTATAACATGTCACATAACTTGCATATAATATGTCACATAACTTACATATTCACTTGCATAATATACTTGCATATTAACCCATAGACTTGCATAATGTGTCATCATGAACTTGCATATTAACAAACATGTAACTTGCATAGCATATCTTGCATATTAACATACATGTAACTTGCATATTAACAAACATGTAACTTGCATAGCATATCTTGCATATTAACATACATGTAACTTGCATATTAACAAACACATAACTTGCATATGAACTTGCATAATATGTCACATAACTTGCATATAATCTTGTATAACATGTCACATAACTTGCATATAATATGTCACATAACTTACATATTCACTTGCATAATATACTTGCATATTAACCCATAGACTTGCATAATGTGTCATCATGAACTTGCATATTAACAAACATGTAACTTGCATAGCATATCTTGCATATTAACATACATGTAACTTGCATATTAACAAACATGTAACTTGCATAGCATATCTTGCATATTAACATACATGTAACTTGCATATTAACAAACATGTAACTTGCATAGCATATCTTGCATATTAACATACATGTAACTTGCATATTAACAAACATGTAACTTGCATATTAACAAACATGTAACTTGCATATTAACAAACATGTAACTTGCATAGCATATCACCATGAACTTGCATAACATGCATATGATTACATAGCCCACAACTTGCATATTTAGCATCATGCAAACATAACATACATCATATTAAACTTGCATAAACTTACATACTCAACATGCATAAACATAAGATTAATGCTAACATCATATCATATGATTCAAGACTCATTAATCCACATACAAAACCATAAATCTCATCATATCTCATCTACTTAGTTTAACAAAAGATCATCAAAGTGATAGAAACTCACTACTAGCAATTTTGAACACCAAATGAAGAAGATTAAGATGCTAAGAAGGGATTAGAAGTTGATTAGAGAGTGATTAGTATGCAACCCTCTTCATAAAATTAGTGGAGGCCATGAGAGCTAGCATTTTGCCATAGTTTAGTCACTAGGTTTAATTATGAATGGATTAGGGTAGGTTAGGGTCTTATTTATAGATTAGGCAAGTGTTTTAGGCCATAGGATTAACCCTAGATTCAATCCAAGCCATCAAAGCATGTCTTGGGGAAGAAGTCAAGTGTAGGAACCATCTAGGGCCTTTAGATTAAAGATGGACCATGAGAACCATTCAAATGCAAAATCTGCACTTGAGCGAATCGGCCCACGGGTTGACAGCCAAACACCCTGGATTAACCCCTAGTCGACCCAGCGGGCTCGGGTCGACTTCAAAAATCGGCCGGTTCGGTTATTCCCCTCTCCCAATTCGCTGTTTTGAGCATTTTTGCATATTTATTTATTAAATTTTCAATTATATATATATATATATATATATATCTACACAACCCATTTCACTTAATTAAGTATACTTTAATTTGGGAATTTTCGTGAAACTTCGCGAGGCCATATCTTGGTCATACGGACTCCGATTTTCGAAAACTCGGACTCTATTTCGCGTATTTTTCCGAGACGAACGCAATGGCATAGCCCGTTTCCCTTGATTCCCATTTTAGAATTAAATTCTGCCTCGATTTATGTTATTACAGGTTATTGAAAATACGGGTTGTTACAAAAAACTTTATTAGGAAGAAGATAAACTGGTGATTAAAGATATGATACATTACTGTATGCAAAATGAAAATGGCATTAATACAGGTTTAAAATGAATATACCGCTTCAATTGTAAGAAAACAGATAACCTTAAAAAATATAAAGAAAACTAATAAAATAATTGAACTTTTTCCTGGCCTTCTTACAAAACGAACAATAAAAGGTAATAAATATAAAAAGAAAATGAAATCAATCCAAAATATAAAATGATAGATATATATATGATTAATATCAGCCAATTGACTTTCGTTTACACCGATCCAAAATACTTTGTATTCCTCTGTTAGGCCCTGTTAAATTAGACCACTAAATGCTAAAAAAATTGGTATAATATGCAATAATTCTATAAGCATGCGAGTTCGTGAAAACCATTCAGCCTTAGTTACAATAAGAACAGTTGTAATAGATTATCCAGAAGGTATCAAACACTTCAAGTTACAAAGTAACTACACGCAAAAACGATGATTTAAACCTAGGGTCACATGAAAAATCTGATAACTACAGAAAAAACTAAATTTTCAGAAACCCAAAAGAAGAAATGAGTAAATAATGAACAAACAAAAAAGTAACTAAATCATGTATAAGAATCAGGAGAAAAAAAAAGAGAAACACTCTATTCAGAAAACCACCCTTTTAGTACCTGCAAATGCAGTGCACCAGGTTTTAAAAGTTGAGCAGTGCTAGAACGCCCGAAGGAAACATGTCCGGTTTGTGCGAAAATGAGAAGAGGCATTGGATTGAGGTAAGCAATTCACGGGTACCCTTCCACGTTTCTGTCGCACCAACTTTCGGCTTTACTTTCGGGTCTTCAAGCATTTGTGTTAACTGTTAAAACAATGATCTTCTTTGCATCGATGGTTATTCCTCGTAAATTGTCTGTGCAAGTATTAAGTAATCAAGAACACATCCGGTAGTACAATTCTATAAAATAAGACGAGGTTACTCGGGAATTCGATTGGAAAACATGTTTCATATTTTGGATACTATGTTATTCATTACTTCCAACCAATATATACCAAAATATGCACATTAAAATAATTATTATGTACCATGAGTGAAGCATTATATACACTTGTCTATACTACAAATTAGTCTTTAGTTAATTTCATTTAGCAAATACATATGCATAAACAATATATATTTTCATAAGCATGTAATAGATTCAGATATATTCATGTCTTTTGTCCTTTCAAGCTGAAAATAAGTATATGTTCCTTACTTTGAAGTTCAATACTTGAAAAAACATTATTAAATGTTTTAAGTGACATGCCTATTTTTATTTTCAATGAACAGATTTTTTTTTCTTTTTTCTCTCTGGAATAGATTTGTAAATTAATAACATTTTTCTATGATCATAACTAATTTATTACCTGGTCTAAAATATATAAATATTTATAGCCATTGTTGCAGACATACAGAAATAAAAAAAACATGTGCATTTTTGAAATTTTGGTTTTCACAGAGTCACAATTGCATATTTAAGAGTGTCATTTACTGAAAATGCTAAATGCGCGTTAACATGGTAAAAACATGTTTATTTCTACAATATGTTTCGAATAGAACTAAATGAGCAGTATGTATTGGGAAAGGATACGAATTGATTTAAAGATGAGGAAAAAAACCATTTGTAGAAAATAATGAGCCCCCTCCCAATAAATACATTAACGGCCTAGCCATATAAATCTTCACTGTCGGCACTTTACCCTATTAGCAAAACACAACCAAACAAAGAAAAAGAAACTTACGATATATATGGGAATAAGATTGCATATAGAGACAATAAACTTTAAGTGTTGTGGAATAAAATAAGAATGCACCGAAGAGTGCATATTAAACCTGAAGTTCAAAATCAATGCTAAGTGGCTCTACGACCTCTGTGCCGAGGTAGTCAGAGGCTCTATTCAGATGGTATCAGGTGCCAACTAAATGAAGCTCTAAGAAGCACGTGTCTTTTTGTAGAAATTTCAGGTTGAATCTAGTTGTACATGCAGCAGATGGGATGACAAAGATGCTCCAAAGGTGATCTGCTGTGGCTGCTAAGAAGCTTAGGAGGTATGTCAGTTTCTTAAAATAAAAAAATAAAAATGAAAATAGCTATTTAACCAATCTATGATATTAATTAAAATGCTTGTAGTAAATGCCTAAGAATAATTTGATCTTACGCCTATAAAATGAATTGTCGTAGCCTAATATGTGTAAGTGTATTTGCCTACACCTTGGTAGTAAATTGGATTTAAACAAACTATAAAACTTATTGTTTTTATTAAAACCAGGTAGTTTTTATTTAGTTGGAGTTGAAGTTCCACCATTTTCGAAAACAAGTTTATATTCAATCGGCATTGAAATTTCACATTGTATGTTGTCTGACTGCAATATTAGATGCATACAATATTCTTCAATCTAAAAATTGACGCCTAAACATATTGTTGAAAGGGATAAACTAATAGAACTTCCTGAAGTAGTAAAACTGGCAGAAATATTTATATTTCATTAGCTTGATAAAGATAAAGTACAAGGATATAAATAACCAAGGATAACAGCATGGTCCAGACACCCACATTAATACTCTTCAACGCACAATAGTTTTAATGAAAGAGACACATGAACCAAAGAGACACATCAGCACACAATTCAAAGTGGCACCTAGAAAACATACAATGCAAATACTCTTTAAACTTTAACACTCCCCCTTAAAGAGTATTCCTGGAGACAATAACAATCTTTGAACGAAGAAGCTCAAACTGACCTCTAGGAAGACATTTTGTAAAAATATCTGCAACATTTTCTTTGCTCCTTACTTCCAGTGCCTTTATTGTTCCATCAAGTACTTTCTCACGAATGAAATGATGTGCAATCTCAATATGTTTTTATCTGGCATGACAAATAGGGTTACAAGTCATTTTGAGAGCACTCTGGTTATCTCCAAAAAGATTAGTAGGCTGCATAGCAGGATGATAGATGTCCTCAAGGAGACGACGCAACCAAACGCATTCCTGTGCAGCAAGGGAGGCAGCCTTGTATTCAGCTTCAGTAGTTGACAAGGAGATTGAGTCTTGTTTCTTACTACACCATGAAACACCAGCAGAACCACAAAAGAAAACATAACCAGAAGTTGACCGCCGATCATTTAAATCACCACCAAAATCAGCATCAGAAAATCCATATAAGAGAAATTTTATATTCTCCTTATATAGCAGTCCCATGTCCAGGGTAGAGTTCACATATTTTAGTATTTGTTTTGCAGCATCCATATGAGGTTTCTTAGGAGCTTGCATAAACCGACTCACAAGGCCTACTGAGAATGCAATGTCAGGCCGAGTTATTGTTAAATAGAGAAGACTTCCAACCAAAGCACGAAATGGACGAACGTCTTCGAGAGGAGCACCTTCTTCCTGCCATAACTTAATATTAGCATCAAGAGGAGTAACACGATTTCTTGCTTGATCAAGTCCAAATCTAGAAACAACCTTCGAAGCATAAGTTTCTTGAGTGAGAAAGAACCCATTTTGAATAGAGTTGACTTCAAGACCGAGAAAATGACTTAGTTCTCCTAAATCTTTCATTTCAAACCTGTTAAACAACTCTGTGCGAAGTTTGCAAATCTCTTTTTCATCATTTCCAGTTACTATCATGTCATCAACGTACAAAAGTACCACCACCTGTAGACTTTCTTGTCTTTTTATGAAGAGACTAGGATCAGAATTGGAGGCATGATAACCACAAAAGCGAAAATACTCAGCAATTTTTCCATACCATGCTCTTGGGGCTTGTTTAAGCCCATAAAGAGCCTTTTTTAATTTGCATACATAATCTGGATGAACATTTGATTCAAAACCTGGTGGTTGCAACATATATATTTCTTTGTCCAAATCTCCATATAAGAAAGCATTTTTTACATCATACTGCCATAACTTCCATCTAAGCGAAGCAGCCAAAGAAATTAGAACACGCACAGATGTCATTTTTGCTACAGGACTGAAAGCTTCTTCGTAGTCGTCGCCATATTTTTGGGAGAAACCGCGAGCCACAAGTCTGGCTTTATATCTATCAATGTTTCCATCAATATTTCTTTTTAACTTATAAATCCATTTACAACTAACAGGATTTACGTTCACTGGTTTTGGAACTAAATCCCAAGTTTCATTTTTAGCAAGAGCACTAATTTCCTCTTTCATGGCATTTTCCCAATTTGAATCTCCTTTGGCCTCCACAAAACTGGTTGGTTCACTGTCATCGAATGGTCCATTAAAAAAACATGAATAAATACTAGTGAATTCATCATCTCTAAAACGAGCAGGTTTAACAATCCTTCTTTTTGGCCTTTGTCTTGAAGAACCATTATCAGAATTAGTATGCTGGTGAAAAGAATGTATGTTCTCTTCCTCATTCAATTCTCTATTCTCACATCTTGTGCTCCCCCTTTCACCTTGCTCTTCCTCAATAGGAGCAAAGGATGAAGGTAATTCACCTTGCTCTTCCTCAACAGGAGCAAAGGATGAAGGTAAGTCAGTTTTCAAGGGATACTTAGTTTCCGCCTCACAATGATTGTAATATGACGATATTTCATCAAAAACAACATCCCTTGAAACTGTATACTCATGCGAATCAGGGTCTAAACATTTCCAACCCTTCTTCCTCTCATCATATCCGATAAAAATACATTTTTTTGCTTTAGGATCTAGTTTGGATCGTCTAGAATGAGGCACATGAACATAACAAATTGAACCGAAAACTTTCAGATGTTTAACACTAGGCTTTTCCTTGAACATCATTTCATAAGGGGACATCATATAGTTTGGACTTAAAGGTAGTCGATTAATAACATAAGTAGCGCAAGACATACCTTCTGCCCACAAAGCTTTAGGCAAATTTTTGGCATGCAACCAGCTCTTGCATGTTTCTTGAAGATGTCTAATCTTCCTTTCTGCAACTCCGTTTTGCTGCGGTGTGTAAGCACATGAAAGTTGTCTTTGAATTCCATTTTCTTGGCAAAAAGAAGAGAACTCGTCCGAGGTAAACTCCCCTCCATTATCGGTTCTCAGTTTCTGTATTTTTGTTCCAAGGACGCCTTCCACGGTTGCTTTGAATTCTTTGAATCTAGAGAGCACATCAGATTTTTGTTTTACAAAATAAGTCCACGTAAAACGAGAGAAATCATCAGCCAGAATAAGCATATAACGGAAACCCGAATATGATGGAGTATTGGTTGGCCCGAATAAATCACCGTGAATACATTCTAAAGGGGCACTGCATCTAGTAAATGATTTTTCAAATGGAAGTCGTTGTGACTTGCCGTATTGACATCCTTCACACACTTCTTTACTGTTAACATTAGTTAAACAAGGCAGTCCCTTAACAAGCCCTTTCTGCATCATGATTTTTAGTTTATCAAAATGAACATGCCCAAGCCTGGCATGCCACAAGGATGAGTTGTCATTCCTGCTCATTTTATCCACATAAGAAGTTGCAGCAGATAAGACAAACATATTGTTAACACGCTTACCAGTGTGAACAACATCAGCCTTTACCATTTCTACATTCTTCAAAAACTTTACATCCTTCGGTCCAAACAAAACATAATGGCCTGAATCCACAGCATTAGCAACTGAAAGAAGATTTTTGTCCACACCTGGAACATGAAATACACTTTTCAAAGTGATGGAGTCACAGTTTTGATCATTTAATACAACGACTCCTTTTTTCTTAACAGGATGTATAGTGTTATCTGCAGTAACAATTGCTTCATTCCCAGCACATTGATGAAAACTTGTAAATTTAGCCTCATTTCCGGTCAAGTGATGGCCACATCCCGAATCAATAATCCAATCTTTTTCAAAGTCAATAGAATCAAGAACATTGATTGATGAAGAATCAGCCATAAAACACTTTCCCCAATTTTCTTCTTCACTTTGTATTTGAGAACTATCACTAGCTTCAGAAAAGTTGCTTTCCTTCAGCTTGACACGACAGTTCCTTTTTATGTGTCCAAGTTTGCCACATCGATGGCATTTGATAGACCTTTTATATTCATGAATTGATGAACCATCTCCGGCAGGTTTATTGAAAGCATCATGTTTACTACTGTTGTCAATTTTCCTGTTGCCAGAAAACAAAGCTTCTCCATCAGAACTTGGTTCATCCTTCGTAGACAGACCAGCCATTTGACGTGCAAGAGACTCTTGAGAAGATAATAAATTCTCAAATTCCTCCAAGGATGGCTGATTCGTCCAGCCTTGGATAGACGTGACAAAAGGTATATATTCCTTTTTCAGCCCCCGAATGATATGACGCCTCATTCGTGCAGCAGAAATAGGCTCTTCTGGGTCGAGAATAGAAATTTCAGAGCACAACGCTTTGATCTTCAAGAAAAATTGAGCAATAGATAAGTCACCTTGAACAGTGTTGGCCAATTCATTTTCAAGCATTTGTAATCTTCCCACATCCTTCTTGTTAAATAGATTCTCGAATGCAGTCCATATCTCTTTTGCAGACTTACATTGGATTATATGTTCAAATAATCCATGAGATATAGACCTCTTCAAAACAAACTCTGCTTTAGCATTTGCTATCTTCCATTTCTTTAATGCCTCAGCATTTGCTGCTGTGTTCGCTGGAGGAACCGAGTTGTCTCCGCAAACAAAATCCCACAGATCTTCACCAACAAGCTAAGACTCCATGCACGTCCTCCATATCTTGTAGTTAGGTTGAGTTAACAATTCAACTCCAATCTTATCAGCACGACTGAGTGGTTCCATAATAACACACAGGTTGCACCCAAAAAGGGAGTTGTAGGAAAATCCCGCAACAACTCAACTAAGCTCCGATACCATGTTGAAAGGGATAAACTAATAGAACTTCCTGAAGTAGTAAAACTGGCAGAAATATTTATATTTCATTAGCTTGATAAAGATAAAGTACAAGGATATAAATAACCAAGGATAACAGCATGGTCCAGACACCCACATTAATACTCTTCAACGTACAATAGTTTTAATGAAAGAGACACATGAACCAAAGAGACACATCAGCACACAATTCAAAGTGGCACCTAGAAAACATACAATGCAAATACTCTTTAAACTTTAACAAGTTTATATTCAATCGGCATTGAAATTTCACATTGTATGTTGTCTGACTGCAATATTAGATGCATACAATATTCTTCAATCTAAAAATTGACGCCTAAACATATCACTATAACTGACAGCAATAAATATTGATACAGGTTAATTATGCTACATGAAAATATGTTAATATTTTTATGCCAAATTCATGAACAATCATGTATGACAAGAATGAAACATTTTCTGTTTTATTTCTCTTTTCAATAATTTCAAACAGTATTGGAACCAAGTTATTGGAAATGTTCTAATTTCATTGTATTAAATGGTTATATAAGGCAATATATCTTCTGTTATGTTACGTTATTTAATTCTGAGCACTCGTGAAAACAAATCGTTGATTGATATATGTCTTAAATTATTAATATTTTAGGCAATGATTCTAAAGAAGACTTGTAGGCCAAAAGACTTCATCAAGGTTGAAATCTGATGATGAAATAATGAACATGCCCAGATATTGCTATACTTACCTCGTGTTGGCAGTTTCATTGGTATATGAACTCTAAAAAGTAATTATGTGTTAGTTCATAATAAAAACAACACATCTTAACATCACTTCATTGATTTTCTGGCATGGTAGTGCAGCTGCATACTAATAAAGTAATTCTAGCATAATTTTTTAATAAATTAAGCATATTATGAGTAACTTACTAAAACAAAAGATGACCGAACATTTAGAAAAGATACTGCTAGCACAGAAAAACGCGATATTATAGCAGCTCAACCAAATAGCAGAGTTCAGACATGAACACAGTTTTATAATTGATCCGCTCGGGTATACCATTTATTAGCAAAATTTATTCAACCTAGCCAGCTTTCCAAAAAACCTAAATTATATTTTGCTACAAAGAAGAAGAAAAATATTCTAAAAAGAAAGAGATTAGTGGGAAAAAGGAGAGTAAAAGAAGGGAAGATATTCCTTTCAACTGTAAATATATACATATAAAATAAAAAACTGCAAATTATACTTTTCAGCTTTATCTGGAAGCAAATAAAGTATAAAATAAAGCATAAGAGATATGAAAACATTAATTTAAATTTACGCTGTCAAAATATTTCTTAACAATAGGGGGCTTAGTAGTAATATGTAGTTCTTTAATGTGACCACAGCACATGGAAGTAAGAAGGTCTACTGACCTCGCTATATTATCTCAAATTAGGAATCACTAGCCAGAACTATAATATAAAAACAAACAAAAGCCAGATCTAAGCTGCATATCTCTTCATCAGTTAACATTATCCATGCATGCAAATTTGATTACAAAAGGTACGAAATATATTAGCATCCATATACTTGTTTTAACTACATTATCCTAATGTAATGATATCTTCAATAAATTATCACATACATTCAGATTAAGAGGGAATGAATGAAAAGTTTGATTTACTTGATATTCAATGAGCTAAGTTTATTTGCCTCCTTAAGAAACCTTGTCATGGTTTATATAGAAAATCATTTGAAGTATGCACAAGGTAATATTAAAACACAATAAGAGCCAGAAGGATATATATATATATATATATATATATATATATATAGAAAGAGAGAGAGAGAGAGCATGTTTTTAAAGAACTAGATTTACGGTATATGAATTTTGCAGAGGCCACACACAAAAGAAATGCCCTTTTTGAGTACCTGCACCTTTAGATTATGTATTACGGCTTAGGAATACAATTGAGTCTTTTGCGCAGTAATCTATGCAACTAATAAATCTCCTTTGCAATGTTGTTGCTTAGGAGTTAGGAGAAACAATAGAATTATGTAAACACTATATTACGTCCTAATATTAGGATTATTAGATATTTCTTGAAAAAACCACCGAATTTTGCTAGCAAGTTAGAATACGACCATTTATAGTATGATTTTGGAGTTTCCTACTTAAATAAACTTCCTGCATGTCCAAATTATTTCTGCATACACTTGTATGTGCACCAATAGAAGAAGTGCTCCATGTATACTAATGTATGTAAGCATCAATTTGAATGTATTGCTTCTAATCATACTAACGACAATGAGTACTGAAAAAAAAGTTATGCATGTGTATACCTACCAACAGTTCAAAACTTAAAGTTTGATGTGCATGGTTATAAATGAGAAATCAAATGTTTGCTCTTTACACACGTAGTATCGAAACGGTCAGTTTTAATCGTAGGTAAATGAATGTTGGTATCAAGCACTTCCGCTTGCAAGCACGATAAAAATTTATACATTTTTTAAGGCAATATCCAAATAAACAATGTCGGTAATTTTCAAAATCACACTTGCTCTTGGTTATAAATAATAGTCCTCCATTCACTTTTTTCTTGAAATATTTATGCAAATGTACTTGCCAGTATGATATTTTTGGTTGTAGCTGAAAAGGTTATTGTGGAAACAAAAAAAAATGAATATCAACTAATAACATAGGTCGTAATCTCAAACAAAATTCAATCTTTTGGCATATGACCTTAACCCTATATTATAAAAGATTAAAATCACACTTTTTTTCAAAAAAATAAATTTCCTTTTCATTTGCTGAAGGTAATAAAAACTAAGGGTAAGATCAAAAATATTACCCATTTTATACAACTCAACTGTTGATTTGAATGGATCTGGAATGAATCGAGGAGATATCGTAGAGTTATGAATGACCGAATCGGTAGTGGTTGACTTACTGGATGTTGGAGCGAACCGAAGATGATCGACTTGCTGGATTTCTTGGAGTTTGTGGAGTGAATCTAAACTTTTAGGGATTTGGGGAGAAGTTTGGCCCTAGTGGAAGTGATGGAGTATTCGTGGAGTGAATTAAAAATTGTAGGGATTTAGGGAAAACGTTGGTCCCGATGAAAGAGATGGTGGGAATTTTTATTTTTTCGGACCCTTTTGTTTTCACATTGTTCCGCGTTGCTTTTCGCTCCCGCCTTCTCAATGGACAGCCCAAACGTAGCGGAATATACTTATAAATAGCACATATTTTTCGTTATTTCATTTATTTATTTATATAGCATAATTTATTTGCTATTTTCTTTTCTTTGAATATTTTACTATAACTCTTTTTTATAACGCTATAACACAATGCTATTTATATCGTATTTTCTTATAGTGATTTGCGGCACACAATTTATGTAACTTAACTAAAACCAAGTATAGTTTATGAACTTGCGGACAGTTAGGATTGAGCTTCCATAATTGGACATTCTCAGATTGAGCGAACAAATGACTTTAACTTTCCTTTATAATGCATTCCTTTCTGTTTGCTTTTATATTTTCTGACTTCAATATTGTACAGACCAGCACAGATTAGCACATACACACACGGGGGACATGGGAAAGTACACTCTAATTTCTGTCACTCTTGGATAGTACAGCGATCATGTCTAGAAGACGTTCAGCTAGGTTGGCAGAGAGAAAAGAAGCAGTAGGACCATCTGAAATTCCTAACCTTGAAGACGTACCCTCTACTTCAGACTCAACATTGAATAGTTCCGGCTCGGATTATGAAATAGAAATTCGTGAAACTGGAGAATCATCTATAAATGAAGTTTCTGTTGATAAAGAAGAGGATAGAGGAGTAGGAGACAACCGTCCTCCCGACGAATTTGTGAGTGTTACAATCTTAGAAGCCCCTTCAGATTCGATCGAGTCGACGATCCCTAGATTATACGACTATGTTTAAAACATAGAATTTTTCGAAAAGATACCAAACTGGCTACTGAAACGGACCAGCCTCATAATCCACCCGAAGGATATATGGCGGCCGGTTGATGTGCATTGTTGGGGCGATCCCTCCGTTTCTGCCATTCGTCGTCGATTTTCTAAGATGAATGCAAATTACCCTCATGCAACTCCATCCCAATGCCTATGCCTATTTGTACACATTATATATCGCTTATACGGAAATTCTGAGGACAGAGCTCACCTTTGAAGACGTATGCTTCTTCTAAAATTTTAAAACCGAACAAAAGAAACTCCGTCCTTCGTATATTTCGAATCGGCGCCAAAAAAGAAGATTATCGATGAACCGTTCAGTAGTAAAGTAGGTGATGTAAAGCCTGAATTATTCTATATCAAACAACAACAGGGATGCGCTTGGTGATGGCTCAAGTCAAGTAAGCTTTAGATTCCGATACTTTAATTTTAATTACGACCATAAATGCACTGACTTATCTTATCGTATTTGTAGTTGCTAATCCAAAAAAGTAAGTGCACCAAGTGTATTTGGATTGCCTGAACTATTTGCTTAATAGCGATTAAAAACTTCTAACCATAAGAGAATGTCTGATAGACAACTATCTTCATCGCCATCATCTACTCGCCATGACTCGAAGCATAGGCCATGGGGATAGTCCTTATGTGTACGTGTCCCCAATCGAGGGACAGGCTGCAACTCTAGTTGAGAAGGGAGAGAGTTCGAAGGGTCAAGAACTCATTGGGTCCAACCAAGAAGTGCAATAAGGTGATGAGAGAATGGAGGGGGTGAGGATCCAACTGCACTCCGAAAAAGCCCTTCTCTTATGCCAATTCAGGACAATGTACTAGTGAATATACCTGCTGGAGATAGGCATAAATATGTTACTCCTGAGGATGCCGCCACTCCCGAAAAACGAACATCTCCAAAGTAGCTACCATCAACCAAGTCTCAAGCCAATGACTCTCTTATTTTCGAATCAATATATCAAGTCTTGGGGAGTCTTCCTCTTCTTATGCCATTTATACTTCGTAAGATTTTGGAACATATTCTTTCTTTCCTACTTCCGAGGAAGATGTCACTCCCGTGAAAACCAGGGAAGCTACGCAAACAGGCCCAGCTCCAGGATCTGGTTTGTTTGGGGGATCACTTAGGACTCACATATTACGCTTGCACTACGCCGTAACACTCATGTACCATAATAATACTGATTCTAATATTTACTTGTATCGCTTCGTAGGAAATATGACATGCTATAGCTACCCTCTCAGAAATGTCGGCTCAAGCATGCCCAGATTAGATTCTGATACGAAACATGAATAGGATGATGGTCATGGGAGAGATAGAAGAAGATAACATGATTCTCACTGTCCCTACTCTTCACGTTCTGGTTCCCCTCGTCGATCAAATGCTGATAAGAATAAGAGCCACCAGGACCGTTTCGAAGGAGATAAATCATTATCTAAGGTTCCAGCTCCCCAGAAGGAGAAACATCATCAAGAAAAGATAACACCAAAGCCTTCCGACCCACAGGATAAAACCAAAGCTTCTAAAAGAGGACAAGAGAAAGGTAAAACGATCCTTGTACCCATTGAGGGGCCAGCTATGTATAGGTTCCGGATCGTCGGTCATTCTTAGCTCCATCTATGTATAGCTTCCAAAGGCTAAGTTCTAACTTCTGTTCTAAGGGGCCAGCTTCTTCATCCATGACATCCTCTTCAAGGATTGTAAATTCAGAAATGAAGTCCGCTGATGCTTGGCCCCTTATTGATTTTCTAGATTGGAAGTTTAGGTCAAATTGGCTTATTTTAATATTCCGCTGTAGCAATCATCTAGACGCCTCAGGCCGTTATAGAACCTGTTGAAGTGGTTGATCAGTATATACAAAAATTGGATGAGCCTGAATATAATTGTAAAGTTTTCTAGAAGCGATCAGTAGGCTATAAGCAAGTTTTTCTATCCTCTGATAGTTGTGCTCTACTGCCATCAACTTCTTGCTCACATAATATACTGGTCTTTGAATTTTATCCTCCTCGCGAACCAGAGCTGAGCTAATGGCATGAGACAACACTGCCAAATATACAAACAAATCTTCATGGTTCACTAGTTTAGATAGTATCGAGGATTTTTCTAGGAGATCCAGCAGGTTTTGAAAATCTTCTACGGAATCTGGGGTCCACTGTCCCATGTTTATCAAATCGAAGAAAGGAATGCATTTTTCTGTGGCCTTAGAAATAAACTAGCTTAGTGCTGCGACCTTTCCTGCCAAACTTTGAACATCTTCAATCTTTCGTGGTTTCTCAATGTTCCTGATTGCCGCAATTTGATCGGATTAATCTCGATTCTGCGGGAACAGACTATAAAGCCCATAAATTTTTCTGATACAAGCCGGAATGAGCATTTCAGAGGGTAAAGCTTAATTCTATAACGTGGAATAATACTGAACATTTCTGCTAAGTCCGTAGTGTGGTCGGATGATTGCCCTGACTTTACAAGCATAACGTCCACATAAACTTCCATCGTTTTTCCAATCCGGTTATAAAACATTTGATTCACTAAGCATTGTTATGTGGCTCCCGCATTTTTTAATCCGAATGGCATCACCACATAGCAATACAACCCCAAGTTCGTGATAAAACTGGTATGCTTCTAATCCGACACATTCATGGGAATCTGGTTCTACCCTGAATATGCATCTATAAAGGAAAGAAGTTCATGTCCTATCATTGAGTCTACCAAATTGGTCAATTCTGGGGAGTGGAAAGTTGTCCATTGGGCAAGCTTTGTTTACATTAGAAAAGTCAATACACGTTTGCCACTTTCAATTGGATTTCTTGACCAAGACGGGGTTTGATATCCAGTCGGGATATATCGAATCTCTGATGAACTTGTTATCCCTTAGCTTCTCCACTTTCTATTTCAAGGTGACCAACGTCTCTGGGCCTTTCTATGTCGAATCTCTGATGAACTTGCATTTACGCTCAGTGGATGGCTCATAATTGAAGGGGAGATCCCACACATATCAGCGTGGGTCCATTCAAACACATCTAAGTTCGCTTTCAGAAAGTCTGCTAATTCTTTCATCCGAAAAGAATCCATGCGAGATCCAATCTTCAAGACCTTTGTCGGGTCGTCGTTATCGATTGGAATGTCTATGGTAGCTTCATTAGGCATCGCCTTCCTTCTTCTTGGTTCTTCATCCTCTCTAGGATCGATATCTTCACGCAGATTGCCAGGCGACTCCCTCGGCGATATTGTCTTTAGTTGCTATGATGAGTTCTCCTTAGTAGGAGAGGAAGCATTCTTAGGTTTTGCATCTTTTCCATTGCGCAGCATCTTTAATTCTGCCATATAACAGGCTCTTCCTGTAACAGAGTGACCACGAATCATTCCCACTCTAGCTTCAATTGGGAATTTCATTAACAGGCACCAGGGTGCGATGTAGGCTCTAAACTCTGCAAGGGACAGTTGGCCTAAGAAAGCGTTGTAAGGTGAATCAATATCCATGATCACGAATTGGAGAATCCTTACTCCTCGGCGCTCTACCTCCCCTAGCTCTACAGGTAATCTACCATTCCAATGGTAGTGGTTGATGATCCATTAAAGCCACGTATCCAACCTCAACATGCCTTTAAATCCTTCATTTCTAACTTCATCTAATCAAAAGCTTTTTTAAATGGGATATTGACAGAACTCCCATTATCCACAAGGACTTCCTTATCTAATGCATGTTTGATAATGGTAGTTATCACGAATGGATCGGTGTTGGGCGCTTCGACTCCGACACTCTCTCTATGTTGGAAGATAACATCATGCGCCACTGTCTTTTGTTGCTTTGCGGGTGTCCTCTCTTAAAGATTACTACACTCTCCTATTTCTGGGGGTTTGGATGCATTAACATACTTCTCCATTGTCCCGTTGCTAGACCCAACTAGATGTGGTCCCCCAATTATGGTATTGATGACAATATTCTTTCCCTTCCGCTGGGTAGTGGGTTCGGAGGCAGGCTGGTTCTGATTTAGAGTTAGTCCTCCTTACCCCCTATCCTTTGGTTCGAATTTGTACTCATCTACCTTTCCCGCACGAAGCATCTTTTCAATGACTTCTCTTAGGTGGCGACACTCATTCGTGGAGTGGCCATAAGTCTCATGAAATAAGCAAAACTTCCCGGTTTCACGCTCTTTTTCAGTCGAATCCCTGAGCGGAGGATTCTTGTATTGCACAACATTATAAGTATCCAAATATATGTTCTCCAAAGTGTCGCTCAGTAGCGTGTAATTCTCAAAAGTCTGAAATCAAGGTCTCTTTCTACAATTGTTCCTTTGATTCCTGTTTCTTTTGCAACCGTTTACACCTTGGTTACCATTTCCTTCATTTTTATTACCAACATTCAGTTCGACCTTTCCTGCGTTATCTCTGGACTGCTTTGATAGCAACATTACTCTGAATGTCTTCTCTTGGAGATCCATCAGACTTTCTCTTTTGGTTAACATATACTTCCTCTCGTCGTACGCGAATGTTTGCTTTTTCATAGAACAACTCCCTGGACAATGGTGTCTTTCCAACTAAATATCCCCAAAACTCTGTGCCCTTATCAATCCCATCTATTAGTGCCATTAATGTGGTCGACTCATGTGGGTCACTTACTTCAGTAACTGCCAGGTTAAAGCGATCCAATATGACTTCAAAGATTCACCAAGAGCTTGTTTGATCCCGGATAGCTCAATGACACATTTGGACTTCCGTGCGTGGAGTCGAAATTGGTTCATGAAGCTCTCACCTAGCTCTTTGAAATTGGAAATTGATCGAGGAGGGAGTCGAGTGAACCACATCAGCATGACGTCCTCAAGATAAATGGGAAAAGCCTTGCATTTTATGGCATCGGGGGCTGCTGTAGCGTTCGTGTACCATTAATACCTCATCAAATGCTGCCTTGGATCGATTCTTCCTCCATATCAATCCATTTGGGAAATTAAATCATCAGGGGAATTGGAAATCTACAATATCATAAGTGAAAGGGGTATGGCTACGCTCAATGCCCCAATCTTTATTGGTGTAGTGTCCACTATCAGCCATAATCTGGCACACCATTGCTTTCACCTCATCATTACTCAACGTTGGCTCAGGGTCTGCACTTCTGGTTCTCCTGATATGCCTAGTCCCTATATCAGGTGACGCTCTTCGATTTTTGGTAGTAGCTAAATTCCCTTGCACTCTACGATCCCGGTCATTCACAGGACGAGTGGGCTGGAGGAGTTTCCCTTGAATAGGGTTAGTGATGTTGGGATCTCTGGGAAGGACATGAGATTCCCGCATTGGCAACAACATTGGCTCTCTCAGTCATGGGTCATCAGGTCCTAACATGCGAGCCGCATCATCGCGAGATCCCGATGATCCAAATGCTAATTTCTCAAGGTTCTTGGGTTTCTCATATGCCCTCCTCTAGCATGGATGCCTTTCTTCCGAAGAAGATGAATGATCTACAGCGAGACAATGAGTCAGGGATGGTGCTCTCCGCCTACGTAGCTCGTCTATTTGCCTACTCATGTCTTTCATGTTCTCTTGCATATTTACACATCTCTAGACCTCCAAGGCATCATTAGTTCTATCCAACATATCGAGCAGGTGTGAGAAATCCATGTGTGAGACAGGTGTAGAAGCAGAGGGTTGATCATTAGTTGTCATGGCTGGCATTGGAGCATTTTCAGTGGCGAGAGTACAAGTACCAGCCTCAACTGTAGCCGGTTAATAAGAAATGATAGTTGTGCCATCGGGTTGGTTCGGGGTAAAAGCATTGGTCTCGGTTGGGTTATCGGTTCGGTTCGGCGCACCATGGCCAGTTTGGGTCAGTGCGTCCCCTCCGGTTCGGATCGGTCCTAAACTGTGCTCCTGTGACCTGGTGACAATCATCGCCTGCTGATCCTCACTCATCACATTTTCCTGAGAAACTTGTGGTTCTTTTCCCTTTCTTCGATACATGAAGTTTGATTCTTTCAAGGCTAATAAGGACTTCATAAATAGTGGAAAAAACGGACTAACTTCTTCGGACTTAAGAATCCAAATAGTAGAACGATAATTTGAAATGCCAAGAATTCAAATCTCTCAGTGAAAGTGCAAAAAATGTTAGACTAAAAAGTGGTTATAACACCCAATTGATGATAATTCTAAAGAAAATGAAATAAAAAGCACCGAGAACACAAGATTTTTAGTGGTTTGGTGCTAACGAGTCTACGTCCACTTTATACTTTTCTAATTGATTTCTTGAATATAAATACAATGATGATATCCACTCAGTGTCTTTAATACAATCGATAATTTCTCTCGATCTTGTAGAATTATACTCAAAAATTCTAAGTACAATCTGAGAATACAGAGGAAATTCTTAGGTGATAGAGTTGGAGTTGATAAATGGCCAAAAGATCCCTCAAAATGGAGTGTTTTGGTGTATTTATAGGTTGATAGGCTATTCGGTTCGAACGCCAAGTGGGGTCCATCCCATGAATCTCGGATTTGAAAGCTCCTGGGCGAAACAGGACATAAGCGACGTGGGAGAGTGGGTGGTAACTACCTCGGATTTGTAGGAACGTTATATATAACCGTTTGTGTGCTGCAGTTGTCAGTTCGATTCAACACCAGGAGTCTCGACCCGACCTGTTTCTCTATTAGTTCCGGTCCGACCCTATTATATGATCTGAATCGATCCACTTCCTGAAAAGAACATGGTAGCCGATCCAACTGGATTCGACTGTATACTTCTCTCTGGTTCCACTTGTGATAACCCCAAACTTCCACGGAATGAAAGTAAGGAATAATCATTTGGAATACAACATAAATACAATAATACAAATCACAGATACAACATAGCATAGGAAATTCATAGAGTAACAAAATCATAGCAGCGGAAATATAATGTCATCAACCACAGAAAGTCCAAAGTCACAGAATTCTAAGTTATTACATCAAGTTTGCAGAAAATGAAATAAGTTCCAACTCCAACTTAAACAACGTGAAATGAAACAAGTTTGATGTCTGGAATTAAAAAGGGAAAAATGCAATAGCAGCAAATGATAGATGTCTTCAAGCTCCAAGTCATCACCTCTCCACGAAAGCAAATCCAAGAAAGATAATAAGCAGCTCCAAAGAAAAGACTCCAAGCAAAGAATGAACCTGTTTACTTGGCTGCCCGTGTAGAAAGGAGGGCATCCGAGTTTGCAAAAAGGTGGAAACAATCAACGGGTCAATCGTGGGACTGGTGTGAGAATTCTTAACTAATTAATCACTATTAATAAGGCAAATCCAAAGACCACACCACTAACGCGGAACGGGTTTACTCTAATGGATTGTCGTGCATAATTTAAAGTGTCAGAACAAATAATAAGTAAATCGTAAAACAACGCTATGCTTTTGAGAAAAATGGAATCACCATAAGACCCAAGTCCCATCACACAATGAAACACAAACCAGAGGATAGGGTTTTACCTTATGGTGATTAAACATGCTAAATACGGTAAATACGAATTTAATAGTATATATCAAAACATTTCAAAATAAATGTATCAATCCTAGGACACATAGATACCATAATACTATGCTTCCATACTAGTAATACAATCAAATCCGTAGGTTCGTATTGGAAGTTTGGATTTCCATCATGAGTCAAGGCTAGGGAGGAGCTCCTTACCGATTCGAGACACTCTAGCTAATGCCTCAGGATCCCCCACAGTGAACCCTTGGATAGCTGCAGGGCCGGTCCACACATACAGCTTCGTGCATTAGTTATTCCTGAACACACGTTTCCCGATCCTATAGGATCTATCATCCGAGGTGCCTCATTCCATCATCCACATAAGTAAAATGTCGGGCCGTGTTAAAACCCAATCACCACTTCTAGCTAGAAAGAAACGTGTTGCTCTCCCTGCGTTCCCTTCTCCCATTTTAGACTCCGCCGGTGTGTGAGGCTCGCGAAGTCACGTTATACACAAAGCTATGCCTAAACAGGTTATGCTTTGATCATCCCACAAGGCCTGCTTTTCAACAAACCTTGATCATATGCATCTTAGCATGCCACATCGTCACACCATATCGCACTACCAATCATTTGCCGAAATATATGAAAGGGTGTTAAACAAGAGAATAAATTCTCCGCCACCAAACATCCATACATTCGACAGAAGATTAATAACATGATATTTAATGGAGTACGACGTCAGACACATAATCCATTTATTAGCTTATGCTCTGGGTCTGAGCGAAAACCAAACCCGTGAAATCAACACGTACGTTTGGGCAATGACCATGACCCTTGAATTGGGAGCAAGTCAAATCAGGGCCTCAATCGTTGTCCATTCGAGGGAAGATTTAAGGTCTTCATACGCCATCTTCATACTTCAATTAACATCGTTTGATTATTTGGAATGAGAGAACTCGGACTTTCCAAATAATCCTCGTATATATATATTTAAAATCCTTCGTACTTGCTGATATCATTTTATAATGATTACTTCCTATTTTAATTATTTAAAATAATTAAATTTCATATAACGACGCCTTAAGTCAATGGGCGACTATGGCGCTGCATTCAACCAATTTTGATTTTTACATTTCTCAGAATCTAACCGTTGGATCTTAACGTAATATATATCGTTGGAAAGATTTTTCCAAGACGGTCCTAACTATTTCAGTTTCAAGAAAATCCGACGGTCGGATCTTCTTGTATAGTCGTTTAAAGGTACGATTTCAAATTGCGAACTACCGCGCTCCATTCGTTTAATTTTAATTATGTTTTTATATATATATAATCGTTTAATCGTAATAACATCGTTTGATTTAAACAACGCTCTAAACAACTACCGATCCTTACTAAATTTTTAATTCATTTGAAAATGAAGATAATATTACAGCATCCTAAATTCATTCTTTACTTACATAAAAAAAATGTGAATTCCATCCTTTTCATTTACATGTAAAAATGTAAATTTTGATACATTGCAAACTCTAGTTCTAATTTACATTATAAAAATGTAATTTTTATTACAATGCAAACTCTAGTTTTAATTTAATTATAAAAATGTAATTTTTATTACAATGCAAACTCTACTTCTTATTTACATTGTAAAAATGTAATTTTTAATCACAATGCAATTCTACTTCTTATTTACATTATAAAAAATGTGATTTTTAATTCAATGCAAACTCTACTTATTATTTACATTGTAAAAATGTAATTTTTAATTCAATGCAAATTCTACTTCTTATTTACATTGTAAAAATGTAATTTTTAATTCAATGCAAACTCTACTTCTTATTTACATTGTAAAAATGTAATTTTTAATTCAATGCAAACTCTACTTCTTATTTACATTGTAAAAATGTAATTTTTATTTCAATGCAAACTCTACTTCTTATTTACATTGTAAAAATGTAATTTTTATTTCAATGCAAACTCTACTTCTTATTTACATTGTAAAAATGTAATTTTTAATTCAATGTAAATTCATGTTTTACTTGTATATAAAAATGTAGTTTTTATCATACGATGCAAATTTCCATTCTAATTACATAGAAAAATGTAAATTTTATCTTTTTTTTACATACTGGGTAAATTAATGTTTTAATCACACTAAAAATAATGTAATTTTCATGCGGTGAAAATTCCTACTTTCATTTACATTAATAAAAATGTAAATTTCCATACAGGGTAAATCATGTCTTAATTTACATTAAAAATAAATGTAAATTTCATACGGTGTAAATCTTGTCTTAATTTACATTAAAAATAAATGTAAATTTCATACGGTGTAAATCATGTCTTAATTTACATTAAAAATAAATGTAAATTTCATACGGTGTAAATCATGTCTTAATTTACATTAAAAATAAATCTAAATTTCATACGGTGTAAATTTCTACTTTATTTTAATGAAAAATACTTCTTCATCATTTCATATGAAAAATCCTACTTTATTATTTACAATGTAATAATTTCATCTTTAATATTTACAACGGAAAAATCACATCTTTTAATATTAACATATACTTTCCAATGTAAAAATCCAAACTTTCACTTACAATGTAAAGATTCATGTTTTAATCTACAATGTAAAAATTCATGTCAATATCATGTTCGATGTCCATAACCAATATCTTGTGTTCAATATTTCATGCCCAATATTTCATGTCCAATCCAACCACAAACAATACTTTAAATAATAAAAGGGATCAAATCGAATTAATAACATGAAGTTAATCTCGAGTTGAGAATTCTAGCCAAATTCTGAGAATAACTGCGGGTGTTTCGTGAATATTAACAAAACATGATAGACAAGATTAACAAATAGATGATCCTAATAAATCACCAAACTCAGATCTAGTATTTAAATTTTCAGAGCTAATATCACACATCACAACAATTCAAATCCATAATTTAGAATAACGTCCGTCGCAGATTTATTTATATTCGCCATTCAAACTTCACATAACGCAAGAATAATAATTAAATTAATTAAATTAAATTAAAAATAAATTCTCACATTGCTTGGGACTGAAATGAAGGTCCAAACTCGATCAGATCTCGTGTTCGAAGTCACGGTGATTTCGGATATGAAAGATTACAATTTGAAGTTCATATGTATAAATTAGAAACTGACTTTTTACAACTGTCACGATTAAAAGCGTCGCAAATCTGAAATTGAAATTTACCTTGAACTTCAGAAAGTTCAAAACTTTGAATTCAATTTACAGGAGATATAGTCAATGGTTTGAGGAGCCATTTGTTGGAGGTGGACCACCTAGGATAAGTGCACGTGCGCCAGGAGTTGGGGGTGCAGCGGCGACAGGCGGGCTCGGCGGCGGAAGGAAGGGCGCGGGTTTGGGGGCTCGAAACTCGAGCTCTGGTGCTCGATAGGCGATGAATTTTATATGAATGGAAAGGTCTTGGAAAACTCTTCGAAAAGTTTCACAGTGGACGAGTCTAATTTGTCATGGATTGGGAGGAATCGGAGCTCAAAGTTTTGAGCTGTTTATGGGTTCGACGGCTGTAAAAACGAGGAGGAAGAAGTACTGTTCACTCCGTATTTATACGTGTATTGAGCGTATTTTCTATTTTCTTTATTTATTTAATTAATTCCCGAAATTAGGGTTTTCCTCGTACGATCTAAAAACGGACCCCAACAACTGTCGAACAATATGTTTTGACGTCTTCTGAACGCGATGGCGCTATTGCCGAAGTCCAATTCTGAAGTTTACAGTATGTTTTCTTTATTTTCAAATTAATTCTTTAATTTTAAATTCGAACGTACTTCTAAATTTTCCCGGGGCTACATACTAGCTCAGAAAAATCCGGAAAATTTATTTTTGGTTATGTTTTGACGATACGGTCTTAACAAAACTAATTTCATCAAATTCTGAGACTGTTTGAAAAATGGTCATTTTCTGGTCGATCCAATTTAACTGTAATTGACCAAAACACATTTTCCTTTGCCACGCTCACATATTAACTTCAAAAATCATGAAATTTGAAACCTAGCCATAATTTGACATTCCGGATCCAACAAAAGTGGTTTCGTCGAATTCCGAGGTTGTATGCAAAATGTCTATTTTCAAGGGCGATATATTCTCTATAGCGACCTTTCTGAAAATTCATTTGGCCATAACTTTTTATTCCCGCTATGAAACTTTGATTTTTCAGATTCATTAGAAATATATTCATTAAAAGATTTAAATACTTTTCGTTTCACCAAAATTCAGTTTATTCTGCATCCTGTTTAGCCAGTCAAAGTTCAGGTTTGACTTTTCAAACTACCGTCCCTCTCTAATTCCTTTTATAATTAAATTAAATATATTCGTATTAAATCCAATCAAAATAAATTTCTAGTCATTTTTATTTAAAATAATTCATTTCAACTTTTTAAATACCTTTAAAACCCTAAAATGAAAATTTTAAATTGGCCCCAAATTCTGGGTTGTTACACCACTTCCAGAGTTAGCTTTCTAGTTTGCGAGTAGAAGAGAGTGGATTTGGCTAGAGGGTTCTGAACCGATCTAGAGGAATGTTTGTTACACTTTTTATTGAACGTATTCATCAATTAATTCCTTAGCTTTGTATTGCCTAATCACAAAGCAGGCCAACAACTTACTTTTCATAAGAATTGGATCAGTAGTGAGGACCTTCAATCCGTCCTCCTCGTTTGAAAATTGGAAGAGGAAAATCGTTCCATAAGATTTGGTCTTTAAAGTCCTTTTCAATTGTCAAATAGACTTCAATTTTTGCATTACTGCTATATAAGAAAGTGGTTGATCAAGAAAGAAGCCAATTAGAGTGTCAATCAAAACTTTTCCCCTACTTGTATTACTTCGATTGTGTGCTTCATCACATTGCCGACAAAAGTTGATTTCATGTCAATGGGTGTGTACTTCCCTGCATTGCAAGGCAAGCGATTGAATAAGGAAGTCGATACACGTTGACATAGAATATCTTGCTTAGGAGGAGGAGGTTGCACTACCACGGGAATGGCGGGAGGGATGAGCGGACGGTCAGGTGGTGCCGGAGGTGGTGTAGGTCGAGGTAGAATAAAGTGAGATGGTACAAGCGGCAAGCTCGATGTCGACGTTTGAAGTGATTGGGTGAGAGAATCAGTAGAGCTAGCAGCCATTTTAGGATGTTTTTTTATTTCTATTATGGTGAATATTTAATTTGTAATGAAGTAATGTATTAAATTAATTCGTAATGAAGTAAGATATTAAAAGACATCTCATATATATATATATATATGTATATATATATAATTTGTAATAACTCGGAATTTTATCCAATTAATTTGTGAATATTTAATTTATTTAAATATTTCGTTTGTGTTATTAATCATTAAATTACATTTTAATTGTTAGTTTATGATAGAAATTTATTTTAATCACTGAAATAATGGTTTTAAATCATTTAATAGCAAAATTAAATCATATAATTTTAATGTAGAAAATTTAGATTTAATTTTGTTGTAAATATAGATATGTATCTAAAATAAGCAAATGAATATTTTAATGATTTCTTTAATTTGGGAATCATTATTTGATGTTTAGTACTAAAAAAAAATTAAATGTATATTTTAATATTTCTTCATTTGATGCTTAGTTATATAATATAAATAAATTATTTATAAACTTATATTTTCAAAGAAGAACCAAGACTTGATAAAATAATTTATATAAAATGGCTTGAAATGATGTATAAAAAATAAAAATGAGAAAGGTGGAAATGTAATAATGGACTTAAGTACCTTAGAATACACTCGCATTAAATGCTTTGTACAACTTACCATACAAAAGAGATTTAGAATGATATTAAGAGTAACTGAGTATTTTGTTAATTCCAATTAAATTTTCTCCTTTTTGCCTTTTTTTAAATTCTTTTTTCCCTCTCTATATATACGTGTGAAGCCGCTGTCCACGTACATCAACCACGAAAAGTCATGGTGGACATCCCTCTTCCTTTTTTCGTACCATTCTTATGCTCTTAAACAATTTCTATCCCCTATCAGAATCCCATACCCGCACAGCCAATCCCTCCTCCCCTCTCTAATCCACATCTGATCTCTTCTACTTCTTCCCTTACCTCATTGTTTGGTCGGGCGTGATCTTCTTTATTCAAAATCAAACTAAAGAACGCAGGAATCTACAATCTAATCATAATAATTCGGTGATTATTGATGATTTTCTGATGCATACTCCGGAAGTAATTGAAGCTGGAACGGTAGTTTGGTCGGAATATTTAGTGGGTTTCTTCTTGGATAAACCACTATCATTTACTACAGTGGTCCAAGTGCTGAAGTTCAAACAGAAACTCAATGGAGCGACTAAGGTAAAATCGGATGTCTTTGTCTTTATGTTCAAATTTGCTAGTGAGGAAGACATGCTTAGTATCCTGCAAAGTGACAAGCATATCATATATAATAAACATTTCATTATAAATTTGTACGATCTCGCTATTAACAACGTTTGTGGTAGTATAAGATTGGCACTGGTGTAGGATCAGTTCTTAAACATTCCTATTTTGCTTGGTTGCACCTAGAAATCAATTGGGTATCTAGTTGTCTAGGTAGGCTATTGTGTACGATTAGTATATGCTAACTATTTGATAGAACTAACTACTGAAAGCGAATTGATTGATAGTTTCCTGGTCCGACTATTTGACAGAGGTACATAGAGAATTCACGTTAAATAACAACGGAGTTAGAAAATTTCAGAAGAAGAAGAATTTTTGAGAAAATAATGTATGAAGAGGAAATGCTTATTTTATTTATTTTCTTCAAACTTGATTTCATACATATATCATCCTGATTACATTGCTTTTATAATGCAGTACACTTCTCTAGGGTATTCTAGGAAAACATTATCTAGAATTCTCTAAAATAGGAATTCTAAATTTTCCTTTATTCTTAATTTATTCCTCTCATTAATACACTTACTAATTTGTCATACAATTAACTCATTCCTAAAAAACCAAGATTATTTCCAACATCCACCCGTAATCTTGGTTTTTCCAAACTGTACAGCACCTTCTTCAATTCTAAGACTTTGTCTTCTTTGTCCTTTAACTTCACAACCAAACGGTTGCTCCAGATAAACTTCCTCCTCCAATTTACCATTTAGTAAAGCGGATTTCACATCCATTTGACATATTTTCCATTTGTTTGGAGTAGCTGCTCTTTGCTTGTATCCTTTAGCCACTAACCTTGATTTGTATCTTTTAACTCCTCCTTTAGCATTCTTCTTCACTTTGTACACCCATTTTGCACCAGTAGCTTTTTGTCTTTTATCTATAGTTTTCCCCTATCTTTTGTCTTGTTTTGCTTCTTCATAGCCTATTGGTTCATGATTTCCAAAAAGACAAAGTAATGTAGTATCATCAAAAATTGGTGTTACCTCATATAATTCTTGCAAGGATCGCATGCGTGGTGATCTTTCATTTGATCTCTCTTCAAGCGAACATTCTTGATGGATGGTTGAAGGGGATGACGGTGTTGGATTAATGGGCTCTTCTTCCACAACATCATTGCACTCCTCTTCATAAAGTGGAAAGAATTTGTAATCATCTTCTTTTTCATTCCAATTCCAAGCACTTTCTTCGTCAAACTGCACATCATGACTAACAACCACCTTGTCATTATCAGGATTATATAACTTGTATCCTTTTGACCGTGAATCATAGCCAATGAAAATGTATTTTTCACTTTTATCGTCTAGCTTTCAGCGTCTTTGATCTGGCACATGGGCATATGCGATGCTCCCAAATACTTTCAAATGGGATATACAAGGTTTTCTACCACTCTGTGCTTCTTTAGGCATTTTGTTCCACGCACTTCGAGTTGGAGAACAATTTGCTAAATATACTGCGCATTCGATTGCTTCAGCCCTAACTCTTTTGGAACATTTTTGCTCTTCAACATACTTCGCGCCATGTTGAGAAGAGATCTATTTTTTCTTTCTATAACTCTGTTTTGTTGTGGAGTGTATGGAATTATCAATGGACGACGAACTCCATGTTCTTCACAAAACCTCTCAAATTCTTTTGATGTAAATTCTCTACCCCGATCAGATCTCATGGCTTTGATTTATAACCACTTTCATTTTCTACTAAAACCTTAAATTTTTTAAAAGCGTCAAATACATTTGATTTTGTTTAAGATAACAAGCCCATGTTTTCCTGCTAAAATCATCAATAAAAAGTGCAAAATATTTACTTTTTCCAAGTGATCATGGTTTTATGGAGCCTTAAATATCAGTGTGAATCAATTCTAATGGTTCTTTGGCTCTTGTGGTTGATTGTTTTGGAAAAGATTTTCTTGATTGTTTTCCAAATATGCAACCTTCACACAATTTATTTTCATGATTTATTGATGGTAAACCTTTCACCATGTTTTATTTTTTAACATATTTAAACTCCCAAAATTAAGGTGACCAAACCTTAAGTGCCAAAGCCATAATAAATCTTTATAGCATGATTTTAGGCATTTTGCAACTTTATTGGAGATATTTAATGAAAACATTCTATTTTTTGACATCTCCACTTTAGTAATTAAATCACCTTTACCATCTCTTATGAAAAGGTTTCTATTTTTCATGTGTATATCATATCCTTTCTCCAAAAGTTGCCCCAAACTCAAAATATTTGTCTTCAGTTTAGGCACATAAAAAACATTAGAAATAAAATCATTCTTTCCATTCTTTAAGCAAATTTGTATATTTCCTTTTCCTTTAACTGATATTTTGGAGTTATCTCCAAAAAGAATGTTTCCATTTACAGATTCATCAAGTTCTATGAACATGCTTCCCCTTCCTCACATATGATTGCTTTCCCCCGAGTCCAAATACCATGTATGATTGTCACTGCTTTCATCTCCTTTATGTGCCAACAAAAGTGTTGAATCCTCTTCATCTTTTTCAGCTTAATTTGTTATTTCTTTAACTTTATAAAAGGTGGATCTACATTCTGAAGAAAAATTCCCAAATTTATCACAATTATAACATTTTATTTGTGATTTTTCATACCTTGTCCTTCCATTTCCCCTTATGTTTCCTCCTCTTCCTCGACCTCTTATAGCATATGCATTTTGTCTTCTCTCCTCTTTATTAAAAGATTTGTAACCACCTCTTCCATAGCTTTGTCCTCGACATCTTCCTCTTTGGCTATGACTTCTTCCATCTTTAAATGTTTCATTTTCTCCCAAGGTGAGCTTTGTTTGAAGTGCTTGCTCCAATAGCTCTTCTTTCTTTAAATTCTATTCATGGTCTTAAAGTGAACCCAAAAGTTGACCAACAGTCATGGATTCTATATCTTTAGATTATGTAATTGTCATAACTATGTAATCGAATTTTGAATCTAAAGATCGTAGAATTTTCTCGATAATTCTAGAATCTTCCATTTTTTCCCTGTATCTTTTCATTTGATTTACAATAGATAGAACATGAGAAAAATATTCATCAATTGATTCTGATGATTTCATATGTAAAGCTTCAAACTCACCTCTCATAGTTTGTAGTTTAATTTTCTTCACATTATCGATTCCTTTAAAAGCATTCTCCAAAATCTCCCATGCTGCCTTACTATTTTTTTGCATTGGCTATCTTCTCGAGCATAGCGTCATCCAAACTTTGATAAATGAGCGTAAGAGCCTTTTGATCCTTCTTCTTTAAATTTTTGAAATTATCCATTTCAATTTGGGATAAGACAAAAATATTAGCGGGTTCTTCATACCCATTTTCTACGATATCCCATGCGTCTTGCGATCCAAGCAACGCCTTTATGCGGATGCTCCTATTGTACGAGGAGGAAATGCTTATTTTATTTATTTTCTTCAAACTTGTTTTCATACATACATCAGCCTGATTACATTGCTTTTATAATGCAGTACACTTCTCTAGAGTATTCTAGGAAAACATTATCTAGAATTCACTAAAATAGGAATATTAAATTTTCCTTTATTCTTAATTTATTCCTCTCATTAATACAATTACTAATTTGTCTTACAATTAATTCATTCCTAAAAAACCAAGATTATTTCCAACATCCCCCCGTATGCTTGGTTTTTCCAAACCGTACAGCAACTTCTTTAATTCTAAGACTTTGTCTTCTTTGTCCTTTAACTTTACAACCGAACGGTTGCTCCAAAAAAACTTCCTCTTCCAATTTACCATTTAGGAAAGCAGATTTCACATTCGTTTGATGTATTTTCCATTTGTTTTGAGTAGCTGCTCTTTGCTTGTATCCTTTTGCCACTAACCTTGATTTGTATCTTTCAACTCGTCCTTTAGCATTCTTCTTCACTTTGTACACCCAATTTGCACCAGTAGCTTTGTGTCTTTTATCTACAGTTTTCCCCCATCTTTTGTCTTGTTTTGCTTCTTCATAGCCTATTGGTTCATGATTTCCAGAAAGACAAAGTAATGCAGTATCATCAAATATTGGTGTTACCTCATATAATTCTTGCAAGGATCGTATGCGTGGTGGTCTTTCATTTGAGCTTTCTTCAAGCAAATATTCTTGACGGATAGTTGAAGGGGATGACGGTGTTGGATTAATGGGCTCTTCTTCCACAGCATCACTGCACCCCTCTTTATAAAGTGGAAAGAGTTTGTAATCATCTTCTTTTTCATTCCAATTCCAAGCACTTTCTTCATCAAACTCCACATCACGACTAACAACCACCTTGTCGTTATTAGGATTATACAACTTGTATCCTTTTGACCATGTATCATAACCAATGAAAATGTATTTTACACTTTTATTGTCTAACTTTGAGCATCTTTGATCCGGCACATGGGCATATGCAATGATCCTGGATACTTTCAGATGGGATATACAAGGTTTTCTACCACTCCATGCTTCTTCATGCATTTTGTTCCACACACTTCGAGTTGGAGAATGATTTGCTAAATATACTGCGCATTCGATAGCTTCAGCCTAAAACTCTTTTGGAACATTTTTGCTCTTCAACATACTTCGCGCCATGTTAAGAAGAGATTTATTTTTTCTTTCCATAACTCTATTTTGTTGTGGAGTGTATGGGGCTATCAATGGACGATAAATTCCATTTTCTTCACAAAACCTCTCAAATTCTTTTGATGTAAATTCTCCATCTCGATCAGATCTCATGGCTTTGATTTTATAACCACTTTCATTTTCTATTAAAACCTTAAATTTCTTAAAAGCATCAAATACATTTGATTTTGTTTAAGATAAAAAGCCCTTGTTTTCCTACTAAAATCATCAATAAAAAGTGCAAAATATTTACTTTGTCCAAGTGATCATGGTTTTATGGAGCCATAAATATCAGTGTGAATCAATTCTAATGGTTCTTTGGCTCTTGTAGTTGATTGTTTTGGAAAAGATTTTCTTGATTGTTTTCCAAATATGCAACCTTCACACAATTTATTTTCATGATTTATTGATGGTAAACCTTTCACCATGTTTTATTTTTTAACAAATTTAAATTCCCAAAATTAAGGTGTCCAAACCATAAGTGCCAAAGCCATGATAAATCTTTATAGCATGATTTTAGGCATTTTGCAACATTATTGGAGATAATAAATGAAAACATTCTATTTTTTGACATCTCCACTTTAGTAATTAAATTACCTTTGCCATCTCTTATGAAAAGGTTTCTATTTTTATGTGTATATCATATCCTTTCTCCAAAAGTTGCCCCAAACTCAAAATATTTGTCTTCATTTTAGGTACATAATAAACATTAGAAATAAAATCATTCTTTCTATTCTTTATGCAAATTTGTATATTTTCTTTTCCTTCAACTAACATTTTAGAGTTATCTCCAAAAAGAATGTTTCCATTTACCGATTCATCAAGTTCTATGAACATGCTTCCCCTTCCACACATATGATTGCTTTCTCCCGAGCCCAAATACCATGTATGAGTTTCATTGCTTTCATCTCCTTTATGTGCCAACAAAAGTGCTGAATCCTCTTCATCTTTTTCAGCATAATTTGTTCTTTCTTTAACTTTGTAAAAGTTGGATCTACATTCTGAAGCAAAATGCCGAAATTTATCACAATTATAACATTTTATTTGTGATTTGTCATACCTTGGCCTTCCATTTCCCCTTATGTTTCCTCCTCTTCCTCGACCTCTTGTAGCATATGCATTTTGGCTTCTTTCCTCTTTATTAAAAGATTTATAATCACCTCTTCCATAGCTTTGTCCTTGACATCTTCCTCTTTAGCTAAGGCTTTTCCATTTTTAAATGTTTCAGTTTCTCCCAAGGTGAGCTTTGTTTGAAGTGCTTGCTCTAACGGCTCTTCTTTGACTTTTTTCTTTAATTTCTCTTCATGGGCTTGAAGTGAACCCAAAAGTTGATCAACAGTCATGGATTCTATATCTTTAGATTCTTTAATTGCCACAACTATGTAATTGAATTTTGAATCTAAAGATCGTAGAATTTTCTCTACAAATTCTAGAATCTTCCATTTTTTTTCCCATATCTTTTCATTTGGTTTACTATAGATAGAACACGAAAAAAATATTCATCGATTGATTCTGATGATTTCATATGTAAAGCTTCAAACTCACCTCGCATAGTTTGTAGTTTAATTTTCTTCACCTTATCGATTCCTTTAAAAGCATTCTCAAAAATCTCCCATGCTTCCTTACTGTTTTTTGCATTGGCTATCTTCTCGAGCATAGCGTCGTCCAAACTTTAATAAATGAGGGTAAGAGCCTTTTGATCCTTCTTCTTCAAATTTTATAAATTATCCCTTTCAATTTGGGATAAGACGAAAATATCGGCGGGTTCTTCATACCCATTTTCTACGATATCCCATGCATCTTGCGATCCAAGCAACACCATTATGCGGTTGCTCCAATTGTCATAATTATCTTTCAGCGATGAAGGAACTTGAAAGAGTGATATTCCATTTGCCATCTTCCTTGATTATTGAACCTTGCTCTAATACCACTGTTATAAAATCTTAGAAGAAAAAGAATTTTTGAGAAAATAATGTATGAGGAGGAAATGCTTATTTTATTTATTTTCTTCAAACTTGATTTCATGCATACATCATCCTGATTACATTGCTTTTATAATGCAGTACACTTCTCTAGAGTATTTTAGGAAAACATTTTCTAAAATTCTCTAAAATAGGAGTTCTAAATTTTTCCTTTATTCTTAATTTATTCCTCTTATGAATACAATTACTAATTTGTCATACAATCAATTCATTCCTAAAAAAAAGATTATTTCCAACAGTCCGGCTATTTGACGGAGGTACATAGAGAATTCAAGTTAAATAACAATGGAAATCCAAAATTTGTAAGTCATGAAAGAATCTTGGACACACTCTTGACAACTATGATAAAAGTTGAAGGTAATGTAGTGATCAAGGAGGCAAGTCACGAAAATAAATAGAAGGCAATTAGTGGTATTGCAAAGAGGAAATGACACAGTTTAAAAGGAGAAAATGCCCTTAATTGTTGGTAGCACTTCCAAAGGAACTAATTAGGTTGATCCAACGATGCAAAGTAATAGTCTGGATGGTTTTGTTAGCCATAAAACAATCAGAGGCATTAATGAAATCTCTAGAAAAGAAAACGGTTAAATCGGTGAAGTCAAGGATACTGTTATAACTAATATCTAGGTGATGGGAAATACTAGTTGATAGTAGAGTTGGTTTTAGTTGTAGTAATGCCGAGATTAATATGGAGAGACAAAATAGGTAAAAGTAGATACTTGAAGGAAGCGAGGCTATCAAAAATATGTTGTAGGTTTTACAAGAGAAAGAAGACGATGAAATTAATGGGAGAGGTGATGAAATCTCCGATGAAGTTAAGGTTAACATGCAGATTACTGTTTACAGTAACAGAAAGTTAAATTTAGGAAAATATATTTGGAATCACTCCATTATGAAGAACGTGGAACCTTTGGTTTCTCACGCAAACGATGATAACAACATGGCTTTTGTCTCTGTTCCTTTGCAAAGTGGTTTGATAGGAAATGATAGCTTATAGAGTTTTGGTATGCACATCTCTGAGGTGTCGTGCACTTTTGTTTAGTTGAGTGATAAGGTTTATCTAGAATATCTATAGATAGCAATATCAACTATAATTTCACTTAGGGGCTTATCAACGTGGATGTGGCCGACTCTGCCATGTTGGGTTGTATTCGTCTGCATGATGTTATAGGAAATATGAATGAACATGTTTTAAGAGACTATGATGGAAAAACTAATAAAAATTCCCAAGTTAACAATGTACATGCTCCGGACAAATTGTTACATAGTAGTGATGCCACCATTGGCCTTGTCAATGCACAAGATGGTGGTGTGCATGTTGTTGTCTTAAACTCAACCCCCTGCATAGCCTAATTCAAGATAACGCTTAGAAAGCTAACTATTATAAGCATGATATTTCCTTACCCATAACCAAATCTACTTCGAAGTGCTACGCCCACATTCAACAATCGACATCGTATAGAGCTCTCTCAATACTTCCAAATCATGTCTCTATCTCTTCAATCTCAGCTTCAATCGCTGGTTATGATGGCCTAAAGTAACCAATCATTAGGCGTATGAAATAAGAAATGATTAATGTATAATGGATCGCCTATGGCAATCAGTTGCATTGATTCTGTGGTATGGCAGCATTTGCAGGTAGTGAGGAAGATCATGAAATGTAATTACATTGGTGGTTTTCAAGCAGAGGGTGTTTGGGATGGTTCTAACGAACACCCTCATATGAGATAGCCTTGCTTGGTCTCCTTGCTATGAATTGAACAGCTTGTGATACTGTTTGGTCCTCTTATTATAGTCAGTATTAAAAGATAAAGTCGGCTGATACAAATGCTTTGAAGGGTTTATGCCTTTTGTAACTATTGTTTACTACATAGAACATGGGCTGATATATATATGGGCTCAACAAGGCCCACATGTTATATCCTTTATTTTCTTTTGACCATTGCATTTGCACCTATATATATGGTGCCAATGTACACTAAAAATTATCAATCAAATAAGAAGATTCCTCTCCATATTATTACAATTCACTTGTCTGCAAATTACAATTTTTTTTCAAACCTTAATATGGTATCAGAGCTCTTCTTGCTTAATAGCATCAATTAATCAACTATATGAATTTCACCGTGGGTTTATGTGAAGGTATCGTTTAATCTACATCGTTTGGATATCTGAACTCATTAGAGAAAACTCTCTTCATTTGAGTTCAAGATTCACAATCAACAATATGTCGTGCCTAACCTTTTAGTGGTTGCAACAAGTGTTGATTGCAAATCTCTTACAGATTAATCATCCATTCTACATTCAATCAACAAGATCAGAGTATACTCTACAGTCAAGAAAATTCCTTCAGATTCATATATGTTCTTATCAAAGTCCCACATTCTTTATCATCACAAAGAATTCTTAAGACTATCTACTATTTTTGATAATCTCAATACTAAACTGCAAAATTTAGATTCTTACATGTTTCTTGAAGTTACTCCTTCATCATGATTGATCCATCAGTAACAGAAGGAAGTGAATCTTCCAGTTCAAGGGTCAATCCGCCATCACAAGGCGCTGAGCAGCTCATTAAAACCATCATAAGCCCTCAAAGTCAATTAATCACGGTCAAACTCGAATGAAAACAACTTCCTTCTATGGAAGCAACAAGTTGAAACTTCCATACAAGGCTATGGTCTTGATGGATACGTCTATGGAACATTGCCAATACCTCCTCAGTTCATCACTGATAAAGATAATAAGCTAATCAGTAATGAAGATTACAATCAGTTTCATAGACAAGAAAGGATAATCGGTGCTTGGTTGTTATCTTCAATTAGCCCAAATATTTTATTTCAAGTAATTGGATGTAAAACTATAAATGATATCTGGGTCACTATCGAAAAAAAACTTCACTGCTCAATCTTCAGCCAAGTCCCTGTTCTATAGAAGACAATTATAAAATTGCAGAAATGATAATTTAAGCATGAGGGAATACAATGCCAAGGTCAAGAACATATGTGATATGCTTCTTGCTTCAGGCAGCAAGATTGATGAATCAGAACATGTATTGTCATTATTAAATGATTTAGGCAACGAATATGAAGTTGTTATTACAGTAATAACATCACAAAAAGTAACACCATCCCTCGATGATGTTCATTCAATACTACTCTCACATGAAGCAAGAATTGATATCAAGAACACTCCTGATTCTGACTATTCACTGAATTTAGCAGTAAGTAATAGGGGAAGAGGCCAACCCTACAAAGGCAACAATCCTAATCAAAGAGGAGGCTACCCTAATAGAGGAAGAGGAAGGGGTAGATGGAGTAATAACAATAAAACAAAGTACCAAATCTGTGAAAAAGTGGGATACATAGTCTTTAATTGTTATTTTAGGTACAATTCAAACTTTGTGCCAAACCAGAATGACAACAATCAGAGAAACACAAATCCTAATGCTAACATATCACATACTGTGACGGCCCGCCCCGCACCAACCGACATTTTACTCAAAAAGTGCGCTGTACACATGTCCAGTTAGCACGGAACGGGTCGTCAGAAGGAAATGAGGGAAGAAGGAAATGAACTAACAAGGAACCTGTAAAATGTCTCACAGCGCATGGACAAAATATAATAATATACTTGACATAAAACAGGTGAGACAGTACATAAGCTGATAACTAAAACCGACATCAACATCAGAGAAGCGGAAATCCAAGTACAGCTTATTACAACTCCCCAAAATATACTGTCTCTAAAACAAAAGAAAGCTAAAGTAGAAGATGCACTACTAATGCCCAAGCAGTGATCTTCAACAACACAGGGAGAATACAATATATATATCATACGTGGAAGCCTCCTGCTCGTCTCCGGATCATCTACCCGTGCATCACAAGCTAACCTGTCTCCAGTCTGCTCGTGTGAGCACCCAGAGTAATAAGAGGAGACATAAAACTCTGGGTCAGACATAAAGCCTGGTATGAGCGATAAGCATATAAACAGAACAATAACAGGTACACTAAACCATACCTAAACCTGGACCTGCAACCAAAGAGTTAGCACTACATACCGTACAATACTCTAAGGTGCCATAACAGATAGTGTAAAGAATACGGGGGTGGGGTGTATGTCATAATGGTGGCAAACAAATCAAGCATAACAACCATCCTCACATCTCTCACTCAGTGCGTAAAGCATACGATGTCCACCACTGTCAATCACTAGACTCATCGAAGTAGTGATGGAGTTCGACTTGTACAACTACTGCTACTACCAAGCTTACCACATGGAGTCATGACCAAATCTTTACAAATGACCCCACTTCATTGGTCTATAGCCCCTTTAGTCGCACCTAGGCCACTGTGGCCCTGAATCCGTTCACGTACCCCTACACATAGTGATTCAAAGCTACAGACATCGACAACCCCTTTGCACACGTCCCGCAGCAAAGCCCAACCATGAAGTGAACTCATCGGTTCCCAACTGAATCCTGAGCTCTAACTTCCCATATTGGACTACCTTTGCATCTCGGGTTATTGGTCAATACTGGATCGGGTCGGGTTCCCCTTCTAGCCATCGGTTCGGGTCGGGTCCTCTACTTTGAATTGGTTCGGTTCGTGGTCTTCCTCTGGTAACGGTTCGGTTCGGGTTCACAGCGTTGCATCGGTTCGGGTCGGGTGTCCCACTTCGGGTCGGGTCGGGTTGCCATCTCCCATCCAGTTCGTGCTCCAGCTCCGATCAGTTCCCCTCGTCCTTCGTTTACTCCGATCTGATCCCCCTCCTTTAGCCGATCCGATCCCAGTTCAGCTAGCATGGCCTTCCTTTTTGCCAGGTCTCTCAAGTGCTAAGTTCCGATCCGATTGAATCCCTTACCCAGTTCACTTATCCGACCCGAGCCCGTTCCTCCGATCCGATCCGAAAACCTGCACTGTTTCCTGAAACTTTTCCAGCAAGTGTTTTACGCCATTCGACGACGTTTTAGACTAATCTAACCATTCTAATTAACCACAAATCATCCCAAACAGTCATAGTAACATAGCAAACTAATCACAAACACCAAAACAATGAATTTACATGTCAAAATGGATCAAATATACCCAAAACCCCATATTTTCCCTTAAGCATGTTTAAGCAAAACTAATCCTAGGGTTAACAAAACTTAACCAAATTAAATCAAATTTCAACCAGGGGCATAAAATATTATTTTCGAATTTATAGATATTTTTCCAGAATTTATTAGCGTATAAATTCGCTAATCTTCACTAATTACCCTTAATTAACCGTAATTAGTGCGAAAACTATGCAAATCACTCACCTTAGCCACAAATAAAATCCTCAGAACTGAAACCTCGCTGATTTGGGTGAATACTGATGTCTAACAGCAGCTCTAACCTTGCTTTCGTGTTTTCTCTCCTTAATTTGATGTAGAATAAGCAAAAACTTGATTAGAAAGTGATTTGGGGATGTTTCTAGATGTTGGCGGCCATTGTTAGGGTTCAAGAATGAAAGTGGCGGCTGGAAAATGAGGATATGATCATTCTCTAACTGATTTCAGCCTCCTCATAACCCTAATCCCGAAATTCCTCATTGGGCCTAGCGGTTAATCACCCGGTTAAGCCCAATTAAGTTGTTTTTCACTATCTGAAACTTGTTTCAGCCATATCTCCTAAACGGTGAGTCCGTTTGGCTAATGTGACCACTCTACGGAATTGTAAACCATCATCCGGAGCTAATGGAAGTGGTTTCAGGTCAAAATTCATTTCCAGTCAAAAGTTATGGCCAAAACAGTACCAACTAGGGGTAAAATGGTCATTTAAAAATCGACAAAAATAATGAACATGGGAAATGACCCCAATAGTCGTCTCCCAAAGTTACATGACCATACGACTTCATATGTGAAAGAAATAAATATTCTACGATCCTATGATGTGTAGAATGCGGATCGTTACATTCTCCCCCTTAAGAAATTTCGTCCCGAAATTCCTTAACCCAAAACATACAAAGGATCCCGCATGCCTAACAGCCACATACAACAATCAAACATACAAAACAAGCAAATAAGCCTATCCTAGCATGCGGAAAACTAAATCGAAGTTAAAATCTTACCAGGCGAAGAGTTCTGGATACGTCTTCCTAATGCTCTCCTCTGTCTCCCAAGTACAGTCATTCTCATTCTCGCCCCACTGAACTTTGACTAGATTCACCGCTTTCCCTCGAAGTTGCTTCGTATCGTTCCCAACAATACGCATAGGCTTGCGGTTCCTAATAGCCTCCGGTTCAACTTCGACATCATCCAACTGATCAGGTGAAATAGTCACATCTGGGTCGTGCACGAATTTCCTTAACTGGGAAACATGAAATACGTTGTGAACTCCTGTCATCTTCTCTGGTAATTCTACTTTATATGCCAAATTCCCAATTTGCTCAAGAACTGGGAATGGACCAACAAATCTTGGTGCTAACTTGCCTTTCCTGCCAAACCGTATCACGCTCTTCAATGGGGAAATCTTGACAAACACCAAGTCGCCAATGGAGAACTTTAGATCTCTTCTTCTCTTATCAGCATAACTCTTCTGCCTATCCTGGGCAGCCTTCATTTGCTGTTGGATAATCTTGAGCTTAGCTGAAGTTTCTCTTATCACATCGGGTCCAAGCACAAACTTCTCGCCAGTTTCTACCCAACATGACGGTGAGTTGCATGGTCTTCCGTACAAAGCTTCAAATGGAGCCATACCAATACTGGATTGGTAGCTATTATTATATGCAAATTCTACTAGATGCAAATGGTCATCCCATGATCCACCAAAATCCAGTACACAAGCTCTCAAGAGGTCTTCCAATATACGATTCACCCTCTCTGTTTGACCATCAATTTGAGGATGATACGCGGTACTGAGATGTAATTTTGATCCTAACGCCTCTTGTAAGCTCTTCCAAAATCCACTAGTGAACAACGGATCTCGGTCACTCCAATGCCCTTGGGTATTCCATGAAACCTCACTACCCACTTTATATAAAGTTCCGCTAACTTAGCTGCCGTCCTGTTTGACTTGACGGGTATAAACCTCGCACTCTTAGTCAATCGGTCCACAATCACCCAAATGCTATCATGACCCGATCTAGTCCTTGGTAACCCATCAATGAAATCCATTGACACCTATTCCCATTTCCATTCTGGAATTTCTAATGGTTGCATCAAACCACTAGGCTTCTTTTGCTCAGCTTTAACTAGCTGGCAATTCATGCATTTAGATATAAACTTCCCAATGTCTCTTTTCATCCCTTCCCAGTAGTAGGTTTGCTTCATATCTCGATATATCTTGTTACCACCGGGGGGTATAGTTAGTTTTGAGTGATGACATTCTCTAAACACTTCATCTCTCAATCCATCGACATTGGGTACAACAAGCTTTCCATTCTTTCTAAGCCATCCATCTCGATCAAGCCCATACTTGTTCATCTCCTCATCGATACCCATCTCTAACTGGAGATGATTTCCAATAGGTTAGGAACGTCCCTCTGACTAGAGCCGGTCCGTTCAATCAAAGTGGGTCTGATCGTCAAACTTGCTAACATTTATGGATCCAATTCGCACTTTGGTCTGAAATCATACCCAGCGATGTACTCCAGTTGCTTCCATTCAAGAAACATAGCCCCCAAACTGGCATGTCTTCTACTCAATGCATCGGCTACTGCATTGCCCTTTCCTGGTGTATATGCGATGTCAAAATCATAGGAAGCCAAGAATTCTAACCACCTTTGTTGCCGGAGATTTAGATCCTTCTGGGAGAAGAGATACTTTAACGATTTATGATCGGTAAACAACTCGAATCTTTCTCCCAAGAGATAATGTCTCCACATCTTCAACGCGAACACGATCGCTGCCAATTCCAAATCATGGGTAGGGTATCTTCTCTCGCGGTTTCAATTGCCGACTTGCATAAGCTACAACCCTACCGCCTTGCATCAATACAGCACCCAGTCCGGTACCACAGGCATCCGTGTATACCGTCATCTCTTCATTCCCCTTAGGAATGACTAACACTGGTGCACATGTCAACTTGTCCTTTAGACTCTTGAATGCATTCTCGCACCTTTCATCCCAGACAAAAGCTTGATTCTTCTTGGTCAACTGGGTCAATGGTGTTGCTATCTTGGAGAAACCTTGGATAAACTTACGATAATATCCAACTAACCCCAAGAAACTTCTTACATCTGTTGCATTCTTGGTCGTAGGCCAATCCTATACCGTAGCCACCTTCGCAGGGTCCACGGCAATACCATTCTCGGAAACAACATGACCCAAGAACCTCACTTCCCTCCTCCAGAAGTGACACTTAGAAAACTTTGCTTTCATTTGGTGTTTTCTCAACACCTCCATCACTATTCTTAAATGTTCCTTGTGTTCCTCCTCTGTCCTCGAATAGACCAAAATATCATCAACGAACACAAGGACAAACTTGTTCAACATATCTCTGAATACCCTATTCATAAGATCCACAAAATATGCTGGGGCATTGGTCAGCCCGAATGGCATGAGCAACCACTCATAAAATCCAAACGGCGTCCGAAATGTCGTTTTATCTATACTCTCAGCTTCCACTCTAAGATGATGAAAACCTGTCGCGAGATCCAACTTAGAAAATACTCTCACGCCACTCAACTGATCTAACAAATCATCTATCCGCGGTAGAGGATACTTGTTCTTCCTCGTCACTTTATTCAACTCGCGGTAGTCTACACACAAACGAAGGGAACCATCCGCCTTGGTAGCAAACACAACTGGTGCTCCCCATTCAGAAACACTCCTTCTGATAAATCCCTTCTTCAAAAGATCGCTGACTTGCACCCGGAGCTCTCGCTGCTCCCTTGGTGCCATACGACGATGTGGCATCACTATAGGTCTGGCATCTTTCACCAAATGTAACACCCCGAATTTCAATTAACACTAATGGTTAGTAATTAAGGTATAATTAATCTCAGATGTGAGAATCAGGGGAAACGGGTTGCGTCATTGCGTTTGTCTCGGAAAAATACGCGAAATAGAGTCCGAGTTTGCGTAAAACGGGTACCGTATGAAAGAGATATGGACGAACGAAGTTAGGCAGAAAAACCCGAAACAGGCCAGAAATGCACTGGCGCACTTGTGAAGTGCGCCAGCACAAAAATACACTGGCGCACTTGGGAAGTGCGCCCATGTCAGGACAGGAAACCTGCACAGTTTCTAGAGAGTTCTGTGGTTGGGTGCACCAGTTTGGGGTTTGGGCTTGGTCTTAGGGCTGGTTTCTGGAAGGTTCCGAAATCTAAGGGTCCTAATCTAATTTAGGGTTAATCTAAGGGCCTAAAACACTCACCTAATCTATAAATACACCCTAAACCTACCCTAATCCATACTAAAAATAGAATTGAGGACTACATGCCGCCAAATTAAATCTTAGAAGGAGCCTCCACTAATTTATGAAGAGGGTTGCAAGCTAATCACTCTCTAATCAACCTCTAATCCATTCTAAGCATCTTAATCTTCTTCATTTGGAGTGCAAATTGGCTAGTTGTGAGTTTCTATCACTCTAATGATCAATTGCTAAACTAAGTAGATGAGATATGATGAGATCATATGGTTTTGTTTGTGGATTAATGGGTTTTAAGTCATATGACATGATGTTAGTTTGCTAATGTATGTGGGTTATGCAAGTTTTGTGCTTTGTGATCATATGTTAATATGCAAGTTACATGTATGATAATATGCAAGTTACTTGTATGATAATTATGCAAGTTGTATGTTTCTTCATATGCAAGTTTATGAGTTCATATGCAAGTATGTAACATGTTATGCAAGTTCATATGCAAGTTTATGAGTTCATATGCAAGTTATGTAACATGTTATGCAAGTTCATATGCAAGTTATGTGACATATTATGCAAGTTCATATGGAAGTCATGTATTTGTTAATATGTAAGTTTATGTGACATGTTATGCAAGTTAATATGCAAGTTTATGTGACATGTTATACAAGTTAATATGCAAGTTATGTGACATGTTATACAAGATTATATGCAAGTTATGTGACATGTTATGCAAGTTCATATGCAAGTTATGTGTTTGTTAATATGCAAGATGGCACCTTTGAAACATGTTCATACATATGCAAGTTGACACCTTTTATATGTGTTATGTCATGAGAACGAAATTACGTGGGAACGATGAGGTTAATTAAATGCATATGTTAATAAGATTGTGTGAAATTAATATAATTATGCATAACATAAAATAAATGAACATAGTATGGGAATTTTCCTATTAAGTTAGGTGTACCCATACTATGTGTTGGGAATTTGCCTATTAAGTTAGGTGTACCCACACTTTGGAGTTGGGAATTTGCCTATTAAGTTAGGTGCACCCATATTCCTAAAATAAACATGATAATTAACACAAATTATGGGGGTGATTAATTAGGAGTAATTAATCGATTAAGACACGAGGTTGGACCCGTTTGTAGTGTAAGACTGCCCGGAGTTTACCGGCTTAACCAGGCATCTACAAATGACGGTCCAATGTGAGGGGTCTTAATCATAAATTAAATACGTAACAAGGGTAAATGACACGAGGTTGGACCCGTTTGTAGTGTAAGACTGCCCGGAACCTACCGGCTTAACCAAGCATCTACAAATGACGGTCCAATGTGAGGGGTCCTTTACACGGTTACGGTGTTAATCAATTAAGAAACACTTAACCAGATAAGCATGTAGTGGGGCATGGGGGTTAAGTGGGTACCTTGGGTGGTATGTGGAAATTGCTAGTGGTTGCCAATAGAAAATATGATAAAATACTTAACCAAGATGAAACATGTAATTAAACATGATTAAAGGGTTAAGTGGGAAACACTAGTGTGTGGGCCAAGCTTAGGGGGATGGCTTGTGCTGGGGGCCCATTTCAACCAGTAACACATACGTATCTTAGTGGGCTCGACCCATGTCGAGGACGGGACACGCATACTGGGCTTGACTATAAGAGGCCAAAATGGGTTAGCGGTGGCAACGCATGACCAACGGGTTTCATATGCGTGTGTGGACCCGGGCTGGTAAATAAGACGTTGTTGCATCGTGTAGATATAAGCCGTGCACCGTTAATTTTATCAGGTTGCCACGTTGGGGAATGGTACACCCCACGGTGGGGCCAGCACGGGTATCTACGTTAGGGAGCCGATCGAATAGGGAGTAGTGTGTACACCTAGTGGATTGTAGGGCCCCGTGGCGTCTACTTAGTCACCTAGGGGTACGCGAGAACTATTAAGTTAATTTTATAAGTCCATGGGTGGGATCAACCTTTAAGTTAGGAATGACTGGTGTGGTGCAGTTTAGTAATTTACCTTTGGAAGGGTAGATGCGTCTTTATCTTTTATCTTAGTTTAGTTGACTGCTTAGTGTAGCCATTCATCCCCATTAGTTACCGTATATCAGTTTATGTCTTCTCTGGTTACTTTAATGATTGTATTGTTAAAGTAATAGGACTCGCTCAGACTTATGTCTGACCCCGTTGTTTTTATCTTTTTCCCAACCCTCAGGTCCTACGGTGGATCCTAGCAGTAGTGGAGCTTGATCGGATTGCTGTTCCAGTCTTTAGGAGCTTGGATAGATGTAAAGCTCCAGTTACCCAGTTATCTTTTCTTTTGTCATGGCTATTGTATGAGAGTGGGATTATGTACTTCTTTATTTTGATGGATATTGTACTTGACTTTTATTGTGGTTTTATGATGTAACCAGACATGTTTTACTTCCGCTGTTATGAGATGATGTTTTAAATTTCAAGTACTATTTATATCTGTCTTGTTGTAATTTTTCTGTTCTATATTCACAAAAATACTCCACCGATGCTATGGCATTCCCTTAGTGAGTGATCATAGCGGGAGTGGGGTGTTACACGTGGTATCAGAGCCAGGTTACCGGAACAGATAAATTTTCGAGAAAAATACTTTTTTTTAAAAAAAATAGTAAAGGTATTATTTTTGGGAAAAAGTATTTTCAAAAACATGTCTTTTAAGAGAAAAGTTTTTGAAAAAGAAAAACATAATCCCCAATAGCCATATCTTTATCTTTCGGAATCTCCTTTTTGGATCTTTCCTCTTTCGTTTCAGCATGGCTGAAGATCTTAACATCCCGGAGGGCTTAGTTATACCACTATGGTATAGGAGGTTACAAGAGGCTAGGGCCGCGGCTGCGGGTCCAGCCAATGCTACTACACCAGAGGCAACCGCTCCTCCTCCTCAGCCTAGAGTGGATAATTTTGCTAAGATTTGCAAGGAGTTCAAGGCTATAGGAGGAAAACCTTTTCTAGGTTCAGAGACTTTCGTAGAGGCTAGAGATTGGCTTAAGGAAGTGGATGAGTTGCTAGATATCTTTGAAGTGGAAGAGGGAAAGAAAGTCAAGTTGGCGGCTTGGTTAATGAAGGGAGAGGCCTCATTCTGGTGGGAGGTCACTAATGGAGAACGCCCTGTTGACTCTTGGGCAGATTTCAAGCAAAGGTTTGGGGCTAAGTTTCTCTCAAGGGCGGAAGAGAATCTGTTTATGGAGAAGTACTTGAATTTGAAGCAAGGGAATCTCACGGTGAAAGAATATGTCAACAAATTCAATCAATTAGCAAGGTTTGGCATAGAGTTGGTGAATACACCGAAGAAGAAGGCTTTGAGGTTCGTTAGAGGCTTGAACGAACCATTGCAAGGAATAGCTATGACTCACATTCCTATGGGGGCCACCTTTGAGAAGCTTGTCTACATGGCACTTATGCATGAGGATGATAAGAGTTCTAAGGCACCAGAGAAGAAGGGGGATCAGAAGAAACCGCAACAACAACAACAAGGCAAGGGTGGAAAAGGAAATGGTGACAAGGGGAAGAAGAAGAAGAAGTGCTTCAATTGTGGGACCCCAGGCCACCTCAGCAAGGATTGTCGCAAAAAGAAGAAGACCGGTTGCTTTCATTGTGGTGAAGCAGGACATCTTGTGAAGGACTGCCCAAAGAAGGGGCAGAAGACGGGGTCTACCTCAGGAGGTCAGGTGCAAGCTCTTATGGCACCAGCTCAGGCAGGGGGGCAAGTTCAGGCTCTCTCAGTTCCACCGATTCAGCAGAGAGGTAGAACTATTTCCGTTGAAAGTCTGGTTTTTCTGTTTGATCATCCAGTTCGTACTTTGTTTGACTCTGGCGCATCGCATTCTTTTATCTCATCATCGTTAGTTGAGTCACTGCACTTAGACACCAGTCTAGTTGATGATCCCTTGGTTGTTTCAAACCCAATTGGGGGCTCCATATATCTGTCTATGATATGTTTGGGTTTGAAGATTTCTATACTTAGCGTTGAGTTTGGATGTGATGCTTTTGTATTGGGCTTCACGGGCTATGGGTTGATTTTGGGCATGGACTGGTTATCCAGTAATGGTGCCGTTCTTGATTGTGAAAGGAGAGTTGTCAGGCTTATGACCCGCTTGGGTAATACTCTCGAGATCTCTTGTAATCCCATGGAATCTGTTTTGCTAAGTTATCTTGAATCGCTCGATGCTTCGGTCGAGAGTTTGCGTTCTGTCAGAGTGGTCCGGGAATATCCGGATGTGTTTGAAGAGGTGAAGGGTTTGCCTCCGAAGCGGGAGATAGATTTCCGAATTTATTTGGTGGATAATGCCAAACCAGTGTCTTTGCCAGTGCGCCACATGGCTCCTCGTGAGAGAAGAGAACTTCATAAGCAAGTAGGAGAGTTGCTTGAGAAGGGGTTCATAAGGCGAAGTATATCGGTGTGGGGAGCTCCAGTAGTGTTTGCCACGAAGGCGGATGGGTCTCTCAGACTTTGTGTGGATTATAGAGAACTTTATAAGCTCACGAAGAAGAATAGACACCCATTACCGAGGATAGATGGTCTCTTTGATCAGTTGGTTGGCGCCTCAGTGTTTTCGCAGATGGACTTAGCTACAGGGTTTCATCAGTTGAGAGTGGCGGAGGACAGTATAGAGAAGACTGCTTTCCGGACTCCGGATGGTTTTTATGAGTGGCTTGTGATGCCATTTGGGTTGACAAACGCCCCTGCATACTTTGTTGATCTGATGAGTAGAGTGTTCAGAGAGTATCTGAATAAGTTTGTAGTGGTCTTTGTGGATGACATCTTGGTCTTTTCCAAGAGTGAAGAAGAGCATGCCTTACATCTCAGAGAAGTGTTGGAGACTCTTCGAGCACATAGTCTTAAAGCTAAATTCTCTAAATGTCATTTTTGGAGAAGAGAAGTGCGATTCTTAGGGCATGTGGTCTCTAAGGAAGGGATAGCTGTGGATCCCGCAAAGATAGTATCTATCCAGGATTGGAAAGTTCCTAGAAATGCTACCGAAGTAAGAAGTTTCTTGGGGTTGGCAGGATATTATAGGAAGTTCATCAAAGACTTCGCGAAGATATCAGCCCCATTAACCCGCTTGACGAAGAAGAATCTGGTTTTCTCATGGGACGTAGATTGTGATGATGCTTTCCGACGGTTAAAGAGAGCTTTGACCACCGCTCCAGTTTTAGTGCTTCCAGATGGGAGTAAGCCGTTTGTTGTTTATACCGATGCTTGTGGGACAGGATTAGGCGCAGTCTTGATGCAGGAGGGAAGGGTAATAGCCTATGGAGGGAGGCAATTGAGAGTGCATGAGAAGAATTACCCTACCCATGATCTAGAGTTGGCCGCGATTGTTTTCGCACTTAAGTCTTGGCGCCATTATCTTCTTGGTGAGAGATTCGAGTTGTTCACTGACCATAAATCATTGAAGTACTTATTCTCTCAGAAGGATTTAAACTTAAGACAGCAAAGGTGGATGGAGTTCTTAGCATCCTATGATTTCGAGATAGCGTATACCCCTGGCAAGGGTAACGTGGTGGCGGACGCCTTGAGTAGAAAAAGGCTATCTTTGAGTCCATTGTTCGTGGAACGGCGAAGCTTGGAGTTTCTTTCTTTGTTCGACTTCAGACCTTCTGTTGACTTTGTACCTGGTTTGTTAGCATCCTTGGAGGTTAGACCTACTCTTTTGGGACGGATTGGCGAGGCTCAGCGAGACGACCCACAGTTGGTTGAGTTGGTAGAGAAGCTTATAAGGGGGGAGTCGTCCAGCCATTTGGGTAGATACACGATAGGTGATAGGGGATGGTTGCATAGAGACGGTAGACTTTGTGTACCGCAAGATGAGGGTTTGAAGAAGGCTATTTTGGATTATGCACATCGTTCAAGGATGACTATTCATCCCGGTGGAGACAAAATGTACCAAGACATGAAGAGAGTTTTCTTCTGGGCCGGTATGAAGAAAGATGTGGCCGAGTATGTGGCTAGATGCTTAGTGTGCCAACAAGTTAAAGCGGAGCAAAGGAAACCCGGTGGGTTGCTACACCCATTGGAAGTTCCACAATGGAAGTGGGATAGTGTCTCGATGGATTTCATCGATGGGTTACCGAGATCGAGGAAGGGCAATACGGGAATTTGGGTTGTGGTAGACAGACTTACCAAGAGTGCCCATTTTATACCCGTGAAGAGTAAGAGGACCGCTCCATGGCTTGCTTCAGTCTATGTTAGAGAGATTGTTAGATTGCATGGCGTACCATCCAGCATTGTGAGTGATCGAGATCCTATCTTCACTAGTGAGTTTTGGAGAAGTTTGCAAGAGGCAGTAGGGACTCAGTTGTGTTTGAGCACCGCATATCATCCTCAGACGGACGGTCAGACCGAGAGGGTGAACCGTATCTTAGAAGATCTCTTGAGGCTTTGTATCTTGGATTTTGGAGGTACATGGGAAGAACATCTTCCTTTGGTGGAGTTCGCATACAATAACAGCTTTCAGTCTAGTATTGGCATGGCACTTTCGAAGCTCTTTATGGAAGGCCTTGTCGATCTCCTACATGTTGGTGGGAATCTACGGATAAGATCTTGCTTGGGCCAGATATGGTTAGAGAGACTTCAGAGAAGATTGATTTGATTCGAAGAAGGATGAAAGCAGCGCAAGATAGACAGAAATCTTATGCGGATCGGAGAAGGACGGATCTTGAGTTTGAGGTTGGGGACATGGTTTTTGTCAAAGTATCTCCGTTGAGAAATGTTGTTCGCTTTGGGTCCGTTGGGAAGTTAGCACCGAGGTTTGTTGGGCCGTTTCCTATTAAGGAAAGGATTGGACGGATGGCATATAGGGTGGAGTTGCCCGACAGACTTAGTGGTGTTCATGATGTATTCCATGTATCACATTTGAGGAAGTGCTTACATGAGACCGCAGAGGTGGTAGAGCCGAGCTTGCTTAGAGATGTAGAGGTAGAGCGTGATGCGACGATTCGACGAGCTCCTACTCGCATCCTTGGGTCAGAAACTAGGAAGTTGAGGAACAGAGAAGTTCAGCTAGTTAAAGTGCAATGGGGAGATGACGAAAGCAATGCTACTTGGGAGACGGAAGCGAAGATGCGTTCTTTGTATCCATTTCTTTTTGAGAGTATGTCTTTTAACTTCTCCTTTATCGCTTGTCTAGTACTTATCTTATCTTTAGTATATCCTCTCGCTAGTACCTATGACCTTTAGATAGGGTAAAACCTATGGTTCAAACATGTGTTTGAAACATGTTATGGTTGATGGATGCATGTGGATGCAATTGTTTGCTAGTGGTTGCTCGTGGATGCATATACACACACATTAGGAACTAGATCGGCTCAGTCACTTCATGTTGCATATCGCATAAATGGATGTGGTAGTTAGATTGATGGATGTATCATGGCTGTGTTATCATGTGGATGATCCATTTTTGTGTATGGTTGTGCACGCATATAGAAATTGTATGTGTCAATAGGGTTTCGCATACATATTGGATGCATGGCACTATCATGGTTTGCATTAAGGAGGTCGACTGAATCAGTAGACCGCCTGATTTTGCATTAGTATACGGACATATACACACACTTTCTGCATATGTTCATACATCATTAGAAGTTTCTAAGGATAATGGTTGCTTGTGGTTGATGGTTTAGTAGATGGTTGTTTGGTTGGTAGGATACGTTCTTCTTGACTTAGAGATTTCGAGGACGAAATCCTTTAAGTAGGGGAGAATGTAACACCCCGAATTTCAATTAACACTAATGGTTAGTAATTAAGGTATAATTAATCTCAGATGTGAGAATCAGGGGAAACGGGCTGCGTCATTGCGTTCGTCTCGGAAAAATACGCGAAATAGAGTCCGAGTTTGCGTAAAACGGGTACCGTATGAAAGAGATATGGACGAACGAAGTTAGGCAGAAAAACCCGAAACAGGCCAGAAATGCACTGGCGCACTTGTGAAGTGCGCCAGCACAAAAATACACTGGCGCACTTGGGAAGTGCGCCCATGTCGGGATAGGAAACCTGCACAGTTTCTAGAGAGTTCTGTGGTTGGGTGCACCAGTTTGGGGTTTGGGCTTGGTCTTAGGGCTGGTTTCTGGAAGGTTCCGAAATCTAAGGGTCCTAATCTAATTTAGGGTTAATCTAAGGGCCTAAAACACTCACCTAATCTATAAATACACCCTAAACCTACCCTAATCCATACTAAAAATAGAATTGAGGACTACATGCCGCCAAATTAAATCTTAGAAGGAGCCTCCACTAATTTATGAAGAGGGTTGCAAGCTAATCACTCTCTAATCAACCTCTAATCCATTCTAAGCATCTTAATCTTCTTCATTCGGAGTGCAAATTGGCTAGTTGTGAGTTTCTATCACTCTAATGATCAATTGCTAAACTAAGTAGATGAGATATGATGAGATCATATGGTTTTGTTTGTGGATTAATGGGTTTTAAGTCATATGACATGATGTTAGTTTGCTAATGTATGTGGGTTATGCAAGTTTTGTGCTTTGTGATCATATGTTAATATGCAAGTTACATGTATGATAATATGCAAGTTACTTGTATGATAATTATGCAAGTTGTATGTTTCTTCATATGCAAGTTTATGAGTTCATATGCAAGTATGTAACATGTTATGCAAGTTCATATGCAAGTTTATGAGTTCATATGCAAGTTATGTAACATGTTATGCAAGTTCATATGCAAGTTATGTGACATATTATGCAAGTTCATATGGAAGTCATGTATTTGTTAATATGTAAGTTTATGTGACATGTTATGCAAGTTAATATGCAAGTTTATGTGACATGTTATACAAGTTAATATGCAAGTTATGTGACATGTTATACAAGATTATATGCAAGTTATGTGACATGTTATGCAAGTTCATATGCAAGTTATGTGTTTGTTAATATGCAAGATGGCACCTTTGAAACATGTTCATACATATGCAAGTTGACACCTTTTATATGTGTTATGTCATGAGAACGAAATTACGTGGGAACGATGGGGTTAATTAAATGCATATGTTAATAAGATTGTTTGAAATTAATATAATTATGCATAACATAAAATAAATGAACATAGTATGGGAATTTGCCTATTAAGTTAGGTGTACCCATACTATGTGTTGGGAATTTGCCTATTAAGTTAGGTGTACCCACACTTTGGAGTTGGGAATTTGCCTATTAAGTTAGGTGCACCCATATTCCTAAAATAAACATGATAATTAACACAAATTATGGGGGTGATTAATTAGGAGTAATTAATCGATTAAGACACGAGGTTGGACCCGTTTGTAGTGTAAGACTGCCCGGAGTTTACCGGCTTAACAAGGCATCTACAAATGACGGTCCAATGTGAGGGGTCTTAATCATAAATTAAATACGTAACAAGGGTAAATGACACGAGGTTGGACCCGTTTGTAGTGTAAGACTGCCCGGAACCTACCGGCTTAACCAAGCATCTACAAATGACGGTCCAATGTGAGGGGTCCTTTACACGGTTACGGTGTTAATCAATTAAGAAACACTTAACCAGATAAGCATGTAGTGGGGCATAGGGGTTAAGTGGGTACCTTGGGTGGTATGTGGAAATTGCTAGTGGTTGCCAATAGAAAATATGATAAAATACTTAACCAAGATGAAACATGTAATTAAACATGATTAAAGGGTTAAGTGGGAAACACTAGTGTGTGGGCCAAGCTTAGGGGGATGGCTTGTGCTGGGGGCCCATTTCAACCAGTAACCCATACGTATCTTAGTGGGCTCGACCCATGTCGAGGACGGGACACGCATACTGGGCTTGACTATAAGAGGCCAAAATGGGTTAGCGGTGGCAACGGATGACCAACGGGTTTCATATGCGTGTGTGGACCCAGGCTGGTAAATAAGACGTTGTTGCATCGTGTAGATATAAGCCGTGCACCGTTAATTTTATCAGGTTGCCACGTTGGGGAATGGTACACCCCACGGTGGGGCCAGCACGGGTATCTACGTTAGGGAGCCGATCGAATGGGGAGTAGTGTGTACACCTAGTGGATTGTAGGGCCCCGTGGCGTCTACTTAGTCACCTAGGGGTACGCGAGAACTATTAAGTTAATTTTATAAGTCCATGGGTGGGATCAACCTTTAAGTTAGGAATGACTGGTGTGGTGCAGTTTAGTAATTTACCTTTGGAAGGGTAGATGCGTCTTTATCTTTTATCTTAGTTTAGTTGACTGCTTAGTGTAGCCATTCATCCCCATTAGTTACCGTATATCAGTTTATGTCTTCTCTGGTTACTTTAACGATTGTATTGTTAAAGTTATAGGACTCGCTCAGACTTATGTCTGACCCCGTTGTTTTTATCTTTTTCCCAACCCTCAGGTCCTACGGTGGATCCTAGCAGTAGTGGAGCTTGATCGGATTGCTGTTCCAGTCTTTAGGAGCTTGGATAGATGTAAAGCTCCAGTTACCCAGTTATCTTTTCTTTTGTCATGGCTATTGTATGAGAGTGGGATTATGTACTTCTTTATTTTGATGGATATTGTACTTGACTTTTATTGTGGTTTTATGATGTAACCAGACATGTTTTACTTCCGCTGTTATGAGATGATGTTTTAAATTTCAAGTACTTTTTATATCTGTCTTGTTGTAATTTTTCTGTTCTATGTTCACAAAAATACTCCACCGATGCTATGGCATTCCCTTAGTGAGTGATCATAGCGGGAGTGGGGTGTTACACCAAATCAATACGGAACTCAATCTCTCGATGTGGTGGAAGCCCGGTCACTTCTTCGAAAACGTCTGGATAATGGCTAACCACGGGCAAACCTGACAACTCACTATGCGGAATGTCGAGGGAGTTTAGAAAACTAGCCAATACCCCCTCACTGGGTAGACCACCAAACACTATCCTCCGCCCATCATCCGCTCTAGCTATCACCAAAAATCCCTCACATTCTACCACCACCCCGTATCTTTGGAGCCAATCGACTCCCAAAATAATGCCAAACCCAGTAAAGCCCAAAACAAAGCAATCACAAACAAACATGCACCCATGACTCGATAAGACCACATTATGACAAATCATGCTAAGGCTAGTCGAACCACCAATCGGGTTCGTCACTACTAAAGGTCTATCGACAATCTCAGGCTCCAATCCCAACCTATCTCCCAGGTCACTAGATATGAAAGAACTGGAAGCTCCGGTATCAAACAAAACTCTAACAGGAACATCATAAACAGAAAGCATACCTTGAATGACGACATTCTTTCCCTTCTTCGCCGCAGTTGGGGCATTTGACGAAGAAGGAATAGCATTAAGGGCATATGCTTTCACCATTTGCTTTTCTCTAGGGGGTTGCGGACACTTTTCCTTGTGATGTCCCATTTGGCCACAGTTGAAGCACTTCCTATCCGCTGGCTTGGCCCGACAATTACTAGCATAATGGCCCTTCTTACCACAGCTGAAGCACTCAACATCTTGCTTATTCTTTTTCTTCTGGCCATCCTTAGTCTGATTCTGCTTTCTCTTATTCTGGGAACCACCCTTGCCTCCACCACTTGCTTGTGGCTTTGGCTCTTCTGCAGTCGCAACCTCAGTCTTCGGCTTAGGGTAGAGACTTTCTGATCTCAATGCTTTCCCCACAATCGATTCAAACGTCTCATCGATGTGGTTAATAAGCCTTTCCCCCAAGTACTGATCCAAACCAGTTATGAATTTCTCATTTTTTTTTCTTGGCAGTATCAATAAGAGATAACCCATACTTCGACAAAGTGTCGAATTCAACAATATACTATGAGACAGCTCTACCATTCTGCTTGAACTCCAAGAATTTCTTAAACAACACTGACTTCTGAGCAGCTGGAATGAACTTCTCGCTAAAGCGAACCTTAAACTGCTCCCAAGTAATATGATCTTCGGTAGTAGCTTCCTTTATAGCATTCCACCAATTCATTGCCCGCCCTTGCAGCTGACGGGACGCTAGCTTTCTCTTCATCGCATCCTCGATACCCAAATCCTCGAAGATACGTTCGCAACTATCCAACCAATCCTGAACATCCGTGGCCGACTCCGTTCCGTGGAACGGCTTCCCACCAAGACTAGTATAATCCTTATTCAGCTTGGCAAAATCGGCCCTAAGCGCCTGCACTATTGGACCACCACCATTACCACCATTGGGGGCTGCCCCTTGCACCTCCCTAAGCATGTCTCTCATGAGGTCAGTAAACATCGCCCTCATGTCAGCAGCATTCCCATTATTGGCTCCCCTACCAGCACCTCTAGCATATCGGCTCATCGTCAATCTGTAAAAAGGAAACGATTAACGACCCCATAGTGGTGCTAGTGCAGTACGACTTCATTCTTATACTACTAATAGTATATACATATATAGCTTTTGAAAACCAAAGTAATCACAAATACGCTCTCTCATATACGTACTATCTCTCCCTAGTGTCTTTCCCTAGGTTAACTACGCAACCTAGAGCTCTGATACCAAGTGTGACGGCCCGCCCCGCATGATTGACATAGAAATGTGTTTATTTTATGCTCTTATATCTTATCTTTTGTATATAAATAAATATTACTTGGGTATTGTTTTGTTACTTTTACAGATATTCCAACCCAGCCCGCATGCAACCAGAAATGTAGAGAAATAGAGTTCAATTTGCTGTGTATTTGCATTTTGAAGAATTGTAGATGAAGGTATCACATCTAGTTGCTGATTGGACAAGAAAAGGATTGATAACAAGGCTTTGCACATCACAAATCAATGAAGAAGTGTCAAGGAAGCAAGAGGAAAAGAGAAAAGGCCCAAATTTGCTTTATTTATCTAAGGCCCATTTATGTTTCTCATTGTAAACTAATTAGTGATGTAATGACCAGGCCCAATTATCATTAGGGTTAGGGTTAGGGTTTGGCTATCTACCCTATATATACCCTTGTAATGGCATTGTAGCCACGATCCTATCCGATATCTCATTCTATTCTCTTCTTCATTAATAAAACTCATTTTTTTTATGCAATTTTCTATTTCTTAGCAATTAGTGTTGTCTACACGATTAGATTCGGTAGAACACTATTTGTATTTTGCATTTCTTTTAATTAGTGATTGACCGTCTGATTAGATTCAGCGGTAATCCTAATTCTATTTCCTGTTGTTGTTCATATTCTGCACTTTTATTTTCTGTATTTTAATCGCGTTCATAGGTTAAATTGGATTTGATTAGATTTGAATTTGATTCATAGTTTCATTGCTTTTCCATTGAAATTGTGATTTGATCGGCTCAGTTAGATCTGTTCTGAATCAAATTACAGTTTTAATTTTGTTTTGTTTTATTTTCAAAATCAACCTCCAAAGTTTCGTCTAACTCGCCCAAGAGGTTAGATAAATAATTTGATTTAATTCACCTCCCTGTGTTCGACCTGTTTGCTACACACCTGTGCGCTTGCAGAATTTTATTACAAATATCGCGCTTGTCTAATTCATAGAGTAGCGACGATCAAGTTTTTGGCGCCGTTGCCGGGGAGGCAACAATTAAATTTTATTGTTTATTTAATTTCTGATTCGTGTTAGTTTTTATTTATTTATTCCAGTTTTCTTTTGTTTTCTTCTATATATATAAAAAATCTTAATTGAGTAGATTTGGTGTTGTTCAATGATACCATAATCTTTCAAATAAGAGAAAAAAAAAATTCTTGCCATTATTTGCTTTCAATTTCTTTCCTTCCTTCTTATCTATTTTCTTCCTCTCTTCTATAAACAAAAACAAAAACAAGAAAAAAAAAAGGCAATTTTTTTTTCTTTGTGCTGCCTGATTTCTTACTTGCCTCTTTTTCAAATCTTCTTTGATTTCTTTCCCCTTTTCAATTTTGTTTCTTTTACATTCCTTTCTCTTTCTGTTTTTACTACAATATTAAAAAAAAAACTTCGGCAATAATTTCTTGCTATTTTCTGCCACAGATTCACCTCTTCTTCTAGTCCTACCATCTTCACAAACAACTCCACCCTCAACTCATCCAAACCACAATTCAAATATTCCAGTCCACACCGCAAATTTCACAACTCTCCCCCTCCTGTACCATAAACCAAGCATCACCACTATTTTTGTTCGTGATTCACCTCCACATACCCATCAAAGCAGCCCAATTTCATCAAGTTTCCAACAATTGTCAAAATCCAACCGCCTTCCAAACCAAAGCAACAATCTTCTCCTCACAGTCCACCATATATCATTCGTTTTCATTGCCGAGCCAAAATCTCCATCTTCATCTTCATCAATCTACCCAAATTCCGTTACATCTTCATCAATTTACCATTGTCAAACTCTGCCTCAGACCATCTTCCAAACCACATCAATCCCCCACTACAACCGCGTTCAGATCCTTCTCCATCAACAAATCATCCCAAACCCACATCAAATTCGAAAGCTTCCTTTACGACCGTTCTCCTCTCATCAAAACTCCTCTACCAAGTTTAACAGCACAACCATTTTCATCAAAGATACCCATCCCTCTCACGCACAAACGAACAACGTTTTTACCAACCTGCAAACACAAACACCTTTGCCAATCACCACATCCCAGTTCGCATAAAAAAAAAGAACCCAATTCGAATTCCCCTAATTACACAGCACCGCTCGCCTTCTTCTCCTTAAATCCGAACATCAAATAACCCCCGTATCTTAACAAACCACATCCGCCCTCTACAAAACCCACGTTCGAAACCCACTGCAAAAGTCAACTCAACCATACCCAGCAACCATCGACCTCCTTCCAGCCTACTTCAAACTCCCCCTTCAATTCAACACTTCCGTGAGTCCTATCACCACTATCACAGTCAACCACGAACCCAAATCCCTCCATACATATTCCGTACCCATCGACAGATCCACTTCCGAAACCGCGAACACAAAAATCCCTATTTCAGTAAACCGGTTCGAAACCAAAACTTTCGGACTTAGAAACCCAATTCGAGAAGAAAAAAAGGGGAAAGAAGGGAGCAGAACGAGATTTGGAAACCAATTTTGATTTAAATCGAAATCAATTTCGATTGAGAAAAAAAAGGAAGGTGGAAAAGTATTGATTTGATTTTGTGAGTGTTTCTTTCTGGGTTTCTGTAGTTTTATTCTTGGATGCATGATTTTATTCTGGAGCGTGTAGGGGAGATTGCCATATTTCTTTTGGGCCGATTTTGTTTTGGTCAGTCATTTGGGTTGACTAGCGTTCCATATCCAATGCTGAGTCAAACTTTACTTGTTTTGAGTGTGTGGTTTGATATTGTGTTTAGTTTTTGTTTTAGTTAAGCTTAGTTTTTTTTCTTCCGTCTTCCTTTTTCTACCTTAGATTTTGGTTTTATTCCCTTTTTTTGTTTTGTATTTGTTTTTTTTATTAGTTTTTGTGTTTAGTTGAGATAGTTTTTTTTTCCTTCCTAGTTATTTTATTGTTTAGTGTGTGTCATTTATTTTCTTTTCAAAAAAAAAGAAGAAGGAAAAACTCAAAAGAAAATGGGCCAATCTAAAACAAAGACCAAAGAAGGAACATAATTCAAGCGAGCAAATTAGGAATCCAAAGGTCAAACAATTTTCAAACACTGGGATTTGAATCACAAGCATCACTCAACTGCTCGGGACGGACTGCCATACCCCACGGTAATATTTTTCTAAACTCTACAGGTGCTGAAGCTGCTTTGAAAATATTGAAATTGTTGTAAAAATCTTTTGCAGGGGCGGCGGCTTGAATGTAAAAAAAAAATCTTCAATTTATATTTCTGTGACTGTTCTGTGACTGAAATTTCTGAATTAATTTGGTGCGAACTGATATTTCCATAATTGAAATCTTCATTCTCATTGTTTTCATCAATAAAAACAGACGTTGCACAATAATATAATTGAACGGTGGTGTTTTGTGAAATTGACTGTCTCGTATAATTAGATCGCGGATATATAGTAGTTCAATTTATTGAACTATTAGCAAAAGAGGTTGCATACTACCCGTAAAACATTGGTCGTATCCCTTAGTGTTTACACTATACGTGAACGGCCATAAGACCCTCTTCCCCCTTCTAATTGAGTCTGTTAATTAATAGAGCACTACTCGACATTTTATATTATTTTGAGATTAATTTCTGTCTTCCGTCGACTTCATTCAAATGTCTGATTCAAAAAAGTCTTTGAGAGAGATGTGGGATAATAACCGGAGTAGACGTCCTCTTGAAGAGTATGAAAACGAATTACATCTCATGAAACAAGATTTTCCAAAATTTTGTGAGCCCAATGTCAATAATTTTCAAAATTTTCCAACTGACCAATATTTTCAAAATCATGAATATGATCGAAATTGCGATTTCAATTCAAATTTCAACAATTTTGATTATGGGCCACATCCACATCAAAACGGTTTTGAATTGCAACGTACCTTTGATCAACATCAATATGTGGTTGGAAACCAATTCGAAAATAATTTTGAAAATGATTTTCAAATCGATCAAAATTTTCAAAACTAGAACCCATATCCACATCTCGAGAATGACCAAAATTGGAATTTTCCCACCAATTTTAACAATTTTGGTTACGAACCTAATTTTCAAAATCAAAATGATTTCCAATCTCAATTTCAATTTTCTGAAAACTCAGATAATTTTGAGAATCAAGAAATCCAAAACGAGAGCTCTCAAATCAACGATCGTCTTAACATTCTTAGAGAGAGGGAAGAAAGACTAAATAAAAAGGCTGATGAACTTCTTTGTTTATTGACATCTTTGAAAGAACAACGAGAGCAACAGAATCAAATTCAAACAAGCGATGAATCAGAAGATAATCCATTCTTTACTGACATTGAAAATTTTCAAATAACAACTTTCGAAATTGAAAATAATGATCTAAATGAAGTTGTTCAAAATTCAACGAATGATTTGGACTTCGATTCTTTTCAAGAAAAAGATTTAAACTCAGATTTTGATCTTCCTCTTTCAGGCTGTGAGAAACTTGAAATTCTAGGAATTGAACAGAATAAAAATGTTGAATTTTTCAATTCAAATTTGGAAAAGGATTTTAACGAACATGAATTCTTTGGATTGTACGAGGATGAGTTGCCAAATGAGGAAGAAGCGAATTCACGTCACGAGTTCAAAAATTTTAACTTTAAGAAAATTTCAAACGAACTTGAAATTGTCAGTGTCAAAAATACGTTGTCAGTTAATGATGAGAAATGTGATCACATAGTCTTGAACAACACTCAGATTTTAAATTTCACTGAGTTTATATACGATCACAAATTTTTGAACAATTACACTGATAAATTTGTTGAACACATGAATTATTTTTGGAATGCTGGCTTGGTTGGAAAACTTCGTGTTAGGATGACCCTAGACATTTATCTGTTGGACTATAAATCTAGGTATAAAGATGGGATGGTTTTCAAAAACCTTTGCTTATATGAAAACATGCCTAGACATAATAGGAATGGGATTCATCGGGCTAGAACCAAGTGTGGGGGAAAAAGGTGGTGGAATTTTGTGCATCGCATGCATCGCAAACACATATATCATTGTACATATGATCCATTCTTATATATAGTTAGATTGCATTTCGTTCTACAAATAATTTTGCATTTAATCCATCTATGGGTACGATCTTTCAAATTTAGGAAACGTATACAGTGTGGACACTGTTTAGTTCAAGTGTGGGGGGGAGTCTGCATTGCATTCTTTTAATTTTTCTTCAATTTTTCTTTCTTTTAATTTTTCTTTCTTTTCGTGTAGGACCATCATACATTTTATATCGTAGTAACATACCATTTTTTTTATTTTTAAAATACGACTCATTTTCAATTGATACAACAAAATAAGTTTACAATTTTTAGCCAGTTGATAGTATTTTTTTCTCTCAACTAAGATCGAATAAGAAATATAATGAAAAATTTAATTTTGAGGGATAATAGTGTAACCGGTACATAGGGAGATTCTTAGGTGATGGCCATGAAATCTATTCTATGTTGTAGACTTTGTTTAAATAAGTGGAGGACTTAAAATACTTATAATGGCTTGTCAAACCTTTAAAACTAAGTTGTGTTAAGTTGAATTCGCGTAACTCTCTTTTGTGCTTATATTTTTGATAATAATAATAATAGTATTCCAAGGGTATCCCACATTGCTTGTATATCGAGCGTTGGTGTGCAAACCCGCCAAGCTCTATCCGACACGTTGTTGACAAAGTCAGCGTTGGAATATCTTGGTCTCATTTTATGAGATTGGACACCTAAGGATTACCGACACGTTGTTGACAAAGTCAAAGTCGGCCTGCACAATCCGCCAAGCTCTTTACCTACTCTCTGTTAGTCCGCGAGGCAGTGCATGGGTGGTAAACCTTGGTCTTTTTAGTTAGGTGTATGTATTTAATCATAAATCTTAAAATTTTATAGAATAAAGAATAAGCGATGATACCCAAACACTTCTTGACCTTATTGATTTGAATAGCCATACATGAGAAAATTAGAATACCACTTTGCAAACTGTGCCAAGCAAACTAAGAATTTATTTCATGGCTGCACTATGTTATCAACCGAACTAACTGGCCAAACTGGAATTTAACATTTGAAAACTTGATTTATATTGAAAATTTGTGACAAGTCGAGGTATCTAAAATAAAATCAACTGATTAGAAATTATTAACTTAATTTGTTGTACCACTTTCCTGAAATAAGTCGTATTGTCATTTTTCGTTTTTATTTTTGCATATGTCCATTGCATTCATGTAGTTTCATTAGAATCATAGCATACTGCATTTGGATTTTGTGGGTAGTATCCGCTGAAAACCCTCACGAGACACCACTCGTCCTACTAGGGACACCTAGAGGTTTAACGGCTTGTTGCATGCGCTCAATGCAATCGTGTTTCCTACGAAAGTGCGACATATCTAGTTAGTTTTTCATTTTCTTTTTTACTCGAGGACGAGTAAAAGATAAGTGTGAGGGTATTTGATTGACATAGAAATGTGTTTATTTTATGCTCTTATATCTTATCTTTTGTATATAAATAAATATTACTTGGGTATTGTTTTGTTACTTTTACAGATATTCCAACCCAGCCCGCATGCAACCAGAAATGTAGAGAAATAGAGTTTAATTTGTTGTGTATTTGCATTTTGAAGAATTGTAGATGAAGGTATCACATCTAGTTGCTGATTGGACAAGAAAAGGATTGATAACAAGGCTTTGCACATCACAAATCAATGAAGAAGTGTCAAGGAAGCAAGAGGAAAAGAGAAAAGGCCCAAATTTGCTTTATTTATCTAAGGCCCATTTATGTTTCTCATTGTAAACTAATTAGTGATGTAATGATCAGGCCCAATTATCATTAGGGTTAGGGTTTGGCTATCTACCCTATATATACCCTTGTAATGGCATTGTAGCCACGATCCTATCCGAAATCTCATTCTATTCTCTTCTTCATTAATAAAACTCATTTTTTTATGCAATTTTCTATTTCTTAGCAACTAGTGTTGTCTACACGATTAGATTCGGTAGAACACTATTTGTATTTTGCATTTCTTTTAATTAGTGATTGACCGTCTGATTAGATTCAGCGGTAATCCTAATTCTATTTCCTGTTGTTGTTTATATTCTGCACTTTTATTTTCTGTATTTTAATCACGTTCATAGGTTAAATTGGATTTGATTAGATTTGAATCCGATTCGTAGTTTCATTGCTTTTCCATTGAAATTGTGATTTGATCGTCGGCTCAGTTAGATCTGTTCTGAATCAAATTACAGTTTTAATTTTGTTTTGTTTTATTTTCAAAATCAACCTCCAAAGTTTCGTCTAACTCGCCCAAGAGGTTAGATAAATAATTTGATTTAATTCACCTCCCTGTGTTCGACCTGTTTGCTACACACCTGTGCGCTTGCAGAATTTTATTACAAATATCGCGCTTGTCTAATTCATAGATTAGCGACGATCACTGCACCAACCGACATTTTACTCAAAAAGTGCGCTGTACACATGTCCAGTTAGCACGGAACGGGTCGTCAGAAGGAAATGAGGGAAGAAGGAAATGAACTAACAAGGAACCTGTAAAATGTCTCACAGCGCATGGACAAAATATAATAATAATATACTTGACATAAAACAGGTGAGACAGTACATAAGCTGGTAACTAAAACCAACATCAACATCAGAGCAGTGGAAATCCAAGTACAGCTTATTACAACTTCCCAAAATTTACTGTCTCTAAAACAAAAGAATGCTAAAGTACAAGATGCACTACTAATGCCCAAGCAGTGATCTTCAACAACACAGGGAGAATACAATATATGTCATACGTGGAAGCCTCCTGCTCGTCTCCGGATCATCTACCCGTGCATCACCAGCTAACCTGTCTCTAGTCTGCTCGTGTGAGCACCCAGAGTAATAAGAGGAGACATAAAACTCTGGGTCAGACATAAAGCCTGGTATGAGCGATAAGCATCTAAACAGAACAATAACAGGTACACTAAACCATACCTGAACCTGGACCTGCAACCAAAGAGTTAGCACTACATACCGTACAATACTCTAAGGTGCCATAACAGATAGTGTAAAGAATACGAGGGTGGGGTGTGTATGTCATAATGGTGGAAAACAAATCAAGCATAACAACCATCCTCACATCTCTCACTCAGTGCGTAAAGCATACAATGTCATTGGTCTATAGCCCCTTTAGTCGTACCTAGGCCACTGTGGCCCTGAATCCGTTCATGTACTCCCTACACATAGTGATTCAAAGCTACAGACATCGACAACCCCTTTGCACACGTCCCGCAGCGAAGCCCAACCATGAAGTGAACTCATCGGTTCCCAGCTGAATCCTGAGCTCTAACTTCCCATATTTGACTACCTTTGCATCTCGGGTTATTGGTCAATACTGGATCGGGTCGGGTTCCCCTTCTAGCCATCGGTTCGGGTCGGGTCCTCTACTTTGAATTGGTTCGGTTCGTGGTCTTCCTCTGGTAACGGTTCGGGTTCACAGCGTTGCATCGGTTCGGGTCGGGTGTCCCACTTCGGGTCGGGTCGGGTTGCCATCTCCCATCCAGTTCGTGCTCCAGCTCCGATCAGTTCCCCTCGTCCTTCGTTTACTCCGATCCGATCCCCCTCCTTTAGCCGATCCCAGTTCAACTAGCATGGCCTTCCTTTTTTCCAGGTCTCTCTAGTGCTAAGTTCCGATCCGATCGAATCCCTTACCCAGTTCACTTATCCGATCCGAGCCCGTTCCTTCGATCCGATCCGAAAACCTGCACTGTTTCCTGAAACTTTTCCAGTAAGTGTTTTACGCCATTCGACGACGTTTTCGACCAATCTAACCATTCTAATTAACCATAAATCATCCCAAACAGTCACAGTAACATAGCAAACTAACCACAAACACCAAAACAATGAATTTACATGTCAAAATGGATCAAATATACCCAAAACCCCATATTTTCCCTTAAGCATGTTTAAGCAAAACTAATCTGTAACACCCCGCGAATTCTATAACTATGAAATTCACAAATTAAAGTATAATTAATCTGAAATCAAAGAACTAAGGGAAACGGGATACGCCATTGCGTTCGTCTCGGAAAAATACGCGAAATAGAGTCCGAGTTTTCGAAAAACGGAGTCCGTATGAAGAAGATATGGCCTTCGGAAGTTTTTAAATTAAGTTTAAAATTCAAACAGAATAAAATAGCTCAGAAAATCAAATTTAAATTCCAAAATGGGGCCCAATGGGCCAGGGCGGAAAAACACCCGCCTAACGCACCCAGGTCGACTGGGCTGTCGACCTGGTCTAGCCAGGTCGATAGGGCTGTCGACAGGGCTGTCGACAGGCATGTCGACCTGGTCCAGAGCCAGGTCGAACCCAGCCCAACCTGGCTGGCCTATTTTATGTTGGTCGATTTTCTGTAGTCTGCTTTGTCATTAGGGCTAGGTGGCAGGCTCTAATTGGTCTCTCCTTAGGATGAATGGCTACGATCAATCCAAGCAACATCAATGGTCCTAATCAGTTCATAACCCCTATAAAAAGGACCCTAGACTCAACCCTAATCTATTCATTCAAAAATAAGAACAAAGCCGCCATGTTGCTGAGGAACGACTAAGAGTAGCCACCAATTGGAGAGAGGATTAGGAGACAAATTCTAAGGCATAAAGCAACTCAATCAAATCAAATCGCATCTTCAAATCCCTAAATTTGAGAATTCGCCACACCATTGTAAGTAGAGTATTATTTTGGTATGAACAAATAATTGTGTTGGTTTGTATACTTGATTTGTGGCGATAAAGTAATTCATATTTGTGCGTTACTATGATTCTTATCGATTTGGAATATTGTATACGTTTGGATATTCTCGAATTATGTTATTCAATTATGAAAAACTACATGCGGTAGTTTTATGCAAGTATACGTTTGGAATATTCGCAAATTATGTAATCCATATTGAAGCTACATGTATGTAGATTGATTAATTGAAATTCATGCAAGTTTGGGGTTTTGCTACTATGCCATCATAATGTGTATTTTTATACAAACATCATTTTTGTGAAGTAATTGGAATAACTTTGGGTTATCATAGTCCATATGAAATTATGTTGAAAATTTGGCACCATGATTTATGTATTAAGACATGCTTTTGTACTAGAAAACCTATTTGCAAACTTATGAATATGACTAGGCTATGATTGATATTTGGCATAATTGAAATCCATGTTAAGTCTATATTGTTTACAAGAATTATATGATGACATATGTGGTACATAGCTAGGTTAGATTCAAAATCCCTTTTTGCAAGTTGCATGACTAAAGTAAAAATCATGATTTCATATTAGAAATATTTATGCCATGTGAATAGATTTAAAATCATGATTAGTTTGAACTATACTTTTGTGTTAGTAACAAAAGTAAACACCTTTGTAAACATATAGTAATCTTATAAACATGAATTGCTTATGTTTGATATTATGCCTAAATATAGGTAGTTAAGCCTATGTGTCGATAATGGTATTCTTAACTTAACTACAAGTTTACATGGTTTGATTCATGTCACTTATGCTTTATGACCAAAGTATATGTTACTACTATGCAAGTACACCAATTTCTATTTTGTAGTCCCAACGTCACATTGCAAGTTCATGCGCTCACATTCCCCCTTTTTGTGTATGTAATCTCGCTTTAAGCCTCCCCTTTTTCTCATGGCTAAGTTGGGCTTAAAAGCCTAAGCCCAACATATATAATAAACGAGCGTATTAAACGGGGGTAAATAACGTTGGGCCAAATTAATTAATAAATGAAAATATAAAAAGGGGCCCAAATTCAAGTATGGGTTGGGCCCATGATTGGTGTAACCTTTACACCATTAACTTAATAATGGGCCGCAAATATTTACATATAAGAAAATAAAGAAGAAAGACAAAATATGTAAATGTAGAACATACGATGTGTTTAACCCGAGGTTGGATTGAGTTGTGATGTAAACCTGCCCGGAACCGCCCGGCTGTCCAGTAGTCACAACAAGACCTATCCAATGTGGGAGGTTAAACAAGGAGCCCAATAAGGACCCGAGGTTAGACTGAGTTGTGGCGTAAGACTGCCCGGAACCAACCGGCAACAGGCAGCCACAACAATACCTGTCTAATGTGAGAGGTCAAGGCTTTAATAAAACAATTAAGGCTGAGTCAGGATTGTTAGGATTAAGTGAACTAAAGACTTAATCAAAATGAAACATGCTAAACTAAACGGACTGGTGGGGGTTAGGTTAGGAAACACTTAACCAACTTAGCATGTTGGCTAGAGATAGAAAACCTAGTAACGGGGGACCCTTTTCAGCAGTAACCCTAGAAGGTGTATCAGGATACCCTGAAACTAGGCAGGGTGGGGCACGATTACTGGGCTGATTGTAAGAGGTCAAATCGACGGCGGGGGTGTAGCAGTGTAGGTTCTAACGGGGTGCGGGCGTGCACACACTCCGGCGCAGAAAAATAAGGCACTGGACACCAGTAGCATACCTGTGCATCCTAGGATTGTGTCGGGCCGCCACCATGGGACTTGATACACCCCATGGTGGGACCAGCATAGGTAACTACAACATCGGGGGCCGTAAGACACATGTAACTATGCGAGTAGGAGCCGATCATCATAGAACGGATCACATGACCCTAATTATGGGGTGCCAGTTGGAAACTAGTTTATATGGGTTCAGAGATTAACACGGGGTACGATAGTATATTCGACCTTAGACAACTTAACCAAGTTATAGTGCTTTCCCACTTCTTGTTTATACTTATCATACCCAGTTCTTTATTCATAGACAGAATAGTACTAGACTTACTCAGGCTTTATGTCTGACTCTACTTTTCTTTCGTCTTCTTTTCTTCCGTTTCCCCCCCAGGTCCACAGGGAGGGAACACTGCAGCTTGACCAGCCTTAACATCCAGCTTGAAGAAGAGAAATGTATTGCTTGGACCTTTTCGTTTGAAACTATGGCTTTGGACAAACTCTATGGGGCTTTTGCAGTTTATCTATGTTTTATTTATGCTTCTTTAAATAATGTAATCAAGACAGATTATGAAAGTGTTATGTTATGTTTTGGAAAAGATGTAAGACAATTATGGTGATGTTGTTGTAGCACGTATTTGCTTTCATGAAATAAAAGTTTGTTGATTTTCCGCTGTTTACAAATATGTGTTCTTATATCTGTCTTGTATATCTGTGACTTATACTCATAAACCTCCACCAAAATTAGGGCATTCCCTTTGAGAGTGACCCTAACGGAGGTGGGGTGTTTCACTTGGTATCAGAGCATAGGTTTACCAGATAAGATAAAAAGTTTTGAAAAAATATTTTCAAAAAGGAAATTTAAAGAAGCATTTTTAAAAGAAAAATATTATATTATTTTTTTTTTAAAAAAAAAGGCAAAGTCCACTCCCCAAAGCCATAGGTACTATCTCTTATCCTTCGTTTTGAATCTATCCTTTTTGTTTCAGCATGTCCGAAGATCTTAACTTGCCAGAAGGGGTACCAATACCTGGTTGGTTTAGACGGTTCTTAGAAGCAAGGGCCACTCAGCCAGGTCCTACCATTCCTCCTCCCCCAGCTGCCGGAAATCATCCAGCTGCAGCGGCACCTTTTCCTCCACCTCCTCCGCGGGGAAACACGTTTGCTAAGATATGTAGAGATTTTAAAGCTATGGGAGGAAAGGATTTCCATGGAACTGAGTCCTTCGTGGCAGCTAGAAATTGGCTGAAAGAAACGGAGGACCTATTCATCATCTTTGAGGTTGAAGATAGACAAAAAGTACAATTGGCAGTGTGGCTATTGAAGGGCGAGGCTTCCTACTGGTGGGAAGTCACTAATGCTGAAAGACCAGTGGAGACATGGGAGGACTTTAGGGCAAGGTTTGAGACTAAATTTCTCTCAGATGCGGAAAGAAGTTTGCAGTTGGAAAAATTCTTATTTCTTAAGCAAGGGGAAAAGACAGTCAGAGAGTATGTGAATCAGTTCGATGAGCTGGCTAGGTTTGGGCTTGACCTAGTCAACACCCCGCATAAGAAGGCTCTCCGTTTCGTCAAAGGGTTGAATGAGCCATTACACAGTTTGGCCATGACCCATATACCCATGGGAGCCACGTATGAAAGATTGGTGCAAATGGCATTGCTGAATGAAGAGGACAAGGGCAAGAAGGAGACAAAAGCAGAAAGCTCTCAAGGGAAGAAAGAGGGCTTGCAGCCTAAGAAGACAGACTTTAAGAAGGGCGGGAAAGGCAACAAAGAGAAAAGGAAGTGCAATTTCTGTGGCAAAGTGGGGCACTTAGTAAAGGACTGCCGGAAAAAGAAGGCCAAGGAGAATGGTGGGTGCTTTTCTTGCGGTGAGACAGGCCACAGGGCTAAGGACTGCCCAAAGAAACGAGGACAGGGGCAGAGGGCTGGATCCACCCCAGGGGCACAGGTTCATGTGCTGGAAGTGCCACCTCTGCAACAGCGAGGTATAAGTACTTCTGTAGAAAGTGTAGTTTATCTTTATGATCACCCCGTTCGCACTTTATTTGATTCTGGCGCATCACACTCCTTTATCTCGTCTGCTTTAGTAGAATCTCTGCACCTAAAAACTAGTATGGTAGAGGACCCCTTAATTGTTTCAAACCCAATTGAGGGCCCAGCTCATTTGTCTATGATCTGTTTGGGATTGAAAATTTCTATTCTAAGTGTAGAATTTCAATGTAGTGCCTTTGTTTTGGGCTTTTCGGGTTATGGTTTGATTTTGGGTATGGATTGGCTATCCAGTAATGGGGCCATCCTTGATTGTGAGAAAAGGGTTGTTAGGCTCCTAACCCAGCTCGGTAATACTTTGGAAATTTCTTGTAATCCCTCGTATGCGGTTATGCTTAGTTATCTTGAATCGCTAGATGCCTCTGTTGAAAATTTGCAATCAGTTAAAGTGGTCCGGGAATATCCGGATGTCTTCGAAGAGGTGAAGGGCTTGCCTCCGAAGCGGGAAATAGACTTCCGCATATATCTTGTAGATAATGCAAAGCCCGTTGCGTTGCCCGTTAGACACATGGCTCCACGAGAAAGGAAAGAGCTCAGTAAACAGATTAAAGAGCTTCTAGAAAACGGGTTCATTAGGAGGAGCATTTCAGAATGGGGCGCTCCGGTGGTGTTCGCTACAAAGGCAGATGGTTCACTCCGTCTATGTGTTGACTATAGGGAGCTCAACAAGCTAACGAAAAAGAATAGGCACCCTCTCCCTAGAATTGACGATTTATTTGACCAGCTTGTAGGAGCGTCTGTTTTCTCCCAGCTCGATTTAGCAACCGGTTTTCATCAGCTAAGGGTGGCTGAAGATAGCATCGATAAAACGGCGTTCAGAACCCCAGACGGCTTCTTTGAATGGCTTGTCATGCCTTTCGGCTTGACAAATGCACCTGCTTACTTCGTGGACCTGATGAGTAGGGTATTTAGAGATTTCCTCAACAAATTCGTAGTGGTCTTCGTAGATGATATCCTTATCTTCTCAAAGAGTGAAGAGGAACATGCTCAGCACTTAAGGGCAATCATGGAAACTTTGCGAGTCCATCAACTAAAAGCCAAATTCTCCAAATGCCACTTTTGGAGAGAAGAGGTGAGGTTCCTTGGGCACATAGTATCCAAACAAGGGTTAGCAGTGGACCCTGCTAAGGTAGTGGCGGTACAAGATTGGAAGACACCAAGGAATGCAACTGAGGTCCGAAGCTTTCTAGGACTAGCAGGTTTCTATCGAAAATTCATAAGGGATTTTGCGAAAATTGTGACACCCCGTATTTTTACACTTTAAAAAGTAAGAAATTTACATACGTATACGATGATACGCAAAGCATATAAACCAGTAAAGCATGAAGATAAAAGATATTCTAGTTATACTTCTAGAATTAAGGTAAACGGGATTCACCATTGCGTTCGTCTCGGAAAAATACGCGAAATAGAGTCCGAATTTTCGAGAATCGGAGTCCGTATGACCCGTTAAAGGCCCAAAGAAGATTTCTGAAAATTTGAAATTCGGAAACAGGTTTGAAAACCAGATCTGGGGCTAGGCGGGAATTTTCCCCGCCTAGGCCATGTCGACAGGGCTGTCGACAGGCCTGTCGACTTGGGCCCAGACCAAGTCGACATCCCTGTCGACATGCCTGTCGACAGGGGGTGGCCGGGCTAATTGGCCTGGTGCACCTGTTTGTCTCACCTGGTCTTGTTCATAGCCTGATTCTGGAAGCTTCCGAGATCTGATGGTCCTAATCTATCCTAGATCTAATCCTATGGCCTAAAACACTCCTAATCCCTATAAAAACACCCCTAAGCCCCCTCCTAAACCCTCATAAATCACTCTCTCCACGAAGTGCTGCCCAAATGCCAAGTGATCATGGCCTCCATCCCCCTTTCCTAAAGCCTAAGCACTCAAATCGGGTCCAAAGCAAGTAGTGCAAGCTAGCTACACCAAATGGAAGGAAGATCAACGTTGCTATGCGGGTTTCATGACGATTCTTCAACAAAGGAGGCACCTTTCTTAGCCAAGATGATTCATGCTTCTTTCCCTAGGCCTAACTATGTAAGTTCTAGCTACTTTTAGATGGAAACGGTAGTTTTGATAATGACATGGGGTAAAATGAGGCTAAACATGATTATGCGAACCTATATGAACCTTACCTTGCCTCTTGTGTTCATGTTTATGGTTTTAGGCCATGTGAGTGACTTAATCATGCCTCTCATGCTATGCATAACCTAGTTTAACTTGCAAGTTTGGATCTTTATGCATGAAATGCTAGCATGAACCTTTAGGAACCATTTTTACTTGTGAAACATTGGCTAAGATTATATTTTGGGGCTTATGCATGTTTATGAACCTAAACCCCTAATGCTAACATGCAAGTTTGTGGCCAAATCCTTTATGACATTATGCATACTTATGGCCCATTTCCTTTTCTTCTCGTGTTATGCATGCTTGCGGCCAAACCATTATGAACTTATGCATGTTTTGAGCCCAACTCTCATGATACTATGCATGTTTGGGGTCATTGTGTAGCATAGTATCTTTACGATGTGACTCGTCCACTCTTGCGTTGGAACACGATTTGGGTTGAGGATAGACAAGCGGGATTATAGCGTGGAAAAACTTAACTTGAAGTTATATGAAAATATGTTAGGTGAGCTAAACTTGGCATGAACCATGGTTTGGGAAAAGGGGTATAAACATGACAACGTGTAACGTTAAATATGACATGTGTTCATACTTGAAAACGTGACTTGAATTTTAATATGGAAGTTGACATGTAAGTATGAAAAAACATAAGCTTGGGAATTTACCTATTAAGTTAGGTCTACCCATTGGGAATTTACCTATTAAGTTAGGTCTACCCAATTGCTTGAAAACTTGACTATGAACATGATACTAGACTGAACATGGAAGTGGCCAACTCGAGGTTGAGTTGAGTTTGCAACGTAAAACTACCCGGAACCGACCGGCCTAACTAGTAGTTGCAAACAATAGGACTCAATGTGAGAAGTTGGTCATGTTGTGCTTGAACCCGAGGTTAGACCAAGTTGTGGTGTAAATCTACCCGGACCCGCCCGACTTAACTAGTAACCACAACAAAGTCTAATGTGAGAGGTTTGGGTGCATTAAATAATTAATGCCACATATTAGGGTTAAGTTAATTTGATTAATGAGGCTTAACCAAATATGACATGGACAAATGGGTTAAGTAATTTGATTAGGCTAATGATACTTAACAAAACATGACGGGGTTGGGTAGGTTAAGTAACTTGATTTGCCTAACGACACTTGACCATCTTTATACGACTAGTGGACGGGATTAAGTTAACTAACACTTAATCAATCCAACACGATAACTTGATAAGGTTAAGTAAATTTTCTTAAGTAACACTTAACCCATCAGGCAAACCCCAATTCGGAGGATTGGGTAAATGACCATGGTTAACAAGGATAAGGGGAAACAAGGCTAAGTGGTAAACCTTAGTTAAGGGAAACTAAGTAATAATCCTTAGTCAAGGAAATTTGGACCATTTCTTAGATAGATTAGTAACCCGATACGTTAGGTCACCGTTTAAGTATGCGTGTAGGAGCAGGCTATCTGATTTAGATAAAGGCTCCAACGAACTGGGTAACGAAGCAGCGGCTTCGGGGAACGTGAGGGTATTCTTGGGATCCCTCTGTGAGCTGCCAGTTCATTATACTAGGCTCATGGGAGGTTGAGGTCTGCGGTAGAAGAACCAAGAATATGCCTTGGTTGCTATGCGAGCGACCTAAAGACTGGGGTGGATAGCAGTGAGTCGACGAATACATAAGGTGCCCGAGATAGCAAGTTCGTCGATCATCTACCATCTTGAGTCAAGCGTGTACGTACGGAAAGGCAGGGAACACCCAACAGACCATAATTGCTATCTAATTATGGGTGAGGTAGGCCGTAGGATGTGGGCTGGCCGGAGTGTAGTTCTCATACAAGATTTTCTCTTGTGTTGCCTTTCGCTAGTTGAGGGAGGGGTCTCGTGGGACCATAGCCACGTGTAGAAAAGCAGACCTTGGCATCTGCATCGGCAGATAGATTAAAAGCTCCCGACCGAGTCCTGTACTTCTTGATTAGCCCTGTGACAGGACTCGGGTGGCACATAGTGATACATGTGCATACAGTCATAGAAAAACGATTGACGATGAATGCGTGGGAAAAAGGGCGTGGTTGAGGGTTAGCGTAATCCCTAGTATCCCTAGGTGGTTGAACCCAAACCGAAATACGAAAACGTGAGATAGGTAAGCATAATCCCTAGCGTTCCTAGGTGGCGTAAGTCCTAGTTGTACAAACAATGGTTCATGTTGAAAGACCTTAGTTAAAGATAGGGGGACAGTCCAAAACGACCTTAAGGGTCATAGAACTACGTTAAAGTGGGACCTCATGGGAAAGCCCGTGCGGTGTACGGCAAGGGACTGAACATATACATGGAAGGAAACGTACGAGTTGAGAGACTTACATTAGGTTAACATGGACCGTTATACGAACTGTTGAGTAAGGGTTATTCATGGTTAACACATGTACGGGGAAAGATACTAGTATGGTAGACATAGAGTATACACAGTTAGAGCTCGGGAATGTTAGATTTGGGGGACACCTTGGGATGTTATACTTGATGAAACCTGACGATGTAATACCTTGTTTTACTTTGACATCGTAGTTTATCTTGACACCTAGGTTTATCTGGGTACGGTAGTTTATCCTATTATCCTGGCTTAGTATCTATCTTGTCATCATCACCATGTTTACTTTCAGTTTATGCATGTCATGTCACCTTTATCTGTTTTTATGCTGGAAGTAGATAGGACTTACCAGTCTTTTGACTGACCCGTTTTGTTTTGCCTCTTTTCTTCCGTTTCCCCCCCCCCCAGGTTACAGGGAGGAAACAGTGCAGTTTAGTTCGGACTTCTTCTGCTTGGATGTCATCATGAATGGCTTGGACTTTCTTGGCTATGGCTACTTTACTGTTTTATTTGGGGAATAATTTATTAAAAAGTCTTTATGCTTCTTTACTATTGCAAGACAGGTTGTGATGTACTCAGATGTAAAAGGCTTTAGACCTTATTTATCCATGTTATGAAAGTTTGATTTTACTTCCGCTATTTATATATGTTCTGTCTTGTGATATTTCTGTGCATGTTTACCAATAATGCCCCTCTAAAGCTAGTGCATTCCTTTGCGAGTGACCCTAGCGGAGGCGGGGTGTTACATTTGGTATCAGAGCAGAAGGTTACTAGACTGGGCAAAAGTTTTTAAAGATCTTCTGAAAAATTATTTGAAAAACCATTTACAAAGAAGCATTTTTCAAGGAAAACTTTGTTTTGAAAGTTATTCCCCAAAAGCCATTAGCAATGTCCTTGTTTTATTAGTTGAATCCTCTTTTCCCTTCTCGCTCCCATCGATAGTCGCGTTGGCTTTGGTTACAAGTAGTTCTAAGTTAGGAAAGTGTTTTCTTTTTGATGGGGGAATAGTTCTCGAGGAAATGGAGTTGAGTTAGGAGGAAGTAAGATAGGGGAAGAATGGCAGAGCAAGCAAAGAAAGAAGGGAAAAAAAAAAAAGAAGGGGGCCAGTCGACAGGGTTGTCGACATACCACCCTGTCGACAGGGCTGTCGACACGACGCGCCTACAGGAAAAAAAAAATATAAGAGCCCGAAGGCCGAGAGCTTCAGCTCATAACCCCCAATTCTCTTCTCCTTTCCTCCCAGCCAAAACCGAAAATTCCCCAACTCCACCACCTCCCATCACCTCGTTTCTCCACCGTTCTTCATAAAATTAAACTCAAATCGAAGCTAGAGACCCTCTCCATCCGGATCTATAGTTCCCCTCTTCCAATTCGTGTTTAAATCGCCATGGCCAATCAACCCAATCCCTACGAGCTTTACCCTCAACTAACCGCGCAAGAGGTCGAGTGGTGTGACGAGCAAACAGGGATAATTGAGCACTACATGCAGCTCGCCACTAGGAATTTGCTTCTAGGCCGACCGGTGAGGTTCGCGGATTTTGCGGGTACCGCCGTGGAAGGTTTGTTTGTTAATGCGGGTCTTATTCATATTCTGGATACGCACACAGCCGAGAGGAGAGGCTACAAGCGTATGGTAAGACTTTTTGATGCTCGTTTGCAAATTGATGTGGATGATAATGGGTTGATAACTTATGATTCATGGGTTAAGGGTACCCATATATTTATGAATGAGGTCCAATTTGGGGAAATTTTGAATATCCGGGGTACGGGACTCGATATAAATGATCTGGAGATGGATGATGTGAATGTGTGGGGAAGGATTTTTTTTAATGGACTGGATAGGCAATGGGATAGTACGCATTTGCGCCCCCTAGCTAGGTTTGTGATTAGGATATTGCAATATAATATTGCGGGGCAGAATCATGGGTTTGACAGAGTCCCAGTAGTTGTTAAGGCCGCTACTTATGCTATTTTTGGGGGCATACAAATAAACTGGGCAAGGACCATCTTACAGCAGTACCAGATCTTTAGGAGAGCAAGGCACTCCAATGTTTGTTTTGGGAACTTATGGACCATAGTTTTTCGCTGGTTCGGGGTGGATTTGCATGATGAGGATTATGTGACACTTTCTAACCATCCCTCTGTTATCATCACTGAAGCTGCACTAGGGAGGATGAATATAGATATGCAAGAGCTGCAAGGGGAGCCACAGCCTATGGAGCATGAGGGATTAGATGAGGAAGAGGATGAAGGTGACGAGGAGGAGGAGCAAGAGGAGGAGCCACATGATGATCAGTTTGGACACTTTGAGGACCCCCATCAGGCACCACAGCATGATGGTGAGCAGGCTGAGGATGGAGCCTGGGCTTATCAGGCCCCGGCACAGGGGGCTCCGGATACAGGTGCCTGGGATCCATGGGCTACTAGGGATCCAGACTGGAGGACTGAGCTGAGATATGTTTCACAGCAGCAGGCTCGCTTGATGAGGAGCCACCAGGATATTTTGAGGTCACAACAGCAGACACTGGAGTCACAGGTAGCCATGGCTCAGACACAGCAGCAGATGCTTCAGGATATGAGTTCCTCTTATGATCAGTTGGGGGCTGGGATGCAAGACCTACAGTTAGAGCTTAGGCAAGGGAACCGACGACAGGAAGAGAGGCTTGATAGCTTAGAGGAGCTCATCCGTAGCTATTTCCATCAGGATTGACCTCTAGCAGTTATCCGTAGGATAGTATTTTATTTTCAGTATTGTTTAGCTGTTCCTTTTGTTGTCTAGTCGTAACGATGTACTAAAACTATCTTAATAAAGTTTGTATGTCGTTTGTTTACGCAATTTGCTGTGTCTAATGTAATTATGAAATATTGAACGATAATGTCTGATAATGAAGAACAATGAAAACAACAAAACGGGATATCTCTCCGTTGCATAAAAATTTAGAAAATTAGATTTTTCTAAATTAATAATGGATGGTAGGATTTTGGATGCTCAAATTGGATGAACTTCACTCTTAATTTATAAGGGTGTGGGAAAATTTGGATGAAACTACTTTTTCAAAATTTTTGCATTCATATAGAACTGCAAGTATATTTAGGATGAGAGCATCATGGTTTAAAAAAAAAGAAATTTTTAAGAAATTGCATTCATATAGGTGGTACCACAAGTTAGGCATACATATTTTTCTACAATGTGATTCACTTTTGCACATGTGCACATGTTTGCAACAATTGGCTGAACACTTCTGGATGCTAATATGGGGACATAAATCCTACTACTATTGAATTTCGGGGACGAAATTCTTTAAGGGTGGGAGGATGTGACACCCCGTATTTTTACACTTTAAAAAGTAAGAAATTTACATACGTATACGATGATACGCAAAGCATATAAACCAGTAAAGCATGAAGATAAAAGATATTCTAGTTATAATTCTAGAATTAAGGTAAACGGGATTCACCATTGCGTTCGTCTCGGAAAAATACGCGAAATAGAGTCCGAATTTTCGAGAATCGGAGTCCGTATGACCCGTTAAAGGCCCAAAGAAGATTTCTGAAAATTTGAAATTCGGAAACAGGTTTGAAAACCAGATCTGGGGCTAGGCGGGAATTTTCCCCGCCTAGGCCATGTCGACAGGGCTGTCGACAGGCCTGTCGACTTGGGCCCAGACCAAGTCGACAGCCCTGTCGACATGCCTGTCGACAGGGGGTGGCCGGGCTAATTGGCCTGGTGCACCTGTTTGTCTCACCTGGTCTTGTTCATAGCCTGATTCTGGAAGCTTCCGAGATCTGATGGTCCTAATCTATCCTAGATCTAATCCTATGGCCTAAAACACTCCTAATCCCTATAAAAACACCCCTAAGCCCCCTCCTAAACCCTCATAAATCACTCTCTCCACGAAGTGCTGCCCAAATGCCAAGTGATCATGGCCTCCATCCCCCTTTCCTAAAGCCTAAGCACTCAAATCGGGTCCAAAGCAAGTAGTGCAAGCTAGCTACACCAAATGGAAGGAAGATCAACGTTGCTATGTGGGTTTCATGACGATTCTTCAACAAAGGAGGCACCTTTCTTAGCCAAGATGATTCATGCTTCTTTCCCTAGGCCTAACTATGTAAGTTCTAGCTACTTTTAGATGGAAACGGTAGTTTTGATAATGACATGGGGTAAAATGAGGCTAAACATGATTATGCGAACCTATATGAACCTTACCTTGCCTCTTGTGTTCATGTTTGTGGTTTTAGGCCATGTGAGTGACTTAATCATGCCTCTCATGCTATGCATAACCTAGTTTAACTTGCAAGTTTGGATCTTTATGCATGAAATGCTAGCATGAACCTTTAGGAACCATTTTTACTTGTGAAACATTGGCTAAGATTATATTTTGGGGCTTATGCATGTTTATGAACCTAAACCCCTAATGCTAACATGCAAGTTTGTGGCCAAATCCTTTATGACATTATGCATACTTATGGCCCATTTCCTTTTCTTCTCGTGTTATGCATGCTTGCGGCCAAACCATTATGAACTTATGCATGTTTTGAGCCCAACTCTCATGATACTATGCATGTTTGGGGTCATTGTGTAGCATAGTATCTTTACGATGTGACTCGTCCACTCTTGCGTTGGAACACGATTTGGGTTGAGGATAGACAAGCGGGATTATAGCGTGGAAAAACTTAACTTGAAGTTATATGAAAATATGTTAGGTGAGCTAAACTTGGCATGAACCATGGTTTGGGAAAAGGGGTATAAACATGACAACGTGTAACGTTAAATATGACATGTGTTCATACTTGAAAACGTGACTTGAATTTTAATATGGAAGTTGACATGTAAGTATGAAAAAACATAAGCTTGGGAATTTACCTATTAAGTTAGGTCTACCCATTGGGAATTTACCTATTAAGTTAGGTCTACCCAATTGCTTGAAAACTTGACTATGAACATGATACTAGACTGGACATGGAAGTGGCCAACTCGAGGTTGGGTTGAGTTTGCAACGTAAAACTACCCGGAACCGACCGGCCTAACTAGTAGTTGCAAACAATAGGACTCAATGTGAGAAGTTGGTCATGTTGTGCTTGAACCCGAGGTTAGACCAGGTTGTGGTGTAAATCTACCCGGACCCGCCCGGCTTAACTAGTAACCACAACAAAGTCTAATGTGAGAGGTTGGGGTGCATTAAATAATTAATGCCACATATTAGGGTTAAGTTAATTTGATTAATGAGGCTTAACCAAATATGACATGGACAAATGGGTTAAGTAATTTGATTAGGCTAATGATACTTAACAAAACATGACGGGGTTGGGTAGGTTAAGTAACTTGATTTGCCTAACGACACTTGACCATCTTTATACGACTAGTGGACGGGATTAAGTTAACTAACACTTAATCAATCCAACACGATAACTTGATAAGGTTAAGTAAATTTTCTTAAGTAACACTTAACCCATCAGGCAAACCCCAATTCGAAGGATTGGGTAAATGACCATGGTTAACAAGGATAAGGGGAAACAAGGCTAAGTGGTAAACCTTAGTTAAGGGAAACTAAGTAATAATCCTTAGTCAAGGAAATTTGGACCATTTCTTAGATAGATTAGTAACCCGATACGTTAGGTCACCGTTTAAGTATGCGTGTAGGAGCAGGCTATCTGATTTAGATAAAGGCTCCAACGAACTGGGTAACGAAGCAGCGGCTTCGGGGAACGTGAGGGTATTCTTGGGATCCCTCTGTGAGCTGCCAGGTCATTATACTAGGCTCATGGGAGGTTGAGGTCTGCGGTAGAAGAACCAAGAATATGCCTTGGCTGCTATGCGAGCGACCTAAAGACTGGGGTGGATAGCAGTGAGTCGACGAATACATAAGGTGCCCGAGATAGCAAGTTCGTCGATCATCTACCATCTTGAGTCAAGCGTGTACGTACGGAAAGGCAGGGAACACCCAACAGACCATAATTGCTATCTAATTATGGGTGAGGTAGGCCGTAGGATGTGGGCTGGCCGGAGTGTAGTTCTCATACAAGATTTTCTCTTGTGTTGCCTTTCGCTAGTTGAGGGAGGGGTCTCGTGGGACCATAGCCACGTGTAGAAAAGCAGACCTTGGCATCTGCATCGGCAGATAGATTAAAAGCTCCCGACCGAGTCCTGTACTTCTTGATTAGCCCTATGACAGGACTCGGGTGGCACATAGTGATACATGTGCATACAGTCATAGAAAAACGATTGACGATGAATGCGTGGGAAAAAGGGCGTGGTTGAGGGTTAGCGTAATCCCTAGTATCCCTAGGTGGTTGAACCCAAACCGAAATACGAAAACGTGAGATAGGTAAGCATAATCCCTAGCGGTCCTAGGTGGCGTAAGTCCTAGTTGTACAAACAATGGTTCATGTTGAAAGACCTTTGTTAAAGATAGGGGGACAGTCCAAAACGACCTTAAGGGTCATAGAACTACGTTAAAGTGGGACCTCATGGGAAAGCCCGTGCGGTGTACGGCAAGGGACTGAACATATACATGGAAGGAAACGTACGAGTTGAGAGACTTACATTAGGTTAACATGGACCGTTATACGAACTGTTGAGTAAGGGTTATTCATGGTTAACACATGTACGGGGAAAGATACTAGTATGGTAGACATAGAGTATACACAGTTAGAGCTCGGGAATGTTAGATTTGGGGGACACCTTGGGATGTTATACTTGATGAAACCTGACGATGTAATACCTTGTTTTACTTTGACATCGTAGTTTATCTTGACACCTAGGTTTATCTGGGTACGGTAGTTTATCCTATTATCCTGGCTTAGTATCTATCTTGTCATCATCACCATGTTTACTTTCAGTTTATGCATGTCATGTCACCTTTATCTGTTTTTATGCTGGAAGTAGATAGGACTTACCAGTCTTTTGACTGACCCGTTTTGTTTCGCCTCTTTTCTTCCGTTTCCCCCCCAGGTTGCAGGGAGGAAACAGTGCAGTTTAGTTCGGACTTCTTCTGCTTGGATGTCATCATGAATGGCTTGGACTTTCTTGGCTATGGCTACTTTACTGTTTTATTTGGGGAATAATTTATTAAAAAGTCTTTATGCTTCTTTACTATTGCAAGACAGGTTTTGATGTACTCAGATGTAAAAGGCTTTAGACCTTATTTATCCATGTTATGAAAGTTTGATTTTACTTCCGCTATTTATATATGTTCTGTCTTGTGATATTTCTGTGCATGTTTACCAATAATGCCCCTCTAAAGCTAGTGCATTCCTTTGCGAGTGACCCTAGCGGAGGCGGGGTGTTACAAAAATCTCAGCTCCGCTCACGAAATTGACTAAGAAGAATCTAGTGTTCAATTGGGACTTGGATTGCGAGTTTGCTTTCCAACGACTGAAAAGGGCTCTCACAACAGCCCCAGTTTTGACGCTGCCAGATGGGAGCAAGATGTTCACTGTTTATACGGATGCATGTGGGATAGGGCTAGGCGCCGTCTTAATGCAAGAAGGAAGGGTAGTAGCTTATGGCGGGAGGCAGTTGAAAGTACACGAAAAGAACTACCCAACCCACGATCTCGAGTTAGCTGCCATCGTCTTTGCACTCAAGTCTTGGCGACACTATCTCCTAGGTGAGAAGTTCGAACTTTACACTGACCATAAATCGTTGAAATATCTTTTCTCGCAGAAGGATCTTAACTTGAGGCAACAAAGATGGATGGAGTTTCTTGCCTCGTACGATTTCGAAATCTCCTACACTCCGGGCAAAGGCAACGTAGTGGCAGACGCGTTGAACCGAAAGAAATTGACCCTAAGCCCGTTGTTTGTTCAAAGACAAAGCCTAGAGTTTATAGCCAGCTTCGACTTTAGGCCTTCCTCCGATTTTGTACCAGGCTTGCTAGCATCTCTCGAAGTGCGCCCAACTTTAGTGGATTCAGTAGGGACAGCATAACGCGAAGACCCTCAGCTTGTGGAAACAATTGATAGGCTAATTAGGGGTGAGACTTCAAGTCACCTCAACAGATACTCCATCGACGATAAGGGTTTGCTAAGGCGAGACGGAAGACTATGCGTCCCACAGACAAAAGATTTAATAAAGAAGGTTCTCGAGGAAGCACATCACTCCAAGATGACGATACACCCAGGCGGAGATAAAATGTACAAAGATATAAAAAGGACTTTCTTCTGGAACGGCATGAAAAAGGACGTGGCAGAATTCGTTTCTAAGTGCATGGTGTGCCAACAGGTTAAGGCGGAACAGAAAAAGCCTGGCGGACTGCTACATCCTCTGGAGGTCCCGCAGTGGAAGTGGGATAGCATCTCAATGGACTTCATCGATGGGCTGCCTAGGTCTAGGAGAGGCAACACTAGCATTTGGGTAATAGTGGATAGGCTTACTAAAAGCGCCCACTTTTTACCTGTCAAAAGTAAAAGAACTGCCTCATCCCTAGCATCACTTTACCTCAAGGAAATCGTTCGACTCCATGGAATACCATCTAGCATTGTTAGTGACCGAGACCCCATCTTCACCAGTGAGTTTTGGCGGAGTCTGCAAGAAGCAGTAGGAACGCAGTTATGCTTGAGCACAGCCTATCATCCCCAAACCGACGGCCAAACAGAGAGAGTGAACAGAGTTTTGGAAGACCTTTAAAGGCTATGCGTCCTTGACTTCGGAGGGACTTGGGAAGACCACCTTCCTTTGGTGGAATTTGCCTACAACAACAGCTATCAAGCAACCATCGGAATGGCGCCCTTCGAAGCTTTATATGGAAGACCGTGCCGATCGCCCACTTGTTGGTGGGAGTCTACTGATAAGCTCATACTTGGACCAGATATGATCCGAGAGACTTCAGAGAAAGTAGACTTAATACGAAGAAGGATGAAGACGGCCCAAGACAGACAAAAGTCCTATGCCGACAAGAGAAGGACCGACCTTGAATTTGAGGTTGGAGACAGAGTTTTTCTCAAGGTATCACCACTAAGAAACGTTGTTCGTTTTGGAACCACAGGAAAGCTAGCACCAAGGTTCGTAGGGCCATTCCCTATCATCGAGAAAATTGGGAAAATGGCCTATAGATTAGAGCTACCCGAGAAATTGGCCGGAGTTCACAACGTTTTTCACGTTTCACATCTCCGAAAATGTCTACATGAGTCTGCTGAAGTGGTAGAGCCAAATATCCTCGAAGAGGCCGAAGTGGAGCGCGAAGCAACCATAAGAAAAGTTCCAACCCGCATATTAGGAACGGAAGTGAAGAAGCTACGCAACCGCGAAGTCAAGCTCGTCAAAGTTCAGTGGAGCGACGCCGAGGGAGACGCGACTTGGGAAACTGAAGCTAGAATACGCACTGCCTACCCTTTTCTATTCGAGGGTACATCCTTGATCTTTCCTTTTCCTTAAGTTGCGCTTTTATCTATCTTTTTAGGTATATTTCCTCGACCTTATCTTTTAGGTAGAAACCCTTTTGGATGGAAACATGTAATTGAAACATGTTATGGATGATGGTTGCAAGTGGTTGCAAGTGATTGCTTGTGGTTGCTCGTGGTTGCATATACACACACAATCTAGGGTTTAGATCGGCTCAGTCACTTCATATTGCATATGCATATATGTTTGCATTCATATATGGTTGAACTCTAATGTGTTGTCATGTGGATGCTGCATTTGTATTGAATGATTGTGCACTCATGTAGAATCAAGAATAGGAAGATTTGCATACATAATGGATTCATGGCACTTACATAATTCGCATTAAGGAGGTCAACTGAATCAGTAGACCGCCTGATTTTGCATTAGATAAGTACATGTACACACACACTTCGCATATGATCATGAAGCATTAGAAGTCTTTTAAGGACAATGGATGCTCGTGTTTGTTGGATGAGTAGATGGATGATTGGATGTTAGGATATACATTCCTCCTAACTTGAAGATTTCGGGGACGAAATCCTTTTAAGTGGGGGAGAATGTAACACCCCGCGAATTCTATAACTATGAAATTCACAAATTAAAGTATAATTAATCTGAAATCAAAGAACTAAGGGAAACGGGATACGCCATTGCGTTCGTCTCGGAAAAATACGCGAAATAGAGTCCGAGTTTTCGAAAAAAGGAGTCCGTATGAAGAAGATATGGCCTTCGGAAGTTTTTAAATTAAGTTTAAAATTCAAACAGAATAAAATAGCTCAGAAAATCAAATTTAAATTCCAAAATGGGGCCCAATGGGCCAGGGCGGAAAAACACCCGCCTAACGCACCCAGGTCGACTGGGCTGTCGACCTGGTCTAGCCAGGTCGACAGGGCTGTCGACAGGGCTGTCGACAGGCATGTCGACCTGGTCCAGAGCCAGGTCGAACCCAGCCCAACCTGGCTGGCCTATTTTATGTTGGTCGATTTTCTGTAGTCTGCTTTGTCATTAGGGCTAGGTGGCAGGCTCTAATTGGTCTCTCCTTAGGATGAATGGCTACGATCAATCCAAGCAACATCAATGGTCCTAATCAGTTCATAACCCCTATAAAAAGGACCCTAGACTCAACCCTAATCTATTCATTCAAAAATAAGAACAAAGCCGCCATGTTGCTGAGGAACGACTAAGAGTAGCCACCAATTGGAGAGAGGATTAGGAGACAAATTCTAAGGCATAAAGCAACTCAATCAAATCAAATCGCATCTTTAAATCCCTAAATTTGAGAATTCGCCACACCATTGTAAGTAGAGTATTATTTTGGTATGAACAAATAATTGTGTTGGTTTGTATACTTGATTTGTGGCGATAAAGTAATTCATATTTGTGCGTTACTATGATTCTTATCGATTTGGAATATTGTATACGTTTGGATATTCTCGAATTATGTTATTCAATTATGAAAAACTACATGCGGTAGTTTTATGCAAGTATACGTTTGGAATATTCGCAAATTATGTAATCCATATTGAAGCTACATGTATGTAGATTGATTAATTGAAATTCATGCAAGTTTGGGGTTTTGCTACTATGCCATCATAATGTGTATTTTTATACAAACATCATTTTTGTGAAGTAATTGGAATAACTTTGGGTTATCATAGTCCATATGAAATTATGTTGAAAATTTGGCACCATGATTTATGTATTAAGACATGCTTTTGTACTAGAAAACCTATTTGCAAACTTATGAATATGACTAGGCTATGATTGATATTTGGCATAATTGAAATCCATGTTAAGTCTATATTGTTTACAAGAATTATATGATGACATATGTGGTACATAGCTAGGTTAGATTCAAAATCCCTTTTTGCAAGTTGCATGACTAAAGTAAAAATCATGATTTCATATTAGAAATATTTATGCCATGTGAATAGATTTAAAATCATGATTAGTTTGAACTATACTTTTGTGTTAGTAACAAAAGTAAACACCTTTGTAAACATATAGTAATCTTATAAACATGAATTGCTTATGTTTGATATTATGCCTAAATATAGGTAGTTAAGCCTATGTGTCGATAATGGTATTCTTAACTTAACTACAAGTTTACATGGTTTGATTCATGTCACTTATGCTTTATGACCAAAGTATATGTTACTACTATGCAAGTACACCAATTTCTATTTTGTAGTCCCAACGTCACATTGCAAGTTCATGCGCTCACATTCCCCCTTTTTGTGTATGTAATCTCGCTTTAAGCCTCCCCTTTTTCTCATGGCTAAGTTGGGCTTAAAAGCCTAAGCCCAACATATATAATAAACGAGCGTATTAAACGGGGGTAAATAACGTTGGGCCAAATTAATTAATAAATGAAAATATAAAAAGGGGCCCAAATTCAAGTATGGGTTGGGCCCATGATTGGTGTAACCTTTACACCATTAACTTAATAATGGGCCGCAAATATTTACATATAAGAAAATAAAGAAGAAAGACAAAATATGTAAATGTAGAACATACGATGTGTTTAACCCGAGGTTGGATTGAGTTGTGATGTAAACCTGCCCGGAACCGCCCGGCTGTCCAGTAGTCACAACAAGACCTATCCAATGTGGGAGGTTAAACATGGAGCCCAATAAGGACCCGAGGTTAGACTGAGTTGTGGCGTAAGACTGCCCGGAACCAACCGGCAACAGGCAGCCACAACAATACCTGTCTAATGTGAGAGGTCAAGGCTTTAATAAGACAATTAAGGCTGAGTCAGGATTGTTAGGATTAAGTGAACTAAAGACTTAATCAAAATGAAACATGCTAAACTAAACGGACTGGTGGGGGTTAGGTTAGGAAACACTTAACCAACTTAGCATGTTGGCTAGAGATAGAAAACCTAGTAACGGGGGACCCTTTTCAGCAGTAACCCTAGAAGGTGTATCAGGATACCCTGAAACTAGGCAGGGTGGGGCACGATTACTGGGCTGATTGTAAGAGGTCAAATCGACGGCGGGGGTGTAGCAGTGTAGGTTCTAACGGGGTGCGGGCGTGCACACACTCCGGCGCAGAAAAATAAGGCACTGGACACCAGTAGCATACCTGTGCATCCTAGGATTGTGTCGGGCCGCCACCATGGGACTTGATACACCCCATGGTGGGACCAGCATAGGTAACTACAACATCGGGGGCCGTAAGACACATGTAACTATGCGAGTAGGAGCCGATCATCATAGAACGGATCACATGACCCTAATTATGGGGTGCCAGTTGGAAACTAGTTTATATGGGTTCAGAGATTAACATGGGGTACGATAGTATATTCGACCCTAGACAACTTAACCAAGTTATAGTGCTTTCCCACTTCTTGTTTATACTTATCATACCCAGTTCTTTATTCATAGACAGAATAGTACTAGACTTACTCAGGCTTTATGTCTGACTCTACTTTTCTTTCGTCTTCTTTTCTTCCGTTTCCCCCCCCCCCCCAGGTCCACAGGGAGGGAACACTGCAGCTTGACCAGCCTTAACATCCAGCTTGAAGAAGAGAAATGTATTTCTTGGACCTTTTCGTTTGAAACTATGGCTTTGGACAAACTCTATGGGGCTTTTGCAGTTTATCTATGTTTTATTTATGCTTCTTTAAATAATGTAATCAAGACAGATTATGAAAGTGTTATGTTATGTTTTGGAAAAGATGTAAGACAATTATGGTGATGTTGTTGTAGCACGTATTTGCTTTCATGAAATAAAAGTTTGTTGATTTTCCGCTGTTTACAAATATGTGTTCTTATATCTGTATTGTATATCTGTGACTTATACTCATAAACCTCCACCAAAATTAGGGCATTCCCTTTGAGAGTGACCCTAACGGAGGTGGGGTGTTTCATAATCCTAGGGTTAACAAAACTTAAACAAATTAAACCAAATTTCTACCAGGGGCATAAAATATTATTTTCGAATTTATAGATATTTTTCCAAAATTTATTATTGTATAAATTCGCTAATCTTCACTAATTACCCTTAATTAACCGTAATTAGTGCGAACACTATGCAAATCACTTATCTTAGCCACAAATAAAATCGTCAGAACTGAAACCTCGCTGATTTGGGTGAATACTGATGTCTAACAGCAGCTCCAACCTTGCTTTCGTGTTTTCTCTCCTTAATTTGATGTAGAATAAGCAAAAACTTGATTAGAAAGTGATTTGGGGATGTTTCTAGATGTTGGCGACCATTGTTAGGGTTCAAGAATGAAAGTGGCGGATGGAAAATGAGGATAAGATCGTTCTCTAACTAATTTCAGCCTCCTCATAACCCTAATCCCGAAATTCCTCATTGGGCCTAGCGGTTAATCACCCAGTTAAGCCCAATTAAGCTGTTTTTCACTATCTGAAACTTGTTTCAGCCATATCTCCTAAACGGTGAGTCCGTTTGGCTAATGTGACTACTCTACGGAATTGTAAACCATCATTCGGAGCCAATGGAAGTGGTTTCAGGTCAAAATTCCTTTCCAGTCAAAAGTTATGGCCAAAACAGTACCAACTAGGGGTAAAATGGTCATTTAAAAATCGACAAAAATTATGAACATGGGAAATGACCCCAATAGTCGTCTCCCAAAGTTACATGACCATACGACTTCATATGTGAAAGAAATAAATATTCTACGATCCTATGATGCGTAGAATGCGGATCGTTACACATACCCGAGGTGATGCATCAAATTCTTTAGACAACAGGAAAAGCAACAATCAGAATGAAAGTACAAGAATTGACAACATTCAAGATAGTAATTGGTATCCTGATTCAGGGGCTAAAAATCATATACAAATAATCTCGACAATCTTAATTAAGGAAATAGGGAGTATAGAGGTAAATAGTCGATAAGCATGGGCAGTGGTAAATGCATTAATATTTCTCATACTGGCAGTAGTATTATTCAAGGAAAAAGGCAATTATTTTTACATAATCTACTTAGAGTGCCAAAGATCAAAAAGAATTTCATAGTGTATCACAATTTGCTACAGACAATAATTTATATTTTGAGTTCCCTCCTAAATACTATCTTGTTAAATATATTCTAACTAATGAAATTTTACTATAGGGTGATGATGTAAATGGACTATACAAGTTCAGAATCAATGCAAGAGAAAATCTTGTAGTCCAGAACTCATGTTACACCTCTGTGGTCCAAAATAGTTGTAACAATACAATTGCTTTTGATATTTGGCACTACAAACTTGACCACCTTAGTGTAAAGATAATGAAAAGCATATTCAGTGGAAATAATATTAACTGTAATGATGTTTCTTTGCCTTACATTTGTACCTACTTTTAGATGGGGAAAAATCATAAGTTGTCATTCAATGACTCCTTGGCTAAGTACTCCAAAACATTTGATCTTGTTGCATCTGATTTATGGGGACCTGCCCCAATATGTACTGATTACGGTTACAAATATTACATTTCTTTTGTAGACACACACAAAAGATATACATGGATATATTTCTGAAATCAAAGTCTGACGCACATGACACCACTATTATATACATAAATATGATTGAAAATCAGTTTAATACCAAAGTTAAAGTCATGCAATCAGATGGTGGATCTGAATTTAAAATCTTGGACATTTATTTTAAGGATAAAGGAGTCATTCATAGGATTACTTGTCCATATACTTCTGAGCAGACTGGATTAGTCGAGAGAAAGAATAGACATATAGTTGAAACTGGTTTAACATTATTAGCACATGTCCCTTTACCAATCAAGTGGCCAGAGTCATTCAACACTCTTGTTTATCTAATTAATAGAATGCCAACAAAAACGTTGAATGATATCAGTTCATTAGAAGTTTTATATAATGTGAAACCAGACTACTCTAGCTAAAAACTTTAGAATGTTTATGCTTTCCCTATATTAGACCATATAATTCAAATAAGTTAAATTTCAGATCTAAATCTTTTACTTTTTTAGGCTATGCTGTTAGACAAAAAGGTTATAGATGTATTGATGAAAATGGAAGAATTTTCATCAGTAGACATGTGATATTCAATGAGAATATCTTTGCATACAGCAACAATAGTAATAAAACATCAAACAAAGTGTATAATGACAAAACAGATATACCTAAGATTCCAATATATGGTGATACTCTGCCTCCCCTCATGAGCAGAATGACTGCTAATGCTCATATTATTAATAATATGACTGATAATCAGTATATTGCCAATAATCATGAACCATCCAGCCTTGCCAGTCCTGTGCATGAAGAAAATGAAAAAAAAAATTATGAGCACAATCAAAGCTACCAGGACAATGCTACAAGTACTGAAGGTTCTGAAAGTATAGTACCTGAAGAAGGAACAACCATGATTAGCAATCTCCTGATCCTCCTGAAATAACTGGTCACCCTATGATAACAAGAGTGGAATATTCAAGCCAAAGATATATATTGCAATAACCAGTGATGATGAGCCATGTACTTTTGAGCATGAAATTAAATCCAAGCACTGGAAAGCTTCCATGGATGATGAGTACAATGCACTTATCAACAACAAAACATGGGAGTTAGTCAAAAAACCAGACAATAAAAACCTGATTGGTTACAAATGGGCATATAGGATCAAGAAAAATCTTGATGGTACAGTAGGTAGATACAAAGCAAGACTCATGGCTAAAGGATACACCCAAGAGTATGGATTTGACTACAGTGAATTTTTTTTCACCAGTAGTCAAACCAGCAACAATTAGACTAGTATTCACTATTGCATTAAATAGTCATTGGAATATATTTCATCTTGATGTGAATAATGCCTTTTTAAATGGAGTTTTGCCGGAAGAGATCCACATGATGCAGCCACAGGGATATGTCAAAGAACCATAACATGTGTGCAAACTTCAAAAAGCAATATATGTTTTGAAACAGTCCCCAAGGGTCTAGTTTGAAAGACGAAAATCACCACAAACCAGTTTGGGTTATCAATATGCAAAATCAGACAACTCTCTCTTCTTTAAAATTCATAACAGTACTACTATATATGTTCTGATATACATTAATGACCTTATTGTAACAGTTAATGACAAAGCTAAAGAGAACAAGCTAACTCAATATTTAAATAAGGAGTTTTCCATCAAAAAATCTTGGCTAAATTACATACTTTCTGGGTATAGAAGTGCACAGAAAATCGGAAGCAGAAATAACATTATGCCAAAAGAAATACATAACTGAATTACTGATTAAAACAAATGATGGAGGCTAAAGCTCAACGAATCCCAATGATATTTAATCAACGTTATTCCAAAAACAGGGTAGAAGCCATGAATAATATTAAACAATATAGAAGTGTTATGGGTGCACTACAATATGCAACTATAACACGTCCAGATATTGCATTCATTGTTAACAAAGTCTCTCAATTTTTTCAGGAACCAAAAGAAGAACACTGGAAAGAAGTAAAGAGGATACCAAGGTACCTAAATGGCACAATTGACTATGGGCTTACATTCAGAGGGGGAAAGGAGCTAAGCATTACAGGATATACAGACTTAGATTGGGCAACAGACCCAGATGACAGGAAATCCGTTACTAGCTGTGCAGTTAAAGCGCTTAGCGGTTCTATAGCGGCAGAGGTGCAAAAAGGTGTAGCGGGGATAAAGCGGTGAAATAGCAGGGATATAACGGAGGCACAAAAAGGTTCATTAAATGTAAAACCAGATACTTGAAAATTAATTAATCATCTTTCTCACATTATATGCGTACAAGAAACTAATATTAATTGATCTTATATAAGAATATCACGGAATGTCATAGTTTTCATGCTAAATTTGATGTGTGTAATTGATTGTTACCATATATTAGGCACTTATGCCTTAAATTTATCCCTATACGCTAACTTTACTATAAAAAAAATTAAAATGAAAACCAGTCAAATCAAGCTCTATATATTAGCATTTCTAAAGAGGACGCTAAAAAGCCTTGATTTAGCGGATGCAGTGGAAAATAGCGGGGCTAGAAGCAGATCTAATGTTCATCAGCGCTAAACTGAAGTAGCATAGCGGTTGAAGAGTGCTATAGGCTATAGCGGGGATATTGCGTGGCTTTAGCGGGGCTTTAACTGCATAGGCACTGGGTATTGCATTTTTTTTTGGAAACAACCCTATTCCATGGAGTTTAAAGAAGCAATCCACTATTTCAAAATCAAGTGCAGAGGCAGAATACATAAGCATTGCAAGTGCCACTGCCGAAATAGTATGGCTACAATTTATACTAAAAGAGCTAAAACTTTAAATAATACCAAAGCAACTATATGGTGTGACAATCAGAGTTCTATATACATGTCATCAAATCCAATTCAACATGCCAGAACGAAGCATATAGAGATAGACATCTATTTCATAAGAGAATATGTAAGAGATGGAAAGCTTCAAGTTAATTTCATACCGTCTTACCATCAGAAGGCTGATATCCTCACCAAGGCACTGTCAGTGAAGAACTACACCAGATTACGTGATGAACTGAAGATCCAGAAGTTAATCACTCGTGAAGCTCCAGCCAACACGCATCAGCAGTCAAATCCGCCACTAACAGAAGAGCTGAACTCCAAATTCAAACATCAAAGCCTCAACTTGAATGACTCACAAGCCCTAAAGCTCACAAATGAAAATCATAGATGAATCAGTTCGAGTTTGCTTCAATACAATGAATGGAGGCCGACACAGCAAAAATACCGACTTTATCTTCATATAGCAAATCTCGAAGCAGTAACCCTAACCCTAGATTTGAGAGGGGGTATTAGAAAATAAAGTTGGCTAATACAAATGCTTTGAAGGGTTTATGTCTTGTGGAACTATTATTTAATATATAGAACATGGGCTGATGTATATATGTGCTCAACAAGGCCCACACGTTATTTCCTTTATTTTCTTTTGACTGTTGTATTTGCACCTATATATATGGTGCCAACGTACACTAAAAATTATCAATCAAATTAGACAATTCCTCTCCACATTATTACAATTCACTTGTCTGCTAATTATAATTTTTGTTCAAACCTTAATAGTCAGTTTGTTTTGCTAGGTTTTTTTGTGTTTTTCCTTTGTTTTTTCTTCTATGTTTTCTTTGATGTATCGATACGCTAGTTTCTATCTTTTCATTTGCATGTGCAGATAGTGTGTCTAACATGTCCTGTTTTTGTTTGTAAATATTTATGTATCAATAAAATGATAGTGGAAGATTCAACCCCATCCACCATGCCAAAAAATAGCTACTCCTTGTCTTCATTTTTGCTTGCTTTATATCTTTATTCCTTTCACTTTAAAGCCATTTAAATGTCATATAAGTGTATAAGAAATAATGGAATAAAAGAGGGCAGGAAGATAAGTCAAAGTATGTATCAAAGAAAGGGGAAGTGCAGACTTTTCTAAAATAAAAAAGCAGTGAGTCTAAATCTTGATTTAAATTTGTTCACTTGATTTAAAATCATAAAAACAAGGTTAGTTAGTTGTTTGAGTATATTATTTAATGTAATTGGGGTACAAGTGATGTATCTTTTGTTTTGTATAGCCAGTAGGAGGATATAGAGAACCATGGCCAAAGCCTGTGGTTAAAAGGGGTAACTAGGGTTAAAATTTTAGCAGTTAGAGGTATAGTTTTATGGATTGGTATAGTGTATTGTTTTTAGATTGTCAAGGGGCAGCTAGCGCCCGGTTTTGGTGTAACTCCATCTGTGGAGGAAACTTGTGACATTATGTCACTTCTGCGTCTAATAGGTCGGAATTGAAGTAGAGGCCTTGATGTTAGGGTAATGATGCTCGACAAGTAGAGGAGGTAATGGAGAGTTAGGTGGTTGTGGCAAAAAGGTATTTCAGTGGTTAGGTGTAAGTACCAAATGCACGTGTGCACTATATTTTCGGTACATGTTTTGGAATAAAAGAGAACATGGGAAAGTGGATGGGTAGTGGGCCGGATTCTATGATATTGGTGTTGGGCCAACTTGTTGAAGCTTGGGTGAGATGCTCTTTTAATTATTAGTACAATATAATTGTTATATAATACCGTGTTGAAATTAAAAGTAACATATCTTGCTTGTTTTAACTTCAATTTACAAATCGGTATTTGAATTGAGTTTGCAACAATGAACACAACTTTATAGTGAAGTTGTAACTAGTTTTGGTTAAATAGAAAATTATGACATTTTAAAATGGATAGGTTTATAATGACATAATTTTTAATAATAGCGTCGTTTGAAATTGCACACCTTAATCTGTGTTGTTTATTTGGCAAAATAAAATACTTTTAAGATAATTGAAATAACATAGATCATTGTTGACATTTATTGACCTGAAAAACTCATTCTATGCTTCCTAAGTAATGATTTAAATTGTACGATTTATTGTTATCAGTATTGATTGATATAGATTAATAGTTAATTAATTATTGATTATAAACTGTGGGGTTCTAGAACCTTTACAATTTTGCCATATTGTTTGTGACATTGACACATGAACCCTTTTAGATGTTGAAATTTATGGTAAATTATTTAAGTACCATTGCGATCGTTAAACCCCTAAATTGAGATTGTTTTTTAGGTTGTTAAAATTCTTAAACAAAACTGATTTAATTGATAAAATATCCATCTAGGAATGTTTAAAGTGTTCTTATCAAAGATTTGAAGCACTGATTAGGTGATAGTTTAAATGGTTTAAATTGATTCAATTATTGAGATTTATCTTACTAATTAAGCTTCAAAGTTATTTATTGTTCATTAATAATGTCCTAAACTTAAGAAATTGCTTATTAATGACATTTTGATGTACTAATTACCTAGTATTGATGTTTTAAATGTTATTCAGTACTCAAGTTTAATTAAGTAGTTAATTACGATAATTATAATTAATTAAATTTTAATTATTGTTTAATGGTTTAATAAAGGATAAATTGTTATTATTAAATTATTTGATTAAGGTTTAACATTTACTAATCATTTAAAAATATTTTTAAATACTTATTTAATTCTTAATAATGTTTTTAATTATTATTTATTTAATAATGATTATTTTGGTTTTAAATTATTTATTAAAAACTAGCTATTATTAAATTAAAGGTTAATTAAGTATTTATTTATTTATTTATTTATTTTAAGTATTAATAATTATTTAATTATTAATTATAATTTAGTTAATAATTGTTTAATATTTTTATGATTATGTTTTATAGGTGATTAAATTGATTTCATTTTTGTAAATGATCATTTTATTTTTATTTATTTATTAATTAATGAGGTTTTATAGTTAATGGATTATTTTAAATAATTGATTTAAAATAACTAATTATTTTAATAACAAGGACTATACTTGTTAATCACTTTTATATATGATTTGAAAGTTAACCAACTTATTTAGTAATGAGGTTTAGACTTAATGAATCATTTTACTAAAGCGAAGATTAGGTTAAAGGGCTTCTTTTTGTAGGATAATAAGTTTTAACGACAACACTTCTTAATAATAAGCTTTAAGAACAATTTTGCACGAAAAAGAAAAGCGGTAATCTTTTTAAGTTACACATGAAAAGGATAAAAGCGGTTATCTTTATTTCTTTGTAACGTAAAAAGATAATCGCTTTTATCTTTTTCGTGCAGAATTGTCCTTAAAACTAACTTTTCAAAAGTATTGTCCTTAAAACTTATTACCTTGAACAAACAAGCCCTTTAAGTGAAAATCCCCTTTTGCTAAATGTATTCAGGGTAAGTAGATTGTTATAGTTAATCAATTTGTTAAACTTAAAAGTATTCTTAAAATTTAGCTATGGACTTAAACCATAGATTTAAAGCTAATGAGTCGACTTTGACAAAGGAACTTATTTTGTGTGAAATAAATGAAGTTAAATATGATATGAATTCATAAGAGAACAATAGAGTGGATTGTAGAACTTATTTTGTAATGAATTTCATATGGAAATTGTTCATTTTAAGTTAGACTTTTTTTAGCATAGCTGACCGGCTTTTACATTGTTCTGTAACACTCTTTTATTATGACTAATAACAAAATTACAATTTGATATAGGTGATTGCAGTTAGCAGTCAACTAATTCAGTTTCTGAGGTGGTCCGACCACCTTCAAGGGCATTTATAGTGGGCCATACACTGAATCTAAACTAGATTACAGTCCAGGAGCTAGCTTAAGTAACTAGACTACTATATGTCATCTCCACGCAAGGAGAAGTTACATTAATACAAGCAACACTAAAGTAAAAAGTAAGAAAAATGACTGTAGACATGCTAATAACAACATCCATGAAAAGGCTAGACACGAACTACCCCATCAAAGCCGAAAGTAGAGCATGCATAATAGTTTACACGCAAATAAAAATCAAGTACCAAGGACCAAGTTGACGATGACGAGTAGTCGTAAAACCATCATGTAAGAGTACAACAAGTTGCACCAATTTCCTCCTTTAACGTGACATGGCAAGAAAACAGTATGCATTGTTTCACACAATTTCCAGAGCACCACACCAGATAGTTGCAGCACCCATTTTTTCAAAACAGAAACGTACACTATAGTGTCATTAAGCACAATATTTTGTGACTTTACGTTGTACCTTCCTTACCATAAAACTCAGCCATATTCAGATCGAAATAATCACAAACACCACCACCCAATACAAGATGAGGATCAAAGTCGTAGCTTCACTTATTCTCCATTAATAGGCGATGATGAAGCAGACATTTTCAACCAAAATATAAACCAAGCAAAAATGAGCAAACTTAACATTGAATCTAGGATCCATATTCCATTGAATTGCAAAGCACAAGCACACGATTTCGAAAAATGCAGGCAAAAGCCATTGCCATATGACCATCTAAGTAAGCGTGACAAGATGCAGCATCCAAAATAACTTAACAAGCTGTTTATCCGTCAAAAGACCGAGCCAGGGATGGAACTGCAAAATAAGTGCCCGCAACATCTTATGTGACCATTTCTCCAACCAAAGTTAGACGTGAATTGTGATTCATGCATAGAAGCAAAGGTCGGTCGTTCATATTGGGGCAAAGCCGCTCAAACACCGAAGCAAAGCAAGTCGTCCATTCAACATAGGCGGAAGCGACCTCATAGCATAGCAGTAAGGACAAATAGCGCCATACAAAGGCAGTAAAAGGACGAGCGCCCTTGAACTAAGAAGGTCGGTCGTGCAAGGAACAAGGGAGAATCGAGTCCAGTCCCGCGTTCTGCTCTTATAAAAATTTCCAAGTTTCCCAAAGCATTCACTCTTACGGGGACGTCCGCTTCTATGGACCCGCTCGCACATGGTAACTGAATACGGCTGCAGACAGCTGGCTACAGCTAGCCGATGGCATAAATGCAATTAATAGAATGAGCGATCTGTAGCCTGCATAAATGGATTTCAGGTCATTTCCCGAAGGGAGCTCACCTATAAATACACCATGGCTGCTAAATTCTATCCTCAACTAATGATTCGACCATGGCGTCAAGTACAATCTTGTGATCAAGGAAAATGAAGGCATCCTTCTTCTCAACCATTCATCCATCCTCCTTCTCCTCAAATTCTACCATTCCCTTGTATAATTCCAAAATTGAAATATATAAACGAGGGTATATTGAGTGAATATAGAGATGTATGAAAAGAGAGAATTGTTGTATTTTGTAATCCTCATTATAAGATTGGAAATCACCTACACAGTGGACGTAGGCCTAATTAACGGTTGAACCACTCTAAATCTCGTCTCTATTTTGCTTTTTCGCATTTTTCATTTTCAATTGCTTATTAAACACGGTTCCATTTATTTCTTACCATATTGGTGAAGTACAGTTTTAGTACCTTGGGTGTTTAGACCAATTTTGGTGTAAACATTTTGGCACCCACCGTGGGGCCGTGTTAGCTTCTTTCCCCATTTCAGATCCAATAAGATTTTCTGAGAGCCACTGTGCTTGAAATCATGAGCACGCCGAAGGAAATCACTGACAAAATCGACGGCGTCTTCGACGTTTCCACTTTGCCTACCATCCATCCCGGAGAAAAGGAACCGTTAAAAGTTGAGGCGGCCATAGCCAAGAGGGGGTTGGAAGAAGCAATGATAGGGCTAATGAATCAAATAACTGTTGCAAACAACACAGTGATAAAGAAGATTGAGTCGATGCTCGTTGTTCAAGCCTCTATCGTAAAAGCCACACCAAGTGTCACTGACCTTCCGTTCGCTCGAACAAGTCATGCAAGTAAAATAGAGTTTTTTACTGAACAAGGAAATTCTACTCAAGAAACTGCGTGTCGTAATTATGGGTCTTGGCGAAGACCCGGTAGGGAGAAAAGCGCTCGTTCCATAAATCAGAATGAAAAGCGCAGATATATCTTAGGTCTAAGAGGTGGAGTTTTAGAATGAAGCGAAGGGAAGAACCAAACAGCTTAAAAGGAAACCATGCTTTTTCAAGGATTCTGAATTCACCTCCCTTAATGACACCATAGGGAATATCTTCAGGGCAACTAAGAACACAGAAAAGTATCCAGTCCTAGAACGGATGCAAGTCAAAGATGCTGCCATAAAATCAAGAAGGTTTTGTCAATTCCATGACCAACCAGGACACTACACTAATGAGTGTTGGCACTTAAAATCATTAATCGAGGGGTTGGTCAGGGAGAATCATTTACAACAATATGTGCAAGGCCATTCTCCTATTTCTCTGCAAACAAGGGGCAGCAAACTCTCTGAGGAAAGGACCTAAACTAGCCCGGAACTAATGCTTGGCTAAGGATCAGTAGCTGCTGTCTCGATCATGGAAGTTTTGAACTAAAATTCCCATCACTACGCTCTATTACTCCGTTTCTTACCCTGTTTGCTTAATAGATAGTGGTTGTTTTTACCTTGTTGTGCCACTTGCTATATTCATGTTAATATTTGACAATGAATTACTTATAAGTGCTTTGTACAAAGGAAATTATCATTTGCTTATCTGAGTACCATACTTATCACTTCATGCTAAAAACTGATTTTTCAAAATGTAGGCATGATAGAAGCAATTAATCATACCCATCCTAGTCGCGAAGGGGGGATCTCAAAACACATTTTGAGCAAAACGAGTTGAAAGCACTATAAAAAGCATGTGAATCAAATGGGATGAATAGACACATCACTTCAAAAAGGACAAGCTATTCCAAGACATACAACAAGTTGAAAGGCCGCACCTCTCATTATGGAATATGTTGAATGCTTAGCAAACACCCATGCAAAGGAATGGTGCTAGGCTTCGTTGAAAGTACAGGAGTATTACCAAATCTATCCCTCGGATAAAATTGCTAATCCTAAAGAGGCGCCTTCTCAAATGCAGGACCTAAATTCCTTAAAACCGAATTTAAATTCAGTAGCAAGGATCGATGTCCACCTCCTAAGAGTCAATGTCGGAGTGAAATAAACTCAAAAAGTCCCATGGTTAAAGTCTCACGGAAAAAATCGCTGAGCCCACCAAAGAAACACCTTCTTAGGTGCTGGACACGGGTTCCCCAACTTGAAAAGAAAAAACTCCATGAGGTGAACCAGTGTCTGTTTCCTAGGGCAAGGCACAAAGTCAGAAAAGCTGACATGTCCCGAAACGGAAAAATTGCCAATCCAAAAAAAACGAGGGGCACCTTGTTAGATGAAGGACACGAACTTTATCCCTTCTGAGTCAAAATTCAATGGGATGAATTAGTGTCCGCTCCTCGGGATGAAGCATAAAAAAGGGGAAGGATTAAACATGATGGAAGGGCCAGCGCAAAACAGAAATCCTAGACGAAAGGGGGTGTCAGAAATCCTAGCCGAAAGGGGATATCCAACAAGGTCTATCAGTCCTAGAAAAATAAGGTCTGACAAGGCCGAACTTGGGTCGAAATTGAAACCCAAGACCTCCCATGGGGGCACATAAAAGAAAACACACATAATAACCACGCGTTGTTTTAAAAAAAATCATGAATTGATCAAATGAAATCATGATTCAAGTTAACAGAATCCATGAAATTAAAAAGACCTTTGGTATGGGGACATCACCATTGTGTAATAAATCACCAGTGCCCACTCAAAACATACCACAGACTAGTTATAACTTCATTGCGAGAACTATTTGAATGATAAGATTCACGCGAACAACAAACTAAAAGTGCGACCACTCATAAGAATAAAGTAATAAAACGATGATAGCCTTTAAACGATACAAACGTAAGTACGCAAACATAAAATATTAAGCGAGGGCTGGCGCTCACACAAACAACCGGTCTTAGTACGTAATAAGTAAAAGAAAATAGGCTGGAATCAGACCATAAAGGTCACAAATGCTATTTCTTATACAGGGGAGGATGAACTAATTGTTCAAGCATTTGCTGATTTATCTATACAAAACAACCATCGAAGGAAAAAAGCTTATGATCTTGGACTATTAGTCAGCTAACTTCCTTTTGCGTTTCAGGGTGGACACATCCTTGGTATTCCAAAACTCGTCTTCATCTTCCGGATTGGACAAATCTGGTAAAGATGGGTCATCTGATGAAGGTGTGATGAGAAGGTTAGTGCTGGTAGATATTAGGACAGAGTCAACGGCGGCAGGTTGAGCAGTAGTGCCACAAACAGATGAAGGAGGTAATGAAAGCACACCTGATGCAAACGAATGACAAGCGCTAAACTCAGCAATCCCAAGTGAAGAAATAAGGAAATCCAAATTCGGGGTAGATTGGTAAATATCAATTTTACCTGGAGTTTCTGGGTATACACAATCATCCCCGTAATCGTTCGCGTTAGAAGAAGTATTGCCATGACTCACACACTGTTTAACAACATTTTCTTGAGCTGGATACTCGAAAATGGGTTGAGTTCTTGCAACATCTAAGGCAAATCTATCTGCGGGGGGAATAAGAGAGCTCAAAATATCAATCATGACGGAATCAGGTGGGGCACAAGAAATGGTAGCATCTGAACGTTCCCTCCTAAACGATTGAGCTCGCTCGTTCGCCTATATCCTCTTACCTTCAACCAGAGCCTTGCGGTCTTCTTCTTATAAAAGATGTTCTTGAACGAACTCGTCATCAACAACATTGGAATATGAAAGTACTCGTTCCCAAACAAGAGCCAGAGTTCGCGGAAAATCCTTGTTCAAATAGCTTAAACTTTCACGACTCATGACACTGCAAACATAGAATTAAAGCAAAGTATTGTCAGTCCCTATTTTGGCTTCATCAAGATCTCTATGCAGCATGATTTTATCCTCTTCAAAGGCTCTAAGGGCTTCATTCTGAAAAGCAATTTTTCCTTCGAGAGCCATGTTTTCCTATTTTAGAGAAATTGAAACCTGCTTTTCTAAGGCCAAATGGCGCTCAGCAAGTTCTTGAGCACACTGAGCTTCTAAAAGCCGCGCTCGCACACCCTCTAGCTCCTTCCTAAGCTCGACAATTCTGGCCTCTAAGCTATTCACTTTAATGCTTCTGTTTTTTAAAGAAGAAATCTCATATTCGTGGGATCTAATCAAGTGGATCAAGCCAGCTTTTTCGTTTTCTAAAGTTTCAATATGGTCAAGGTGCCTAGCGTTCAATTTCTGGAATTCATAACCAAATTTGGCACGATGTTCCAGTCGCCTATCAACATCCTTTATGGCCAGATTCAACTGTGTCTCAAATTGATTCTTAACAATACTAAGCTGATTGGTCATGCTAATTTTTACGGCATCCAAACTTTTCACAGCATCTCGCCTATCAGTGGGATGTAAATCCAGGTCAAAATGCATTCCCCTTAAGTCCCAACTGCTAAAGCGATCCTTAAGCGCTGAGTTTCCAAGAGTAATCCTATAAGGTGGACGATCACGTACTATTTGAACCTGAGCAGGGGTCGGAACAATAGATCTTGCAGAAGATTCAATCGGTGCAAGCACTTTAGCCTGATCAAGTCCCCCATGCCTTAAAGAATCGACCATTGGAAGTTTAGAGGTATGTTGGACCTGAGAACTTGAAGACAGTTGGGGGTGCTTCAAATAACAGGAAAGGCGAGACTGTAAGAGGCTTCATGGATCAGTAAGATTGGCTTGTTGAGAAAAGCTATCCGATAATGAATGGTTCGCATTTACACCTGAAAAATAAAGCATGAGTTCAGCAAGCGTTCAGAGATTATCAGATTTATGGGAAATTATGCCACAAGTAAGATGATATCAAAACCGATTCCAGGGAAGTTATGAAGGCAGAAGCTTTCCCAGGACGCTGAGCAAGCCTTCGGATTCTTCCCATATCAGATGCAACGACGTCAACATCACAACGTCACCCTGGTTCAAGTATTTGGCAGAGTCCAAATCCCCCAGGTCTCCAAAAGTCCCTGAGGAACCTTCCGCCTGAATAACAGGGCAAGCAAAACTTTCGGAGGCCATTCCAGAAATTACATCGACCCACAAACCGACCGTGCTCTCATCGACTCTTCTGTCACTCCCTTCGATAATCAAAGACGAAGGTCAACTACTTACATCAAGGATTAGACGTTTCTTTTTGGTAAAAGACTTACTAGCAGAGCGTTGAGAGTGAACCAAAGTCTTTTTAAAAGATCGTGTAGAATGAATCAGCTGATACTTGCGGAGGTTCTCCTCTAAAAGCAACACCTTTCTGCTCCTTTCTTTTTTGTCAACAGAAATTAAAATATTGAGGAGGGCTTGATCTAAAGTAAGACCCACAACTGTAGGAATCACTGCAAGAATCAGAAAGAAAGCCAAATGAGAAAGAGAAAAGGAGTAAGAATTCTAAGAGCAAAGGTGCAATTACCTCCTTCTGCCCATCGACCATAGAATCTACCAGGACATCGGACGAAGAAATATTGATTCGGGAATCCTATAGCGCCATCTTTCAGACCAATAATAATCCTACCATGCATATCTTCCATAAAAAGGAAAGAAGGACCGTCTACCTCCCTTTTCTTAAAAGTGTACAAAGAACAAATATCTGTAAACGTGGGTTCTTGCTGCGGGACTTTCATGAAGAGTATGTATAGCCCAAGAAAAATTTGATACCCACTAGGATGCAACTGATATGGGGCAATGGCCAGGTGCCGCAAAATGGACTCTAGGTAAGGATTAAAAGAAGGAATTGCCCCACTAGACAACATATGATAATTAATCGTCACATATCCAAAGGGCAGATGATCAGCCAATTCTTCCTTTCTAGGAAATCTGGCTTTGTATTTTGAAAACCCGAAGCGCTTGCACATTTGCAAATATTGATCAAAAGAAAGTGTCGATTTACGGCAATCGGTCGCCACCCTATCAAAAAAGTAAGGTCGAGTATGGATCTGGCTAACAACCAAATCGGAACCAGTAGCCGGGGCAACCTCAATTGCCCGATCCAGGCCCTCTCGTTCCCCAGACATGATGAGTTAACTGGGATTAAGATTAATTAACGGTTAGTTACATGTCAGCGTAGATAAGCATGCTTAAAAATATTATTAAGTTGCTAGTAATTAAAAGGAGGCAACTCTGGATAGACACACCTTCCAAATGAATCATCATTCATACCTGACAATAAGGGCTTACTAGCAGTATAATCACATAAAAGAAGGATTGAAAATTCAAAGGTATAAGAAACACAGGCTCTGATTTTTTCGGTTGCAACTATTAATCGCACATGCCAAGAGAATAGTGAGAGGGGGAGGAGAAGTATCGCTATGATATAAGTATCCCATCAAACATCTGGTAAAGGTACGATGAATTAGGAAATGTCATTTTATAGGCATTTCAGCAAGCAACTTACCAGCATAAAAAGGGCTAAAAGTTTATTGTACAAATCGGGACGGCCGGAAGATTCTGCGTCAAATCCAAGTACATACCAAGCCAAATCAACACTTCTCAAACATCCTAACCATGTGTGTTCAAGCAACTCTATGGTACCAGTTGGGATCCCTCTTTTACAAAAATGAGAGAAATAACCCAGAGTCAGAGGTAAAGAGAAGAAAATTCACTTACAAGCGAAATTCAATTTGAAGAAAGGAGCGTTATAGTTGGAAACACAATTGAAGTAAACCTTCGACCAAAAAAGGGTCAGGCAAAATGATCAATCAAACAAAGAAAATTGAAGTTTCAAGAAGAAACAGCGAGGTCTTCTACAGAGAAATATAAAAGCAGGAAAATGAAGAGACAATCTTTAAAGAAGACTAGAAGGCCCTTCTTTAACGATATGAAAGCTCAATAAAATCTAGTGATCCAGTTATGCATACTGGAAAATATCCCGCCATGTGTCCGTAGATGAACAATTATCGAAATATTCAAATTTTGAAAACATAGGCTATCTGTGAGGGCACCTATTTTTCAGAACGTTGAACTTAATCCATCCAGCGGTATTGCATCTCATTACTTCGAAGCTCGTAGTTTTTGATGTTTTAAAAACTACGAACTTCGAGGGGAAAATGTTTATCTATCAAAAGACCGAGCCTGGGATGGAACTGCAAAACAAGCGCCCACAACATCTTATGTGACCACTTCTCCAACCAAAGTTAGATGCGAATCGTGATTCATGCACAGAAGCAAAGGTCAATCGTTCATATTAGGGCAAAGCCGCTCAAACACCGAAGAAAAGCAAGTCGTCCATTCAACATAGGCGGAAGCGACCACGTAGCATAGCCGTAAGGACAAATAGCGCCATACAAAGGCAGCAAAAGGAAGAGCGCCCTTGAACTAAGAAGGTCGGTCGCGCAAGGAATAAGGGAGAATCGAGTCCAGTCCCGCGTTCTGCTCTTATAAAAGTTTCCAAGTTTCCCAAAGCATTCACTCTTACACGGATGCCCGCTCCTATGGACCCGCTCGCACATGGTAACTGAATACGGCTGCAGACAGCTGGCTACAGCTAGCCGATGGCATGAATGCAATTAATAGAACGAGCGATCTGTAGCCTGTATAAACAGATTTCAGGTCATTTCCCAATGGGATCTCACCTATAAATACACCAAGGCTGCTAAATTCTCCTTGGGTACATTCTTGTGATCAAGGAAAACGAAGGCATCCTCCTTCTCAACCATTCATCCATCCTTCTTCTCCTCAAATTTTACCATTCTCTCGTATAATTCCAAGATCGAAATATATAAATGAGGGTATATTGAGTGATTATAGAGATGTATGAAAAGAGAGAATTGATGTATTTTGTAATCCTCATTATAAGATTGGAAATCACCTACACAGTGGACGTAGGCCTAATTAACGGTTGAACCACTCTAAATCTCGTCTCTATTTTGCTTTTTCGCATTTTTCATTTTCAATTGCTTATTAAACATGGTTACATTTATTTCTTACCATATTGGTGAAGTACAGTTTTAGTACCTTGGGTTTTTAGACCAATTTTGGTGTAAACACAAGCTAACCTAAGCTACCACCCAACATCGTAGAAAGACAAACCAAACACCAAAACTAAACTAGCACACCAATCATAATTAACTGAATACCGAACTAGCTCTCAAGCTATGACAAAATTGCAAGTCAAAACCTAACACAGGCAAACAGTTAAACACACTATAATACTTAACAAGCTGAAAAGAAGACACCAACATCGACCCCAAACTCTAACTACATGAACAATTTTCGCCAAGCAATGAGTAACACCAACCCGCGAGGAGCAGAGGTAGCACACTTCAGTTAACATTCGAAGTGCTGAAGGAAACAACCAGAAAGGTTGCAGTAGTAAGACTTAGCATACCTGAGTAGACCACCACACACTGTTAATCACCACAAAATCGCAAGTAACCACAAACCAGGCAAGTCGATATTCACATCAATAAACAAGAAACACAAACCGCAAGCCCAATCTGGAAGACAACAAAAACCACTTCGACCCCAAACTACATGTTTGTTAATACACTAAGCAATGCAAGAGGTAAAAGTCGCTAGGAAGCCGGAGTAGCGCACTATATTAATCGTTCGAAAAGGCAGTCATTGTCAACCAAAAGGAATTTGCAGACTAGATTCTTTGAATACTAGGGTGAACCACCACACACTGAATGTAGATGGAAACAGTTAAGAGAAGGATACGGAGGTAGTATAATGATGTAGTAAGAAGAAATTAGGGATGTGAATGTAGTAAGGGTTCAGATCCAAGATGAAAGTAGAGAAATTCCAGAGATCATGCAGGCAAAAACAGACTTGGGGAGAAGAAAAGTGAGGAGGAGAGAATAGAGTATGTAGAGTTAGGCGGAAGAGAGCAATTGAAGAACAGAATGTTTGAGGAGGAAGGCGATTGCAAATAAGGAAGCGAAAGAAAAGGGAATTGAAGTCTGTTGCCATTAACAATCTCTAGAAGCTCTCAAACCCTTTTTTAATACGACCTAAAAAGGGTGATGTCTTAAATAAAATACCCTAACTTGAATGGCTTCATTTTGTCTAAGGAAAATATTAGTTTGAAACTGAGAACTGATTTCAAAATTTTAAATCATTATTTCCTTAAATGATTGCTACTTAAAAGGCAAAGTCTTAGAAGTCAAACAAAGAGATTAGGGTTCTAGTAACACATTAACGGTGAATTAGGATTAGAAACCATCTTAAATCATTTTGAATTACATACTTATATTGAAGGTTTATTATATTGAAGGGTTAAGTATGAGAATATTCCGAGATAAGTGATTTAAAATTTAATTATAAAGAAATTAATATAACAACGCTTAGTGATTATGATGGGAATAAACTTTTGATTATTTTGTAAGAGTTACTTGATAGTTAAATAATCGACTATAAAATTTGGATATAAATCTTACTCTAGAAATATCTTGGGGAAACACTAGAGTTATATGACATAATCATGCTTGTTCATGGTTCACTACGCATATAAACCTTTTTTAGTCCTTTAAGGACAAGGGATAATGAAATCCGTCCACTAGCGGTTAGGATGTGAACTCCTCAATTATCCTTATCAGTTTATTTTCTAAAAGAACTAGGTTTAGTATACCAAAAATTCTTGATTGTCGTTTCAAGGAGATCGCGACTAGATCAAGTAATCGAAAACCAAATTGATCTGGTGAAGCGGCGTATGTAGAAGGTATCAAAAACGATGAAATCAAGGATAACTTGAAGACTAGAGTTGAAGGAGGTTCAGGATGGAGAGGACTGCTTGTTGAGCGTCTCTGATTAGCTACCAGGATATATATTGCACCAGTGGTCCCTACATTTTGAAATCTCCAAATTGTACTTATCCTAAAGGGAATTCCCGACATGTGGTAGTAAAAGAAGTGCCTTCGATTCGTTCAAAACACGGGTTGACTTGTATGGATGAATGACTGGCATTGAATTTCCAATCCATATACATTAGTTTTTACAAATGTACATTTGCTGTAGTATGGGAGGTAAACCCTCTTTTGCCAAATACACTTCCTTGGGGGATACAAACTCAAGAGCTGTACTTTTTGGGGAATCAACTAGTGTGTTGGAAATGCTGATGTGGCATTCCAAGTGGAAAGTGTTGAAGAAAGATAAAGACATGACCTTTAGCCTCTCAACCAGGAAAATAGAAAAAGCAGGGGTATGCTCCAGGGCCATGTGAGGCCACCATTAGGAGTCATCATTCAATTACAGGTGTATTCTTTGGTTTTGTTGCAAGTAGGCATCGTAGACAGTGTCATCACGGTACATTGTCAGGGATAAGGCAATCTGAGTTATCATGATTGAGGGACTATTTAGTTCTTGCTCGTATGGGCTATTCATTGACCCTTAGGTGCATTTCCTAGGGGCGCATCACGGGAGGTAACCCCTTACCTTGCCATAATATGAAATCCAATCTCCAATATGTTCCTTTATAGTTTTAGATGTAAACCAGTTATGCTAAAATGTGAGATGCAAGCATTTCGACTATTTTCTAATTACTTGTATCTAGACATTATTATAATGTTATGGGATTTTCTACAAAAAAATGGGTTATCACAAGGAATAAATCCATTTGTATTTATATGCAGTGAGGTTCTTTAAGATGCCATTTATTTGAAAAAAAATCATAACTTAAAAAGAAAGAAATTTTCTGTTACTTGAGTTTTCAAATGCTGGATTTCCAGAAAAACTAGGTGTTATTTCACGATAACGATCAGGTTAAACCGACCATGTTTGAGAGGTTAGTTAGGTGCTTGGAGCTTAGGAGAGAAGTTGAGTTCAATATGTACTTCCGTAGATTCATAATTTTCGCTGTGTGTCATAGCTATTTGGGTTTATTTGGACATATTATTATAATTGTCTAGATCAGTATTAGCTAGTTAGTAACATACTCTAATATTGTATGTGTTCAGTTTCTTTTATAAAGATTTGTTATATATTATATGTTATCCGCTGTTGATTTTAAGATTCTATTTTATCTTATTTTTCTTTAACTCCTAATGATTTGGTTTTCTAGCACATGAATATTTGACACATTGATACCCTGGAAGCATTAGTGTCAACTCCAAAGGTCTAAAAATTAGGTCATTGTATTATTATTATCCATAACATATGTATATCATCATCATCATTATTTGATTGTCATCCTACCTATGATAAGAAGGGATTTGAATACATCATTTTGGAAAGTAACAAATGGATATTCTTTTAAAAGCTATTAAAAAATTATCGTTTATATAAGAGAATTAATACTAGTCATTAAGAAATAAATCTATAATAAAATAAATAAATTAACCTACATGTCAATCAATGCTTAATTGATCCTAACATGCACAATCAATCAATTATTGCTCCATGGTATATAAATTAACAACATATACACATGTATAGGACAATTCAAAATTATACCAATTAGTGTTTATTATTTGCAAGAATACTCTTAATGCTTCAATAAAACTAGGGGTCCTCAACCCCATCGGCTTTGCCAAAAATAAAGTTGCAAGAATATGTAATAAACCTTACAACCATTCAAAAAAAACTATCAACTAATGCAAAATTGATTGATGATGCATGAAAATGAAATTAATTCTCAAAAGTGGAAATCGCGTATAGAGTTTTAGTCCCCTCCTTTTTTGCTAGTTTCCCCATAACATAGAAAGTCACTATATAATCATGTTACATATGTATACATATAGGATTTGAGAAACATGTTAATTAATGTGCAAACAATCCAAAATTTATGCAATTAATTCACAACCCACGAAATCAATGCCTCACAATATGAAAACAACATGCATCCTGAATATTTAAAACAAAATATTGGTAACCTTTATTGCAAATATCAATCATATACTTTGTTTATATGCCTCAATTAAAACCTTATGCCCCCAACCTAAATGGGTGAGACATATGGAAAAAGAGTACATATAAACTCTGTATATTAATAATACAAAATAAAAATATCCGAAATTATAAAAATCAACCATCACTCTTAACTCCCCACTGACATGAACAAGTAACAAACAAAATCCTCAACCAGTATCAAACAAATCTATACCCCATCTACCTAAGAAATCCATCTTCATCTACGTAAATTTAGTCTTGCTACCATTATTCTTCACCAATCATAAAACTTCCCTTTCAATCATCTTCCGTCTAATCTCTTTAGAAATTCTTTGATTGTTAAATTGCCTTGCATTTCGTTCCTGCCGCACATGATATATAGTAGAAGTATATACAACAAATGCCACATCCAAGCACTGATCCTTATCTTTGAAATTGTTTAGCACTCTCAAAGCTTCTTCCTCTAATGTACCAACAGCATTCACATAAAACCCCATCTTTGATAAAGTTGAAGCCCGGATAAACCATGTATGTTCGCATGCATAAACAAATGATTGACAGACTCTTTACTATTACTACATAATAGGAAACTGTTTTCAGAAATAATTCCAAATCTCATCAGTCTATCCTTAGTATTGATCCTATCATGAACTGCGAAGAAAGATATAAAGGATATTCACTTGAATTTTTTTGAATGCCATATCACCTTTAAAAAGTGCTTCACTGGTAATTTTGATTCAAACCAGATCCCATGCTTTATGAAATGAAAACTTCCTCCTTTACTCCACTCATAGAAATCTACAAGAGAATTGCTACTCAGGTTAACAGTGTATATAAGATGTTGTATCTCTCTTGTAGCTGCATGAATATTTCCTTCAACCTACCATCACAGATTATAAAAGAAACAAACTCATCTTGCCTACCAATCTGTTGAAATCTGGACAATCCAAGCAAATCAACCAAGAACTTACTATTGATCCACGGTTCAAACCAAAGCAAGGTAGATGAACCAATTGCAATCACCTTAGTACGTAATTGATTGCCACTAGTTCTTAGTTTTAAAATACATTTCCATATGCTTGAAGAATTGTTATCAACAACCATGTTTCAAAACTTCTTACCAGCACAGTATTTCCTTGCCATCCGTTGACTCCATAATGAAGATTGAGTTAAGAACTTCCACGTCAACTTTATTCTAGCTGCCTTATTTAAGTCTGAGAATGATTTAATACCAATACCTCCTTCTGACTTAGGTAAACAGAGTTTATCCCAGCTTATTTTATGAGATGCACTACTCCAAAAAAATCACAAAACATCGTATAAAGTTTATCAATTGTATGCTCTGGAAGTTGATACACGAATAACCAATATTATACTGTAGTGGTAAGAACAGACTACATAAGTTCATCTCTTCTAGCAAAACTCAAGAATTTTGCATCCCATGCTTGAATTTTAGACTGAATTCTATGTAAAAGAGATTGGCAATCATTATAATGTATATAATTTGATGATAATGGGACTCCAAAGTATTTAACAGGTAGTTGACCACTTTTACCCTAAGAATTGAAGAAATTCATTGGTGCTTCGAGCATAAGAGCTGAAATAAATCTTGGTCTTCATCACACTAACTGTAAGGCCACTAAACTTCTCAAGTTTCCCAAGAACAGATTCTTTTAATGAAGTTGCACAAGTGTGTAAACATTTTCCCAACATCACTAGATCATCATCATCATGCAATAAATGTGTTACTACTAGATCAAAATTATGAACAGGAATGAACTTATGTTGAATTAAGGCTTCATTCATACTATAAGTAAAGAATTCCATAGCAATAGAAAAAAGCTAAGGTGATAGAGGATCACCCTGTCAAGTTCCTCTATCTGATTTGATAAAGCCTTTGGGTACCCTTTGTATCAAAATAGAGAAAGCTGGAGAAGATATGCACTAATATATGACATTAATGAAATGAATAGAAAACACCGTCTTCATCATAACATGGAAAATAAAGTATCTATTTATCATATCATAAGCTTTATGTAGATCTACTTTCACACAGAATTTATTAACCCTTGGCTTCTTAAAATCCCCCCATAATTCATGCGTAAGAAGAATTTTATCTCCAATATATCGTGCAGGGATGAATGCACATTGGTTTGGAGATATAAGATGTAGCAAGTACCATTTAATTCTATTACAAAGAATTTTACTAAAATCTTATAATACATACTGCAATATGAAATAGGTTGATAATGTGATATCTCATTTGGCCTATCAATCTTTGGAATTAAAGTAATAAAAGTGTGGTTACTACCCTTTGGCAATTTGGCATTTACAAAGATATCTTGTAGAGAAGCAAGTAATTCAAGTTTAATAGCATCCCTGTGCAATTTTAAAAAATTAGAATTAAGACCATCAGACCCTAGGCTCGAATCATCATGCACTAAACAATTGCCAGTTTAACTTCATCTAAAGAAACAGGTTGTATTAATAATACATGTTGACTGAGAGTTGATAATATGATAGATTGGAATAAACACTACGCTATAGATTGCATACGGCAACCCCAAGAAGTGATGCAGGAAGTGGAAAATAATGTTGCTATAGGCCAAAAATGATCTCTAGCAACACTTTTTTGGGTTGCCTTTTGCTGCGTTGCCTTAGAGTCAAAGGCAACGTCTTTGCTATCCTAAGGTAACATCGTTATAGGTGTTTCTACAGGACTAAATTTACATAAAATGTGGGGCTCACTAAATTCTGAATCCCGAGATCACGGAGTCCTGTTGTGCCCCTGAATTCTGTAGCCGGGTTCAATGAATCCTATTATGGGGCCCACATGCATTAATTTATGGCTATACTATATCATAGCTATGGCAACATTTAACATTACATACTGCAAAACATTATATTATAGCTGTTGCATCATTATATAACTTACTGCAACATAATAGCAATTAACATTACACAATGAAATTAATAAACAACTTTTCATTTCAAATTAACAACCAGTAACACAAATACTATTTAGTCAACTACAGAATAAGAAAAAATAGCCAATAAATTTAGTTTTACAGAGAGTACTTACAAACACAGCCGGTTCTAAATTTATGTTTACATCAACGGTTTCAAATTAACAAAGCGCAAGCCTTCAGCGCATTCAATACCTCTACTGCCTCCTTCACTTGCAAAATAAAGCAATTTCAAAAGTCGTGCATTTCAGCAAAAGCCTTTAGTACAACTAATGCATTTCAGCACACCAAAGTCATGCATGCCTTGGCTACAAAATGATGCAATGCCTCGTTTACATTGCAACACAAAATGGAAGACATGCATGCCTCAGTTGCTTTTCAGCACAAACTATGGCTATAGTATAACTGACTTGCACTTCAGCACAAAGACATTTCAGAACAAACTATGGCCAGAGTTGCTTTTCAGCACTGAATTGCATTTCACAATCTATGGCTGAGTTGCAAATTGATGCAATGACTGAGCTTGTTCAAAGCACGAATGATATCAAGGAATGCAATAGTATGGCTGAGGCACTAAAAAATTAGACATGTCGCGACTCGTTCAAGTACAAACTCAACCATTGCATCAATTACGAACTGACACGATCATTATTGATTGAAGAGAAAAATAAAATTCTTAAAATTCTATAGTTCGTTACTGAAGCATCAGTCTTGTACATGATCAGTTACATACCAGCATTGAACTACAGAATTGTAAGAATTAGAGTGATGCTTCAGCAAGTGGAAATTGTAAGAATTCTGAAGCATACCACCAGCCAACCATAGAAATAAGCAAAAATACATATCAGCAGCGTGTGTCTGTATACGATCTCCGATTTGCACAATTTGTAAGGGCCTTGGACTACAAAAACATGAAATTAAGAAGCCATGTTTTTCACTTTGCTAGGTGGAAGGCGGATTCGTCTTATTGGGACATCATCTCTACGCCAACGAACATCAAAATCTTGATTTCCCATTCTACAAGCAGACTGGATATCATTCAAATCTTCATTTTCTTATTCTCTTTCGATTTCATACCAGTCTTTTAGCAATTTCTTGATAATATTGTGGCACATCTTATCAATTGGATCTTCTATATAAAACACCTGTTTTACTTGTGAAGCCATAAAATAAGGATCAGATTTCTGGCACAATTGATTAAAATTGACACGAGTCAGCCCATGTAAATCTTTCTCTTCTTGGTACCAACAACACTTAAATAAAACCACACTAAACTCTCCCCAATAATCTAGTTCTAATATTTCTTTAGTTGATCCATAGTAATTAACCTCACCAACCCAATGGATTTTGATCTTTCGAACTTGTAAAGCTAGTAGTCAAGGCTGTCAAAAATACACCACTGTTTTGTGTTGTACATTTGGCATCTCTAAACCTTGTATAAAATCTGTATCCATTGATAACATATCCAGTAAACCGCTTAGCTGTTGGAAGAGGCCCCATTGCAAGCAGTTGCACTTCTTTTGAAATGTCCTCCTTTTTCCAACATCTTCCTTAAACCACTTCCAAAATTCTTCACTATGTTCTCTCTCTCTTTTATATTTTTTTGATGTGCATGACCATCAATTAAAGCTCGATGTTCCCTAGAATAAAGACCAGGTTAATAAAAGATAGAAACAAATTTGGCTGGATTTATTACTAAAGATGAAACTGACCATACCGAAAACAATCCTGTATGAATGAGAACATAGCTTAAGTACAAATCATGCCTAAAATCCCTAAAAGTGCTGAAACTTGGAATTTACAACTATCACAGCGTGAGGCTAGAATCAATAACATGTTTGTAGATTGTTTAAAAGAACTGATTTTGCTGGCAAAAGGATGACATCAAAAATAGTTTTTTTTAATAGTTGACATCATTTCACAAGGTACGCGAAGAATATTATTACTGATGTTAACCGAACTTTTTCTAATTAAATAAACCATTGTAAACTTTAATTGCATAAAATTCCATCTGCCAAGTTCAAAAAGGAAAACATTATTTATTATGAAAAAAGGAACAAAATAACTAATAAAGGATTCATAAATATAGGAATAATACTTCAATACTTACTAAAATAAAAATACTTGCCCAAGTAAACTCTCTATTTCCTTGTTACCACAATTGAATAGAATGTAATGGTGACATTCCTTCCATTGAGAATTTTTAAGATGAATATTTTTTCCATCTTTGTTTCTTCTTGTACCAATAGGATATTCCAGATTTTGTGGACATGGTTCAAATTGCATTTTTCCTGCTCCACCACCTAAGAACCCTGAACAGAATATCAAACATTCCTCTGCAAGATAACCTTCAGCAATGGACGCCTCGGGTTTACGTTTGTTGCGAACATATGATTTATGTTTACAAAGATAACGCTCAATAGGAAACATACAACGAACATGTGCAGGTCCACCATATTCAAGTTCCTTGCATAAATGAACTAGTAAGTGCACCACTGTACCGAAGAAAGCATTTGGGAATATCATCTTGTTAGCCTACTTTGTGAACTAGGCTACACAAAGAGTAAATAGTGAGAAAGACACCAATCGGATCGGATCGGAGGAAGATAGTGCAGGAGGTGAGTAAAGATCAAGAGCGCAGAGACCACATCGGATCAGATCGGAGAGATACGTCAGTAGCCTCATTACATTGGATCGTATCGGTAATACGTCAGCAATACCAAAGGACAGCAAGTGGCTTTAGCGGTTCGGTTCGAAGGAACACTCCAACGGCAACAGAAGAAAGCAAGCAAGCCCAACGGTTCGGATCGGATGAGTACGTCGGTAGCATCAAAGGGCAATAAGTAGGCTAAACCGGACCGGATCGGAGGCTCCGATCCGAACCCCTTTTCTCCTTTGAATCTGTAGCCGTTGCTGCGCATATCCCCTGAAGACTCGGACAAGATCTGACCATTTCTCCCACGAACTCCTACTAAACCAATGCGTTGTAGCCCTCTTGGAGCCTCCGAACCCGACTATTAAGGGATGGATGCCACGCAATTCCGAAACGGAGCCACTTCGAGGAGATTTTTCACCTATAAATACACCACCTAGAGGCACTTGAAAGGATCTTTTGGCAAATTCTCAGTCCATACTTCCTCCATAGCCGAATTCTATAATCATATTCAAGTCAAAATCATCTCTTAAAGCCCATTTTTGAGAGATTTGAGTGAGTTTATGAATTGTAATTGTGAGGTTGATTGAGAATCCTTGCTGTATTCATATTCAAATCATCAAATCAAAGAAAACAAAGTGGACGTAGGCTCGTTAACACCGAACCACTATAAATTGCGTGTTCTTTACTGCTCTTTTTAATTCTATTGCATTGAATTCATATCTAATTTGGGTGTTAGAGTCAATTTTTGGTCTAACATTTTGGTGCTTTCACTGAGAACTTTCAAATTCTAAGCCTTTCTGGGATTATCATTCTACTGTTTGGACCTTCAAGTTCAAAGAAGTTAATCCCCTTTCTCCGACATCTTTCAGTACTTGTTGCCTAATCATTGAAGAATCAAGCATTATGGCTAAGACCAAAGGAAAGGAAGTGCAAGGCGCTAGGGGAAATGATGCTAAAGAAAATCAGCAAGCTATCGTGTTAACAAGGTCACGAGCTCAAAGCTCTGGAGCAGATCACCCCAATCAGGAGAATCCGGATCGGATCGGAGGGGCTGATCTGAACCGAGAGGAAACAAACTGGATCGTGCTGACACCGATCCGACATGATGACCCGATCCGAACCGATGGTGTTGGGGGCTCTCACTCTCTCCATCTGAACCGCCCCGACCAGGCTGCTATGGGCCGATCCGATCCGAATCAGAATGAAGTTGGAACTTCTACTCGAGCTCCCTCTGATGCTCCAATTCCAGCCACGATGACCAATGTCCAGCCTGATCTATCTGCACCCATTACTCAAGGAGACTTTTCACGTTTTCTTGACATGCTTCAGAGCACTAAAGAAGCATTGGAAGCCCAAAGGCGTGACAACCTTCGCATGCAGGAAAACATGATCACCGTGGGTAGAGAATTACAAGAGCTCAGGAGGCAGAGAACTCCTTCCCCACCATGCCACATTCCTACAGATGATTCGTCTTCTTCGGAGGAGGAACGTCCTCCCGAGAGAAGGCCGCTTGAACGACCTCAGAACCTTGATCAGTTGACTTTTGGATCTTTAAGATCCCGAGAAGATGATGCCCGTGTATTGGGTCTTGATGACCCGAGTCTGTAACAGCCTATGTTGCTACCTATGCGTGGATCCCAAGTCTTACCCAGGGATCCTAATATTAGTTACCCCACACAGCAACAACTTCTCCAATTACCTCCAGAGATTGACCGGGAGCACAGAGAGCAACGTAGAGCAGCTGACGCCAGAAACAGAAGGTTATCCCCTGATCAGGAACCCAGGGGTAACCCGAACATCAGATCTAGAGAGCCTGTGCAGACACTAACCAACGCCGATGTACAGGCGATGGTGCGACAGATTACGTCGGAAAGCCGGCGGTATATTAATGAAGACTGGGGCATTGAGCGAAGTCATACCCCTTTCACAGATGACATCCTGAATTACCAGTTCCCCCGACGATTCAATTTGCCTCGGATGGATCGATATTCAGGAAGGACAGACCCAGGGCAGCACCTAATGAGATACGCATGGTTTATGAACGCGGCAGCAGCTCCCGATGTCGTAAAGTGCAAAGCTTTTCCTATTTATCTTGAAGATGTAGCATTAATGTGATTCACTCGACTTCCTCCTTGGTCGGTGTCCAATTTCACAAAATTGAGTGAGCGTTTCATGAATCAGTTCCGACTCCATGCCCAAAAGTCCAAGACCGTCATAGAGTTGTCACGAATCAAACAGGGTCCAGGAGAATCTTTGAAGTCATATTTGGATTGCTTTAACCTGGCCGTCACTGAAGTCACTGATCCTCATGAGCCCACTATCCTGATGGCCTTGATAGAAGGAGTGGATCCCGACACAGAATTCGAGGATTACTTGGCTGGAAAACCACCTCCTACAAGAGAGTTATTCTATGAAAAGGCTAATGTTCGCCTGAGGCGAGAAGAAGCTAAGGCAAATCGGAAGAGAAAGTCCGAAGGGACCTCGAAGGAAGGTGTTCATAGTAATGTCATTGTGAAACAGTCTGGTGACAGTTCAGGAAAAGTGGAAGTAAATGTTGACAACCAGAGTGGTGGTAATAGCAACAGAAATGGGAACGGCAATAGAAGGAATAGAAACCGTGGGAATAGCTCCAATAAAAGACCCAGATTCCAGAGTTTTTAAAATTACACGCCGTTAAATGATACATTGGAGAACATCTATCTAGACACATACAGCGTATTGCAGTACAAAAAGCCACCACCCAAAGATTCTACAGAGAAGGAGATTGAGACAGGAAAGTTTTGCTTGTTTCATGGTACACACGGTCATTCCACCAATGAGTGTCGTCATTTGAGGGATATCGTCGAAAAATTGCTGCGAGAAGGGAAGTTGGATGAGTGCAAAGCTGCCCCAAGGGACAGGGGGCAAGGGGGACAAGCCCCGAGTCAAGAACAACCTGCTTCAAAACCCACGGCTCAGCAAAAGGGTAAGAGGATCGTGATTAACTCCATTATAGGCGGATCTCACTTGATTGGTCGTAGTTTTAAAGCCATGGACCAGTACATCAACGCCGCCAAGCATTATGAAGTAGGAGAATGCAGCAGCCTTGAAGACGTCACTCCAATAAAGCAGCAAAAAACGATGTCCGATGATGTCGTATTCCGCAATAGAGACGAGTTTGGAGTTCAATCCCCAACCAACGATCCACTAGTGATAACCACAACAATTGGCCCCGCTCTGGTTCATAAGGTGTTAGTGGATAATGGAAGCTCGGTTAATATCCTCTTCAAGAAAGTCTTCGAACAAATGAGGCTCGAAGCAAAAGACTTAAAGTCGTGTCAAGGATGGATATGTGATTTTAACAGAGTATCCACAGCTCCGATGGGTTTTGTGGAATCGCCAGTCACACTAGGGCAGGGGGATCGCCAGAGAGTAAGGATCCTGCCATTTGTAGTTCTGGATTTGGAGTCGCCTTATAATGCCTTCCTAGGCCAACCAGCCTTTGCCGAATTTAGGGCGTGTATTGCACCTTGGTGTTTGCTGCTAAAATTCCCGATTGACTCGGGAGTTGGGACAATGAGAGGCGACCAAGCTACGGGACGAGCTTGTTACGTGGCAGAGTTAAAGATGCTAATGAAGGGGCTGAATATAGATGCTAAAGATGATTCCGCCTCTCCAAAGGTGGCCATAGCATAGCAACTAAGGGGTCCTGCTCCGAGAGAGTCGCCTTCAGACGTACTCGAGGATATAGATCCTAGAGAGGATAGAGAACCTGGGGATATGAAGGCAACTCCCAATGAAATAACAGTTGATATACCCATTGATGAAATAGATCCAATAAAAGTGTTAAAGATAGGCTTGCAACTAGATCCAGTTAGAGCAAGAGAGTTGGATGATTTTTTGAAGGCAAATCTGGATGTGTTTGCCAGGACCCACACTGACATGTGTGGGATTTCGCCTGCCATCATGAGTCACTCCTTGTGCATTAATCCAACGCACCTACAAGTCAAGCAGAAGAGACGGATGTTGGGACCAGAGCGGTCAGCAGCTTTGAAAGAAGAAGTAGAGAAGTTAAAAGGTAACGGATTCATTAAGGATTCAAGATATCCCGACTGAATATCGAATCATGTCCTGGTCAAAAAGTCAAATGGGATGTGGAAAACGTGCATCGACTTTTCTGATTTGAACAAGGCTTGCCCGAAGGATAGTCTTCCTCTCCCCAGAATTGACCAACTAGTGGATTCAACTGCCGGGCATGAACTTTTATCCTTTATGGACGCTTATTCCGGGTACAATCAGATTCGCATGCACGTACCAGATCAAGAGCATACAAGCTTTATTACAGACTTGTGGTTGTATTGTTACGTCGTAATGCCATTTGGATTAAAAAATGTGGGAGCCACATATCAGCGCCTGGTCAACCGCATGTTTTATAATCAAATTGGGAAGACTATGGAAGTTTACGTAGATGATATGCTAGTGAAATCCAAGCAATCTTCTGATCATACGAAAGACTTAGTAGAAATGTTTGGCATACTACGAAGGTACGGGATGAAGTTGAACCCTTTGAAGTGTTCTTTTGGCGTAGCATCAGGCATGTTCCTTGGCTTTATCGTGAGTTCCAGAGGAATTGAAATCAACCCAGACCAAATAGCAGCAATCTGGAATATAGAGGAGATGCGGAAAATTAGGGATGTTCAGAGCTTAGCTGGGAAGGTTATAGTACTGGGCAGGTTCATCTCCAAAGCAACAGACAAGTGTGTGCCTTTTTTTGATCTCATAAAACGGGGAAAGCCAAATTTTGAGTGGACCCCCGACTGTGTGGAGACGTTTCAGAATCTGTTAGATTTCTTAGAAAAACCTCCAATATTATCAAAGCCTGTGCAACATGAGGATTTGTTCGTCTACTTGGCGGTATCATCTCACGCCGTCAGTGCAGCACTAGTACGTAACGAGGAAAAAGTCCAGAAACCTGTGTATTACGTAAGCAAAAAACTAGCGGCTGCAGAATGCAGCTACCCAGAGATAGAGAAGCTTGCTTATAGCCTCCTGATTGCTTCCCGCAAACTCCGCCATTATTTTCAGGCACACCCAATAGTTGTGTATATCGACCAACCTTTGAGACAAGTGTTGCAGAAACCTGAAGCATCAGGGCGGCTACTCAAATGGAATATCGAGCTGAGCCAGTTTGATTTGAACTTTCAGCCGCGAAGGTCAATACGGGGGCAGGCCTCGGCTGACTTCATAGCTGAATTTACAATTCCTGAAGAAGAAACGGTGGGTGACAAGACAGTTACTTTGGATCAAGAATTAGAGCTTAGTCTGTGGAGACTATATATGGACGGAGCCAAGAATGATAGAAAGTCCAGCGCCGGAGTTGTTTTAATAACTCCTGAAGGACGATCTATCTACTATGCGTTGCGGTTAGAGTTTACTAGTACCAATAATGACTCTGAGTATGAAGCCCTGATTGTCGGGCTGAAACTCGCCAAAGATTTGGGAGTGAAGACACTAGATATATATTGCGACTCCAAGATAGTGGTATGTCAAGTTCGGGAAGAATTTGTTGCTAAGGGACCTCGGCTCGTCACTTATCTCAAGAAAGTAAAGGGGTTATTGGAAGGTTTGGAGCGTTATAGCATAACACACATTCCAAGAGAAGAAAATCAGAAAGCAGATCGATTGGCGAAGCTAGCAAGTTCAGATAGTCTTAAAGAATCCGAAATGGTTCCGATAGAGGTGTTGGATTCACCCAGTTTCGACCTGATGGAAGTAGAGCTAGCCTCGGAAGTTGAATCAGAAAGAGAATCCTAGATGACACCAATTAAGAACTTTCTCAAAAGTGGAACTCTTCCATTGAAAAAGAGCGAAAGACGAGCTGTAAGACGTAAGGCCACAAGATACATTTTACAGGACGACGTCCTTTATCGTCAAGGGTTTTCAATGCCCCTGCTACGGTGTATCGCACACGATGACATCAAGCGTGTACTCCAAGAGGTGCATGAAGGTGAGTGTGGAGATCACACTGGGGGCCAAATCATGGCAAAGAAAGTGTTACGGTACGGATATTTCTGGCCTACCGTGAACAAAGATGCGGCGGCTTATTCACGACGCTGCGACATATGTCAAAGATATGCCAAAGTTCCCAGAGCGCCGCCGACTCAGCTCAAGTCAATGGTAAGTCCATGGCCATTTGCCATGCGGGGAATTGACATTATTGGAGTGCTACCCATTGCCAGAGGAGGAGCCAAGTATGCGATCGTTACCGTGGATTACTTCACGAAGTGGGTGGAAGCCGAACCTCTAACAACCATCACGGCAAGGAAAGTGATCAATTTTGTGGTGAGAAATATTATTTGTCGATTTGGGATACCGAAGACCATCATAACTGATAGTGGGATGCAATTTGGCAGCATAGAGTTTAGAAACTTTTGCCAGAAATACAAAATTGATAAGCAATACACTGCAGTAGCTCATCCGCAGTCAAATGGACAGGTCGAGGCCGTAAATAAAGTCATTAAATCAATTATAAAGAAGCGGCTGAAACAGGCCAAAGCCATATGGGTAGATGAGTTACCATTAGCCTTATGGGCATAGAGGATGACCTTCAAGACGGCTACTGGCCATACTCCCTATTCACTTTCATTTGGGTCTGAAGCGGTGATCCCGGTAGAATTGGAAGTCCCTTCTCATCGAGTCGCGTACTATGACCCGATGACGAATAAAGCGCTCCTCCTAGAGTCTCTTGATATGATTGAAGAAAAAAGAGATGAAGCCGACTTGCGTGCCTCAAGATATCGACATCAAGTGGCATGTTATTATGACCAAAAGGTTCGCCTCAAAACCTTTGAACCAGGAGACCTAGTACTGAAGCGAGTCTTCCCGCCTTCATCCCAGTTGGGTCCAAAATGGGAAGGACCGTACGCCATCCAACGGAAGCTTGATACAGGAACATTCAAGCTAACGACCGTGGACGGTGAAGAGATTCCCAGAGCCTGGAACGCTCAGCACTTACGTTGTTTTCATAAGCTATGTAAAAAGGCACGACTTGCCTTAAAAAGTCTGTTTATGTGAACAAAAGATTATAAAGTGGATGTAGGCTACGACTTAGCCGAACCACAATAAAAATATCGTGTGTCATTTACTTTCCTGCATTATTTATATCTTCAACTATTACTCTGCTATGACTGTGGAACATGAAATGCTAAATTAAAGTTGGAGATGACCTATATGCGGGAACAAACAAAACGACTGTTTGTACAATAAGACATATAAGAATGGGAAGATGACATTCTTAACTCTAACTCTCAAGAATTGAGAGAGAGTATAAAGGACGGGAAGACGACGTCCTCTGAGGCATGAAGGTGCACCCAGATGAGAGACCGCCTCAACGAAAACTCTAACCTGGATATGAGACAGAAGAGTATAAAGATGCCAAAAAGAACAGGCGTCAATGATGAAAGGAATATGACCCCCGTCAGAGAATCGGGGACATTTGGACTTTTTAATTTAATCTTGAATAGTTGCCCCTCAGTTATTCAAGATTGACCGGGGGCATACATGTACACACATATTCCCCTCCATCATAATTTCATTACATAACTTTAGTATGACATGCATTTGTATTTTTACATAAGTGTTGAACTAACGACTTCATTGCAGGAAATAAATTACTTTTATTTACAAATGTGTGAGTTTGTACAAGGAAAACAAGCAAAAAAGAAGATGCGAGGGCCACACTCGCTGCAACAATTGTGGGCCAATTAAATGCTAAAATAAAACAAAACACTTCATCACTTAGGCGTTGGAGTGGACTTGGATTTTTTTAGCAGCCTTCTTAGCATCCTTTGCCTCTCTTTCAGCATCAGTTAAAATACGCCTTGGTTTTTTCCTCCCTGTGACTGAAGTGCTGGAATCGGTTGATTTTTTCCCAGGAGTTGGAACACTGGAATCAAGAGAAGACTTTTTAGCAAGCTCTTCTGTAATAGACCTAGTCGAAAGCTTAACAACTAACCTTGATCCAGCATCCACCATTACGAGTGGCTTAAGGCTTTCGGGGTCCAGGTCTTCAACTTTAAGCTGCATACGTTTGTCTTGTTTGGGTTTCAATGCAGCTAAAGTATTGTCATCAGCTCTTTTTGACTCCCCAACTATAGCCACCTCAGGGTCTTCCTCGGGTCCCTCGTTGTCGTCGTCGTCCTTCAAGGCGTCTATCATCTCTTCATTCAGAGGAGCATCAGCCTTATCCTTTTCTACTCTAGCCTTCTCCGCGGATTCTGTTCCGGCGGTGGTCCCCTGAGGCACGTCTGTCTTCTCGGACGGTTCAGCACCTACAGAATGAGAAGCAACAGTTATCAACTCGGGAGAAAATAAAGGGTCCTTCGTCGATTGCCCGATTATGTGATGGAAAGTGGAGATAACTTTGACGAATTGGGGTGAAAAGGTAGAAATACCTTCCGATGATTTTTCAGCTGGAGTAACTACCGTCCCTGACACCGTCTCAGGAATGGGGGATAAAAGAGATGCATGAGGGATCGCCGGGTTTTCGGGGTCATATCCCTCGACTTCAGGAGTTTCAACGGCAGTAGAAGAAGAACTAGCCTCGGAGATATGCTTTTGTTTGGCCCTCCTCTTTTCCTCCTCCATGGCAGCAGCGATTAGGCGACGCCCCTCGGCCAGACGTGCCGGCTCGTCATCTCTTAGATATTTTTCCATGAGCTTGTCATCGTCGATGGAATCTACCTTGAGCTCTTCTTTCTCCCATTCAACAATTTGGCTCCACACGTGAACCAAGGTGGTCGGATAATCTTCGATCCAAGAGATGTTTCGGTGGCAGATTATCTGTGCAAAAAATTCGATCATTAGTTCTCCGAAACCATGCACATCCTCCTGGGCCTCAGACAGCTTCTTGCGGGTCTCCTCGGCCGACTTAATGACACTTTCAACATTGCCCTCCGCTAGGGCAGCCCTGTTTTCGGCCTCCATCAGCTTGGAAGCCAAGTCCGCGTTCTTCTCTTCCAATTCAGTGTTCTTCCTCGCTAACTCGGCCTTTTATCACTCAAGAGCAGCATAAGCAAGTTGCATTTTGGTGTTATCCGACTTAGCGTCTTCTGCTTGCGTCTTCAGCTCTGAGCGCTCTTGACTATGAAACTCGAGCAAGTCATGATAACGTTTTTGTAGCTCCTCAAATTGCTGCTTGATGTTGGCAGCATCCCGTTGAGCGATAACAAGTTGGGCCTAGGTATCCTCAAGTTCTTTCCCCAAATTTTTGAGAGCTTTTGCGTTGGCTTCTGCAGTCTTTTTCATCGAGTTAGTATCCGTGATTAGAGTTCAGATGATTCTGGAGTGGTTACGCAAATACTTGAACATCTCTGAATATTTTCTCTCGACTGCGTCAATTTTCGCCTTGGCCTCGTCTGCCCACCTCGAGGAAATGGGCTCGAGGGCAGGTAAGAAGGTTAGGTTCTCAAAATAGTGTTCGGGGAACTGCTCCTCCAGGTATGCTCGCTTAACTCTAGTTTCAGCATCCAATGGTGGATGTGCGGGGAAAGTTAACTCGGTGTCCTTATGAGTAGCGGGCACAATGGCTTCCTCACCCTTCCTAGGCCGCTTAGCAGGAACCTTATGCTTTCCTCGTGAGTCTGTACCTTTCGGCGGGCTCCTTTCCCTACTGGTTTTTCTTGAGAAGAGGTTTGATCTTTTGACTGCGACGTGTCATCTCCTCTACGACCTTGGGAGCTTTTGTATCGCTCTGGATCCGACCGAACAGGAGAGCAAGAGCGAGAGGTCCGCGACTGATAAGAGTCATATGGCCTTCTATCCTCCCTACCGCGGCTTTCGCAGCGATCATGCTCAACATCATGAGGTGGTCTGGTCATGTTGCGGCGTAGTATCCTGATGTCATAGTGAGCACGAGACATTGTACCTGCGCAACAATACAAGTGGAAATCAAAATCAGTATTCTCATGAGGAGTAAATGCTGTGGAGTGTACTGCTATTGTGTTAAGTCATCCTAAGTGATGTTCCCCTCGACAAACCCGAGTCCGAAGCCGAGCCAGCAAGAGTGGACTCTCTGGCCTTAACGGGAGTAGTCTCCTCTGAAGAAGTAAAAACTAAAGGGTTTGTGCCAAAATCCTCAGAAGTATAGATAGTTTCAGGTAGGGGGAGATCTCCCAAACCCTGAAATGTAGGATCATCAGTACCAGAAGCATCTCCCTGGGAAGCGTCTGGTGGCAGTTCTTTAGGAGATGGTGATTTCTCGGGAGAAATAGCATCCCCAGGGACGGTGTACCCTTCTCGGTGTTTCTCGGGTATGTTGGCCAGCTCATCGTCTTGAGTCGAAGATGGAGTAGGTGAAGTTCGAAGTGGTATTGTGGGGCTTTTCGAGCTCTCACCCATACCTGGAATTACATCCACTGGAGGGATGTATACATATGGGCCCGACCCGTGACCTATGCTACGGGTAATGGATAGCAGCCCGTGATGATGAAGGCATTCATCCTTTAGGACTTCATCGATGGTTAGAAATTTTTGGTCACCATTAAGGAGCTGATGCATTCGATCAAAATACACTTGATCCGATATTTGTTTGGGATTATCAACTGCAAACAAAAAGAAAATAGATTAATGTATTGGCATGGACACTCAGAGTAGAGATCTAGAAAACCAATGCTTTACTTGATTTTGTCCATCTCCTAGCACATCTCGGCTGTTGCCTTATATAAAACCATTCCAGCTTGGAATCGCCGGCCTTGCTGCTGAACGGCGCTGAAATTATTTTCCTTTTTGGGACTGATTCGACGTAAGAGAAAGAAGGAGTTTCTCGAGTCCGATGCTTAAAGTTATAAAAGAAATGAACGTCGTCAAAAGTGAGCTCTGTGTCTAAGATCTCGCGGTATGCTACATATAAAGTATATAGGTAAGCACAAGAGTTGGGATGCAGCTGCATGGGGGCAATCCGCATCTGTCTTAGGAAGTCGACAACAAAAGGAGAAAATGGTGGGATAGCCCCAACCATGCACATCAATCGAGAGATTACCATAAATCCTTCTGGGGGATTGTGAGGACGGTCAGTTTTCGACGGCACCAGAGTATCCCTTCTTAGCATACCGTGCTTTAGACATATGCGAGCAAGTTTATCATCGTCGATCGTTGATTCAACAGAGCCCATGGGTGATTCCAGGATAATGGCTGATATACACGTAAATGTGTATATTTTATCCGCATATTTATCTTATTTTATCTTTTAAATAATTGATATTTTGTATTTATAGCTGTGTTTTCAGATTGTTGACAAGAAGCATGGTTTAGAGCATTTGATGGATAAAGCATGAAGAATTTGCTTAAAAAGAGTGAAGTTTAAAATTGCTAAAGCTTGAAGAACGGTTGCAATTATATTTCAGTTAAGAAGATTTGGCTCAATAAAGACTCAAACCGCATTCACATTAGCTCATTTAGAAGGCCTCTTACTCATGTTGCGTTCACACTAGCCTATTTGCTAGACCACTCACTCTAAAGCTGCGTTCACACTGGCTTATATGTTATTTGGGTTATTTCTTTAGTCCCACATTATGTAATTAGCTAGCTAGCCTTTGTCATCTCAGCTATAAATACATTGTATCTTAGTCTTGTAAAAAACACATTGGGTTTTATTATGTAATTCTCTTCTTGGAATAAAATCATTCTTCTTCCTCTTTTCTATTTAGTTTTAGTTTTATTTATGTTCTTGTTATTTAATTTCTGTTTTTCTTCTTCTTTAGCTATGTCTAGCTAATCCCCTTTGATTAGGGGGTGATGACGCTGATAGTATGATTCAATATGAATCACATAGCCAAAGGATGAGGAATTCATGTATATACATCTAGATCTGAACCAAGGGTTAGATCTGAACCTTAATATCCTGTGTCGTTTAAGAGCTATGCTCCTTCACAGGGTATATTCGTGTTCGGTCTAACAATTATCAGATTTAGATCTAATTTTAGGGTTTTAGAAATTAATTAGTAAATCTGTCCTGATAGTCTATGGTTGTAGAGCTGAGCTCCTGCATAGGCTATGCTTGTCGTTATTTACATATTTGTTTCTAAAAACCTATTATTGTTGATTCATGTTTGTGACAGAAACATGTATTAGATCTGGTTAACCTTTTGGCTATTGATGATTATGAATCTGATCTACGTCATTATCCCCTAATTGCTTTCACTTAGTGTTAAAACTCTCTTTTATTTAAATTCTGCTATTTTCTTTGTTTTCCACCAATCAAAAGTTAGGGATAACTTGATTGGATTTATTAATAAAATAATTTGGTCCCAGAGTTCGACACCCTCTACAACAATCCTTGTTGTTTAGGAAAGACGAACGAATTTTACAGTTGTTTACAATTGTATAATTTGTTCGCAAACAAATTTTGGCGCCGTTGCCGGGGACCAAAATAATTTTTATTTTTAAATCCTTCGAGTTACAATTTTTTCTTCTTCTTTAGTTTTCCTTCATATTAAAAAAAAACATCACAAAAAAATTGTTAGTTGATTTGTTTTTTTTTTCTTCTCATTTTTGGATTCTCTTTATATATAGAAAAAAAAATCTCTAGATTAGCTTTGATTTGGTATTTGCTGATTTATACCATGATCCTCTAATTAAGAAAAAAGAAAATGCAATTTTTATTTTGATTTCTTTCCACTTTTCTGGAAAAAAAAATTAAAAATACAATCTTCTGTACTTCTTTCTTCACTGCCGATTTTCACCTTCTTTTGGCCATATACCATCACCACCACTTCTGTCAAAAAGCACCAATCTTCACTCTACAGCCATTCATATACATCATCCTTAATACCCTCACATCTACCAGAAACATCCTCAGTCTACATACCTCCGCAACTTCTCCACCCAAAATAACCCTTCATATAACTCCATCATCAATCCGCACTTTCATCACCTTAGTTCACTCTGCACAGCTCTCCTCTCTACCTCATCACACAGACCAACTCTAAACCGCCACATCCAAAACGTGAGCATCCCCTTCCGGTCATTCCTGCTACAACCACCCTCTACCATAACCAAACCATACTCCCCTTCATCACAAAAACCATCAGCAAACCCGATCTGTACCCCAAACTATTCATCTTCACTGTCATACGAGACACTCCATCACACCACCATAAACCCAGTTTCGCACTTCACAGGTCATTGACCTTGCTGCAGCAAAGAACACCATCCTGTATTCTCAACGTTCACCAAACCCGCAAACCAGTCACCTTTCTGTCCAGACCATACGCCAATTCCCAATCACACCAACGCCGAAACCCATCTTCCCATAACACAAACTCCACCAAACCAAAAAACACCCTATACATACCTAGCTAACGTCTATCAACCTTCCACTACAGAACGTCCAATTGTCTCTCCCCATCCCAACCCCCAAACAAACACTACTGCTCCAAAATTCCACCTTCGTTCAATTCTTGCACCAGTCTTTCAACCGTTCCCCACTGTCAAAACACCCAATCCAGAACCTACCTGAATCGCAACCAACCATACCACCGGAAATCCAAATCTCCCAAATCCGCATCATACTGATATCCTCAAACCCAAACCTGCGTCGAACACCACTACAAATCACCCCTGCATGATTTCCACGCCTCCTACTTAGAATAGGCCTCTCCAACACCATCTGTAAACCACCAATTCCCAAACACTGTCCGACAAACCTTTCACCGCTAGTTCAACTCCAACCGTCTCGCCCTTCACAGAAGCTTCCGGTCAAACTCGAACTTGATCGCGACCCTGAAAACCTGACAACCGAATACCAGCCTCAATTCTTATTTCGAAAACAAACTCCGTTTTTATTTTGACGTCGATTTTTAATTTGGGTCTGAAGTTTTATCTTCAATTCCTTATCTTTTCTTGATTTTCAAGTGAATAAGAACACTGGCCCCTTCTGGAAGCATGTCGTGTACCATACTTGGGGTATTGGGCTGAGGAAAGGCCGTGAGGTAATTTTGGTATTCAAGTGTATTTAATCTACCTTGGGCTGGGCCTTGGTTTCATTTGTGGGCTTTGAATGTTTTTAATAAATTTGAGTTCATTTGAAAAGAAAAAAATTCTTAACTAAGTTTTTTTTGTTATAAACCCAAAAAAAAAAAAAAAAAGGGGAGAAATTTTTTCGAAAACAGGTACAGCGGTAATTTGAAAAAGGTCATAAAAAAAAATTTTTCGGGCTCCTAGCCCGAACCCGTGCCGCAGCGCAGTCAAGCAAATAATAGGAGGCAACAACAACAGAAAGCAGCGGACTATTCAGGATTGGAGCGGTTGCACACCAAGTGGGGTGTGAACGCGCTAGCACGACTCAATTGCACTGGACGGACTGCCGATCAAGGTGAGTATTTTCTAACTCTACAGGGACCGCTGCTGCAAATAAAAAAAAAAATAGAGACATTGCTTGTAAAAATCTTCTGCAGGGCATCGGCTTGCTTGTAATTTTTTTTTTTATTGACTGTTCTGAGACTGTTCATTCTGTGACTGAATATTTTGCCTGTTGATGTGTGGTTTAAAATTTTAAAACGAACGTTGGATTAATTGAAAATTTTATTTTTGAAATCAATTCGAGGATTTCTCAAAGCACATAGGACAAAATATTTGTTAAATTGACAACTAGGATTGATACTCTCTGAGGTGTCTAAGGAACGGTAGAGTCTAGAACTCAAACAGGTTCTTAAACCTTCAGTCGTGTTTCTACGGTGATTCGTGGCACACTGATAATCCCTGTCCGAACCTGGCCTGGACTTGTATTCATATAATCCAAAGTTGTTGATTTTAACATATTTTTTTTGAGATTTCTTGAAAATGTCCCAATTCCCTTATTCCTACGGATTTTACGATAGTTGTGAAAATCAATATAATCCATATAATTTTACACCGAATTCATATGGATATTTTAATAACAACTATTGTACAAACAATTTGGATTTTACGCCACCAACTTTTCAAAATTTTCAAGATAATCCCTATTGTACACCAACAAATTTTCAAAATGATGATCAACCTTCAACTCTTGAAACACATGTTAAATCTTTACTTGAAATGAGCACACAACAAAATAAAGAAATAAATGAATTGTGTAATTCATACATGTGCAACAATTCAAGTGAAAACTCTCAAAATAATCAAAATCCGATTTCACCTTCAAATTCCAAAGATTTTGGTTATAACCCTTGTCAATTCAGTTGTGAACTCCAAAATGAATTTCAAATTCAAAATGGAAATGTAAATCATTTTCCAAATGATTTTGGCAATGGGAATAATTTCAATTGTGGTGCTAGTGAAAACTTTTGTTCTCAACAATTTCAACTTGAAAATTCTCGTGTAAATAACTATAAATTTGATTTTGTTGAGCAAACAAATGAAATTGACGACTACTTGAAGTTTCGTGAAAAACAAAATCAAATCCAAATGTGTGACAAATCGAACGATAGTCCACCTTTGCCCACAATTAATGATTTTCAACTGACAACTGTTGAAATCGATGAAAATCTCAATGAAGTGGTTGAAAGCTCTGTGATTGATTTGAATTTAAATTCTTTTGAAAACAAAGACGTCAATCTTCTATTCGATCTTCCTCTCTCAAATTATGAAAATTTTGAAACTTTAGCAACTTTAGATTATCAATATGACAAAAATGATAAAGTTGTTAACAACTGTTTATGTGAGGACGATTTTGATGAGCGAAAACTTCTTAAACTGATTGACGATGATGTTGTTGGGTCTGAAATTGAAAATGAAACATTTGAAAACTTTGAAATTCTTGAGGTTGAAAACAATGGGACTGTTGAATGTGATCTCAAACATGATGACGATTTTTCTGAAATTGTTGAAACTCCTTGCGACCTGATCGTTTCAACTGAACCTCACTGTGATCACTTGTTTTTCAATGATAAATTTATGCAGTATATGAACTCTTTCTGGAATGACACTATTTTTGAGAAAACACAATTTCGAAATTTACTGAAAATTCATTTGTTCGGTTTTGACTTTAGGTTTACGAATGAACCTTTAGTTAATAAAATTTCAAATATTAAAGCAAAACCGAACAATATTTCTCAAAACAAGTGTGGGGGTGAGAACGATGCACATGCCTCTCAATTTATACATCATCTGAACAAGTCAAACTTTGTTTTTGAAACGTTTGTTGAACCCCAGCTCGATGACCTCTCTTTTGTTGCTATAAAAATTCAATTCGATTTCAGGATTAATTGTAAGCTCAAGCTTTTAAAACTAGCAACTCAAACTTTTGAAAAAAACGAAATTTGTTTTTCCAAATCTATCACGTAATATAGAATCCTTTATGATTTGGTTTTCTGTGCTTCAGCTGTGTCTCATAAGCTTAATGAGGCTGATCCATTGGTCCATTGTGGACCGGTTCATCTATTCGATGACTGCTTATTTTCTGCACGTGTACCCGGTAAGCCGTGCTGATTCTCTTATTTGTTTTTCCCTTTCACTAAGATATGTCTGATTAAGACTATGAGGACACAGTCACACTCAAGTGTGGGGGGAATTTACATTACATCAGCAATCAAATTTTATGAACTAGGTCATTCATTGAACAGGGATTAACTTAAATTCATAAATAACACCTTGGTTCTTGTTTGATAAGTTGAATTGTTGGGTGATGGGAATGAACATTATTTATTCATTGAATCGTAATGTGTCTTTTTAAGATGCTAGCTTGAGACTGTGCAGACGTTAGTCGTGTTCTGGAGTAAGCGTGTCAACCCTTGTTATACATGTTAGAATGTGCAAGTAAAAAAAATCAAAAAAAAAAAAATCAAATAAAAATGAGTTTGCACCTACATATGTTGGAATTTCTGAGTTCGTTTTCATGCATAATATTTCTCTCACTCAAATTTTCACACTCGTAAGTTCTAAAATCCACTTGGCCCAATTAAGGAGAAATGACTCATTGTAGCGTTCTTCTTCGATACCCCAAATTATTCAAACCCAAGTTTTAGTCGATTTACATCCATGTGTCGACAAGTTTATCTTATATTGGTATACTCAAGAACCTTTGTTTAAAGGTAATAAAAAAAAATCACTTTTTATACCAATATTACACCACCCACTCCATACTTGTTTTAAGGTAGGATAACCATATACCACATCTTATTTTATATGGGTTATCTATCTTACAAAACTTTGCTTATCATTCCTTTCAGCTTTTTGTATAACATCAATCCAGACTTGTGTGTTGAATTAAGGTTATAGAAGTAGAGTAACTAGGGCACAAAACTTTCCTTTCATGAAGTGTTGGTAGTAGAGGAGGAATCAAATGAAATCATGTACGTCATCATTCCATCTCCATTCATCATGCAAAAGAAAAAAAAAGGAAAAAAAAAGAAGAAAAAAAAAAGAATAGAAATAAAAAGGAAAAGAAAAGAAAAAAGAAATAAAGAGAGAGTCTCTCTGAATAAAATAGTCTTCATTATTCTTGACTATGAAGCATCCATTTCCATTCCATCCACATCCATCATACCGTACTTAGAGCAAGGATTGTAGTTGAGAAAGCAAAACATCCATATGTGCCTTAGTATTACTTTATCTTTTGTAGCTTGAAGTTCAACTAATACACTTGCCCTCTCATCTATAATATTTTTTAGAACTTACAAAATTTTCCTTCATCTATGCATAACTCATATCCAATGCATTACAGTTACATTGGTGCAAAATTATTCAAAAAAAAAAAAAAAAAGAGAGAAAGAAAGAATAAATAAATGATTGGGTGTACATTGTCGATGTGTAGAACTTTGGTTGACACCACGCTCTTAACCTTCAAGACAATTACAGTGTTATCAAGGAATTACGATTCAGCTTGAAAAATCTTATTCATTTTTGCACCAATAATGGGATGGACAATTGGAACTAAACCGTTATTATTAAAGTTAGGTGAAATCCTTGGAATATGGAAGACCTTAAATATATTGTTTGATTAATCCGCGTACATAAGACGCTTTGGATTTTGTGGGTAGCATCCGCTGAAAACCCTCACGAGACAACACTCGTCCTACTGGGGACACCCAGAGGTTTAACGGCTTGTTGCATACGCTAAATGCAATCGTGTTTCCTACGAAAGTGTGACATATCTTAGTTTAGTTTATTCGAGGACGAATAAAAAGATAAGTGTGGGGGTGTTTGATATACACGTAAATGTGTATATTTTATCCGCATATTTATCTTATTTTATCTTTTAAATAATTGATATTTTGTATTTATAGCTGTGTTTTCAGATTGTTGACAAGAAGCATGGTTTAGAGCATTTGATGGATAAAGCATGAAGAATTTGCTTAAAAAGAGTGAAGTTTAAAATTGCTAAAGCTTGAAGAACGGTTGCAATTATATTTCAGTTAAGAAGATTTGGCTCAATAAAGACTCAAACCGCATTCACATTAGCTCATTTAGAAGGCCTCTTACTCATGTTGCGTTCACACTAGCCTATTTGCTAGACCACTCACTCTAAAGCTGCGTTCACACTGGCTTATATGTTATTTGGGTTATTTCTTTAGTCCCACATTATGTAATTAGCTAGCTAGCCTTTGTCATCTCAGCTATAAATACATTGTATCTTAGACTTGTAAAAAACACATTGGGTTTTATTATGTAATTCTCTTCTTGGAATAAAATCATTCTTCTTCCTCTTTTCTATTTAGTTTTAGTTTTATTTATGTTCTTGTTATTTAATTTCTGTTTTTCTTCTTCTTTAGCTATGTCTAGCTAATCCCCTTTGATTAGGGGGTGATGACGCTGATAGTATGATTCAATATGAATCACATAGCCAAAGGATGAGGAATTCATGTATATACATCTAGATCTGAACCAAGGGTTAGATCTGAACCTTAATATCCTGTGTCGTTTAAGAGCTATGCTCCTTCACAGGGTATATTCGTGTTCGGTCTAACAATTATCAGATTTAGATCTAATTTTAGGGTTTTAGAAATTAATTAGTAAATCTGTCCTGATAGTCTATGGTTGTAGAGCTGAGCTCCTGCATAGGCTATGCTTGTCGTTATTTACATATTTGTTTCTAAAAACCTATTATTGTTGATTCATGTTTGTGACAGAAACATGTATTAGATCTGGTTAACCTTTTGGCTATTGATGATTATGAATCTGATCTACGTCATTATCCCCTAATTGCTTTCACTTAGTGTTAAAACTCTCTTTTATTTAAATTCTGCTATTTTCTTTGTTTTCCACCAATCAAAAGTTAGGGATAACTTGATTGGATTTATTAATAAAATAATTTGGTCCCAGAGTTCGACACCCTCTACAACAATCCTTGTTGTTTAGGAAAGACGAACGAATTTTACAGTTGTTTACAATTGTATAATTTGTTCGCAAACAATGGCAGACTCAAATTCGTCAGGGGCTCGGCAATCTCCATCCCTCCTTCCTCCTCATAGCCCAAAGAAGCTTCGTTGTCCGAAGGTGTTTCATTGTTATGCGTTCCTATTTCATAATCTGAGCCCTCATTATCCCATTCAGTGTCTGAAGAAGAAGATATGTCATCGAGAGTATATTTCTCGGAAGTTTCTGCAATTTCCGTCTTCTTTTCTAATCTAGAAGAACGTCTTTCGGCCATGATCGCTAGACTATTGAAGAAACAGTGGCAAGGATTAGAGTAAATTTGCCCGTGTCCCCCGTGTGTGTATGTGAACTAAAGTGTGTGCTACGTGTGACAGAAATGCAGAGCAAATATATGAAAGCATAATGTAAAAGGCCAAGGAAGCAATAATGTTCAGAATGATTCTTGATATTTGTCATGTTTGAAAGGCGCTATCCTAACTGTTCGTCAAGTTGAAGGCTATGTCAAGCATTTATTAAGATAGTTGAAAAAATTCTTGCACTTTAAGTTAGGCTATTTCGGTTCGGTTCGGACATCTACATTGGGATCGGATCGGAGGGAAAAGTCAAGTTTCGATCGGACAGTGAGGTAAAACGGATCGGCTCGGATGTAGACTTTCGGAGTGGATCGGATCAGTTCGAGTAATCATTCTTTTCTTTGTCTCTTATTACCATCTGATCCAAACAGGTGAGTTTTTGTTTCCCCCTTCTTTTTTGCCTTTCTCTGCTCCGACCCGATCCGGTCTCGTAAACACCATCCGATCCAGTTAAGTGGGTTTCGTTTCCTCTTTTTTGTTTTTTCTTTTGCCCTGACCCGATCCGGTTATGTGAACACCTCTCCTTTTCTTTCACTTCAACGCTTCTTCATCTGAACCGATCCCGGCTCCTCTCTTCGCCTTCATCTCCTTCCTTCTCCATCTCGCTGAACCCGTTTCAATTTCACAAAACCCAACCGAGTCCAGGCACTTACGTGCTTAAATGTTCTGTAGAACCCAAACTCTTCCTCGCTATGCCTCGAGGTGGTGACAAGAGCCACCAACGACGACGACGAAGAGAGAGAGGTCGGCGGCGTTGGAATAAAACACACACCAGGTTCAAATCGTCCAGTTTTACAATAAATCTAAATCGAGATCGATTACAGCAAAGTGATTCGAGATTTTAATACTACCTATGTGTTGAATTCGAGGATTAAAACGAGAAGAATTTCATAGTTTTTAAAAATTCTAGGGTTTTGATGCAAATCTCGCTGGAAGAAGATAAAAAAAGAGGAAGAAGAAGAAGGAAACGGAGGGGGTACTTATGTGAAATCACTGTGACTACTCGTATTCCTAGCCAACTTCATTCCGTTCGGAACGGAAGTCGAGCCCATAAAGAAACTCTGGCCTGTTAGTCTGTGGTGTAGCAGTATTGAAAGGCCCATTCGAGTGTGCTACTAAAGAGAACCCGTTCGGATCGGGATCCGAACCGAAGGCGATCATTCAATGACTCTAGTTCAAAGGATGACTTGTAAATTGCTTCGAAGCACACTTTATCGAGTGTACTTCAAGGGTCAAAATGTTAGCCTACTTTGTGAAGTAGGCTACACAAAGAGTAAATAGTGAGAAAGACACCAATTGGATCGGATCGGAGGAAGATAGTGCAGGAGGTGAGTAAAGATCAAGAGCGCAGAGATCACATCGGATCGGATCAGAGAGATGTCAGTAGCCTCATTACATTGGATCGGATCGGTAATACGTCAGCAATACCAAAGGATAGCAAGTGGCTTCAGCGGTTCAATTCGGAGGAACACTTCAATGGCAACAGAAGAAAGCAAGCAAGCCCAACGGTTCAGATCGGATGAGTACGTCAGCAGCATCAAGGGGCAACAAGTAGGCTAAACCGGATCGGATCGGAGGCTCCGATCCGAACCCCTTTTCTCCTTTGAATCTGTAGTCGTTGCTGCGCGTATCCCCTGAAGACTCAGACAAGATCTGACCATTTCTCCCACGAACTCCTACTAAACCAATGCGTTGTAGCCCTTTTGGAGCCTCCAAACCCGACTATCAAGGGATGGATGCCACGCAATTCAGAACCAAAGGCACTTCGAGGAGATTTTTCACCTATAAATACACCACCTAGTGGCACTTGAAAGGATCTTTTGGCAAATTCTCAGTCCATACTTCATCCATAGCCGAATTCTACAATCATATTCAGATCAAAATCATCTCTTAAAGCCCATTTTTGAGAGATTTAAGTGAGTTTATGAATTGTAATTGTGAGGTTGAGTGAGAATCCTTGCTGTATTCATATTCAAATAGTCAAATCAAAGAAAACAAAGTGGACGTAGGCTCGTTAACGCCGAACCACTATAAATTGCGTGTTCTTTACTGCTCTTTTTAATTCTATTGCATTGAATTCATATCTAATTTGGGTGTTAGAGCCAATTTTTGGTCTAACACATCTCAAATTGACAAAGAATTTCCACAATTTCCTTTTGTAGCCTCTTGAGATCAGCTAAATCAGTACTTTTACTCCAAACACTTCTTAGAAATGAACCTAATCTTATCATAGGTATTGCAACTTCAGGTTATACATATTTCTTCACGGAAAACTGTAGTAAGTAGTGGAGAAGAAAATGAGCATCGTGGCTCTTATACCCTGCAATTTTCCTCTCTTTCTTGTTTACATATCGGCTGATATTAGCTGCAAAACCATATGTCAGTTTAGCATTCTCCAACACCGAGCAAAATAGGTCTTTCTCCTTGTTCGTCATTTCAAATATGGCAGCCCTCATCTCAAGGTAATTGCCATCGGTTGATAGAAACGGATGAAGGACCTCACTGATGCCTCTCTCTTGTAAATCATACCGAGCATTTAAATGGTCTTTCGACTACCCATCAATATTTAGTAAATTACCAAGTATGTTACCATAGATGTTTTTCTCTATGTGCATAACATCAAGGTTATGTCAACATACATTTTGACTCTAATATGGTAAATTAAATATTATTGACTTTTTTAAAAGGAGATTCAATTTTATGCTTCTTGGCTTCTTTCTTCCCAAAAATATTTTCATAACCAGCCAACAATTCTTCAATGTCAGTCCCGGATAAAATACCGGGAGGTGCTCCCATTTCAATTTCACCATTGAACCTTTTCTTATCAAACCTCCACTTGTGTCCTATAATAACCCAGAAAATCAGAACCAATTAAA